>OX411549.1:64208464-65553464 GCA_948146395.1 Fragum whitleyi | reverse complement strand
ATGACAAAACGGTTCTAACTGTTTGCAAATTATACCCCGCTTTGCACGTAATTGCACGTGCAAAGCAAGATATAATTTGCAAACAGTTCGCTAGTTTTGTCATTCTGAACACAAGGCAAGTCTTGACATTGGTTGTCCAAAGAAACATCAATATTTACCTGTACAAAGTGAAGACTCGGACAAGACTATGCGGCTGCACAGGCTGATCGGATTTTTAACTTAGTATACATACAGCATAAATTTCGCATAAATGCCCAAATATTAATACGCCATTTGTAGAAAATTATGCAACTCTTGTTCATATTGACGGACAAAAGCTTACACCATAGCCTGAATCATACAATGGCGTAACTTTCAGTGCGTACAATAAGCACATACGTAATAACATCATATCCCTTTCTTTATTTTTTTCCGGTGAAATAACGGTATATTATCATGTGAAAAACTCATCGTTTTACCAGTGAAATTATCAAAAACGTATAACCCGCAGTCGTTCATTTCACCCTATCACGCGTTATCAAAGCGAATCCGTATAAATGGCGTCATCATGAACATTGCATGGCAATTACGTGCAAAATGGCGTGGGTTTAGAAAATTTGCCCAAAAATGATCACTTTTTGTCTCAATTTGGAATAAAGTTTAGAAAAAGCCTCTTTTTTTTTAGTAAGATCGATTGATATTTCATCACTGAATAGCAAAGGCTATATGTTCCATCGTGGCTCTGCCACTCGTGAACATATAGCTTTAGATGTTCACTCAACGAACTATACTGAACGCGAAAAGTTTAGTCGCACTTTTTAAGACGTCACAAAGAAGTCAACCAATATAACTAAACTATGTCGCAGACATACTTCTGAAGTGACACTAATAACGGATTTTACGTACTTGGTCGATAGCCGGGTGTAACAAAATCACCTTATTTTCGTTTCTCTCTTAATGAATAGCTCTTATTCCGAGTAAAGATTTCACACTTTAATGTATTGCATCCTTTGAAAAAGAGCGAAGTGTTGACATGACGTAAATCAAATGGATACCGCACGGTCATAGCGAATACGATGTGCATATCTGGGGGATGATGAAATCAACTCAAGCTTCTGCGACTATTGTTCTATTGTCACACGGTTCATTGCAAAAAAAATATTGACATGGTATGACCAATTTTCATTTTATAGATCTTGTTGAACGACAATTGGAGACAATCATGACGTTACGTTAAAAATGGAATGCTTTCATTTTCCCAATTGATTGTAATCGATAAAAAACATCACAGATGATTATTCATGTCTTATTTTTTTTTATAAATGGGAACCTTTGAAAAGAACCTGTCAGTTTAAAATTCTCGGGTTCTGCGATGGCCGAGCCATCATATTGCTATTGGGCAACCCAAACATCATCGACAACATCATCGACAAATTAATAAAGCTGGTAAAAACTGTATGTTCAAGGTTTTGTCACCGAACAAATGATTAAAATATCTGGGAAGTCTGTAAAATGGACATTCGAAAAAAGATTGTGCCAAGCATCCGTCAACCAGAGGTCGTATTTCAAAAATACTTTCACGGGAACGTAGATTGATCATTCTATATTCAGAAAATGAGCAGAGTGTGAAAAGTTTCGACACTGGTCAGCCTGCGCAATACCCGCAGTCTAACAAGGGTCGACAGTTTACGCACTACTCAGATGGACCCTTGTGAGGGGTCACAATTATAAAACGGAATATACCCTACGAAATTATGTTTGTGCATATAACGGAATTTTCATCTTTGCATTTCCAAAGGTCGGTTGCATAAAACCGTCTGCAATCAGTGTCTTTTTGAAAATAAACAAGAAAACTTTGGGACATCTAATCCCACGTAGCTGGTCAAATCCCTCGGGTCCGCAGATGGAAGCGCCATACCAGGAACCTTCATGACATCACAGGTATAGACAATCTTACAAACATATCTGAAGATCTTGTCCATTGCGGTATCTTTCCCCTTACAGTCACGAAAGCCAACGCCGAACGGAATGAAAGATTGTCTTAGAGGGTGCGTCTTCTCAACCAACTGCCCTGACTCATCAAGAAATCTTTCAGGGCGAAGGACAAAAGGGTCACCCCATGTTTTCATGTCGTGATGGACATTCCAAATATTTCCCATAACGAGTTGATTTTTCTTAAATTGATAATTTTCTATCACCATATCCTTGTTGACCAAGTGTGGGAGTGCTACATAAATCAAACTACTTAATCGTATACATTCCATGATGAAGGATGTTAAGTACGGGACATCCTTTTCCGTTATTTCAACGAAATCCTTTACAAGTTTTACTCGGCATATTTCGTTGTTTAATTTTGTATACACTGTAGGATACAGTAACATGTATAAGATGCACATTGAGATAGAACCTGATGTCCCAGCAAACGATCCAGCAATTACATCGATAACACAAGCACCAAACATATGATCGTTCACTATAGATTCATTGTCGAACTTTAGGTTTTCTTTTTCCATTCTACATCTAAACGCCTGTAACATTCCATGCTCATTTCTCTTTTTATAATGTTCAATTGCATCATTTAGCATAGCCTTCACGACAGTGGATTGGGTTCTAGAAGTAGCGTTTACGATGCACTTTAGTTTGCCAGGTATGTTTTGCAACCATGGATAGAGCGTGAGTACAAGTGCCCTTCCTTCCGCGAATAAATCTTTCACGCAAGCAAAATAGGCCAATGAAGAATCAATCATCTCCGCCGTCGGTCTACTTCCAGTGATTTCTGCGCCATATTGTTCAGCGATTGACCTTAAAATAACTGCGTGTACATCACGAATTCCTCCTGATTGACCGGTCAGATGCTCGATGAGTTCATCTAAAGTATCGTCCTGGATTCGTTTGATATAAGCATCACGAAAGGTTTCGTGATAAATACGATACGTGATTTCTTTAACTAAAGTTTGGTTACCATCGAAGTTAGACAAAGTGACACCGCATTTATTGTGGTTAAGTTCGTTCGGAAAACTTTCCGGGCGGTGACGAAGGATGTCGAAAATCTCTCGCATTAATGTCGCGTCACTGACCATTACAATCTCCTCGCTGAGGAGAGAAAATTTAAATACTGTGCCATATTCACCCATCCATTTATACATTGTTCGTTGCATATGTTTTTTATCCAACTGATGGAGGTTTCCTAATATCGGAAGTCTTTCCGGTCCGGTTATGGTCTTTGATCCATCGTCGTTGTCGTCAACGGTCTGCCGTTTCCGTTTTTGCAGAAACCACCATGATAATATAACAACACTCAAAATTCCAACAGCAGTAAATAACATTTTCCTGTTTGTTGTTATGTCCTGCTTTATTTTAGGTTAACAAATTAATGAGAAGTGAAATACTCAGATAACGGGATATATAACAGTTGGATAAAATACTGCAACAGACGGATGCCCTTTACACCAATTTGAAAACTTTGATGTATGTTTCACGAAATTTGCCATAACCTTGCATAGAAATTTCGGATACTATACTATAATATCAGCCGAACGTAAATTTCAACTATATGAACAGTTAACAACATCGTGACAACATCGTGACATTGACGAGGTGAATGATTTTGGAATTATTTTGGAATTCAATTGAATGAGTGTGTGGAGCAGCTTTTAGTGAAGGTTAAGGGAGGTCGCCATTTTTGTTCAAAATCAGCGATATTTATTACCTCCCTTAATATTCATACGGGTTCTTTAAATAGCTCTGTATATTTTCGTGAACCAGGAACTTGCTTACAAAGTTCAATTACAATAGTTAAATCGTGGATTTTTTCTCCCAATTTTTCATTTGAATGTTCAGTAGTCTCGCGTTTCCTCGAGAGGGTGAAAACTCGAATTCATGCGAAAGCTCGAGCTTGCCCTCCTGTCCCGATGCGTCATACTATATTTTCATTTTGGTTATTACTGCACTTACTCGGACGCGCGATTGCTCGATGGCTCGAGCAGCAATCTCAGTCCCGTGGTCAAATTTTACTGCATTCACTCGAGCAAAGGGGTTCGCAGCTTTCTGACATCTAATGTTTTGCATCAAAATTAACTTATTTGTTATTTCGGCCCACCGTCAAACCGGCCTTTTTCACGGGATTTCGACAAGTCGGACAACATGTTTTCACACCTCTTTGTATGTCACACTTATTCAGTTTAAGGGTGTAAATGACGGTAATAATTTACTGATCAGAAATAATTGTGCGACTTTGAAACAACAATTAAACAAATAGGCATTTTTGTTGAATTAATGCTCATCATGAATTTGAAAGTCATTCGAAAATTATCCTTGTAATTAATTCAGCAAATTATTCACCTTTATGAAGAGAGATATTGAAGATTGCCTACCGGAACATCATAACTACACTTTTTTCAGCTGTAGTTTCAATGTTTCTGTCATCCATCGCTAGTGTTCGACACAAAAACGTTGTTAAAGAAAATAGCATTGATTTTTAATCGCTTGAAGGAAGTTAGCTCCAAAGAAAACATTGTGAGAAAAGAAGGAATTGCTTGCAACCTCGCCTATCTTCTGACTGATAAAACTCCTCAAATGTTTTCATTAAGCAACGATAGCTACGAAAATATTGTAAGGAAGAAAGAATATGCATGATATAATGCCTCTCATTAAAATTGCTAAATGTACAGAGAACAGACACCACTAATAATGACGCCGACGCCTTAATCGACTTTTTGGTTGTTGTTTTTTTCCTGTTTTCAACGATGACAATTCGACCAAATTAACAAATCGTTTAATATGATAAACTAATTGGTACTTTGTAAAACTTTTCCTCTGGAAGTACTTTACATAGGTTCTGCTTATGTTGAAGGCAAAATATGCAAAGGTAAGTTTAAAACGCAATGAAACGTCTTCATAGATTACAATTTTGCGTACTGGCATTAACTCGAATCATGCGATGACTCGAGCAAATTGGTCGGTCCCGTGTGTGTTCGAGGTATCGCGAGACCACTGTAGTTGAAATTTAATCATTTTTTAGTTATTTTGGAGCGTTTTTCAATGGTTTGAGTTAGTGTTTGGAATTAATGAATGGAGCGATGAGTGAGCGATTAAGAATGGTTTTCATCGAAGTAAATGTCAATTTCACGATGTTATTAACTGTAACCCGTCAGGCAAAAAAGGATCATCTGTTAATTCTGTTGAATAAATATGTAAAACAAGAGGTTGGCTTGGTCCTATTAGGGGTCAGGTTTCAAACGTACTAATACGAGAAGGTAAATGAGCACATGATTTTCAGAAAATCAAACAGGGGCTCGTTTAACTAAACATCTTACGATCATTTTTTGCGCAAGTTGCTTCTACAGAAGTAACTATTAATTGAATTCTGACGTGCATCATCTCATTGGAATCGTCATTTTTTGCG
The DNA here is from genome assembly GCA_948146395.1 of Fragum whitleyi. Lineage (NCBI taxonomy): Eukaryota > Metazoa > Mollusca > Bivalvia > Cardiida > Cardiidae > Fragum > Fragum whitleyi. The sequence continues at coordinate 65,548,081 of OX411549.1, read as the reverse complement.
CAAGTTGCTTCTACAGAAGTAACTAATAATGGCTTTCTGACGTGCATCATCTCATTGGAATCGTCATTTTTTGCGCAAGTTGCTTCTACAGAAGTAACTAATAATGGAATTCTGACGTGCATCATCTCATTGGAATCGTCTTCTTAAGACGATTCCGATGAGATGTTGCTAGGCAGAATCTAAAGATGAATGAAAATTTGTGATTATGACTCACGATTGATTTTTTCCTTAGAAGTTTAGTAAAACGGGTCCCAGGTGCGCAAATCAGTGATCGATCCCAGTCAGCCGGCGAAATTTGTGCAGCCTGGCTATGGTTGGTATCTTACGTACAAACAAAAAGATTTTCTTCGCGCGCCCGACGGATTCCGAATGGTCGGTCTTGCTAGAAGTAGAACCGTAATAATTTCGCAAAGTTTCGGAAGAAATGAACATAAGGTGGCAATGGACAGCGGCCTCCCGACTCTATAAACCGGAAGTGTGTTTTCTCTTATTTTAAGGCTCTTTTTGTGTGTTTTTAAAAAGACCGGTTTTCATAAGATTCTGCTTATGGAAATAACGTAGAACAATGATGGTAAAATTTCATAAGTAAGCTTCTTTTCAATATTTGATATTAATTAAATGGCTGGATCATTTATTTTAACAATGAAAATACGATACAAGTGTCAATCAATTAGGAGGGGTTACTATAAATTAAGAAGAAAAAAAATCTTATTTGCACGGAAAAGTGCGCTGAATTTTTTTTATCAAATAAAAGAAAAAAATGGTTTTTAAACATAACGGAAAATAAGAAAAATTCATTGGGTAATTTCTTCAAAATAAGTTTTTATGGCATTTTGTCCCCGTAAAATTGCAAAAAATTAGTACATTTTTAACTTTTGAAAGCACATTTTACAAAAGATATTGATCAGAGAGAAAACTTCTTGGCATCTCGGCCTCCATATTCTATCATATATCGAACCAATTTTGGTAGCTTAACAGCCTTTAGCGCCAGAGTTATCAGCCAGATCGGGATTGAAGTAAGAAATCTGTAAGAGCATGTCTCAAGGATATTTTATCTAAATTTTAGATGGGAAGAACCTTCGTACTTAAATATTTTGGGCTTCACAAAAGATGTTTTAAAAACTGTTAACCGAATGACGGTCGGATAGACATACTACGGACACCAATTCATGACAATAGACTCGCTAGGCTACGTCAAGTGGAGCCACACATAAAAAATATTTTGCAATTAATGGCAAAAAAAACAAAAAAAATCATTTTCTCTAGTAGTGTTTCAGACATTGTGACAAACAGAAAAGTAAGATTTTGCAAAAAGTGAAATCGAAGCGATGACCGAACGAAATTCAATGCAGTCGATATTGCTCGAGAGACCACGTCTATTATGTAACCAGTTTTATTAAGCGACCACCATAAAAAAGTCCCTTACCTTTAGCAAAGTCTCTGAAAAAAGAGGAAATTCTTAAAGAAAAATTAGTTATTATTGAATCTTACGTTGTTGGTAACCATTAGAAGACGATTCTAGGAATGAAATTGAATGAGTGTGTGGAGCGAATTTTGAGTGAAATTAATTGGGGTGACCCTATAACGCAAATTTTGCTCATGATGAACAAAATTGGCGACTTATTACCTTCCTTTAATAAGATATGCAAACAAGTTCTATACATAGCTCCCAATTTCTTTAAGAACCTATAAGAAGCTAAACATTTGATTTATGTTAGTGGAATCGGGATTTTTCTCAATTTAATTTTGAATGACGTTGTTGATTCTATATTTTTCAATGGGTCTGAGCGTTTTTGAATGGTTTGATTGAGCCTTTGGAGTGAATGAATGGAGCCCTGAATGAGCGATTTAGAATGGTTTTGATTGAGGTGAATGTCAATTTCATGATGTACCTAACTGTAGTAGTCGCTTAATACAAGTTTTACTGTAAATTCAAAACATTCACCCACGACATAAGGTTTGCCAAAACAGTCAAATATCTTAAGTTTTATGCAAAGAAATCCGTGGGAAATATCAATTTTATGCATATAAAATTTAGAATATATTTATATTAAGTTTTCCCTTACGTCACACAATCTAAACAAAACAAAAAAATCTTACAATATCAACAGCATCAAAACGTTTAGCTCACATGAGTATGAAGAGTTGTATTCGGGTGCTATCGTTGAGTCGCCATGTGTTCGTTGTCCGCTCAGATATCTTGAAACTTGGTCAGAATATTTTTTCTACATAAAATCCAAAAGAAAATTGATTTTGGGTCAAGAAGGCTCAAAATGAGGTCAAGGGGTCAAAGTTTAAAAGCCATGTTTGCTCTCTAGAGGACACTTTTCTGACTTATATGTCCTGAATTTTATTGTGAGTAATTGTCTACTAGTATATGATATCAAAGTAAAAGAACTTTGAAATTGGGTCAAGTGGGATACAAAAATGATGTCAATGGGCCAAATCTTACATAAACCTTAGCAACATGCTTCGCTTTAACATATTGAAACTTGGAAATTTTGAAATCCATGTCAAGTTCAGATGTGGGGTAAAAAAACTAGATTGCCAAGTAAAATTTCGAATTTTTTTTAACATTTGAGAGGTGATAAATTTAGCTGAAATGTCTTCATATATTATCTGAATGTTTGTCTTCTTGATCTCTTGGAATTATTTAAAATTTTGCCAAGCCAGTCGTGGATTTCAAATAAGTAGTTTTGGCAAAATGAAAATTTGCCAAAAATGCATCAGGTGAGCGTTTGAGGGCTTATAGCCCTCGTATCTACACAGTTTCGAAAACATGCACCTAATTCCGTGCATACTTTCAGACACCATTTGACATTTTGAAAAAAAATATATCTCTTCTTGACAAATGCCTATTTGCAAAAATTACTGAAACGTTTGGTAATGGTTGTCGGCTTTGCCCGTTCGCCCCCTTGCAAAAATATGTGCAATTTCTTGATTTTTTTTTATCTTGACCACATGGCAAGAAAATTGAAGGATTGAACCAATCGACTTGCATAACATTGTTGAAACGTTATAGGTTTTTATTTTATAACTATACAAATATCCGTGCGATAACATTCCATGTGATTTTTTGTTATGATATCACATAGATATTTTGAGAACAATGCTATAATGCGGTTAATTTTAGAACCTTATATTTCTGTTAGAAACATCGACGAAAACGAGGCAAATAGAAGTTATCAGATAAAAATATTACGCTCTTAGCGTTTTTTATGAAAAATATCTAACTCGGTTGTGGGAATTGACAGCCTCGACAATAATATATGCCCCCAACCTCATTAGATATTTTTTTTTTATAAAACTACTAAGTGCGTATTAAATACATCTTTTCAATCCATTATTTTGCCCATTACCTATCATTGAACGGTTCAATCAGAAGTTAAGCAATTTTAATCAGTACAGAGGGATTAATATTTTGTCTACGTTCTTTGTCACAGAATGACGATAAAGAATTAATCATTGCCACATTTAATGGAAACTGTTAATGAAAGATCGTATCTGCCACCGGCTGCATTCGCCTTTCTCTCTATATTAGTTTATTTGATTCATTTTGCTAAATTATAAGTTGGCCTTTAGGCAAGGAATATATACTTATTCTTTAATCTTTTTATTTATGCTTCACTTTAAAGTAAGAAGATCTGATAACAAATGAATTGTTTCATAATAGAAAACCCATTTCGAGAAAAGGGACCGCTTAGGAAGTCCGAGAAAGGTAGACACTGGTCAAACAACGCAGATTGGGCTATCTGATCGGGATCGACACTTCTCGCAAATAATATTTTTATAAATAAAATAATGCATTATCTCTCCTTATAAAATAATATTCGAAATAAGACATATTATTGTCTATGTTGGATCAAATATCTTTTTCAAATATTTAATTTTTGAAGTTCCCATTCGGTCCCTTTTCGAGTGACAGTTCACATGTGAAATAGACCCGATCGCATTTAAAATTAAAGGAATTCATATAGATCTATTCTTTTTTTCTGAATTTTTAAAAAAAATTTAAAAGGTTTTTTTTTACGACAGACAATGGGATCTTTTGAATATGGTACATCTATTAAAAAGGTTAACTTTTCAGGACGTATTTCCTTATAAAAACCAAAAAGCATGCATTTTCGACTCAGGTGCATGCACGTCTTCCAGTTTATCATAAAAACCGTCATTTAAAAGCTGAAATTTAATTCTCAGAATAAGCCCCAAGCTTCTTAACAAAAGCGATAGAGAAAATTAGCTTTAGAATTTAATGGGACACATTACGCTGTCAAAGGCAAATATTAACGGCGGGAAAATGATGGGAAACATTGATTTGAACGAGAAATTGCCACTTATGCAGAAATTACCATTCTCGGAGACTGTTTGAGGTATTCTTGAGCTCTTTAACGTATAATAATAGTGATATGTATTAGGTAAAAAGGCGCTATCTGGGAGGTGTGAAAGGACAGGCCCTGGTCGGTCTATGACTGTGCAAATTGAGTAGGATTAACACTTTTCGCCTATGAGAGGTTTTCTGGTTCTAGACAGATTATAAAACTTTACAATTATCCGACTCGCAAAGCGAAAAACGGCCATCTGGGAACTCCGTGAAATAAAAGATTTGTGAAAGAATTTGGATGCAGAAGAGGTCACCCAACTGGCGAAATTCGTAAATTAAAATTGATCCGATATAATTTACAAGAAAAACGGCCTCAATAGTGTCGCTTTTCAATTTCAGTTGTCTCACCAAAATTATTTAAAACAAATAATCTTAAACTAATCCAAAAACAAAGACTTTTAACTAGAAAATTGAACATGCCTTGAAATTGAAAAGAACTGCAAATTTTTTCACAAAATATTGAGAAAAGGAGACATTTTTTAAAACTCTTTTTCTCAATATTTTCGGACTCTATTACTTTCAATTCATAAATATCTGGTTAGTTTGAAAGTGGTTACATAAAAAAGACCAAGAGAATTTAATTGAGCATGTGCGTGACTTTTCCAACAATTTGAAATTTTCGTGAGGTACGCTACGTGAGTAGCGTAGACAGCCATACACTGTAAAAATAAAGTTACCTGATGGTCTACATATACTTTGAGACCTTATCTATTTACAAAATGCAAAGTAAAGACTCTGGCCAGACTGCGCGGATGCACAGGCTAGCCAGAAGCTTTGCTTTGTGCACATATGAAATTGTTGGAAATTTCACGCAAAGGGTCAATTATTTTTAGATATAACACAATATTTCTCATCTTATGAACAACACATCTTGCATTTTTTTTTAAAAATTTTTCATCTACTCTATTGTCAATTCATTTATGGCAGATTTTAAAAGATAACGAATCTTATATATGATAGGAAAATGAAAAAAATATTTTGGATTAAAAAAAAATAATAAAATATAAAAATCTGCCAATTCATGGAAAGTGTTGATCCTGGTCAGTCTGCACGAAAACTTGAAAAGCGTCGACATTTTTCGCAGTCGCCAGTGACCACTGTCACGTGACATGTTCCATATGTTTATCTCTGAAATACAATCGCTTGTTGCCCTCTGTTAGATTGTGGCATGAGGTTATAAAGCATTTGTGACCGTGCTAAACTGAGAATTTTCTCTGATTTATGACTTAAATAAATGTATGAACAAAGAAGAATTATATTAATAAGTAGTAAAATGTAACAAATTACCATTATTTCTTTAAGTTCAATCATTTTATTTAAGATTACAACAGAATTAAAGTTTTAATCTTAAGTTGAAATTTGAGTAAATTCTTAGTTAAACATGAGAAATGTTTTATCATCTTGGGTCGTGATCTCTTTTTTTTTTCTTTTCTTCCTTTTATCTCTTCCATAACAAAACTAACACGGGGATTTTTTAAGAACAATGTAACTGATATGATGCTTTACTGCAAGTGGAAAAATACCTTTATAAAATGACCGACACTGCGGGATTGAAGTAACCCAAATGATTCACTATTACACTCGTGGACTAACTATGCAAATTAGCCAAAAACTTACAGCAACGTTAAATTTTCGTTGTGAAAAAAGTCATAAGCTATTTGCTGACGTCATTCGGGAACGGCGTTATATGTTTTGCGGCATAACATGAATCGATACATTTCTGGAATTCCCACGATTTATCGGAAAAAATTCAAGTTATATTATAAATAGAATATCAAAATTGTGCTCATAAAATACCAAACTTATCAAACTCGTCATCTGTAACAGACAGCGTAGCCTCGTTTTTGTCTGTTTATAGATGACACGTTTAATAAATTCGTTATTCAATAATCACTCATTCAATATCCTCTATGTGTCTTCGCTGTAAAGATATATCCGACACTCTATCTGCATCTAAAAGCGTTGTGAAATTGACAATCACCTCGATCATAACCATTCCAAACCGCACAACTCAGTGCCCCGAACTATTCATTAAGGTAATTGAACCATAATAGTTCCGCAACGTTTCGGAAGTAATGAACTTTAACAGTGTTAACCGAGGTTTCCTAATGATCTTCATTAGGAAACCTCGGTCAACACTGTAAAAGTTCATCGTTTAAATACACGTCGAAATCGTTCAAAGGGTCAACAGTTTGATTAATCGATCGAATAATTGCATATTTTTTTAGCTGGCTTATTTTTAAGCGTATGGTATGTCCTCGGAGGCACAAAATTAAAAAGATGCGTAGGATTTATTTATGGGAAGAAAAAAAAACTATCGCTTGCACGCGAAAAGAGCCCCTTAAAAGAGATATATTTTAACCCCCCTTCCCCTCCCCCCCCCCCCCCCCCCAAAAAAAAAAGAAAAAAAAAGAGAAAAAAATCCAGCAGATGTTTGATAGCGAATACATATCAGAAAAAGTTGAACGATATAGATATTTCGAAAATCTCCCGCAAACGAAAACTTTCGATCATGGCCAGTCTGTCCGTACCGCGCCACCTGGTCGGTTTTGCATGGTACTTTTTCCTCACTTTAAATTTGCATAGAGCCGCCGTCATGGCGCAGTTGGTAGCGCGTCGGACTGTCAATCTTGAGTTCGCGGGCTCGATCCCCGACGGCGGCACTCATTCTTTCCGACTATTTGTCTCTCACCAATGGGTTGATAATCGTAGACCTATGTGAGATAGCAGCTGGAGGCTAGGAATGGATGTGGTGGTTGTACTGGTGATAGAAATACCAGGTACCCATTGTTAGGTGCTCCAGCCGCCGCGATATAACTGAAATAATGTTGAAAGCGGCGTTAAACTCCATTCAATCAATCAATCAATTTGCATAGGCGTATCTACGTCTTTGAAATTTATACGCACTCAGAAGGTGACAACCAAGGAATATATAGGATAAAGGCGATTTATGAACCCCCCCCCCGTCCGCTCCTTTTTTATCATTAGAACGTTGGTAAATAATCAAAACACCGTAACTACAGCATTGATAAGCTGTAGTTTCGATGTTATGATTTTCATCAACGGTATTTTTTAACAGATGATTATAACTTTTACGCACTTGCGTAAATTGCGTAATAGAAGTTACGCCCTTGATTTGGTGTCTGTTTCGAGTGACTGATCACATTTTTGTCGAGTATCTGGACTAACCTTATCCAATCAATAGTCAAACCAAGAAAAAAATGAACGATAAATAAAGAAATAAAGTTAGGAAGAAAGAAAGAAACAAAAATAACAACAACAACAACAACAAATAATAAAAAAAAAAAAAAAAAAAAAAAAAAAAAAAACCACACACACGAAAAACGTGTCATATCTGCTCTCAAGCAATTTTCACAAAGTTTGCATCGATCGAAGCTACATGTAAAATTTCCTTTTTATATCATGTAAAGTACCACGTCATTGCCTGCAAAAATATAAATATTGCACAGATTCGTTTAGAGATCTGTTTTCCTTTTTTCAGTAAGACACCTTTTTCTACCTCTAATTAATGTTGTCGTGCACTGTAATTTATTTCTCGATGGATTAATTTTCTAGTGCAATTTCGTGTCAAATTAAAGAAGAAATTTCCCAAGATCAATTAGTTTATCGTTTGAACTAGCACGAAAGGTTTCTAAGGTAAACCTTGTTCGAATTTAATAATTTTGACTGACAAAAAGGATCAGATCAATCAAACGAGCATTGTCCGCTTTTGATTCAATTAGTACCATTTTATCAGTGTTTTTCTTCGATGCAATGTTTAAGTTGGTAAATAACGTTGCCAAATGATTTTAGAATCCATCGTCAAATTTACCTGAGAATGCATACCTGCATAAGCAATGGACTTGAAGCTATCTAATCTAACTTTCAAATAAGTCTTTTACAAAGCACATTTATACTTGATTAGCACGGCCGCTTTCATTTTGTTTGTTGTCAGTAATGAATGTGAAAAGAATAAAAGAGAAATATTACGGATAAGCATTTTTTTACATTCCACTTCAATATATGACCTTTGATCTGCAGCTAACTAAAGATTCTTTCCAAAAAATGCTCATCAAAAAATGACATTTTGTGATATCTCTGGCTCTACTGAAAGCATTTACTTGAAACTTGTCTCACTTGCTCACCATCAAAAGAGCAACCTATTATATCAAGGGGATAACTCTAGATGCATTTAAAACAAATTATGCCCCTTTTCGACTTAGATTTTTTCCCAGCACTCAACAGCCGATCGTAAGCACCCGTAGGCGGTGCTCTTGTTAAGCTTTGTATTTACTTACACGATGAATCGATTTAAAATTTAATGTTCATATAATTACATTTAATATGATAGTTTATCAATGTTTGATAGTTGTGTTTATGATCTAACAAGTTCGATCTTTCATACATTTTGGTCAGTTAGTAGCGCGTCAGACTGTCAATCTAGAGGTCCCTGGTTCGATCCCCGACGGCGGTAATCATGCTTTACGACTATTTGTCTCTCACAATCGATTTCGCCGTCTACAGTTTCAGAAGAGAAGCAGACCCCGTCATCAAATTATCTAAAAAAATTCGACCAGTTACAACGGATGTTGTGAAACGCATAATTCTGCTATTACCAAACAAAAATGTGAGCTTGATCCCATTCCTACATGGCTTCTTAAATCGTGTGTCGACGAAGTTGTTGAATTTCTTACAAAACTTATTAATTCATCCTTAGATCAATCTTATGTACTTAAACCTTTTAAAAGTTCCCATGTCAAACTTTGGTTAAAGAAGCCTGGTCTTGATAAAAATTGAATTGAAGAATAATAGACCTGTTTCGAAGTTATCTTTTGTTTCAAAAGTACAGGAAAAAGTCGTAGACATTCAGATAGAACATCATATGTCTGACAATAATTTGCATGAGTTACATCATTCTGCTTAAAGTAAATTTCACTCGACGGAGACAGCTTTGCTTCAAGTCAATAATAACATTTTGAAATCACTAGATTTGGCAATATCGTCATCCATGTACTTCTTCATTTGTCGGCATCATTTGACACAATTGACCACGGTATTCTCATTCGTCGAATATAACAGCAATTTCATATCTCTGGTATATACCTCTTACTTCATACCTTTTGTCTTGTTAAAGACTTACTTGAGTGACCGTTAGCAATCAGTATACATAAATGGCGTTTTGCCACATCGTTTTCTTATGAATTACAGTGCTCCTCAGGGTTCTGTGCTAGGACCAAAAAACTATGTAATGTACACTAAGCCGGTTGGTACGATCTGCAGTAACCATGATCTAGACCACCATTTCTGTGCTGATGATGAGCTTTAACTATCGTTTAAGCCTAAAGACGAAATTTGTAGAGACGAATCAAAATATGCTTAAACTCAACGCTGGTAAAACTGAAATGGTCGTATTCGCACCGAAAAAGCATTTGAACCAAATTTCAGATATATCAATAAAAGTTGGCACATCTGAAGTTGAATCCAAAACGTCTTTAAGGAATCTTGGTGCTTTTTTCGGCTCACAAATGAACATGGAATCACATGTGAATAATGTCTGCCGGTCATGGTATAATCAGCTTCGACAATCAGTCATATTAAAGACCTTAACCCTTTGCTGCTTAATCCCTGTTTTATACGTGCCTGTGATTTTATGATTGAGAAAACAATGTGAAAAAGAAGAAATTGCTTCTGACAAGCAATTTCTTCTTTTCCCACACTATTTTCTACCCTACTGAATGGTAAATTTTCAAATTAAATCCACTTTAAATTTTTGTCTGCAAAACCTTTGAATTTGGACAGGTCCAAAATTTTGTAAAACAGGAAAGGGTTAATGAGAGCACAATTATTATTTGGTTACACCCCGTCTTGATTTCTGTAATCCTTCTACTGTTTGAACTTCAAGTTCAAAATACGTCTGCCCGTAATATCGCGAGATCAAAATAGCACCACCATGTTACACCAAATTTGAAAGAACTTCATTGGATACCTGTAGAACACAGAATTACTTATACTTTTAAAGCACTTCATGGTCAGCTCCCGCTTACATCCAGTCGCTTTTAGAGATATTTATGTACCAAAACGAGATCTAAGATCTGAATCAAATGCTACAACCCTTGTTGTTCATAAGAGCCGAATCAAAACCTATGGGGATCGTGTTTTTTTATGTCGGTAGCTCCAACCCTGTGGAATTCTCTCCCATCCGAAATCAGGTCTACCAAAACGGTTGCATCTTTAAAAAAACAACTGAAGACTCAACTATTTTTACAAATATACCAAAATCAATTGTTTTTATAAAAATAGAGTCCTTTTGTCAGTGATTGTTTAGTTCGATGTATAGAAGCATAAATCATAATAACTAAAATTTCTTTGTTTTTTTTTTATTGTTTTATGATGAATATTTGTTTACATAATCTGTCGTTTATTTGTTCACATTTATATTGTACGAACCTCGGTATGAAAAAAAAGCGCTGAAATAATAATGATTATAATAATCATATTGTGCTTTATATTTTTCATCTTAATGTATTATTATATTTTGCACTGTATTGTCAACATCTTTTACCGAATAAAATCTATCTATCTATTTAATTAAATTATAACAGAGGGAATAATAATTTGTCTACGTTCTTTGTCACAGAATGAAGATAAAGAATTAATCATTGCCACATTTAATGGAAACTGTTAATGAAAGATCGTATCTGCCGCAAGCTGCATTCGCCTTTTCCTCTATATTAGTTTATTTGATCTATTTTGCTCAATGTAACGAACAACCTTAAAGCAAGTCGTCTCCATTTATTTAATACATGAGGAGTTTCCCTATAAAGTTAAGATATATTGTGCCTTACAAGTAAACTTCAAATTTATAAACGCATTTAACAAAAACAAAAATAAAACTAATTCAATAGATCTTAGTTCCTTTTTTTTTTAAATATTTTTACTCAACTGAAACCGCTCAAAAGGCATAATAACTTCACTTATCCCGATCAAATCTTTCCCGTGATTGTCAGGTTAGTTTTGAACCGACTGACTGATTTGGCCTCGAAAGCAAATAAAGTGTGTTTAAACAACTGTATTGTTATTGAAATATAATGAGAGTAGTATAATGATAAGAAGACTTAAAATGTAGACCAAACAGGGAGACCCTAGAAATTGGTCTGTTTTCTTGAAAATTGAAAAAATCGAATTTGACCAAAAAAGGTGTTCTTTTAATTACATTTCGTTCAATAACGAGTATGAGAGCCGCACTGTCAATAACAGCCTGACAGCGCCTCTGCATACTCCTGGTTCAGTTCTGGGTTACTCTTTGGGGAATAACAGACCATTCCTCTCTAAGGATCTAGCAGAGCTAATGGAGTGTCATTGGCTGGACCTGGCGAGCCGAAACTCGAACCTGTAGCTCATTCCAAATTTGCTCTATCGGATTTAAGTCCGGTGAGCGAGCCGGCTAGTCCAGACGTGGAATGCCCTCTTCTTGGCGAAAGTCTTGGACTTTGTGTGGACGGGCATTCTCATCCATTGAAATGAATCCATCTCAAATAGCACCAGCGTAAAATCTTACGAGGGAATTTAGGATTTCATCAATGTACCTACGAGCTGTCAGAGTACCTCTTTCCTTAAGATCAGTCCGCCCATCCCAGCTGATGCCACCCCAAATCATGATGGACCCATCCCCATAACGATCGTGCTCAGCAATGTTTGCTGCATGAAAGCTTTCCCCGGCCTGCTCCACACACTAGCCCGCCTATCAGTGTAGTCCAAGCAATACCTGGAATCATCCGCGAATAGCATCGGGCGCCAGCGTCTTATGCGCCAACCAACGTGGTCCAATGCCCGTGTAAACCGACGCCGACAATGAACTCGGGACAGCGGAATACAAATAAACGGTCTTCTTGACCACAGGTTATGCTCATGCAGCCGTGTTTGTTTGGTTTGAGTCGAAACTCGCACTTCCGGTCGGAACGTAGCTGCGTTGCCGTAGCAAACCTGTTCCTTCGGGCTTGCATTACGAAAAAAAAAAAAAAAAAACGGTCTTCTGCGACGGAGGTAGCTCTACTCCTACCCCCATCATGTCTCCTTACAGGTGTACCATACTGTTGGTATCGTGCCCAAGCTCTGGTTACAACAGTATGTTTTACACCCAATACCATGCTAACATCAAGACTCGATGCCCCTTGCTCCACCATACCTACAGCACGCCACATTTGTTTGACAGATAAATGTCGTCTGACATTTGGATTAGGCATGAGTAAAGACTTAAAAGTCATTAAAGTACTGAAGACCCGAAACTAAGCATCTACAGGAAACCTGTACGTGTAGAAAATATGAAAGGACAGGTAAGAAACCGGGATTTTTCATTTTGCACGAGTCTCGCCAGAAAATTGCGTGTCAAATTTGGTAATGTATACATTAGATTTCTTGTTATTACATTATTGTACGATTTTAAACACGAACACGAATGTTTTTTTTTGTTGTTGTTAATCAGCTCCTGTAGGACAGCGAAAAAGTTTGGTGCTTAGCAAACTTTTAGTAGTATGTATTATTATGTAATTATAGTATATCATTTCAAACAGTCTTCAACTTTTGTCTGAATTCGATCCCCAGAGAGTCCTGTAGACTCACATCAGATAGTTTTGAGAGTCTTGGCCACATATTTTGGAGTCTTAGACTCACTAAATCTGCCTCCATTAAAACCCGGCGCCTAGTAAAGCTTACAACGATTAGTCAAGTTTAACTATGGGTGAGCAGACTAAACTGGTCCTATTATAAAATCACCGAAAGATTTTTCATAAATCTTAGTGTCTGCTCATAAATTAAAATGCACTATAACAATAAAAACATGCATTTGTGTATCAAAATCACTTAAAATCCTCGGTTTTTCGAAAAAAAGTCTTCTTCACCTTTCGTTATCCGTAGCTTGTGCCCGTGCTACTTTTTAGCCACTGTTCCGTTTCCATAGATTGCTAGTTAACACATTTGCTTTTTAGCGCAAACAATTCGCAAAATGATCGTATTTTCACAATCAGTGAGTCGTTCGTATCTTTAATTGTTTGGTAAAAGTCAAGCGCAATTTTATAAATATATAAGTATATATTGATGGCTTTTAAAGGACTTTACTTTTACAATTTGCCTATATCTGTTTTGGTCTGGTTTAGCAGGCCATAAGAAACAAACCTGTATCCTGGAAATTGCCTAGGAAAAAGATAATCGAGTAAAAAACCGAACAACGTGTGTTCTGCGTAGCTTTTTGTGCTCACGCCCACGCAAAAATTAGGTCTGGTATACGCCATCAACTTTTGTGCGACGAAGTGCTTTGTGTGTTCTACTTAGTGCTTGCATATAACTGCACTGTGCTAATATCAAAGTTTTTATATTTGATTTCGACGGATGACCTTGTTAATAGGGAAAAAGAAGAAAATGCTGCTTACTGTCACTTTCTCCTTTCTCCCTAACATTATCTACCCTTTCTTCTACGAATTTTACCAATTTGCCCACATATTGTATGTAATCTGCAACCCATTACAAATAGGACCTGTCTGAACAATTGTCTTGTAATTGATTAATCTAAATGAGAAAATGTTTAATTTTTTGGGCCAACTTGGAATAGGTTGAAGACAATAAATCAACACGAGTGTAATTATGTATCTAGGGTAGAAGTTAAAAAACAATAATGGGGTATGAGAATAGGGTAGACCATTTTGTGGGAAAGGGTGAAATTGCCCCTATCCATTCTTTGTGTTCCCACAGTAAAATACAACTTCTTTATGGAATTCAAGTCAATGTAAAAGAAAAAAACAGACGAGCTTGTGCCTCTAGAAAAACAGCATTACTAATATTGTTATATACGGAATGATCGAATGGGTAAATTGACTGACTAGTAGCAAACCAATTAACTCAAATAAAATTATAAAAACGCGAGTTGCGCCAGTATGAAAAGCGGTATCGGGCCTAGTAATCTATATAGGTAGATTTTGCGAGCCGCGAAATCAACTTTTTACTTTAACAAGAAGAAGAAGAAATTTTATTGACTTAAACTACAAAAGTTTTTCGTCATGCAAAATAGATAATACATTTAACATAATGATAAATTTGTCACGTGTGCACACTCTCGCTACATACTAGCTCTTACAATTTTGCACTCTTACGAACAGAATAGCAATATAAATCATTTGTTTGGTGGTCAGAACCGCGCAGCTACAGTCTATTTAAACTGTAGATACGATACTCTGGCCGCCAGACAATGATCTTTATTTCCATAAAACAAATTTAAAGGTTAGTTGAATTAAAGTTAGTTCGAGGAAGGAAGTTAGTATTGGAGAATTCCCCTATCTCACTGTTAGAGTTTCTATGTATACATTTTAATGGTATTAAAACATATCAAAGTACAATATACTTATTTGCCTAGCTTTGGTAAGTATTTTTACTTAGTTAAATTGGTCTTGATTTTTTAAAGAAATTCTTCGTGCAAAAGCCTCACGCAAGTAATAGGATAAATTCAGTATTATATTCTTATTCCCACTTTGAAGTAGATCAGTGAATTTTACCATATTAGGCCTAGAATAGTAGTACTTTTTTAAGAATCTTTTTCGCAAGTCTGTGTACTTATTACATGATAATACAAAATGGAATTCGTCCTCTATTTCTTGCGAATTGCAAAAAGTACAAATCCGAAGAGATCTGTCAATTCTGTCGTTTCCACATCGTCCTGTTTCTATACGAAGAGAATGAGATGAAAGTCTAATTTTTGTTATAAAAGATCTCAAATTAGGATTATAAATAATACTTAAATATGGCGAATATTCAAATGTCGGTTTAATATATTTATAAAATGGTAAAATTATATTAGAACTTAGGTCTGAGTGCAATGAATGAAATTATCTACCAGCCTCTGCTTAAATTCTTGCACAAAGGTTTTTTGGTTCACAGACCAAGGGTTCGACCAAACGTATTGAAAACCATTTTCAGCTAGAATTTCTTTAAGAGCTGTAAGCCAATTTTTGTGTTTCTCAAGGTCATTTAGAAGTGAAACATATATAGTTCTCAATATGATATTGTCAGTAGAGAGTAACTTGAACCAGTACTTTAAGGCTAAAACGAATCTATTTATGTACATAGGATACCGACCTAATTCAAGATAGACACCAGCATTGCTCGTCGTGCTTTTAACTCGCAGTAAACATTTCAAAAATTTTAAATGGATTCTTTCGATCGGTTTTGATTTATTTAGACCCCATATTTGGCTACCATAACTTAGTATTGAGCTAACAAAAGTGTCGAAAAGCTGTAAACATTCCTTCAGGGGTAAAGAGAATTTACGAAGGTGGTTGTTCAGCACGTTCATTGCTTTAAGAGCTTTGCCACTGTAAGATTATCGTGTCATTTGTTCGAAATAGATAAAATAGGTTGAAAGTTCATTATTTACATTTTAAACCAACGTTATTGCTTGTTTTAACTCGCAGTAAACATTTCAAAAATTTTAAATGGATTCTTTCGATCGGTTTTGATTTATTTAGACCCCATATTTGGCTACCATAACTTAGTATTGAGCTAACAAAAGTGTCGAAAAGCTGTAAACATTCCTTCAGGGGTAAAGAGAATTTACGAAGGTGGTTGTTCAGCACGTTCATTGCTTTAAGAGCTTTGCCACTGCAAGATTATCGTGTCATTTGTTCGAAATAGATAAAATAGGTTGAAAGTTCATTATTTACATTTTAAACCAACGTTATTGCTTGTTTTAAAACGTAAGGTTCACTCAAACATGTACATTCACAATTGCAGTAAAGGGATCTAGTTAAATTCCTTTCATTTGCTTTCTAATTATACCCGATTAACTTATGGTCATGGACTCATCGCCTGCGTCAGAGCTAATTTTTGAAAATACACCTATAACTTGGGAATTAGTTGTTTTTTTGCGGACTCAGCGCTCTGAAGTGAGCATACCATTCGACATTTTTCTTTGAAGTGAGTTCGGGATGTGGCTAACGATTCCTATACGTAAATGGAACCCTTGGTTTCCCTCGTCTAAAAAGCCTTGCTAAAAAGATTAAAAAATTGGAGCGAATGCCTTCTAATGTCACCTTACCTCTTTATAAACCAGGCCTTCAGTGCTTCTAGCGCTTTGGTTTATTATTGCGGTTCAACCGGTTAACCGA
Source organism: Fragum whitleyi (assembly GCA_948146395.1). Classification (NCBI taxonomy): domain Eukaryota; kingdom Metazoa; phylum Mollusca; class Bivalvia; order Cardiida; family Cardiidae; genus Fragum; species Fragum whitleyi. The sequence goes on along the minus strand of OX411549.1, from coordinate 65,531,551 downwards.
CTGTCTATGCCCCTATAGGTCTAGGTTAATAGTACGCACAGAAGATAAAACTTTCTAAGCTCTTTTATTTCCATTTTCAATTATTTTCATCTACTGCCTATGGCAAAAACAGCATTCTAAAACAATTAAATGCTGCTTTCAATATTACCCGACAAATTGAATATTGTGGATGAAAATGGGATTTTAGAAAATGAAGATTTGAAGTCACATTCTCTTTTAAATGTTTAAGTCTGACAAACCTATTAGGTCTAGACAAATTGATAGTTGGTATCTAAGGGCCCTCGGTAAGGGGTTGGTATATATATCAATAAAAGTATACAGGTATACTGTTAATATAATTGCGAAATTGACAGCTTTAATGGTAATGGAATGATTTTGAAATGATATTGAGTAGTTTTGTGGAGGTAATGCATATCGCTAATTACATTCAAATTGGGCGAAATTATCCAAAATTATACCCCCCTTTAAAAAAGTTTGTACCTCACTAACATTTTAAGTAGTTTGAAATGTCACGCACAGGCTCATTTGTAGGTAACAGACTTGAAAACTTGTGTTCCTTAAAACACTATTATGACTTGTTTTTTGGATTACCCTATTGATGAATTGATTGGAGTTTAACACCGCTTTCAAAATTATTGCAGTTATATCTCGACGGCTTTTGCACCTATCAATTACTGACTGTTTTTTCTCACACCAGAACAACTACAACATTTCATCCGAGCTCCCAGCTGCCCACCCAACTTAGGCATACTACTTATCATTTGACAAATGAAGGGAGACAAACGACATTTGGCACAATTACAAAGGCAAATGTCGGAAGAAACATTTCAATCAAATCGATCAGATTATTGCACGATTTTATTTTCTGGTTTTAATTTTAAATCGTCCAAAGTCTGTTTTGAAAATCGTTCGAAAGTCGCACCACACGCCAATTCAATATATATTTTAAAAAAAACATTCAATTTACCAATCTAAGATGTTCCTAGCCTAGATTGATTCAAAAACTTACTCAAATCATCGCTAATTATACAGATTATGGCTTATATGTGCTCCTCTAACACCTGTTTTTTGCAGATATTCCAGCATGATTTCATTTCCCACCTAATATACAATGCACCATAAATTGCACGATGGAAGACAGGCGGGTAATGCAACACAGCCATTAGTTAGCTGTAAATGTCAAGCCAATCTTTACCGAGCTCAAATTAATTAGGGCCCATTATAGCTGAACAGATTCTTCCTGTCTATTGTCTATTTTTCCTGTCTTTGAGATTGAGATTGGCCTTGATTACCATTTTTTCTATACAGCCATTCACATTGTTAATTCAGCGATGAACTTGTAAAAAAACTAAATCGCTTGTTCAATTCTCTTTTCAAAGCCTTTCTTAAACACAGCGAAATCGATCAAAACGCCACTGAAACGTTTTAAACGTTCAACGAATTTATTCAAATGGATTATATCATTCCGTGATTTTATTTGTTTTTCTTGTTTTGGAGGCGTCTGAATGGTCACCCAAAGCACACATATGGAAAAGAGCGTCGATTCTAATACAGAAAATAAATAAAACATCGCTTTTTTCGTTCTTTATGAACGAAATAAGCGCTGTTATATTTTCACCCTTTAATGTCATTCAAAAATCACTGATTCAATTCCCTCTCGCTCATTACAATTCGTTTCAAAATAATTTACGTTGAAAATTTCTAGATGATCTTTCTAGAATGTAATGGCGAGGATGACGATTGGTAAATTAACTAAGCAATGATACAAGATATTCATTGTGAATAGACATCTTGTTGATTTTGTGCATAAGATTCCATCATGACTTCTTTTCCCGCCTAATATACCATGCACCATAAATTGCACGGTAAAAGACAGGCGGGTAATGTAACACAGTCATTAGTTAGTTGTAAAATGTCAAGCCAGAGTCTTTAACGAGCTCAAAATAATTAGGGCCCATTATAGCTGAACAGATTCTTCCGGTCTATTGTCTTTTTTGTCCTGTCTTTGAGATTGAGGTGAAAAATACCGGTCTTATTACTCCTTTCTATAGAACTGTTTTTTTACGATGTTTAGAGATATTCTTGTTTGGATATCAAACTAGGAACTTGTATTTTACAAGCATTTTTTTTATTCAAATGAGGTTTAATTTACCTCCTCAAAATTAACTTTCATCTCAAATTATTTTTCCCTTTTGTCCTCCAAACTTGTCTTTGAAAATTGAGTTGATAATCAAACGATCTTATTTACATGTACTTTTTTCTCTGCAGTTACTATGAAATAGACAATATCCCCGATCGAACCTTTCCAATCGCTCGCTCAGTACTCTATTTAAAACCTTTCAAAAACTCAGCAAAATTGTTAAAAAATGGGATCAAATCGTTCCACTATTTTATACTCGAGTATATTTATTTTTCTGGTTTTGGAAGCGTCTAAATGGTAAGTCAAAACACATATGGAAAGGAGCGTTGATTCTCATACAGAGAGTAATGTATAATCGTTAATTTCGTTTATTATGAACGGAAAATCGATGTTATAATTTCTTCCTCTAAAACCATTCAAAACTTGCTCATTTCACTCACTTTCTCTCATTACAATTTCGATTCAAAATTATTCACATTGTCAATTTTCTGGATTATCTTTCGAGAATGTATGGGCAGTTATGAAGATTGGTAAATTAACTAAATCAATGATACAATTATTTTCGTGAATAAACATCCTGTTGATTTGGTGCATTATTTTCCAGCATGACTTCATTTCCCGCCTAATATACCACTCACCATAAATTACACGATGAAAGGCAGGCGGGTTATGTAACACAGCCATTAGTTGGCTGTAAATGTCAAGCCAGAGTCTTTAACGAGCTCGAAATAATTAGGGCCCATTATAGCTGAACAGATTCTTCCTGTCTATTGTCTTTGAGAAAGGAGATGAATTAATACCGGTCTTATTAGGCTTTTCTATAGAACTGCTTGTTGAACGATGTTTCGACATATTCTGTTGTAGTATCTAACTTAGAACTTGTATTTTCCAAGCAATTTATTTAACAAATAATTCGTTTCAAAATTATTCACGTTGTCAAATTCTAGATGATCTTTCTAGAATGTATGGGCGAGAATTACGATTGGTAAATTAACTAAATCAATGATACATGTTATTCATCGTGAATAAACATCCTGTTGATTTTGTGCATAATTTTCCAGCATGACTTCAATCCCCGCCTAATATACCATGCACCATAAATTGCACGATGAAAGACAGGCGGGTAATGCAACACAGCCATTAGTTAGCTGTAAAATGTCAAGCCAGAGTCTTTAACGAGCTCAAAATAATTAGGGCCCATTATAGCTGAACAGATTCTTCCGGTCTATTGTCTTTTTTTCCTGTCTTTGAGATTGAGATGAAATAATACCGGTCTATCTTTAACTTTTCTACAGAAATGCTCCCTTCACGATGCTACGATATGAATTACTTTGATCATGAACATGTAATTGTGTAAGAACTGATTTATAACTTGAGCTTTTTGAGCGCAAACTTACCGAACAGCTGCGTTCTCAAAAACTGTTTTCATTGAGCAATTTTTTCAGCCAATAAGAGCGCGCATAAATTGATGAACACAACTAGAACAATGAATATTTTAACCACCACCTCGGACCATCGCTCTCCGATGATATTCGGCAATAACTTATCTTTATAGTGTATCATAAAAATCTCAAGTCAATTTGTGCAAACTTAAAAAGGTTCACCAACAAATTCTAATATAATTTTTATGGCTCATATAGGGGGACAGAGCAACGACGATTGCCGATTAGCACCTTTTTTCTCCTTCGTGTAATGACCTTGGCTAGAACACTTTTGTATGACGGCGGCTCAGCCTACGAAACAATAACTAGTATTCGGACTAATCAACAAGTAAGAGATGAAGAAAACATTTCTTATTGTATGGAGGTATGAAATTAAAAACCATTCACACGTTATGATTACACGAAGCAGATTCACACACAAGCGTGTTTTCTCCTAGTTTCATACCTTCATGAAATACTTAAACAATACTCTCTTCATATCTTATTATATTAAATCACAAAGCCACACTGCAAAGATGTGCCAATGAAATAAACACATTTGCTGTGGTAAAACTTTTTTGCGGAAGCTTACAATATACCTGCGTACCGTAAAAAAATGGTTTTATTAGTAACAAAATCCATTTTTCAGCAATTTAATGCACAAATCTAAATGGCCATATGTAAGAAAAAAATATTGTTTTTGTTATCAGCATTTTTTGTCTAACAAAGTGTTATTCAAGCACACCTTTGAGATTTCTGTGCATATTTTTCAATGAAAAACGATCCTTGCGCAACTCTTGTGAAACATATTAGCGGACACCTATCCCCACGAACTAACGAGTGTTAACTTTTCCGGGGAACTTTATTGTTTCCAAACTTCACCCGCACAACCTCTCAAAAAGTTCGTCAGACACAATTTGAGAAACCATAAAATAAACCTAGATTTTGATTTTGGCGGGGAATAATACGCACACATAAATGCTGAAAAAAGACAGGAATACTAAGATACTTGATATGGTGAAACAAAAATAGATACTCACGTAAACTTTCGATTCTATTATCCTTTTTTGGCATAGATTGTTCCATAACGACAACAATTTACCAAAAATATTTTAAAAGTATCCAAATAATTTATCTTTTTACGAAAATAACGCAAAAACCAATAACCTTCCTATATCAATGAATGCTGCCTGACCAACTTTGTCATTCTATAACATAATCCATATAAAGACAATTCAATACCACTTATTCTCACAGCCCTTTCGTTATTGAGGATTTAGCCTGTGCATGACATTTCTAACAAGTTCGCATGTGACACAAACATCGAGCGGTCTAGACAACCCATAGTGTAATAAGGATATTCGATGACTGTCGGAATACGGTTGTACATGTAAAAGCGCAAAGCGAAGACTCAGTCCGACTGTGCGGATCCTCAGTCTGGCGAAAGGTATAATGCTTGGTAATGGGGGAAGAAAAGTTCAATTATTTTCGCCAATTCTTGTGCATTCTAGGGACAAACGTATTGTGTAAGACTAAATGCATTTTGTAAACGTAGTTTGTGATGTATTTTCTTCAAAAAAAGGAAAATGAACCTTGTCTATTCAAGCTACTCAATATTTGACCGCGATCTTTCTTGCTATTGCTAGTGTTAGCTTCGTTTGACGATGTCCATTAGGGCTACCGTCATTGCCTGGAACATGTATCCGCCATGACTACGCCTGTCTGTCCATTAACTTCTTCTGATAGCCTCATCATGGATACAGTTTCCTGGACATACTCCAAATAATTTCGCGAAATAAATTATTGGGGTTAGCTCTTTCCGATTCAATCTTCAAAATTCTTGTCGGGCTGATGGCATGGGTTCTTCGGACTGACGAGTCACCGAAAACAGGTGATTTGGTTCATTGAAATCAGATTTTCTTTGCAACGTTCGGTCAGAATTCCACCAAAAATCAAGGGAACAATACCCCGGTCACACTTTTTCAGATATTTTATACTCTAAATACTGTTCGGGCGACAAACGTGATGCTATAGGTTGTCTAGTTAGCTTAAATGCTTAAATGATACCATAAAGTGATAAATAAAAATATTTCTCTATGAAGTAATTTTTCGGATATGAATAATGTCGTTTGTCAGGAATTTTCTCCGGGTGGGCTTCTATCTGGGCCCAAGGTTATAAAACTTTTCTCACTCTCAATTCAAAATTGTCTCAAATTTAAATCTGAGATTACATTCGTGATTCTGTTTTATTACACATTTCAATGTATTTACATAAAAGATAATATTAATAAGTTGTTATAAATAACAACTTATAAATTTTATCTTTCATTTTTTTTAGATTTAAAAATTGATGAAAGTTGAGCCTGAGAAAATTTTTTTAACCTCGGGCCCAAATTTCTGCGTCATTTTGGCTATGATGTTGCGTCACATAAAATGAGACATTCACGATGCAATATTTCTAGTTAACACGTGTATTTATTGACGATTTTTTTATAGAGTTTTAAGTTAATGTTGCTCATCGTATGAACATGCACAATTTTGTTACATGTAGCCTCGTCGCAAAATTATTCTTCAAAACGGAACCTTTATGTTAAAACTCCTCGTTAACGTAAGACCCTATACATTTAAGGATGGATGTTGTTAGAGTTTTCATGGAATTTTCCATAGTACCTGACCAGTGTACATACTTGAGCCGTCACATGAAAAAGGATCATCTCGGTAGTGCGTAAAGTGTCGACTCTAGTCAGAGTGCGCAGGCTGCCTTGGGTCGAAGCTTTTCGCAATTTACAAAATTTCTGAATCTAGTGCTCAGATTCTAGGTAATCAATCTACCTTTCTGTAAAGGGATTTCAGTGATGCGACCTCTGGTTGGCATGTACTTGAAGCAATCTCTTTTTCAAATGTTTATTTTACGGAGTTCCTAGATGGTCCCCTTTCGCGTGACGGGTCACATATATTTGACCCAATGATAATGGGCCATAAGAAAAAGAGCAGTTATGTAAAATTCTTTGTTAACACACTACCTCCTACATTTATAAATTAATTGTTCTGAAGCTTTCACAGAGTGTCCTAAAGTAAAGTATATGTGTATTAGTGTATTATGATATGATTCTGTGCCATGGAAAAGGGGACCCTTATTATTTAAAATTCCGTGTTTCGTTTATCACTACTACTCCTATATTATGGACATATTTACGTCAAACTTTCACATCATGATCCTCATTTGGGTACCCTTTCAAAAATATCTTTATTTTGTGATATGCCCTAAAGCTTAATTTTTGCCATTGACGATGAACTGTTTTCAAATAAATTATATCATAGCTTATAACTTTCGAAAATGATTTATCGTAAATTTGTCATAGATTTGCAGAGCAGAAAGTGCATGCTGGTGGAGTGACAAGGCACTCTTAGGCATCTTGTTCTTGTTAGGTAACCAGTGGTCTTCTTAGTAGTGTAAAATTTTGTAAAGAAACTAAACATCCCTTTCATTTAATTCATTCATAGTTTTTTAAAACTCTGTATTACATACAGAACTTGAGCCTGTGAGTAACATTTCCAACAATTTGAAATGTTTGTGCCAGAGTCTTTGCTTTGTTCTTATTTGAAATTGTTGGAAATCTCACTTACACGTTCAATTCAGATAAAGTTCTTGAGAGAAATAGTGAAAATAATCTTGTGTAATCAATAGCTTTTCTGAGAGTCAGCCAATTTTGAATGATACTCCAAGAAAAGCCGTAACTGAATGAATGATTTTTAGCCGATTCTGTGCATAATTTCAAAATTGTTTTGACTATGTTTAGTAATTTGAACTTGTGCCATGATCCTATACAAAGCAATGGACTACAGTTAAAAACATCCTAAATTTGACGGTTATGTCGTTCGAAATCCTTCAAAATCATTTACTCAGCGCTTCATCCATTCATTTCAAACACTCACTCAAATCGATCATAAACGCTCCAAAATCATTAGAAAACAATTCGAAATCGTTGAAGGCGATCAACATTTAATTCAAATCGATTGAATTATTCTTCGATTTTATTGGCTAGTATGGCTCTTAAAGTGTCTGTTTGGTCCACGAAGACACACAAATAGATCAAAACCTTTATCAATTAAAGGGAGGTAATTAATATTGCTAATTTTGTTCATCTTGAACAAAATTAGCGATATTGGATTACCTCCCATTAGTTTCACCCAAAACTCGCTCCACATACTCATTCAATTTCATTCAAAAATCAGTCATCTTGTCAATTTTATGATATTTTTAACTGTAATCCTTAGTTCTTTTACAAAAATAGAGCTTCCCTTTAAGCAGGTTGCCGAAGTTTCTCAAATCTTACTTTGGAAATACATGTACTAGTATACGTAAAATACTAGCATAAAAGTGTTGTCAGTTCTTAGCTATGTTCTATGCTAAAAGGCAGACTTTCTATTCGTTAGATAGTATAAAGCATCAAAATAACAAGAGTCGTCAGAGACGGATTATGTCCCCGAATAAGGCATTGTCACAAAAAATGTATACAATCAATGGAAAAAGCTTGCTGTTGATTGCTTCTAAAGGTTTTGGGATTTACTAATGGAAAATGTGACCCCTTTTCCCGTGACGATGCCGTGACGATGACACAAATCTAAAAACCAGGAAAGACACATCGGCATTGTATCATAGGGAGATCACATGGCAAGTTTCATTTGATAAGGGCAAATGGTTATGGAAAAAGTACTGTAATATGAGACACAGACAGCTTACATAAATGAAACAAACATTAAACCCCCCTTTTGCGTGACAAATTTTTAGACACAAATTTCAAATACTTAATGGTAAAGTGCATCTGATTGCTACACAAATGGGAAGTTTCATCAAATTCTGAACATTAGACTAGGAGAAATGAAAGAATAACTTATTTTACAAGCTACGGTAGAGGTTACAAACATTTAGCCAGGGTATCTGATTTGCTACTCAAACATGAAATTTTATTAAATTCTGACAATAAGATTAAGAGAAATTTGAGAAAAACTGTATTTTGCCCTAAGTTCCATTTTCCTGTGACGAGGCCTCAAATAAAAAAACTTAGATATAGGCATCAACACCATATCATAGGAACTTCACATGGTAAGTTTTATTTGATTTGGCCCAAGGGTTATGGAGAAATTGCTGGTGACGGACGGACGGAGTTACGGAAGGTCTGAATCATTTAGCCCCCTTTTTCCATGATATATTTTTTATACGAATATTTCACATTGTTTTTAGTAAAGGGCTTCTGATTTGCTACTCAAATATAAAATTTCATTAAATTCTGACAATTAGACTAGGAGAAATTTGAGAAAAACTGTATTTTACCCTTAGTCCCCTTTTCCCGTGACGAGGCCTCAAATCCAAAAACGGAGACAGATGCATCAACACCATATCATAGGAAGTTCACATGGTAAGTATTATTTGATTCGGCCCAAGGGTTATGGAGAAATTGCTGGTGACGGACGGACGGACAGACGAAGCGGCGGCTTTATGCTCTCCCTTCGGGGAGCATATAAATAAGTGAGTTCACTTTTCACTCGTTAAAAGCATCGTTCTCTTCCAAGCAATTGCCAAATGCCATTACCTGATGTGGAAATTTCTAAATTGGACGTCTAGGCTCTGTTGTGATAATTCGAGTAAGCAGAGAAAACATATGAAAATTTAAATTTGGCACAACACAAATGTGATTAGGGTAAAATGGTACTGGTACCTTTACATTTCAATTCTTTAATTGTCTCAAACCAGAATTAAATAGATGATTTCAATGTTTAAATTTCAGGCGATTGCAACTTATAAACTCGAGACCAAACTCGCCAACCGTTGTGCTTAGGTGCGCTAAAAATTACTTACCTTTGGCATCCAAAATATTGTTAAAACCAGAAATCAAAGAATTTCAAGTCAGTTTCTTATTTCAGCTTCCTCTCATTTTTGTCAATATGACATTCGTGCATCGTTTTCAACCTGAGGTAGTTTCTTAGGCGTAGCTAGGATTTTGAAATTTATACGCACCCAGAAAGCGACGACCAAAGAATATAGGATAAAGGCGATATGTGAATCGTAACAAAATATGAATGCCCTCCGTCCGCTCCCCTTTTTATGATTTGAGCTTAGGTGATGAATCAAAACATTTCGATGTTATGATCATTCATCAACGACATTTTTGCAAAGAGGATTTACTTCTTTTGTGCTGTTGCGTAATGTGTGTAAAAATAGCTACGCCCTTGATATTTGTCATGACTTATTAAGGAAAGTAATAAAGTTACTCTCTTATCCGTCTTGAGCCCTACAATACTTGGCTTGATTTATTGACCCGAATCTGACCCATGCTATTTACATGAATAAAAATCTGATCATTCTTACTCGACTTTGCACGTGCTTTCATAGGAATGAATAACAAACGATATTGAATGTAATGTATATTTTGTTAATTGATAAAATATGTCGGTAATTGTTAATTAAGCATTTTTCACACAGAGGTCAAATTCGAGTCAATTAAACCAAGGTATATTCCCATAATATCATTATTTTATGGCAAAAAACATTTGTATATTGAGATATGTTACTCTGTGAATTTACTGAAGATAAATTGAATTAAGCCTTGGTCATGTCGAGTGCGTTATCATTTGTCTCAAAATCCATTATAATAGAGAGACTTCTGCATAATTAAAGTAATGAAAGAGATTAGGGTGAGAACAACAAATCAGTAGAAAACATTTTTTATGGAAGAATTCAAGACTTGGTTTGACAAGAGACCCACGAGGACCCGTATCTCTCCACTGGCATTTCATGTCGAGTATTTGTAATAACAGTCAAAATAAAAGGTGTACAAATCTAAGCTACTTACAAAAGCCTATTTTTCTCATTAGATGCATAGATAAAAATTGATTTATGATAACTCATTAAAACTAGTTCATCTAAAATTTTTTTGAAAAGTAAAAAAAAGCATTTTTGATTTTCATACGTAGTATCATTCTTTTATGATATATTTACAAAGCAGTTCAATGCTACAATAGAGATGTATAACTCTGTGAATAAAATGACTATAAATTGAATTAAGCCTTGGTCATGTCGCGTGCGTTATCATTTTGTCTGAAAAGCCATTAAATGGAGGAACTTCTGCATAATTAAAACAATGAAAGAGATTAGGCAGAGATTTTTTTGAATGGGTTTTACGCCACTTTCAACAATTTCGAAGTTATATCGCGGCGGCCGGAGCACCTAACAAAGGATTCCAGGTATTTCCTTTACCTGTACTACCATTATACCCTTTCCAAAAACGTCGGAAAGGATATTTGCCGCCACCGGGGATCGAACCCACGACTTCCAGATTGAAAGTCTTATGCCTACACAACTGCTCTAAGATTAGGCAGAGAACACAATTCAGTTGAAAATCTTGTTTTTTTTTCTGGAATAGACATTTTAGCGAGAACAGCTCGCGAACGGCCGAAGCGAGCGTTTATGGTAACGTGCGCATACTATTCTTTTTTTTCTATTCTTCTGTCTAGCCAAAAAGCTTGGTTATTTTTCTACCAGAGTAAATCGATTTGTAAGATAGAACTATTTCTTAAGATCCCATCGAAAATCTATCTTGAAGTATTGTATGTGAAACGCAGATTTAAAAATAAAGAAATAATAACAATTTTGCCAAATTGTGCGAAAGTTTCTACAAAATGAGATGTTAGTACCGGTCGGGTCAACCGAACCTATTCACTTGGTTCTTTCACCAATTACTTTACTTTCATTAAGAAGCTCAGTACTACATGGCAAACACTTACATCCCTAACATTAAGTCCCAGCAAAACGGCGTAGAACATGTAAACAAAATAAGGACTGTTTTTGAGCTCAACTGGCCGAAGGCCACCCAGATATTGTCATTGCGATGTGTCCGTCGTGCGTTTCTGCGTCCGTAGGTTAATTTGTCTTCGAACATATTTCTCTGCCTTAACCATTGGGCGGATTTTGACAGAACTTGGCAGAAATGTTCCATGGGTAACCGTTTTCTAAAGTTGTTCAAGAAATTTGGATTGAATACCAAATATGGTCGTGGCATGGCGGGGCTTATTTGCTCTATAAATTCTTTACAATTATTCTGCTCCCAAACTACTGGCCCGATTTAAAAGAAACTTAGCACGTGTCATCCTCGGTTGACCTTTTCCAAAATTGAAATTGAAATTTGGATTGACACCCAAATATGGGTGTGGCAATGCGGGGATTATTTTCACTTTAAAATCTTTAAACATGTTCTCCTCCAAAACAAATGGCCAAATTTCAATGAAACCTGGCATTGATGATCCTTGGGTGACTCTCGTCTGTAGTTATTCAACAAATTTGGATTTACTCCCAAATATGGGCGTGGTAGGGCAAGGCTTTTTTTTACTATAAAATCTTAAAAAAAAACTCCCCCTCCCCCAACGATTGGCCCAAATTCCAGAAATTTGACATGAATAATTCTTGGGAGATCGTCTTCTAAAGTGTTCAGTAAATTTTGATTGGCCCCCAAAATGGGTATGACAGGGCAGGGCTTATTTAATTATTGATCTTTAAAAACAATCTCCTTACCAAGCATTGGCCCGATTTCAATGAAACTTGGTAAGAATTATCCTTTGCTGACCCTCTTCCAAAGTTGTGCAAGGAATTTGCATGACACTATTGAATCTTTTAAGATTTTTTGCGGGACAAATTAGTTTTTTCCGTAAACATTTGCTTGATTTCAATAAAGCATGCCATGAATGTACTTTAACTGACCCCTTCCCTTAATTATTCAAGAAATGTTGATTGACCACAGAAGAAGGGCCTAGCAGGGTGGGGCTTATTTTCATTATAAAATCCTTATAACTCTTCTTTTCCAAACGCCGCGCCAATATAAATGAAACATGACATGAGTGTTTCTTGGGTGATTTTTTTCTCAAGTTGTTCAGGATTCTTTGATTGACCTCAAAATAAGGGCGAGGCGTGGTGTTCATTTCCCCATGGCTTTATATAGTATTATCTTATTTGTAAAGATCTAGAAAGACATCGATCTTATGAAAAAATAAATTTTCCTATTTAGAATCAATACAGATATTTGTTTTGAAAAACGGCTTAGCCTACACTTAAATCGTCTTTTCTGTCCATCTCTTTTTTTGCTTCTTCACAAATTTTCTTGTAAACTTCCATATTTGACTGAGTTTCTCATTGATATGTATTGTATTCGAAAGCCAGTGGAGCGTTACAGGCTTTCTTTGGGACTCTTCTTGTCTATACCACCTTTAATGCAGGAATATTTCGGGTTCAGCATTACAAGGATTTTACTATCAACTTGTCGACGAAAATCGTCATATCCATTAAACCTGAAGCAAGTTCAATTCGTTCACGAAGGAGTAATTTATCATAGACGTGACTCCCCCACAGTGTCCGAGAATAAGCTCATTGTGTCTTACTGAATAATTCATAGACAATCTGTTTTCATCAAGAATGTCATATATTTATCAGATATCAGATTTCGAGATGCATGATGTTATGGTGCATATGCATTGCTTTTTTAATCTTTTTTAATTTATTTATCACCAATTGTTCAGTTAAATCAATATTTGAAAAAAAATGGTTGAATATCAAAATGAAAATAATACTAAACATACATCTGTAATATTTTTTTTTTAATTTAAATCCTTGCTCAAAAAGTAGTTCCACGAAAAGACGTTTCAGACGTAATAAATGTATGATTTTCCCCTCGGTGTCATTAGAATCTTAACACTAGGAGATGTGAAACTTAAAAGTATGATCCGATTCGCAAATTCGCACATTTATAGGGGCAAAACATGACGGAAATCAACAGACAACCCATCTATTGGTCAAACAATATTTGGATCGATATCAGCTTTCAATTGATACAGTTATTTTCATCGTGAAATTGACATTCACCTTAATCAAAACCGTTCCAAATCGCTCACTCACCGCTCCATTCATTTATTCCTTACACTTACTCAAACCATTCAAAAACGCCCAAACCCATTGAAAAATATAGAATCAGCAAAGTCTTTCAAAATAAACTTGGATAGAGAAAAAAAATCGCGGTTTATCTGACATAACTCAAATTCTAAGCGTTTTATGGGTTCTAAAAGAACTTTTATGCATATTTTATTAAACGGGGGTAATTAATATCGCTAATTTTGTTCATCCTGAGCAAAATTTGCGATATTGGATTACCTCCCATAAAGTTCTCTCTGAAATCGCTCCACCCACACACTCAATTTCATTCCTCAATCATTCCAAAATCGTGCACCTTGTCAATTTCACGATGTTGTTAACTGTAAGCACCTTCGGAGAAAGTGTGCCGGGATATAGATTATTCACCGTAACTCTCTCTCTCATAAGGTGATGGAACGGTTCTTCATCATCGCATCAGAGAGAGGGCTACAAAACCTTCCTTAAAACTGATTCATCGGGGAGAGGGAGTTGAAGATACCTTAGCTTCTATAACGTAACCCTCGCCCTCGAATAAGCTGATTTAGCGGACTACGTAACCATATGTAAATTAGCAACTACGTGAGAAGGGTTATGGCAGAAATACCCCCCCCCCCCCCCCCCCCCCCCCGATGGGCTGATATAGACTGGCTTCAGTCGTTTTTGTTTGCATTTAAGAAAATGATTTTTATTGTAGTTTTATTAAAAGTCTCTTTAATCCAAGTTATAACAAGCGCTGACAAAAAACTTTTTTTATTGAGGCAGGGGGGCCTATGTGTAAAAAAAAATCACATTTTATTCCTTTTGAAAAAAATCTATAATAACAGCCTAGCTGTCAGACAAGTTTTTGGAGTTCGTACAGGTGAAGTACTTAGAATAGCCACACGTGGGATTTCTGCCACCTTAAGCAGACACACCGTAATTGGATAAAAATATTATCTGGAAAACGAAAAACTAGTACGATCGAAGGCGTGTTCTTCAGATTTATATTTAGCATTTTCAAAAGTTATGATTTTTAGTCGCTGTTTAAACGACTAAAGATATTTCAGTGGGAAAACGAAGAATTGACGAAATTGACTCAAACGAGTAGCGTAGGCGACGTCGAATGCTTTCACTTTAATATGAGGGCTTTCGCCATTTTATGTGACGTCATCGAGTTTTCCCAACTTTTCCTGTAATTTTCAAAATAGTTTGTCTATGTACATTCGAGGTTGATCGTTAGATTGACCGAGTAGCATTCTGATAGGTTTTGAAGATAGTCTTATAACCACCCCCTTGTATGCTACAAAAAATTGTAAGTGCCTGTAAAAAGCACTCATGACCTTTGCGCACTCGGCTGACGAATTGCGATCTATGTACTTGTATCACACAAACGAAAAGCGACATTTCTAACTGTACGTGGTCGATCAGTCGCAAATATTGGGAAATAAATCCATTGCTGAAAAAACACGATTGACAGTAATATCAAAGTATTTGCTTGTCTGTTCTTTCTTGTTGTTGTTGTTGTTGTTGTTGTTGATGATGATTCTTCTTGTTTTTTATTGGTTTTCTTTTCGGTTATATGTTAGGATAATCAAGACAAACAGCAGATTAAATGAAAAAAGAAATTTTAAAGAACGCAAACTCTCTATTTACTTTAACATGTAATTTTTGCCTATTCGATATTTATAAAGTACACTATATTGTCTTAGGGCAAACGAGCTTCAACTTTAGTTAGTGGCGTGTATGACGCCTAACCATTGGGTCCCATGTACATGTACATGTAGTAAAATCGCGAAATTGATACTCATCTCGATCAAAAACATTCCAAATCACTCGCTCAGCGCTCCATTCATTCATTCCAAACACTCACTCAAATCATTCAAAATCGCCCAAACCAATTGAAAATATAGAATGAACATTGTCATTCAAACTAAATTTGATTACAGAAAAATCGCGATTTCAATAACATATTTCAAATTGTAAGCGTCTAATAGGTTCTTGAAAATATAGGCAACTATTTATAGAACTTGTATGTAAATTTTATTAACGGGAGGTAATCAATATCGCATATTTTGTTAATACTGAACAAATTTCGCGATAATGGATTACCACACTCATTCAATTTCATTCCTAAATCATTCCAAAATCACTCACCTTGTCAATTTCACGATATTGTTAACTATACAGTTAGTAAAATCGCAAAATTGATACTCATCTCGATAAAAAACATTCCAAATCACTCGCTCAGCGCTTCACTCATTCATTCCAAACACTCACTTAGATAATTCAAAAACGTCCCAATTTCTTTCGAAAACTGTCCGGAATCTTTCAAATGTATCTTTATTTTATTTAAATCGATAAAACCATGCCAAGAATTTATAGGCTGGTGCGGATTTTGAGGCGTATCTTTGTCCTTTAAAACAGAAAAGTACGAATATTTTTTTAAAGAAAGGTAATACAATATTGCATATTTCATGCAATCGGACGAAATAAACGCTATCAATTTACCACTTCCCTTTAATTTCACTCAAACTCGCTTCTCCCACTCATTCAGTTTCATTCCGAAACTATTCCAAAATCATTCGAATTGTCAATTACAGGCTGTTACTAGCTGTACCACCCCCGACGGCGGCAAACATTCTTTCGTATACTATTCTCCCGCCTTGTTGGAAAATTGTAAACTTTTTGTGGCATGATCATTTTCAGGCGACAGAAATAGCGAGAATTCATAGTTAGATGCACAAGCCGCTACAAAATGACTAACGAGGGGACGTAGATGAAAATAACATGAATCGTATTGGTATTTCAAATGCTATAGAAATCTACATTTGATAGTCTCGGATGTCACTCTACAATGATACCACTGTGAGACGGCCTGATTAGTCCTTAATGAACGAGACTAGGGAAATATCACGGCGAATGAACCCGATTATTCTCCAAGGCACGTTTATCCCCGATGTTTTCATTGAAACTTTTATCTAAAAAAGGAGAGAAAATTCTTTTTAATGGAATATCTGTAAAATCTTTTTATAATATCTTCGATTTTTTCTATCGCTAAGAAGGATTATTGGGATTTGGTGCATTTTCTATGCATCTGTGTATGGTCATTTAAGTAAATGTGCACATTGCTTTATTTATGTCAATACCTTACATAGGTACCCCTTGGAAACTGGCCAATTGGATTTTTCATTTTTTACCCCTGTGTGGTTTAAGGATGACAAAAATCGATTTACTTCGACCATGGTTTGATATTTCATGTTCAAACTGTTGTTTTAAAGTGTTTTCCGATGATAGTTCTGCTGTTTACTAAAAAAAATATCGGAAGAAATTTCACCTCTACGTTTTCAAATGTACTTAAGTATATACGTATATTGTAACGTTTACTACTTTCAAAAGGTTATTGTTTGTCCCCGAATACATTCTAATATTAAAATTAGATTATTAGGTTTATCAATTTACCGTAAATTCATCTAATACTCATTTCGTGGCGAAGGTTAATGATATGTTATTTTATGACAGAAGATCTTTTAACTACTAATATATACCGTTCACAAAAAGTAGAGGATATTGTAAGTTTGATTTGTGGTATTCTCGTCAGCTTTGGCATCCAAACATTTTCAAGGCCCCGTTTTTCAATCATCAACAAAGAAGTCAATTGCTTGATATCGTGACAATATCTGACTGTGAGACACGGAGTTTGACAGCAGTCTGGATTCACGTTCTTCTGGTTTCCAGCATACAATTGACTCACTTATGGTGAGCTTTCATTAGACCTCACATTATTCCAACAAAATGTGTTGCGAAAACATGATAGAGAAAATCACAAAATAATTTTTCTCGAAGTTATGCTGAACTAAAGCAAGAATTTCCATTACATCATACGACATGTTAAAATAAGCGAAATACCCCTCTCTTCTTAAATGCTGAATTTGCAGGTCATGTTTTGCAGAAAAGGGAATTCCATTACTACCATATTACCATGAGACAACTGCTAGTTGGCCAAGAATAAGTTAGATTGTCCTAAATTGTTTGCAACCACAATAACCTTATGGATTAACAGATTATCCCCTACTTTTTGTGAACCGTATATTAACCGAAAAAGAACGTCATCAGATTTTGCGAATGCGACATTTAAGGAAGAAAGGAGTTTAAATGTTCTCTTCGCGGTTTTGTCGAATATAATTGAGGTCTGAAAATGGGATTTTCTCAGACATGATTACTTTATAATCTACTTACGCTTCAATTTCTTAAATTGTGAGGATGAAAATTCGTTTCCCAACTTCAGCTTTTTGCAATTTAATGAGGGTAAAACTGTCTTTTTTTAACAGCTGCAGGTAAAGAGAGAATTTCAGATAAAGTTAATTCAGAAATGCTTGTACAGGTCGTATTGTGTGAGTTCTCGATGGACCTGCATGGTCGTAAAGATTTAGAGAGAATAACATGCTAGTGTCTTAAAAATGTTATCTGGTCGAGGTTGGGAGTATTTACCATGTCGAGGCCTCGTCATGGTAATTTCTCGCAGCCGAGACCAGATAACAATGATATTTTAAGAAACATGCATGTTATTCTATTTATCATGCAATAATTTCAGCTCTTTATTGAAGAAAGACCTTAAAAACTCAAAGAAATTCAGGTGAAAATGTATAAAAATTGTTTATAAAAATTGACTGCCTGTTATCATGTTATGTTATCAGTCAAGCGATATCAGGTCACTACATGCTCCATTGCATGATAGAAATGAATACTACCAGCACGGAAGTGTCCTGAGAAATGAAGATTTTAAACTCGCTTTACTATCTCTTATCTGGTACCTCGATTCGCAACTTATAGCAATTCTATACTTGTCAATAGTCACAAATGAAACTTCTAAAAGTTTTAATGAAGATAAATTTGAAATTTAACTATCATAGATTTAATAAAATATCGAAAGGCCATTTTCCCTTTATATGAATTGGAGTGCCCTGTAATGCCCTGCGCCGATAGATCGAAATCTTATTGTTTGATCTTTGTCTGTCACTTGTTTAAGTTATTTCCGTCCATCTGTCAGTAAACGTAACAACTACAAAAACGCAATTTCTTTACCAAAGCGCTATTGAAACCATTTGGCCGATTTCAATGAAACTTTGCACGGATGTTCCTAAGGCGACCCTTACCTAAATTGTTAAAGAAACTTTGATTAACCCCCAAAGTAAGTGTGGCAGGGCGACGCTTATTTTCACTATAAAATCTTAAGAAATCGTTTCCGCCTAAACCTCAGAATCGATTTCAATGATACTTGGTATGGATTTATCTTGGTTGACCCTTTACATAAATTGTTGAATAAATTTTGATTGAACCTTATATATGGGCGTGGCAGGGAGGGGGTTAATTTCCGTAGGGGCATTTTTACTTAGATTAATCGTGAAATTTCGATGGGCCTATAAATGTGGGTGTGATAGGGCCTTGCCTATTTTCACTTTTAAATCTCAAAAAAATCTTCTACTCCCAATTAATTAAACTAATCTGAATGAATCTTGACATACATGTTCCATGAATGACCCTTTACTTTAATTGCTCTACTAATGAATGGTCTACTAATCGCAATCACCTTTATGTTTATTATAAGATAGGTAAAGGGTATGCAGGTTAATGGTGATTGAGTATTTTGGTGCAATTCTGGGCCAGATCCAGGATATCACCATAAAATAGTTCTTAGGCTATTCAAAAGTATTATTTTCAGTTAAAGTTAGCTACGTTAAATGAAAGTCTAGACATGTTAAAGCCAATAAAGCGACACAGGCCCTCACGGGACTCTTGTTATCAATATGCATATAACAATATAAAAAGAACCGTTTAGTATTGAGACACAATTGTAAATTCAGATTATACCAAGCCTTCGGCACTTTCAGCACTTTTATTTGAAGAAAAATGTAATTCGGTTCATTATAAAGTCCGTATCACGCCTTAAGATTGTTTAATCTGCATTTTCATTTTTGTCTCAAGACAATTAAGTAATCCAGGTCCAATAAAACAATTCTGAATCTTTTATCCCTCGCGTTTTAACATCATAATAGGTAGACTGAAGTTGAGCCACGACATAAAAAAATATCAATATGCATTTGCGAACCGCAAAGTCACTGGTAAGCTGTACAGCAAATGTATATGATCTTCACTTTCGCTAGATGGATACAGTTAAAAACATCGTGAAATTGCACTCATTTCCTTCAAATTGTTCCATTGCATTAACCCAGTGCTCAATTCATTTATTTTCAAACACTCATTCAGATCGACCAAACGTTCCGAAATCATTAGAAATTGGTCGAATTATTTTACTATTTTAATGGCCGGTGTGGATTTTAAAATGTATGACCAGTTCACGAAGACACTCAAAAAGAAAAGTGCGTTTTTTTATTGAAGGGAGGTAATAATTATCGTTAATTTTGTTTACCTTGAACAAAATTAGCGATATTTGATTACTATCCTTTAATTTCACTCAAAACTTGCTTCACACACTCATTCAATTTCATTCAAAAATCATTCCAAAACCATTTATCTGAGCAATTTCACGATGACTAGGTTAGAGCGACTTATCGCACTTAACCGATTTCCTGAATCTATAATGATCACTTTACTTCCAATGCAGTTGATATTTATATGCAACCCCTTAATTGGTCTCTGGTCATCCTAATCTCCTTTCTCAAATAGTTTTACGGAGTCCCGCAAAATTGCCCTTTTTGTATGACGGGACATAATTGGTTTGTTTTATAATAATGAATCTCCAAGGGCGATTAGCATGTGTTAAGCATTGGCGTTGTGGTTAAGTGATGTATTGTAATGTTATCGATATGAATTTTATTACTTGACTACATTTAATGCTTTGGTGACTAGAATGAATGGCCATCTTGTAAATACAGATATTATTCCAAGATGTAAATCAATTATGCTAAAATTTTTACAAGTTGTTTTTTTAATAACTGACAAAACATGTTTTAGGTTAAACGCCGCTTTTGACAATCTTTCAATTTTGTCGTGGTGGCTGAAGCACCTAACCATGGGTTTCTGGCATTTCTCACACCAGTATACTACCATCACATCCCAGCCGCCGTCATAGTGCAGTTGGTAGCGCGTCGGACTTCAAATCTAGATGTGATCCCCGACGGCGGCACTCATACCTTTTCTGACTATTTGTCTACCACCAATGGGTTGATAATCAAAGGCCAATGTGGGATATCAGCTTTAGGCTAGGAAAGAATATGATGGTAGTACTGGTGTGAGAAATACCAAAAATCTATCGTTAGGTGCTCCAGGCGCCGCGATATGACTATAATACTATTAAAAGCGGCGTAAAACCCCATCCAAACAAACCAACATCACATCATTTCTAAGCCTTTAGTTGCTGTCCCACATAGGTCTAAGGTTATCAACCCATCGATTGGAGCAAAAGCCGTAATGGATGAGTGCTGCCGTTGGGAATCGAACCCAGGACCCGCTTTTTGAAAGATAATCTGACGCGCTGATCTCTGACGCTCTTATCACACGAACAAAGACATAGAGAAATTCTGAACCCCATGCAGGTTGGGATAGCTCAAGCTGCGATAACGAAGCCCCGTCCGATACGCTGATGGAACGGCCCTCAAGCATTGTTTTTGCTCAGCACTTGTTAATATGAACTTGGATTAAAGATACTTTTAATGAAACTACAGCAATTTTTTTTCTTAAAGTGCCAAAAGAAACCCCGATCTAGGCTAGTCTAATTAAGTGCCTGCTACTTCTTGAAGAAGGAATACGAGAACATATACGTTTATTGGCACCATTCGGTGGAGTTTTGCAGAAGATATCCAAGCCTCTGTTACAAGTGTGCGTATATACGCATTCGAATAAATAGGATGTCAATTGGACGCTAAATATTTCATATTTCAAAGTGAAGCGTTTGTAGAGTAAACAGAAAATAATCAACAATTGTACACAGAAACGCAAAATCACAAGTTTTGGAATCTTGATAAAGGGTGTAGAATGATGCAGATAATCAAAATTTTATGAAATATAAGCTCTGTTTTCTTTCATTGTTTTCGGTTAACAAAATGCTACGTTTGGTAACATATCCATTTGCTTTGTATATGATACGTCCGGGGTATTTTACGGAAATGATAGGCCATGGGAATTATGATGGCGTAACAAGGTAAGAACTTCGTTTCGCACGTGGGTTTATATGACGTCACAAACATCAACTTGCCGTTAAGCAGCACAAAATGTACTAAAGATTTAAGCTTGGCATATCATAATATGATATCAAAACGCAGTTTTGTTATCAAATAATGATATTCCCAAAAGATCTGCATTCGTCCGAGGTATTATCCAGAGTATGGAAAAGTTCGAGTGATGTTTAAAATGCTCGAAATCTAATAGAAGTGAAATTTTCGTATGAGCCTGTGCGTGACAATTACACAAATTTGCATATGCGTGAAACACAAACAGCCTGTAAAACTGAAAGCATGAGGGGGGTAGGGGGGGGGGGGGGGGGCTAAGACCTTATATATCTACAGAACCCTTGGCAGACTGTGTGAATCAACAGGTTAGAAAATGGCTTACATTGCGCACATTTAAATTGTTTGAAACGTAACACACAGGCCCATATGGATTAATACCGGGTTTACACATACATGTATTTCTACCGAATTTTTGTAGATTTTTATTTTCCGCAAATGTTAGTAGATTCTTCCAGTTTGACCGCTTTTACTTGGGATTTAGTCTACGTGATGTACACGTAAATTTATGATTTATTGTTGGTTGTTTGGATATACTTTCGGAATAAATCTACGAGTTTATACGAGTTATAAGTTTGAATACAGCTTGGAATATTCATCCCTCTTTTTTGCGTTGTCATAAAAATTTAAATAGGGGGAAAACATGTGCAAGGATATTTCCTTATAGTTGACACATATCATAATGTCCTCAATGATATATCTGGTAATGGCAAGTCTAAATAGTGTACTAAGTACCTGACTGTGTCTGACATAAATATACAATAATGTAATCATTACCGTAAACGTCACATCCAGATGGGCCATGGAGTTCAAGGATTCAAATACAGGATAAGTAGCTTCTTTATATTCCACGGTTCGTAAATTGATGACTCTTTAGTGATAGACCATAACATCGCATATCATCAACTTATTCAAAATTATTAATAAAATGGCGTGATTTTAGAATTCTTTATCGTATAAAGGTAATGAAAATTTCGCTTCAAAATTACAAAATGAAGTATCAAAGTTAATCGATCGTATGGGTGATCCGCGTAAGCATATCGAGGGTTTAGCGCAAAACAATGTTTATATCTATTCACTGTATTTTCATCTAAGCGCTCGATATTGCAACTTGTAGTAATTTGCCAGAAACATGAGTTTTAAGGTCATGACCTCCTGAACTTTTTAATTAAGGGCGCAAAAGACTGCGGTTGTGCAGAAACGAGAAATTGAAGACGTCAATGTTTAGTCAATGGAATTTTGAATATCTCCAGGGGAAAAATTGTCATAACAATGAAGAACGGGCTTGTAACAAAGCAATTTCTTTCCTCAATGTATGTTACTTAGCAACGTAAAAAAAGGAAATTCAGCTGCAGGCCTACAGTAAGAGTAAAAATGAATGCATTTGTCTGAAAAACTCCATTTCGGTAGTTATAAAAATGCGATTTTAGATTAAAGTTATCTTTCATCCGCTTTAATTATCTGCAGAAATAACCTTTAGTCCCGCATAAGATCTATCTTATGTGGTTACATCACGCCTAGAAACTGAGGCGGTTTATTATTTTAAGCTCATGCTCAAGGTGAGCTTTTGTGGTCGAGTGATGTTCGTCGTCCGTCGTGCGTCGTGTGTCGTCAACATTTACCTTGTAGACACTCTAGAGGCCATATTTTTTGCCCCATCAACCTGAAATTTGGTCAGAATGATTTTCTTGATGAAAGCTCGGACAAGTTCGAAATTGGGTCAAGTGGGGTCAAAAATTAGGTCAAAGGGTCAAATATTAGAAAACCTTGTAGACACTCTAGAAGCCACATTTTTTTGCCCGATCAACCTGAAATTTTGTCAGATTAATTGTCTTAATAAAATCTTGAACAACTTCGAAATTGGATCAAGTGGGGTCAAAATGAGGTCACGGGGTTAAATCTTAGAAAAACCCTGTAGACACTCTAGAAGCCATCTTTTTTTTACCCGATCAATCTGAAATTTGGTCAGAATGATATTCTTAATGAAATTTAGGTCTTGATGAAATTTCGGACAAGTTCATAATTGGGTCAAGTAGGGTCAAAAATAAGGTCACGGGGTCAAATCTTAGAAAAACCTTATAGACACTCTAGAGGCCACATTTTTTTCCGATCAACCTGAAATTTAGTCATAATGATTGTCTTGATAAAATCTAGGACAAGTTCAAAATTTGGTCAAGTGGGGTCAAAAATGAGGTCAAAAATGAGGTCAAGGGGTCAAATCTTAGAAAAACACTGTAGACACGTTAGAAGCCATCTTTCTTTACATGATCAACCTGCAAATTGGTCAGAATGATATTCTTAATTAAATCTAGGTCAAGTTTGAAATGTGGTCCAGTGGGGTCGTAAACGAGGTCACTAGGTCAAATCATAGAAAAACCTGGTAGACACTCTGGAAGCCATAATTTTTGCTCAATTAATTTGAAATTTGGTCAGAATGATTGTCTTGATAAAATTTCGGACAAGTACATAATTGGATCAAGTAGGGTCAAAAATAAGGTCAAGGGGTCAAATCTTAGAAAAACCTTATAGACACTCTAGAAGCCACATTTTTTGCCCGATCAACCTGAAATATGGTCAGAATGATTGTCTTGATAAAATCAAGGATAAGTTCAAAATTGGGTCAAGTGGGGTCAAAAATGAGGTCACAGGGTCAAATCTTGGGAAACCTTGTAGACACTCTCAAACCTGTATTTTTTGCTCAATCAACCTGAAAATTGGTCGAATTGATATTCTTAATTAAATCTAGGTCAAGTTTGAAATGTGGTCCAGTGGGGTCGTAAACGAGGCCACTAGGTCAAATCATAGAAAACCTTGTAGACACTCTGAAAGCCATATTTTTTGCTCAATTTATTTGAAAATTGGTCAGAATGATCATCTTGATGAAATCTAGGTCAAGTTTGAAATTGGGTCAAGTGGGGTCAAAAACTAGGTCATGGGATCAAATCTTAGAAAAACCTTGTAAGCAGTGTAAAGGCATCATTTTTTGCCCAATCAACCTGAAATTTGGTCAGAATTCCTATCCTTTCTAAGTCTACTTTAAAGAATTTGTGACAGTTCCCTTAGGTGAGCGATTTAGTGCCGCTATGGCCCTCTTGTTTTTATGCAGTTAGTCTCGCCCAAGTTTGCCAATCATTCGACGCGTTTAAAATTATATTATGCACACATCCTTTAAGGAAGTGGACCCTTAATAGTTCCGCAACATTTCGGATATCATGAACTTTCACGAGGTTACCTAATGATAATCATTAGGAAACCTTGGTTAACACTGTGAAAGTTCATTACCTCCGAACCGTTTTAGAACTATTACGTGTCCACTGCCTTAATAAAATATGTTAATGTACTGGTTCACAAAATCATTAATTTAAGTTTTGTATTTTTGCTCTCTTTTGTTTGTAAAATACGATTTTAATTGTGTCCATGAAGATACGCGCTACTTGATTTTCTGAAAAAAAATGCTTCATTGATCAATGAAAGCAATTTTAGCACTCAGCCATTTTGTTGGTTTGCGAAAAAAGTAGTCCCATGAGAAATCTGATGAACTACATGTTTGTATAAAAATGCTAGGGGTACCAGTTGTATTCACCGGAGGAGAAGCAACAATTCCGAAAACTATAAATCGCTTAATTTGAAAATTAATTCTTATATGGATTTAGGCCAATCCTTTTCCAAGATTCTATTTGTCTCTCACCAATAGGTTGTAAATCGAAGACCTATGTGAGATAGTGGCTGGAGGCTAGCAAAGGATGTGATGGTTGTACTGGTGAGAGAAATACCAGGAATCCATTGTAAAGTGCTCCATCCGCCGCGATATAACTGAAAAAATTGGTGAAAGCGGCGTTAAGCTCCATTCATTCAATGAATCAATTCGCATATCCTATATGTTCTTAAATCTATCTTTCTTTCACTCAACATTTCAGTTTGGCGTCGGATAGATTTGACAGATCTTTCGGTCTGCCTTACATAAATCGTGACTTGCAAATTCTCACCTCCACCTGGACACGTGTGGAAGGCGCCACATTGACACAGTCTAAAATTTTGTCGTCTAGCTACGCTCATGATTTTAACTGTATTTGTATCACAACAATTTTCTTTTAAGGGTTTATCGTCTACACATATTTGTTTAATGAACAATCAATTATTCATCTTAACATATTAATAAAAGCATGAAATGATACTATTATACACAAAAATCATCTTTATTTTCAAATGTAAACGAATATACCCTGCACAGATAAAAGGGAGGTAACACTGTGCGAAATAACTGTGTTTTACTAGCAGGCATGTAGTTCTAATATTGAAACGTATAGTCCGTGGGCCAGGAGGGGTCACCGTGCACCCCCCTAAGGGCTCTCCGAGGTGGTATGGAAATGTTCATAGGACCTCCCTGAGTGAGAATCACGATGTTAACAGCTGGTAATTTGGGACCCGACTGCCATTCCGAGTGGTTTTCTAGATGGCAGCCAAGAATAAATTCATTTTACCTTTGATACACTATAGAGGGATTTTGATCATTTTAAATATTTTTTGAGGGTCGAAAACATGTATATTTTGCGTTCTGGTAAAACACTTAATGACTTAATATGATTGTAAAGGTCCAAACTTCCGAAATGGGAGATGGCAGCCAGCTCTAGCTAAGATTTTTGCTATTTTTTCGATGAATGCAATGAGATAAAAGTGTTTACTATGTACTACACAATAAATCATAATGCAAAGTGCTATGATATTGTTGATATGACCTTCCCGAGTTCAAATCAAGTTGTTAACATTCGATATTTTGGGTCCTGACTGCCTTTCTCGATGTTTTTCTAAATAGCAGCCACTAAAAATACAAATTAACCAGGAGGTTTTTTTATAGACACCCTTTGATTTTGAATCATATCTAAAGACCAAAAGATGTATATTTTGCGTTCTTGGTACGATAACTACGATAATTTGGATATCCAAACATCCTGTATGAGAGATGGCAGCCAGTTTAAGATAGAAATGTTGCTATATACTGTTTCATTCTATGAAAGATGAAGGGTCAACATGTACTTAACCAAAAATCCCCTCTGACTGTGCTATGAAATTGTTAATGCAACATCCCCAAGGTTGAATCAAGTTGTTTATAGTGGATATTTTGGGTCCCGACAGCCTTTTGGTGTGTCTACATGGCAGCCAATGTAAATACAAGTAAATAAATCGGAACAACTTGTATACGAGCAAACTTTTTTTTTTATCTCTAAGGGCCAAAAATATATATATATATATTTGGTGTTCTAGCTACAAACTGGAAAAAAACTAAATTCTATTTGAAGATCAAACATCCTGAATGGTAGATGGCAGCTAATCTTGAATATGGAATTTGCCAATTTTTGCTGCAGAGCATAAGACAAGAGGAGACGAACTATCCTAAAACCCTTTCTGAGAGTGCAAAAGAATGTTTCACCGATCTCACCGAGTGAGATTCAAAAAACTTTTAATCGATAATTTGCGTCCCGACTGCCTTTACGGGCATTTTCTAAGTGGCAGCCAAGAAGATGCTTGAATTACATTAGAATCCCTATGCAAACATTGTTTCACTCATTTTAAGGACCAGACACCTATATTCAATGTTTAAGCTACCGTTCTATCAATTAATGTCGAAATTGAAATCCCCCCCAAAAAACCCTGAATTTTAAACATGAATTTAATTCGTGTGTGTGTGTGTGGGGGGGGGGGTCTGAAAAAAAATTTATCAAATTAATTGTTCACAAGACCCTCCGCGGTAAAATCATGTATTAATATTAATATTTGGTATCTTTGGTTTCACCTTCTAATAAACGTTTTCAAACTGAAAGGGAAACATATTTGATTTTTTGAAATTTACTTCTTGGTTATCTAGGGTAATTTGATGTTCCCAAAATTCTCAAAGCGAGATGGCAGCCAGAAATTTATACAAATACGCCATATTTATTTAGCTCGGTATAGGAATACTCTCTAATTGCGACCGAAAATGTCCGCCAAATTAAGTAAATGTAAAAGAATCCGAAACAATCCACCACTTTTGCTTATTTCAATATCTTAAATTCTTGAAGGGCTCAGCAGTGCTTATCCCTACGTAGCTGATACATTTAGAAATTCATATATCAATTTGTTTAGGACGTTTTACTTAGCATTAATTATTTTTTTTTTTTAAAAAAAAACTTGGCTGCCATTTGACCATATGGAAGTTTTTCTATATTAACTTTTACAAAATATATCTTTATCATTGTATGGAAATGTAAATCTGGATTTATCTGTTTTAAATTAAAAACATGCGCCCTGTTTGGCACAATAAACGCCTCACTAAAACATTCTTAGAACGAATGACTCCTTTTTTGTGACGCAGCATTATATATGGACAAACGTTTAATGTACGCTCATATTCATATCATGAAGTATACTTCGAAAGTGTCATCAAAAAACTCCCTTAAAGACAGTGACTATATAGCATGGACAATTATGTGCTATGATTGTCCAATGATCAGGAACATTATGTGCAACCTTCTTACAAATCCATCAATAGTTTGATGAAATCCATGCACTGATGTAGAAGGAGTAACATTTACAAGACAATTTCTAATTGTGCAGCTTTTGCGTGATTTGGAATAATGTCATCCAACGGAGTTGATAAGCACACATAGTCACAAGATGAGGAACATTCTTAGAAAGTTTCGCGCAAACCCATCAATAAATGCAAGACGAATGTGTGGACAAGATGTTTTACATCAAGTTCCCTTTTTCCGTTACTCGGCATTATATCAGCGATCATCAACAAAAAGGGTTTTGTTATATTGTGTGAAAGTTTCAAGAAAGTATGTCTATAATTGAAGTAAATGTTTTGCTGTAAAAAACATTGTGTACTTGACACTAAGTCCAGTCAAAACCATTATTTATTATTTAATCAGCGTTCCATTCATGGCATTTTTGAATCACTAACTCTAAATGTCCCAAAATCATTAAAAAAAACGTTGAATCAACCAATTTTAACCGCTCCGAAATCATTCAAAATTTTCCAATCATTCAATAATTCTAATAGCTTGAGTGGATTTGGAAGCTTCTGACTGGTCCTGAAGACAAACATATCATCTAATAGAACAATATGTCATTATATTGTATAATTATGCTCAAGTTCGATAAAAATGAAAACATTCAAATCTTTCAAAATTCGCTTATGCTACTTACCCTTGTCAATTCCACAATGTTCTTAATCGAAACAAGAAATGAACTAACCTATGTGTAAACACGCGGACTGACAGATGGAGAAAATGATACCAATATGCATCCTTCTTCGACAGAAACATGTACACATAAAGATGTTTTTACAGAAATAAGATGAATTCAAATTATGACCTGACTGCCATCTCATAATTTCAGATTTCATTTTATAATGTATTTTTTCTGAGTCAATTTAAAAGTACCCTTATCCGTCAGATGGGACGAAAGAGAGAAAATATTGATATCAAGGATATATGGTGAACAACTTGATACATCCCCCTTCCACAGGAGTGACATGCCCACCGACTATTTTCAGAGACTATTATAGTTTAGTAAGCAAAATTACGTATTTAACATTGGCTGCAATCTTAATTTCAGTATGTTTGGTTTTTAGATTAGACACTAAATTGAAGAAATAATAAGAGCTGCGCTACACTTAGGTGATTTGGTCCTGAAAATAAGATTAAAAATAGACCAATGTTAGCAAAGGGATTCTTATATAATCTATACTTTTTCTTGGCTGCCATCTAGAAAAAAAACATTCGGAAAGGCAGTCTGAACACCAAAAACATCGATTGATACTTTTTTGCTTCTCAGTGAGTAATATTGGTTAAACTTTTCCTTTGTCCTATCAGAGATAACTTTTAAACTTTTATGATGATGATGAACTGAAAAAAAAGACAAATTTCATATTCAAAACTGGCTGCCATCTACCATTCAGGATGATTGATCTTCAAAAAGACATTAGCTATTTAAGCATGTAGCTTGAATTCTAGATATTTATGTTTTTGTCATTAAAGATAATAAAAAAACATAGGTTGCTCATTTATAAGTTGTTCCAATTTATTTACTTGTATTTGCATTGGCTGCCATCTAGAAAAACATCCCAAATAAGCAGCTGGGACTCAAAACATCTACTGTAAACAACTTGATTCAACCTTTGGAATGTTGAAGTAACAATTTTGTGGTACAATCAGAGAGGATTGATCGGCAAAGTACACGGTCACCCCTCATCTTTCACAGATTACAGCAAAAATAGCAAAATCCTTGTCTTAAACTGGCTGCCATCTCTAAAAGAGCACATTTGGATATCCAATTTAACATTGCCTTATAGATATTGTACCAAGAACGTAAAAAATACACGTTTTGATCCTTAAATATTATTTGAAATCAAGTGATATCCGTTAAGTGTCTCCTATTTTATAAGTATTGTTAGTGGCTACCATTTAGAAAAACACCAAGAAAGGCAGTCAGACCTATAATATTGACTGTTAACAGCTTGATTTGAACTTGGGAAGGTCATATCAACAATATCATAGCACTTTGCAGTATGATCTATGGTGAAGTACATGGTGAACACTTTTATCTCATTGCATTCGTCAAAAAATAGCAAAAATCTTATCTAGAACTGGCTGCCATCTCCCATTTCGGAAGTTGGGATCTTAACAATTATTTTAAGTAATTAAGTGTTTTACCAGAACGCAAAATATACATGTTTTAGACTCTCATAAAATATTTGAAATGAACAAAATGCCTCTATAGTGTATCAAAGGTAAAATGAATTTATTCTTGGCTGCCATCTAGAAAACCACTCGGAATGGCAGTCGGGACCCAAATTACCAGCTGTTAACGTCGTGATTCTCACTCAGGGAGGTCCTATGAACATTTCCATACCACTCTCGGAGAGCCCTTAGGGGGGTGCACGGTGACCCCTCCTGGCCCACGGACTAGTATACAAGCTTCAAGACATTCAACCGTAGTCAAATACGTAGCTACGCAAATTACGCAAGTGCACAAAAAGAAATAATGAAGCCTTTAGTTGTTGTAATATATTGTAAACAAATAATGGGTTGAGGTAGTGGGTACGATCGGTCTAGAGTACGATGTAACAGAAGGGACTCAAACAAATCTCAATTAATCATTTAATCCATCGTCAGGAAATCTGCAATCTGCAATATACAATATAAAATACATAAGTCCTATACATCAAAAGACATGATTTGGCACATAAAGTATATTTACAGTCAGAAGAAAAGCATTGCAGGAAATGGTCAACTACCTACCAATTTATGGAATTGAATGCATGACTGCTCTCATCGTCTTCACCGATCAAATCACCAAAACAAACATTCTCGTGCTCCTGCAAAACAATGTGAAATTAGTTAAAACATGCCGGTTAGGATTAGTTTGAATGAAACGGGGCTTTGTTTACATCGGGCGCGGAAATCAACGACAAACACGAACATCGACCAAAACAACCAAAATACCGTAAAGTCGCGTATCAGGCCGATTCGGCAAATACACAGAATAACAATCGAGCCATTGCAAGACTGAACAAACCTTAGATCTTCAGAATAACGTTGGATTGAAATATTGACAATTCTCTCTATGTCTAGCGCCGGAAACCAATAACCATATCGAACTACGTCATAAAAATACCGGCAAAACCAAACTTCGAAATAAACCAATGGAAACTCGTTTTACAAATGGAATGGATAAAAACGGACTGGTTACAATAAATCATCTTTCGAAAAAGATCGTTGATGAATGATCATAACATCGAAACATTGACGTTTTGATTATTCAGCAACGCTCAAATCATAGAAAAGGTGAGCGTACGGAGGACTGCATTCTTCTTTTGTCAAAGTCCACATTTCACATTTATCTTACATATCCTGTGTCTGTCGCCTTCTGGTGTGCGTACAAATTTCAAAATCCTAGCTACGCCTGTGGAGGTTTTGGTATTTTGGTTTCAAAACAAGCCTATTCTGCAAGATAGCAAAATCTCAGTGAACGACCAATTTTCATCTTGCAAACATCCATCAGCCTTTCTTAAAACTATGATTCTGCGTTTACGAACGATTAAACGATTAAACCTGTCCGGATTGCAAACCAGAACACATCTTAAGCTGAAAACAATTTGGCAAACGTCTCTCGAACGTTTTAATCTTGAACGCAACGATGGTGTCTTTTCGGGCACAACCAAGAGCGGGGTGGCCCCCTTTTCGCCATTGACGGCCGGGTCACAAAATTATACTTTAAAAGTTGCCCGAGGAACCGTCACCGAGTTTCAGATTACAAAAATAAGCCACACCATGAGCATTATTAAGTTGATTAAAACTATAACATGATGCGAGGTCATTTATTTCAAGTGGATGGATTTCGTTGACATCAACGTTCCAATGACATATTGGGACTGTCAGTCTGAATGAATAACAAGTCGATGGGTTTTACGCTCCAATTTTACTTGTATAAGAAGAATCGATAGATGAAGTTTACAAAATTTACTATTCGTTAACCAAGGCATCAGATTGCCAAAACTATCCAAGTTCTTCAGGCTTGGATAAAGCTGAAGTCACGATGTTTACCCCCACCCCCGGGCACCCAATAATGCCATGTGACCCCTACATTTGAAAAGGGAACATCTTGTTAAGGTAGTGGAGCCGTAATAATTCTGCAACGTTTCTGGAGCAATAGACATTTACAATGTTGCCCGAGGTTTCCTAATGATTTTCATTAGGAAACTTCGGTCAACAATGTGAAAGATCGTGAGTTCGGAAATGTTGCGGAACTATTACGGGTCCACTACCTTAATGAAAGAAATACTTGTTAATACGATGTCGGGGTCCAGGCAGGTTCAAGCATAAGAAGGTAGAATGGCCTATCTATAATTATGACCCGTTAAGCGAAAAGGGACCATCTGGGAAGCGCGTCAACTGTCAACCCTAGTCAGACTGCGCGGATTGCGCAGACTGACTATGGTCGATTTTTTCGCATTTTGCATATTTTTCTGGATCTAGAATGATCAATCTACCTTCCCATGAAAGAAATTTTGAAATCCGACCTCTGGTTGATCTGTGCTGGACCTAAACTCTTTTTTAAATGTCTGTTTTACAGAGTTTCCAGATGGTCAATTTTCGCGTGACGGGTCACATATTTAAAAGCTTCTAAACTTGAAAAACAATCGTCCATTGTAAGCCTCCACAGACAACGCATTCTGACAAGGGTAGATCTTTTCAGTCGCATTTCTGAGACTTTTTTCGCTGAACGGTTAACCTTGTACCTGACTGAAAAGAAACCATCTCAGAAAGCTTCAAAATAACGTTAATCAATTTAGTTTGGGTCATGTTCATGAAAATATGTGCACTCAAATTGGCTGGAAAAAATGGCTTCATTTCTTAGTGAAAACAATCTTGAGTACGCAGCCTTGGAAATTTGTAATCTTCCGCACAAAATAGTCCAATAAGAAATATGTATATGGAATGATCTTTCATTTTTGCTTCAAGTTATTAAAACTTAATGTATGAAGATAGTATTTGTTGATTTTATGGAGGTATGAAACTAAACCGAACCTCATCACACTCATGTATGAATCCGCTTCGCATACTGTTTGATTAGGTTTTTAGTTTAATACCTCAATGAATCAATAGATACTCTCTTCATCTCATGATTAAAAGGAATATGGAATTATTGTTTAAGATGCAGAAATATTTTACCAATAGTAAAAGAAAGATTTTTATTCCTTCCAAATGGTTCTACCTCCGAGTGATGGGTCATGCATGTGCATGTATTTATTCAAGCTGTTGACCCCCCAAAAAGAATTGCCTTAACAAGTCCATTGACGTAAATTCTGCGTAAAAATAAAACGTATCCATTTCAGAGAAATCGTATTATATACACGGAAGATAAAGCTGAAATAACTGATGGTAAATGCCCATCAGCGATGCCTAAATTAGAATCAGGTGATCCGTCACGAAGGCTGCTGTAAGTCTGTTTCTTATCACTGCAACGACGTGAAGACCCCGTCTTACCATCCATCAGCATTAGAAAACAACAATGTATCATTATAAATAGATTCTCCAACCCTGTAGATTGGTATGGTATATATACATTGATACTTAACGCCCGAAATAAGGGAAACGTAGGATATTTACGTGCAAATCATTATCGAATGTTAAATTAAGTAAATGAACTTTCATTCTATTCTTGCAATTCGAAGGAGTAAGAAAAACACATAACCAATCATGTCGGAATTAAGAACAATAAAAACTTGTTATACCACGGCTATCTGAACGTCAGTGAATTGAAGCGTTGTCCGGCTGATGCTCAGTGGAGTATCACTATTGCCGATGTTGCCCGTGCCTTTAATTGCAACAGAAACACTATCAATAATCTGTATGAAAGGTTCCGGCAAACAGGCACAGTTGCAGATCGGCCTCGAAGTGGCAAGCCTAGGGTTAAAGACGCCAGATAAGACCATCATTTTGAATTGACGCACACTAGACACCGGTTGCAGACGGCTACTGCTACAGCTAGGCAGTACGATGTAAGTAGGGACACCGTTCTCGGACGCCGTAGGCCGATACTAACTAGACGATCTTACGTTGGAAGCATTCTGAAGCAACGTCATCGCGCTGCTCGTCTTCACTGGGCACAGCAGCACCTCCGTTGGTGAAGGTGTCAGTGGAATCAAACTCTCGAGTCTAGAGTAGAACAATTCGCTAACGCCTGTATTGTTGAAAGAGACAGGTTCGTTGGGAGCAGCGTCATGTTGTGGCAGGGTGAGATAATGGGTAATTTGAAAACCGACCTGGTGATTGTACACGGAAATCTCATTTCTGCTGAGTACATTAATCGGGTGTTGGACCTACAGCTGTTCCATTCATCCGCCACCACGTTCCTGTCACATTAATGCACGACAATACCCACTCGCATACGGCTCGCGTGACGCGGTAGTATTTGAGTACAGATGGCGTTGCAATCTTACCGTGGCCAGCCGTTTCCCGTGACCTTAACCCTATCGAGCATATTTGGGATCTGCTCGGGCGAAAAGTAAGGGCCAGGCATAATGTTAAAAATTTGCAGGAGCTGGAGCAGGCTTTATGGGTAGAATGACATCGCGGCCTTCCTCCATTGGCCGTTCAACGTTACGTCAACTCAATGAGACGTCGTATTGTACAGGTAATACGTCAAAATGGAGGACATACCCGATAATAATGAAATTATTTTTTTATTCATCCTTTGAAGAGTCTTAAACCTTAACTCATGTCATTCGAAACCAGCTTAACCGGCATTTCAAATTTTGTGTATTTTTTTTTTTATTTTGACCCCATACGCAGTTTAATAAATATAGCATATCTACACAATCTTTGGTTTCCAAACAAACCACCCACATCTTGTGGATAATTGAATTATCTGCACTTTGGTACCAAACTTGTTTAGGTTCATGTCATAAAGATGCCTGCGAAAAATGCCCCAAAACACAACGCCTAGTTTCTTTTTTGTTTGAGTATAGATATACTCTGCATCGAATTATGTAACAGGGACTGTTGTTCCATGGGTTGATGGCGCCGTTTACCTAAATTGGGCACATAAATGATTGAATTATGTCATAATGCAAAAACACGCCCATATTCAATTAGGCCTTGACATTTCGGTGTTGATATTGTGAATCAGTTTTGGTATGGCTTTTCAGTGCCAGAGAAATGGGTTGTTGAAGTAAAGCGGATTTTAATGACATTTACTCACTTTTCATAGACGTTAAATAGTCGAAAGCTTACCAAGTACTCGTAACGTTCTGCTTAAAAAGGCTGAAGTAACGAAGTTTTATTATACAAAGACATGATCATCGAATCCTCACTTTTATATCCAGACGATATATAGTGAACTGATCGATTATATTGATTTGCTGCATTTTCAATTTTTCGAATTAAAATATTCTTATAAAAAAAATCAGAGACTGTAAGTACTGAAAGCTAGCAAAGCATAGACATTTCGGTTACTTCCTTTTCAAAAATTATTATGATACAAATTCAGGGTAAAAAAAGCGAGGAGTTAAAAAGCATACCTTCAAATGAGTTCTTATTTGAATTTAGTTCATCCAAGTGACAGTACAATGCAGTGTGCATAGTGAAAATTCTAGTCAAGCTAAGTCATTACTTTGCACACATTTGACATTAACATTCCAATACACTTTACAACCCTGAGTGTGAAAGGTTTCTCATCAATCCCGATTTTTCTTTCCTTTTTTTGTTCAAATATTCTCATTTTCTAATTGAGTCCCCTTTCTGACATAAAGTATCCTGGTCATTGTTCATCACATGTGAGCCAAATTTTCATGTCCCTACGTTTGTATATCAGATGAACTTATCTCTTTCAGAAGGTTTTATCATTTTGACTAACATACTGAACAAGTTTCATCATAAATGCGCTAAATGTATGGCCCTTAGAATGTAAACAAAGAAAGTGTCAACAGGTATCATTTTCTCCTGTTTTCATATGGAATATCTTAAATTTGAATTCATACGGTTCATCTTAATGACCTGACAAATATTACTATCTAATATTCATGATTTTTCGCCCCGATGAAATAAACACTAAAGAGAGTTGATGACGAATGACGTACGAGGGATATCTAATGATCACACGGCTCACCATAAGCCCGATTTTCACTCAAGAGCTTAAAGTATGAGGTGGGTGAAACTGCAGAAATAGGTATGCAACATTACGGAAGAACTACTTTTTATGTCGAAAGCATTCATGATTTAGTGGTTAGCTGCCAGAGGCAGTTTGCATTCATTTGAACTTTGAGACATCCTCAAATTTTGAATGTAAACTAAAGCCAGCAAAGCAGACACTTTGCTAGCTTACAAAAAACTTGACATAATTCTTGGTCTGTTTTGGGTGACTTACAGTTTCAGTATGCCAAACTACACAGAAACTACACAGACGCAAGAATTCGTGCAGTTGTACCAAACCGGCCTGGGCTAGTACGTTTTTCCCTTCCGGTTTTTATCACAAACGTACCCTACCTTTCTTTCATTTCGTGTACCCTTTGTCACTCAATCAAACGTATTCCTTAGCAAGTTTACACGCGTACAAAAAAGAAAAAAAATAAATAGATACATAGAAAATTAAATGTTTGCCCATTTCTGATGAAACGGATATGCCAGGGCTATAGAAAAGACATAAATAAGTCTACAGGTATGCTTAGAGCTTTCATTTTTTGTTCAAGGCATCACATCACCCTTCAGTTTGTCTACACGGGAAGGGCAATTCACAATTTAACAACTCAGTTTAGAACTACCGAACCCACTTTGTTCAGGTCGTATCGGGTATTGCTCTCAATAACGGGGTCGTGAGTTTCTCGGCTAGACAATATTTTATCCCACATTTGATAAAGATATTGTGCGATTAGTCTCCCACACATGGGAAAGTGACACACCATAATGGGAGGGACAGCTTGTGGCACGGATGAAATCGGTTGATCACGGTGGCTTGAGAATCTACAGGAAATCACGAATAGGTGCACCAGCCATAGGCGTAACTAGGATTTTTTAATTCATACGCACTCAGAAGGCGATCAACATGCACTATTTTGGATAAAGGCGATATGTGGAATGTGGCAAAAGATGAATATCCTCCGTCCGCTGATTTGAGCTTTGGTGAATAAAACAAAACATCGTTATTACAGCTTATTCTACAGCTTGATTAAGTTTCGATTTTATGATCATTCATTTTTCAAAAAATAGATTTATTTCTATTACGCGCTTGCGTTATGTGCGTAATAGTAGTTACCCACTTGTCGGCCGTTGTATTTTAATTGCAAACCTATTGGAAGCGGTATATTAACCCAGATAAACAGATCGGTTTGTAACCACTAGAGGAGATGGGTGAGATGAGATCTGTCCCGAGTGACGTCATTAGGAGGCGTTGTTATCATCACAATTTTTCTAATCAATTTATACATACATACAGAGAGACAGAGAGACGGACGGACGGACGGACGGACGGACGGATAGATAGATAGATAGATAGATAGATAGATAGATAGATAGATAGATAGATAGATAGATAGATAGATAGATAGATAGATAGATAGATAGATAGATAGATAGATAGATAGATAGATAGATAGATAGATAGATAGATAGATAGATAGATAGATAGATAGATAGATAGATAGATAGATAGATAGATAGATAGATAGATAGATAGATAGATAGATAGATAGATAGATAGATAGATAGATAGATAGATAGATAGATAGATAGATAGATAGATAGATAGATAGATAGATAGATAGATAGATAGATAGATAGATAGATAGATAGATAGATAGATGTTTTATTGAAGTAACGAAAATTATACAGTTTCTTGTTACACAAAAATGGTGTACAATGAATCAACAAGATCAAACAAACATATACAAACAAACAACTTGACCAATACATGTCAAACATGTAGGATAATATGAGAAGCATGTATGAATCAAATTCGCTAATTTGAACAGTGGTTTGCATACGAATGTACGGTTAATACTGCTCATACAAGGAACAGTAACTGCAAGACCATTAGGAGTCTCCGGCTCAGACTGTTGGTCACACACGATATTGAAACGACTTAATCCACGTAAACTTTCTAAGGCGATACTCAAAACATGACAAAAACGTTTTCTTTCATTTCTGTGATTTTTGACCATTGACCATCAATTGAACCTTTACTTACAGACACCTTGCTGACCCTCCATAAACCGACGGATATTTCTTTTATTTTTCTAAGTATATTATATCCATTTGATATCGTTGGATACACATGTTAACATAAAGAGAACCGAAATAGGTCGACAGTTGAACGATGTACCAATGGTGAACATATTCGGGTTTCATGAAGTGCGATTTTAAAATCGCATAAATAAGATATTGATACAACCAATAATGTACATAACGTAATAACTTTGTTTCACGTGTCAAGCGACTGTGCTCGGGAAAACATGACAATTATTAATATAAAGCGCAGTCTTGATTACCCACGTGTATTCTTTCTTAACCCTTTCCTGTTTTACAAAATTTTAGACCTGTCCAAATTCAAAGGTTTTGCAGACGAGAATTTGAAGTGGATTTAATTTGAACAATAACCATTCAGTAGGGTAGAAAAATAGTGTGGAATAGTGTCAGGAGCAATTTCTTCTTTTTTCGCAATTTTTTCTCGGTCAAAATCAAAGGCACGTAAAAAGCAGGGATTAAACAGTAAAGGGTTAATTACTTCCGCAAGTTCCGAAGAACTCACAGTAAACAAATCATGATCAGCGAGATAGCGCTTCCCTGACGTTGCCAAAGGGTTAACATCTCGTTTAATGACGTTATCTAAGCGGACTGTACAATGCGGATTTTTCTGTTTATATAAATTTGTTCCTTTGAATTTTTCACCGGAGCTTTTATTTTGTAAGTTCAATTGATATTAGATATATCCCTATTTTTGGATAAATCATTTATGATTTATGAGTAATTTAAAATAATACAATAAATCAAGGAATGGTTTAACCATTATTACACTATATTTATAGGTATTCCTAGAAAAGGGAAGTAATATAGATAAGTATAACCTCAGTTTACTACAATTATGGCAAATACAACAAATGGAACTAAACTGAAGTCTAGATCAACCTGACAACATTTCAACAAACAATACGTTTATTATTGTTTGTTTGAATGGGTTTTACGCCGCTTTCAACAATCTCGCAGTTATACCGCGGCGGCCGCGGAGCACCTAACAATGGATTCCCGGTATTTCTTTCACCTGTACTACCATTACACCCTTTCCAACCCCTGACTGCTATCTCACATACGTTTACGATTATCTACCCATTGGTGAGAGACAAACGTCAGAAAGGATATCTGCCGCCACCGGGGATCGAACCCACGACTTCCAGATTGAAAGTCTTATTCAATGCGCTTTAAGAAAAGCACATTTGTTAATTCTTTCTGATCGTCTGTGAAAATCTTTTGGACATATTATATATAATTTGATGACAAAACGCAGTAAAACACTTCATTTTGTTATCAAATTTGAATATGCCCAGTTTATTCTTTCGTTGATTTGTTTTTGGCAAAGTCATCCTTATTAATGTTTGTTATGGCACATAAACCAATGTGCGATATGACGCGCAATCATTTCTGCGCCCTAATTATTCCCGAGTTCTATTCCATAGAAAAGCCGAAGATTTCCGATTGAAGCTATACGTTTACAATACATTCGGAAGAGTCATTTTCTAGCCATTTATCTATCCAATTAGCAAGAAAAGACAATGTACATATCACGAACACTGCGTGAGTAACAAATAGCCAAATCTAATTTGTTTCCCATTTCGTGGTGAAAGTGAGAGGTTGATTTATGACGAGGGAGTATTTTACAGGATAATTAGAAAGAGCCTGACTGGATAAAATGTCTCATCCATTAATTCTAGTAAAATATTTGACCCGCCACGCGAAAAGGGACCATCTTGGAAGTACGTAAAGTGTCGACCCTAGTCAGACTGCGCCTATTGCGCAGACTGACTAGGGTCTAAACATTTTGCATCATGCCTTTTTTCTGAATCTTGAATGATCAATCTATCTTCCAGTGAAAAATTTTTTGAAATGCGACATCTGGTTGCCCTATGATGGATCAAATCTCTTTTTCAATAATTCATTTTACAGAATAGTTTTTTTCGCGTGACGGGTCATATATTAAAAGCCCATGATATATTTAAAGGATATTGAAAGAGTGGTCAAAATGTACCGATTTTTTTAATTGAACGAGTCATCTAAAACTACAAGGCAAAATGAGGCTGGGCTGGGTTTTTATTAGCCTGGGATTCAAGCCCTGTTTTTAGAAGATTGTAACAAGGTAGATAACAAAGTTGAACCATTCAGACCTTAAAATGAGTTACCTTCTCTTCAAAGAAACATTAAATCAGGCTTTCAGAAACTAGACACTGACTTTATATTGCACATTTTCAATAATGAACCTCTATTTAAGAGACGGCTACCAGTCTAGGTTTTTATCTGTTTTAGAAGTAAGTTTAATAAATTCGGTATGTTAAGAGCACAAGTTTGATATTCTATTTATAATTATATTTAGATACTCCCTTTACTTTCAAAATAATAGGCGGTTAAACTTTTGAATGGCTGATGACCACATATCGATTGGTCAGCGCAACACTATTTTAAGTGCCTATATATTTATAGGCACTTACAAAAGTGTTGCACTGACACCTCGACTTGTATTTAATCATGAATAGGCCTTCTGCAAATATCTCTCGTTTCTAATCTTGCTCTAAACGGTCAGTCAATCTTAGGAATTAGTCTCAATCGAAAATAAAGGACTATGCCTATCCCGAGGAAACTCCTTTACATGGTAACCTTATTTGTAAAAGAAAAGAAAAGTAGGCCTAATCAAGTTCAAAAGAGGCTTACATGTATCGTGCATGTCGTATTTCAAGCAGTCCGTTGTACAGCAAAATGATGTTGATCTAGAAAGATCATTCTAGATCTAAAGCCCCTACTGGTTAACGAAATCTTCTTACTTTTAACACTCACACATACACACAAATTCGAACGAGTGCATTTACTCATCAGTCACTAGAAATGAATTAGTGATAAGCGTTCACAATATAGATCTATACCGATTACTAGATTCGGTTCTCCTGGGAGTAATTTTAAAATTACCTCCCTTACATTTAAGTTTTAGTTCCTTTAATTCTAAAAGTATCACTTGTGGTAAAACTAAAGAAAAATCTCAATTTTTATATCGTTATACAAAATAATTTTATTTTAAAACACATTAATTCACATATAGATCTCTAATTTGTTTGCTTATCACTTAAACTGAATATATTAAATTTTTTATATATTGTGCAATTGATGCTACCACTCAGATGACAAAATTTTAGACTGTTCTACCGTGGCGCCTTCCACTTAGGATTGGTGGATGCGTGAATTCGCTAGCCACGATTTGTGTAGGCTAGACCCTTTGGGTCTACCCAACTATACTAATACGAATTCATAGAAGGTTACAGGGAATATTTTACAATCTCCCGCCATCCTGTCACAATTTGTCTAGAGAATTAACGGTGAAGTAAACAAAGATAAGGGCGGCCTCTGATTGGTCCATAATATTTAATTAAATACTCAAAGCTTGCTAAGCACCAAACTTTTGGCTGTCCTACAGGAGCTGATTAAAAAAAAACAACATTCGCGTTCGTGTTTAGAATTGTACATGTGTAAACAAGATATCTAATGAATACATTACCAAATTTGACACGCAATTTTCACGCGAGACTCGTGCAAAATGAGGAACTCCTGTTTCTCTCCTGTCACGGCTTTTCTCATTTTCTAAACATACAGGTTACGTCACGTAGATGCTTAGTTTCTGTTTTTCAGTGCCTCATTGACTTTTAAGTCGTTACTCATGGCTAATCCAAATATCAGACGACATTCATCTGTCGAACAATTGTGGCGTACTGTAGGTATGGTGGAGCTAGGGGCTTCCCACCGTGATGTTGGTATGGAACTGGGGGCACACCATACTGTTGTAAACAGAGCTTGGGAACGCTACCAACAGTATGGTACACCTGTAAGGAGACATGGTGGAGGTAGGAGTAGTGCCACCTCCGTCGCAGATGACCGTTTCAAAGTTTAGTTATTCAAGCCCGAAGGAACAGGTTTGCTTCCGTGCAACGCACTACGTTCCGACCCGGCCTTCGCAGGTCCAGCCAAGGACACCCCAGGAGCTCGGCCAGATCAGAGAAGAATTGTCTGTTATTTCCAGAAGAGTAATCCAGCACTTAATCAAGAGTATGCAATTATCTTAAAATTTGATAAACTGATAACAATCGACCATTTTCCAACATTCTTATAATCAATTTCATTTTTTCCTGAAATTATATACTGAGTTCCATAAGAAAGTGTGCACTTACACTTTTTGCATTTCTCTTGATTTTTAAAAGTTGGGGGAAAATTATGGAGTAAATTTGACACGATACTTTAGTTAAGACCTTTTGAAATTAAAAGTCAAATCAGTTTTGGAAAAAGTATCGCATGTTGCATACGCACAGGCAGAACTTAAATTGTTGAGATCAGACCTCCTTAAAACTTTTTCTTTGGTAAGAGCTATGTGTTGATGCTGCATTATAGAGTTTTAGAAGACATTCCAAGCCATTTCCAAACAAAGTTTTTAATTTTCATGCAGACGTTACGTGTGCGTCAACGTTAGACATTTCTACGTTGTTATGCCAGTAACTTGTCATTGAATGGTGCTTTTGCGTTCTTTGACATCTAAATTAACTTATTAAGGGCCTTACAAAATGATGAACTCGATTTCTTTTGGTACATGAGTGCTTAATCAATTTTAATGACGTTCTAAATCTGACAAGGTTCGATTTTGTTCAACGATGTTTATTGGTAGTCAAACCACGCTATAGCACCATTCGAAATTGCATTGGAGATGTGATTTTATTTTTAGAAAAGCCTCAAAGATTCAACTGAAGGCATTTTCAGACCAATTATTAATCTTACGCGTGGAGCACATGCAAAATATGCAAAATCAAATGTCTCAATTTAGCAGAAAATGTTTGCTCATCGCGCGATTAATGTTTTCAAATATCGTTTGCACATACTCTTGGGGATAGTCATACGACGTTTCACGACGATAGATTTCGTATTTTCAGAGTTATTCAAAATTCAAAAGTGCACACTTTCTTTTGGAACTAAGTATAGAATAAAAAAGTTTTGGTGCCTAGCAATCTTTGAGTAGTATATTATGATCAAATATGGTACTTATTTTTGGAGATTAACACTATTTCTACATATTAGGTGCAAAATAGGAGAGGCGATAATCTATTTCGGGTCTTGAGAGACATTTTCTAGACCTTGGGGTATTTTC
This sequence comes from Fragum whitleyi, assembly GCA_948146395.1. NCBI lineage: Eukaryota > Metazoa > Mollusca > Bivalvia > Cardiida > Cardiidae > Fragum > Fragum whitleyi. Next base: position 65,487,892 of record OX411549.1, on the reverse strand, counting down.
CGGAACCGACTCTGAAATTTGGTGAGTGGGAAGGGTTATCTTAAATATGACGTCATTACTCATTGATAAAAGGGCTCATGATATATTTGAAATGGTCTATTTAGATGCGCAGCAGATTTTACTTTAATTTGATATAAGGCTTGACTTCTCGTAAAATTTTGGGGATGAGCTATTCAGACTTTTGTTATAATGGTCAACAACGGTAAAAGTAATAGTTCCCTGTAACCAGAATTGGATAGTGTAGGGGCATATATAAAGGCATTGGTCGCTCTGATCGAAACTATTTAAGATTAGCTGAATCTAGAATAACCATTCTACCTTAATGTCAAGTTTTGTTAAAATGCGACATGCGATTGACCTTTGGTAAAAATCAATCTCTATTCAAAATATACACCGTAACGAACTTTTAAACGGCTAATTTGTTTTTTGCTGAAAAAGTAATACTTTCTTCAGTATTTGAAATGGGAAGACGTCGAATTGTATTTTCAATCAAAATTAGATCAGATTAGATCTGAGGTAAGCAACGAATACGACGGGAATTCAAGGGTAACACTGATTTTTAAAATTAACATTGGTTGGTGGGGTAATTTAACAATTTATGACTTTGTGAGAAGCAAAATAACCCCAAATTTGTTTTCTGTTATAAGTTTTCTGACATGCAATAGAAATTGAAGCTTGGTATAAAACGAAATTTGAAATTACTCGAAAATTTTTACTTAGGCTTACTTTTGTAAAGGAGGGTTCTTGTGATTGGCCGTTTTTTTACAGACACCACGCACAAACATTCGAATCTATTTTTCTTTAAGATACGCAAAAATGAAAGATCTTTCATTTAGAAATATAAGATATGTTGTTAATTGACTACAAATACATTAAAATGTGACAATTACAAGGTGGTCGTTTAGAAGTTTGTTCCAGCGTATATTCAACGGAAATCTTTTTTACCATTCTTTTTGAAGGTTATTTATACGAAACAAGAGGACCAAGCGCTCATCTGAGGCATTGTTTGCAAAGGTGGCGAACCGCGGCCAAGTAACTACATGTAATTTGAAATCAATGACTGGCTTGACCAAATTGTAAGCAAATACAAGATATGAAGAAGACAAACGTTCTGATAACATTTCGGAAGACAAATAATTCAAACACGTGCCCTGCGTTCAGGATGACAAAACGTTGCATACGGTTCGCTAATTATACCCTGCCTTTAACGAAAGTGCACGTGCACAGCGGGGTATAATAGAAAAAATGTTTGCATCGTTTAGCCGTCCTGAGTACAGGAGGGGTCCCTTAAAGTGCTCGCAACGTTTTCTTAAGACTTGATCCGGTGACCTAGCTTTTACCCATACAAGAACTAATTTCGCATTTGTGCTAGATTTAACATCAACAATAATTTTGACCTAGATTTCATGTAGACAACATTCTGATTAAATATCAAGTCATTTCAGGCGAAACTTTGTGGAGTGCATACAAGGTTTTTCTAAGATTTTAACCTTGACCTCATTTTTAGCTCACTCGACCCAATTGGAATTCGATCGAGATTTAATGTAGACAAACATTCACACTAAGTTCAGAGACAGATGGTCAAAATTGTTTTGTTTTATTCCCTAAAATCTTTACTTCTTGAGCTCATTTTGACCCCACTTGACATATTTTCGATCTTATCCGAGGTCTCAGTGAGATAAAGATTCTGATCATGTTTAATCATGTTTAATGGCAATTAAGCCAAAATGTGGTCTGTAGAGATTACGCAAGATCTTGACTGCTGCCGGACGCAATACATAGCATGATCACGAAAAGACCACATTCACATTGGTGACTCACTGAGAATAGATGGTTGGTGACTTGAAATGGAAATGTTTATCGGGAAAGGCGTAGGAATTTATCTCGCGTACCGGATAAATTCCGCAGCCGAGCCCGATATACTTTTCCATCTCAAGTAGCCTATCATCTATTCTATATATTCTGTTTCGATTTTTTTTTAATTTGATAAATCAGTATAAACGGAAAACAACCGACTACCCATCATAAGGGTGAATATGGTGGATGAGGTGGGGTTATCGCTAACGGCAAAAGAACTCGACAATTGTTAGGATTTCTGATGCTGAAGTAGCCTAATAAAATGTTTAACAAAAGAGCACTTATTAATAAGCAATACTTACATACCTTCATGATTAAGAAGATGCCAATCCGGTGATTTTCTAGTCAGTCGCCATCTCAGCCGTCATTTCATTCTAAAGTTTTGTTCAATGCCTTCACTACTCTTTAGCAGAAAAGGGACATGGATTGAGATCAGATGCAATTGTACTACCTCCGAAATCCGCCTCGATCGAATGAAATATGCGTTGTATCCATCCAGATTGGCCTAAATGTTTGAAAATCTTGAGTTTTCGAAGTTGAATGCTTACACACGAGTAAAACTTCGTCAAAATTTAATAGATTATGTCATCAGGCATGTACCACGTCATCGATGTGTCCAAGTGACATGATAAAGCTGTCACGTGAATGTGATCAACTGACATGAAATCAACAAGTTTATCATACCACTTTTTATCAGGCAATATTTATGGCTAGTGACGGGATGAAAATATTTATTAGCGAATAGGAGTTCAATTAGCTTACAGTAGCCAGTATCATGAGAATCATTCAGTTGATTTAAACAATAACATGATGCGAGGTCATTTATTTCAAGTGGATGGATTTCGTTGACATCAACGTTCCGATGACATATTGGGACTGTCAGATTGAATAAATAACAAGTCGATGGGCTTTACGCTACAATTTAACTGGTTCATGGTAAAAGAAAGATCGATCGCTTTCCCTAGCATTGCCTTGAACTTCTATATAGCTTTTTATGTATTAAAATTATCGTTTACTACGTTTGCTATCCAGTCGAATATAAGCTCGTTTAGAAAATTAAATGTAATGTCGAGGAGAAAGGTTCTCTGTTTTCTGTTACTAATTTCTATGTTCTCGAGGGTAATCTTTAGTCCTAGGACAAGCACATTTCGGTGTTGGTAAGAAAAATAACCCGATTTTTCTTTCTAAAAATGCATTTCAAAGTAAATAGCTCTTACATTGACAGTGAGGGTTACCCACTGCTGTATGAGCAGATATGATATTTGTCCGACTAACATCTAGCGCAGATCAAGAGACGGGTGTTGTGAGTGTGTGTGGGAGAGGGAGGGGGGTCTAGACAAAGTATGGTTATCAGGTTATCACGCTCAGAATTCTAGCAATCCAAAAATTACATTGTCAATTGGCTACCAGCGCCCGAGGTTATAAAGCTTTTCTCAGGCTCTACTGAGAACCGAAATTACGGATATTCAAATGAACAAAATGGAACATTTAACGTGTCGGTGCGAATTCTTCCTAACCACGGATGTCTAAATAAGCGATGTTATAGATATCTAAGAGCTTACTTCGCTAATAAATCCTATGATATAAGGTTACATCTGTGACAATGCCTAATTGGTCCTTAATGAGAGAGGTTTACAAAATGTCACGGAGCGAAAATCGGATTGTTTTCGACCAAGAGATGGTTTCTATACAAGGCATCAGAAAATGGTGACTGAAAGAAATAACATGAACTCTTACATTATTCGGAAGCCGTCGCCATTGCGTTGGTAGTGCGTTGAATTCCAAAATTTGAGGGCTCGATCCCCGACGGCGGCTCAATATCTGTCAGCATGTAATCGGTTGATATTCTTCTAGCTTTTTCGAATGAGCAGTCCAAGGCTAAGAAATTATGTCATGGTACTTGTGAGAGATATAAAGCGAATCCATAGTTTAATGCGCCGGCCACGTAACATGACTAAAAATGTAAGGTGAAGCTGCGTCAATCAGACAAAAGGAAAACATGAGTCGGAATATATTCAGAACTAGTTTAGATGTATACAATAAGGCGACATATTGGCCCCTCAGTCTAGATGTATACAATAAGGCGACATATTGCCCCTCAGTCTAGATGTATACAATAAGGCGACAAATTGCCCCCTCAGTCTAGATGTATACAATAAGGCGACATATTTCCCCTTAGTCGAGATGTATACAGTAAAGCGACATATTGCCCTCTTAGTCTAGATGTATACAATAAGGCGACATATTGCCCTCTTAGTCTAGATGTATATAATAAGGCGACATTTTGCCCCTTAGTTTAGATGTATAAAATAAGTCGACAAAGTCCCCTTTAATCTAGATATATACAAAATGGCGTCATATTGCCCCCTTAGTCTAGATGTATACAATATGGCGTCATATTGCCCCCTTAGTGCGGATGTAAACAATGTCCCGTCATATTGCCCCCTTAGTTCAGATGTATACATAATCGCGTCATATTGCCCCCTTAGTCTAAGTGTATAAAATATGGCGTCATATTGCCCCCTATATTTTTATTGATTTAATCGTAAATAGGATACCAAAACATTGTAACCTTTATTTTGGATAAAGTAAGAACAATTTTGTCTCCCATCAATGAATTGACTATACGATAGAAGTATTATTAAGACAACCCAATCACTTGTGGGAGTAGCAAATTTACAAGAATAATCAAAGACTTAATAAGATTATGTTACAAGTCACAATTTTCCTTCCTTATGAATGTTAAAATGCTACGATGAAAACAGATTGCCTATAAATAATTCAGTGAGACTCATTGAGCTTATATTCAGACATTATGGGGTATCAGTTAAGAAAATTATGAAATTTACAAGATGAATGATTTTGGAATGATTTTGGAATGAAAGTGATTGAGTGTGTGGAACGCGTTTTGAGTGAAAATCCAGGAAGGTAATCCAATATAGCTAATTTTGTTCGTCTTGAACAAAAAAGGGATATTTATTTCGTCATTTTAATAAAATATATTTAACTTTTCTGTTCGTCAATTTGCGTGGACAAATTCAACACTTTAAAATCCACAACATCCAATAAAATCATAGAATAATACGTTCGATTTGAAAAAAAAATATTGATTGTCTTGAGCGATTTCGAAATGTTTCTAAATGATTTCGGAGCACTTTTGGTCTACTTGAATGAGTATTTGAAATGAATGAATGGAGCGCTGAGTGAATGATTTAGAATGATTTTGATCGCAATGGATGAGAGTTTCACGATGTTACTAGCTGTAATAATTCGCCAGACCCAGTCATTTGTAGGAGGATGAGAATTACAAGAATAATCAAAGACTTAATAAGATTATGTTACAAGTCATATTTCGCCTCCCTTATGAATGTCAAAATGCTACGATGAAAACAGATTGCCTATAAATAATTCAGTGAGACTCATAGAGCTTATATTCAGACACTGTGGGGGAACAGTTAAGAAAATCGTGAAATTGACAAGATGAATGTTTTTGAAATGAAATTGATAGAGTGTGTCGCGCGTGTTTTGAGTGAAAATCAAGGGAGGTAGTCAAATATCGCCAATTTTGTTCATCTTGAACAAAATAAGCGATATTTATTACCTCCCTGTAATAAAATATAAAATTTATTTATATTTTCTTTTCGTGTGTATTTGTGGACCAATGAGACACTTTAAAATCTACACCAGCCAATAAAATCATCGAATAATTTGATCGATTTGAATAAAATGTTGATTGTCTTGAACGATTTCGAAATGTTTTTTCTAATGATTTTGGAGCGTTATTGATCGATTCGAGTGTGTGTTTGGAGTGGATGAATGGAGCACTGAGTGAATGATTTAAAATGATTTTGGTCGCAATGGGTGTCAGTTTCACGAAGTTACTAGCTGTATTAGTTCTTGAGACCAAGTCATTTGTAGAAGGAGGAGAATTACAAGAACAATCAAAGACTTAATAAGATTATGTTACAAGCCACAATTCTCTTTTCTTATGAATGTCAAAATGCTACGATGAAAACAGATTGCCTATAAATTATTCAGTGAGACTCATTGAACTTATATTGAGACAATGTGAGGGTACAGTAAAGAACATCGTGAAATTGACAAGATGAATGATTTTGGAATGAAATTGATTGAGTGTGTGGAGCGCGTTTTGTGTGAAAATCAAGGGAGGTAATCCAAAATCGATATTTTTGTTCATCTTGAACAAAATTATCGATATTTATTACCTCCCTTTAATAAAATATATATTATATTTAAATTTTCTTTTCGTGTGTTTCCATGGACCAATGAGACACTTTATAATCTCAACCTACCAATAAAATCACACAATAACTTGGTCAATTTGAATAAAATGTTGATTGTATTGAACGATTTCGAAATGTTTTTTTCTAAATGACTTTGGAGCGTTATTGATCGATTTGAGTGTGTGTTTGAAATGAATGAATGGAGCAATGAGTGAATGATTTAGAATGATTTTGATCGCATTGAGTGTCAGTTTCACGATGTTTCTAACTGTATTAATTCTTCAGACCCAGTCATTGGTAGGAGGATGAGAATTACAAGAATAATCAAAGACTTAATAAGATTATGTTACAAATCACAATTCTCCTTCCTTATGAATGTCAAAATGCTATGATGAAAACAGACTGCCTATAAATTATTCATTGAGACTCATTGAGCTTATATTCAGACACTGTGGGGGTATCTGCAATACCGTATTGTACATTATCAATCAGGACATTAGCAATTGTTAGATTTCCTTGGAAGTCATTGAGATAGTTAAAAATATTGAAATCTGAACGACTTTAGGTAGTGATTTCTTTTTTCCCCATTTTCGGACTTTTAAAGAAAAGTACAGGCACTAACGACATTACAGTACGGCTCACCTAATACTGCTAGTAATATCTCCTAACGCTCAAAATCATTCTGAATCATTCACTCAACGCGTCACTCATTCATTCAAAACACTCAATCAAATCCCGGCATCAAAAGCGCTCAAAAACCATTCGAACAAATTCTAAGTTGTTCAAACCGATCAACAATTCATTCAAATCGATTAAATTATTTTACGATTTTACTGGCTGGTGCGGATTTTAGAGTGTCTGATTGGTCAGCAAAGACTCGCAAAATGAAAGGTACGTAAATTTTATTAAAGGGAGGTAATAAATATGGCTAATTTAATTCATCTTGAACAAAATTAGCGAAATTGGATGACCTCCCTTTAATTTCACTCAAAACTAGCTCCATACACTCATTCAATTTCATTCCAAAATCATTCCAACACATTCACCTTGTCAATTTCAAGACAATATTAACTGTACATGGTATAAGAACAGAAATATTCACATGGCGAACGATATTTCAATGATTTTCGTAGGTAAGATTGAATGAATGAGATGGGCGAGTTTAGAAGGAAATAAAGGCAGAACTGTAATAAATTATCCCACGTAATATAAATCTTCCATGACGTGGCCAATGACGAAAAAACTTCTTTATTTTCATTCCGCTAGTAATCTTTAAGGAAAAGGGCAACACGTGTAATGTCGATTACAACGGAAAGACTGTCTTTAAGTAGCCTTACAAGACGTTTTTAACTCTAATACATAGTTCCTTTGACAGGTTTAGGTCGTAACAGATTACGCAACATTCGGAACATCGCTCGGACTTTTCCGTAAACCGAAAAGTACTTCGGAGAAACTGAAGTATTTTAGGTGATGCAGTATATGGTGGTAGGCCTACTTTGGTCAATACGCTTGGTGATTTTATTATTTTTTTTCCTTTCTTTTTTTGATTGATTTCCGATCGCCTATGAAAAACTTTAAGGCATAGTAATTTGATAACAAAACGCGGTGTTTTACTGCGTTTTGTCATCAAATTATAGTAAGCCCAGTTCTAATCCTGCGTTGATTTTGTTTTAAATAGACGTCATTTTGATGTTTGTGACGTCATGTTAACGCACGTGTGAAACGTTGCCCTTTTATGGCTTCGCCTTTATTAATCCCGAAGTCTATGCCGTAGAATCGCCGAGGGTTCCTGATTGATTACGCCGAACGAAATCCCGATGATCTTAGACGGCCTTCGTTCGAGAAAACATGACATAGACCAATCGGGAACCTTCGGCGATTCTATGGAATATACCTCGGGAATAATCGTGGCGCAGACATGAAAGCGCGTCATATTCTGCGTGGATTTCAGTGACGTCACAACATTACTGAAGATGACACTGCGAAAAAACAAAATATACGAAAGGTTTAAACCGGACGTTCTATAATTTGATAACAAAACGCAGTACTTTACTTCGTTTTGTTATCAAATTATAATGTGCCCAAAAGATCTCAACAGACGATCGGAGGGAATTAACGAAACGGTTTTTTCTTCAAGTGAATTAACCGAATTACCACCAGAAGCCGAATTACCTAAAATATGACCCAAAATTACTACGCTTTCGTTTAAGGTACTTCCAGTTTACGGAAAAGTCCGAGCGATGTTCCGAATGGAACTAGACAAAAGGAAGAAGTGATGGCAATAGTCAATAGTGACAATAGCCTTGTCACATCAGTAGAAAGTAATTTCAATATTCCTTACACTATCGAATATATTCAGACAATGGTTGTCAGATCGTATTTAGAAGGCATCTCTCACGTTACATCACGGTCACTTACGTAACGAACTGGGTCTATATGACCCTTATTAACGAGAAAAGTGTCGCTCTGCTTTTTTCACTTTGTCAATGTTTTCTTAATTTGGAGATATTTTTGTTTGTTTGTTTGTTTGTTTGTTTGTTTGTTTGTGGTTCAACGCTATTTTTTTAACAATTTTCAGTTATATAACGACGATATGAGAATTTAACAATTGATTCCTAAAATTCCACTAATGGAAAATTCTATCGCAACAACTTAATCTTGATGTCAGAATAGATACACTGTGATGTATCCGATCCGTATCGAACATAGGATTTGACACTACTGTACATTGATTTGAGCGAATTTACAAATTTGTAACTGACCTTTTCATTGATTAATTTTCGAAAGAGAAGGGTTCTATCTATTCTATCGAACATTTTTTCCCAATCTAAAAATGCTACGTATAATTTTTTATTACTGGTTAGAGTTTTATTTATTAAGCTATGTAAAATAAAAAGACAATCAACGGTAGATTTTCCCGTTTGAAAGCCATATTGGTTATCGATAATTTTCTTGTTTTTTCAGACCATTGATTTAATCGTGTAATAAGTAATTTGGAATATATTTTTGAAATGATGTTATTTAATATTATTCCTCTTGGTTAAATATTGTATTATACAGCGACGTGAGAAAGGGTCCAATAATGTCGAAAGCATTCGCACCATCTGACTAGAGTCTTCACTATGCGCTTTGCAGATAGATAAGGTCTTAAATTATCTGTAGAGCATCAGGTAACATTATTTTTTTTGAGTTTGTGGCTGTCTATGCCTCTCAATGTTTGAACTTTACCAACATTTCAAATTGTTGGAAATATCGCGCACAGGCTCAGATATTTTTACGATATTTTTTCCTGCCATTGTAGGTGCACAAGCCACAGCCATATAACTGCAGGAATTTGGAAAGTGTCGTTAAGGTAGTGGACCCGTAAAAGATCCGCAAGGTTTCAGCAGTGATGAACTTTAACAATGATAACCGAGGTTTCCTAATGGTTTTCATTAGGAAACCTTGCTTTACGTTGTGAAAGATCATGTGTTCAGAAATGTTGCGGAACTATTACGGGTCCACTACCTTAATCCTAAAAAAAAAGAACAAATACAAAAGCCGAAAACTTAATTTTATCATGATGTTTCTTAGAATATCATGACACTGATACGTCACATGTCGTGGCAGAAATACAGTTTATAACATCGTGAAATTAACTTTCATTTCAATCAAAACCATTCTAAATCACTCACTCAGCGTTCAAATCATTAATTACAAACACTCACTCAAATCATTCAAAAAAGCTCAAACCAATTGAAAAATAAAGAATAAAAAAAGTCATTCAAAAAAAAATATTGATAGAGAAAAATCGCGATTTCACTGACATAATTCAACTTGTTAGCGTCCCATAGGTTCTAGAAGAAATAGGAAGCTATATATTGAACTTGAATGCATTTTTTATTAAAGGATGGTAATCAATATCGCAAATTTTGTTCATCCTGAACAAAATTTGCGATAAAGGATTACCTCCCATTAAAATCACTCAAAACTCGCTCCTCTAACTCATTCATTTTCATTCCTAAATCATTCAGCTTGTCATTTTCTCGATGTTGTTAACTGTAAGTCATCATAAGAAATACCAAACTGATTTTAAATTTCTTCGAAAAAGCAAGAACTCCATTTTATTCACAGCATTTTATTGAGGATAATGCACTTTAGAATCCGTCTGTATAATTATATACGTTTCAAAAATGGCAATATGCATGGCGATAGAAGATATGTGACGTCTTTGCAGCCATTCAAATCAATATGTTTAAGTGGTTTGGTCTTTATCACGCAAATTAGAATTCAATAAACTTGTCTCCTTGGCCAACTTAGATAGCGTGTACAACCCTCCCACACAGTTCAAGAAAATCTCGAGAAGACGTCGCATCAAATACTGTGAAAACTGAGAAAATAGAAGAACCTTTGTCTGCACTGTGTTCAGGATGACAAAAAAGTGCAAACAGTTTGCCAATTATACCCTGCTTTGTACGCGAATTCGCGTTCAAAGCTGGGAATAATTGGCAAGCAGTTTGTGTCGTATTGTCATCCTGATCATAACTTTTTTCCTAATTATATTTTTGTGATATAGGTATCTGTTATGGGAATGCCCATCGCGACCGGCGACCGGGCGTCCGGGCGACATCCACTTTAATGTCCGTAGCATAACTTTGTTGCCTTATGGGCGATTGACTTGAAATTTTGCAGTTATATTCCTTTCGTGATTATGGATTCTACAAGAGCCATAACTCTTCTAGCTTTATTTTTGGGTTACTTCAAATTTTTGTTTTTCATACTTTGACATCATACAATCATGCAACAATTGCCTTCTTGTTTAAGTTAAATGCCCACTACTGACATAAAATAGTTTCTTTCCTTCACGAATTACAAAAACTACAATTTTTTCTTCATTTCGTACCATTCAATAATATGAATAATAGGTTATAATTTTAGTCAGTTTTCTTGAGTACTAATTTTTGAGCGATCATACTAAAGCCATGCGCGTTTTTAATGTTGTGCTTGGATGTATGAATATCTTTTATTACCAAACAAAACGCTCGTTTTTGATAGGCCAAACATACGATAAAACGAACTCTAAACTGCGACTTGGTTCTTGCTCAAAAAAGGTATTTTATCTAATATCTGAAACATGTACGTGTAATAGTCGAAACATGAAACAGCCATGTAGAAAAAATATCTTATAAAAAACGCCTTTTAAGTTAAAGTTGAGAACATACAAGCTAGTCTTTTAGTGTGTTATTCCGTTTATTTATCGTCGCACATAAACTATATGTACCGTAGCACATGCCCATATGAGCGACGCCCCAGAAGACGGTTAGTTGTTACGGGAGATAGTGCAAGAATACATGACGAAACTACGGCTGAGATCCGCCATGGTTCTTTAACGTGCTCGGTGTAAAGCACCGTCTCACGGGGCCTCGGTTTAACGTCTCATCCGAAAGATGTGTTTTGTTAGTGTACCAGCCCGGGAATCGAACCCACGCAGTCGAACTTCAATGGTTTTGAAGTCAGGTGCTCCATCAACTGAGCTAATCGAGCTGGTCGGTCTCTTTTAGAAATTCGTTTCAGTATATGTTGCAGCCGTCGTCATAGCGCAGTTGGTAGCACGTCGGACTGTCAATCTAGAGGTCCCGGGTTCGATCCCCGACGTCGGCACTCTTTCTTTCCGACTATCTGTCTCTCAACAATGGGTTGATAATCGTAGACCTATGTGAGATAGAATCTGAAGGCTAGGAAAGGATGTGGTGGTTGTACTGGTGAGAGAAATACCAGGAAACCATTGTTAGGTGCTCCAGTCGCCGCGATATAACTAAAAATGTTGAAAGCGGCGTAAAACTTCATTCAATCAATCAATCAGTAAATGTAGCAGCTGAAGTCATCACATACGACAATCGCGGTATTAAGCTTAAATGCCTGGCAGCATAAGCGTTATGTCTGGTCAATATCCGGATATTGACATCTTATATTTCCCAGTCACCGATAAAGACTCGCGACACATTACTACCCAATTAGACATCTCACAATTTACGTTCTGACTTGAGCAATTATAAAATGGCACAGATAAGAACATCGCGAATCTGAATATCATGCTAATAAAAATCGCGGAATCGCTCGCTCAGAGTTCACAATCATTCATTCCAAACATTCATTTAAACCAATTAAATAAATAAATAAATAAGAAAAAAAAATACATACACACACACACACACACACACACGCTAAATATCTGATAGGAACAAGAGCTGCGTTAAAAAAAATAAAAATCGGTGGGAAAATTCACAATTTTATGTTTATTTTCTTGGCATACTTTGATTATGAAGCGTCTTATTCGTTTCTGAAGACATAGAAATTTATTTATAGAACTTGAATGCATACTTTTATAAAAGGCAAGTAATAAATATCGCTAATTTTTGTTCATCTTGAACAAAAATAAGCGATATTGTATTACCTCCCTTAAACTTAAACCTTTACTCCTTCCACTCATTCGATTTCGTTCCGCATTTATTACAAAATTATTCAACTTGTCAAATTCACGATGTTTTTAACTGTACAAGTTGACCATTTTTTTAAATTTCGTGTTCAGTAGGTGTAGCAGCTGTAGTAATCACATACGACAATGCCTGTATTAAGCTAAAATGCCTGGCGGCATAAGCGTTACGTCTGGTCAATATCCGGATATTGACATCTTGTGTTTCCCTGTCACTGATAAAGACTCGCGACACATTACTACCCAATTAGACATCTCACAGTTTACGTTCTGACTTGAGCAATTACTAAATGGCACAGATAAGAACATCGTGATTCTGTATATCATGCTGATAAAAATCGCGGAATCGCTCACTGTGAGTTCACAATTATTCATTCCAAACATTCACTTAAACCAACCAAATCTCAAAAATCACTTAAAATCTGATAGGAACAGGAGCTTTTGTTTGTTTGCTTGAATGGGGTTTTATGTCGCTTTCAACATCATTTCAGTCATATCGCGGCGGCTGGAGCAAGGAATAGGGGCTACGTTAAAAATAAAAATCGCTCGAAAAAATCCATGATTTCCTTGGCATACTTCAATTTAGAAGTGTCTCATTCGTTTCCACTCGTTCGATTTCGTTCCGCATTCATTACAAAATCATTCGCCTTGTCGATTCCATGATGTTATTATCTGTATCAACGATCTACATTCGCCACACAATACCACCCAATTAGACATTTTAACAGTTCAAGCTGATTATTTACGTTCTGACTTGAGCAATAACAAATTGATACTTTGAGTTCTATACAAAAGTAGTCAATACTGTCAAAAGCGGCCACCCACGGGACAAGACGAAATTGGCCGCATGCGGGAGTTGGCCGCTTAACAGAACCCCCTCCCCCTTCGCCGGCGGCCGTCGAGACGCTCAACAATGCATTGGCTAATATCATCGGAATTGGACACTGACAATGTGGTATTCGCATAAAAAAGATCTCATATCAAAATCGGCGATAGGAGACCAAAACAATGTAAATATTTCTTGAATTAGTGGTATTTACGATGTTTTGGTCGTCTTTAAGCAACAGCGTATGTAAACGAATTGCACTTTGTCAAAGGGGCAAGAAAAGAATCAAATAAAGTTCATTTGAGGAACATGATGTACAAAATTTTGACATCGAAAATATTCCTGTTTACTTGAAATATATTATCATTCATTAGAGAAAGTGACAATTTCGAGCTGACTCCATGAAAGTATAAATGCGATGGAGATACGACGTTTTTAGTGTTTATAATTTTCATAGAAGCGGGTTCCTGTGGATTTTGCGGCAATTTGTTTCACGTGCGTGGAATGTAAATAAGGTTGGGTTTTCCGACATGCTTGACAACGTTCATACAATAGGAAAACTGATAGCACCGTTTGGTGATCCTGTACGCAGGGCGGCAGTCATTTTAAACGATATCGCATGAAAAAGACATAGAACCTGATAAACATTGTTCACATTTGCTTACACCCGCCAAGACTCAAAGGGTCGTTTGGGGACCGGCTAATTATTGTGAATAGATCCTGACTCGTGTTCTCTGTTCCTACACCAATCGCATGTTTCCTGGCTACATCATGGATCCTATTCCTAAACAGACGTCAATTGTTAATTTCCGACGTAGACACTCAAAAAAATAAAAAAAAAAAAATAAAAAAAATAAAAATAGAATTTTTAAGAAAGAAAATTATGTTTCGAATGCACTAACTTGGAGTAAAACGCTACATGGAAATCCGTGGCAAAATGACGAATTACTAAATTTACGTTTTTCTTTTCAGAAATTTCTATGTAAATGACAGCTTGTTTAAAGTTTTAAAATATCTAAAGTCGCCAAAGGCACGCCCAAGGCACCAAAACGACTGTGTTTGATTTTCTGAAATAACCGACGAGACGCCAGGCAGAGTATTTCGCATTTAATAGTCCTTATAAAGTTTCTTTATTTTGACAGAACTTTATTTTTCACTTTAAATATCAAATACACACACTTTTATCCCACAATGTAAATAAGATTCGAGTCTTTTTCAAGCATTCACTCTCTCTGATTCGTTTTTCTCAAAATCTCTTCGGCTTTCTTTGACTCGTTTTCTCAAGCTTTATCCCATATATGTACGATGTCTATATCTCTCTTTCTCTCTTACAATGTCTTTAACGGTCCAATGGTGTATTTTAGCACAAGTTGTCACTCCAGGAGAGGGGGCAGCGCCGAAACCCCGGCCACATATACACTTTTCGGCGTACAAGAGAGAACGTGGTAATGGTGTTTAATTTTTCACTCTTTACGATTGGGTCAGTTGTTTGTAAACACGGACCTGCCTATACATTATTTTCTAAAGGACACTACAACATCAAGTTGAATTTATCACTGGAAAAAGTAAACCATACACCGTGTACTAAATGTCATAAAAACACAAAGACGCTACCTGTATGTAAGCGAAGTACACTAGAACTTCTTGGACAATTCAGGCCAATGTTCAAGCAAAAAGATGCAATAGGTCTCACACGCCCACCCACAACAAGCCTAGACTCCAATTTCTTCTAACTATTGCGTTTCATGTATATACGCTAAAATATGATAAACTAGCCCCTGGATGATGCTGGTCTAATCTGTGTGAACTCGGAGGG
This sequence comes from Fragum whitleyi, assembly GCA_948146395.1. Lineage (NCBI taxonomy): Eukaryota > Metazoa > Mollusca > Bivalvia > Cardiida > Cardiidae > Fragum > Fragum whitleyi. The sequence continues at coordinate 65,472,677 of OX411549.1, read as the reverse complement.
AATTTTGTAACGGATGAAATTATGACCAAATTTCACCTTACCAAGGTAAGTCTCATTTAATCATTTAATTTTAACTGCCTATTTTCAATTATAAATAAGAAATGATTCGGTTTTAACGTAAGAGGAACCAAGGAACAACTTTATCCGTTTCTACAACAATAGCCATTTGCCTGCCAACATCTTCAGTTTTAGATATGCAATACATACAACTTATAATCAATATCCATCACAAATTGCTCGCGCAACATGTCTCCCGGTTTTTCGATGCATAGCATTTCAATGGTCCAGTGCGAAACATTGACCGTGTTGCAACAATTTCCGCATCTTTAAGGTTCATGTAAAGTGTTTGAGACCCAATATTAAGGGCACTTCATTAGCCAAGAAAAAGCAGTATGTCCAGGTATATCATATATCAAAATGAAGCTATTCGTGAGCACAAGCAGTTAGGCAACATAAGACCGCCATAGCTATAGCGGTATAGCCAAAATATTGTGGAAAAGGGTCATTTTGTACAGAACAAGCAACTGTATGACGGTTGCATAAAATTGCCCCGTATTTTAACAAAGTACAGTCTGAAGTACCATCCAGGTAGTGCTACAACCTTAGATATAAAACTCAGTCTCAAAAGGCTCCTTTGAAACAATCACTTTCCATTTATTTTGTCAACATACATGTCAAACCGGTTTGGTCTGTTTTCAAAATAGATGTAAGGTATGGTGCAGCATCACACCATAATATTGTGAAATGTTTTCTGCGATTTATTTAAAATTAATTTATTCAAATTAAAGGGTTTTTTTAAATTTAATGATCTACAATATTACTATATATTTATCATTCTGTGAAATAGAAATTGATATATTGCTAAACAACCTTATAGGTATATAAACAATTAATGTCTATTTATGTTGTGATAACTCACCATACCCTAAAAAGATCTACACGTTTACAAAATTAGAATGACATATATGACATATGTATTTATAAAATAAGTCAAAATAAATTGCTTGCATAACTTCGTTTTCGGGCTGGGTTTTATACCAATGGTTGTAGCACTACCTGGATGGTACTTTAGGCTAGACTTTGTTAAAACATGAGCCAATTTTATCCAACAGTCATGCAGTTGATTGTTCTGTACAAAATGACCCTTTTCCACAATGTTTTGGCTATACCGCTATAGTTATAACAGTCTTATTTTTTACATCTGCTTGTGCTCATAAATAGCTTCATTTTGATATATAATATTCCTTGACATACTGCTTTTTCTGGGCAAATGAATGCCCTTAAAATTGGGTCTCAAAGACTTTACATGAACCTTAACGCAGATGTATACAAATCATTTTTGACTGTTTCATACTGTATTCAGCGGCCTAGCCCGTCAAGTGATCGGGTAACAGCCCTGCGTTCAGGATGACAAAACGGTGCAAACTGTTTGACAATCATATCCCGCTTTGCACGTGCGCCTACGTGCAAAGCGGGGTATGATTTGAAAACAGTTTGCACCGTTTTGTCATGCTGAATGCAGAGTTGTATTCATTCGCTGTGAATTTTTTCATCCATGTGCAGCAGTTAATCATCGACCGTTGTTGATTACACTATGGCGTCAAGTGACGTACATGTAACAGACGCACGAATTGGGGCTTTTTTTAGAGATTTTTATTTCAATTTTGTTAAAAACTAGCTTTGTTTTTTGTAGAAGCCAATTTGAGCGAAAAAAACAACGTTTGATTGATTGAATGATTGATTGGAGCTTTACGCCGCTTTCAACATTTTTTTCAGTTACATCGCGGCGGCTAGAGCATCTAAATATGGCAGTTCTCGGTTTTTCTCAAACCACAACAATCAAACCCATTCCTAGCCTCCAACTGCTATCTCAAATAGGTCTACGATTATCAACCCATTGGTCATCTTGTCGAGCCAAGGGTTACGAACGTTTTACTTTTATTACGTAATCGAGAAGAAGCTATCGATTCGATACCTCTTCGGACTCGTGAAGATGCCCATTGGTGTGGGACAAAAAGTCGGAAACTGAGAATGAGTGCCGCCGTAGGGGATCGGCGAAAAAACCCGCTCAACGGTTAGGACTTGTAAGCACTTCTCTATGAGCTAAGTTTATATAGTGCATGTATGCATGACACCCGTAAATGTCATTCAATATATCGCAGCCAGCGTGGTATTGCTTTTCCCGAATGATCAGAGGACAGGCTGCATTAATGTTTTTTTCTACCTTTCAACACGATGGTTAGCGTTTTTATATATAATTCTTTGAATTTAATATGAATACATGGTACACCAATTTATCTTACTACCTTTATTGATAAATCTTGATGCAATTTAAGCTTATTAATTAAAATTTCTAATTTCTTTTAAAATTTATTTCAAAAATACCCTTCATGGGTAAAAATTAATCTTAATTCAATGGAAAATATATATATATTATAAAGGGAAGTAATTTAAGGCAATTGACTTTTTGTATAACAACTAGTGTTTCTAAATAATTTATAAATACAAAAATGCGAATATGAAGAATTAGGAGATAAAAGACACAATCAATTCGTCCTGTTTTATAAAATGGTTTATGTACTTGCTCCAACTTATCTTAGTGAACTTGTACCTTATACCATCGGAAAAACATCCTCATATAATTTATGAAATCAAAATAATCTCCAGAATATCCATTGTAACGTTAGAAATAATCTATATAGTAAATCGTGTTTGCCATCAATTATCAACGATTGGAATTCTTTACCAATTGAAACAAGATGTGCCGAATCCTTATTCAGTTTTAAAAAACGAATAACTTTTGACAAACCGATTCCAAATAGCCTTTATTTTTATGGTAAGAGAAAAATACAAATTATCCACGCAAGCATTAGAAATAATTGCATTAGCTTTAACGAACACATGTTAAGAAATAATATCGTGAATTCACCATTTTGTCCAGAGCGGAAGAAGAACTTTAGGGGCCTATAAGCGCAAGCTTGCATTCTAATGCATTTGTTACATGTCAATTAATATTTTTTGTTGTCATTGTATCATAGGTATGTTGTAAATGACTTGTAAATGTTAAACAAATAAACTATGTTTAAACTGAATATTAGAGCCCGACTTTGAGACTCGGTAAAATTACTACACCCCCCCCCCCGCCCCCCCCCCCCCCCCCCACCACCACCATAGAGTTCGCAGACAGATAAAGGTCAATTTTCTTTATCTACAAATATCCTTCTACCTTCTTGTAAAAATATTTAAATATTTTGAAATGCAACCTACATTTGACTTCTAATGGTACAAATTTCTTTTTCCAATATCTATTTTACAGAGTTCCAAGGTATTCCTTTCTGTTTGCACGGGTATAGGGGTTCGCAATTACCCCACTACCACCATGTAGACCAATAATAAAAATATTATTGGTCTATATGGTGGTAGGGGGTAATTTCGGGCTCCTTAGGCCACGGGTAACATCTCAAATATAGCCCCTATCGGGCGTTTTAGGGGCATTCACAAGTATTGCCTTTCTGTTTGCCGCGGGCATAGTGTTCCGAAATTACCCCCCTACCACCATATAAACCAATAATATAAATATTAATTTCGGGCTCCTATGGCCACGGGTAACATTACAAAGATAGCCTCTATTGGGCGTAACAGTGGCATTCACAAGTACTTATTTTAGATTAAAGGTACTCACTGTGACTTGCAGGTACGTCTCTATATTTTTTACGAAAGTCTATGAATGTTAATCCAATATCACTTTTTCATCAATGGCGCTTTTGTCACCATATGAGTATCGTATCGGTGAGACTCTTCAGATGCGACGACAACATAATAAGGCTGCAAAAACTCGATGGTGCTATTGGATGTTTCTTTTCTTTTCTATATTTTTAATGAAGATTCGATTGTTATGGAAGTAAATATAAACCCTGTGTAAATGTAAACGTTCTTGAAATGTGTGATAAATGCGTGCGAAAAGATCCCAGGCTTTTTAGAATATTCATGTTCAAAGAGGGGAACACTCTCTAGATCAATTTTGCATCCTGAACGCGTATACAAATCCAAGATATTCGTCTTTATTCCTTTTGAATAAAGGGGGTGGGGGGTCCGTCAACAATATTCAAATTCAGCTAATATAACGGTTACTTAAGACATGCTTTCTTAGAAAATGCAGCCTTGCATTACGCATTCTAAGATGCAGTACGAGCTCGAAAGCTAGTTTTGTTAACGTTTACCCCAACTCTTCACGAAGTGCTCGGACAAAGCTTTTGTGATCGTTCAATGTTCGGCATCCACACATCTATCTGTCTGTAAGTCTGTCCATCCACCCGTCTGTCCGTTCACTAACACAAAAATTTGCTCCTAAATAAGTCATCGGAATAAAACTTAACACCAAGAATATTCATTAGGTTGGGCGCTTTCAAAAACCTAAAAAATCCGAAGAGCTCAAGTTATTATAGAAACCGAGCAAAATCTTCCACGCCCAAACCATAGGGCAAAAAGCTTTCAAAGTGGCATGCATGAAGCATCGCTTTACTAAGTCATAAAGAAGCATTCTTTATTATTATTTCATTTTCTAGAACTATGAGGCAATAAAGGCATAAGTTCAAACTTCATCTGTAAAATGGTCCTTTTGTCATCCACTATAATTCATGATTTATTTGAAATCAAATTAATGCCAAATTTGTGGGTCCCTGAACCCTTCACAGAAACAATGAAGGGAACTTTAAAATCCCTAAAAACCTTCTCTTGCAAAGATTTAGTGCCAAAATGCCTTCAATTTTTTTTATTGTCGTTGCCTTTTTGTCCTTTTATAGAAACTTTTAAAATGGTGCTCTATGACAAAAGTTTGTCCAATGTATAAGGTTCCACCATACCTTAGACTGTTAGAAATGCTACCAGACGATTAGACCAAGAGGCTTCAAGTTTTGGTTTTTTTTTCGCGAAATCAATATGCACCTAGCAATATAGATAAAGTACTTCCAATTTGTTTCATATTACTTCCATTTATTGATTCCTCCCTCCTTTTTTGATCAAGTAATTCCTGTTTGTTTCCTTTACTACCTTAGTTTTGATTCCAAAATTGTTTCTACTTCTTTTTTCTCAGTTTTTGCACTGTTTTGCCTTAAACTATTGTGAGCGATAAGAGCCGCCGATATCCTCCTTTTTAGTATATAAGTGTCGCGACACCTCTTTCAGTACATGTATCTTAGTTATATTTTGAGTTTGCTTTGGTCGCACTTTGTGTTGTTAATATTAAGTAGTGTGTGTTTCCTGACCAGACAACTCATTTCTAAATATATAATACATACTTAGTGTTTTGTATGAGAAAAAATATCTAACGAGGTTGGGAGAATTGATCATTGTCGAGGCTCTGCCGAGACAATTATCAATTCTCACAATCAAGTTAGATATTTTTTCATACACTATACTAAGTATGTATTATATTTATCTTATAACCTCTATTTGTCTTGTTTTCGTCGACGTTTTTAACTGAAATGCAAGTTTCTAAAAATCACCGCATTATATCATTGTTCTAAAAATAACTATGTGATATCATAAAAAATATCATACGGGATGCTATCACACGGATATTTGTTTAGTTATAAGATAAAGGTTCAAATCAATCCCTTTGTAGTATATTTTGCTACGTATCATATCATATGCAACTCTTATCATAAATTTATGTTGTTATATAAATTATGTGTTGTATATAATGGGCCGGTGTCCAACATGTATCTGAACAATAAACTTTTTCTTCTTCTTCTTCTATCATAGTTACATGTTTAATTGAGAGGTTGTGGTACATACTAATTTCTCTAAACCAGTTCAACGACCCCGGCGTTCAGGATTACAAAACGGGACAAACTGTTTGCAAAATAAAAAAGGGGATGGGGTTTTGTTAGAGCATTGGGCTCTATTAGATTTTTAACGTTATCTTTTCAATCGATAGGCGTTTCTATTTCTTTATTTAAGTTGAATATTCGCTATTTTTGGCGCCAACAAACAAAGATTTCTAGGTTTTCATACTTTAAGACCTCGGATTATCCTAGCAGGTTTTCGAGATAATGTTTTCAAAATCTCTTACGCTTAAAGAAGATTAAAAGATGGAGTTTATGACCATATAAAATGGAAATAATTCTCCTACGGTGATATGGTGTTTATCTTATTCAAAAGTCGCCTTGCTTCATGTTCGACAATTTCGGGAAAAATGATGATGTTTGACACAAAACTCGTCTGGATCGTCAGCCGGGTAGTCTGACTCGTTTGCTTAACTCGGAATCTTGGGGTTGCTGGTTCGAGCCCCACCGAAGGCGGGGCGTGTCGCTGGGCAGGACTTTTACAAAAAGAGCCCTTGTCCAACCAGCTGTAAGAGTGGTAGCAGTGATAAGAATCCATTGACTCTCTCTATGTGCATGATAAGACCTGGAATGGGTTAGGACCGCTTTGGATTATTTCGACTCTTAATCGCGATATCCTCAAATATAAAATCCAGCACGACTTTGCAATGATACTAAACCTTTCACGTAACCTTAGGCATAGTCTAGTCATATCTCTAGTTTAATTTTTCATATTTGGTACTTCTTATTGCGTTAAAAATCCCGTTCGGGATTAATAGTATCAACATTGTTTTACATTCTGCTGACATATATTCATTTCATTTCATTGTTTTCTTAAATCATCGAACCAGTTACGGTTTCATTAGCATTGTCATACTACTTTCTTTTTTCACAGAAGGCCTCATTGTAAATAAGTTTTTTTTCATTCGTTTATTTGTGTATGATGTTAACTTAATGAGCTACCTTCTCTAAATAAAGACACTATTATTATTATTATTATTACTATTATTATTATTATTATTATTATTATTATTATAGGCAAAAGTGCAGTGTACAGGAACCAAAACTCTTTCTTGTTTAAGAGTCTTGGTCCCTTTCTTTGTTTTAAACTAAAATATCCTATTTTTGGTCGAGGCTTTATGCTAGAAGGTAAATTGGCTATCAATATGAAACGTGTCGGGTTTAAAGATTTTATCGATGATCAGTGCAGGGCATAAGAACAACGGGCCAACTTATTTCTGATCCTGGGAAGGTATTGTTGCCCGCAAAATCAGAGTACCTCTCAGAGAGCGGGCTACCAGCTCTAGACTGGTCCAAATATCGACTATCAGAATAGCCCAGAATGGGCTATTCTGATATTCGACAGTGAGACCAGTCTACACCCGACCCGAAAGCGGGCGAGAAATATGTTGGCCCAACAACACCGGCTTGCACAGATGATGAGTTATGAATTATTAACTTGCGTATTATAAAAACTTAATCCTTTTTCCTAAGCGTGATTTCAAAATGATAATACATGTACATTTTAATATGTATCTTTATTGGTGGAAGGATTTAATTTTGGAGGCAAGGAGTGCATAAGAGAAACAATTTTTGCTTGCTTATTTTTGAATTTTAAAATAGTTCTTCAGGCAATTTTGATGTGGATAAGCCTGTGTGAGACATTTTCTACATCTTCATATAATTGGGACCCGTCACACGAAAAGGGACCGTCTTGGAAGTGCGTTAAGTATCGACCCTAGTCAGATTGCGCAGACTAACTAGGGTCGAATATTTTCGCACTTTACTCATTTTCTTAATCTAGAATGAGCAATTTATCTTCATGTGAAAGCAATGTAAAATGTGATCTCTGGTTGGTCTTAGAACCAATCTCTTTTTCATATTAATTTTACGGAGTTCCCAGATTGTCCCTTTTCGCGTGAGGGGTCACATATGTGCAACATACAGACTCAGATCATCCTGTGCACCCACTTAACAAATTAGATTCTGTCTACTCACAGTCGGTCAATATTTTAATCCGCCGTGAAAAAGTACGTAGAATTTGTTTACATATAGGAAATAGATATCGCTATTTTCGTCCAACTTGGACGAAATTAGCGATATTGAATTATCACTCTTGAATTTCTTTCAAAACTCTCTCTGCACACTCACTTTTCATCATTCCGAAATCATTTAGAAAATTAATTAACTTGTCAATGTCATGATGTCGTTAACTTAATCATTTGTTCACAAAAAGTCACAGAGAGCAGAGTTCTGTCAAGTTTTTTTTCCAGAATTTAAATGGCGACAAGAGACCTGTTATTATTTATGATGAAACCCATTTTCCAGTTCTGGTAAATTTGCGTGCTGTATGCAAATGACAAGCTAATTTCAAATTTCCAGTCTTTTCAGACAAAGCGATCAATTTCAAAGATTTAACAGTTTATTTTGAAAATCCCTTAAGCAAGGGTGTGGAAATGCGGAGGAGATTTTCTCTAGTAGTCTTTGGACGAGTAAAGGATGATTTTTTTACTTGTCGAGGATTAAAATGACCTTGTCCACAAAAGAGTGATTAGATGATTTTAAAGAAGAAAATGCTGGAACCAAGCAAGGCTACAAAGATAATTTAATGTCAGTTTAAGACAAGATTTTCATTTAGGGTCTTTATTGTAGTCTTATTATGGTCCAAAAATACCTGCACGGAACTGTGAATAGACAGTCAGATTTTTTAAGTAGATTGAAATGAAATTGTGCCTTCCAGAGTGTTAGCAGGGCGTTGTCATTAAAGCCCATTACCCCACCTCAAGATTTCTAATGGATACCTCCTGTAAAAACATGTGGTATTTAAAAAATATCTAGGCCGCCGTGATATCAGAAGGCTATTCAACACTGGATCAACACTGGTATATATGCCGTGCCCGTTTTCGGGAATACTTAATCCTAAGAGCGGACAAGTGTTGTCCGTTCTTAGAATGATCAACCCAGCGTTTATATCATCATATATACTTACACGCAATGAAAACGCTCCATGTAGTTTTTCCTCGTATATTGTTTTTATGTACCGCAACTCTAGACATGAAAAGTATCAATCTATTTGGATATAATTAATTATCATACAAATAAAGCTATTGTCACACAAAATCTCTGATGCGTCGCTTGCGTCTTTATGTAAAATCAGTGATGAAATCGACGACAGGGACTGATCGATGCATCGGCCGATTGATTTGTGGATTTTTCTGAGATCGGCGACGCCGCGTCGGTGAGTTTAATCTTCAAGTTTAAACCTACCGACTAGGCGGGGAGGTTTTGGATTTATAGAACACAATATTATATCGACGACTTATCTACAGCGATTGTCCGGACGACGGTCGATCATCGACAACCTACGGCGTTTCTATGCAACAGACCTCATAAGAATGTAACAGACCTCATAAGACCAAAACATTTCATACGTGGGTAATAGCCATGACGTCAAAAGCATAAACATTCCCATTCAAAAAGAAACAAAACCAAAGAAAGACTAGAACTTAGCTTAAAGTAATTTAATAACAAAATACAGTGTCTCATCAACATCTAATTACAAAATGCCCAAAAGATCTCCCTAAACGATCGCACGTATTCAAAGAAATTTGCTTTTCTATAAGCGACCTAAGTACTACCAGAAGCCGAATTACCTTTAAATGACCCAAATTACTACACTTTCCCTCTCGAGCATTCGGAACATCACCCGGCCATTTCCGTAAACTGCAACATACCTCGGTTGTATGTAAGGCGGATGGGTATGTAACAAAATCGTGCATTTTTTTAATCGGAAACAGTGTAAGAAAAACTAGCACTGTTGATTTATACCCTTTACAGTAAATGACGGCCAAAAAATCTTAAATTTTGAGAATGACGAATCATTCTCAAAAATTGAAATTCTTTCAGCCGTTATTTAAGAATCTAAAGACATATATATTCGAATACGATGGTTTCACGTCAGTGACTTGATCGAGTAGCAATGGCGACGCCGAATGTTTTCACTCAAAGTTTCGAGGGCTAACGCCATTTTAACTGACGTCATCGAGTTTTTCCAAGGTTTTCCCGTAATTTTTTTAAAAAAAGTACGTCTATGTACATCCGAGGTTGATCGTGACATTGGCCGAGTGGTGTTCCGAATGACGCCCGAGGTACCTTCCAGAAATGTCCGAGTGATGTTCCGAATCGGGATGGTGTAAGTACTTGTAGCGAACGATTGTTTTGTTATTCATCATGCCAAAAGAGACAACCTGTGAGTTCCGTGAAATTTGTATGTGACCCATCACGCGAAAAGGGACCATGTGGGTAGTGCGAAAAGTGTCGACCCTTGTCAGACTGCGCGGATTGTGCAGACTGACCAGGGTCGAAACTTTCCACACTTTGCTTATTTTTTTTATATAGAATGATCAATCTACCTTCCAGTGAAATGATTTTTGAAATGCGACTTCTAGTTGGCCTGTTCTAGAACCAATCTCTTTTTCAAATATTTATTTTACAAAGTTCTAAGATGGTCCCTTTTCGCGTGACGGGTCACATATTCAATAAAGAAATTGAACCAAGTAGAGATCAAGTGGAAGTCGCCTTTTGTAAGCTAAATCATTACATGTAATAAGAAAAGTAGTGTAATCATTCTAGATTGAGAAAATACAAAGATGAAAAGTTTCGAACCTAGTCAGGCTGCACGGACCGTGCAGTCTGCACGGACCGTGCAGTCTGACAAGGATTTATCTTTTCGAGCTTCCTAATCGTGTCTTTTTTGCGAGACGGGTCACACGTGATTGTTACCAACAATTAGATATACGACTCCTTCGGGATTCAAATCAGGTTTATGTACCCCTGTCTCAAAAGGCGTTCTTTACTGCGTTTGGCAGAACAAACAACCCTTATAGACAACATAGGCTTCATAATTAACCCTTTCTTGTTTTACAAAATTTTGGACCTGTCCAAATTCAAAGGTTTTGCAGACGAAAAATTAAAGTGGATTTCATTTGAAAAATAACCATTCTGTAGGGTAGAAAATAGTGTGGAAAAAGAAGAACTTGCTTGGCAGAAGCAATTTCTTCTTTTTTTCACAATGTTTTCTCAATCATAAAATCACAGGCACGTAAAAAGCAGGGATTAAACAGTAAAGGGTTAAAGGTAACAAATAAATAAAAACTTACAATTGTCACCGATGTCGAGATAAATTGTACAATGCAAGAGTTTATGTCTGTCTTTCTCCGAATTCTATCTTTCTAATAAAACAGATAAGAGGTTTTAGGTGTATTCAAATCGTATTACAAGACATATTCCTGGATTGGATTCTCTATGCAATTTAGAGAAACATCATTTATGCTTCACTGACGCTTGTCCTTGAAATTGACAATACGCATTAACATAGACAGCATCTTCAATATAAATCCTTTCCATGCCCGGACCCAGTTTATAAGCCGAAAACATTCGCGAAAGTCCAGAAAATTTGTAGCCTCGAGTGATAACTATTTCTCATACGTTTTCATCTTAAATGCAAGAAAGAAAACGGCAAAGCGACATATAATAACAGTTGATAATATACCTGATTAAGTTTTTGAATTGTACTACTATTTTTTTGACGATACAAAGTAAATGTTTTCCATGTGAACTTTTGTATCAAAACTAAGCAAACTAGAATCTGGAATATCACGTACATGTAAAGAATCACTAACTTTGCACCATACTTCGTTTCAAGTCGCCGTATTTTTTTAATTGGGATAAACTTTCTTATAACCTAGTTCTTATGCATCTTTTTTTTTTTAATTTGTTTATGGAGCCATAGCTCTGCTCGTAGACTCGCCGTTAACCCTTAGTTAAACCCAATATTTTCTCTATAATAGGATAAGGATACACATGCATTGAAATGCTTTGAAATGACAGTCGAACACAATACCTATAATAGATATCATATTCTGATAACAATCTTATCGGTGGGTGGTTGTTATGGAGGTTTATGTATTTTCAAAGATAGAACCCGGGTACATACATGTATCCAATAAGTTAAATCTTAGCCAACTCTTGGGACAGGCTTTTCGAATATAACATTATGCCGAATTGAGACCAATCTTAAAGAGTACCGAATGAAAGCCAAATTACCGCAGGCTCCTGTCACTGTCATTCTTACGCCTGGTCAGATATTGCCCGTTGTTTTCTTATTCATAAGGGTTTTTTTTCTTTATCTACACCTAAATAGAATCTTTGTATCACGCCATTTTCAAAGTTCACAGTGACCTGGCGGAGAAAAAAACTTGAAAAACAGTAATTGCACGTCTGTTTGGCACAATTTTGTTGCGTCCCTAGTAAGTCCTACTGGATTTGTCGAAAATGAATAACACTGGTGGACAATGAACGCCCACCAATCACGTTGCATTTGTGTTTGACTTATTAAACAATCACTTAGCTTATTTATTTATGACCCGTCAAGCGAGAAGGGAAACTCAGTAAAATAATAATTGAAGAGATCAACCAGGTATCGCATTTCAAAACTTCTTTTACTAGTGTAGGAAGATTCCGAAAATCAAGTGAAGTCAAGTACAGAAGTTTCAACCACTGACAAGGTCATTTCCAGATGGTTTCTTTTCGCATGACAGGTTGGTCATAAATATGTAATTTGTATTGACGTAATGTTGTATTTTCTATATCTAATTTAATATAATTCGTGCAGCAAATTAGGATAAAATTACAGATAAATGTCGCAATTGTCTGTTCCGAAAGTAATAGTTCTCATTCAATAATCAAGGAAATTATCCTGAATTAGATTTACTTTTACTTCTGAAAAACAAACATTAGTACGGATGATGGTGCTATAATCCAGGGACGTGGAATTTTCATTCCCGATTTGTCCGACACGGGCTTTTCCACTTCCTGTCAAGTACGTTTTTCGAGGTTGCTTGTCCATTGACAAGTAAATACCATGGAAAATAATGGAATGGAATTATATAAATCTGGGAGATCAATTATCCTAATATCTATCAACGGAAAGAAGCATTTTTAATGAAAGAAATGCTGGATACTAGCATTTTCTTTATCAAAAACAAAGTTTTCTGAATATTTATCTATTCACGTTTTTGTGAACAAGCAAGTTAAAAAAGTAGCATATACATGTTCTGGGACTGTTGGTGAATGTCCCATATTATCTATATATAAAATCATTTAGTGAACGACGTGAACAGGGTAATTGGAGAAAAGAGTAATTAAAGAAAGAAGTGTTCAGTCAAAGATTATAAATCTATACAAGGTAAATTTGGGAAAATAATAAAAAAGGAAGCGTTACTGAACTCCTACTCTGCTGAATTATATACATGTATCTATTTATATATTGTATATGTAGGATCGAGAGGGATTAACCTAAGTTGTAAGAACTAGTTTCCCAATTAATGTAAGAAAAGAAGTTTAAATCCAATTACAATCTTTTCAAACCAATAAAAAATAACACCCCCCCCCCCCCCAAAAAAAAAAAAAAAGAAAAAAAAAATACAGGCAATACCTGGTACATTTTTACAGACTGGTCCAAGCGTTCACACAATGATGATGTAGAAAGCAGGAAGTCTAGAGTAAGGTCATATACCATATCTTTGCAGGCTGACCTTTTTCTTTACTGTCTGTCCAAGATTTGAATTAAGCTGAAATAGGTCATGAACGGTATTGAAAAAAATAACAATTGAAGCGTTAAACAACGAATGTCCAGTGTTTCGACAACATTTCAAATGGAATGAGAACGAATTATAAATCAAAGTATATTAAATTTTACCATATGTTGATATTCATTCCTTTAAAATGATAACTAACGGTCTCCATATTGGTCCCAAATAAACACCCGATACATTGATGAAGGAGGTGCATATTTACATCTATCAACCAATGCTTTCACGCTCACGCTCAAACTTGGAAAAAAATCCCGATTGAATCTCGTTTTAAATACCATTGAAAGACATATTTCAATGGTAAATAGGTCGACCATTTCTATCACTTTTGAAAACCGATCTTTCTGATTGACTGAAACAGTTATGTCTTATCCCAAATGAAAAATGATTATTGGAGCACGGCTTTAGAAGTATTTTGTTTTTGGATGAATGACATTAAATTATACGATATTATTCTTATGTCCGCTTCTTTGTCTTTTGAAAAATACCAATTAGTATATATACCTGGCAAATCGAGCTTTTGGTGGCACTTGCAAATCGTTAATTTGTGTCAGTAAGAAACAGAATCAAGTTATCAATTTTTTCTGATTTCTCATTGATTTAAATCCACAGATTTTCAAATGGCTGTAATTATTGGAGGAGGTATATATTTCTTAAAACATAGACAAAATGATATAGAGAACAATGGTCAATCGTTGGTATATCCAAGTAAATTTGTTATCAGGAAACAAAATGTGCAGCATATGTAATGGTTTTGTAAAAGAAGATAATTAGATTATGTTTGTTGCTAGAGCAACCAGAATTCTGCATGGATTTAAATTCTGTGAAGTTGTTTTTAAGTTCTTGGTCTAATGATCATTTCTTGACCTTTGGTTAAAATCTGATGGAAAGTATAGGGGGAGATTTTGAAACTTGTGGACAGACGGACGTACAGAAACTGAACATTGATCGATCACTAAAGCTAATATGGAGCACTTCGTGGTCAGTCGAGCTTATTAAGATCTGATAGGATCTAAAACGATACAACATCTGCCCTATGTATGAACCGGAACGTTCACCAAGTTTTACACGTGGACTCGTATTCAAAACGCTGTACCATTTTTTTCTTAAACGTAGGAGTGGTGGTGTTATATAACGTATTGCCTAAACGTTAATGTAGTCAACATATAACCTAAGAAAGTTCATAAATGAGAGGCTATCTAAACAGCAATGCAACGTACATAATAAATTTCATTTTATTATTACGCTACCAATCTTGATCAAAATTTGAACGTAGTTAGCTCAACTCAAAAACAATGCCCGTATGTATTCTTGTCTCATCACCCTTAATAGCGTCATAATTTTGAGTTATTTACCGCATTTTCGAACAGAATTTCTCAATGTTGAATGAAATCATTTTTGTTATCAAATTGCCATATCTATTCAAGTCAGTGTCTTTTGTATGTATATGTTCACAAATATTCTTTCTAGTTCACTTTTGCTAAATTTAGTCACATCTGAGTTAATGATGATGCTTACATAGAATTTTGAATTTCTTTTTTATCGTACATTTACCAGTCACTTTGACCCTTAACTAATTAAACCGCAGTTATATTATGGTTCTATACGTCGCTCTATACGAATACTTTTACAATTACTCCTTCTTTGACTTATTCGTATGTGGGTTAATATAAAAAAGTCTTCTTTGTTTGGTTACGAGTTAATTCTGTCGGCAAAATGCAGTAAACATTGTAATCAACCACTGTAAAACACGATCGAAACGCGGAATCCATCACTCTATTTTCAGAAACATTTGACAGACTGTTTCCGTTTAAGTCAATAAAACTGTTGGGAAACGATTAATAAATCATCGATACATGCATTCCCTGTCATCGTCAATAAAGCACATCGACATTTTTTCTGTTCTGTGCAATCGACGAAGCGAAGTAAACCAAAAACAGAAGAATTTGTCGAGAAAATTTATTTTTAACACATCTCAAACTAGACAGACAGTATCGATATCAAATGTTTATGATGGAGATATTCCTACATTCAAACGTTTCTTTTGATTGATACAAGGGTTTATTGTAAAAACACAAGTAAACAATTGAAAAAACAACAACAACAACAACAACAAAAAAAACGAATGACAACCCAACCTGCATAAGAAAAGTATATTTTATGGTACATATAAATGTCTGAACCCAATTATAAGATACTTAAAGCTCTCACTTAATGAAAATTGTTAAACAATTTATCGCATTTCAGCTCAAAAATATTGCACTCCTCAAGACATATCTACCTAATATAATCGGTTTATTTGAAACTTGACACCAGCCACAGGCATGTAAGATAATTAACAATGTTATCCGTCGTAATAAAACTTTTGATGCAATAATTCAAGACACAATGTCCCCAAAATAGCACAAAATTATTTGGTTATTTTTGCGAGGTTGCTGAGCTCAAGTCAATGTGCCTTTGCAAGGGCATAATTTATTCGTCTTCATTCCTAGATGATCTACATTGGAATTATATTGGCTCAGCTTGAATGTGTTCTTATTGTTGTTGTTGTTTATAACGATTTCAAATGCCATTAAATCACATCCATTTTCAAACTTGTGTTTGTAGTTTTTCAAACAAATTAAATTTGGTGGTGCCGCTAACCTTTTCAGTCTTCGTTCCTGTGTCCCCTGAATCAAAAATAAAAGAAAGAACATTGTTGGGGTTTTTTTTTTGGAAAAAAAAGGTCAGTCCGATGAAAAATACTTAATATTTGATTGAGTTTTGTATATTTGCGGAGAAGATTTTTAAGGAATTCTTAACCATTTCTCTAGTTCTGATTAGCAACCTATCGTCATGATGAAAACCAATTTCATGACCATGTTTTAAAAAGATTCATAAGGGTACATACTTCCAGAATTCAGTTTTGATTAACCCATATTTTAAGGATGAGAAGGAATTAAGATATTTATTTCGCAGTTTATCTTAGGCTAATGAGCCTATCCGCAGATCAACCACCACATTTTAATGCGAAGTAAATTGTTTAGCTGAAATTTCCCATTGGTAAGTTCGAAAAGTGATACTAAGAATTCATAGCCTTTTTTATCTACCATTTGAACCTGGCCGAAGGCCAGCGAGCTATTGTCATAGCGGCGTGTGTCCGCCCGTGCGCAACATTTTAATAAAATCATCGTACGATGCTTTACTTGCCTGCAGTGGTAAATACAATAATCGGTGTTCTAGTGTTAAAAAAAACTATTAAACGATCATGGTTTTAGTTACGTGTGGGATGACCCATTAAGCGTTAATCATAATAACTTCCACAAAATCTTTAAACAGCAGTTGCTAGACGAATTTAGACAAACTTTATACAACGGTTTAAATAGCAGTCCTGTATTATGCACGTACAGAAATTTAAAAGTCGATTATAATATATCTTTCTATCTCAATGCATTGCCTCGTAAGTGGAGATTGTACTTATTCAAATTTAGATTGTCGTCTCACACCTTGCGGATAGAAACTGGTAGACATGGTCATAATAGGATAAAAAGAAATCAGAGATTGTGCTTAGCATGCGACATGAATGAAAAAGAGGACGAATTTCACTTTTTGCTAGAATTTCCTTTTTTCGCTGACATTAGAAAAACTTATTTGAAAAAGCATTTCTATTCTCGTCCGAATATGTTGAAATTTGTTAATTTGGTTAGTTCAAGTGATAGAAATACTCTTTTGAATCTTTGTAAATTTTTAAAGGGAGGTTTTTTGCATAGAACTGACACGGTATTCAATACTTTATTTTGCGATATTCTGTTATTTTATCTCTTTTTCAGCTACTCTTCCAGACATTCATGAAAAGTTATTGTAACCTGTTCGTATATATGTCATGTGTTATATTATGGAAAATGTTTATATATGACAAGAAACTGTTAAGTTTACGTAAAATAAACTATCTATCTATCTATCGTGAACTTTTCTTTAGACATCTTCTCCTCTTTAACGAATGGGCGGATTTTGTCGAAACTTGACAGAAATTATCCTTGGGTGACCCTCTTTTAAAGGTGTTTAATTAATTTGGATCGACCCTCAAATATGGGCGTGGCAGGGCGAGGCTTATTGTCACTTAAAAATCTTTATAGTCTTCTCCTCCCAAACCATCGGCCCGATTTCAATGAAACTTGGCATGAATGAACCTTGGGTGGCCCTCTTTTAAAATTGTTCAAGAATTTTGGATTGTCTTCTAAATATGGGCGTGGCAGGGCGGGAGGGATTATTTCACAATAAAATTTTTAAAAATATTCTTCTTCCAAACCATTTGTCCGATTTCGATGAAACCTGACATGAATGATCCTAAGGTGGCCCTCTTCTAAAATTGTTCAAGAAATTTTGATTGACCCCAAAATATGGGCGCGGCAAGGCAGGGCATATTTTTACTTTTAAATCTGCAAGAACTTTCGTCTTCCAAACCATTAGATCGAATTCAACGAAACGTGTTATGGATGATCCTTTGGTCACCCTTTACCTGAATTGTTACAGAAATTTTGTTTGACCCCATATTTGGGCGTGACAGGACGGGGATTATTTTCACTTTAAAATCCTTACAATTTTCTTCTTTTCCCCTCTCACTTTGGCCAAATTCAATTTAACTTATGTGTGGATCTTATCTTTTTTAGTAATTTTGGAGCGTTTTAAATAGATTTGAGTGAGTGTTTGAAATGAATGAATGGAGCGCTTAGTGAGTGATTTAGAAATGTTTTGATTGAGATGAATGTCAATTTCACGATGTAACTAACTGTAAGTGTTAAATCCTGCCCCTTCTTGTCAAACGTTTGCACCAAATCGAATCTGTTAATTATACGAGATGATCGTAACAAGAAGATTAGCTTACAAGTCACATAAGTCAGGATGACATTAGGGTACAAATCCCAGACTAGAGATAATTGGCATTTCGTGTAATATATCTGTCTGTAAGCCTACCAATCGGATTGTATGAATGGACAGACCTTGAATTAACAGTGACCCTTTCTCAACCACCTGAAATGTAAAGGTCCCATGGATGTTGTTGAGAAAAATGCCACACCCTGCCACGCCCATATTTATCATCTTATCGAACCAATGATTACGAACGTTTTAGTTATTACTCATCTGGAAGAAGCTATCGATTCTATGCCCCCTGACTCGTGAAGGTGATAATTGTGGCCAATGAGAATGTCATGAACACTTTTGGAAGGGGGTCGACCTAGGGGACATTTTAACTAAAATTCGTTTAAATTAGCGAAGTGTTAGATACGAGGTAATGTCATTCAAAGATCTCATAGTGAAATATGCCACGACCTGTCACGATTTATGGGCTAAGCAGAATATAGTTAACACTTTTGGAATAGGGTTCAGTTTCCTAGAAACGTTTTGACAAAATTTTATAGATATCTGCCCGGTGGTTTAGGAGGAGATGTCGTTTAAAGATTTCATAGTGAAAAATGCCCCGACATGCTTCGCCAATATTTATGGACCAATCAGAATTTCGCGAACAATTTTGGAAGATGGTAAACCAAGGAATTTTTTGAAACAACTTAATTGAATTTGGCCCAGCGTTTCAGTAGGAGAAGAAGTTTTATGAAAATTGAAATATTGAAAATTGACTACATACGACTCAAGACGGACGACGGACTCTGGGTGACCCTGAAAGCTCACCTTAAGCACGTTGTGCACAGGTGAGCATAAAAAAATCCCTGAGAATTTGTTGAATCTTTTTTAAAATTTTAAGGATTAGCATAAAGATATAAATTGAGTTGTTAGAAAAAATGAGCTTGCCACGCACTCCGATCATAGCCGATACGGTGTTCAATACATTCAGTGTTAATCTTTGGAGAGTATGTCTAAAAAGACAAATCCAAGAAAACACCTTGAAATGTATTAAAATGAAATGTACATGAACTCTATTTGATCTAATTCTATTGCCTTATCGTGTGTTTATTGTGTGTGGATATTTCCGTTTATGTATTCTGTATAGGTAGATTTTGACCGGTGAGCCGTGAAATCTACCTTTAACGGTTAAATTTCCGCGCTATTCTTTCAAAAAAGATAAAACAGACATAAAAGAAACACAAATTACCTTTCAAATGAAACTTAGTTCTTGTCTTAGATCTTAAGGTTTACTTATATGCCTATGGTAATGGACTCAACGCCTAGGTCAGAGCTCAGTTTTGAAAATACACCTATACCGTAGTATTTTCCCATTGACAATCGCCATACGAAGACGGAAATTTCGCTTCGCCTGCTTCTTAACAGGCTTGATGTCAAGCACAGTCTCACTGGACAAAGGCGTAACTATGATTTTCAAATTTATACGCACTCAGAAAGCGACCAACAAAGAATATACAGGATAAAGGCGATATGTTGAGTGTGACAAAAGATTTATGTCCTCCGTCTACACCTTTTCTATGATTTGAGCGTTGGTGAGTGGTCAAAACATTGTAACTACAGCTTGAATAAGCAGTAGTTTCGATGTTGTGATCATTCATAATCGACATTTTTCTAATGAGGATTTATTTCTAATACGCATTTGCTTAACGGTAGTTACGCCCTTGCTGGACTTCGGTTTAATGCAACATCCGAAAGTCCATTTAGTTATTTCTGGTATTGATCTCATGATCTCGAGGTCTAAGTGAATAAAACGTGAGTCGTAACGCGAAAAGGGACTTTCTGGGAAGTGCGAAAAGTGTCGATCCTCGTCAGACTGCGCCATTTTGGCAAAAGTACTACGGTCGAAACTTTTCGCAAATTATGAATTTACTGAATCTAGAATGATTATTCTACATTCTTATGCAAATATTTCCGAAACTCGCTTTGAGGTTGGCCTTTGATGGATCCAATCCCTTTTTATTTTTTTGTTACTTTACGGAGTTACCATATGTAGCCTTTTTGCTTTACGGGTCACAAAAGGTTTCTATAAATTCAACTTACATATAGTCAGATAAATGACAAAACATGTAATTTATAGACGTTTAATCCAATATTTTCTAGGTCTAAATAAGAATCAACTAAACGAAAACTGAAAATTACAGATAAATACTCGAATTGTCTGCTCTGAAGCTTATAATTTTCGTGTAATGACCACAGAAAATAATCGCAATCTTAAAGGTTATTTACCTTGTCAAAAGCCTTGAACATCTTCAAATTGCTGTTGATAAACAAAAATATGTTTATGTAATGAATGAAACAAACAATATCATTAGCAGAATTAGGAAAATCACTACAAATGACATAATCAATTCTAGCAAATGAAAAAAACAAAAAGATAATTGACAAACAGCCAAATATGCATGTAAAAAATACAGGGTTAAATCACGTATTTGAGAGCGTTAACATTTGCAGAGACCCGAAAAATGGTTAAACGCCCGAGTGCGAAGCATAAAAAGAATTACTTTAGTAGTAATCATTCAAACAGAGATTGCAAAATGTTTAATCGGAACAGTTTAAAAATAACCCCAAATTCACGAATGTGCCAAAACAATGCATTTCACCGTCACTTTTGTTTATACCGACGTTGCTTGGAAAAGTTATGACGTCACAAAATTTTACGCGGGAATAAAATCAACGTCTTAAATTATGCTGTACACAATATAAGACAAAGAAACTGATTAAGTGTATAGACCCAGACCGAGGATATTTAAGTAAGAAAAGCCGGGCAACGTGAGTTTACTTATTGATCCACGTTTTCTCCCGTTAACGCCCGGGTTTTGTTCGTTAACGTACTCATTTAACGACCCGAAAACATACATTTTATGCAATAATCGACATACTTTCAAGAATGAAATAATGGATGTGTTTTATAGTTTTAAAGCGCAGATCGTCCAAGTTATACTATTTGGACCTTCTATTTGTAAATATATCAAAATCAAGTATCAAGTATTTCAATTTTCAATCGCTTCGTGTACTGTGTTACAGGTGAGGTTATTCACTGGTTTTACTTTGAGTCTTTTCTCTGAATGGCCAACTTACTTTTTCCTATTCATATTATATACCATTGTTTCTTGTCTTGCCAGGTCCAAGCATTTAATACAAGTAAAGAGAACTTTTCCAGACAGATAAGTATAATCAGCTTATCTGAAATCTGACACCGACTACAGACGGTTAAGGTCATAAATAATGATTACTCGATGTGATGAACCTAGTAATGTAAAACATCACGTGTTTCTGGTAGGTCTTTTGTGGGATTATAGGAAGAAGGGAACCTGTCAAACCTTCTTTTATATAATCTATTCATCTGAGTTTCTTACCTGCAATTTCGAATACAACATAATCTACGAACGAAATTTTCATTTAGGTTGTCCAGCCATGCACAGCCATTTAGATCAAGAATAGAGCACTTTTCCAGACAAACAATTTCATTATTTAATCGGCTTATCTGACATCAGCTACAGACCTGCGAAGTTATAAAAATGATAAGTCGTAACGTGTGATGTTAAACACCATGTTCTTTTCGTAGCTCTATGGGACGGCGAGAAACTGTTAAAACTACACTTAGTTAGTCTGTGCATGTTTACGATCGCAATGTTTCTCATCAGCCCCTCTTTTTTAGCAAGCTTTTCGGTTAATTTCAAACAAGTTGTATCGGAGGGGTTTGAGGGATTTCATTTTCAAAACTGATTAAAAAAATGAATATTACAAGTATAATCATTGCAGGACAAGCTTATATTTCACTTTGAATTATATAATAATTCATTGGACAAATAAACTTCGGGTGAGCCGCTACATGTAAGAGTAATATTCTGGATGATCGTTATAGTTCAGATAAGATATGTATTGCTCTGTGCTCATATTCCTAACAGTAATGTTTGAGATACATTAGAGACTACATTTACCAGTACTTCTTTAAGAAAAAAAAAGCCAACGACAAATACTAATAAGGATTATTTCAGTATATAAATTCTATCAACTTACAAAGAGATAATAGCCAAACGCGGGCTAGAGTCACTTCAGTCTTAATTTGGTATAATCTCTTTGTAATTTGATATGAAAGATGCTGCAATGACCCTAAAGGTGTCAAAATTTGCAAATGACAGAGTGTCTTCCTGAATAGAAAACATCGTAAAAGGTAGGCCCATTTTTGTTCCGAGCATGTTCGCCTTGTTTTATGTATACTTTTGTTTGTTTTCAATCGCAATGATTTCAATCAAGTGGCATATTGTAGCCTATGTGAACCGGTCATCTTGGAACACATTTTGTATATACTTTATACACTTTCCAGATTGCACCTTTTCGCTAGATGGGTCACATATGTTTCTGGCCTGTAGTAGACATACAGTTATTCTCATCGTGAAATTGATATTGTAAATGATTTAGAATGATTTTGGAATGATATTGAATGACTGAGAGGAGCAAAGTTTGAGTGAAATTGAGTCAATAGCTCCCTTAAATAAATATACATAAAAGGTCTATAAACAGCTCTTTATTTCTCCATTTCTAATTAGACGCTTACAAATCCAATTATGATATTGAAATGGATTTTTTTAAGCTAAATTCATTTTAATATAGTTGTGGATCTTATATTTTTTAGCCAATTTGAGCGTTTTTGAATGTTTTTGTTTGAGTGAGTGTTTGGAGTAAATGAATGGAGTGATGAGTGTGTGATTTAGAATGGTTTTAGATGAATGTCAATTTCAGGATGTAACTAACTGTATACCTTTTCTATTACATAGCATCATTTTTTCTGCTTATTTGATATCACCCGATATAGGCGTCCTAAGAAACCTTGAACGCATTCGATTGTATTCCAAGACATATCCCTTGATTGAATTCTCAGTGCAATTTAGAGAACATCATTTATGCTTCACTGACGCTTGTCCTCCAGAGTGACAAAACGCATTCACAAAGTTAACAGCTGCCTTACAAATACTTTCTCTTTCCGAGGACAATTTTATTTGAGATGCGTCGTTTGTTGAAAATCAGTTTAAACAAAATGGTTTTGCAAACAATAAATAAACCTGGAATCGGTCCTTTTGCTTTTACCTTCATTGTTTTCTTTAATGAAATTATCATGTGCGTGACATTTCCAACAATTTGAAATGTTCATGACGTACAAACGCGGAGAAGCTTTAACAGCAACAAACTGTAAAAATAAAGTTATCTGACGGTCTTCATATAGTTTTGAGATCTTATCCATCTACTAAGCGCATAGTGATGACTCGGATCAGACTGTGCAGATGCAAAGGCTGGCCAGAGCCATTGCTTTGCGCATATTTTAAATTTTTGGAAATGGCACATACAGGCTAAAATTAGTTCCCAGTTATGTCGAACACATTCACTAAATTAATCTAATCACAATATACACACTAGACTATTTTGTAATCAGTGAAGATGCAATTTTTAAGTTGGAATGCGGAGCAATTCCAACTTAGATTTAACAAAACCGCAAAATGAACACAAGATAATTTCATTTCGGGTTTTTTGAGAACACATATCACGTGAACAGGATGTGAATACACTTTGGCCTATTTTGTATATCTCAACTTGACAAAGACATACAGTTTATTTCATCAAAAAGTAATAATGCTGTACAATTACACAGCTATCACTTCACGTATATTGTTAACACGCTAATTTATGTTTTGAACGATATTTATTGAAAGTTGCGTACGAATATATTAGTATCACATGTTTGCATTACTATATTTGGAAATCATGTGATAAGTCAAGTCAAATAAGGTCAGCAATTGACAATAGCACTAGTCAATCACGTGATCTGCTTATTTGGTTATGTCGCGATCTGTTTTCTCAGTATTGTGGCAATAGCACAGACCAATCACGTGATCTGCTTATTTGGTGAGGTCGCGACCTGTTTTTCGTAGAATTATGTTATATCTTCTTTTAAAGGTATAATTTCTCTTTCTGAACGACCTTATTACACATTTAACTTTTGACAAGGTGCCATATTGTAAATTTCTGTCTAGGCTTCGAAATTAAAATCTTTTCTTAAAGAGATGATACACTTTTAAAGTTATTTTTTTAATAAATAAATTTAATATTTTTACAACATATTGTCGTTTGTTTTCCGTCATATTGCAGTTATCTACATGAATGTTTCATTGTAAAAACCCAATACTCATCCACATAAACCCTTGCCTACATATCTTTAATTGAATTATGAATATCTTTGCCCAATTGCATCCATCACCAAGAAAATTTGAAACAAACCAACTAGTTCAACTTGTTTTGGTAACATTATAACACATCAACACGATTAAGAGCACCATCATACAGTTAGTTACATCGTGAAATTGACATTCATCTCATTAAAAACATTCTTAATCGCTCACTCAGCGCTCCATTGATTATTCCAAACACTCACTCAAACTATTCAAAAAACGCTCAATGTTATTAAAAAATAAGATCAACATGTACATTCTAAATGAATTAAGCAAGAACCAATTCGCGATTTCACTGATATAATTGAAATTTAAAGCGTCTGATTAGTTCTTGGCGAAATAGAAAGCTATTGATTGAACTTTAACGCATATTTTATATAGGTTTTATATATCGCTTATTTTGATCATCCTGAACAAAATAAGCGACATTGAATGCCCTCCCTTAAATTTCACTTCAAACTCGCTCCGCTCACTCATTCAACATCATGCCTAAATCATTTTAAAATCGTTCATCTTATCAATTTTACGATGTTATTAACTGTACCCCCAACTCAGAAGTAGAGAAGCATATATTGATTTCATCATGTCTGTCTCTCAGTCCATTGACCTTTTGCTTTCCGCTAGATAAACGGAGAAGCAATTGACCTGCAATAACGAAACTTTGCACAAATATTGCCCATGACCCAAAGAAATGCCCTATTGATTCGGGGTCCTACATCTCACGGTCATCAGTAACAGTCTCCACTCTAACTGAACAACCAATTGACCCAAATCATAAAACTTGACACAAATGTTGTCAATGACCCGAGAAAGTGCCCAATTTCGGAGTCACAAAGGTCGAAATCACAATTGAACTTCGTCCAAAGATTGTCTTGAGATTCCAACTCTTGAAGTAAAATACTTCCCTGCGAAAATAGCTTTTCATCATGGACAAATCACTTGTTGATGTCCACTTTGCGACACCTCTAATTAAAAATGTAATTGGTGACTCAAATGGAGCAGCAGTCATATAAAAATATATAAAAACTGTTTTGAGTGTACATATAAGTGTTCGCCCTATTAGTCGGCTGTATGGTCCGTATCATTTTCTTCTTTTTAAGCTCACCTGAGCACAACGTGCTCAAGGGGAGCTTTTAGGATCACCCTGAATCCGTCGTCAACTTTCTTAAAACTTCTTCATCTCCTAAACCGCTGGGCCAATTTCAATGAAATTTTGCCAGTATGTTCCCTGGGTGACCTTCTTTAAAATTGTCGCTATATTCTAATTGGCCAATAAATATGGGTATGAAAGGGCGGGGCTTATTTTGAGCCCAAAGTCTTTGAACGACATCTCCTCCTGAACCACTGGGCAGATTTCAATCAAACTTTACAAGAATGTTCCTTTGATGACCCTCTTCAAATATTGTTGGCAAAATTTTCATTAACCCATAAATATGGGCGTGGCAGGGTAGGGCTAATTTTGAGTCTCCTCTGTAATGAATGGGTTTGCAGGGTCTATTATGACTGCTTATACAGTTAGTTACATCATGAAATTGACATTCACATCAATCAAAACCTCAGTCAAAACCATTCTAAATCGCTCACCCAGCGCCCCAATCATTCATTCCAAACACTCAGTCAAACCATTCAAAAACGATCAAACCCATTGAAAAATATAGAATCAACAACGTCATTAAAAATTAATTTTGACAGAGAAAAATCGCGATTTCACTGACATAATTCTAATTGTTAGCGTTTCATATATTTTTTAAGAAATTTGAAGCTGTGCACAGAACTTGTATGCAATTTTTTATTAAAGGGAGGTAATCAATATCGCAAATTTTGTTCATCCTGAACAAGATTTACGATATAGGATTACCTCCCATTAAATTCACTCAAAGCTCGCTCCTCAAAATCATTCATTTTCATTTCCTAACATTCCAAAATCATTCACCTTGTCTATATCACGGTGTTGTTAACTGTAATTCGAATTATGTCTCTTCAACATTTAGGCAAATTTGAATGAATCTTTGCCAGAAAGTTTCTTGAATAAAATCCACTGGACCAATCGAATTCATGTGAGCGGTTTAGGGTCATTCTGGCCCTCTTGTTATCATTTTTCTTTCATCAGATTCAGGCCTGTATAGCGATTCGGAGGTTTAAGCGTCTCTCGTTGTTGAAATACATTGATTTATATACGCCCGTCAAATGAAGAGACGTACTATGTGATCACCTGTGATGAGCGGGATGCGTCAGCTTCGTTAGTAGCTTGAGGTCACCGTCTCTCGAACGCATTGCAACTTATCAGTACTTTCAGTACTTTGATTAAGTTTTCTAGATCGAATTATTCTATAGGGGTAATAATAATTCAACAAATTGCCTTTAATTACGGACAAATACCCGTATTGTCTGCTCCCAATTTAATTTACCATATGGTCGTAATTAGAGATAGTAAATACCGTCTGAAAACTTCGGAGATTATCTGAGATCTTGTAAACAAAAATATCTACAAAGGAAGTCATCTGTTCTCTAATATGAATAAAAGAATTGTTGAAAACTACTCTTACATTGCTTCACTTACAAGTTCGAGAGAATTCAGCCTCCTATCTTTTTCTTATTGCAAAAGAATTACAGCATTTTTTCATTGCCCCAGTACACGTAAACATTTAACAATTAAGATGTAATAGGCTCCTAGACTGAATTGAAATTGATTAAAGCAATCTGAATCTAGAGTCCCAGGTCTATTTGTTAAACAGTGACTTTCACGTACTTTGGAATAGGAAAGTTGCATTACAGTTGTTTACATCGTGAAATTGACAATGTGAAAGATATAGGAATAAATTTCGAATGATATTGAATGAGTGAGAGGAGCGAGTTTGAGTGAAAATTAATAAATCCAATATCGCTAATTTCGTTCAGGATGAACAAAATTAGCGATATTCATTACCTCCCTTTAATAAGATATTCATACAAGGATTATAGCTGTCTTCCTATTTTCTCATGTACCAATCAGACGCTTACAAATTCAATACATGTAATTATATCTAATCGGGGATTTATTTTATGCTAAAATCAATTTAATTTAGCTCTGGATCTTTTTTTTTTTTTTTTTTTTTTGGTCATTTTGAGCGTTTTTGAATGTTTTGAGTGAGTGTTTGGAATAAATGAATGGAACGATGAGAGGGCGATTTAGAATGGTTTTGATTGAGATGAATGTCAATTTCGGGGTGTAACAAACTGTTCAATGTTCCGGAATTTATCTGAGAAAAAGATTTACTCCCGTTGCTCCTCACCTCCGGATGCATAAATGGGTACACGTAAGGGGGTCTATGGAAAATGTGTTAATCTGATGATCGGGGTTTATTAAAATGGCATTGTTTGTTTGAAAGGCGTTTAACGACCCTTTTAACAATTTTTCAGTCATATCGCGACAACTTGAGCATAACCGCTCTGTGGAGTTAATATTTAAAAGGAAGGGAGATAAAAAGAGATAGACACACTTTGCCGAGTTTTTATCTCTATTAGATGACGAGTTTAATAATTCGGTAATGCAAATTTGATATTCTATTTATTATATGGACTTATGTTTTGCGATTAATCTATGAAATTCCAGAAATTTTCGATTCACGTTATTCCGCATAACGTGTAACGCCGGTTGCAAAATGACGTCAGCAAATGATTATGACGTCATTTTCAGAACTAAAATATAACGTTGCTATACTTTCTCAGCTCATTTACATAGTTATTCCACTAGTATAATAACACCTGTGTAATATCAAAAAATTTCAACTGGGTTATTTCACTCCCTCGATGTAGGTCATAGTATTTTTTTCTCATATTTAACCGAGGAGTTTCTTAAATACCAACTTGATATTAAAGTCTAAATTACGTTGTAATACTTTTATAAATTAATGAACATAAAAGAATATATTGAGAAGTTGTTACAACTTATTTATATAAAATTTTATGTTAATACGTTTTTCTTAGTTCTAAATTTTAGAACATTCTATGTTGAGAACGGAAACTGTCCTATAATATCGAGCCCTGATCTTGAATGACAATGTTTGTGATCAAAACTATGAGATAAACACATGGTAAAGTAGAATAGCGCATCTTGCACAGCCCTATTAGCATGTATTATTTTTCGTATTTCTTATTTATCAACTGTTACTATACAAAAAAGAAATAATTATCTATTTAAGCAGGAATTGTAAAATTATCCGAACAATTCATTCATTAATTTAAGTCAAGGGAGAACCTCAAAAGGCTTAGTCTTTTTTTGTGAATGAAGAAAAAGCTGCAGTTTGTAAACCGTCGATAAAGTATTAAATCATCTCCTTGCTCGCCAAGAGTTCGTTTGCACCAGATCAAATCTGTTAATTATACAAGATGACCGTAACAAGAAGATTAGCTTCCCGAAGTCGCATAAGTCAGGATGTCATTAGTGTACAAATCCCAGACCAGAGATAATTGGCATTTCGTGTAATATATCTGTCTGTCAGGTTACAAATCGGATAAAAATTATATATATGAATGGACATTTGTGAAATTAACAGGTGCCATTGAAAAGGCCATGAAGAGTGTGGATTTGTTAGCCATTTTAAAAAAAAATTGAGGTAAATAACATTCAGTAATGAATCGAGCGAATATGTCGATTACATGTAGCAAGCTGACCACGTTGTCCGATCACAGTCGGTACCATGTTTAAAACGCTCGATGCTAATTTAGAGATTTATACTTTATACTCGAGAGAGTACGTCTATTCCAGGAATATCACACAATAAACTCATATTAAATACTGTCTCTTAAGGAGGGCCGTTGCAGTTTCGGGGGGTATCCAGATATCCGCGAAACAGATGTATGTTTTAGAGCATTCATATGCACAGATATAGTGAAAATATCAGCATAGCTTTCCACGCATAATTTGAAAATATTTACATTTTTCTTAAGGTGGTCATGTTTTCGAAAATATCAAAAGAACTGCTTATTACACTGACCAATCACAATACTGGCGTGCTAAATCAATATTTATTTATAGCCAAAGATATGGAAAACATAAAAATATATTATACTTTCTAGTAAGGGCAAAAATAAGTGACAAGTGGGCATTTTGTTTAAATGTTCTCAAAGATAAAAAGTGAATATTTTTTTAAAGGCAAAAAAGCAAGCGCTTATATTAAATAAAATCGAAATATATCAATAGAAAATTAGCCCAACTATCGTACAACTGAAATTAATAAAGAAAAGTATATGTATCCAGGCACTTTTAGTCAATTTCGTAAGTTTGAAATACAGTACCCCCATAGTTTACTACTCTAATTTTCCCAATCAACATAAAAAAACATTTTTTTAATTTGATACACTAAGTAACGCCTATGGCAGCTGTAGGATTTCTGTAACGGGTTTAAACTAAAATTAAGGGCGGAGGGGTAGTCATTTCACAGCATTACCAAAGTTTTGCCGAATTACCCAGTGAAAATGGTAAAAGACTGAACACCCCATTCCCTCTGGATCCGCCAGTGCACAGTCATCATCCTGATCAAAATATGAGGTTTTCCTCCATAAGCTCATTTTCTATATGAGGCAATTACATATAGATATAATATGTTATTCCAGTTGCCACGGAAGATAAGATGGTTTGTTACTCGATTGAAAAAAAAGAAAAATGACTTTCCATTGATTTTAAAGATTTTAGAATTCTGTGATTATGTTGATAATTTGACTGATTGATTGATTGAGTGGAATTTAACGCCGCTTTCAACATTATTTCAGTTACATCGCGGCGACTGGAGCACCTAACAATAGTTTCCTGGTATTTCTATCGCCAGTACAACCACTACATTCATTTCTAGCCTCCAGCCACTATCTCACATAGATCTATGATTATCAACCCATTGGTGAGAGACAAATAGTCGGAAAGAATGAGTGCCGCCGTCGGGGATCGAACCCGCGAACTCTAGATTGACAGTCCGACGCGCTACCAACTGCGCAATGACGGCGGCTGTTGATGATATGAACCTAACATATTTTACAATGGGGTTGAAACAATTTTCTTAATTTTACATTGATCCCTCTCGATTCTGTAGACGACAACAGAAATCAACAGTCTCAGGGCCAAATACAGGAAAAAAAGTAAAATCGCCGGTATCTATACCCGATCTCGGAACTTCTTGGTCAAGGAGCAGACGCAGTAACTCTCGAATACATACACTCTTCGACTAATACGAAAGCTTTTTGAAACCATTGCTTATTGAAATATTCAATGTTGGCAAAGCTATTAAAGGAATATTAATAAATCGTATCAAATTACTCTTTTCACTCTCTTACAAACGCACATACAGGAAATGTAATAAAGGTGGAAATAGAGAGAAGAAATGAATTTTTGATAAGTTGAAATTGTCCTTTTTTTCTACGCTGTCTTCTTTTCGGTTTTCATAACGTATAACATACGTAATGAATGGGATCTTTACAGGCAAAAGGAACATATCATTTTGAATAATTATAAAGAGAACAGTGAAACACGAACAGACAGCTAACAGTGCAGAAAAGTAAACTGAAAAGGAGAGAAATCGCGTCCAAGTGGCAAAATCTTATTACTTTGGGATATGATTCGTCAACCCGTGTCAGTTTTTAAGTTGGAATGCGGAGCAATTCCAACTTAGATTTAACAAAACCGCAAAATGAACACAAGATAATTCCATTTCGGGTTTTCTGATAACACATATCACGTGAACAGGATGTTAATACACTTCGGCCTATTTTGTATATCTCAACTTGACATAGACATGCAGTTTATTTCATCAAGAAGTAATAATGTTGAACAATTACCCAACTATCACTTCATGTAAATTATTAACACGCTAATTTATGTTTAAAACGATATTTATCGAAACTTGCGTACGAATTTACTAGTATTACATATTTGCATTACCATATTTGGAAATCATGTGATAAGTCAAGTCAAATAAAGTCAGCTATTGACAATAGCAACCGCCAATCACGTGATCTGCTTATTTGGTAATGTCGCGACCTGTTTTTCGTAGAATTGTGGAAATAGCACAAGCCAATCACGTGATCTGCTTATATGGTAATGTCGCGAGCGGTTTTTCGTAGAATTATGTTGCAGCTTCTTTTAAAGGTCTAGTTTCTCTTTCTGATCGAACTTTTTACACACTTCTACAAAATAGTTTAAATGTTTTTGTTTCTAATTGTTCCGTAAAGAAACGCGCAACATCTGCAGATTATTTATTTGTATTAAAATCCGATCCAGCAAATATTCTCTTTCTAATACTTCTCCAAATAAAAAAAAAAAAACAAAAAAAAACGGAACCCCATTTCCAAATCGCGCGAAAATTTCTCTGATGGTGGACGCAGCAAGGATCGATGAAGGTACAGATCCACAAGTTTAAGTGAGTGATCAAAGGTCAATTTTGTCTCCATCTGTATGGACAAAATTTACCTTGGATCACTCAATCTAAATTGCGGGTCTTTAGGCAAATATTTATCTTCTCTCTCTGCTTTTGTCCATTTTCTTTAAAATTGCTTAGACATAAATTCACTTGTGCAAAAATACGCATGTGCGCAATCCCTCAAATATCATTGAAGATTACTACAGCCTTGGTTTTTATCAAATATCTGAACGAGTTTACCAACCTCACGTGTTTTGTCTTCAGGGGCCTCTTTCAAGAAAGGTCATACGACCGAAATTTGATCGTATCACAATCGTACGATCAAAATTGGCTTTCAAGAAACATTTTTGGCTTTCAAGAAACATGTCGTATGGTTTACTTTACTCATAAATTTGCAACACCTAAAGGCTAGTCGTGAATTTTGCGATTTTGACTGTGCAAGCATACGTACGCATGTTCGCCCACTTTTCTTGTAAAGCACAACTTCGCCAAAGTTTCTGGTTGGATTTGGATGAAACTTTAACAGAATGTTCTTAGTCACCTGACCTTGCGCATAAACTCACGGTTTGGTGTATTTCAGCCGCGTCTTGGAAAAAGGGGCCTTCATGTAAAAAAAATTCTTGGAACGCAATTCCTTCCTCATTTATGGACCGATTTGGATGATAGTTTCACAGAATGTTCATAGTCACCTGACCTAGTGCATATTGTAACGGTTTGGTGAATATTAGCCGCGTCATGGAAAAGGGGCCTCCATTTGAAAAATCTTGTGAACACAACTCCTCCTCCATTTATGGACCAATTTTGATGATACTTTCACAAAACGTTCCTAGTCTACACAAATTGTACATTTGTACAAGATGAAAGTAAGCAGCTCTTTTATCTCCCGCCGTTTTCGGCGAGGGGATATAGTAATGGTCTCCGTCCGTCATTCCGTCGTTTCATCGTTCCGAGGTTCCGTCACTAAACTTGTCCGGAGCATATCTCCTAAAATATAATAGCTATCGTACGATTTTTCTCCTTGAAAGAGACCCCAGGTCCCACTGGAATACCTACAATACTCATGAACAATTATGCTCTTTTCTCCTCGATTCGCGCATGGTAATCATATCATCTGCGTGTACATTGATATAAAGTAAGCACGAATATATTTTCACGGTTTTTCTAATACAGAATTATTTTCTCTCATTTCTTCTTATTTATTATTTTTCTTTATTCAGATGTAGGCCTGTTTAGCGATTTAGGGAATTAAGCGTCTCTCATTGTTGAAATACATTGATTAATATACGCCCGTCAAAAGACGAGACGTATTATGTGATCACCTCGGCGGTGGGCGGGAGGCGTCAGCTTCATTAGTTGATTGATGTCGGCCGTCTCTTGAACGCATTCCAACTTATCAGTACTTTCAGTACTTTGATTAAAGAAGTTGTAAATAAAAAGCATATTTTTTCTCCTTTCAAAGCAATGTTGAAATAACTGAATGATGACAACCTTTTATAAGAATCCGTTATTTGATAGTTTTATACTTACAACGATATAGCCTGAACTCAAACATTCCCTTTCTGTGATGAAGAGTACGTGACAGCCCTGTATCCAGGACAACAAAGCGGAGCAAACGTTTAGCTCATTCACAAGCGAGTAATGTAGGGTATAAATTGAAAAATGTTTGCTCCGTTTTGTCATCCTAAATGCAGGGCTTGTGATAGGTCTATTAACGTCGCCCGTACTTCGTTGGAATAACGAAGCACAAGTGTGAAACCCTCATTACATATACTTTACACGGTAATGCAGACTACCATTTCTCGGATTATAGTTTGTGATTCGTTATTCTGATGAATGTCCGGATTTCATTTTGTCCCTCATGATAATTGCCAAACCCTGCAGTACAGGATGCAAAAACATTTGCAAACATTTAGAAAGTGAATCTTTCTTAGCAGTCTTATGTTTCTGGAATGTTTTGCGAACGTTTTTATTTTGAATTCAGGACAATCCCGAGTGAAGGTTGACAAAATTACGATTGGTTGAAAAATAGCCTTCCGTTGTGCACATGCAACTTCATATAAAGTTGATTTTAACAAGATCCGTCCCTCACATTTTTTTCTACGCGAGTTGTCTCCCCAAAACTGCAACGTCCCACCTTAAATAATATTGGTCTGGTGTATGTATATTTCCGTTAAATATACTGTCGCTCCAGTAACCGGCTTAACTACTGATGAGCTTGGTTTGCTTGTTTACCTTGTATCAAGCTGGATATAAATCCCCGTCATTTGGGACCTTGGTCTAACTAGACTCATTTTAAGTTTGATTGGTGCGCAGTCCGGAAATCGAACCAGAGACTTCTGAGCAAGATTTAAAATTGAAATATATAATTCTATAACATGTAGTCAACGAAATGGCAAAACAAAACTATAAATATGTACATGTTTGCTATAACATATTTTCTAGGAATAAAATTGTACGAACAGATAGCTGATAATTACAGATAAATATCCACATTGGCTGCTCTGTAGGTTATAATTTTCGTGTAATGACCAAAGAAAATAGTCGCAATTACGGAGGTTTTTTACCTTATGAAAGCCATCTAAATACCAAATTATTGCTGTTGATAAACAAAATTATGTTCCCGAAATGAATGATACAAATAAGATAATGAACAGTAAAGACAATCAACAAAACTGACATTATCAAAACTAGCACATGAAAAAGAATAAAACAATAAAAAAAAAATAATAAAAAGGGCAAGGAAGCAAGCCAACTAGAAAAGAGAAGAGTGTCAGGGATGGATAGAAGGGGTTGTTTAGAAAATGAAGAGAAACTGGCAAATAAAAATATATTTTCTTCAAAATTCTGGGTGTACTCGAAATGGGTAGTGACTTTTAAAGTTACAATCTAAACAACAAAGCAAAAACTATCAAAATCTTTCAAGTTGAATTTTCTTTGAGAAAGAAAGATGCATACATCTGATAGGATTAAAAGCTCTGTATTTAAGACAATAAAACACTTGCAAGCGCCCCAAATCCCAAAAATGCAAAGATCCCCTCAGCTTTTCCGGTTATCAACATTCTTTTAGTACGGAGTTGACATCTTCCAGTGTTTCTTACCGCATATCGTCCTAAATAGAGTAAGTTACATCGTGAAATTGACGTCAAAGTCGGACGAAATTGTCAGTAATGTATTACCTCCCTCAAATTTTCTTCATCCAGTCACTCAATTTCATTTCAAAATTATTCACCTTGTAAAACTATCGACGTTACTAACTGGATCAAGTCGTTCCAACGCGTCAAGTCCTTTATTACAAGTGAAGTTATTCGATGGTTGCGATTCTTTTCTTTGAATGGCCGATATACTTTTTTTGGTTGAATATGATGCCACGCCACTTTTGGTAGTTTTCAATCAAATAGCGACCGCTAGACTTCTTGAATAAGGATTCTAGGTATTTCTCTCACGAATGCTACTGGGAAATCTTTGCCAATTTCCAAGCAGCTCATCCCACAGAGGTTTACGATTTATGAAAGAATATATACCGCTGTCAGGGATCGAGTCCACGATCTCATGATTTGGAGTCCCACTGCGCTACATAACGGTTGTCGACATTCTTATTGTTTCTGAACATATCAGAAAATCAACTTCATAATCTTACATATAAGTTGTCTAGCCATGTACAAAGATTAAATTCAAGGATATAGATCTTCTCCAGACAGATAAGTCCCTCATATAATCGGCTTATCTGAAACCTGACACCGGCTACAGACGTTTAAGGTCATAAATAATGATCACTTGATGTAATGAAACTTGTGATTAAACTAGGGATCGATAACAACTCCAGTCTTATGGCCCGATACCTGTGAATTTTGGGGAGGACTGCAAGATGTTCCGATGTTGCGAGTCCTTCAGGCCTGTAGTTAATGGCAATACATCGTTATATAGTATTTCCAATCAATATGTACAATCTTTTGAAAAGCAAATGTCCTTCCAATACTTAAATTGCATAGCTTAATGAAAAAATAGGGGGAAAAGAAGAAATTGGTTGTCACAAGCAATTTCTTCTTTTCCCACAATATTTTCGTTCAATTCACCCCTTTACTTGTGAAATATCAAACAAGGTTTTCTTACAGGACTTGTTACATTATGGGCTATCAGGTCCTTCAGTACTGGTAGCAAAAGGTAGTTAGTATCAAACTCTGGATTAAACTACATGCTTTTTTGGCAGTACTGTCATGGGTTAAAGGACGAAACTGTGTATACTCTAATCAGTAGGTGCTGTATAGGGCCTCTTTGGCGCCAGTTTCTCTTATAAAGTAAGAGAAACTAGATATTATTCGATTGATTTCATACAAGCTTCACAGAAGTGATTTCCGTTTGAAAGTAAGTGTAAGAAATGGATATTGTGCAACGAAAATAATCATTGAAGGACAGGGTGCTAATTCACTTTGGATTATGTAACTATCCGTTCATAAGATAAACATTAGGTTAACTAAAGGTCCGTTTAATTTGAGGTATACCTCGGTATTTGACCCGAACTTGAACCCTAATAACAATATGATAATTCCTACTCGGCTCTGCCCTTGCCTTCATAGCAAAACATCCCGGGCGTTATGGAATGCAATTTAGATTTTGTTAATTGATGAAATGCGAATAAATAATACAATTTGTATGTAAGCAAATTTCCCCAGAAGTCAATTCGGGTAAAGTAAACCAAGGTAAAAAATATACAAAAACAAAATTGGACTTAAGCTCCATTTTTGCTATTATCTCTTTGTAAGAGGATATAAATAAAAACTCATTAAAAGTGAAAGATGTTGCAGATAATGATTCAGATTGGTGAAAAAGATCTTGGTCACCCTGGACACAAAACGTGACAAAGAGTAAGAAAATTGCTTGTGACGAACAATTTCACAATCAATTTATATAATATTTTGTTTAATTTCGTTTTCAACTATTTCAATCTTAAAGGGACATAATGACCCAGATCATTTCAGAAAATGTTCTTTTTAAAGAGATATCAAAATTTAAATAATGGTTAAATCAATCCCATGCAGTCTGACCGAGATCAATAATTCGTGCTCTTCCCGGATAGCTTTTTGTGAGACAGGTCACATATGTATGTGTCCGTCATTCAGGGTGAAAACGTTCACAAATCGTTTAGCAAATTAACTCCGTTTTGAATGTTTACGAGTGATGATTCAGAAGTTCGTACAATGGGCTAATAACTTTCACATTTCTAGCTTGTTCAGTATATATTTTGGTCAATTAACAGTTTAGTAACTACGAAGCACACCAATGTTATTATTTTTGAAGAATTATTTTAGCGTCCTTAGAATACATTACCATAGATACATAAGTATGCTAAGGCGGGGGAGCGAGAAAAAATATTGAAAATCTGTTAAATAAATCCAGTTTTCTGTAAGTTTTCTTAAACTTTGGTAGGAATCCGTTGGCTAAATTAAATAAGTAGCAAATAGAAATTATTTAAAAGCTATTGTAAGACTTTTAACGGACACAGAATATATTTAATAATTTTGAATATCCGAGTAAAAAAAATGACAAGACGTCAACACCAAAATATGAAAGCCGTTTATTTTTCGAATTTTGCCATAATCTTTGCTATTCACCCATCCCAACATTTCAGATATTTCAGAAAAATGATAAAAAATGTGCAGAAGAGAATTTTTCCTAAGGCTATGCCGAGCAGGCTTCAAGGGAGTATTTAGAATGATATAACGGAGTTTCAACGAAAGAACATATCCCAATTGATTCTCATTATTTCCCCAAAATAAATTTCCTGCATTTGGCTTTCCACTTTACTAAAAATACCATGCACAAGGAAAATTTAAACGGAAGTTATTCCAAATGATGATTTCTGTAATTTGGTGTATCCGGTACAGAAAGGCATGAGAGTTAGCATATACTATGTAGAAAAGAGTTATTAGTCTTTGTCCTACATTATCATCCAATCAAAAGACTGTATTTTCAAATTTTTTGAAGGTTTATTTTCCATAAACTTTTCAGCAAAGGTTTAATTTGATCATTATTTCATTTAAACGTCGAGGTTTATTTGTTATTCCAGGCATGCGTACAGACTAAAATTACCCCTTTATAAATATGCAATGACCACGTGACAAGTACAGGCGAAAATCTTTTAACTCGTGCACATGTTGTATAACGAATATCCTATGTAGATTTTGATCTGGCATGGCGTGGATTACCATGTCAAATCTGTTATGGAACGACGACTTTTCTACTTGCCTGTACATTTATTAGAGAAAAGTATCGCTAACTAATAAGACCTAGATCTAATTGAACAGTGCAATAAATCCTATACTTCTTTCTTAACGTTTATTCCGATAAACTACTCGTTTAATTACTTTTGGTCCCTTTCTAAACTTGGCCAAATCTCGTTTCATGATCGGCTGTAGATGAGGCGTATTATTGTCCACCAAAATTAATTTAGTTGATAAAACAAGAAAACGCCCATGAAGTGGGGACATTGCATACGCATATATCAAAGGTTTGGTTGACTGTATAACATCTTTTTTCTCAGCAGAATAGTATAATATGCTAAATCATTAAACCTTAGATTGCCCTTCATACATAAGTTCGTAAACAATTTGGCACATTTAATCAATAAAGAGACATTTTATTACAAACGAAAATACGATTCCGTCAAGTATTTTATTCTTTCGGAGTAACATGCAACACACAGTGAGCCGCCACCATAGCGCAGTTGGTTTGGCATAAGACTTCCAATCTGGAAGTCGTTGGTTCGATCCCCGGTGGCGGCAAATATCCCTTCCGACGTTTGTCTCTCACCAATGGGTAGATAAACCTATGTGAGATAGCAGTCGGGTCTAGGAAAGGGTGTAATGGTAGTACAGGCGAAAGAAATACCAGGAATCCATTGTTAGGTGCTCCGACCGCCGCGCTATAACTGCGAGATTGTTGAAAGCGGCGTTAAACCCATTCAAACAAACTAACAAAAGCAACACAGAGTGAAAAAGTATCAGATTATCATTCATCTATATTGTTGGGTAAATAAAACCAAATTATACTTCATATTTATCTTCGATAATGCCTCTTGTTAAAGACTCAATATTTGCGTGCATATTTCAACAATTCCATATTTGGAAAGAGAGGGGCGTTTACTTTTAATAAATGTATCCGGCTTATTCCGTTTAAATCGTGCAATATGATGTCAATAATATAAAAGGCGGGAAAAAGACTAAGTCAGTTAAACGCTAATAATTGAAAATTAAACGCTTTAAACAGCCTCAGTCGGTCGCTACGCTCCCTCCTTTCGGCTGTTTAAATCGTTTAATTTTCAATTATTAGCGTTTAACTATTACTTATTGACGTCGCATTACGAACGGAGTGCTAGTCTGTAGTAGACTGGAATCTTTAATTGCATTTCATCTCTTTTTTCTGCTAATTTGATATCACCCGATACATATATAGGCGTTCAAAGAAACCTTGGGCACATTCGAGTGTATTCCAATACATATTCCTTGATTGAATTCTCAGTGCAATTTAGAGAACATCATATATGCTTCACTTACGCTTGTCCTTCAGAGTGACAAAACGAATTTATAAAGTTAACATCTGCCATAGAAATATTTTCTCTTTCCGAGGAGAATCTTTTTTGAGATGCGTCGTTTGTTGAAAACTAGTTTACTAAAACGCTTGAGTTAATAGTAAAATAAACTAAGAATCCAAGTTTTTTTTGGGTTTTTTTTTTTGTTTGTTTTGCTAGTATTAGCTTAATGATTTTCATAAAAGAATTAAGTTCTCAGTCAGTTTTGAATACTCATTAGATAAATGAGTGCAAACGCAATAGACTGTTTTGTAACTAGTGAAGATGGAATATTGTGTTTTCTAGATCTAATTATTCTTTAGAGAAAAAAAATTATTCAACAAATTGCTTCTAATTACGTATAAATGCCCCTTTTGTCTCCTCTCAATTAAATAAAACGTATGTTATATAACAAATGAAATGGTCGTAATTAGAGATGTTTTATACCCTTTGAAAAGGCCTGAGATAATCTTACTGTTTCTAAACAAAGATCTACATGGTAGGGATTGTATTCTCTAATATTCATAGAAAAGATGTTAATAACTACACTTGCGTTGTATTTGTATGAATGGATTCTGTCTCGTGCATTTAATTCTTTTCTGTGGATTGCCTAGGAATAACGGTTGATAATTACTCGAT
The DNA here is from genome assembly GCA_948146395.1 of Fragum whitleyi. NCBI lineage: Eukaryota > Metazoa > Mollusca > Bivalvia > Cardiida > Cardiidae > Fragum > Fragum whitleyi. The sequence goes on along the minus strand of OX411549.1, from coordinate 65,432,486 downwards.
AATCTCACTGCAAAACAAGTACAACTATCACAAAATATATCTTGCTTTCGTTCATTCACCCTACTGTTATCTATGGGGAAATTCAAATGGCAGCCCGGGAGTCGTGTAATATGATGTAATAATCTAAAAGTGACTGTAATATGCATGCGCAGAAAGGACATTCATGTGAACGGAGTTACCCACTGGTGGTAGTAAACAAACTTGACATTTACACAATTATTTACAATAATTTATTTACCATGAAATATCGTTACCCCATTAAGAAATGCGATAAACTCGTGCAAAATACTTTATAACATAAGAAAAAAGTATTTGTTGTTTTAGGTAATAGAGAACATTTGTTTTTTTTGTAATAAAATTGTTGTGCACTATTTTCGACGCCATTTTGGAACCCAAGTAACACCGGCCTGACCCAGGATCAGAAGCGTCGAGGTTGAAAGGTTAAAATGACGTCACTAGTATCGAAACTGAGGTCGTTCTGATGGTAACCCGGTTCACTCGGGTCAAAACCGCGTCCGATATGAACTTACCCTATGGGTAAGTTCATATCGGACTCGGTTTCGATCCGAGTTAACCGGGTTTCCATCAGAACGACCTCGGTTTTGACACTAGTGATGTCATTTTAACCTTTCAACCTCGACGCTTTTGATTCTGGTTCAGGCCGGTGTTATTATCCATGATTAATGCCCTGGCAGGGCGGAGCCTAAGTTATGGGTCGTCGCACTTAAGGTTAAGGGAAATCAGCTTTTATCTGAAATAACCTATTACTAAAGAGAGTCGACATATAGATAGCTCGAGACTTTAAATCGTAGATTGGTAACCAAATCCTCGTAACTTCGGCTTAATCAAGCTGAAGTTACGAGGTATTGGTAACCAAACTATGAAATGTGATCACTCTCTCAAAGCACGTGAATCCTTAAGGTTTTAGGATACAGTTATTTGCACGCGTTAACGACGATTACCGACTAAAATTTGAAAGAACCCAAACTTTTGAAAAGTAAACTCGCCAAATTACGACACGATTAAGCCCCGCCCTGCCAGTTCATTTATTTCGCAGAATACTTGGGTTCCAAAATGGCGTCGAAAATAGTGCAAAACAATTCGATTACAAAAAACAAATGTTCGCTATTAATTTAGTCTTTGTCCTACATTATCATCCAATCAAAAGGCTGGATTTTCAAATTTTTTGAAGGTTTATTTATAAACTTTTCAGCAAAGGTTTATTTTGATCATTATTTCATTTAAACGTCGAGGTTTATTTGTTATTCCAGGCATGCGTACAGACAATAAACTACCCCTTTATAAATATGCAATGACCACGTGACAAGTAAAGGGTGAAAATCGTTTTAATCGTGCACATGTTGTATAACTAATACAACTAACGATTTAAACAGCCGAAAGGAGGGAGCGTAGCGACCGACTGAGGCTGTTTAAAGCGTTTAATTTTCAATTATTAGCGTTTAACTGACTTAGTCTTTTCCCGCCTTTTATATTATTGACATCATATTGCACGATTTAAACGGAATAAGCCGGATACATTTATTAAAAGTAAACGCCCCTCTCTTTCCAAATATGGAATTGTTGAAATATGCACGCAAATATTGAGTCTTTAAAAAGAGGCATTATCGAAGATAAATATGAAGTATAATTTGGTTTTATTTACCCAACAATATAGATGAATGATAATCTGATACTTTTTCACTCTGTGTTGCTTTTGTTTGTTTGTTTGAATGGGATTAACGCCGCTTTCAACAATCTCGCAGTTATAGCGCGGCGGTCGGAGCACCTAACAATGGATTCCTGGTATTTCTTTCGCCTGTACTACCATTACACCCTTTCCTAGACCCGACTGCTATCTCACATAGGTTTATCTACCCATTGGTGAGAGACAAACGTCGGAAGGGATATTTGCCGCCACCTGGGATCGAACCAACGACTTCCAGATTGGAAGTCTTATGCCAAACCAACTGCGCTATGGTGGCGGCTCACTGTGTGTTGCATGTTACTCCGAAAGAATAAAATACTTGACGGAATCGTATTTTCGTTTGTAATAAAATGTCTCTTTATTGATTAAATGTGCCAAATTGTTTACGAACTTATGTATGAAGGGCAATCTAAGGTTTAATGATTTAGCATATTATACTATTCTGCTGAGAAAAAAGATGTTATACAGTCAACCAAACCTTTGATATATGCGTATGCAATGTCCCCACTTCATGGGCGTTTTCTTGTTTTATCAACTAAATTAATTTTGGTGGACAATAATACGCCTCATCTACAGCCGATCATGAAACGAGATTTGGCCAAGTTTAGAAAGGGACCAAAAGTAATTAAACGAGTAGTTTATCGGAATAAACGTTAAGAAAGAAGTATAGGATTTATTGCACTGTTCAATTAGATCTATGTCTTATTAGTTAGCGATACTTTTCTCGAATAAATGTACAGGCAAGTAGAAAAGTCGTCGTTCCATAACAGATTTGACATGGTAATCCACGCCATGCCAGATCAAAATCTACATAGGATATTCGTTATACAACATGTGCACGAGTTAAAAGATTTTCGCCTGTACTTGTCACGTGGTCATTGCATATTTATAAAGGGGTAATTTTAGTCTGTACGCATGCCTGGAATAACAAATAAACCTCGACGTTTAAATGAAATAATGATCAAATTAAACCTTTGCTGAAAAGTTTATGGAAAATAAACCTTCAAAAAATTTGAAAATACAGTCTTTTGATTGGATGATAATGTAGGACAAAGACTAAGGTAGTGGAACCGTAATAGTTCCGCAGCATTTCGGACCACATGTTCTTTCACAGTGTTAACCGAGGTTTCATAATGAAAATCACTCTTGAATTACTCCTGAAACCTTGCGGAATTATTACGGGTCCACTACCTTAAATAAATACATATAAAAGAAAATCGAATTAAATTAACAACGTTTAATTCCACTTAGATCTCGTGCGAAAAGTAGCAACCATGACCAGTCTTGCAGTATGATTAGACGGTACCTTTTCTTGCATGATGTTACCGGAAAGATTGAGGAGGGAGAAAATATGTAGAACTAATTGAATAAATACTAGGAGAGATGTGGCCATAAGCTGATTAGAGACTCGGGTAATAAGTTCATTTATGAAAGCTTCAGTCGTAGGCTTCTTTTTTTACATATTTCCTTTACCTGAGAAAATTTCAGCCGACATTAGCTAATTGGATTCAATGTAATCGATTTTCAATCGCCACCATCAGATCCTTATTATATCGACAATCTCTTAAACATCAAAACAAGAGACTTTTAGTGATAGGTGAATTGATGGATTGCAGGCCGTGCTTCTTCTTCTTTCGGTAGTTGATTTTAGCACAGAGTAGCGATTCTAATGCAAGCACTGTGCTGAACACACAAAGCACTTCGTGTTGCACATAAGTTGATGACGTATACTAGAACCATTTCTGCGTGCGCATGAGCACCAAAAAGCTACGTAGTACACACGTTGTTGGGTTTTTGACTCGATTATCTTTTTCCTAGGCAATTTCCAGGATACAGGGTTGTTTCCTATGGCCTGCTAAACCAGGCCAAAAAGGGGGCCTTAATTTTAACTTCTTGTTAACAAAACTCCTCTTTTGTTAATGAATATATTCAGTGAAACTTTCACGGAATATTCCATTTCCAGTGACTATGTACGTTTGTGGGTGTTTAGTTGTATGGCGCGTCATGATATACGAGGCCATTATGTATAATTCTTTGTTAACACAACTCCTTCATATATATACAGATTTCATAAAAAACATAACAGAATATTTCTCATCATGTGACCATAGCCACATTTATTTTGCCATTTGGTGATATGCTACGTCACGGAAAAGGGGACCTTAATGTTATCTTCCTTGTTAACACAACTCCTCTTTTGTTTATAGATACATTTGTATAAAAATCTCATAGAATGACCCTCATCAAGTGACTATCTGCATTTCACGCAGGTTTGGCGATATAATGCTGGGTCATGGGAAAAGGGGCTTAGTGTCTTTATCATTCATTGTTTACACAACTTCTTCATTTATGCATGGATTAAAATGAAACTTAAACAAAATATTTCTTGTGTGACCATGGCCAGAACTTTGTCAGTTGGTTCAGCTATGCGGCGCCATGAGAAAAGGATTATTTAAGTAAATTTCGTTGTCCGAACAACTCCTCCGTCATTTATGGAGAAACTTTTTTCTTGTTTATCTTGAATAGCACTATCAAGACATAGGCCTTTCAAAGAGTTAGTGGAGCGGATTCAGGCCCTCTGTGACCTCTTGTTTTTATTGCTGTCCCAACCCCTTGATACCCGACAAACTAGTTTAAGATCAATTCCAGTAAGTGCAAAACAACAAAAATTTTGAAGATGACGCGTCGGGACTGGAAGGCGAACTCGAGTCTTTGCAATTATTTGAAAGAACGCGAAACTACTGTTATTTCGTTTTCATGTTAATGTGTATAAGAATAAAGACTGATGAGGGGAGGACCTAAATGTAAAGCGAAACCCCCGGGCTACACCCCTGGATTCTACCTTTTGCAGACAATTCCTCCTCCATCTGACCTTATTCATGGAAAATGAAATTATATCATAAATATAATTCACCCATCACAGGCCCGCCGTTCTGCACCTCATAATAAAAAATATCAGTTTTCCGTCGATATTCTAATGGCAGATCCATTATTTTAGAAAAGCCCTTTCTTATAGGGAGAATTTTGTCTTCACAACTTTGTTTTAAGGTAGTGGACCCGTAATAGTTACGAAAATTTTGGAACTCAGGATTTTTCACAATGTTTACCGAGGTTTCCTAATGAAAATAATTTGGAAACCTCGGTTAACAATGTTAAAGTTCATTACTTCTGACACATTGTGGAACTATTACGGGTCCAATACCTTAAACTATAGGACCTTTCTTTAAAGTTGGGCCATTCTTATACTTTCCATGGCGGATTCCTGCACAAAGCCAATGTACAAACTTTGGCAGACAGTATAGACTAAGTTCGACCTGCACGTCTATGCAGGCTGATCTTAGTTTGCACTGTCTATTGTGTACAGAAATATGGTGGGGAAAACTGGAATAATATGTCCATAAAAATATGCAATTTGCTTGAAATAAAATTTGAATTCAACAGGATAAGGACTTTACAAAAACGTGACAGATGTTTGTAGACAGTTTAAGGTCTTAATTCCTATTAAATTTCTCTTATCAGCATCTGACATTTAAAAGGAAAATTAAATTGCTCTAGAAATACAGATGGTCGTATTACAGCGATCAAATTACTACAGCGAAATTCAAGAACGTTTCATCATTCCTACTTCGATGTGTTTTTCTTTAAATTTAGTGGTCGTTCTTAACCTAGAATAGCTGAAGAAAAAAAATCTTCTCAGCTTTATCCCCCTTACGACAAATCAAAATTAAAACAATTCGTTCGGGAATTTAAAACGAAATTAAAATCTAACTATAAAGGTCTTTACATAAAGGTGACAGGTGTTTGTAGACGGTTTCAGATCTTAATTCCTGTTAAATTTCTTTTATCCGCATCTGACATTTAAAAGTAAATTAAATTGCTCCAGAAATACAGATGGTTGTTATATAACGATCAAATTACTACGGCGAAATTCAAGAACGCTTCGTCATTCCTGCTTCGATATGTCAAGTTTTTCTTTAAACTAAGGGTTTTTTTGTATTATTATTTCGTTTTATACTTTCTATAATCACTCCGACTCCTTGGACCACGTGGTTTCATAGAATTCTGCAAAGATATGAAAAATATTTAATTTTGACCCGTCACGAGAAAAGGGACCATCTTAGAATTCTGTAAAAATAGATATTCGGAAAAAAAGAGATTGATTCTGGTACAGGTCAACCAGAGGTAGCTATTCACAAATTCTTTCACATGTTGAAGGTAGATTGATCATTCTAGATTCAGAAAATGAGCACATGTAAAAAGAGGAAAGTTTCGACTGTAATTAGTCTGCGCAATGACGGGTCACAATTATATAAATTGTCTGACCTTAGCTTTCACTGCATGCTTTCTACTTGATAAACTTAAGCTAGATTGTTAAAAATGTCAAAAAAGAGAGATATTTCTTTAAAACAATTTTAAATTCACCAGGGTACAGTTCATACCATCGTGTTATTGACAAGATTAAAGATTTTGGAATGGTTTTGAATGAGTGTGATGAACGAGTCAAATGACAATAAATGGAGACAATACAATATCGATTAATTCGTCTAATTGGGACGGATTTAGTGACATTTCATTACCTCCCTTTAAAAGATCTACGAACATGTGCTTTCCAATTTATTTGTTTTATGTACCAATTAGACCCTTAAAATCCACAACAGAAAAAAATTATAATCAATTTCATTAAAATGATAGTCTTTTAGGACGAGTTGAAATCGTTTGTAACGATTACGATTTCGGAGCGATTTTCAGTGATTTTTCAGTGGAATGAATGAACGGAGCGCTGTGTGACCAATTTTGAATGGTTTTTATCGAGATGAATGTCAATTTCACGATGTTACCAAGTCTATGGGCTTAATGGATGAGCCACAATCAAATCAAAGAATTAAATATTGGTGTTCATAACGTTACTTTGGCGTTGGGAGCAAAAAACGGCAACGACAAACTTACTATAGTATAAAAAAATCCCTGAAGAATGGGAATTAGATTTATGTTACAAGATGTTTCACAAAAATCAAGTTTTCGCATTATTTCAGAGTCTTTCCAGATTGTTGAATTGGATTTCACAGATTTAAAATTCACAGATTTTCAATTGTCTGTAATTATTCAAGGAATTCCATGATGTGCACGATACAGGCGTAGTAATTTACCAGACACTTGTCAATCATTTAAATGGTGGAAGCTTCAAATCTAATATAGCTACATTGAATAATAACAACAGAAAATCCAAGAAGAGAATTTCCTCAATTTTATGTAATCACTGTTAAAGGATTCCGATATTATTGTTATTATTACTCTAAGTAGTAGTAGCTATTGTAGCAGTAGTTGTAGTAGTGTTTATTGTCTATTTCAATTTGATGTGTCAATTTTAAAGTATCATCTTCATCATTCCCAATAGAGGAGTTATTTGGGTACAGCACTTTAAAAATAGAAATTAAATCAGAAATGCAATTGAAATGCAAAATGGAATTTGCTCGTACTTTTCGACATGATATGCAATTTTACTCAACCTCCATAAAGCTGACGTATTCGCGTTGAGGGATCAATGATAAATTGCCTTTGTTTTTGACATTCAATTTATTTCACATGTGCAGAAGTTAAGAACCATTAAAAGTTCCACTTAAAGAATATTAGCTGCCCGATGCGTTCAGGGTGGCAACGGTTCAAACTATTTAGAAAATATACCCCGCTTTGCACGCGAGTGTGGGGTATAATTTGCACACAGTTTGAATCGTTTTGCCATTCTAAACACAGAGCTTGTTATTGAGAGGAGCATTTGACCAGTCGTCATAATCAGATCACAAAGTGAACTCTCTGAACTAATTGGAAATCAATTAGTATCTAATTGATGAAAGTAACACAAGATGACAATTTCTTAAGGTAGCAATGGACGCAAGGGATCATTTTTTTTTCCGTCCAATCAATTTTCTTCTTTTTCACACATGTTGTTGATTAGCATTGTGAAGACATATCAAAATTTTCCGTGATCGTTTTAATGCTAGAGTTATCTGCCCTCAGATAGTACTGGCCATTTTTCTGTAAGTTTAATTAGTAGCCATATTTTACCTATATGTGGTAAAAAAAATCATTTTACCCTTCCATACAAATAATACAGGCTTTGGTATTTTTATAATGACCCTTCCTAATTGAATAAGATTTTTTTAGCGTAAATTTATTGTAAAAATCGAAAGTCCAGTCAGTAAATTGATATGCGATGCTATAACTTAGATAGCTGATGAAATACAGGTTTCAATATTCCATTTTATTTCCTTCAGCAGAATCCCATAGAATCCGACCTATTTAAAAACGCGTTAAAAAATCCGTTAAATAATCAAATTCCGGCATCCGGTTGATAGAATCAGGAATCCAATGTCCATTTCTACCTTAAGAATTTACAACCGTGTCCAAAAATAAAACCAAATAACTTCCAATTCTTCAAAGCTAAGAAATCGCCTTTGGTCAGACCTTATGTATTGAAATCGATTCATTGTGGGGTATTAACGTCGCTTTCAACATTATATCAGTTATATCTCGGCGGTTAGTGCACCTTCCTCACACCAGAACAACCACATCATCCGAGCCGCCAGCTGCTAATTCCACTTAGGCGTACCACGAACCTACGTCCTTTGGCGGAAGACCAATGACGCTGGACACAATGACTTTTGTCAAATGTCGGATGGAAGTTGTCTAAGTTGGGATTTGAACTCGCGATCCTAGGATTGATAAGTGAACGCGTTACCGTCTGAGCCACCCGGGCTCGGTGTTTTAAGAAATGACACCACATTGTAAATAACATGAGCCTGTGTGTGACATTTTCAACAATTTGACATGTGCGTTAAATGTAAACATTTGGCAGCTCAGACAGCAGCACAATGCAATCTTTAGGTCGCCTGGCTATCTAAAGATACTTTGTCACCTTCTCTTTCTACAGAGAGAAAAGCGGAGACTCTGGTCAGACCGTGCGGATGCACGGGCGGGCCAGAGTCTTTGCTTGGCGCACATTTGAAATTGTTGAAAATGTCAGGCACAGTCTAACATTTTTTAAAAACAGAAGTTGTTGTTGATTACTTTTGGCGTAACATGAAATAGGTGGACTGAATAATATTATAATGCTTCCTAAAAAGAGTCATTCAAAATCCATCACTATCAGAAGCTAACCGTTTTAAACACGATCGAACACTAAATCAATCACAGTATTTCTAGATACATTTGACAGGTTATTTATGTTAATGCAAATAAAACTGCTTGGAAACGGTTAATTGGGCATCAATACATGCATCGACTGTCTGTATTTGCCTTAAAAGAAATTCTCCATATATATATTTATGGACCTGGGGTCCGTTTTACTAAACTTTTTTACGAGAAAAAAATGGCAAGTCAAAATCACAAAATCATGCTTTGCTAGAGTCTGTCTTGCAATATCTGGAATGTTTTCAAGGACCAATCAGACACGTTAAAATCCAAATCATCAAATAAAATCGTAGAATAATATGATGGATTTGGTTACGAAGTTTTCGTCTCCATCTGACAGTATTTATAAGTGACATATATGATCTTTTGTCATTGCACGTACCCGCACCCCAACACACAAACACACAAAAATGCTTTAAACCACGTAAAGATTTGATTAAATATATAAAAAAATACTTAGGAAAATTGTTAATTGTTAATACCTCTTTTGTTATAACTATTACTATCTACTTATGTTACATTGATGTTGTTGATCTATACTAGCATTTTTATTGCAATGATCAACTTAATAATTATTGTTTATCATTTGATCGCTGTCGGAGGCCATGACGCCGTAAGTACAGCCAGAACATCAGGCTGCACATGCAGTGTTATGGCGGATCATCAGCTTAGAATTTGTTCAAAATTATCAACGAATCATTTCTTTATACAATGATGAGATGATCTTGCATATAGAGGTATTAATATGTACCAAAACAGTTGTGACTAACAAAGAGAAAAACAAATCTCAACACTAGAATCTCAATATACTCTTTTATTAACACTATGGTGCTGGTAACCACTCTAGCAATCTTGTCATAAGAACTAGAATGAGTATCAACAACAAAGGGTTTAATTTATGAATTTTAATGAGCTAAACAGAAATATCATCTTAATTTAATCCACTTGAAAATTGTATTGCTACTAATAATATATATCTACTAATACGATAATGTAAGGTGTGTAGAGGGATGCCCACGACCCTCGCACACCTATGGACGTGGAAATTAAAGCAAAAAAAAATTATATATATATATATATATATGATCGATTTGAATAAATATTGATCGTCTTGAACGATTTCGAAACGTTTCCAAATGTTATGGATCATGTTTTTTTTTATTTATTTGAGTAAGTGTTTGGAATGAATTAAAGGAGCGTTAAGTGAATGATTTAGAATGGTTTTGAACGGATTGAGTGTCAATTTCATAATGTTTTTAACTGTATAACACACATAACGCACATACACCGACTTTACATAGCAACGATTTCTCTCCATCGGCACAAGTAGGCTTCATAAAAATCAACGTCCGTAAGAAAGAGTGAATAATTCAAACAAATTTCTATATCCGTACAAGAAGACACTAATCGAAATACCCAGAGACCTTGTGTCCAGTTTAATAAAACGTATATGTACAATATTGTCGTTATCAACTCAACTCACGTCTCAACAGTGTTCATTTTGAGAAGTGTCACTATGTTATCAGACCAAATTTCCCAAAAATTTCCGCATGTCTAACCCCTGGATTGCTTAGCTTTGTACTACAGTTAAGAACATAGTGAACTTTACAAGATGAATTATTTCGGGAATGATTTTGGAATGAAAATAAATGAGTGTGTGGAGCGAGTTTTGAGTGAAAATCAAGGGAGGTTATCCAATATCGCTAATTGTGTTCAACTTGAACAAAATAAGCGATATTTATAACCTCTCTTTGATAAAATTTACTTAACTTTTCTGTTCGTGTGTTTTCGTGGACTAGACAGGCACTTAAATATCCACACCAACCAATAAAATCATAGAACAATTGATCGATTTGAATAAAATGTTAATCGTCTTGAACGATTTCGAAATGTTTCCAAATTTGATTTTGAAGATTTTTTTTATCCAATTGAGTGAGTGTTCGGAATTAATGAATGGAGCGTTGAATGAATAATTCAGAATGGTTATGATGGGAATGAGTGTCAATTTTACGATGTTTTTAAGTGTAAGCTGCCCGATATTTGACCCAGACGAAAATCCTTTAAACGTGCCTGAAATCAAATAAGTGTATTTATAACAAAAACAAATTTGTACCGTTAAGTTAAGCTTTGGTCAATAAAGCTAAACACCAACAAAATTTATCAACTATATTTTTATTGACTTTTTGAAAAGATAAATGTTGTACACTAATTTATACATAATTCAAAGAAAAAACATGTTGGTTCGCGGGGATACTCAATCTTAATAAATAAGTACCGTTACCAATGTAATAAATTGTCGTTATAATTCTAAAACCTTGTAATAATTCTAAAATGTCTTAGCTACAACTTAATCTACGACAGCGAGATTCTTTTTAAACAAGAAAGTACAGTCAAGCTTGTCGTAGTGACCACCTGCATTCAGCAAGCAACCTGTCTTAAACAAGCGGCCACCTAGTTCCCAAATGAACCAATTTCTATTGTGCTAATTTCTACTTGTACTATGCAAACACCTGTCTTTTTGAATGTCCATTAGCTGCTTGCTTGAGATAGGTTGGACTGTATGTTCAAGCGGCAATATTATTGCAAGATTACCCGATCGTCCTTAACAAAGGATATCTGAAGAAAAAAAACATCTTCCCAGCTTCATCTCCCTGAGGGCAAATCAAAAATTCAAACAATTCGTTCGGGAATTTGTAAAAACGAGTTGAACATTGCTACTGCATGTATTGGAAGTGATTTATTTGACGTAATTTAGGAGAAATATTTATTTGAAATAATTCAACGACAATTTAAACGAATAGAGCTTTGACAGATTTCAAAAAAATCAACTGTAATGTTATAACAGCCATAAGTATAATTGATTACAATTCGGGGTTTTCATTTTTTGTAAGCGTTTCCACATTTTCCGGAAAATCAGCCGCGGCTTATCTGTAAAAACAACATGTGTTTGTAAAGCATATATGTCTCGAATCTTATAACTTTTTGGTCTTACCAAATATGAGCGTTCTGTCTTGAATAACGTTCTGAGTACTTGGCAGTGTTGAATTTTTATGGGAAAGTTTTGCAGGCAGGCGGCTTTTCGGCAGACAGACGGACAACAATGAGCACCTTGGGCCCGTTCTTCTAAAGTTCTTACGAAAGAATTAATCGTTAGTCAAAATCACACCTGGTGTTTTTATTCATTGTTAGATTCTGCCTAGCGATGTCTCATTGGAATCGTCTGTAGAAGACGATTCCAATGAGACGATGCTCGGCGGAATTCCATGTTTAGTTTCTAGTGTAGAGGCAAACTTAATTTTTGACTTACGCAAAAATGATCGTATGATATTTAGAAAAAACAGGCCTCTGATCTTATCGATGTGGGGACATAAAAAAATGGAATGGCATTTTCGCTGATTAAATTTTCCTCAAGTATACTGTATATTAAAATGATTGGCAGTTAGAGCACAAGGGTGAGGGTAAATAAACATTTTTATATATTGGACCTCAAAAGAAACGTCGCGATAGAGCAAGTTTTATTTTACAGAAATATTTTGTTGGCAGTGCGTATTTTTTAATTTTTCAGTGAAATTATTATCAAAATTGATGTAAAACACCAAAGATAGCAATATTTGAGATATCGGCGATACGTTTCACCATGTCGAGCTTCAAACTGGGGCCTTAAATAATAGCGAAACCAAACTTAATCAAATTGAGGCAGTGGTTGGTGATGTGGCCTCGGAATGGATGCGTATGTTTTAAGACAGGCTTTTGAGAACGTATTGGTGCTTTGTCGGAGACTTATTCAAAAATATTATCGAACAAGCACATTTTCTTGTAAATTCGTGTGTTCCATTTCTTACTTGTCGATGTCTATGTAATTTAAAAGTTTTAAGGGTGTACATCGTTAGGAGATATCCGCCACAAAAAGAATTAGTGATTTCAGTGCTAACATCTTAAAATGTATGTATTTTTTCTCTAATTTGAAAGGAATCCTAGGGGCTTTCTTATGGTAATTGACAAAGAAAGCGATACTTTTTTGGCTGTTTTATCACCAGTACCTACTCGAGAAAAAAGAGAACATTTGATCTTTGCAAAAATCCTTTGGCAAGTTCTTCCCACAAGCAGGAGTATTAACGCTAGGCCACAACCCATTTTAACAGCAAAGCACAAATTTGACCCAAGGGCTATTTTTTTCTTTATGCTCAAGTCAAGATGAATGTATTGTCATCAAAGAACATCAATTGTTTCCTTATTTTCACTATTTTATACAGTCCTGTATAAGGCAACATTTCTTTTGTGGTTCAATATGTATATTTGTATGCAATTTAAACGCACTTTCAATTAACGTGTTATTTTGTTTTATTTGACCAGACTAAAATTGTTTATTTTGGAGAATCTGGGTAAGCGAACTGAGATTACAAAGTGACCTTATTTAAGCAGATATTCCTGGAGAACGGATCATCTGTAAAATATACTCCCCCTACGCGGAAATTTATATACCCACACCAATCCAAAATTTTATAAGAAAACAGGTTCATATTTGAAACAAAGCAATTTGAAATACGTCCCTCATTTTCTATAATATGGTTATCAAAATATTCGCTAGATAAGTATTGCAGTGAATTAATCGCCACAAGCGTTAAGTAAGTGGACCCGTAATAGTTCAGCAACGTTTCGGGCGTAATGAACTTTAACAGTGTTAAACGAGGTTTCCCAATGATTTAAGGAAACCTCGGTCAACATTGTGAAAGGTTTTGAGTTCGAAAATGTTGCGGAACTATTAGGGGTCTACTAACCTAAGCCCGTCCTCAAATACCCAACGATCTCCCTATTTGCTACGATACATCGACCCCTGTAGCAACTGGCTCATCCTCGGAGACCCCGGGGTATCGGAGGATGGTTTAAAACATACAAGGGTAGATCATCGGAGTTTGATGATGTTAATTCAAAGTCTTTTAAGAGTTAATTGTATTTACTTATACGTCTAAAAGTCTCCGAGGGTAAATTACCGTCTTTTCAACTTTTGACCCTGTGACCTAGTTCTTGACCTAGATTTACACCATTAAGATATTATGTAGACAAGCCTTCGGACAAAGTTTCGATACATTTGAGACAAAAATTAGATCTCAAGAATGCACACAAGGTTTTTTTTAAGATTTGATCCTATACCCTAGTTTTTTCAAAAAAATGAACTCGGCCGAGGTCTGATTGGGACAAACATTCTGACCAAGTTCCAAGACACTTGAACCCAAAAATGCGACCTCTAGAGTGCACACAAGGTTATTCTTAAATTTGAATCTGTCACCAAGATTTTGACCCCACTTGATCAAATTTTGATCTCGTTTTAGATATTACGTAGACAAATATTCTGATCAAGTTTCAAGACATTTAAGCAAAAGATTTGGCCTTTCGAATGCACACAAGATTTTTTTAAGATTTATTCCCTTGACCTAAATTTTGATCCCACTTGGCCCAATTGCGAACTTGTCCGTGATTTCATTCAGACAAGTATTCTGACCAAGTTTCAAGACATTTGAGCAAAAGAGTTGGCCTCTGGAGTGCACAAGGTTTTGCTAAGATTTGACCCTATGACAAACAAGTAGCTTTTGACCCCACTTGACCCAATTACACTACTTGTCCAAGGTCTCATTGAAACAAACATTCTGACCAGGTTTCAAGCCATTCTTGCCAAAAATGCGACCTCTAAAGTGAACACAAATGTTGATGGAAGACAGACCAAGCACACCGCACAACATATGTTGGACAAAGTGTGATCACTAAAGCTGACCATGAGCACTGTCAAATTGTGAGCAGGGCCCAAGGTTATAAAACTTATCTCAGGCTCAGGCTCAATTTTCTCAAATTTTAAATTAAAATAAATGTATGAAAAATAAAAGATTATGTAAGTAAGTTGTTATTTATAACAACTTATTAATATCATCTTTTATGTTAATACATTAAAATAAGTAATACAACAGAATTACGTCTTTAATCTCAAATTAAAATTTGAGAAAATTTTGAATTGAGCCTGAGAAAAGTTTTAAAACCTCGGGCCCTGGTGAACTAGAAAAATAGCAATTTAAACAGCCTTCAATCATTTTAAATCTATTTTTATTCATAAAATCAAATACAAAATTAAATATTCTTATTGCACCATATTATTGCATACTTATACAGTCAAACCTGTCTTAAGCAAGCACCCAAGGGACATTCAAAAAGTGCTTGCTTAAGACAGGCGCTTGCTTAATACAGGTAAAATTCAGTGCAACTGGTTTATTTTGGAACTCAGCAGCTGCTTGCTTAAGACAGGTTGCTTGCTGAATACAGGTGGCCGCTAACACAGGTTTGACTGTATATTGCACCTAAGAAATAAACACAATGACTATGAATCTACATTTTCTTCTTTGAGTTTTAAAACTCATGAATAACATTTCATGCTAATGCAAATTGAAGTTACCGGTATGCAGCATAAAACATATAGGCCTATAAAATGGATTTGAAATCTAAATATTACACAACTGCAACAAACCGTATGATGAGCTTACCCAACAGATTCATATGCTTAGACAATTTAAATGAGCTCCCTTGTCAAAGGTTTTAAATAAAATTGGATAGGCTCAATCAGAGCCTAATTTGACCATAGGGATATGATATGACAAACTTGGGAGAAGTCTACATTTGATGTAATATTGATGGCCCAGCATGAAATAGTTGTAACTGCCTATATGTTTATAGGCAGTTACAATTGTTTTCCGCTGAGCCAGCAATACACCCAATATCAAAGCTGTCTGCCTTATCGATTCAGAAATGAAGATTTTTAAAGGACTTTCTTCTTTTTTTGATTTTCTAAGTAAATTGGAATGCACAACAGAAAAATCCAAATTTGACCCTGAGGGTATGATATGAACAAACTTGGTAGATATCCACAAGACATTGCTACATACTGAATCTGAAAGCTATCTGCCTTTTATCAGAAAATACTTTTACAGATTTTCCCCTTTTTTTAAATTTTTTGAACAACTCAGTAGAGCTTCAATCAGAAAATATCCCGTCAGAGTTTCATCAAGAATGGCCTATTGGTTTCGGAGGGGAAATGTGTACGAAAAAAAATTGGACAGCGGACAGCATAAATTGGATTATCATAAATAGTTTACTATGAGCACTTTGTGCTCTGATAAGCTAAAAATTATACCCTTTTTTCTTTCATTTCGACCTATTTGTCGCCATGTAAGCAGATCCCAGTAAACAAATGACATCCTGAAGTTGCCTAGTAATCATGTGCAAAATGATGTGCTTCAAAAAAAACCCTTAACATTTAACATCTTACATCTCTTTTTTGCATTGAAGAAACAGAGTAACTGTTAACTCTTCACCTAGGATCAATAAATCTTTCATTTGGTGCGCAACAATTTACAAAAGCAATATATATACACTAGTGCTATTGCCATTTGCAAAAATACAGCTTTATTTGTTCACTCAATGAAAGATTAATCAATCTTCTACTGAAACAAACAATTATCCTCAATAGTTTAGTATAATATAGTTCTGAAGTAGCTTAAAGGCAGCCTCGATAAATAATCAAAATCCATACAACTTGAATATTCTGTTCATATGAAATTTCTGTTCACAAACCTCAGAAAAATGTCTGATATGTAAAAGAATGTTAGAGGTGTTCATATTTATTCAAAATGAATGATTCAATTGGTTTATCACATTGTTTTTCTAAAGCCGTGATCAATTAATTGGCAATTAAGGTAGCATACAGCTGTTTACCTAATACACATTTAACTCTCTGATTCTGATGCACCTACACTTTGCATATTTAATCCATATTTCTCACTGTTTGCATATTCTACAGGATTCATTTCTTCCTTGGAATGGTCAAAATGATAAGTTTGATTGTCAAATCCAACATTGTGTCTCTCCTCGGATGAATTTAGTACAGGAGTTTTACGCCTCCATATGACAACTCCACCCCCAGCTATAACAAGAACAACCAATGCTCCTACAACGATGCCTGCAATAGCCCCACCTGACACACTGGACTTTGTAGAATTATCCCCTGTAAATAAGAACAAGATTGATTTTACTACTGAAATTCAGAAATAAAAGGACACTGTTTTGAACAGTCTTCAAATCTGTTCTTAAGTTGATTAAGTTGATAAAGGTTCCATGAGACTCATATTAGATAGTTCTGACGAGAGTACTGTCCTGGCTACTTATTTGTAAGCCTCATACTCACAAAGCCTGTGTCCCCTAAACTCTGTCAGAATTTGTGTGTTCATACCCCCTTTACAGGAATCCTTTAGCCTGTTTTACTTAACATCTTACAATTATTTTTTGTAGAAGTCAAAAATTAAAGTTCATTCTACAGTATTAACTAAATATGGAATTCTGCCATGCATCATCTCATTGCATTGGAATCGTTTTCTAAAGATGATTCCGATTAAATATTACAAGAAAGAATCTAACAAAGAATGAAAACACTAGGTACATTTCGTCTAGTCTAAAATTTGAGGAACAAGAATTGTGTCATAGACACTCATAGTCCCTTGCAAATACTTGATTTTACCTCTCGCTAATTTGGTTTTCAGCTGTGACAATGACCTAAGGCTTATCTTGACAAAATCTTTGCATAACACACAAGTCCTCACAAGGGGGAGCACTTGTTCCAAATTATTTTTTGAAATTTGTCAATAAATGTAGAAGTTCTTCTCCTAACAAGAATGGGACACACACTCATGCATTCACGCACTCTCACGTAGACAGATGTAACTTTCTGTCACCATTTCTTTGCAGGAGAATAAGAAGGGTTATCGCAAGTTTTACTGTATTCATAACTCTCACTTGTTTGTTGTTGTTTTAATGGACTTGCACTATTTTGAGCAGATGAAGTAGATTTCCCTCCACCATTGGCTGAAGTCGATGTTGAATGACCTTGACTTTGGCTGGGTGGTGTCCAGCCAGGTGGTACCAAGGTCTCAACAGAGTAGGGAAGTCTGCGTGTTGAATGACCCACATAAGGGGTGGGGTAAGTGGATTGTCCAGGTTTCTGTGATTGTGGTATAACAATACCGGTTCTTGATTTCAGTGTTGGTGTGACTTGAGATGGAAGGACCAAGGGAGACGACCTGGGTATTGGTGTTGGTATGCTGAACAAGGATGTTCTTCCTTGATGGATCTGACTATTATCTAAAGCTGTGGAGGAAAGATATACCATCGTTGTTATTCTAAAACCTCGTAACTACAGCTTTGAGCAAGCTGCAGTTACGAGGTTTTTTGAATAACATGAGCCTGTGCTTGACATTTCCAACAATTTGGACTGTGTTTGATGGGAGTATTGAGCAGCATAGATATTCATAAAATTTAAATATAGAGTTACCTGATTGTCTACTGATAATTTGAGACCACATATATCTACTAAGTGCATTGTGAAGACTCTGGTCTGACTGTGCGGATGCACAGGCTGGTCAGTGTCTTTGTTTTATGCCCATTTGAAATTGTTGTAAATCTCATGCACAGGCTCATATAGATCTTACAATTATACATCTATTTGGTAAGAGTTTAACCGCCGTTTGAACGCCTTTATATGTATTTGGTAAGTGTTTAAATGCCTTTAGAACAATGTTTTAGTCATAGTATGGAAGCTGGAGCACCTAGCCATATATTACTTGTACATGTACTTCCCTTGTCAGTACTACCACAACATCTTCTCCAAGCTTCCAGCTTTTCATCTCTTATAGATTTATGATTGTCTGCTATTCCTTGAAACCATCTGACATATCGATGGCTCAGCGTGAAATAGTTCTAACTCCCTATTATGTTTATACAGAGTTACAACTGTTTCATGCTGAGCCATCAATATCAAAAAGGCTGAGTGCCATTGCCCAAGAGGAAGGCCTGGAAACCACAATTTTTTATAAACAAATTTAACCTGTGAAAAAGTCAGTCCTTATAATACTTAACAAAATCCTTTACAAAGCGGCATGAAAATCAAATGAGGGTTCATTTTGCGTCTATCTTACTGTCTGAAATCAAAATTTAATTTCAGAGCATTTTTTGTGTAAATAAGCAATAATGGCAAATAAGTGTTGTAAACTAAGATCAGACTGCACATTTGTGCAGGCTGATCTTTGTTTATACCTCCTTCCAAAATAAGAATTGTTCAATGCATGGCAAGGTTTAAGGGGTTTGAGAGTTAAAAAATTCTTCTTAAGCTGGTGTAGAAGTTGAAAAAAAAACCCCAACAGATCTATGACAGTGTTTGTATTTTATCATTATGCTGTTTGTGAGTGACCAAAACAGCTTTACTGAAAACATCTGGGTCAGAGGTTATAAAACTTTTCTCAGGCTCAACCAAGATTTTTCTCAAATTTTAAATTTAAATAAATGTATGAAAATAAAAGATAAAATAATAAGTTGTTATTTATAACATCATATTAATATTATCTTTTATGTCAATACATTAAAATGAGTATTAAAACATAATAACAGCTTTAATCTCAAATTTAAATTTGAGAAAATTTTAAATTGAGAATGAGAAAAGTTTTATAACCTCAGGCCTAGAACCCCAATTGACAATGTACATCTCTAAAACTAGCTCTGTCAAAAAATGGAGTATTACCCCCCATCAGCATGTCTAACTTCTGGAAATGTTTTTCCGACAAAGTTTAATTTTGACCATGACCTTTGTGTGACCCAAAGAGAAAAACACTTCCTCGGGTCATGGGAATTGTATAAAGTTTCATGATTCTAGGTTATTTTGGTCTTGAGTTAGAGACTGAAAAGGAAAAAGGCCTATGGATGAATGGTTTGTTGAAAGGACAGACAGACAGACATGGTGAAATCAGTACCCCCCTACACACACACACTCACACTGGTTCCTTGGTGGGTGGGACGGAAGTAATGGGTTTCTATTCTAGTACTTACCAATTTGTTTTTCACAGACAAAGTCTCTATTAGCACTACAGAATTCATCATTCCACATTCCATCTATAGCATCTACCTCCATACAATTCTCTCCCCTAGCATAAGGACCATGGGCGAAGTTATTGGGCTCTCCAGGCTTCCAGTTAGTGTATTGTAGAGGAGTGCCGTCACCCCAAGCAAAACCAGCTGAAATGTTATATCTGATCCTGTAAATTTATCCAATTAAACTTGGTCAAGCTTCTATCCCACCCTCAAATTGAAGCCCCTAGTAATACCTTTTACTCTGTAAAATAATTCCATAATGCATGCCAAAAAACATTTAACATATAGACCTTTACTTGTCTTGCAAAATATTCTCATTAGATATTATCAAAATTATCATTGATTCTAGAAATCATAAAAAAATCATAATACAAATTGACAAACCTAATACAGATAACAAGACTGCCAGAGTTACTATACTCCTCAAAACTCCTAAGCGGCCACTTGCCTTTTTGGTGATATGTAATAAATGCCGCATTGTATCATCCCGTTTTTGCTTAAATAATGTAGCCAAATCATTTATGAAGTCAACAAGAGAAAAAGCAGTAAAATAATTCAACAAGAAATGTTTTAAAATTAAACGAAAGTAGGAGTACCCTCGATTTCAAAGTAAACATTGATGGGTGGGGTATTTTTGACATTTCTTGTTAGGATAAGGATTGTGTAGAAAGTTTTTGGTATTTCGTATTAATTTTAGAAGTCCACAGGCGTTGTACCACTGATATTAGAACAAAAGATTGATAGGCTTTGCGTTTTTCAAGTATCAAAAAATTAACATTTCTCTTAAAAATGTCAATTTTGTGACTTTTGAATCTGAGGGTACATGCATTTAATTCCGTCTTTAAGACTTACTGATGCTTAATTTTACAAATCATTTTGATAGGATGATGACTGAATGGCCACTCTTTCGAAAAACAAAGTTCACATTTCAAAACAAAAACGGAAAATGTGTGAAAAATCGTGAAAGGTAAGGTGGCCGCTTAGAAGTTTTGAGTAGTATATATATGTTAACACAGGAAATTTCAAACAGCCCTTTTCGCAGAAGCAGCATAGTATCAAATAGTGGGAATTATATGCACATGGTCACATGATGAGGAACGATCCGAGAAAGTACCATGCAAATCTGTCCATAATTGAAAGAGGATTTTTGTTAAAAAATAGATTTATGTACAGACAGATGGAGAAGATAATATATATATAATATGAACTTAGTGTTTTTTTCATGAAAAAAAGATCTTACAAAGTTGGAGGAATTGATAATTGTTGAGGCTCTGCTGAGACAATTATCATTTCCCACAACCAAGTTAGATACTTTTTCATACAATTCACTAAGTACATAGTATATTTATCTTATAACCTCTATTTGCCTTGTTTTCATTGATGTTTCTAACAGAAAAATGCAAGTTTCTAAAAATAACTTCATTATGTCATTGTTCTTAAAATATCCATGTGATATCATAAAAATTATCATATGGAATGTTATCACTGGGATATTTGTATAGTTATAAGATAAATCAATATATACCACCACACTGGTGGAGTATAAAATAATGCAAATCCTTGTTTTAATTGGTTCTGGGATAATTCTTTGGTAAAGAGTTATGCCATGTTTTCCATAAACCTTTGTATACATACCATCTAAAGCCTTATAGAGACTTGTCCAGAATCCATACCCTCGGTAAGGTAATTTTTTGTAGACATTAACTAGATACTGGTTAACTGTGGCATTATGAATTGATACAAGTTTGGAGTTTGATCTCTGGCAGTAGTAACTGGCATCAATAAATGTTCGATGAAGACCAAAGAAATAACATTTCCCCGCATAAGATACCCATCCTGAATCACATACAGCGTCAACTGGTACGGGAGTAAGGGTTGGAACAGCTAAAATGAAAAGAGTTTGATTAGTCAATCTTTATCTGGCAAAAAAACTCCAACAATTAGCACACTTCAGAATGCTCACTTTATGTAATCTACACTCATTCCCATCAAAACCAAGCTAAATCACTTACTCAGTGCTTCATTAAACATTTTGAAGCATCTAGTATGAGTATGAGTATCTGGTATGAGAAATCACACAAGTCTATTTATAGAAGATTATGTAGATTTTTAATAAAAGAGGTTAATAAAATATTTTAATTTTGCTCTAGATGAAGAAATTAGCAGTATTATATTACCCACCTTTAATTTCATTCAAAACTTGTTCATTCCACTTATTCCATTTCATAAATAAATAATTTCGAAATAAGTCACTTTATATTTTGCTTTTAGTGCTAACCTATAACATCTTTCATGAATTAACAACTATCAAAAGTCACAATAACAGAACAAAGCCCT
Organism: Fragum whitleyi; assembly: GCA_948146395.1. NCBI lineage: Eukaryota > Metazoa > Mollusca > Bivalvia > Cardiida > Cardiidae > Fragum > Fragum whitleyi. The sequence continues at coordinate 65,410,303 of OX411549.1, read as the reverse complement.
ATCACATTTGTCTTCTTCTTTTATAATTTTTTGATGAGTTAAAAATGAAAGCGGTTATAGACAAACTGTATTTCCTCTAATAATAGAGCCCTCCCTAATAGTAGCATCCCTATATTTTTACTAAGAAAACCCACTTCTAATGCCTTTTTTTGAGACTTCTTCTCTAATTTGAGATGAATTTCCTTAAAACAATCATTTAACGGAAATTCACCTCAAATTAAAGGGAAAATAGCCTAAAAGACATCAATTTTAACGATTTTAAATAAAAAAATTGCATACTAAAAGCTCCCTGACCATGTTGTGAATAGCTCCCGGGAGTATTTATTAAGTAAATACAGTAAATGAAAGTTCTAGGAAAGGAGAAATTCCTTTAAAAAGGTGAATTTAAAATTTAGTAAGAACAAGAGCACAGCCTACAGGTGCCAACACTAGGCTGTTTAGAGCTGGATGGAGGATAAAAATCTTAGTTAAAAAAGGGGCATTTTTTACACGAAATGCATCTAAAGTTATTCCCCTTAAAAGTATGGTTGCTCTTTTGATAGTGGAAATGTGCACCAAGTTTCTAGTGAATGCCTTCAGTAGAATCAGAGATATCGCATAATGTCAAAAGTTTAGCTCTGCAATGACAACAGCAACAACAATAAGGCTATAGCAATACCGCCACTTTTCTCCAAAATATCCGAGCAAAAGATCAGAAATTATGGAAATCAAACCCCATACCTGAAGATATTTTACATACAAATGAGTGTTGTTGATTACACACAGTGTCTACCCATCTCCCTGTGGTGTTGAATGCCACACACCCCTCTCCAGGACCCTTGTTTGGTTCCCCTTTTTGCCACTTGGTAAACACTACAGGCCAGGAATCAGACCAGGTGTAAAAGCCAGTGTTCTACAATATAGGTTGACATAATCAAACAAGAGGACCATGATGGTCCTAGATCGCTCACCTGAGTCTCTTTGACTCCTAGGACATCACATTAATTAAACAGGCAGATGTCATTAAGGAGATAATTTCTACATAAGATCAATACCATGGAAGGTTTTCAGCCAAGAGCAAGAAAAATATGCCTTTTAACTCTTTGATTCTATATAAAAAGGGATGTGCCCAGAGGTGGAGCCCAAAGGTGACCCAAAGGTCTTGATATGAAAAAACTTGGTAGAGGTCCACAAGATGATGCTACATACTAAATATGAAAGCTGTCTGCCTTCTGGTTTCAGAGAAGACGATTTTTGAAGATTTTTGTTGATTGTGCTCAGATGAGCTATAAGGGATGTGCCCAGTGGGGTCCAAATATGACCCTAGGGTCTTAATATGAACAGACTTGGTAGAGGTCCTCTAGACGTGCTCAGGTGAGCTAAAAAGGTTGCAGAAAAATCAAGAGCACTGCTTATGAGAGCCAATGCTGGGCTGCATGAGCAATATAAGGTAAAAATCTAAGATGAAAAAGTGGGCACAATTCTTCCTTAAATGCTCCCTGAGTAGTCACCGTTGGTAGTGTGGACAGCTCAAGTGATTGTGAACACACATGTCAAGTGTCATGAAGACATCTTTAACCCTTTGCTGTTTTATCCCTGCTTTTTACGTGCCTGTGATTTTATGATTGAGAAAACATTGTGAAAAAAGAAGAAATTGCTTTTGACAAGCAATTTCTTCTTTTTCCACTCTATTTTCTACCCTACTGAATGGTAATTTTTCAAATTAAATCCACTTTAAATTTTAGTCTGCAAAACCTTTGAATTTGGACAGGTCCAAAATTTTGTAAAACAGGAAAGGGTTAATAACAACTGAGATATGATCAAGGTAAAAGTGTGCCATGCCAATGCAACACCAATGCTAACATGAACAACGCAAAGCCAGGTGATGACACAACTCGGATTTTCTCTGAAAACAGCCAAGCTAAAGATGGATATATATGTGACCTGTCATACAAAAAAGCCCATCCAGGAAAATTTGAAAAGCAAAAGATTTGTTACAGTGGGTAGTTAAGCTGAGGTTGCATTTCAAAAATTCTAATACTGCAATTTAAAATGATCATTCTTGAAAATCAGCAAAGTGCAGAAAGTTTTTCCTAGTCAAACTGCATGGACTGAGCAGGCTGACTAGGTATGTTTGTTAAGCTTTGTTTGAAAGTTAAGTAAATTTTCTTCATTTCAAAGGATGTTTCCATGCATAATAATGCAACAAAATAGGGTCTTGAAAAACCACAGACAATTATTTCACATGAAAAGTTAAGCTTTCTCCCACTCTAGCTGAATAGAACCATGTCTCTATTTTACCCTTGTCATGCTGAAAAAAAAACTCAGCAAAATCATATTGAAAGTGCTGAAAACTCTGTATTTTCTATCTGTGGGTCAGAATTTGATTCAGAAAATACAATTCTGAAACTTTTCTTGTTTATGAGGAAAATCAGGTGGTTCTATAGACTAAGATCAGACTGCACATAAGTGCAGGCTGATTTTTGTCCATACCCCCTGCCAAAGCAGGAATATTCCAGGATCAGTATGACAAGGGTTAAATTACTAAATTAATAATCAGATAAAGGAAGAATGTACCTGAATGTCATTTAGACCAATCCACATCAGATCTGCATTATTTTGTTTTGACAGGACAAACATGAAGGACTGTTCAAAAAGGGAGGTAATTGATGTCAAAGAAGCACCTGCAATTAAGAATAATATCTAGCTTATTTCAAGGAAGATTCTGTTTACACAAATATCAATAAAATTGAAAAGAAAACTGTGTTTAGTAAAGTCAAACCTGTCTTCCGGACCACCTGTATTTAACAAGCAAATTAACTTGTATTTAGTTATGCAAGCACTTGTCTTGAGGAAGCACTTTGTGATGTCTCTTAGGTTCTTGCTTATTACAGGTTTTACTGTATATTTAATTTAAAAAAAAATACTTTTGCTCATGGACATCCCTCATGGTTTATATTGGAATGCTTATCAGGTTTTAGACTTAAAAAAGTTTATGGCATATCAAACAATTTCTCATGTGTATAATAGACAGACAGAGCAACCTGGACAGCCAAACAATGCAATTAGAAATTCTCTGGCCAACTGAAGAGTGGATAAGACCTTATCTTTCTTATCTATCGCCTGAGAGTGCATAGCAAAGACTCTGGTTTGCCTGTGTGGATGTACAAATATATATGCTTGTGTGTGACATATTCAACCAGACCGTCACAAAGCAGACTAATACCCCCTACAAGTGCTTGCCAATAATGAAAAGCCATTTTCCATCTAAGGGCCATTACTGTGTCAAATCTCTACTGGGCACATCTCTGCCTGATACTGATCACATCAGTAAAGGTTGGATGAAATCCACCCATTAGTTGCTAAGAAATTGAGCACACAAAATAGCTACAGACGGATGGACAGACATACTAACAAGCTGACTCCTATATACCCCCAAACATACTTAAGGGGGTACAGTAGTTTCACATCTGCATAAAGCAATGACTCTGGCCAGCCTGTGCCTCCAGTCTGAACATACAATGCAATATATTATATACTTAATTTAAAGAGTAGTTTACAAATTAATTTGAATAGAATTTTTCCCCTCACCTTGAGCCTTGCAGTAATCTCTAGCTTTAGTCCATGACATAGGAGTTTGTATATACATATAACAGTTACTGACAAACTGTATTTGGTTTCTTGTGGCATCACAAACTGTGGGTATAGGTTCTGGGGTAGTGATGTAACTGTCTGTAAGAGAAGGTATATAGCATTTTAAAGGTTAGCATGATACTTTTATGCCTATCAATAAGTCTTAAATATTTGATGGAACTCTAAACAGTTATGCACTGAGCCTTTTATTAGTTTTAAGAAATTAGGTAGAGTTTTTTTTCAATTAAAGCTAGAAATACAGTATGGATACAAAGGGCATTGAAAACATCTTTTAGCTTAAGATGAAAGCAGATTTATCAATGAACAAGAAAGCCCTGTGGAATTTGGACAAAAGATAGTCTGTTGATTTTCACAAATGCTTATAAGAACCTACTAAATAATAACCTACCTTGTCTGACTATACAAAGATATGGTGTAAAGGCTAATTTTTTGTTTCAGTGTGAGATCAATTTATATTTCATTGGGTGAACAACAAAAGCTGTATATTTACAAGCAGCAGTTATTTTACTTTTATGCAAAAATTAGACAAAAACTGACACTTTTTGACAAATTTTCTTCAAGGGTGTCACATGTTTGCCATGCAAAATTCATGATAACATCTCTTATTGGGCTTTGCTTAGATGTTCTCTAAAACAAATTTGATGAAGGAGGGGGGGGGGGGTATATAAGTTTTTGAAAATTTCATTGGTTTGACGGTGAGATTATGAAGTGATTATCTACCATTCTTCCTAGATAATGCACCAAATTGCAAAGACAATCATGTCATTCCACTGGCGTGTCAGATAGTTTCCTCCATACATCCTAACAGATAGAGACATCTAGAAGATGTCACCTATGTCTTCTCACCATACATACATATGATAATATAATATTACACACTTTGTAATTCCACTAGCCTGTCTGAAGATTTCTTCCAAACATCTTAATCAACAAACGATGTTAAGTAAATGTTACCTACCTCGTCTCACCATACAAACATATGGTAATAGTATACTACACACTCTGTCATTCCACTGGCCTCTCTGGTGGATCCCTCCAAACATCTATATCTTTAGATATAGTTGTTAAGTAGATTTTACCTACATCGTCTCACCATACAAACATAAGGTTTTAGAATACCACACACTCTGTCATTCCACTGGCCTTTCTGGTGGATACCTCCATACATCTATACCTTTATGTATATTTGTTAACCCTTGTCATGCTGATCCCGGAATATTCCTGCTTTGACAGGCGGTATAGACAAAGATCAGCCTGCACATATGTGCAGTCTGATCTTAGTCCATACAACCTGATTTTCCTTATTAACTGGAAAAGTTTCAGAAATAATATTTTCTAAGTCAAATGCTGACTCACAATAAGGAAATACAGAGCTTTCTGCACTTTGATTTATATATAATTTTGTCAAGGTTTTTATTCAGCATGACAAGGGTTAAGTAGATGGTACCTACCCTGTCTCACCAAACAAACATATGGTAATAGTATACTCCACACTCTGGCGTACTACTGGCCTGTCTAGTGGATCCCTCCAAACATCTATATCAACAAATCGATGTTAATTAGATGTTACCTAACTTGTCAAGGGGTTTTTACTCCGTACATCTTAAGTATCAAGTCTAAAACAGATGTTACCTACCTCGTCTTACCATACAAACATATGGTAATAGAATACTGCACACTCTGTCATTCCACTGGCCTGTCTGATAGTTCCCTCCATACATCTGAATTGATATACAATGTCATGATCACCAATATTTATATATCAAATTCAAATGTTCTTTAATGTGTTTAAATGACCTAACCGTTGAACCTAATCTTTACAAAGGATAATATACAATATCTAGATATTAATTATTGAAATGCCAAAAATAAACAAGATTTGTTTGCGAAACACTTAAATGTCCCCCCAAAATGGTAGTTTTTGCACAAGTTTGACCATGATGGATAACATGGGCCTTGCCAGATGACCTTGATGTTACCAGCAGATGTGTATTGATTATACAGATCCATGGTGCAAAATGAGAGAGGGGGTATGAAAATTATATTATTTAGAAACAAATACCCTTGTATTCAATATATGTTAAAAGCTATCGGCAGCACAGCTGCCTTACTGTGAATCCCCCAAAACAAAACGTAACAAGGACATTTTGGTCCTGTAACACATGCTGCTTGCAGTTGATAGGAATCACATTTTGAAAGCTGAAGCTGTTCTAACATAACTTGTAATTACCATTTTCAAAATGCTAAAACAGTCTAATGGTGCATACCTGAACACATTTTTCATTTCCAGAACTTGGTTGACCCAGTGCAAAGTTGGTATATGTGGTGTCATCATTGTTGATCCATAAATAGTTAGTGTTTCCATAAGTGGCTTTCATACCAATCCAGGGGCTGACATGCATATCAGCCAACAATGTCACTAGAAATGCTGAAAATGTTTTTGAGAAAATAATGAAACAGACATCAGGGCCCAAGGTTATAAAAGGTTATCAGTTTCTCAGGCTCAGGCTCAATTTTCACAAAATTTTTAATTAAATTAAATGTATGAAAAGAAAAGATAATATTAACAAATGCATGTCGTATTGCGATGCAATACAGGAGTCCCCCACCGGATAACAAAAAATCCTTTCTTATAATATATCTCCTACTAACTAGATCTATAACTGTATACAAAATTTGAAGTTGCTAGCACATTAGGTTTTGAACAAAATGTCCCAAACAAAAATATAAGAGTAAAAACAACCAATGGCAAAAACTCCAAAAGTGGGCGGAGAAGAATGATTCTTGTATATGCAACTTGTCCTCAATGAGATCTATAAGTGTACCAAGTTTAAAGTTGCTAGCACTGATGGCTCAGGAGATATGGTCCAGACAAAAATGTCAGGATAAAAAACAACAACCGACAATAACTAAAAAAATGGATGTGGCAGAGAAACAGTTCTTGTGCATTACACTTCTTCTCAATGAGATCTACAAAGTTTGAAGTTGCCAGGGCTTATGGTTAAGGAGATAAGTACAGGACAAAAATGTAAGGATAGAAACAACAAAGGGCAATAACTCAAAAAGTGGACATGGCAGAGTGACAGTACTTGTACATGACACTTGTCTTCAATGATATCTATAAGTGTAGCAAGTTTGAAGTTTCTAGCACTTATTGTTTAGAAGATATGTTCCGGACGAAAATGTAAAGGTAAAAACAACAAAGGGCAATAACTCAAAAAGTGGGTGTGGCAGAGTAACTGTTCTTGTACATGACAATTGTCTTCAATGAGATCTATACATGTACAAAGTCTAAAGTTGCTAGCACTTATAGTTAAGAGGATATGATCCACAATGTAGGGGTAAAAACAACAAAGGGCAATAACTCAAAAAAAGGGCGTGGCTGAGTAACAGTTCTTGAACATGACATTTGTCCACAAAAAGATCTATAAGTGTTCCAAGCTTGAAGTTGCTAGCACTTATAGTTTAGGAGATATGGTCCGGACAAGAATGTAAGGGAAAAAACAACAAAGGGCAATAACTCAAAAAATAGGTGTGGCAGAGTTATGGATCTTGAACATGACACTTCTCCTTAATGTGATCTATAAGTATACCAAGTTTGAAGTTGCTAGCACACATAGTTTAGGAGATATGTTCCGGACAAGAATGTAATGGTAAAAACAACAAAGGGCAATAACTCAAAAAGTGGGCGTGGCAGAGTAACGGTTCTTAAACATGACACTTCTCCTCAATGAGATCTATAAGTGTACCAAGTTTGAAGTTGCTAGCACATATGGTTCAGAAGATATAGCCCGGACAAGAATGCAAGGGTAAAAACAACAAAGGGCAATAACTCAAAAAGTGGGCGTGACAGAGTAACGGTTCTTGAACATGACACTTCTCCTCAGTGAGATCTATAAGTGTACCAATTTTGAAGTTGCTAGCACATATGGTTTAGAAGATATAGCCCGGACAAAAGCGTGACGGACAGATGGACAGATGGACGGACGGACAGACGGAATCGAGCAAACCTATAGTCCCCCAACCGGTAACTGGTGGGGGACTAATAAGTTGTTATTTATAACAACTTATAAATATCATCTTTTATGTAAATACATTAGAATGAGTAATGAAACAGAATTACGGCCTCAATCTCAAATTGAAATTTGAGAAAATTTGAGCCTGAGAAAAGTTTTATAACCTCTGGCCCTGAAAATTGCAGAACTCAATCAATCCTCATAAAGCTGTACAGGATGACCAGTCTGTAACCATTTTGGCCCTACACTGAAATGCTGTTAAGGTAGTGGAACTGTTATAGTTCCCCAACATTTCGGAACACATGAACTGTCACAATGTTGATGGAGTTTGCCTGATGAAAATCTTAAAGAAACCTCGGTTAACACTGTTAAAGTTCATTACTTCAAAGACATTGTGAAACTATTACAGGTCCACTACTTTAACAAGAATTTAAATGCTTTTGGTCTTCAAATTTCAAAAAAGAATTTTTGAAATTTCTATAATAGCCTTTTTTAGGCTGCAATGGCAACCAGAGTTAAGGATGGATTTTAATTCCGAGGTTCAGAAGAAGTCTAAAGACATTATCAACAGACACATGGCATAATGACAGGACATTCGGCGATAGAAATAGCTCACCCTCAGCACTTTAATCTCAGGTCAGCTAACAAGATATCACAGGGGAAAATATTATACAGCATTACACAAACTGATAGGACTTATTTAAAGTGTACTTTGAGAGTATTAGTTGATTTACATATGAGGAATGTTTCCAAAGAGTTTGTTTTTCATATAACAATTCAAAACTAACCTATAAATTTAGGACTCAGCACAAAACTATTGTAAGGGCCTACAGATATACCTTCATTATGTATTGATCAGGGATGTAGAATTCAAACACCTGACTTGTCCCACATGTGTTTTTCAACTTGCGAACAAGTACTCTTTTTAGGCTACTTGTCCATGGAAGAGTTATCACCAGAGCTAATCTTGTAAGGATACGGAAAAGAAAGAAAAAGAAAAAATTGATAAACCATCCCTATATTTATAAACACAGGTAGAAAAGAGAGTTTTAAATGAATAATATGCTGTTTTCCAGCATTTTCTTCATTTAAAATAATGTTTTCTAGAAATATATCTTATCACTTATTTCGTAGACAAGTTAATCTGAATCATGGACAAGTACAAAATCCTCTTTTACTTTTCCAGGGACAAGCATTGAAAATCTGCATTTCCACAGCCCTGCATTGAAATACTATGACACACTTACCATTTTCAACTTCAGATCTAATACTGGCAAGGGTATATCCAGGCCCAAAACCTCGACATTTATCAAAGGCCTGTCCCCACTGTAACTTATCTGTGAAGATTTTATAACATCGATCATACAGCATGTGGTAACCAGCAGGACAGAACCCGACCCAGGGGCTAGTGGGTGCTGCAGGGGTGGGCAGGGAGCCCTTAAACTTCTTGCAAATATATCCAAACCTCACAGAACAATGGGCATCTTGCCATTTACCTGGATAAGAAGAGAGATAATTATTTACAGTGTTGGCTTTAACAACATGTATAACTTTTTTTCTTCTAAATTGGCTGTGACTCTATAAAAGTAAATCTTCATAAATATAATTTAATTACATGTTTTCACACAAAGTAGCCCAAATTAACAGTCTCAGGTGTAGTAAAGATAGCTAAGCTTAGAGAGTTAGATTATCTTTAAATTGCCTTCATCTTAAACTATTAACTTTGGCACAACATGTTTGTGCTTTGACTTGGATACAGGTGCAGGTAATACAAAAGCCTATTCTTTAAAAGTATTACTTAAGGTAGTGAGCCAGTAATAAATCAACAATATTTCAGACCACATATTCTTTCACAATGTTAACCAAGGTTTCCTAATGATGATCATTAGGAAACTTCGATAAACATATTAAAGTTCATTTCCACCGAAACGTTGGGGAAATATTGCAGGTCCACTACCTTAAGTCTATTCTTTCTATGATTGGCTTTTCTTTGCTGGAAAGTAAATAAAAAATCTATTAAAAAAAGAGGCATCATTGGCACAATATGCATCTTGAGTTATCTACCTTGAGGTAAAGATTGCTTTTTTCATAGTAGGCATATGTGCCAAATTTCAGGAGTATGCCTTTAGTAGACCAAGAGATATCACAAAATGTCAAAATATTTGCAAAACAACTATGGCAATCACAACAACTATGACCAATTTAAGGCCTTAGCAATAACTCAGGTTTTCTAAAAAAAAAACACACACAAAAAACCCGCCGAGTTACAATGGTTCTAGATCCATTCTTAAGCAAAAATGATCATATCTACGAACCATTATTTATAGCAGCACAGTCCTCCTGTCCTTGAAAATCATTTGGTTCTCCTGGTTTCCAGTTAGTGTAGGTGATGGGAGATTTGTCTGACCATCTAGTTTAAATATAGAAATGGAATCAATGCTTAGAAGGCCAACATAGGTTCTACTATCATTATTCTGTTTGTGTTTGTTCCTGGCTAATCATGAATAAAATTATTAGCTATAGTCAATTACATACTTTTATTTCATTTCAATACTTTCAACACTGGTTCTTTTCACTCACCTGAGTATGCAAGTTCCAAGCTTTAAAGTTTGTTGGGTTTTTTTCTATGCATAGTACAGGATCTCAAGACATAAGATTAAGATTCAAGTTGGTGCAATAATTTGAAATGTGTTATACCAAAAAACAGAAAAAGATATAGAGAATAATCATTTGTTTCAGTGAAAGATTGATTTACTTTTGTTTTTATTAAGTGAACAACAAAAGCTATATTTTTATGAGCAACAGAGCCATGAGTGAAAAATAGCTTTGTTGTTCACATAATAAAATATCAACCAGTCTTACCTGGAAAACAAACGATTATTCTAATTCTTTTATGCAAAAATTAGATAAAATGAGAGTGTCCTTAGAAAAATGTTCTTTAAGCTTATAGTAACCACATGATTGCTATGCAACATTCACGGTGATGTCCCTTTTTCAGCTCCAATTAGATGATGTCAAATGGGGGAAAAAGAATTAAGGCTGAATGGTTTTAAAGGAGGTTGTTTTTTCATTCTGTTCCTATTGCAACCAGTTTTTTGTATGAATTTCAATCCAAACCACTTAGCATAAGGATGATACCTTAGGTTTAAAATAGGTTGAAATCTAATTGATAGCCTTGGAGGAAAAGATTTTTAAATTGTGTACTGACTGACAGACGGGCAGACCAATGGACCCCATATGTTGATCAAACATAAGAGCTAAACTTGAGCTCTTCATGCTCATGTAACCTTAAAAGGTGTATATATATAATACATACCTAGTGTTATGAGAAAAAATATCTAACGAGGTTGGGAGAATTGATAAATGTCGAGGCTCTGCCGAGACAATTATCAATTCTCACAACTGAGTTTGATATTTTGTTCATACAATACACTAAGTATGTATTATATTTATCTTATATTCTCTATTTGTTTTGTTTTCGCCGATGTTTCTAACTGAAATGCAAGTTTCTAAAAATAACCGCATTATATCATTGTTCTTAGAATAACTGTGATATCATAAAAAATATCATACGGGATGTTATCACACAGATATTTGTATAGTTATTAGATAAAAAATTGTCTGATCTAATTCTTTAAAGGCATTATTTCTTATGACTGTGATATAATTTAAATGTCAAAGCATGAACGCAATGTTAAATATTTACCTATATCCAGTGTTCACATCAGATATTTCACTAAACCCTATCCAGTTGTAGGACTTACTTTCATGTAACTGTAATGGAAGGAAGGTTAAACATGTGTACATCTTACTGATAAGAAAAATAACTATGAATTAGAAAATAAAAAGTCAGTTTATAGAAATATCAATGTTATCTGGTAAGGTTGGGAGAAATTATCATGACAAGGCTTTGCCAAGTCATGATAATTTCTTGCAACCAAGTCAAGTTTACATTTATATTCTAAGATACTAACACATTATTCTATTTTTCATGCAATCATTTTTCAGTGGTTAAATTTTATGAAACCTTTTAAATCAAAGAAATTGAAGTAAAGATGGTTCTGGTAAAGTCCAAGAATATGCAAATTATTTTTTAAGATAGACTGCCTGATATCACTTTGTGTTATAGGCAGATGACATCTGATCAATACAGGCTTTATACCATGATACAGTTCAATTATATATCAACCTTATGAACATGAAGTCAAGATTGTTGTGTAATATCATATCAGGACATCAAATGAATTCAAACACAGTTCACTTAACTTGGATGGTAAAGAACAAACTTTTTCATGCTTTAATAAATAGAAGTCTTATTGAGAAAATTAGTTAACTCATGACTGAGCAAATATTATTTTTTTATTTTTCAATTGTTTAGTCGATTGACAATATTTTTTAAGAATCAATTATTTCAGCAAGAGGCCCAAGAGGGCCCCATCACTCTGCTGGCTTTTAATACTTTCAGACTGTCATTAAACAAAGCTTTTTTAACTGAAAACAACACTTTGAAGTCTCTTTAGAACTATTTTGTAATGATTTACTGGGTCTGGTACACATTGCACCAAAATACTCAATCACCATTTACTTGCATACCCTTTACCCATCTTATTACCAACATTAAGGTGATATCAATAAGTAAACCATTCTAAACACATTTTCAGGAACAATTTTGAGTAAAAGGGTCATTCAATACAAGATTCTAGGTAATTAGTCCAACTGATTGGCTTTTTCTTCATGTTCAAAATGAAAATACGCCCCTGTCAATCAATTCAAGTGACCAAAGGAACATTCATGCCAAATTTCATTTCATTCAACTTAATGGTTTGGAAGGAGAATGTTCTTGAAGATTTTATAATGAAAAGAAGACCGGAGTTGCCACACCCATATTGGGTGGCCAATCCATTTCTTTAACAACTTTAAAAGAGAGCCCCCCCAAGGATCATTCATGCCAAGTTCCATTGAAATTGTGCCGATGGTTTGGGAGGAAAAGATTTTTAAATATTTTATAGTGAAAATAAGCACAGATCCTATACTTTGACAATATTATTGAAGTTGTATGGGCATTATTGAAATAGAGGATATTGAATGAGCAGTCATGGAATACCGAATTTATTGAACTAGTCTCTTATAAACAGATAAAAACGAGGCTGTGGTGAGTTTTTATCTGTTTTAGATGACAAGTTTAATAAGTTCTTTATTTTATGATCACAATTTTTATATTCTATTTATAATATGACCCGAATTTTCGCTAAAAAATGTCTTCTTCAAATTCAACATTTCAATTTTCCGCGAAACTTATAATGCCGCTTAAAACTGACGACACAATGTTTACTTTATGACGTCATTTTCCCGGTTACAAAGTAGCCTTGCTATTCCCTCTGAACTCATTTGCATAGCTATTCCACTAGTGTAATATCTAAAATATTCAATGATGTTATTTCACTCCCGCGACGTAGGTCGTATTATAAATTGATTTCAATATAACTGGACCACTTAGGACTAAACTCCTAACCTTGAATACCTTTCAGATTGAAACTGCCTCAACTTAATTTGTTGCAAAGCAGAATTATTACCTCCTTTGTCCCAGTTTCAGAAACAGTGTTTAGACAAAGTACAATTGCCACCTTGACCTATGTGACCCTTAGTCTAGAGTCTGAAAATGAAAATGACTAATAGAGGGACAGACAGGCAAATGAAAGAATGAAGGAACAGACAGATGGACAGATAGACAGAATATGCCAAAACAAATATGCCCCCCCTCTCCTTTGTAGGTGGGTGGGTGTGTGTGTGGGGGGGTATAACAAGTGATGTTAACCCTTGTCATGCTGAACCCGGAATATTCCTGCTTTAACAGGAGGTATAGACAAAGATCAGCCTGCACATATGTGCAGTCTAATCTTAGTTCATACCACCTGAATTTCATTTTTAAACCAGAAATGTGTAAAACAATGCATTTCCAAATTCAATACTCACTCCAATTTGGTAACATCCAGTGCTTTTTGCACTTTGATTTTACATTTATTTTGAAGAGGTTTTTATTCAGCATGACAAGGGAGCACACACCCAGTGAGATCAGAAATTTATCTTCAAATTTCAAAATCTTCACTCTTACCATGACATGAAAGACAAATGAGTTCTCCAGGGCCGATGAAATAGACACGAGATCTCCACCATTTAACTGACAAGCGTCCCTCGCACCCCTCCATGTAGTGGCGTTATCTCCAATACCAGGGACGTATTTATAACAGTTATTGTTATAGAAGGACCAACCTGGATCACACAGACCACCTAGAGGGTAAAAGAAGAAATCTGACATGCAGGTGCCAGCCCTTATTTCATGATACAAAACGGTGTAAACTGTTTGCAAATTATACCCGCTTTGCTTGCAAGAGCAGGTGCAAAGCCGGGTTTAATTTACAAACAGTTTACACAGTTTTGTCAGGGCAATTGCTTGATAGTAGATAGAATTTCCAAGTCAAAAATGGGCATAATTTGTACAAACATGCATTTGTAAATATCATTTGATTGTTCAATGTATTAGGTTGATTGGTTGTCCATAGGGGCCTGTTTTACTAAATTTCTTACAATCATTTTTTACATAAGTCAAAAATTAAAGTTGCTTCTAGATTAGTATCTAAATGTGGAATTCTGCCATGCAACATCTCATTGAAATCTTCTTCTAAAGAAGATTCCGATGAGACATTGCAAGGCAGAATCTATCAATGAATGAAAACACCAGGTAGGATTTGTTATTTTAACTAACGATTAATTTTTGAATAAGATTCTTAGCAAAACAGCCCCAGGTAATTCAAGTTTTGAGTTTAAATATTTCATAGCTACTTTTTTTTTAATAATATATCAAACACATACGATGAACAATCAGCAATTAGCAAAATGTTTCGAAGACAAGTACAATCAACTTAGTATCAGCCAGTCCCTTTGTTGAATTTACACAACTTTCAGTCTCCTTTGAAACTTAAGGTAGCAATGGACACATGGCGTCATTTTTTTTCGCACAATGAATTTTTTTCTTGGTCACATATGTTGTAGATTAACATTGTGTAGTCATTATATCAAAATTTGAAGGTACCTTTCCACGCTCGTTTTCATGCTAGAGTTATCTGTCCTTGAGTGGTATAGGCCATTTTTCAGTAAAACGGTTATATTCATTTTAGGTCTAGTATAAACCCTGTACTAAGTTATAGCTTTAAAACGAATACATTTTGATAGACCTTATACATGTACACAATGGCTATTGACAAGCTAATTTCTCTTTGATCGATTGCATTTGCACAATTTGCTTTCAAAAGTTAAGAATGCACAAATTTTTGTAATTTTACTAGGTAAAAAAGCCACAAAAACCTATTTTTTGAAGAAATTGCCCAATGAATTTTTCTTATTTTCCGATATGTTTAAAATCCATATTTGTCCTTTATTTGGTAAAAAATTCAGCATACCTTTCCATGCAAATAAGAAAGTTTTTCGTTATTATTAGGTGTTCCCCCCTAATCGAATGACGGTTTAACGCATTTTTATTGTTAAATTTAATGATCCAGTCATTCAATTAATATCAAATGTTGAAAAGAAGCTAAATTATGAAGTTTTACCATCATTATTCTACGTTATTTGTATAAGTAGAATCTTACGAAAACCGGTCTTTTTAAACAGAGCGCAAAAAGAGCCGTAAAATAAACGAAACCCCACTTCCGGTTTATAGAGTCGGGAGGCCGCTGTCCATTGCCACCTTAAGATAAATGTCTGTTGAAGAACTAAATTGAAGCATCAGCGCTTAAAAGGCACTGTAAGTATCCATACAGTATAGTGGTATTTTCCACAGCATCGGAACTTCGAAATATTGTAAGGTAAAGTCCCAGGTATTGGTTAGTAATTCTTGGTCAGCAATAAAATTTAAGGATAACTAGTGTTGCAAAGTATACCCCCAATACAAGTGCTTGTCAATAATGAAAAGCCATTTTTCATTAACGGGCTGTAACTCTGTCAAAAGACCATAAACTGTAACCAAAATATCACTTGCACATCTCTGCCTGATACTGATTGCATCTATAAAATTTCAAATAAATCCTCCCATTAGTTGCTGAGAAATTGAAGGGAGAGGAAAATGAGTGGACAGTCAGATCAACCAACAAGCTGATTTCTCTTTACCCCCCCCCCCCCCCCATTATGGTTTGGGGTATAATAAAGAATTCAAACTGTGCTTAAACACTCAGATACTTCATTTCATTATCAACTCCAACAAGTGGATGCTATTAAGATAAGTAACTTACTTGGTCCTGCTGTTGGTATAGGAATGGTGGACAGAGTTGCTAGGTGATAACCTGAAAGGGATAAACTTGATTGTTGCAAAGCATGTATTTTGTGGCCCAAATGTCTAGCCTCATTGAATAAAGATATTATCAGGTTTTCAGTCTGATTTCAATGAAATAGAGCCCAAAGGACTCAACTTGTGGGTCCTATCTGTATGTTTGGGAGTCTGCTTTAGATAAGGACTATTTTTTAAGCAAAAAAAAATACTTTTATGAGAATTCAGAAATTCAGATTAAAGGTTAAGAATGTCCAAGGCATTTATTATCTATGAGATTTTGGGACTAAACTTCAGGAAAGAATTGAAGACTGTTTAAAACAGTCTTCAATTCTTTCCTGAAGTAGATCCCCAGAGGGTCTATGGGACTCATATCAGGTACTTTTTAGGCTCCTGGCTCCTTATTTTTGCATCTCAGACTCAAGCTGCAGCCCTTAAAATCCTTCATTATTATTACATCATTCACAAAGCTTTGATAACAGATTTACAGTAATGAACACAGAAAAGTTTGTTCAATGAATTATCAAAGCAACTAAGAATAATTTCAAGGACAAGTTTGCATGGTCACATTAATTGTGCCCTTGAAATTTGTCCCTAATCATAACCTTGAACCGAGTACTAGACAAGATTCATCCAAAATCAAATGGGAGCCAAATTTGATGTAATTTTCTTCAAATTTGGTTTTGATTGAATAGGGGGGAAATGCAGCTTTACATAAATTTTCATTAATATTGTTAGTGTTAGCAGTGCTGAATCATAGATTCCTAGATTTTTTCCAATTTTGGTGAAAATTTTGTCATATACATATATATACCTTCTTTAGACATTTTCTTTACCTCTTTTCACCTTACATATCCAAGGATGTTGACTTGTACAAGAGTTATCGTTCCACAGCTTACTTCTCTGCATGATAATACAGTCCTCATTCCCACCAAAATCATTTGGTTCACCAATATCAAAGTTAACATAATTCACAGGGGAGTTGTCTGACCAGGTAAAACCTATGGAACAAGATGAGTTTCATATATACTAGTTTCCAGACAAACTGCAAGTGAACCTGTATGTGACAATTCCAACAATTTGACATCTGCCCGAGGTGAAACATTTCGAATCCCAGAAACTTACTTAGTGTAAGTAGAGGATTGCCAAACTGTCTACAAATACTTTAAAACCTAAATCTACCTACAAATCGCAAAGTGAAGACTGGTCAGACTGTGCTGATGCACAGTCTGGTCAGAGTCTTTGTTTGGCGCACAAATTGTTGGAAATGTAAAGCACAGGCTTAATTTAGCCAATGCTTCACATAAATATTTCAGACAAGAGCCGTCAGAGACGGATTATGCTCCCCGAATAAGGCATTGTCACAAAAACAAGAGCCATGTTGGACATGGACATCCCCCGCCACAAAAGCTTGATAGTAAACTGAAGCCTAATAGATTCTTTTGTACTGTCAGAGATTAACCTCCTATTAAATCTAAGTATTAAAAATAACAAAGGGCAATAACTCCAAAATTATGCAAGCAAAAGTTATAGTTCTGGTGTATTGCACTTCTCCTCCATAAGATCTAGCCACCCATAAAGTTTCAAGTTGATAGCTATTATACTTTAGGAGATATGCTCCAGACAAAATCTAAGTATCAAAAATAACAAAGGGCAATAACTCCAAAATTATGCAAGTAAGAGTTGTAGTTCTTGTGCACTGCACTTCTCCTCCATGAGATCTAGCCACCCATAAAGTTTCAAGTTGATAGCTATTATACTTAAGGAGATATGCTCCAGATATAATCTAAGTATCAAAAATAACAAAGGGCAATAACTCCAAAATTATGCAAGCAAGAGTTGTAGTCCTTGTGCATAGCACTTCTCCTCCATGAGCTCTATCCACCAATAAAGTTTCAAGTTGATAGCTATTATACTTTAGGAGATCTGCTCCAGACATAATCTTAGTATCAAAAATAACAAAGGGCAATAACTGCAAAATTATGCAAGCAAGAGTTGTAGTTCTTGTGCACTGCACTTCTCCTCCATAAGATCTATCCACCCATAAAGTTTCAAGTTGATAGCTATTATACTTTAGGAGATATGCTCTGTGGTCAGATTTCAAAGACTCAAATAAGCTGTTATTTTATTCAGCTAACATAAAGGTAACAAACATTAAACCCCCTTTTTGCATGACATATTTTTAGACACAAATTTCAAATAGTTTAGTCTAAAGAGCATCTGATTTGCTACTCAAATGTGAAATTTCATTAAATTCTGAACATAAGACTAGGAGAAATGAAAGAATAACTGTATTTTACGCCCTAACGTAAAGGTAACAAACATTAAGCCCCCTTTTTCCATGATATATATTTTTTTACGTTAATTTCAAATTGTTTATAGTAAAGGGCATCTGATTTGCTACTCAAATATGAAATTTCACTAAATTCTGACTATTAGACTAGGAGAAATTTGGGAAAAACTGTTTTTTACCCTAAGTCCCCTTTTTCCCGTGACGAGGCCTCAAATCCAAAAACTGCACTTCTCCTCCATAAGATCTATCCACCCATAAAGTTTCAAGTTGATAGCTATTATACTTTAGGAGATATGCTCTGTGGTCAGATTTCAAAGACTCAAATAAGCTGTTATTTTATTCAGCTAACATAAAGGTAACAAACATTAAACCCCCTTTTTGCATGACATATTTTTAGACACAAATTTCAAATAGTTTAGTCTAAAGAGCATCTGATTTGCTACTCAAATGTGAAATTTCATTAAATTCTGAACATAAGACTAGGAGAAATGAAAGAATAACTGTATTTTACGCCCTAACGTAAAGGTAACAAACATTAAGCCCCCTTTTTCCATGATATATATTTTTTTACGTTAATTTCAAATTGTTTATAGTAAAGGGCATCTGATTTGCTACTCAAATATGAAATTTCACTAAATTCTGACTATTAGACTAGGAGAAATTTGGGAAAAACTGTTTTTTACCCTAAGTCCCCTTTTCCCCTGACGAGGCCTCAAATCCAAAAACCGTCACAGATGCATCATCACTATATCATAGGGAGTTCACATGGTAAGTTTCATACAATTTGGCCCAGGGGTTATGGAGAAATAGGTGGGGACGGACGGACGGACGGACGGAATTACGGACTGACGGACAGACAAAGCGGCGGCTATATGCTCTCCCTTCGGGGAGCATAATAAAGATTATATTGAATAGAATGTCTTTCTTGGAAAATATATGACCCCAAAATGGCAATTCTTAAATTGGCAACTCTTGTAAAAGTTTGACCTTAACCAATTTACCTTGACTTTAAATTGTGTGGATTGATGGTTTGTTAGATACGAACATTTGACCTGAAATAAATAAATGTTTATTTCATAGGTTTAGTTTACAGATAAAGTTGGGAGCGTCAGATTGAAACTGTTAAAAAAAAAATCCATTGAGCTCAGATGTCCTTGACCTTAATACCATTTGAAAGGTTGTACTGCAATATGCAAATAGACATGTGAAATATGAAGGCTCTAATACTTTCCATTTCAATGTGCTGGCCAGTGTTAATCGACAAACCTCTTCAACCCTGATACCCTTATGCAGAGTTCACAATAAAATATCAAACTCATTTATCTTTTATAAAATTTACTAGAATTTGAAAGAAACAAATCACGTACTGTTTTCTGTATTTCTGTCATTCAAGCCAATCCAAAATCCATCACCATGGCTGAAAGAAAGTATTTTTTTATAAATTCACTAAATTGTACATAAAGGAATTTGTTAAATGTGTGTCCCATACAATCATACTTTACTACTCTCTAGGGAAGAGCTTGGGAAAACAGTGAGGCAATCATCCACAGGGACAAAGACTTTCAAAATTTCATCGAATTTGCTGTCTGCATTATCTTTCGATGTGGACCTATCTGAAATTTTGTGTATGGTAAATTGGACTCTTATCATAGTCAATCTAGAAAAATGTGCCTACACTAGACTAAAGGTGCTGGATGGTTGATAGATAAGAGCACCACCTATGGGTGCAGGTGCTGAATTATACAACAAGAGTTGTCAGCGGACAACGTAGTTCGCCCAAACAAGCCCAAGAAAGAAATATAAAAAAAGTTCTTTTGTTTCAACTTCATGTGTAAGGTTAGATAAAAAGAAAGCCTATAGCCTGATGAAATTACAAATGGAATTTCATTGTATTAAATAAAAGGTTTATCATCTTATCATCACATTTATGAAGCATAATTGTCCTAGCTGTAAGCATTAAAAAAATATGCGAGTTTAAAGCAATATGCTTAAGATACAAAAGTCAAGGCCAGAAACTCAAGGGATTTGATCACAGGAAAAGCCTATCTCACCTGTTGAGTAAGGATATTAGGTATAATGGCCATAGGTATATTCACTCAGAAAATATAAACAAGGTTAAAGTTTTGGGTTAAAGTTTCCTAAGTCCCAAAAATGGTCATGGTCAAAATGTCAAGGCACTTGGTCTCTGGTGTAAGCATATCATGTGGTGAGTGCATATATGAAGTTCTGATGTCCCTAGGTGAAAGCATTCAGAAAATAAAAGCAAGTATAAGTTTTTTGGTTAAAGTTTTTAGTTAAAATTTTTCTTCGTCCATAAAAGGTCAATGTCAAGGTCAAAAGTTCAAGGCACTTGGTCTCTGATAAAAGCCTATCACCTGCAGAGTGTGTATTTGAACTAATGATGTTCCTAAGTAAAGCATTCAGAAATTATAAGCAAAGTTGAAGTTTTTTGGATAAAGATTTTTTGGTTAAAGTTTTTGGTTAAAGTTTTTTTAAAAGGGTCAAGGTCACTGTCTCAAGGTCATTTTGACATAGGTGCTTGTCTTAAATGAAAGCCGATACCCTAATTAGTGTCTATGTGAAATATAAAGCCTCTAGGATTAATATTGATAGAAATAAAAAACTTTAACCTAATGTGGACGCCAACACTAATGCTGACACCCAAGGGTACGGCAATAGCTCTTCCAAGACTTTTGTCCCGGGGGGGGGGGGGGGGGGGGGGGGGCTAAAAATCTAAGTCCAAAAAGGGGTATAACTCTTGGAAAACAGATGGTAAGATAAAAACAAATGTCATATAATTCATACCTAAAGTTTTTGAACAGAACATCAAGTTCACCAGCAGAATGGAAGGAGGCTAGATCTCCACCTTTCTGTATACAGTCTTGTCTGGCATGATCCCAACTCTTCCTGTCTTGTTGATTTAACTGAACAGTAAAGTGTTAGGACTTAGAAATCATAGATAAGGTAGGATTTTTTTTAAACATGTCTACATTTTTATCAATTTTCTAATTGAAGTAAGAAGTATGTAATATCTTGTTCATTCTAAAAGTTATCTACTGTTTAATGATAAAATACTGTTAAATTAATTGCCCACTTATGGGAGCTTTTTGTACCTTTTAAATCAGTGTTAGCTTGTTCTAGTTTGTGAAGAATTGTCTGCTCAATTAACACAAAGTTTTGAATTTGGGTCTGTACATGAAAATAACAGCAACTGGAATTTGTTTTTATATTAAATATCCAAGTCAAATAATTGACTCTTTTTACATATATTCATAAATATACCTGATAACAAGCCTGTATTAGTCCAGGTTCACAGCTGGGTAGTGGTGGTGTGTTGGGTGAGAAAGGAGTTTTGTACAAATAGTTATGTCTTCTAACAGATCCACCTACCTGATAACAAGCAGAGTCTGTCTGTATAAGTCTAGGATCACAGCTGGGTAGTGGTTGTGTGGTGGGTGGGGTTGGGAGTGTACTACAAATGGTTGACTGTACGTCAAGATCCACCTACCTGATAACAAGCTGAGTCTGTCTGTATAAGCCCAGGATCACAGCTAGGTAGTGGTGGTGTGGTGGGTGGGGGTGGGAGTGTTGTATAACCTATTCTCTTCTGTTCACATACACTCCCCAGTTTTGTAGAACAGTTGAAGGTCAACCACAGGCCTGCGTTACCTCCGCTGTCTAGTGATACACAGCTTTCACTGCTGCTACTACCAGCTGCTAACATGGGAAAAATAAAGAAAATATTGTCATATATTGATAGATTAATGTAAAACAGTTGTAACTCCCTTTTGACCAGCTGCTCATATGGGAGAAATGATAATAATTATTAATGGCTTAGTGTGAAACAGTTGTAACTCCTTATTATTAACATATAGGGAGTTACAACTGTTTCATGCTGGGCCATCAATATGTAGGGAAGACAAAATTTCAGCATATCTACAGTTGAGTTCGACACTTTGGTCACCCGCAGATGACATAACATTTTATAATGATTAATAATGCAGTACGCTCCAGATAATAATTAATTCTAACTTTTCTTAATTGTCAACATCTTAACAAGAGCCATGTCGAACATGGCCATCCTCCACAGTAAAAGCTTAAAAGTAAACTGAAGCCAGCTAAGTTTAGGGTTCTTGCAATAATATAAATTTATGAAGAAAAACAGTAGTAGGAATTTGTACCACAAAATTGGTAAAACTGTGGACAAAGATATACCTGAAGAGGAAAGATTGTGTCAAGTTCAAGGGGAGATAATTCTTCAGACAGAGGGAGTTGACACTCCAAAATTGTGTTAAACTTCAAAATGTCATCAAAATTTCATTTGTTTTGAATCTAAACTGTAGGAGTTTGCGACGAAAAACTGTTATTATTTTGTACATAGACTGATGGACACATGGACAGACAGGCAGGCTAATATCAGTGTACCCTGAAAACATTTGTTTTGCAGGGTATAATTATCTATAATCATGAAAACATTTGTTTTGCAGGGTATAATTATCTATAATCATTAATCCATATTTGTATTGATTTATTTCATACAAACAGCCCAATGTCTGTATCTCTCGTTTGAAATACTAACCAGGTTCTAGTGGTCCCCAGTTACTGTAAGATAACTGTGAGAATCTATAGTCATACTGGAATGTTCCTGGATGATCTCCTAGAAGATATAATACCTGTCCAGTAATAACCTCTAGAATACTGACTTTACACTAACCTGGTTGTCTTGGTCCCCAGTTACTGTAAGACAACTGTGAAGATCCATAATCATACTGGAATGTTCCTGGATGACCTCTAGAGGTTATACTAGTCCAGTAATGGCCTGTCTTACTGCCTAAAATACTGGCTAAATAGGACTGTTCATATCTGGAATTGATGTTTTAGATTTAAGAATGAAACCAATAATCTGTTTACTGCAACTGATTAATTTTTAACAGGCCAATGAAATTACCTTATTGATGATTCAGCTTGACACAGTCTTAAGTGCATCCATGTTCACAGGCAGTTACAACTGTTTCATGCTGAGTCATTGATTCACAAAGGATAAAAGAATAAAACTTTATTACAAGAAAGTCAATGGAAATATATTCATACATTCATTTGTTTTATGTAATCATAAATACATCTGTTGATCTGTTGGAGAACCTTGTAGGTCAAATACAGGTTCCTCCACTCTGATATGCATGTGGGATAAAAAATCAATAGAATGAAGTTTAACGCCGCTTTCAACATTTTTTCAGTTATATCGCGGCAGCTGGAGCATCTAACAATGGTTTCCTGGTATTTCTCTCATCAGTACAACCACCACATCCATTCCTAGCCTCCAGATGCTATCTCACATAGGTCTATTGTGGGATAGCAAATAAAAATCCGAATTGAAAAGAGTGTAATTTGTACAAAAAAATTTATTTAGAGTTTTCCCCTTGAAAAAGTAGGTTTTTCTATCAATTAAAACAGTTATTCCAATTATTTAGTCAATGCCTTTAGTAATACCAGAGACATTTACAAAATATCGGGGTTGTTATACAAAATTAATCACCATTATGATAACAAGAGCCATGTCGGACATGGCCATCCCCCGCCGAGAAAGCTTGATAGTAAACTGAAGCCTAATAGATTAAGGGTTCTACTTTAAGAAATTAAGCCCCTACAAAATCTAAGTCTTTAAAATAACAAAGGGCAATAACTCCAAAATTATGCAAGCCAGAGTTATAGTTCTTGTGCACTGCACTCCTCTTCCATGAGATCTATCCACCAATAAAGTTTCAAGTTGATAGCTATTATACTTTAGGAGATATGCTCCGGACAAAATCTAAATCTTGAAAATATCAAAGGGCAATAACTCCAAAATTATGCAAGCAAGAGTTGTAGTTCTTGTGCACTGCACTTCTCCTCCATGAGATCTATCCACCCACAAAGTTTCAAATTGATAGCTATTATACTTTAGAGATATGCTCCGGACAAAATCTAAGTCTTTAAAATAACAAAGGGCAATAACTCCAAAATTATGCAAGCAAGAGTTGTAGTTCTTGTGCACTGCACTTCTCCTCCATGAGATCTATTCACCCATAAAGTTTCAAGTTGATAGCTATTATACTTTAGGAGATATGCTCCGGACAAGTTTAGTGACGGAAGGACGGAATGACGGACGCAGAGCATTACTAGATCCCTTCGCCCAAAACGGCGGGGGATAATAATGCCAAGGCTATAGCAATACCTAAGGTTTTCTCAGAAACCGGCTGAGCTAAAAACAAATTTTACTGTAAAAATTTCAAGGTGGAATGAGTTCTGAGGTGCTCAATAATTCTTATCTTTTGAGGTACAAGCCTGTTGTTGACATCTGAAACAATATCACACAATTTCCAGCATCCATGACTGGCCTGACACAGGCTTTTCTTATTGCAAATTTTTCTATGCCACATGTTATACATAGGGTGAAGCCATCACAGATCTTGAAATAGTTTTAAATAGTTCTAAATGAGTAAATATCCTACATTAAATCAGTGAAGGACATAAGGCATTTATTTATACGGCAGAAAATGCTGGATTTCATCATTTTCATCAATAAAGGGTTTGACACTAACTACTTTTTGCCACCAGCCTGAAGGACCTGTTTACCCTCAATATTACAGGTTCTACCTAATAACAACAGGTCCTGCATGAAAACCATGTTTGAGTTTTAGCAATTTAAAGGAAAATTGCAAGGGAAACATAGTTGGAAAAGAAGAAATTGCTTTTGTCAAACAATTTCTTCTTCTTCTACAATGTTTTCCATTTGGAAATGCAAATATATGTATAGAAAGGAAATTATTTTTCAAAATTGACTAGATATGAAATACTAGGTACTGCCATTAACTACATGTCTAAAGAACATGCAGCATGGTAACATCTACCAGTCCTTCCTAAAATCCACAGGTCTAGGAATGGTGTTAGCGTTGATCCCTGCATTAAAACAATATTTTCTCAAATTTAACCTAATCACTTTTTACAGACAAGATCATTTTGACCATGAGCATATAAAATATTTTTACTTGTGCAGAGAACATGAAGAAAATCAGTATTCTCACACCAAGAGCTGTAGCAGGGAATGAAACTAAATACTTTTTGCCACCAGCCTACAGGTCCTATTAGCCCTAAATCTTACAGGTCCAGCCAGATAATAGCAGGTCTTCCTTGAGAATTTTAATTATATTTAAGAAATCAGAGAGGTAAATTGTTTGGAAAAAAAGTTGCTATTTTCAAGCAATAGCTTGAGTAGAACCAGAGATAATACAGAAATACACCAATTGCACGTAAAACCTTTGCAAGATTTTAAGTATGAAAAGGTTAAATTTCCTCTGAATACAATATCAGAGTAAATGAATCTTTATCTAGAGACTTATCTTATGGTCGCAGAAGCATGTGCAAAGTTTGAAAGCAATTGCTTTGGTAGAAACAGAGATTTGACAAAGTTGCATGTAAATTCATAACCAAAGCATTACTCCAATGCCAACTCAATACCTTGGTTACCAGAATAGCCTTCTATTCTAGGAATAGTCGAGCTTAAAATGTGTCTTTTTCTAATAGTTTTTCTATCTATAGGCACTTATAATATACTCAGAACAAGAAGTTAAGCGCCACCAGTTTTTAAACAGAAGATTTTTAAAGGCAGGGAGCCTGCATTAATTCAAAATAACAGAGATGTAAATATTGAGTTCCAATGTTAAAAATGGTATGTTGATTTAACAATTTCACAACAATACATGGGTGGTGATAAATTTTATTGACTTTGTACCTTGAAATGTAAATCACGTATTTTCACCTATTTTTAAAACATGAAAAACTATTGTCAAAGCCGACTTACGGTGTTGTCTATGATACGAAACCTGGTTTTAGAAGTCAGATAACACAAATGCGATTAATTCCAGTCACATCTTAGTCAGTAGTGTGTGTAAGATCCGTGAGCATTGATCACTGCGCACACCCTCCTCGGCATGCCACGAATCAGCGTCTGGATGATGTGTTGAGGGATTTGCTGCCACTCCTGGTGCAGTGCTGCTTCTAACTCAACCACATTTTGTAAAGGAGGCTCTCTCCAACATATACAGCACCCTAAAATGTCCCACAGGTGCTCGATGGGGTTAAGATCGGGACTACAAGCTGGCCATGGAATGGTGGTGATGGCTTCACGTTGCATAACGTCCGCCACGACTCTTGCTCTGTGGGGTCTGGCGTTATCATCCATGTACACTGGTCTTGTTCGAAGAGGGTGATTGTCAAAATGTGGAATTACCACAGGAAAAAGGATGTTATCGCGATATTTATCGCTAGTCAATGTTCCTGGAACTGTCACTAGGTCCAGTTTACAGCCGTAGGAGACACAACCCCATATCATAACAGAGCCACCGCCACCCTGATAGGTTGGTTGGACGTACTTTGGCGCAAATCGGATGTTAGGTTGTCTCCAAACATGAATTCGGCCATCGGTGACATGCAACAACATACTGCACTCATCTGACCAATGGATCCGACGTCATTATGCCAAGTTCCAACGTGCCCTCGCTCTACACCATATTAGACGTTCATTGATGTGTCTCTGTTGTAACTTTGGATGTTTCAGGGGTCTTCGTGCCTTATACCCAGCCATCCAAAGTCGATTTCGCACTGTTGAAATAGAGACCCGTTTGTGTGTATTCCAGTTGTCCCTTAGTGCAGGTTCACTGGTGAAGGGCAGATGCTGACATGACGCAAAAGTGCTCTATCCTCTCGAATAGACGTTACTCTAGGGCGTCCAGATCTGACAAGGTCCTTAACGTCGTTTGTCTGTGCGTGTTTTTGTACCAAACGTGTTATCACACTGTGGTGGTACCCCAGCTGTCTGGCAATGGCTCTACAAGACATCCCAGAATCTGGCATTCCAATTATTTGCCATCTTTAATTTGTAGACAATCTACGCCTTGCCATGACCGAGTTTCAAATTGAAAAGTTAACAATTGCACGAGCTACACGACGTAAGTATCTCTGACAGAAAAGCTGACTTTCCACTTTGCACGACCCATGGCTTTACAGTCATTGCACGAGACTTGCTGAATAAGCAGGTGCATTGGAAACATTTTTAATCAATAGCTACAAGGTTGTTTGACAACATATATACGTTGTTAAAGTTTTCGATAGAAATTTTATTAACTTAAAACTTAGTGGCGCTTATCTTTATGTTCTGAGTATATTTTTGCATTGACACTTGAAATATTAACAAACCTGTCATCAACCCTAACCAGTTTTCCACCTAAGGTCTCACACACGGTTTTAGCCTGGCTCCATGACCTTTTAGCATCAGCTACAATGTAACAGGAAGCTCTATACCCTGTCCATCCGTCTGGACATCCTGGTATCTTAGTGGCAACACTAGGTTGGATGGACGGATGTTTGTCTGTCTGACAGACATATTGGTTCACAGAATCACAGGTGTCACTCTCCCAACCTCCTGTCTGAAATTTGACAAAAAGTTTATACTAGTTCTTTTTATGCCTAGTCCCTGACGACGCATTCAAAAATTAATGTGCCTTTTGATAATTTCCACTGGTGTTTTCAATGCAAATGGTAAGAAGATTTGTTTGTGAAAACAAATGCCTCTGAGACAGCAAGTTTGTACTTGTCATATTGCATTAACCTTTGTATCTGCAGATTTGTTTTGATGAGATCTATCACCATGCCAGGTATGAGAATTGTATCTTGAATAGGCTTAGAATAATTGGCAATGTTAAGTTTTTTTTGTTAAGTTTTGCAGACATAGAAGTGGACAGAAAGACAGAGGAATAATGCTTAAACAATATGCTCCTGATCTTATCCATAAAGGGGCGTACAGCTATTCATATTTGAGCATGTACCTGAGATTTCCAATAATTTCAAATATGAACAAGGTAAAGACTCTGGCCAGCCTGTACATCTGCACAGTCTGACCAAAATCTTCACTATGCGCTTAGTATATAGATAAGGTCTCAACGTATCTGTAGACCATCTGGTAACTTTATATTGACAGTATGTGACTGTCTAGGCTGCTCTATGTTTGCCTCTAATGCACACTTTGAATTATTGGAAAACATCTCGCACAGGCTCATTTTTAACACAATTCACCAGAAAAAAATGCCATAGAGGATAGTTGTTTTGTATTAGACAAAGTTACCCTATACACTGGGATCTTGTTTTCTCACCTTGGCATCCATTCTAACACAATCCTGTTGATTATTTAGACTACTGCTAGGCTGATTAAGACCCCAGTTGGTATATTTGACTTGTTTACTGACAGACCACTGGAAAAATGACTCCTCCTCAATGTCATTAAAGCCAATCCAAGCATGGAACCCATCTGAAACAGAATAAGTAAAATAATATATATGTAAAACATTATACCTGACAATTAATTTTGAATAACAACAACTTAGAAATTTTCCTAAAGGAAAAGGTTTGAATATAAACTTAAAGAAGAATACGGGTCTTGCAGATAGAACATAGTTGGGATACAAAGGCTACATTATTTAGTATTGTTTTCTTGAACTTTAAGTCATGTGCAGCATTAGGCACAGTATTGGTTTCTAATAGCAGCATATAACTGCAAAGTCTGGTAATGTTGACCCTCAGGAGAGGCCAGATGTTCTTAGCTACAAAACATATCTTTACCCTCAAAACTTACTGCCTGTGAAAGACAGAATACAAGGTCTTATTGTTGTTGATCATTTGAAGGGCTAGATTTCCTCCTAACATTTTACAGACAGCCTGAGTATCATACCAAGACTTAATGTCTAACAACACTTCCCTCTTTCAGACCTAGATACTTCATGCCTGTATGAGACTGATTACAAAGTCTTGTTGATGTTGTTCATTAGGTGAAGCTAGATCTCCTCCTAACATTTTACAGGCAGCCATTAATTCATAACATCTAACATTTTCAGACATACATACCTCCTGCCTGTAGAAGACTGAATACAAAATCTTGCTGATGTTGATCATTAGGAGAGGCGAGATCTCCTCCTAACATTTTACAGTCAGCCTGGGCATCATACCAAGATTTGGTGTCTAACAACAACATATAACACTGGTCTAGATACCCCTTCCATCTGGGTGGACACACCTTAAACTGGGGAGCTGAAACAGATGTAAAGAAGAAAGGACTTGAATTGGTGCTGATCATTAAAGGGTTATTTGAAGACGACTGTTTTCGAATATTTTAAATGTAGGGATGGTAACGAGTACCCATTTTGCTAAACGATTACTCATTCACCTTTCAGATCAAGTACTCGAGTACTCGGATAGATTTGATGACTTTTGATCATTAAGTCTGTGTCTTCAAACGTAAATATGTACTTCATTTGCTGCATATCTTTGGCCAAAGGGGCAGTTGAAATCATATTTGATTGTCTATTTATTTGAAGAAACGGATAGAGGTAAAATGCATGCTTAGAGAGTGTCATTTCTCGGTAATATTTCATCGGTGTGATTTCGGTGGGCAACGCTTTGGAACAACGTTGCAACATTCCGTTGATCCAAAGATCCAAGTAAATGGCACTGTCCCCGATATGAGTACCAAAAGTCGAAGATGCGGAAAGTTACATGATGACGTGTATTGTTTGACAGCAAACACAGTGACAATAGGCACTTGATTGCAAATTAGGAAAAATATCGACGGATACGCCAATCGCCAGACTACCAGGTGATGCAAGCAATATCATTATATAAATAGCATTTCATATGAAAGACCGAAATTTTGAGAAAATAAAAAAAGGAGATTGAAAACGAATTTCCTATGATATGACTTTTAGCGATAAATCAATTAGTGAAATTGGTAATCGATAATCGGATGTTCGATCGAGTACTTGATTAATCAAATACTCGTTCCCATCCCTATTTAAATGTGATCTTATCTTAGACCCTCATGATCGAAAAATAAACAACAACAAAACATCACAAAAACAAAATTCTTCTTTCGTTTTTGAAGTCTTTGACAGGAAATAAATTTGTGTTCAATGAAATAAGATTTGTTGAAAGGGTTAATGTTAAAAAAATTGGGTTGAAATGATAAGGTTTAGTAAGTGACTGTGAAACTAGATCAATATTTCAGAGAGACACTGACTTTTCTAAAAGTCAACCTCAAAGATAACCCTCATAATCTAAGGACCTTCTCACATCTCTACACTATGGCTAACTTTTTCAATGAGAAACAATTTGATATCAGAATATTCTTATATAGTTGAGAAATAGGAAGGCATGTTTCAAATTTTTCATTCCGGTTCTTTGTTCATCTAATGGATCTTTATAACATCTATAACAGGCTAGTTGTGAGAACTTGTGAATGAGTCAATAGATGTAAATTTTTGGGGAGTTGTACAATTTGATTCATAATTTTCAGAGGCTTTAATACCCTCTATGCTTAAATTAGGTAGCCCATTATTGCAATCAGCTTTGTAAATCACCACAAGTTATTTCTTTAGCAAGAATCTGTATTTAAGGGGACAAATACAAATTAATTGCAGGATATCTGCAATGCTGTCAGCTAGATGCAACCCTAGGGTAAACTACACACATACATCAAAGTGTAACAGTAAGAGCCACAGATAGAACTTTTTTTTTCCATTTAAGATCAGTTTTTAATATTGATATCATAAACCCTTTGTTGTTGGTACTCATTTGAATTGCATTGTCAAGACAATTCAAGTGAGTACCTAAAACATAGGGTTTCATTGAGAAATAAAGGCTATGGAGTGGCTTCAACCCCTCTTATCTGTACCTCTGATTGTTACAACTAAGCCTTACTTCATTCAAGCATTATTATGAACAAGATGTGTACAAATGAAACACCAATGCTCCCTCCACTGCTATTCTTCAGATACAGTGGTTTGATACAATTCCCTTATCTACAGCAAACCATTAAACAATAATATAATCCATGGCTGCATGATAAAGTTAATGTGAATTCTAAAATGTACACATATTTGACCTTGCAAAAATGACCTTGAAAGATGACCTTGATACTGGTACCAACTGAAAGGAATTGTCACAAACAAAGATAAATGGAATATGAAGTCTCTATCCCCTACCAATCAAAGGTTTTGGCTAATATTTGGGGGGGGGGGGGTGTTGAGAGCCAAACAAACAAACATTCAGTTCAAAAACAATAAGCCCCCAATAAATTGTTGCAGGGGCATGAAAAGAGATGTTATACTCACTTAGTCCTGTAGAGTAGACTTGGTTTGAAGAAGGTCCACCACAGAAGTAATCATTTTTTGGTTCACAACTCAAATTACAATCTGTAGCTGGTCCATATCTCCCATAGGAATTACCACAGAAACACTTAAACTGGTCCTGTAATTTGATAGGGTAAAAGACTATACACAACTCAAATTACAATCTGTAGCTGGTCCATATCTCCCATAGGAATTACCACAGAAACACTTAAACTGGTCCTGTAATTTGATAAGGTAAAAGACTATACACAACTCAAATTACAATCTGTAGCTGGTCCATATCTCCCAAAGGAATTACCACAGAAATACTTAAACTGGTCCTGTAATTTGATAGGGTAAAAGACTATACACAACGCAAATTACAATCTGTAGCTGGTCCATATCTCCCATAGGAATTACCACAGAAACACTTAAACTGGTCTTGTAATTTGATAGGGTGAAAGACTATACACAACTCAAATTACAATCTGTAGCTGGTCCATATCTCCCATAGGAATTACCACAGAAACACTTAAACTGGTCCTGTAATTTGATAGGGTGAAAGACTATACACAACGCAAATTACAATCTGTAGCTGGTCCATATCTCCCATAGGAATTACCACAGAAACACTTAAACTGGTCTTGTAATTTGATAGGGTGAAAGACTATACACAACGCAAATTACAATCTGTAGCTGGTCCATATCTCCCATAGGAATTACCACAGAAACACTTAAACTGGTCTTGTAATTTGATAGGGTGAAAGACTATACACAACGCAAATTACAATCTGTAGCTGGTCCATATCTCCCATAGGAATTACCACAGAAACACTTAAACTGGTCCTGTAATTTGATAGGGTAAAAGACTATACACAACTCAAATTACAATCTGTAGTTGGTCCATATCTCCCATAGGAATTACCACAGAAATATTTAAACTCCACAGACACCTGTCTCATCCATCTTTCTGACCACATTAGATTTCAAATGGATAAAGGTAACTATGTAGGTATGGTCCTACTTGATTTACAAAAAGCATTCGATACTGTTGATCACTCAATACTTTTAATGAAACTTGAATCATTAGGATTCGGTAATGACATTATTTATTGGTTCTCTTCATATCTGAACGATAGAAAACAGCTTGTTGACGTAAATAAAGTTCATTCTTCACTTGCTAATATTACATGTGGTGTTCCCCAGGGTTCAATACTTGGTCCACTGTTATTTCTAATTTATGTTAATGACATGGCTGCTGTGATTAAAAACAAACTTTTTCTTTATGCAGATGATTCTGCTTTACTAGTCTTAGGTAGAGATAGGGTGACTGTGGAAAAGGCATTGTCTGAGGACCTTAACCTTGTAAGATCATGGCTTATTGACAACAAGCTGTCTTTACATCTTGGTAAAACCAAATGTATTCTTTTTGGTACTAAGCAAAAGATTAAATCTTATACAAATATTTATGTTACATGTAATGGTAATCTTATCAATTCAACTTCATCTGTCAAATTTCTTGGTGCTACTCTAGACCAAAACTTATTGCGGTGAATTAATGGCTAGTTCATTATTAAATAAAGCAAATGCATGTCTGAAGTTCTTGTATCGTAAAAGCGAATATCTAACATTCCAAACTAGAAAACTGCTTGTTTCAGCCTTAATTCAATGTCATTTTGATTACGCTTGTGCATTTTGGTATTTTGGTTTAAACAAGAAGTGGACTGATAAGCTCCAAACCATGCAAAATAAAATGATAAGATTTGTTCTAGAGTTACCTCATAGATCCCAAATTTCAGATATACATTTCAAAACTTTAAGATGGTTGCCTGTTTCCAAAAAGGTAGAAGAGATTTTAAATGTGTTCAAAATTAAAAAACGGATTAGCACCTGACTATATGAAACAACACTTTGCAGCGCCAGCATCCGTAAACAGTAATAATACCAGATTTAACAGCAGTGGCTGTTTTGCGGTGCCGAAGGTTGGGTCCCATGGGAGAAAGTCGTTTTCTTACATGGGCTGCAGCCTTTGGAATTGCTTACCAGTCGATATCAAAGCTATTGAGTCACTTTCCCAATTTAAAGCTAAATTTAAAGGGCACTTAAGCCGCTAAGTTTTGTAAAACTAAAGTTCCTTTAACTGTGATAAAAATGCTGTGATAAGATGAGTATTTAATAATTACCCTGACTTTGAAAGTTAATCACCATGTCCCTCTATGTCGGCCACACCCTTGCATAGGACCATACGGAAATAAGAGATAACCTTTCTCTTTTTTGCGTTATCCTAGGTAGGGATGTGGCAGACATGGTATCTATTTAATATCTGTGATCATGTGTTTTATGTTGTTTTATATACTGGCTACACTGTGATAATTTATTTCATGTTTTACCATGTAATGTCATGTATCTTTTATCTAAATAAAATCTATCTATCTATCTATCTATCTATCTATCTATCTATCTATCTATCTATCTATCTATCTATCTATCTATCTATCTATCTATCTATCTATCTATCTATCTATCTATCTATCTATCTATCTATCTATCTATCTATAAACTGGTCCTGTAATTTGATAGGGTAAAAGACTATACACAACTCAAATTACAATCTGTAGCTGGTCCATATCTCCCATAGGAATTACCACTGAAACACTTAAACTGGTCCTGTAATTTGATAGGGTAAGGGACTATACACAACTCAAATTACAATCTGTAGTTGGTCCATATCTCCCATAGGAATTACCACAGAAACACTTAAACTGGTCCTGTAATTTGATAAGGTAAAAGACTATACACAACTCAAATTACAATCTGTATCTGGTCCATATCTCCCAAAGGAATTACCACAGAAACACTTAAACTGGTCCTGTAATTTGATAGGGTAAAAGACTATACACAACTCAAATTACAATCTGTAGCTGGTCCATATCTCCCATAGGAATTACCACAGAAATATTTAAACTGGTCTTGTAATTTGATAGGGTGAAAGACTATACACAACGCAAATTACAATCTGTAGTTGGTCCATATCTCCCATAGGAATTACCACAGAAACACTTAAACTGGTCCTGTAATTTGATAGGGTAAGGGACTATACACAACTCAAATTACAATCTGTAGTTGGTCCATATCTCCCATAATTATACCACAGAAACATTTAAACTGGTCTTATAATATTAGTATGTGGTACTTGAAGGTACACAACTCTAATATTAGTATTGAGCTTGTGATGGAAACTATTACAGAACATTCATTTGTTTGAATTGCGTTTAATGCCAATTTAAGGTTCATGTAAAGTGTTTGAGACCCAATTTTAAGGGCATTCATTTGCCAAGAAAAAACAGTATGTCCAGGAATATTATATATCAAAATGAAGCTATTTATGAGCACAAACAGTTGAAAAACATAAGACTGTTATAACTATAGCGGTATAGCCAAAACATTGTGGAAAAGGGTCATTTTGTACAGAACAAGCAACTGCATGACTGTTGGATAAAATTGGCTCATATTTTTACAAAGTCTAGCCTAAAGTACCATCCAGGTAGTGCTACAACCATTGGAATAAAACTCAGCCCCAAAACGTAGTTATGCAAGCAATTTATTTTGACTTATTTTATAAACACATATGTCATATATGTCATTCTAATTTTGAAAACGTGTTGATCTTTTTAGGGTATGGTGTGTTATCACAACATAAATAGACATTAATTGTTTATATACCTGTAAGGTTGTTTAGCAATATATCAAGTTTTATTTCACAGAATGATAAATACATAGTAATATTGTAGATCATTGAATTAAAAAAAACTATCATTTGAAATAAATCGCAGGAAATATTTCACAGTATTATGGTGTGATGTTGCACCATACCTTACATCTATTTTCAAAACAGACCAAACCGGTTTGACATGTATGTTGACAAAATAAATGGAAATTGATAGTTTCAAAAGAGCCTTTTGAGACTGAGTTTTATATCTAAGGTTGTAGCACTACCTGGATGGTACTTCAGACTGTACTTTGTTAAAATACAGGGCAATTCTATGCAACCGTCATGCAGTTGCTTGTTCTGTACAAAATGACCCTTTTCCACAATGTTTTGGCTATACCGCTATAGCTATGGCGGTCTTATGTTGCTTAACTGCTTGTGCTCACAAATAGCTTCATTTTGATATATAATATACCTGGACATACTGCTTTTTCTTGGCTAATGAAGTGCCTTAAATATTGGGTCTCAAACACTTTACATGAACCTTAACAATTTTACAGTCATTTTCTGGTGACTGGAGCACTCAATTAGGTATTCCTGGTAGTTTTCGCATCGGTACTACCATTATATCCTTGGCAAGTGCATGTCAATAATGAACAAGAGGCCCAAGAGGGCTTGTATCTCTCCACTGGCTTTAACATCTTTAGACTTACATTAAATGAAGCTTTTTTTGAATGAAAACAACACTTTCAAAATTCTTCAGACCTATTTTATAATAATTTGTATGGCCCACATTAGAACAAAATTCTCAAGCTTCATTGAAATCGGCCACTTGCTCATCAGAAGATGTATTTCAAAGATTTCGGGCTCAAAATAAGCCACACCCTGTCATGCCAATAGTTAAGGGCCAGTCAAAATTTCGCCAACATTTTTTAAAAGGGTCACAAAAGGAACATTCTGGTTAAGTTTCATTGAAA
Organism: Fragum whitleyi; assembly: GCA_948146395.1. Lineage (NCBI taxonomy): Eukaryota > Metazoa > Mollusca > Bivalvia > Cardiida > Cardiidae > Fragum > Fragum whitleyi. The sequence goes on along the minus strand of OX411549.1, from coordinate 65,374,162 downwards.
TCAGCCCGGTGATTCAGGAGGAGATGTCGTTCAAAGCTTTCGGGCTCAAAATAAGCCTGACCCTGCCACGCCCATACTTATGGGCCAGTCAAAATTTTGTGAGCAACTTTTGGAAAGGGTCTCCTAAGGAATATTCTGGTAAAGTTTCATTGAAATCAGCCCACGGGTTTGGATGGAGTAGTTGTTCAAAGATTTCGGGCTCAAAATAAGCCCCAACCTAACACGCCCATATTTTGGGGCCAATCCAAATTTCTTGAACAACTTTGAAAGAGGGTCACCCAAAGAACATTCTAAAAAAGTTTTATTGAAATCAGCCTGATGGTTCAGGAGGAGATGTCGTTTTAAATATTTTGGTCACAAAAAAAGCCCCGCCCTACCACACCCATATTTGGGGGGCCAATCAAAATTTCAGTAACAATCTTTGATAAGGGTCATCCAAGTAACGTTCTGGTAAAGTTTGGTTGAAATCAGCCAAGTGGTTCAAGAGGAGAAGTCGTTCAAAGATTTCGGGCTCAAATTAAGCCCCGCCCTGCCACTCCCATATTTGAGGGTCAATTAAAATTTCTTGAACAATTTAAGTAGAGGATCACCCAAGGAACATCCATGCTTAGTTTCATTGAAATTGGCCCAATGGTTTGGGAGGAGAAGATTTTTAAAGATTTCAAAGTGAAAAAATGCCACGCCCATATTTGGAGGTCAATAAAAATTTCTTTAACAATTTTAGAAGAGGTTCACCTAAGGAACATTTCTACCAAGTTTCATTAAGCCCAGCCCTGCCACTCCCATATTTGAGGGTCAATTAAAATTTCTTGAACAATTTAAGTAGAGGATCACCCAAGGAACATCCATGCTTAGTTTCATTGAAATTGGCCCAATGGTTTGGGAGGAGAAGATTTTTAAAGATTTCAAAGGGAAAAAATGCCACGCCCATATTTGGAGTTCAATAAAAATTTCTTTAACAATTTTAGAAGAGGCTCACCCAAGGAACATTTCTACCAAGTTTCATGAAAATCCGCCCATTGGTTTTGGAGGAGAAGATGTTTAAAGAAAAAGTTTACGCATGCACTGACGGACAGACAGACACACACACTACAGACACACTGCCATGACAATAGCTTGCTGGCCTTCCGCCAGTGGAGCTAAAAACTATTTTATATCAAAGGGCCATGACTCTGTCAAAAGTCAATGGATCATAGGCAAAATATCACTTGCACATCTCTGCCTGATACTAACACATTTGTAAAGTTTCAATGAGATCCTCCCATTAGTTGCTGAGAAAACTTCCTGACAAAAAGTACAGATCTATAGACTGACTGATCAACCAACCAACCTAAAAGCTGACTCCTATATATCCCCCAAACAAAGTGTTGGGGTGTATAATTAATCAATTGATAGTTATCCTCAACGATAGTAAGACTTGCTCTTGTGATTTGGAATATAATTTACAAATTTCAAGTGAATGCAATAAGTAATATCAGAGACTTTACAAAATTTTGTTGAATGAGGACAACGATGCTGACATTAATATCAAGGCTATGACCATACCTAATATATATCTCCAACAAGAGCTGTCACTGTAAGATGACAATGCCCCCGACACCGCTTTGATTTTAAATTATGGCCAATCTATGTTGAAGGTCAAGGTCATCCAGGGGTCAAGGTCACCAAAGTATGTGCCTACAGAAAGGTAATGTACCAAGGAATGTTGTGGTAAAGTATGATGCGAATATGTTAAGTAATAAGGAAGTTATGGCCAATGTTAAAGTTTTTGGACGGAATGACGGACGGACGGACAGACGGACGGACGGACAAGTCAAATTTATGATGCCTCCCTATCGGGGGCATAAAAATAGGAAAACCAAAATTGAAAGATATTCCATACTTTGGGATTTTTATGCCGTGTTCTAATTTTCACCAATCTAACCACCTCACTTGGTGGCCAAAATTGAACACACCAAAATACCCCTAATATTTTAATAATTTGTCATCAATACATAATAATAATAATTACTACCTAGGAAAACATTCCATATTCACTCATACAAGGTGTCAATTACCATTATCGTTAAGGTAGTTGAATAAGATTTTCTCACCTGAATACCTGCATAGTAGTATCCATTTCTGAAACAATGGTGTACACACATAGGGGGCCACATACCCACTCTGGGGTCTGTAAAGGGTTCAAAAGGCAGGTCCCTAATGAGGGAGTTGTCAGCAAAACAGCCAATCTTCTGGTAAGAGTCTGCACCTTTAATGCACAGAGGGAAAATACAGTTAGTAATATTCACCTCAATCAAACCCATTCTAAATGGGTCATTCAGAGCTCCATTCATTCATTCCAAACACTCAGTAAAATCACCCAAAACACTCAAAATTGTTAAAAATGATCAATATTTCATTGAAATTGATCAAATCATATCAAGATTTTTCAGGCTGGTATTGATTTTAAAGTGTATTATTGGTATATGAAGACAAACAAAATTGAAAAGTATGTAGCTTTTTTTAAGTGAGGTAATAAAATTTCCATAATTTCCTCAAACTAGATGTGGTATAGATTTTAAAGTGTATGATTGGTATGTGAAGACAAACAAATTGAAAATTTAAAAGCTTGTTAATTTCACAATGTTTTTAGCTAAAGTAACAAACTTTTTTTCACTTTGTTTAACCAGTCACAGATGATCAAATCTAACAGAGGACTTATTTGGCAATTGAAAAGGTTCATAAATAAAGATGTCAGGGCTAAACTATCTTAAGTGTCTATATCATTGGCTGTGTTCAGCCTCTTTAAAATAAAATATATGTAAGAGAGAGTTATCTTACTCTTCCACAAATTATTTTTTAAATAAGAATAGTTACAAACCTGTAATACAATAATCTATTTTTGATCAATAATGGAAAATAACCTTAGAAAAATAAAGTAAAATAAGCAGTTTCTCAATTTCTTCTTTCTTACATTGTAAAATAGATGCTAACATGTATGTTATTTTTTGAAACCTGTCATAATTTGGACCAATCTGCAAAAATAGCATCAGGTTGTGGGTTAAATCATTCCCAAATGCCTTTTTAATGAGGATACAGACTTAATTTAGCCTACCTGGACATCTCTATATTCAAGCCTAATCGCCATTTTGTTGGACAAAGTTTAAGGCCAAAATATAATAAGCTATAAATGATAGAAATACTTAAAAACAATGCCCACCAATATGAGACTATATTTTTAGGCTAGATCCATATCATTTCAAGCTACTTATATTTAACAATTCTAAATAAAGCTAACCTGGGCAGCCATATATTTCCAGCCTCATAGCAATTCTGTTGTGCCAAGTTTGAGGCCAGATTCTTAAATAACGAGCTATAAATGGTAACAACATGTACTGCTTTCTGGATACTTTATTGTCCCAATTACCATCAAATACCTGAAAAATTCAAGTTATCGATTACTGTAACTATCAAAATATCTGAATTAAATATAGTAAGGTGAAATTGGCCTGATCAGAATAATGGACAACTAGGCTTTAATTATTAGCATGTATACTACTTCAAGTTTGCTTAGCACCTAAGTTTTTTGATGTTACAAAATATGCAATTTTTAATTTAATTTTTAATTTTTAATTTGAAATAGCACAGTAATGTTAAGATGTGCAATGTAAACATTTTCAAATGTGACATGCAATTATTTCCTTAATGTCATCCAATGAGATGAACCTCAATTTATTTTCCCTCTATTTTGATTTTCTTCAAGAACAGGCTTAATTTCTCATTTTCAATTCTAAATTTTAGTGTTATCTTATTGGCAATAGCAATTGTAAATGTCAGAAGAGATTCATTGTCAAAAGAGTTTAGGCTAGCTGTTTGTATGGTGGAGCAAGGGACTTCTCACTGTAAGATTGGCTTTTCACTCGGTGAACATCATACTGTGGTAACGGGGTTATTCATGGTAAGGGAAACCAGTAGGGAGAATGAGGAGGAAGAAGTCAAGCTAACACTGCAGCAGATGACCGATATTTTTTCATTCAAGTCTGGAAGAACAGGTTTGCTACAGCAACACGGCTACATTTCGAGCTTCAGCATGCTTCAGGAATGCAAGTTTAGACATAAAGCATTCAAACACAGCTGCCCAAGAGTAATCTTTGGTCATGAAGACCATGCAATTGTATCCCGTAGTTCCAGATACATTGTTGTCATTGATTAGATTTTGCCTTGGAACTTGTTGGTTGGAACCCAAGATAATGGCATCCTATTCTCTTCACTTATGAGTTCAGGTATTGTTTGGATGAGATGAAGAGACAGGTTAGGACTTTGAGAAGTACAGGGAAGAGGTTTCAGTCGGCAAACGTTGCTGAACATGACCGATTTGAAGGTTGGTCCGTCATGGTTTGAGTAGGCATCAGTTTGGATGGACAGACCTATTGTGTTATCTTAGATACAGGAACCTTGAGAGCCCAGCGGTGTCTTGATGGATCATCCCTAACCATGTAAGATTTTACACAAGTGCTACAGAGGATCAGTTCATTTTAATGGAAGATGATGCCCATCCAAACACAACTGGCGTCGCCCAGGACTACCTTCATGAAGGAAAAGTTCAAGAGCAATTTTCTCATATGTAGAATTTGACCTATAGATGCGTATAATTCTGCCTGTTAAATATCCATTTGATCTATTAACAGGTCCATTTATTTTAGAATCCTCTTATTTCAATGATTACATACAGGTGCATACATATTTTACATTTTATGCATGCTACCTAAGTTTTTAAATGTGCATGCCCACATTGAGGGCGCCATATCAAAGATCATCATTTCAAAGCCTTCATTACCCAAACACCATCATTATTGACGCCATAGTAGGATACCCATGTTTGAGCATCATCAGAGTAGTCTAGTTTGTAAGTTAACACCCAGTCTTGACTGTCAAATGATCCTTGAGTAGAGATGGCCGAAATATGAACCATCGAACCTAAATCAATCTGAAATAAGATATAGAAATTAGTCACCTTTTCTTTTAATAAGTTTGTTAGACATGTTATGGCAAATATCTGTTTTTCATGAATTTTCAGCAACATCTTTTGAGAGTGTATTATGCAAATCAAGTACAAATGAGTCTGTATTTGAACCTATCTTATTGTAATATAAGTCCAAAAATAATCATTGTAGAAGGCAAACTATTTATACAAGAGCTCCTCATACAGTTACCTTTACTCGGCTGTTAGGTGCAGGATAATGGATAAAAAGTCATAAAAGGGGCATAATTTGCACAAAATGAGTTATCTCTCTTGATAGTATATTTTGCTCTTATGATAATGAATCATCTTCACGAGTCAAGGGGTATCGAATCGATAAGATCTTCTCGAATACCCCTTGACTGAATGAATAGGTATTTTCTGTACGATTTATTTCTAGCCGACCAATCAAAAGGTCAAACGCGATTTCTGTAACTGCCAATCAGAGAACTTCTTACAAACAGCATCTGTACTGTTTAATCTCTATGGCAACCTTTTGAATACCGACGACTGTGTAGATAATCCCTTTATTCCTGTTTTAAAGAAAATGCGTCGCTGTTTTTGTGTATGATTTTACTTGGTGACTGGTTGATTTATAAAATCAACAAAATGTAATTCAATTCCTTTTATCATAATTTATTCGAATGCTAAGCTTTTGTTTTCATTATTATTGAACATTGTCTTTATTCTTATAATATTTCTATGTAAACTAAAATTACTCTATTTGCAATATATAAAAAAGAAAGTATTAAATCACATGTCGAGCATTATTATCAAAACTTAAATAAAATATGTGCGCTTCCCAACGGTCAAGTAAAGGCACTTCTAGATGATAAAATCTTAGACTGTTTCAATTTTAAACACACTCTAATTTCAAAAACAGAAGACAAGAAATTTAAGGTGATGTTTTTTAATTCCTATACTATTTATGTCGACTTTAAAATAACAGGAAATGGTTTTGAGTTTATCTATTTCCACCACCAACACCCCCACATACACACCAATACTCCGTCGCGTCGTAAATCAAATTCCGCAATATATTTGGGAGTAAGAAAACCAAAAGAAAATCATTACGACATTTGAAGAAGTAATTTGGAATAAGCAACAAGTAACTATTTTCAGCAATATAAAAAGTCTTAAAATTGTTCTACAGAAGAAAAGTTTGACCCCCCACCTCCAACCCCTATTAAAAAATTAATAACATAAAAATATGAGGAAAAATTGGCCAGTTTGTAATTTTTTGTTTTACATTGAAAGCAAATAAATTTCCATAACATATAGAATATAGTCAACGGGCGACCAAAACTACTTAATCATAACTTGAATAAGCTGTAGCCACGAGATTTTTGACTGCGCAATCACAATACACGAATGTATCAAATATATAAGAAATGAAAATCAAATAATCCCTTTTTTTAGAAAAAAAAAGTAAAAAAGTGTAATTCGATTTTTATTGAACATTGCACGGTATTGCTTCGTTTAAAACGTCGCGAATAAATTGTTTCATAGCAAGTTTGAATTTTAAATTTATCGAAACCTTGTGACTACCTACAACATAGGTATCTTTCAAATCAAAATAAATACATATGTAATAAATTCTATTTAATTCTCTTAGGTGCTTAAAGAAAAACCTAATGGAAAAGACGAGGGAATTTTCTGAAATAAAGAATTAATATTAAAGTTCAACTTAAATATCATTTCTATAAATTATTTCTTTTAGACGGCTTAATTAATGAATTCAATTCAATTTCCAAAATTTCGCGCACTTCAATGTAGAAACATTCTGCTTTATTGGAGTTTCCTTTCGATGAGGTTTAAATACAGTGCAAACTTAAACCGGTATTGATGGATTAAATAACTTAAAATTTCAAATAAACATTGAAAAACCGTAATACATCGCAGGCAAAAAAGCTGAATTGGAGAACCTTTCAATGTACCATCAAATTATTAAAAAAGTAAATTGTCACACTAGTTGTCCTTTGACAAGATATAGGAATTTCGCACAGCCTTTTTGATTGTGTATTTCAGTCTTACTAAGTGTCACTTAAAACTGAAGGGGTTAAGCGCCATTCTAAGGGTTAAATTCACATCTGGCATGTAACCGCGGGTCATTTTGACCTAACATACCTCCCGCTTTCGTACCTTTTTGTAAGAAGGTTACTGATTGGTCCGCCGCGTTTTCCGTTCTGTGACGTCACGCGTACAGAGAATGCCCATTCAATCAGCCAAGGGTAAGATAAGTAAAACGTTCGTAACCCTTGGCTCGACAAGATGATAATGAATATGTGTGCCAAGTTTCAATTTAATGCCTTCAGTAAAACAAGAGATACCTCAAAACGTTCAAAGTTTTCCCATGATGACGACAACAACAATGCAAAAGCTGTATCAATACCTCATGTTTTCTCTGAAAACAGCTGAGCTAGAATTTTTTTTGAAAAATAAAGATTCTAACAAATATGATACAGAAAATAACATTTGACTGTAAGTATCTAACAATAAATAGTTTTCATAAAACTGTCTGTATTTTTTGTCATCTACAAACTTCATATTCACATCTTTCATATAGAATGTGGACAAATTACACATTTGTATAAACTTGAAATGGAAGTTCTAGTATTGAAAATATTTACAAGGGTTTTTTTAAAAAAACTCCCTTGTTTTGTGTTTTGCTATGTGTTACCCCATCTCATGCTATTCACCAAATATTTCAGCTGACACAATTTTTTTGAAGATAACATAGAAAAGCTGCAGGGGTGTGGAATTCCCATGCCCGTCTCATTACCCAAAACAAGCACATTTAATGAGTGCACTTGTCCATGGATAAGAAAATGCCTGGGCAAATCTTGGATTAATCAGCCTAATGTTTGTCACAAAGGGAAAAACATTGTTTTTAATCAAGGAAATGCTGAATTCCAGCATTTTCTTCTTTGCAAACAATATTTTCTCAAAATCTATCTTTTCGCCTTTTTTGCCGACAAGATAATTTTGATCCATGACTAGTAGAAAATTTTCTTTTACTTGACCAGGGACAAGTGGAGAAAATCTGTATTACCAGACCCCTGACACACACTGAGATCTGTTTGCACAGAACTTAGCCCGCAGCCTGCATTTCATTTCATCATAATTGGAAAAAAAATGATCCAGACTTTAAAAATCACTCCAAAAATAAAGCAATTTTGTTTGACATAAAACTAAAAATCAGCAGGGTAAGGGAAGATATACCTGAATATATTGATGCAAATCACTAAATTTTGGTATCCAAGCCCCAGCATATGATCCATGTGAGGCCTGGTTCAGTCTTGCTCTAAATGCTGCATGGTTGTTGTCTAACATGGTGGAGGCTGTAATCTGGTCATCCGATATTGGCATGGTCCCACTGACCAAAGGAACACCATGACAACCTTTATATGGAAATCAAGCAAGGGTTTATAATTTGGTCAGCTCATTACTTTTGTACATGCCTATATATCTATAGGCACCTACTATAGTTTTGTGCTAAACCATTATGATCTGGTCGTCTGATATAGGCATGGTGTGACTGTCTAATGTTACACCATCGCAACTGTTATAAATAAACAAGGCGAGGCTTGAAAATTGTTCAGCACATAACTTTTGTAAGTGCCTATATATCTATTAGCGCCTACTATAGATTTGTGCTGAACCATTTTGATCTGATCATCCGATATAGGCATGCTGCAACTGACTAATGTTACACCATTGCACCTTTTATAAACAAACAAAACTAAAAACACTTATTGAAAATTGTTCAGCACAAATCTATAGTAAGTGCCTATATACACTTATAGGCATTTACTATAGATTTGTGCTGAACTATCTAGATCTGGTCATCCGATATAGGTATGCTGCGACTGACTAATAGTACACCATGGCAACCTGTATAAGGAAATCAAGCAAGGGTTTAAATTGGTCAGCACATGACTTTTGTTAGTGCCTATATATCTATTAGCGCCTACTATAGATTTGTGCTGAACCATTATGATCTGGTCACCTGACTGACTGATAATACACCATTGCAACTTTTATAAGTGCCTATATATCTATAGACAAACAATAGTTTTGTGCTGAACTATTATGATCTGGTCATCTGATATAGGCATAGTGTGACTTACTAATGGTACACCATGACAACCTGTATATGGTCAGACCCCACCCGACTTTTGGCCTTCTTTGTTCTATATAAAATTGCTCAACTTTCAGGTGCTGCAACGCATTCCACAACACTTCTCTTACATATTACGTCATTAGCGCTTCATCTACATTCAAAGATCTATCTTTTGAGACTTAAGAAACTTGGTCAAATCAGGTTAACTTTTGGGCTATTCAAGCGAGAGTAAAGGCACCGTCTTTTTCCCACCCATGAAGAGGACAGTTAGTTCGGGTACGCCCCCCGTCCCTTATCCTTCCTCCCGGAAAGGAAATCGTGCACGAAAAAGATCGAAACGAGCGTTATATTAAAGAAGAGATTCAAAACTAGCAAAAAATCAAATAAATAAGCACGTGGATCACTAGTCTCCACTTCAAAATGCCTTTTTAAAGCCGAACTATTTTTTCTTTAAGATCTACTTTTACCATACAACGACCTCCGGAAGTAAATTCCAGTGAGGTCACTCCATATGGGTACAAAGCAAGGTTTTAAACTTAGTCAGCACATGACTTTTGTTAGTGCCTATATATCTAAACGCACTTACTATAGATTTGTGCTGAAACATCTTGATCTGGTCACCTGACTGACTAATGTTACACCATTGCAACTTTTACAAACAAACAAGGCAAGGCTTGAAAATTTGTCAGCACAAAACTTCAGCACAAAACTATAGTTATATATATATAGGCACTTACAAAAGGTTTTCAAATCCATCTGAATCTGGTAATCAGATAAAGGTATGGGGCAAATGACTTATGTTACACAAATGCAACTTTTATTAGGACACAAAGCAAAGTACTGAATAAACATACTGGCATTAATGAATTTTAACTACTAGCTTCCATACTTGAACAATAGGCTTACTGACATTCAATTTTTGGAATAGGGTTGTAAACAAAATAATGAATTATCAGAATTAAACCAAGTATTCTGACCTCCTGATCAGAACAGATACCATCTAAATCTTACAAGTGTTGGTCATCAATCTTGTGCAGTAAATTAATACATTTGTACCTGTGTTACATACTAGGAAGTCAAAAGCCATGGCAACACTTTTGGCCCAAGTTAGGAGAAAAATTTCCAGGTATCTAGCTTGTATATCGTTGGTGGGCGATCGAAGCCTCCATCTCCAGCTGATTTAAGGTAGAAGAACCGTAATAGTTCTGCAATGTTTCGAGTCTTTAACTTTAACAGTGTTATCTAAGGTTTCCTAATGATGTTCATTAGGAAAACTCGGTTTACACTGTTAAAGTTCAACTTCTGAAACATTGCAGAACTATTACGGGTCCACTACCTTAAGCTCTAGTCACAAGTTACGAGGAACCATATGCATTTGGAGGTAAAAGATACCATACAATACATTATCAAGAGACCAGTCTTATTTTGTACAGTATATTCATTCCTGTATTACAGACTAGGACATCAAAAACCAGGGCAATACTGTATAGGGGTGAAACAATACGCTAAAAAGTGTATTGCAATATATTGCAATATAGCCAGACCGTATTGCAATACGTATTGCAATATTATTTAAAGGAATTGATTTATGGAAATGAAAAAATTATCAAGAAAAAAATAACCAAAACAAGTCTTCTTTATTTCTTTTTAAATTGATAGGAAATAAATTAGCAAGAAGGGTTTCTACTAGCATAAAAAGGCATAAAATGATAAGGGTATCAGTGACCGGGAAACTAGGTCAACATCTCTGAGAGACCCTATGCTATTTCAGTGGGTCAATCTCCCAGGCAGACTTGCGCTGGCATAAGCAAAAGACCCTCTCATAAATTTATAGGACAGGCCATCTTTTATAATTGAGAAATGCTAAGATTTTTGTATTTTCTTAAATAGTAGTGAACTTGTGAAGCAGAAAAGTCTGTTTAACATGTTTATTCCCGATTTTAAATTTTGTTAATCAAATGGACCTTTGCAACTTCCATTACTGGCTATTTGTCTAAGCTTATGAATGAGTTCATACACGGACATTTTTAATTGTACTTTTTGATCCGCAATTCTCAAAAAAAAATGGACTGTAAAAACTGCCTACATTTCAATCTGGTAGCCCATTATTGCAACTAGTTTTGTCCATCATTGTAATCTATTTTTTGTCTCATTTTGTTGTGTCATTCTGGCTCGACAAACTTTATTCTCAGAATCAAATACAAATAATTGCGTGATTCGGCAGTGTGATTCGCCCACTGCCGCAGCTTAGATACAACGCGAGATAATGTCAGGGTAACAATTTACCTGTACACCTGCAACACCGCCTATTGAAAAAAAGTTCCACTTTCAATTCCGGAGATTGTTTTGTATGTTGGAACTCGTTAGAAAATGAACATGTTTAGCAATAGATTTTGAGGAAAATACAGTCAAACTTCGGTCTCTCGAACAGGGGTAATCTCAAACACTAGGGAAAATTCGAACAAGGATCTCAGTCCCGTCAGAATTCACTCATAATTAATATTGTTCAACCTCAGAAAACTTGTACACCAGGACGGTCGAACTCTCCAACATGTTCTTCAGTCCAGAAGTTAAAAATGCTTTATATTTCACCTGGAAAAAATCGAACAAAGGGTCTATCGCTAATAACAAGATGTCATATTTAGGTGATTTTCAACTCATAATCCTTTGACACCTTATTGTGAATAACGCACCGTGCGTCATAATTACCCAATCAGTGAAAAATACACTGTTTTGTTTAATTAAATTATCTTGTTGATTGGTCATCTGCTGTTTACATTCATTACTATGATATTGTCTCCTATTGATATTTCGGCGACGAGTTAACTTAGCGATGTCAAAAAACATACAGACACGTAACGTCTGCTTGAAAGTATGACAATAAGGGTCCGAACGATTGACTCGTGTAGAATTTTGGGGTTTTAAATTTAGATAGATCTTTATTTTCTCAAAGACTGACGTAAATTTATATACTCGAAAACGTTAAAGGTTCAACAATAGAAGGGTTCTTAAATTTGACTTTGATTATTTTTTTCACTTACGTTAGCGGCTTTACTTTATTCTTTTTAAACACAAATCCCGTGGATCAATCGTTAGAGACCTAAAAAAAAGCAGCGAATTATAAAGTAAAATTGAAGAACCAAATAAGTATACGTATATTCGAATACGATGTATTACCGGATATGGCGCATTTCTATCTTCTGGTACCTTTATAGTTTTTTGGATTGGTCGAAAACCGATCTCTCGAACAAATTATCAAATCCCCAAGGTGTTTGAGCTACCTAAGTTTAACTGTAGGTTTTTATTTCAAATAGAAAATAATTAGTAAGTGTACTGAAGAAAACCGTTTCAGTAAAAGTTGAACCAGTTTTTTATTTTCTGTATGAACAGACCGTGGTATATCCGTAAATCGGTTAACCGTTTCACCACTAATACTGCTGTTCCATGTCACAGGTAATATCCTCAGGTATCTAGCTTGTATATGCATTTTGAAGTGAAATATTACAGAGGACACATAACCTGTATTTCAAACCACTGTTTCGAGTCCTGTTTTATAGTGTGTAGTATATTCATACCTGTATTACAAACAAGGACATCAAAAGCCAGGGCAATACTGCTGTTCCATGTCACAGGTAATATCCTCAGGTATCTAGCTTGTATATGCATTTTGAAGTAATAGGTAACAGGGGATATGTTATCCGTGTTTCCAACCACAGCCTGTAAACAGATGATGAATTGAAGATCTTAAATTACCAGATTAAAGTATTTTAGACTTACTCTAGTTTTAATATGTATAATATATGTAAGCCCTTGTCAAGGTATTTTAAAAGTGTATAGGGACAGAAATCTATGGCTAAGCACAAAACAGTTGTAACTGTCTATTTATATAAAGGCAGTTACAGCTGTTTCACGCTGAGCCATCAAAATACTAGGTGGTTGTCACAGGACAAACGCTTTCATGTCTGCATTTAAATGTTTGCCCATGAGCTGTATGATATTAAAGCTATCTGAAAATTTCTTTAAAAAACAGAATTATTCCTGATGGATAACAAATATGCAAAGTTGATTTGAGATCCATCCACAGATGCAGGAGTAATTGTCCAGACAAAAACAAACAGACTAATAAATGCACACACTAATGCAATTGCATTGAGCTGTAGTTTTGACAATTATATCTTGTTTACAACAAGTGGGCTTGACAACAAATTGTGCTACAACTTGTACAGCTCCAAATGCAGTTGCAAAGCATATATGCTCAGGTGAATTTGAGAGAGACAAAAAAACAATATAGAAGAAAGGCATCATTCTCAAAATAGATCATAATTCTCAAACTTGATCTGTCACAAAGCAGACCCATACCCCCACTAATGTTTTATCCCAGCTCCGTAAGCCATTTTAAGGCAAAGGTCAATTGTGACCTTGACCTTCAAGACCTATAAAAACAACAGGGCACCTCTTTGAGTGGGCAACAATTGTGCAAAGTTTCATGATTCTTGGTCCCTTTGTTCTTGAGTTATAGACCTTAAACAAAAAAGGTTTACGAACAGACAGGCAAACATGGTGAAACCAATATACCCCCCTCCACTTTGTAAATGTGGGCTAAAAGTACACAAGGGGTATTTCCTGTGAAAATACAGAGGAATCCGCTTATTAGCAACTCCTATTTGTCAGAAGAAAAGATGCTTTTAAGCGGAGGTTTCTTTTATCTGAAAATCGAGTTTCAGTCATTATCCCAACAGCTTTCAAATCCAAAGGACCCCGTTTGGTACAAATTTTAAAAATATTCCGAAGTGAAATTGGTAAGCGAAAACGTTTAATACCTTTTTCTTAGAAGGCAAGCTGTATGTTTAATATTCCACTATTTATGTGATTTAACAAGGCTGCTGAGTACACACGAGAGAAAAGCCTGTCATTGTGAAAACAGACGCCCTCAACTTGGCCATGTGTTTGGCGGCGCATTTGAAGTTGGGTCATTCCCCGAGAAATTTATAGAGTGACGTCATATTAAAAATGGATTTGTCAAGAAGGCTTATGATTTTCTCACGTATTTATCACTTGAATATTTTCATAAGGATTGTAATTTCAAATTTGAAGTAAGTCATTATTGCTATGAAATAACTTCATGTTTTTTTCTAACCACAGTAAGTGAGATTTCTTTTATCCAAAAGAAAGAAAAATTACAAAAAGAAGATATGTGCCATGAAATCCTCCGCCTGAATAACTATCGACAACTCTTGATAAATTAAAGAAAATGCAAAGCAAAGTAGAAATCTAAACTTTATCAACACAATCAAATAACAATTACGAATCCAGTAAAGGTGCAATTAACAACTTGACATGTTGACATGTCTAAGTGTACTTTCGGAATCGCGGCAGCTCCGGGAAATTAGTCAAACTCGTTAATTTGGAATTTAATTATTTTTTGTCCCGATGTTAACCCCTGATTGTTTCTTATATCCGATAAAATAGGGTCTCTGTGCAAAATAAGTGTTTCTATTATCCGGGAGTTTCTATTATCAGAGTTCCGATTAACCGACAAATTTTACTTAGACTAAAGAACAAATGGTTTTGTGCAGGAGGAAAAGTTGCTAATAACCGAAAAATCCCTATTATCCGAGTTGCTAATAAAGGGATTCTACTGTATTATTAATTGCCTTTGAAGTTTCATAACTTTGTACAGAGGCTGAAGTTCTTGAGGACCCACAATATGAAAGCTTTAAAACAAAAATTAGTTCGTAAAACACTAATGCCTTGGAAACAGCATATACATTTGACCTTAATAATTGAACATGGACATGTTGGATGATCTTGAAAGATGCAGATTAATGACAAGAATCTTAAGTAAAACATTAGCAATTATTCATAACATTTATACTCTGTTTATTATGCTGTTTTGATAAAATACTCACAAAAGCTCGACCAAATGGTTCCTGGTAGAAAGTATACAGTGAGTCTAAATCTTTATTGGAATATTTCACATAGAAGCTTGTCACCCACTCCTTAGCACTTGGGTTACCTTTGGTTGTTAAACCTCGAATTATCATTGCATTGCCTAGATCTACCTACAAAATAAGATAAATGATTTATTAAGATCATCATCAATTACATTTGTCTTTTAATTTTGTTAATAACAAATAGAGTTCAATATATTTGATTAGTGGATTCGAGGCTACCTTAAACTTATTTTCTCACGGTGAAAAGTTTGAAAACTTATTTTGAAATCATCCAAAAATGTAAAATGCAGTTTTAAAATTTGATATTGACTTAGGAGCTCAAGGTAGGTGAGAAATTACTTCCAATGGCTAGGTGTTTCAAATAATTTTCATTGTGACCGCTATGGCTTACTCTCTACACGCAGGCTAAACTATAAACTGAGTTTGTTTGTTTGAAAAGGGTTTAGTGCAATTTTTCAGTCATTAATGCGGCAGCTGGAGCAGCAAAAAAGGGTTCCAGATGTTTATCTCACTAGTACTAATATGAATTCCCTGCCTAGCTTCCAGTTGCACATCCTATATTGGACTGTGAATATCAACCCATTGATTAGAGACAAATTTCAGAAAGTATATATGCCACTGTTCTGCATGAAGATGAACAAGACTTTTAATTAAAAGCATCGGCCTCTTGACCCAAATTTCCTGAGTTTGATTCCCGGGAGTGGCTATCGATCTTGGTTCTTTCATTTGACCAGAGTACTGGTGAATTTTCCAGGAATCAAGAGTTATTAATCTAAGTTGTGAGAACTTGTTTCCCATTTGATGTAAAATAAATAGGTTTAAACCATTTAAAAGTTGAAATCATTTAACTCCTTCAATGATGTTCACAAAGCAATTTGTATTCTGCTGTACACAAATCGTTGGTAGGCAATATAGACTAAGTTCAGCCTGCACAGACATGCAGCCCGATCTTAACCTATACTGCCTGCCTTCAAGTCAACATGAGAGAAAACTTGAGCCAATTAGTTGATTCATGCAGGGTTTTAGTCTGGCTTCAACAAAACAGGGTCCGAAGGACTCTATAATTGGGATTTTAGGGGTCCTTACTTAAACTTTTAGCATTCCTGTTTAAGATTTAAAATATTTTTAACCACTTAACGTATAATTATATGAACTTTGAGCTTCTTGCTGGAAAAGGTAAAGAAAATATTGGATATATATCTGTTAGTTGGGGTTAAACTTCAGAAAAGCCTTGAATACTATTTAGACAGTCTTCAATTCTTTTCTGAAGCTCAGCTCCAGAGGATCTTTTGGACTCACATCAGATAGTTTTGGTGGTCATGGCTACTTATTTGAAAGTTTCTGACAGGAAAAACCTACTTTCTATAAAACCCTGGATATGTCCAAAGAATTGACATTTATTTATCAGTTAAAGTTAAATTCAGCAGGATAAGAGTTAAGTTAAAAACAATATCCATCAATTGTACCTGAATCCATTGGTTAGTATCTGACACAAGTGGTTTCCAACATGATGGGGTCATGCCAGGCATAATGGGCCGGACTCTCGCAGATGGTGCGTCGTGACTTGGGTCAAGGACTGATGAAGCGTTTAGTTGGCTGTCCTTCACAACTAGAGGTCCACTGATGGCATAGTCAGGGCTACAACCCTCTGTAAATATTGTAATAGTTGAACAGACTAGATCTGTTGCAAAGTGGACTTATATCCCCCACCAATACTATATCTTTTTTAAACAACAGTATTTATCATTTTGTAACAGGATAGATCAAAGTAGACAGTATGATTCAAAATATAACCAATTACAGAAAAAAATCCAAATTTGAAATTTGATGATTACAAATTCCTATTGCTTTATCAACAGGATGTGCTTATTAAACACCAATGTCCGCACAACTACCATTCTTTCGGAACAGTGTTTTGTTACAAGAATATGGAAATACCTAAATTTAAGTCTTTGATTTTCAAAAGCTGCTGCTTCATTTTAATTTTCAACAGTTAGAGTCTTACCAATTAAAAGTTATACCTAATTCTAAAGTTTTTATGTCATCAATGAGTGACCTCCACTAAATGACCTTGATCAAATGACATTGACTTTATTATGCATGCACAGGTCTTGTCTTGAGCAATACACATGTGAAATATCATGGCTCTATGACTTAGGTTATGGCAAAAGTTAGCTTTAAATTTACAAAATTTGACCTTGAAAATGACTGTGATCTCAACATCTGACCTTAAAGGTCTTGTCACAAGATATCATCATGTGAAATATGAAGGATTTATCACTTACCATTCAAAGGTTATGGCCAATGATACAGATTTCATGTTGAACAAGATGTGTTTGTGAAACACAAATGCCCCCCTAAAAGCATTTTTTTTAAATTTTGACCTTTACAGATGACCTTGACCTTGTCACATGACCTTGACAACCTTGACAGATGACCTTGACCTTGTCACATGACCTTGACTTTTGTGTACAGCTTTGTATGTCAAATACTTTTGGAGGAAAGGAAAAGGTTAAGTTTGGTTAAGTTTTCGGACAGACAGACGGACAGACAGATGGACAGATGGACAGACGGACGTACATGAGTAAAACAATATGCCCCCGATCTCTCGATTTGGGGGCATAAAAATATTAATATAAGATATATGACCTAAAATGACCTTGACTTTGACAGACAATATTGACTTTAGTTTTTACAAAAAGGTATTGTCAAAAGCAATGCACATGTAAAATATCAAGGCTCTATCACTTACCAATCAAAAATTATGGCGAATGATAAAATTTCTGTGTGGAAACATAGTGATCTTGAAAAAATGACCTTGACCTTGACAGATGACTTTGACTTAGTATTCACAGAAAGGACTTGTCCCAAGCAATGCACATGCAAAATATCAAGGTTCTTTCACTTACCAAACCAAAATTATGGCCAATGTTGATTTTTCAAAAATTTGACCTTGAAAAAAAAATGGACTTGACACATGACCTTGTGCTTGGTATCACCAGAAAAGTATTGTCACAAGTGATGCCAATTGGAAATATCAAGGCTCTATCTCTAACAAATCAAAAGTAATGACCAATGTTAAAGTTTTTGTGTTGAAACATAGTGAAAGTGAAAAAAACCCCTTGAAATTGACAGATGATCTTGACTTATGTATTCACACAAAGGACTTGTCACAAGCAATGCACATGCGAAATATCAAAGCTCTATCACTTAAGAATCAAAAGTAATGGCCAATATCAAAGTTTTAATTTTCCAAAATTTGACCTTGAAAATGACCTTCACACATGACCTTGAGCTTGATATCAAGAGAAAGGTTGTGTCCCAAGCAATCAGCATGTGAAAGATAAAGGCTCTGCCACTTATCATGCAAACGTTATGGCCAATTGTAAATTTTTACTTTGGACAAACAGACAGAGTAACATACAGACAAACAGATAAACAGACAAACATACAGCCCATAGACAAAATGCCTCCAATCTATGGATGCCGTGGCATAATTAGAAGCTTAATACTTGAAATGTTTCAACTGAAACATACAACAATCCACTATAGGAAAGTCCAAGGAGACTATCTAATTTTAAAATTGAGTAACAATTTTGAATTTGATCTTCGTTCTGCAAGGATTTGGTTAGAAGTGTAGAGACCCTAAATACTTGTGGTTAAGTCAATATATTTTTAGCCTAAAAACAGCTCAACTCGAAAAATTCCAAAATGCCTAGTCTTTGGAACTAATCTTACACCTTATATTTCAAAAGAAAATATCAGATTTTTTTAACTGAAGCCCCAGAAAATGTGTTTGGAGTGAATACCTGAAGAAGACGCCATGAGGATGATACCATGATATTTTGGAACTTTGGTTATTTGTGATTAATAACTCAGATTTTTAGACAAGAATAACCCGACAGTATTGTTTACAGGCAAACAGATGATAAGAGATCACAATAGCTCACCCCAAACACTTACTGATCTTAAAACAGCTGAATTACAAGCTCCTTTTGTTCAGGTTGCTGTTCAATTTCAGATGCCAAGCCTTTTCTATCAATTCAAGGGTTCTGTTTGGCAGATTCTAAGCAGAATCTGACTGATCGAATAGAGTTTTACAGCCCTTTAAACGGCATATCATATTGTGATGGATGCAATGCCTACACATCGATTTCCCACCACTATTACCACATCCTCTCCGAGCATCAAGTGCACTTAGGTTTATGATTATCAACAATTAACCAAACGGCGAAATTTTGGGTCGATACAATTTGAAAAGAGTTGCAGACGACAAATTATGTTATATTAACCCTTTCCAAAACAACATTTTTTCACTTTCAATTTCAAACTCCTGAGAATCAAAATCCAAAGTCAATTTCCAGTTCAAGATGTATCAATTGTCAAATGTTATTCATAGAGAATATCAAGTTATAACAAAAACGTGGTTCAAATTCCTGATAATGTTAATTAGTGCATGTAGATCTAGTTTTTGTTTCAAACTTCAATGATCAAGACAATTCATTCATATTAATATAAGCAGTTAGTGGTCAAAGCAATTGGACAGATATGCAAAGTATAAACACTACAAAAAAAACAACCTCTGAATAATCATATTTTTTGAAAAAAAAAAAAAAGAGCTTATCACTTGAGTTCAAAACGAAAGCAAAACCTTGCTGACTGATTTAACATTGATGTTCAGAATTTAATTCCGTTCGCAAATAGCACTCTTGAATTCTTATCAACAATATGTTTACTTGACCGGTCCAATGTATCATGTAGAATTGAAAAGTTGTGTACTTGAGTATCTAAAACGTATTATCATAAAAGTAGTTACAAAATAAAATTAGGTCAATACAATGGAAGCCCTCGGCTCAAGCACTATCAGAATTTCTTTTCTTATATAAATTGCCCACGCACTAATTAATTCATCAAATACATTGAACGAATATTTGTATGGAGGTGAAATACAAAGCGGTACCGTTTTTGTTTACATGTAAAAACTTGGGGCGTCAATCTTTCCAATATGGCGGCCTACGGCTACGGCTTGAGAATCGCTAGAACAATGTTTTTAAAAGGCTAAATCAATGACGTGGATGGATGTTTTCCGTTAAATTCAACGTTGATTGATGAATAAATAAAAACAGACGGATAAGCCAAAACAATTTGTCTACTCACCTAGTGATTAAACGTGCAATACAAAGATCGATGATTTTCCTGACAATAAAATTTGTAAAATCCTCGGTGTACTAATTTTGCAACTCAAATTTTCTTTTGACATCAAGATATCCATTATTAAGTTTTCATAAGATTGTGTTTATCTTCATAAGGAAAATATAAGTGAAAGTATTACATTATAGCAACAAAATAGCTGCTTTTTTAAACTGTCTGCACTACTTTTTTGGTGTCATTTGGTGCGGTGCAAAGAAATAGAGTAAATTCCAGAAAAAAAGTAGTTCTTTGCCTAAACCAGTATACAGACACCCTGTACACTATCACCATATATACCCTTCCAGCTAATCGCAATAAGTCTGGCATTTTGACAAATGGCAACTTAAAAAGAGGCCTTGATGGCCCTTTATGGCTCACCTGCAACTCCTTGACCCCTGGGATTACCAAGTCTTGTCTGTAACAAAATCTCAAGTAAGATTTTTATTTCTTACCTGCAAAACAGCCCAGGACCTCCCATCTCAAAGAAATACCAAAATGCCATGTCTTTGGGATAAGTCTGACACCCTGTGCTTCAAAAGGGAATGTTAGATTGTTTGTGACTGGAGAGCTACCGTCTTTGTTTGCAGTAAAAACCTATAAAAACAAGAAGGACCTATTATAATCATATATTCCATATGTTAGACTGGTGGAACATGAAAAAAGGTTTCAGATGGCAATGGAAAGTAGATGAAATCAGAAATGAAACTCCAAATTTTGTTAAAACTATTGTGGGAAAAGAAGAAAATGCTTGTTACAAATATTTTTCTTTCTTTTCCCACAATAATTTCTCAAGTACAAAATAAATCATAGACAATTTTAGGCATAAAATAAAATCAAAGGATTTGGGTTTTATATTTTCATTATGGTGACCTTAGTAATGACTTTTCTTGCCTTGGCTGATGACCTTGAAATAAACAAGAAAGGTCAGACAAGGACAACTGGTGTAAAACCCATCAAAGGCCAACATTTGACCTTTTTAAAAACAACAGCTATTTATGATGGATAAAATTCAGATATTATATTGGAAATAATATCTAGACAAGCTTTATCCTAATGTTTGACCTTAACTTGCAATCTTAATCTTTGAGCTATCTAGATATTATTTTATCAAATTGTCAACTGATGATGGGGAACAATTACACCAAATAGTTTTGAATCCATCTATAATTTTATGGGCTATGCTCCAGTTAAACACACTTTGTTTGACTTTTATCTTTAAACTTAACTTTTATAAAAAGGCACATCCACATACTGTAGATAAAGATTGAACGATATATTACAAAATCAATCTATAAATGCAGGAACTTTGGTCCTGATAAGTTAAATTTAAAATCCAACCATGATCTGAGACCTTATCTAGGATTTATTAGCAAATTTCGTTCAAAAGGCACATCTACTAGTAACAGAGAACAAATGTGACAAATTATTTGATAATCCATCCATAAGTGTAGGAGCTGTATTCCTAAGAAATACAGACAGTCGCCTACACCTGCACCAACAGGGTGACAATAACTAGACATTTTTCTCGAAAAGAATAACTGGGAGGTCATTGTGAAACTGTATTAACCTTACCATGGCTACACCTGAAGGATCTTGGTATGTGATCCAGTCAAAATAATAAATCTCCTAATACTGTATAGTATAATTTGTAACCTACTGACTGTTGTCATTAATAACCTTACCATGTCTACACCTGGAGGATCTTGGTATGTGATCCAGTCAGAATAATAAATCTCCTAATACTGTATAGTATAATGTGTAACCTACTGACTGTTGTCATTAATAACCTTACCATGTCTACACCTGGAGGATCTTGGTATGTGATCCAGTCAGAATAATAAATCTCCTAATACTGTATAGTATAATGTGTAACCTACTGACTGTTGTCATTAATAACCTTACCATGTCTACACCTGGAGGATCTTGGTATGCGATCCAGTCAGAATAATAAATCTCCTGATACTGTATTGTATAATGTGTAACCAACTAACTGTTGTCTGTAATAACCTTACCATGTCTACACCTGAAGGATCTTGGTATGTGATCAAGTCAGAGTGATAACTCTCCTAATACTGTATAGTATAATGTGTAACCCATTGACTATGTAAAGTTGTCATTAATAACCTTACCATGTCTACACCTGAAGGATCTTGGTATGTGATCCAGTCAGAATAATAACTCTCCTGATACTGTATAGTATAATGTGTAACCCATTGACTATGTAAAGTTGTCATTAATAACCTTACCATGTCTACACCTGGAGGATCTTGGTATGTGATCAAGTCAGAATAATAACTCTCCTAATACTGTATAGTATAATGTGTAACCCATTGACTATGTAAAGTTGTCATTAATAACCTTACCATGTCTACACCTGAAGGATCTTGGTATGTGATCAAGTCAGAGTGATAACTCTTCTTATACTGTATAGTATAATTTGTAACCTACTGACTGTTGTCATTAATATCCTTACCGTGTCTACACCTGGAGGATCTTGGTATGTGATCCAGTCAGAATAATAACTCTCCTGATACTGTATAGTATAATGTGTAACCCATTGACTGTTGTCAGGTCGACCTGCTGTGATGATTCCAGTAACAGTTATCGTATTGTAAAAGTTGACAGTTATATACTGGTTAAAGTCAGATGTTTTGGCTGTCCATCCACCACTTCCACCTGTAAAATATTGAGAAGAAAATCATTTGATTGAAAGTAAGATCGATATATCTTTTTTGAGTGAACAACAAAGGCTATAATTTTCATGTGTGGCTGAGACACACATATAAATTTTGTTGTTCATGAATTGAATGATTAATCAATCTTACTTGAAAAAACAAACAAACAACAACAAAAAAATGAATTTCATATTTCTTTCTATGCAAAAAATAACCAAAATTTGAAAATTTTGAGATAATTACCCCTATGACAAGTCTTTTTGCATGGAATTGCACAGTAACATCATGCCATCTTTTTTTAATTGGCTACACTTAGATGACATAAAATAATGCAAAAAATGGTACCATTTTTGGTAATTTTACTGATTTGGCAGTGAGATCATCAAGTTAAAATCTACTGTTATTTCTTGATAATCCATCAAAATGATATAAAGATATAAAGTATCTGTTTTGGATCTGAATATGATGGCTTACCATCCTCTTCTATTATGGCAATATTATGTCATAATGAATTTTTTTTTAAAAAAGAATAATGAATGAATGTATCAAAGTTATCACCTTCCATCCCATTTGTTGTTCACGATAAGTCTTTTAATAAAATGTCCAATCAGAGAGAAAAAATTGCGTTATAACACTTCTAAGCATGATGTGCCAAAACAAACTGTTCGAAAAATCTGTAAAAATTCAATATATAAATCAAACTGTTTGATTATATACATATGCCATTCTACCAAATGATGCCTGTAAAATGAAATCTAGTATTGCCTTTCACAAATAACATAATAAAGGGTTGAGGGACTCTTCTTTCCATTATCTTCCTGACTCATTACAGATGTAAGACTACACATTACAGAGAAAGGCAATGGATTCTAATCCCAGCTACCCACTTTTACACGAAAGTGGTCTTGGACTGTCCAAATACACTACCACTAACCATATAATATTAAGGTAGTTGATCCATAATAGTTCCACAACATTTCGAACCAAATTTTCATTCACAATGTTAACAGAGGTTTCCTAATGAAAATCATTAGGAAACCTCGGTTAACACTGTTAAAGACGTTGCAATTTATCATGGTTCCACTACCTTAAGCCAAGCAAGCTAACTACTTACCCAATGAGCCAGACAATTCAAAAAGACAAACCTGCAAAATGAAAAGTCTGACCTGTTGACAAAATTACCTGGGATATATCTAGAGTTGTATGCTAGATGTTGAGGGTCAGATGATGATGAGGCGCTGAAAGCATCTTTATCTACACTGTAGCTACCAGACATCATTGGCTTTCCAACACAACGAGCTGTAACATGATAGTTTTTATGTAAGAATAAATAAATAAATGTGATCCGTCACGCAAAAAGGGACCATCTGGGTAGTGCATAATATTGACCGCAGTCAGACTGCGCATATTGCGCAGACTGACTAGAGTCAAAACTTTTCTCATTTTGCTTCATTTCTGAATCAAGAAGGATTGATCTACTTTCCAGGGAAAGAATTTTTGAAATGCAACTTCTGGTTGACCTATGCTGGACTATATCTCTTTTTCAAATATTTATTTTACAGAGTTCCCAGATGGTACCCTTTTGCATGATGGGTCACAAATTCATAATAAGAGTTCTCATTGTTATAAGACATATCCATCAAACAGCTTGATATGATCTTGCAGATATGAAAAACAAAGGGCAATAACTCGAAAAATAAATTAGGTACAGGTATGGTTCTTGTGAATTGCACTTTGGTATTCCTAAGAAGATTAAATCTGCCAAGTTTCTGGTCAATCAGAGTTACAGAGTTATGGTCTGGACAAACAAATTGATGCCACCAACCTGCCCAGACAACAGTTTCCCAGACGCCTTGGGTGATATGTTACATCTTTAGTACCTTTATTGAGCTGTTTAGGGTATATGGATTCAATTTTTTTAACCCAAATGAACTTTTTCAATTTGATTGATTGTCTGACAGATTAATTTGATCTGCCTGCTCAACCATGAAAGATCATCCAATGTTCAAAGACCAATCCATCAATGCCCATTGTTATAAATCTTTTCTCATTCTCAACTGAGAAATTTCTTAAACTTAGAACTTAAATAAATGTATGAACATAAGATAATATCAATAAGGTTTTATTTGTTACAACTGATTTATATTATCTTATTGAACATAAGATAATATCAATAAGGGTTTATTTGTTACAACTTATTTATATTATCTTATATGTCCATTATAGTATAACAATAAAATTTATTAGTTTTAATCTCAGGTTAAAATTAGAGAAAATGCTCAGTTGAAGATTAGTTGTTTTTTCAAAATCTCTGGCCCAGGTCTCATAGCACAGATAGATTTATGCCATTCAAAGAACTTTTTGTATCATATAGACGCTTCTTTTTAAGTAGACTGATAAAAATTATCCTTATTCCAGTACAAATACCTGGGCATGACACCATGCAAAATTAAATGGTTTTAAGGTAGTAGACCCATGAGAGTTCCGCAATTTTTTGGGGAAGCAATGAATTTTCATGGTTTAACCAAGGTAAAATCATTAGGAAACCTCAGTCAACATTGTGAAAGTCTATGAGATCTGAAATGTTGCGGAACTATTATGGTTCCACTGCCTTGAGTCAGAAATAACTTTACCGGGAGGGGGTGTTCCAGTGGGTGGGGTGATCCCTGTCAATGTTGTCATCACAGCTGTAATATACAAAATACAAAAATATATAGAGGATATTGAATGAGTGGTCATTGAATACTGAATTTATTAAATGAGTCATCTATAAACAGATAAAAAAGAGGCTGTGCCGAGTTTTTATCTGTTTTAGATGACTACTTTAATAAATTCTGTATTTTATGAGCACAAATTTTATGTTCTGTTTATAACATGACCGAATTTAAGCGAAAAATCGTCAAAATTCTTGAAATTTAGAGTTTCAATTTTCCGCAAATCTTATAATGCCGTTTAAAAATGACGTCACAAAACATAGATTATTACGTCATTTTTGCAGTAACAAAATAGCGTTGCTATTCGCTCTGACCTCATTTGCATAGTTATTCCACTAGTGTAATAACACCCGTGTAATATCAAAAATATTCAACAGGGTTATTTCACTTCGGCAACGTAGGTCATATTATAATGTACATTACTCTGCCACTAGCTTCAACATAATACATTTTGTAAGGATGATCTTAAACACTGATCAATTGATTGAATGGGGTTTAAAGCCACTTTTAACAGTTTTTCATTCATATCAAGGTGGCTGATAATTATGTTTATAGGAAATTTCAACTGTTTCACACTGAGCCATGAAGTTGGTAGACAAATCTGCAGAAAGAGTCTTTAGGTCATGAGTTTTAACAATTAACTTAACATTCTTTTCTTAAAAGGATGACACTGGGAATGCTGTATTGATTTCTAAGAAACTGATTGTAGAATTGATCATTAGTGGATTTATTCTTCCAACTAAAAACTGAATATTGTTTGTGATTTGAAACCTGAATTGCTCAAAACCAGTCTATACTGTATGCCAAAAATTTCAGTACAGCACTAGAATTTCTTGAACAGCATGTGAAAAGGTACACACCTACAATATTTCTAGAACTACCAGCCAGATTAGCTCAGTTGGTAGAGCACCAGACTGCAAAACCGTTGAAGTTCAACAGTGGGGTTTCACTTCCCAGGCTGGTACACTAACAAAACTCTTTGTCTTTCAGATGAGACGTTAAACCGAGGCCCCGTGGGACAGTGCTTTACACCAAGTACGCTAAAGAACCATGGCAGATCTCAGCAGTAGTTTCGTCATGTATCCTTGCACTATCCCCCGTAACAAATAACTGTTTTCTTGGGGGCATGTGCTATGGTAGCAACGACAAATAAATGGAAATACACACAAAATATTTCTAGCAGATATAGAGTTATTCTTTCCAGTAATATCTATCCGTCCCTTGATAACTCACATCTGTGCAGGCTGATCTTTAGTCATACTGTCTACCAAAGCGTTTTGTACAATAGGAATCTGCCATGAACATCATTAGAGGGGTTCAAATCTACAATCTTCCTTGCAGATATTATACAAGTTTTTCTTATGAGCAATATCTATCATTCGATTGATATTTCACATTAACGCAAGCTTATCTTAAGATATACTGCCTACCAAAATCCACACATATCATCTTTTTTGCAGATATAGAAGTATTCTTTAAGACCTACCATCTTTCTTGCAGATATAGAGTTGTTCTTTCGTGCAATATCTATCATTCCATTGATAATTCCAGGCTGACACTATTTCAGCACAGTTTTCTGGTTCCTGGCCTGTCAGGAAATTGTTAGGTTCTCCTGGGTACCAGTGCAGGAGTCTAGAAAGAAAATTCAGGAGTTCAAATCATATTTGAGAGCATTATAGCGTCATGTGCAAAATAAGACCTAATAATCATAAGCCCCTTGATATTTGTGGACACATGCAATAGTTTTGTTTAATTACTGCAAATTTCACAGAGTTACCACAATTCAAAGCCTTTATTGAAATTATAATGTTTGATTAAATCATCACTGCTGAAAGCCTTTTAAAATCCCAAACTTATTCACAAACAATCCCATCTTTTGACACTATTGAAAAAAAAATCTTCTTAAAACATCTTTGAAAAGAAGAAATTGCTTATATCAGCAGGATAAAGATTAAACTAACCTGAAAGGTGAGCCATCAGTCCACTCCAAGCCACCTTTCCTAGTCTGATCTGTAGCTTCTATCCAGTAGTTAAGTTCTACTGATCCATATCCAAAGAATTGGGAGGAGAAGATTTTTTAAAGATTTTAAAGTGATAATGAGCCCCACCCTACCACATCAATATTTGGGAGTCAATCAGAATTTCTTGAACAAATTTAGAAGAGGGCGTCCCAAGGAACATTTCTGCCAAGTTTCATTAAAATTCACCTATTGGTTTAGGAGGAGAAGATGATTTAAGAAAATTTAACGCATGCATGGACGCCTTCAGCCAGCAGTGCTATAACTGTGAGCAAAAATGTGGATTAAGATTAATATTTAACCTTTTTTATGCTGTTGGCGAATTCTGGCTGTACACAAAGCTTTGTCAGGCAGTATAGACTAAGAAAATAGGCAGTGTTTACCAAGATCAGCCTGCAAAACAAGCAGGCTGATCTTTGCAGACACTTTCCTCTTTGTGCTTAATCTTTTGTGGGAAAAAATGATTTAAACTGGTTGAAAAATTGCAAAAATAACAAATGTATTTAAAATAAAATTTCAATAAAGTAGGATATGGGTTAAACCAACCTGAAAGGTGAACCATCTGTCCACTCCCAGCCACCTTCCCTCGTCTGATCCGTAGCTCCTATCCAGTAATTTAGTTCAACTGATCCATACTGGCCTGTACTTAACATTGCTGGAGCAAGGAAAATTCAATTGAAAGAGATAGAAAGTGGAGGGTACCAGTGTCCCAGGGTAACCTGTCCCCTGGGTAACGTGACTACTATAATAATTAAAAAAAAAAAAAAAAGGAAAATTGATTAGATTAGATAATCATAGTAAGCAAATTATATTTTGGTTTGAAGAATTGAAAACCACTCAAAAATACAGATATACTTTTTATATGGTTTTTTTTTAAATTGATTTAGAGTTATACAAAATAGCATGAATGAAAAATTAAAATTTTGATAAGAAATAATGTTTTCCATGGGGGGGGGGGGGGGGGGGCACGTTATCCCAGGGGGGGACAGGTTACCCCAGGGTAACCTGTCCCTGGGGACATGTTACCCAGGGGGACATGTTACACTGTTACACCTGTATATGGTGAAATAGCCTACTTATTCAGAATAAAGAATATTTTTTTTATTATATTCATTTTGTAAAAAAAAGAAAAGTTTAGAAAAATTTATCAATGTCCAAAAACTTTATTTCTATAATACACCAAATTTAAAGAAATTACAGTCTACCAATTTAAGTCTTCTTGATATAAAAAATAAGTATGACACTTTCAGAAAGACATTTTGTAAATTGTTTGACTGAGAGCAATATTTATACAGATAACTTGCATGGAAAAAGCAATATCTTTTGGCCCTAAAATCTACAAAAGATTTTGTCAAATGAGAATGAAAATGATTATATAGTTTCTTTAAATGTAAACCAATAACTTGATTTGAAGACAATAAGAATATGAAAGACATCTATATGATAAACACAATAGATTTAAAAGAAATAATGTTATAATACAGTCAATCTTGCACAAGTGACCAAGTCTATAAAGCCACCATTTTCATAAAGTGACCGTTGTCAAAGTTCCCTTCTTTAACCCTTTCCTGTTTTACAAAATTTTGGACCTGTCCAAATTCAAAGGTTTTGCAGACGAAAATTTAAAGTAGATTTAATTTGAAAATAACCATTCAGTAGGGTAGAAAAAAAGTGTGGAAAAAGAAGAAATTGCTTGTCAGAAGCAATTTCTTCTTTTTTCACAATGTTTTCTCAATAATAAAATCACAAACACTTAAAAAGCAGGGATTAAACAGGAAAGGGTTAAATCAAATATTTCAAAAGGTAGATTATTGGTATAAAAATTAATGAATAATGGATATTGTGTTGTGTTAACTCTTTAGAATCGTCTCAGTGAGACAATTTTATCTAATTTTCATAAAATAGGATTATTGAGAAAACTGCAGTTACATACATATTCAATCAAAGTTATTATCATTGTTTTTAGAAGAATCCTGTACTGAGCGACCATTCTCTCAAACAACCGCTTCTTGGTGGTCCTCTAAGTGGTTGCTTAAAGTAAGTTTTACTGTACATCCAATACAAGGATTACCTTCTATAAAGTTTTGTTCTCTTTGTCCAGATATACTTATCAGATCGCCTCCCCTTGCAATACAGTCAGCCCTAGCTAGTGACCAGGATTTGGGACTATTTAGGACCACTTGGTAACAAAAGTTGTCCCCAGAATTATACACCCACTGGGCCCCACAATAAGGTGATATGATATCTGAAAGCAAGTTGGGACAGAATATAAGCTATTTGTATTAATGAAGGTTTAATAAATTTTTTAGAAAATGTGAAGCTATATACTTTTTATCTAATTTTCTACTTAGATATCCATGCACCAGTGCCTGGACTTTGAATCATTTCATACCATTCTGCCTGGATTCACTTCCAGCAGCTGCAAGCAAAAGTTGATATTCATCAATTTCTTCAGTCCTTTGATTGATAGTAAGAAGAGGACTAATCTCAAATTGGCCTAGGAACCATTTAAACCATGCTTAGTTACAGACTTATTATAAGTATTCCTATGATCCTAAAGGATATTAATATCATCCTCTTCATGCAATATATATTCAAAAGTGGTTAAGTTACATCACATACCTCATTAATGCTATCTATTGTTTCTCAAGTTAATTAAAAAAGTATGTAGTAGAATTAAAACTTCAAAATACACATTCAGTATTTTATTTCTACTTTACTTAAAAGTTATGCTATAAAAACACATGTTAACTTTCAGAATGAGCAAACTGGCAATAAGCAATTCACAGAAATCTACTTTATAAATCATATACAAGAGGGCCAGAATGATCTTAAACTGCTCACCTAAATTTTATTGGTCCATTGGAACCCATTCAAGTAATTTTCTGACAAAGTTTCATTCACATTTGCCTAATTGTTGAAGAGGAGATGTTATTCAAAGAATTTAAAGTCAAAATAGACCCTGCCCACCCATTCTGTACTGAGGTAACTCAAAACAAGCCTCCCTGCCTTGCCCATATTTATGGGCCAATCAAAATTTTGCAGGCTAATTTTGAAGAGGGTCATCAAAGGAAAATTCTGGTAAAGTTTCATTGAATTCCACCAAGTGGTTCAAGAGAAGGTATCATCCAAAAATTTTGGGCTAATAATAAGCCCCACCCTGCCACGCCCATATTTATGGGCCAATCAAAATTTAAAGAACAATTTTTGAAAAGAGCCACCTAAGGAAAATTCTGGTAAAGTTTCATTGAAATCGGCTGAGTGGTTTAGGAGAATATGAATTCTTAAAGATTGTTGACAACGGACGACAGACTCAAGGTCAACTTAAAAGCTCCCCTTAAGCACATTTTGCTCAGGTGAGCTAAAAAGTACATGAAAAACAAGTGTATACTTGGTATTGTAGGTGTTGGTGTCATGGCCCCACTACCAGAATCTGTAAGAACAAGGACAAAGTATGCAAATTACTGTATTTCCCCTAATTATAGTGCTCTCCCTAATAGTAGCACCCTTACATTTTTGAATAAGAAAACCCACTTCAAATGCCTAAATTTTAGTAACATTTTGAGACTTCTTCTTTAATTTTAGATGAATTTCACCAAAAGTTAAAGGGAAAAGGGCAAACTTAATGATTATGTGTAAGGTCCAGTGACAAGGAACATTCTGTCATTATTGCAAACAATGATCTAAATATTTTTGTTGTTTTTATTTGACCCAAAAATATATCAGCAAAACTGAAAAATTGTTAACCCATTTGCCACCAAATAGAATATATATTTAGGCTATGTCTGAGACACACACTTTGAATATCATGAGAAGATTTCAATGCGATGATGCATGGCAGAATTCAATATTTAGTTACTACTGTAGAAGCAACTTTAATTATTACTTATGGCTTGTCCAGTCGATGTCTAGTCGAGTTACGATCTGCTTGTCTCATAAAAAGTTTCATGAAAGATCCTATATATCTGATATAAAGTCTCATCAAAGATCCAATATATAACCTACGTGCATTTTTCTCACAAATGAATGACTTGGCCTGATTACAATCTCCATCGTCCCAGGAGCCTGTATAGTCTCTACGTCCACCGACAATCTGAATACACTCTTGTCCGTTTGTGATGTCATCAGGCTCTCCGGGATAGAAATTTGTCTCTTTGGCCTGAAAATATAACACTTATGATAAGCAAGTAAAATATCTTAACTGCAGCTTGAATGAATATAGCTCCCCTTGTGTTTATTTTTTTTCAAACTTCACTACTGAATGTGTACACTTGTCAAAAACTAACCTTCATTGTATCTTAAACAGAATGTGTTAATCATTAATAAGAGAAATACAGCATTGTCTGTTGTAACACGATCAAGCCAAAATATCTTACAGCCTGTTGACCTGGTATGGTGTCGTCCACCCACATAAGTTGTTGTAAAGTTTTGTCAAATTTCATACCAATCCATGTCACTGTGCCCTTCAGCTGGTGAGCTAAGAGAAAGAGCAAAGAAAATAATACAGTAAAACTTGTGTTAACCCTTTCCTGTTTTACAAAATTTTGGACCTGTCCAAATTCAAAGGTTTTGCAGACGAAAATTAAAAGTGGATTTAATTTAAAAAAATAACCATTCAGTAGGGTAGAAAATAGTGTGGAAAAAGAAGAAATTGCTTGTCAGAAGCAATTTCTTCTTTTTTCACAATGTTTTCTCAATCATAAAACCACAGGCACGTAAAAAGCAGGGATTAAACAGCAAATGGTTAAGCAACCACTTAAGGGACCACCAAAAAGCGGTCATTTATGGGAATGGTCACTTAATACTAAATACCATGATAAATTTATTTTGATAGCATTTATAGATTGTCGGTCAAGTCATACTGAATCTTATGATGCTCGAACCCATTAGAATCATCTCGTTGAGACGATTCTAATGGGTTCCAACAACATAAGATTCAACAATAACTAATTTTTCGTTGAGAATGTCCCCCTTTTCTGAGAATTTTCTTATGGTGAGGGGACTTTTATCTTTTATGGTGGTCGCTGAATAAAATTGGTCACTTAATAGATGTGGTCGCGGGAGCAATATTGACTGTTATACATGACATTGTTGGAAATGTCACACAGGCTCAAATACTTTCCTCTTTATTTTTACCAACCCTTTGTGTGTCAATCCATGCTAAGTATTTCGTTATCTTCAAATGTTTTTATTTATAGAAATATTATTTGCTTAGATTACAGTCATTGTAAAGTAAATACAAAATAAATGAGAAATGGAGAGTTTACTCCCAATACTACAAATTGATTACCAATTTTATACCAGAAATTCATAATATGAAAATTAATTGTTGTCTTTATCAGAACTTTGATCATTAACTTTGGTCTCACTTCTGCAAGTGTTTCATTAAATTGTAACCATGGTACTTCATTCTTGATTAGATACAATTAAGCACATATATCTACCAGCAATGAAATAAAATTCAGCTTGTCACATGCTAGCTCTTTGTTTTTTCACTGGATATACAATTGTAGATACCTTTAAAGTTTTGAAACATTCTTATAGGACCTTTAGTCTTCTTCAAGGCTTTTCTTAGGCTCTCTGTGATTTATTAAGGAAACAGTCAAGTTCAAGGGCTTTTCAAGGTCTGGTACACAGCTTTGAAACTGAGGATTTAGACAAGT
This sequence comes from Fragum whitleyi, assembly GCA_948146395.1. NCBI lineage: Eukaryota > Metazoa > Mollusca > Bivalvia > Cardiida > Cardiidae > Fragum > Fragum whitleyi. The sequence continues at coordinate 65,340,826 of OX411549.1, read as the reverse complement.
TTTAATTCTCTTTTCTAGCAATGTGGTATATTACACTGATATCTTTCAGGAGTATGTTTCAATTTTGAAAAAAAAATTAAAAAACATTATAGAACACAAACCTATGATAAAGGCCATTTCATATGGACCTTCAATGACTACCAGATCACCATTGGAGCCGCGACAATAATCCCGAGAATCTTGCCAATTTTTTAATGTCTGATTTCCAACTGGTCCAAAATAGTAACAATGGTTCTTGAATAACACCCACATAGGATCACAATGCATGGAAACTGAAAAATAGAACATGATCAGCCCTTATCATGCTGAATAAAAAAAAACTTGGTAAATTTGTAGCAAAATCAAAGTACTGAAAGCACTTGTATCTAAGAGTATGGGTTAACCTTTCTTTTGATATTCGATTTTGTAAACGATTCAGCCTTGAAAAGGAAAACCAGATGATATAGACTTAAATCAGACTGTTCATATGTGCAGGCTGATCTTTGTCAATACCACTTTTTTTAAATCGGAATAATACAGACCCTGCAATTTAAAATGGTTAACAATTATTCTCAACCAATATACAGACCAAGTTTCAATATTATTCATACATAATCAATGATTAGGGTTTGAAATAAACTATCCTTCATCACCAGCTAATTGCACATTTTTAGAGGGTTTCAACATTTGCAGAGACCAGTTAACACAAAATTAAAGTTAACACCAAAAGAAAAAGTGAATCGACGCTATTGTTGCATAAAAAGAAAGCATTGAGTATTTTTTCAAATAGAGTTTTCTAAAAAAATTCATAGGACCATTTAAAGTTAGTTAAAAAAGATTGAATATACAGAATAAATTGCCTGATGTTTTGTGCCATCTTTTTCATTACAAAATTAAACGCAGAAAAGAGATCCAATGTCTGTAGTTTGCATTCAATGAATACTAGACTTCAATTTTTGTTGCATTTTACTTATCAATGTATGGAATCTTAAAATTCAAACCTATATAGTATTTCATATAGAATGCATTACAGTCAACACTGTCTTAAGCTAGCACCCAAGGAACATTCAAAAATTTCTTGTTTAAGACAGGTACAAAAAAACTTGGTAAATTTGTAGCAAAATCAAAGTACTGAAAGCACTTGTATCTAAGAGTATGGGTTAACCTTTCTTTTGATATTCGATTTTGTAAACGATTCAACCTTGAAAAGGAAAACCAGATGATATAGACTTAAATCAGACTGTTCATATGTGCAGGCTGATCTTTGTCAATACCACTTTTTTTAAATCGGAATAATACAGACCCTGCAATTTAAAATGGTTAACAATTATTCTCAACCAATATACAGACCAAGTTTCAATATTATTCATACATAATCAATGATTAGGGTTTGAAATAAACTATCCTTCATCACCAGCTAATTGCACATTTTTAGAGGGTTTCAACATTTGCAGAGACCAGTTAACACAAAATTAAAGTTAACACCAAAAGAAAAAGTGAATCGACGCTATTGTTGCATAAAAAGAAAGCATTGAGTATTTTTTCAAATAGAGTTTTCTAAAAAAATTCATAGGACCATTTAAAGTTAGTTAAAAAAGATTGAATATACAGAATAAATTGCCTGATGTTTTGTGCCATCTTTTTCATTACAAAATTAAACGCAGAAAAGAGATCCAATGTCTGTAGTTTGCATTCAATGAATACTAGACTTCAATTTTTGTTGCATTTTACTTATCAATGTATGGAATCTTAAAATTCAAACCTATATAGTATTTCATATAGAATGCATTACAGTCAACACTGTCTTAAGCTAGCACCCAAGGAACATTCAAAAATTTCTTGTTTAAGACAGGTACAAAAAAACTTGGTAAATTTGTAGCAAAATCAAAGTACTGAAAGCACTTGTATCTAAGAGTATGGGTTAACCTTTCTTTTGATATTCGATTTTGTAAACGATTCAACCTTGAAAAGGAAAACCAGATGATATAGACTTAAATCAGACTGTTCATATGTGCAGGCTGATCTTTGTCAATACCACTTTTTTTAAATCGGAATAATACAGACCCTGCAATTTAAAATGGTTAACAATTATTCTCAACCAATATACAGACCAAGTTTCAATATTATTCATACATAATCAATGATTAGGGTTTGAAATAAACTATCCTTCATCACCAGCTAATTGCACATTTTTAGAGGGTTTCAACATTTGCAGAGACCAGTTAACACAAAATTAAAGTTAACACCAAAAGAAAAAGTGAATCGACGCTATTGTTGCATAAAAAGAAAGCATTGAGTATTTTTTCAAATAGAGTTTTCTAAAAAAATTCATAGGACCATTTAAAGTTAGTTAAAAAAGATTGAATATACAGAATAAATTGCCTGATGTTTTGTGCCATCTTTTTCATTACAAAATTAAACGCAGAAAAGAGATCCAATGTCTGTAGTTTGCATTCAATGAATACTAGACTTCAATTTTTGTTGCATTTTACTTATCAATGTATGGAATCTTAAAATTCAAACCTATATAGTATTTCATATAGAATGCATTACAGTCAACACTGTCTTAAGCTAGCACCCAAGGAACATTCAAAAATTTCTTGTTTAAGACAGGTGCTAGCTTTATACAAGTAAATTTCAGTGCAATTGTTACATTTGGTAATTAAGTGGCTGCTTGCTTAATACAGGTTGCTTGCTTAATACAGGTGGCCACTAAAACGGGTTTAACTGTAATTTATATTTTTTTTTTCATACAAATACTGCAGAAACAGCTCTTTTACAGTATCATTGAAATTGATCAAAGTCTACAGGACTTTTTGATGATATTTAAGAGAAAAAAATCAGGCACACAAATTCACTGATTTATCCACATTTTCTCCAATTAACATCCTCTTTTTGACCCATTATTTATGCCTAACACGAAGAAAAAGGTACATTTTGCAATAACTACCTGTTAGTTCTAAATCTTCAAAGCAGGTCCTTAATCGTTTAAACAAATACTCTATTAAAAGGAAAGCAAGTCAGCAATAGAAGAAATTACTTGTTACATTAGCTTCTTTTTTCCCACTTTTTCTTTGTAAATAATGAAAGTCTGAGTAATGAGTTGGGAAGAGTTATGGAATAGTGGTGAAACCTTCATTTTGTTATTCCTGAGTAAAATTAAGATGTGCTTGCTAAATACAAGACACTGCCATTTCTTGGTTTAAACCTTTTTATTTTACATCGATTGGGAAACAAGTTCTTACAACTTCCTGGAAAATTCACCAGTACACACACTGAATGTGAGGGCCAATGAAAGAACCATGATCAATAGTCGTTCCCAGAAATCGAACTCAGGACCTTTGGGTCAAGTGGATTCATTCAATTAGGAAACCAGTAGTGAACAAGAGCTGTCACTGTAAGATGACAATGCCCCCGACACCGCTTTGATTTTAAATTATGGCCAATCTATGTTGAAGGTCAAGGTCATCCAGGGGTCAAGGTCACCAAAGTATGTGCCTACAGAAAGGTAATGTACCAAGGAATGTTGTGGTAAAGTATGATGTGAATATGTTAAGTAATAAGGAAGTTATGGCCAATGTTAAAGTTTTTGGACGGAATGACGGACGGACAGACAGACGGACGGACAGACGGACGGACGGACAAGTCAAATTTATGATGCCTCCCTATCGGGGGCATAAAAACATTGTTATGATTAAACCTTACACATATTTGACTTTGAAAAACGATGGTTACAATTGTACCTAACTTGAAGTTTGTACCAACATTTGAGAGATTTTATTACTAGCTATACTCATGTGAAATATGAAGTCTCTATACTTTACCAATCACATGTTATTGCAAATATGAAAGTTTTCAGGAAGAATGGACATAAAGATAAACAGATAAAACAAGACAATATGCCAAAATCTTTCATTGCAGAGGCATCAAAAATGGGATCGTGTGAAATGTGTAAAATCCCATCTGGCAGTACCTGGTGCTGTTGTAGGATTCAAAGGAACATCAGTGACTTTCATCTCACAGAAGAAGGGATGCATGTTGAAACAATACTCATTAGCCCATCTCGAGTCTGTTGGATCTAGGATATAATAGAAATGAATAGTATCAAGTAAGTTTTCAAACAAGAGCACCCCAGTTGAGTGCAGTGACGCTCAGCTACAGGTGCTGGATAATGCAAAAAATCCAAGTTGAACAGGACAAAGAGGACTTATACCCCTCTACAAGTGCTTGTCAATAATGAAAAGCCATTTGCTGTCAAAGGGCCATAACTCTGTCAAAAGTAAATCGATTGTAACCAAAATATCACTTGCACCCATCTGGCTGATACTGATCACATCTCGATGGCTCAGCGGGAAAAGTTGTAACTGCCTATATACATATATGCAGTTACAACTGTTTCGTGCTGAGCCATTGATCTGTAAAGTTTTAATAAAATCCACCCATTTATTGCTGAGAAAATTAGAGCTGTCAGGAAGCGGACTAATACCCCCCCCACCAGCGCTTTGTCAATTGAACAAAGGCTAACTGTGACCTTGACCTTTGAACTATGTGTACCAAAAACACTAAGGCACTTTCTTGGGTTATAAGCAGCATTTGTATGAAGTTTCATGATTCTAGGTGACTTGGTTCTTGAGACTGGAAACGAAAAGGTCTACAGAAGGACAGATGGACAGACAGACAGACATGGTGAAACCAATATACCCCCCTCTACTTCGTAGATGGAGGATATAATTACAACCCGTTTGAATTGTTTTGACAAGACATTTCAAATGAGAACAAACAACATAGGGTTTAAGTTAGGTATAATGAAATATTCAAATTTGAAAACCAAAAAAGCCCCTCTATCTGTAGCTCTGAATATAGATTATTAATCTCTAAATGAAAGATATAGAGATCATATATGAAATGCAAACAATTATCCTATTTATTTAAGGTAGTGGACCTGTAAAAGTTCCACGGAAGTCAAAAACTTTAACAGTATTTACTGAGGTTTCCTAATGATTTTCATTAGGAAACCTCGGTCAACATTGTGAAAGAGCATGCGTTCCGAAATGTTGTGGAACTATTACGGGTCCACTAGCCTTAATGCAAAAGTTGAGATGAAAATGACAACTTTAGTCAAATTTTTTAGAGTGCATCATTTTGCATGTGATTACTCATGCCATCATTAGTTTACTAGGCTCTGCTTAGATCTTGTCAAACAGGGTACATAAACAAAAGCAGGATATAAAATTTGGAAAATTTCACTTGTTTGGCAGTGAGATTTTAATGTGATTATCTATCCATATTTCTAGTCAATCAACCACAAAGCATTAAAGAAAGACACTTTACCCTTCTAATGTACACTAAGCTTTGTAAGGCAGTATAGACTAACATCATCATGCACAAATATGCAGTCCAATCTTAGCCTACTCCCTGCTTTATTATTATGGGAAAAACTTGAGCAAGACTGGTAAAAAGGTCCACAAAAATTGGCAATTTGTTCGAAACAAATTTGAATCAGGAAAACAATAATTGAGATAAAGTGTATGAAAAATAAATACTTCTTGAAATTGTTCCACAGTCATATCTGTTAGCCACAGGTTGAGGAAAGTTATTGGCCCAGTGTTTGTATTCAGGTGTTGAACCATCAACCCAGCTAAACACATCAGAACTCATCTCATCTAAAATACAAACATACTGATTAAGTTTGAATACATAATAAATGTTAATGACAACTAGACTGTTGCAAAGTGGACTCATACCCCCTGACAAGTACTTGTACATCATGAAAAGCCATTTTCCATCAAAGGGCCATAACTCTGTCAAAAGTCAAATTATGAAAAGCACATCTCTGCTTGATACTGATCACATCTGTAAAGTTTGAATGAAATCTGCCCATTAATTGCTGAGAAATTTAGCGAATACAAAAAGGTTAGACAGACTGAAGGACCCACCAACATTATATCCCCCAAACATTTTTTTTGGCGGTGTAATATTATTTTAACCATTGTCATGCTTCATTAGTCCCTTTGGAAAAAGCTGAAAATTCTAGGTCCATACACTTGTCAGTATTTTTTTTTTATCAATCAAATGAAACTTTATGGTTAAATAAGAAAAATCAAGTGGTATAGACTTAGATAAGACTTCAAGTTTGTGCAGCCTGATCTTTGTCTATTCTTTTCCATCCAGAAACTGCCAAGCTAAAAAAATCTTACCTGAAAGTCCAATCCAACTTTTGTCAATATGGAGATCATTTAATGTTTTACTGATAAATTGTTGCTCAGTATCACTGAAAAATAAACCAAAACAGAATAATATTGATTATTTTGTCACAATCACTTTAAATATCCTTTCATATACTCTGCAGTGCTCATCTGTCAAAGATTGTGAACTATCCTGTAAAGTTATTTTTGAAATCCATCTATGAATGAAGGAGTTCTGCTCTTGACAAGCTAAATTTTAACCCTTTGCTGTTTAATCCCTGCTTTTCACGTGCCTGTAATTTTATGATGGGAGAAAACATTGTGAAAAAAGAAGAAATTGCTTCTGACAAGCAATTTCTTCTTTTTGCACACTATTTTCTACCCTACTGAATGGTTATTTTTCAAATAAAATCCACTTCTAATTTTCGTCTGCAAAAGCTTTGAATTTGGACAGGTCCAAATTATTGTAAAACAGGAAAGGGTTAATATAGAGCAGATAGAAGGGGTATTTTGGATTCCAAATTAAATCATTTTCAACACAAATCCTATTTTGTGGGTACTCATTTGAATTGTCTAATCGAGACAATTCAAATGAGTAACTACAACATAGGATTCTAATGAGAAATTGAGATTTAAGACAAGTATTACCCTCTCTTATCTGTATACTTCTGTATTATGTTTTTTTTTCTTTTTTTTTTTTTTTTTTTAAATTTCAAATGACACATCCTCTCAAAATTGGACAATCATGCTGAATAATTTTGTTTGTTTGTTTGTTTGATTTAATGCGGCTTTAAACAATCTTTCAGTTATATCGTGGAGCACCTTTCAAAAGATTCCTGGTATTTCTCACACAAGAACTACCATTACATCCTTCCTTACCCCCCAGCTGTGATCCCACATAAGTCTACAATATTCAACCCATATGTGGGAGGCAAATAGTTGTAAAGGATGAGTGAAGCCATCAGGAATCAAACCCAGGACCTTTAAAACGACAGTCTGACGCACTTCCAACTGTGCTATGACGGTGGCTGAATAATTTTGAAATACATGAAAAATTGTAGGTGCAACATTCTAGACAAGTACGATTTAAGATTTCAAACACGTTACTTACAAAAAAAACTAGTAACATATTGTTAAGAAAGATATATATTGTGTTTGACCATGTACCTGTTTATAACTTACAGTTGAGTTCTGATTGGAGAGGAACAATATAAGTTTCCCAAGCTTTCGTTCCAATCCTTTTTACCTAATATGTTGATAATTATGCTATCTGTTAAATTTTCTGAATAAAGTCTGTTTAAGCTAATACCCTGATAATACATCTTGTATCTATGTATTAAGGACATGTGTTACAGTGTAGATGTGAAAGTGCTTCGCAAGCGCTTTGAGATGATAACCTGCTTTGCACGTGCACATACGTGCAAAGCAAGGTATCATTTTGAAAGCGCTTTGCTAACCTTTTCATCCTAAATGCAGAGCTGGTCTACTGTCTAAGTTAGGTTGTTTACATATTTGAGGACTTACCTGTTTATAACTAAAAGACTAGTTCCTATGGACTGACAATACATCTTGGCATCAAACCATGTCTTAATGGATCGATCTACTGAGTTGGGTTGATAACATCTATCCTGATTTTGAAGCCATCCAGTTGGGCACACTCCTAGATAACAAAACAATTTCACAAATTAAACTGAAGTGATTGATTGATTATAATTTATAAACCAACTGCATCAGTAAATAATTATGAGTAAAGAATGGTAATTCAACTAATCATAGCTTTCTTCCAATACTATATGGCCAAAATTTTCAAACAACACCATATACTACCCATCACACCTTTTAATTGATTGATTGATTGAATGGGGTTTTACGCCGCTTTCAACATTATTTCAGTTATATCGTGGCGGCTGGAGCACCTAACAATGGAATCCTGGTATTTCTCACGCCAGTACTACCATTACATCCTTTCCTAGCCTCCAGCTACTATCTCACATAGATCTACGATCACACCTTTTAAAGGCACCAACCTGAGATCATAGTTCCAAACTGGACACCTTTTGTACACTAGCAGTATGCAGAATTTCAGAAACTTGTTAACACTTGTGATGCTGAACCCAGTGTATAGAGGAGGTAAAGATAGAGATTTGGGCCCAAGGTTATAAAACTTTTCCCAGGCTCAACTGAGAATTTTCTCGAATTTTAAATGTAAATAAAAGTATGAAAAAGATAACATTAAAACAGTTCAGCCAAACTTTCATTAAGCAAATAAGAGTCAACAACTATCCAAGACTATAGTGCCATACCTTTAAACGACACTCCCAAGGGAATTTGAATTTATAAGGGCTCTTTTCCCGTGCTTTCCGATACAGCACTTGCATTTTCAACAGGATCCCTTCCAGTGATCAGACAAGCATTCTGACAAAGGTTGTGAAGACTAGGCCAGAAATATTACCCAAAGAGTATAAACAAAGAAATCATCATTAAGCTCTCCCAGGTTTTCTTAAAATGAATGTCTCCAACTTTTGTTACAGCCTGTTGTTTATGACCAGACATGACAATTTTTCATGAAGATTGGGACTAAATTTTAGCTTTCAATACTTCAAGGCTCCTTTCCTTTTTTTCCCAAATATATTCCTTATATCAGGCTCCAGCCTCATGACAAGACAAACATTCTGACCAAATTTCATTAAGATTTGGCAAAAATGATGAACCCCAGACTGTATACATTTAAATTCATGACGTCCGATGATAGATGCAAGAGAAATATCAACATTTTTTTTCTTTGGAGCCTAAATTAATATTTCTTATAAGGATATTGCTATTTTCTTCAAAAATCTAGGGGCAGGGCCAAAAATTTATGGGCCACGGTGGGCGACTTCCGGCGGGCGCCTACTAGTCATTTTCCTTGATCAGACACACAATCAGTGATCACAGAGTGCACTATTCTATAACCAGGTGAGCTAAATATTCACAAAGATGGCTTTAATCAACCAAATACACATACCAATAGATCTATTACAAATAAAACTCAGCCTTGTATCACAAACAAAATGTCTCCAACTCCAGCCCTGTGATGGGTCTGCTGCTGCGCATGTAGATCCATTTTGTCTGAAAACATATTCAGAGATGCAGAGAAAGACAGATAAGTAATTAGATGATATTGAATCAGTGGTCATTGAATACCAAATCAATTAAACAAGTCACCTATAATAAGGCAAGTGCATGTCGTATTGCGATGCAATACAGGAGTCCCCCACCGGATAATGAAAAGTCCTTTCTTATAATATATCTCCTACTTACTAGATCTATACCTGTATACAAAATTTGAAGTTGCTAGCACATTAGGTTTTGAACAAAATGTCCCAAACAAAAATATAAGAGTAAAAACGACCAATGGCAAAAACTCCAAAAGTGGGTGGAGAAGAATGAATCTTGTACATGCCACTTGTCCTCAATGAGATCTATAAGTGTACCAAGTTTGAAGTTGCTAGCACTGATGGCTCAGGAGATATGGTCCGGACAAAAATGTCAGGATAAAAAACAATAACGGACAAAAACTAAAAAAGTGGATGTGGCAGAGTAACAGTTCTTGTGCATTACACTTCTTCTCAATGAGATCTACCAGTGTACAAAGTTTGAAGTTGCTAGGGCTTATGGTTTAGGAGATAAGTACGGGACAAAAATGTAAGGATAGAAATAACAAAGGGCAATTACTCAAAAAGTGGACATGGCAGAGTGACAGTTCTTGTACATGACACTTGTCCTCAATGATATCTATAAGTGTAGCAAGTTTGAAGTTTTTAGCACTTATGGTTTAGAAGATATGTTCCGGACAAAAATTTAAAGGTAAAAACAACAAAGGGCAATAACTCAAAAAGTTGGTGTGGCAGAGTAACAGTTCTTGTACATGACACTTGTCCTCAATGAGATCTATAAGAGTACCAAGCTTGAAGTTGCTAGCACTTATAATTTAGGAGATATGATCTGGACAAGAATGTAAGGCTAAAAACAACAAAGGGCAATAACTCAAAAGTGGGAGTGGCAGAGTTATGGATTTTGAACATGACACATTTCCTCAATGAGATCTATAAGTGTACAAAGTTTCAAGTTGCTAGCATACATAGTTTAGGAGATACGTTCCAGACAAGAATGTAAGGGTAAAAACAACAAAGGGCAAAAACTCAAAAAGTGGGTGTATAGAGTTATGGTTCTGAACATGACACTTTTCCTCAATGAGATCTATAAGTGTACAAAGTTTCAAGTTGCTAGCACACATAGTTTAGGAGATACGTTCCAGACAAGAATGTAAGGGTAAAAACAACAAAGGGCAATAACTAAAAAAATGGGGGTATAGAGTTATGGTTCTTGAACATGACACTTCTACTCAATGAGATCTATAAGTGTACCAAGTTTGAAGTTGCTAGCACATATGATTTAGAAGATATAGCCCGGACAAAAGTGTGATGGACAGACCGGATGGATGGACAGACAGACGGACAGACAGACAGAATCGAGCAAACCTATAGTCCCCCAACCTGTAACCTGTTGGGGACTAATAAAAACAACCCTGTTTCTCAGTAATTACTTTGTGCTTGTGCAAATACATTATTAGTTTCAAATAAGACCTTATCTAACATATAACGAAAGGACCAAGATGGTCCTAGATCGCTCACCTGAGTCTCATTGCCCCTGGGACATCACATCAATTAAGGTTCATGTAAAGTGTTTCAGGCCCAATTTTAAAACACTTCGTACCTGGGTAGTACTTTAGTCTGTACTTTGTTAAAATATTAGTCAATTTTATCCAACCGTCATGCAGTTGCTTGTTCTGTACAAAATGACCCTTTTCCACAATGTTTTGGCTTTAGCGCTATAGCTATGGCAGGCTTGTGTTGCTTAACTGCTTATTCTCATGAATAGCTTCATTTTGATATATGATATACCTGGAAAATCTGCTTTTTCTTGGCAAACGAAGTGTTTTAAAATTGGGCCTCAAACACTTTACATGAACCTTAGATAGGCAGATGTCATAAAGGAGATAATTTCTACACAAAACCAAGTTTCATGAAGTTTGGGCCAAAATTATGGCCTCTAGAGTCATAACAAGAAAATTATCATTAAGGCCCCTTTTCCTGTGATATAGCATGGATCTTGCCAATTTTCGACCAAGTTTCATGAAGATTGGGCCATATTTGTGGTCTCTAGGGTGTAAACAAGAAAATTGTCATTAAGGCCCCTTTTTCCCGTGATATGGCATGGATCCTTCCCATTTTCAATAGGGTTCATCCTTGTGATTTGGCCAACAATCTGACGAGGTTCCATGAAGGTTGGGCCACATTTGTGGTCTCTAGGGTGTAAACAAGAAAATCGTCATTAAGGCCCCTTTTTCCCGTGATATGGCATGGATCCTTCCCATTTTCAATAGGGTTCATCCTTGTAACATGGCCAACAATCTGAGCAAGTTTCATGAAGATTGAGCTATATTTGTGGCCTCTAGACTGTAAACAAGAAAATCGTCATTAAGGCCCCTTTTTCCCGTGATATGGCATGGATCCTTCCCATTTTCAATAGGGTTTATCCTTGTGACTTGCCCAACAATCTGACGAGGTTCCATGAAGGTTGGGCCACATTTGTGGTCTCTAGGGTGTAAACAAGAAAATTGTCAATAAGGCCCCTTTTCCTGTGATTAGGCATGGATCCTTTCCTTTTTCGATAGGGTTCATCCTTGTGACCTGATTAACGTTCTGACCAAGTTTCATGAAGATTGGATCATATTTGTGGCCTCTAGAGTGTAAACACTTAAATCATTGAAGCCGGACCACAGACAACAGACGACAGACATTCAATGATCACAAAAGCTCACCTTGATTACGATGTGCTCAGTTGAGCTAAAAATCCTGAATTTGTTTTAAAAAAATCTGTTTCAAACAAATTGACATTTTGTACCTTTCAACCAATCTGGTTCAAGTTTTTACTTCAATAATCAAGTATTAAGCAGGCAGTGTAAGCTAAGAGCAGACTGCATGTCTGTGCAGGCTGATCTTAGTCTATACTGTCTGGTAATGTCTTGTGTACGGCAGGAATATGCCATGAATGCTTGATGAGACTTAAAATAATTTATTTACAAATTCTAAACAACTCTAGGGTCTAGTAATGCTTCAACTTTTTTGTGAACAGTTTATCATTTAATCTCATTATAAATAAATTGTTATTGTTTCAAGAGGCAAAGATGGAAGATTTGGAAACAACATGTGTTCTCTTTCAATAAAGAATTTAATCTTTTTTAATTTTATTATTTAAATAAAGTTTAATTCAATTGTTTTGTGTTGTTTGTTAATTTATTCCTCACCTAACAATTATGTTCAGAACCTTTCAGGAGTATACACTCCTGAAAGGGTCTGCACATCTTTGTTGGATGAGAAAAATTATTATATTGCTATAATTTAACTTACAAGATTTGATTATGATATGGATACCATCTAGAATATCTAACTGTATCATTGTTAATCCATTTCCATTGTCTGGGAACAACCTGTAATACATTGAAAAGATGTTTTTGGTTTTCTTTTATTGGTTTTGTTATCATAAAGTCTGCTGTACAAAATTCAAGAACCAGTGAATTGTTTATAATGAGGATATTTTATCTTATTCAATTTTTTTTAATCTATTTCATATCAAGAATAAGGCATCTACTGAGTCTTCTAATTCTAAGCCTGAGATTATAAAACTTTTTTCATGCTCAACTGAGAATTTTCTCGAATTTATAATTCAAATGAATATATAACATAACATAAAAGATATTAGTATGTTGTAATTTATAACAACCTATTTAGATTAGATTTTTTGCTCATACATTTATATATGTTTAACAAGAGCTGTCACTGTAAGATGACAATGCCCCCGACACCGCTTTGATTTTAAATTATGGCCAATCTATGTTGAAGGTCAAGGTCATCCAGGGGTCAAGGTCACCAAAGTATGTGCCTACAGAAAGGTAATGTACCAAGGAATGTTGTGGTAAAGTATGATGCGAATATGTTAAGTAATAAGGAAGTTATGGCCAATGTTAAAGTTTTTGGACGGAATGACGGACGGACGGACAGACCGACAGACGGACGGACGGACGGACGGACGGACAAGTCAAATTTATGATGCCTCCCTATCGGGGGCATAAAAACAGAACTACAGATTTTATCTGAAGTCGCAATTTGAGAAAATTTTGAGTTGTGAATGCAGTAAAGTTCTATAAGCTCAGGCCCTGATTTCATTGGTTTTCTTTGCAGACCAAGTTTACAATTGAAGCCAAGAAACAAGTCTGACAGAGAATGTATTGCTCTAGGAGTCTTAACTAGAATTGATTTTAAAAGAAGTGGTGTTAAGGTAGTGGACCAGTTAAGTTCTTCAATGTTTCAGAAGTAATAAACTTTATCATTGTTTCATTAGGAAACCTCGATCAAGGTTGTAAAAGTTCATTAGTTCCAAAATGTTGCGGAACTATTAAGGTTCCACTACCTTAATGGAACATCAATGCTCCCAAGGCCACAATAACCTTGATTATTGACCTTGACATTGGCATCCAGTCATATGTATTGATGAGAGGCACCTTCATGCCAAATACAATTGCAACTTGAGAAGTGATAAAGTAAGAGGAAAATGTTTAGTTCAGGGGTTAAATTTATCAGACAGACAGATGAACACAGGTAAATGAATATATGCCCCTTATACATGTATATCAATATGCGCATAGAAATACAAAAAAATCTTGATCAATCAAAATAAGATATTCAGCCATTACTTACAGTATCAGAGAGTCCAATCCAGGCTGTGTAGTTATACAGCCTACACTGTATAAGGTCAAACAGAGCCAACAACTGATCGTAATTCTTGAAGATGGTGAGATCTCCCTGATGGCCCTGACAGATCTGTCTCGCCTGCTGCCATGTCTGGTGATCGTCAAAATACTTCAAACATCGACCGTCTATATAATGCCAGCCATTCTCCAGGTCACAAATATCCAACATAGCTAAATGGAGACAATAGAATATAATAGTTATGATATCAAATTTTGCACTACTAAGGGAAATGGGCAAGTCATTTCTAAGTCATCCCTAAGGAATGATATTTTCAAAATTTAAAAAGGTGGCAAATCATTGCAAGATACTCCCATTACACTAATGGATGTCTAGGTATGAAAAGCATCAATGGGGAAATAAATCAAAGATTAAGCTAGGTAGAGTTATGGTTCTTGTGCATGGTACTCCATATTCTTGAGATTAAAATAACTGCCAATTTTCAAGACAATTGACATAAGGTAACTAAGTTATGTTCCATTTTGCACACAACTAGGCTAACCTCACAATAAAATTCAAATGTACATAGACAGACTATTTTTCAAAATTATGGTATAATATTGGAAAAACTGGATGGCATCAGTTAAAATGGCATAAGCTCTTTAAAAAGACAAAGCTACATACACTGATTTTTGAAATAAGAAGTATTTCTTGCTCATTGCAAAAAGGATTGATATAGATGAGGCTTAAGATAAAATCTAAGAAATCTCCCTGCTTTTTGATTGCTTTTTTCAAACACTGAATTTTTCAATGTGTTTTGAATAGTTAAGCTTATCATTAAGCTCATACATCAGGGCTCAAGATTATAAATTTTTTCTCATTCTCAATTAAAAATTTTCTTACATTTCATCTTGAGACTGTAACAGCTGTAATTCTGTTGTAATACTAATATATATGTATGAATATACGAGATATAATTAACAAGTTGTTATCAATAACAACTTATTAATATGATCTGTATATTCATAGATTGATTTGAATTCTAATTTTGAGAAATTTCCGAGTTGAGCAAGGCAAAAGTTTTATAACCTCAGGCCCAGAAGAACGACACTATTTGACAACAATGCCTGTTACCTTTAGGCCTTGTACAAATTGTTCCCCAGCCATCTCTGCACCGTTTTTGTTGAAACTGTCCCAGCTGTCTGTCATAGCTAAACATCCCAGCACACAGTTGATTGGCATCATTTTTATTTCCTTCTCTATTTTGGTACCAGGGTCTACGGTGAAAGGAAATATAATTATTATCAATTTCTCTTGTATGCATTGCAAAAAGATATATTTTCTAAATATAGAAATGATAAGAAAATTTAGTAAACCAAAGTTATGATAGTTGACATTATTTTCATCTTAAAGGATGTCATGGAAATTCCCTTATTTTGGAGGGGGGTCACTTTAACAGAAAGGATTCAACAGCTTCCCCTTTAACTTCAGGACAAGGCCTGGAAAGTTTTAGTGCCAAGGTTTATACCTTAATACTAGTTCTATATCTAGAAACGTTAGTTTCACACAATGATAATATTCACGAATATGCTTAGGCTGAAGCAAAAATTCCCGCACCTCTACTCACAAGGTGTAAACATTTGCAAATGACTTACAAATGGTTAAGCTTTCATTTGTACTAATGTGCAAAGTGTGGTACCATTTTAAACCTTTGAAAGTGATTTTAATTCTTCAGGAGTAGCCAATCACAGGCATTGACCTCCATCATGGCTCACCCACTCAGATTTTGAAACACCCTAAACATGAGACTATGCCTCAGACATAAAACAAGAGGCCTATGAGGACCTGAGACACTCTACTGACTATTAAGTTTTTCAGTTTATTTTTATATGTAGGGAACTTTATTGTTTTAAAAAAAGCATTTATAAAGTGAAATCAACTCAGTTTTTCTCCTCTTCAAATTATTTCAATAAAAAATCTTTAGGGCTCCTTTTCCTATGTTTCATTAAATTTTCACTGATCCTTCCTCACAACCGTTAAAATTATCAAGGGGTCAACACTTTATCCTGAGATTGTGAGGTCAATTAGTTTATACTAATTTATTTTAGTTTGATTGCGACGAAAGCTTAAGCTAATAGAATCGCTCTCGAACGCTCAATCCTGATGTTTTCACGTCCCCGAGAGAGAAGCAGTGGTCTAAACCCACTGCTACCCATTTTTACAGCTGGTTGAACTGGGGCTGGCTATTAAGTGTTTTGCCCATAAACACACCCGGCGACAGTGGGGCTCGAACCACGGACCTCCAGGTCACGGGTCGAGTGCATTTACCACTAGGCCACCGAGGCAGTCAATTGAGGTCAATTGGACTCCTAGCACATGAAATCAAGGCGTCCAAGATCAAAGTAGGGAATCTCAATTTTCATAATGGAAGAACATTGTGAGGTCAATTGGACTCCTAGCACATGAAATCATAGCATCCAAGATCAAAGTAGGGAATCCCAATTTTCATAATGGAAGAACATTGTGAGGTCTATTGGACTCCTAGCACATGAAATCATAGCATCCAAGATCAAAGTAGGGAATCCCAATTTTCATAATGGAAGAACATTGTGAGGTCAATTGGACTTCTAGCACATGAAATCATAGCATCCAAGATCAAAGTAGGGAATCCCAATTTTCATAATGGGAGAACATTGTGAGGTTAATTGGACTTCTAGCACATGAAATCATAGCATCCAAGATCAAAGTAGGGAATCTCAATTTTCATAATGGAAGAACATTGTGAGGTCAATTGGACTTCTAGCACATGAAATCATAGCATCCAAGATCAAAGTAGGGAATCCCAATTTTCATAATGGGAGAACATTGTGAGGTTAATTGGACTTCTAGCACATGAAATCATAGCATCCAAGATCAAAGTAGGGAATCTCAATTTTCATAATGGGAGAACATTGTGAGGTCAATTGGACTCCTAGCACATGAAATCATAGCATCCAAGATCAAAGTAGGGAATCCCAATTTTCATAATGGGAGAACATTGTGAGGTTAATTGGACTCCTAGCACATGAAATCATAGCATCCAAGATCAAAGTAGGGAATCTCAATTTTCATAATGGAAGAACATTGTGAGGTCAATTGGACTCCTAGCACATGAAATCATAGCATCCAAGATCAAAGTAGGGAATCCCAATTTTCATAATGGAAGAACATTGTGAGGTCAATTGGACTCCTAGCACATGAAATCATAGCATCCAAGATCAAAGTAGGGAATCCCAATTTTCATAATGGGAGAACATTGTGAGGTCAATTGGACTCCTAGCACATGAAATCATAGCATCCAAGATCAAAGTAGGGAATCCCAATTTTCATAATGGGAGAACATTGTGAGGTTAATTGGACTTCTAGCACATGAAATCATAGCATCCAAGATCAAAGTAGGGAATCCCAATTTTCATAATGGGAGAACATTGTGAGGTTAATTGGACTTCTAGCACATGAAATCATAGCATCCAAGATCAAAGTAGGGAATCTCAATTTTCATAATGGAAGAACATTGTGAGGTCAATTGGACTTCTAGCACATGAAATCATAGCATCCAAGATCAAAGTAGGGAATCCCAATTTTCATAATGGGAGAACATTGTGAGGTTAATTGGACTTCTAGCACATGAAATCATAGCATCCAAGATCAAAGTAGGGAATCTCAATTTTCATAATGGAAGAACATTGTGAGGTCAATTGGACTTCTAGCACATGAAATCATAGCATCCAAGATCAAAGTAGGGAATCCCAATTTTCATAATGGGAGAACATTGTGAGGTTAATTGGACTTCTAGCACATGAAATCAAGGTGTCCAAGCTCAAAGTAGGGACTCCCAATCTTCATAATGGGAGAACATTGTGGAAAGAAGAAATTGCTTGTTGTAAGCAATTTCTTCTTTTCCACAATGTTTTTCCAAAGAAAATGTTTTCTTCAACAACTTTTGTAGTGAAAAAATCTACAGTTTTGGCAAGTGTCAGAAAGGACACTGCTCTGTGCATTTTTTTTTTTTTTTTTTTTTTTTTTTTTTTTGAAAATATTCTCATATGACCCTTTGAGTCCATCAGACTCCTTACTTGCAAATGGAAGGAGTCCACCTGGTAAACAAGGAGTCTAGGACTCCCTGACTCCCCTAAGTGCCAAACCCTCTCATTCTGGTAATAAATTTTAATTTCATATTTGTGCACTTAAATGCATAACCTAAAATATTTTGAGTGAAAATCCATAAGGCCAATTTTCCCATGTTTTCCAATGGATCCCCACATTTTACAAAAGAAACCTTCCTAAACATGACCTTATATCCTATGAAATGGAAATCTGATTATATTTTTGAACTTTATAGGGTAAAAGATAATATACTGAGCAAAAATCTATAGGGCCCTTTTTCCCCTGTTTACAGAGGGATCAGATTCATTTGCAAAATGAACATCCTTATGAGTCTACAATCATCCTGCAAAAGCTTCAAGCAAATCCAATATTGGAGGACTTAATTGCCAAAACAAGAATACTGTGAGCAAGAATCCATAAGGCCCTGTTTTTCCTGTGAACATAAAAATATCATGAATCAGTTATTTATATAATATCAGTTTTTACCTCTCTTGTTTTTCCACCTTTTTGCTTCAAACATTTTCAAGGATGGGTGACTTATATGTCATTGCTGCAGCTTGACATATAAATCTCCCATCCTTAAAAATGTTTGGAAAGAAAGAAGGAGGCCAAAATTGAATTCCTTTATCTCAATAAACAAGAGATGTTTGTAAAACATTTAAGCCCCCCCCCCCCATAAAAGCAGGTCAACAGCCTATTCTTTGTCAATTAACAAAGGGCAATAACTCACAAAATATGATTAGTAGAGTTATGGTTCTTGTGCACTGAAATTCTCCTCCATAAGATCTATCCACCTGTGAAGTTTCATGATTCTAGCTTGCATTCTTTATAAGATATGCTCCGAACAAAAAATCGGTCAACAGACGGAAGGCCGGACGGGACAACCGACCTACCAACCAAAGGAGTGACCAACCAACAAGTGCAAAGCAATATACCCCTCTTCTTTGAAGGGGGGCATAATGTTTCAATAGAACAAACATGTTTTCAATTGACAGGGGTCAATAGACTTACACATTATTTTTCTGGTATGGTGTGTTATCTGACCATGTCCACTTCTTGTTGACCAGCTTTAGCCCAGTCCAATACAATATTCTTGGACCAGTTTTAACAATGTTAGCAACCCATGTCTGAAAGAGAAAAGATGTATGGTGTTTCAGGGCTTGAAAATTCTTGAAATTTCTACTTGTCCTACTATATCGGAAAATATAGTCATTGTCATTGAATATAAAAGATGTAATGTGGTCGAAGTTGAAAGAATTTATCATTACGAGGCATTGCCGAGTCATGATAATTTCTCACAGTCGATACTAGATAGCATTGATACCTACAGTTAACAATAACGTATAATTGATATTCATCTCTATCAAAATCATTCTAAATCGCTCACTCAGAGCTCCATTCATTCATTCCTAAACACTACAGAATCATAAAAAACAAAGTTAACAAATACATTCAAAATAAATTCTGAAAGAAAAACAAGATGTGTTTGTGAAACACAAATGCCCCCGTAACAGCATTTTTTTTCAAAGTTTGACCTTGACAGATGACCTTGACCTTGTCACATGACCTTGACTTTGTTACCAGCGGATGCGGATCATTGAGATCTATCATCATGCCAAATATTAGCTTTGTATCTTAAATAGGCTTGAAGATATTGGCAAGGTTAAGTTTTCGGGTTAAGTTTTTGGACGTTTGACCTTGACAGATGACCTTGACCTTGACACATGACCTTGACTTTGGTACCAGCAGATGCGGATCATTGAGATCTATCATCATGCCAAATATTAGCTTTGTATCTTGAATAGGCTTGAAGATATTGGCAAGGTTAAGTTTTTGGACAGACGGACAGACAGATGGACGGACAGACAGACAGACAGACGGACAGATGGACAGACGGACAGACAGACAGACGGACATGAGTAAAACAATATGCCCCCGATCTATCGATGCGGGGGCATAAAAATTGTGATTTCATTGACATAATTGAAAATATAAGCGTCTCGTTGCTTCTTAGGGAAATAGGGAGCTATTTATAGAAATTGAATGCATATTCTATTAAAGGGAGGTAATCAATATCGCCAATTTTATTCATCCTTAATAATAGTGATACATTTATTTCATAAGTGATAATTGTACAATCCACTCGTCCTGCTTCTATAGACAAAGAAGGAAAAAATCATGCAGTACGAGTAGATGTGAGGAATTTTCAAGCCCTGTACTTCCTCTAATAATAGCGCCCTCCCTAATAGTAGCAACCTTACATTTTTTATTAAGAAAACCAACTTCAAACGCATACATTTTAGCAACTTTTTGCGACTTTCTTCTTTAATTTGAGATGAATTTCCCCTAAACAATCATTTAAATGATTGTTTAGGGGACATTCACATTAAATAAAAGGGAAAAGGCCTTAAGGGCATTAAAGACATCAATTTTATTGATTCTTTTAAATCAGAAAATGCATACTTAATAAATTCTAGCTCCCTAACCAGGGTTTGACACTAAATACTTTTTGCCACCAGCCTGAAGGACCTGTAAGCCCTTAATATTACAAGTCCTCCCTGATTACAACAGGTCCTTCTTGAAAACCATGTTTGATTTTTAGCAATGTATGGGATAAATTGCAAGGAAAACATTGTTGGAAAAGAAGAAAATGCTTTTGTCAAGCAATTTCTTCTTTCTCTTCTATCTTTACCATATGAAAATGCAAATTTAAGTATTGGAAAAGCAATTATTTTTCAAAACTGGACAGATTTGAAATACTTAGTTCTAGCATTAACTACAGGCCTGAAGGACCTGCATCATGGTAACATCTACCAAATCCACAGATCTCGTGCCTAAGGACTGGTGTTAGTGTATAGTGTATAGCTCCTGGGAGCATTTATTAGGAGAAAAATGGAAACCCTTATCTTACTGAATAGATTTTGGTTCAAGCAAATTGTCAATTTTTGTGACATGTCAACCAATTTAACTTACATTTTCCCTAAACACCTATAACAGTCAGTAGAAAGCATGCAGTGTAGGCTAAGATCAGATTGCAAGTCTGTGCAGGATGATCTTAGTTTTAAATGTCTGCCATTTTAAGCTTATAGTGTACACCAGGAATAGGCTATGAGCAGCCAGGGAATTTGAATATTTGCATGACATTTCCAACAATTTGAAATGTGCATGAGGTGCAAATATTGAGCAGCTAGACAGCCTCACACTAAATCTGTAGAAATACATGATGGTCCTCAAATACATTAACCCTTAGCTGTTTAATCCCTGCTTTTTACATGCCTGTGATTTTATGATTGAGAAATCATTGTGAAAAAAGAAGAAATTGCTTCTGACAAGCAATTTCTTCTTTTTCCACACTATTTTCTACCCTACTGAATGTTTTTTTTTTCAAATTAAATCCACTTTAAATTTTCTTCTGCAAAACCTTTGAATATGGACAGGTCCAAATTTTTGTAAAACAGCAAAGGGTTAAGCTTATAGTGTACATCAGGAATAGGCTATGAGCAGCCAGGGAATTTGAATATGTGCATGACATTTTCAACAATTTAAAATGTATACGAGGTGCAAATATTGAGCGGCTAGACAGCCTCACACTAAAGATGTAGAAATACATGATGGCCATATCAATCTAGAACAAAAACATAGTAAAGACTCTGGTTAGACTGGTCAGTCTGTGCTTTGAACACATTCAAAATTGCTGGAAATCTCACACACAGGCTCATTAAGGTTAAATTGCAGCATGCTTATCTTGTTCCGCATTTTTCTCATTTGGTAATACAAGTTATAATGTAAGCTTGGTCTATAGTTCATTCTCAAAATGCAACCACCAAAATGCTGTTAACTTAACCATGTTTCTAAAATCATAACAAAGGTCTGATTAAATCTTTAAAGTTTTATATTTATTTGTTTGGGAGGATTGTATTGTTTATTTGACTTCTATATGGACCAACATTTAGCCAAATTTCTATAAAATGAATTGGTTAGAATTAATTTTTGCTTGTCATATCAATCATTCAATCTAATATCATGAAAAATGATGTTTTTTTCAGAAAATAAAATTATGATTTTGTCTGTCCGTCAACATGTAAACTCGCAGCCTATCACACCTAGTTACTTCTATGATAAACGGAATAGTCTGTCCAAAAAAAGTACTGATTTGCATAGTCTGGTCGAGTCAAAGGTGAATGGCTTTAGTGAGCTGGTTTTTGGTATAAAGTCAAGTATAAAATAAATTCTGTCTTTTTAATTAACTTGTCAGGGATATTGAAAAAAATCTGTTGTCAAATGAAATGTCAGCTATTCAATTGATTTGCCAAAAGGCCTATCATTTTCTCTTGCAAAATATATTTTTCAGCAGACAAAATCATTCAACTCTTCCAGACGCTTGACCTTTTCAACATGCATCTTGCATGAAAGGCCATTTCAGACACCTGAAAAAATGAGTCTAAGAAAAACAAACTAAAATTCTGGCTAAAATAAGCATGAAATGAAAGCCTTTTTTCAATTTATGCTAAAATATTTATTTAACTGAGGAATAATAATAAATCTAATGTGTATTGCTGGCAAGCGAGAAAATATGTAGGTTAGTTAAGTGTTGTGACTAAATGAGTGACTTAATGACCTGCACCATGATAGCTTCTACCAGTTTCCCTAAAATCAACAGGTCTAGGGCCTGAGGACAAGTGTTATTGTCGATTCCTGCTAATCTTTTATTTCTGGACTTATTTATAGACTTTTTTTAAACAATTTTTAATGGATTCACAGATATCATGAAAAATACCAAAAAGTGACCTTTAGATAAAGCAAATTTCTTAGCTGGGAAGAGGACAGGCATTTTTGATTGTTTTTAAACATTCACATAAAAGTGCATGTCTTGTCCCATATTTACTTTTTCCCAGAAAATGATAAAGGGTGACTGGGTCACAAAAATAGGTCAATTTCACAAACAGTGACCTATTTCACCCTGTGTGACCTGAAAAAGCTTTTGTATAGCCTAGAGCTCATTTGGTGAAAATTGGTAAGTATCAGATTTTTGAAGACAGAAAAGGTTGGAATTCAGGGTTTATGTCTGATTTTGTAGAGGTCCTTCTCTTTATTTTGCCACTAATTATCTTTTTGTACCCTATTTATATGAGTGACATTTTTGTGAGTGACCATATTTCTGTGAATTGTCAATTAGAGTTAAATTGTATTTAGTAATTTTTTCACTATATTTTGATAAAAGATTTAGAGCAGATGAATGTATTACCGACCCCCTGTAATTATCGACCCCCTGGGTTTTTTCCACTTATATTCAGTCTTCCAACCTTTCTGTTGAATGACCTCATAATTTTGATGAAACAAATCACAGTTTCGTCATTGCTCCTTTCGTTTAAACATTTTTCAAAGTGTAAAATGATCAAAAATACTTTTGTCAACAAATTTATTCGTACAGTTAAGGTAGGTGCTTTTTCCTGAAACGATTTTTGAATATTACATTTGTTTCTAATTGTAATTATTACATGAAAATTGGAGTTACAGAAGTTTGTCAACACACGATAAAAGTGTTTAAAGCACTATTTTATGAAATTACAGAATTAGGAGAGGGTCGATAATAGATGACATTTTTGACTAAGTGTTTATATTATCAACCCCCTCTAATTTTTTTCTTGTGTCATCTAAATTTTCTTTAAATTTTCCGTTTAATCAGGTCCCCAATTCCTCTTGTTAGACAAAGATGGGATTCAAGATATAGAATTCAGCGCTCTAGATAAGCTCCGTTTTTCCGTATTTTACGGATGTAAAATTACTCGTTACGCATGACTTTTAGCGAAACTCCGTAAAAGATACGGAATGTTTTAGACGTGTACGGATATTTTTGGGTACGAACGCGTAAATCAAGGGAATTTACTCTTGCAGAATATAAAATTATCATTTCGGATATTCCCGATATTGACGAGAATCTACGTTACCCGCTCGGACTTTTCTGTAAACTGGAAATAGCATCGCCGAAGGTTCCCGACTAATATAAACTGTAAATGCGTACTCGTAAGTTACCGATCATTTTCGACTATTCCCGTGACAATGGAATGCGGACCGTGGGAAAATAATTTGTAAACAGTGCGGTACCCAGCATCGATGCGCTTGTTAAATTTTTGCCGTAAATGATGTGAGACCAGCTGATCTGCCGTAAAAATACCCTAATCAGCAGAAAAACATCACACGTCATGGAAATCTTTTTTTCAATGGTTTACTCCAGAAGAACTCGCTAAATTCCTGATCAGTTATCAAATCGTTCATGGACGAAATAACATACTCAATCACTGATTTTTCTGAGTACGCTGGTTTAAGTAGATAGGCCTACGCGTTAATAAAATATTTACATGATAATTTTGCTGCAAACTCATTGAAGTTTCAATATATATATATATATATATATATATATATATATATATATATATATATATATATATATATATATATATATATATATATATATATATATATATATATATATGAGAAAAAATTGAAGATTTTTCAAGCAACAATTCAATACAATAAAACATCACACAACATTTAAATGATCCATTGGGGGGGGGGGGGTCTGTTCTTAACTGTCCCAAATTTTTAAATAAAACAAAAACAGGTATTTTTTTTAGAAGGTCCAATGATTAAAAGAAAAGAAAATTATATTTAATGAAAGGGTTGCTGTATTGTTGTTAAAGGAGTTCAGGTACAAAAACTTGTTACTAAGGTTACATTAAGAAAGAAATGAAAATTCACTTTTCTTCCATTTGCTCTTTACCGAAAGTTGTACTGATATCTCATATCAGGTACTGATTAAAAATTATTTCAATCAGTACTGTACTGATGGCCTTTGAAATTATCTGGAGCACTGGAATTGGTTTGCCATTACTGTTTTTACTATAGGTTTGGTTATAGGCCAGCATATATAGGGTATTTCTTTTTGTTCCTTAGTTTGACCAGCTACCAATCTCTTTTTATCCACATATTTTTTGTTAATGGGCACCCAAATCTCATAACTATGGCTTGAATAAACAGGAGTTAAAAGATTTGGTCGCTTGGTGACACCATGTTAAGCAGTCATTCCCTTTGTCATTAATTTTAGTATGTCTTTCTTGTAGAAGATCATGGAATATTTTGCTGTTGTTATGATAAACGGGCCGAGTTCTTCAACCTTAGACTAGATCTAATTTATCTACAAACGACATTTGAGATAATTCAAAATTGAAAGAAATTAGAAGACTTTTGATAATAATTAAATTTTAAAGTAATTATGGTAGAAACATTTGTGAGAAAAGGAGCATATACTTGTCACAAGCAATTTCTCTCAGTATGTTTCCATTCCCTTCCCTTTTATTGTAGTACATTAAAGATTCAATTTTATTTAACAGTCAGTTGTTGTAGTAATTCTCTATTTAGACAAAAATAAATATCAAGTTCACAATAAAGTTCAAGTTCAAATAAACTTGAAATGAAAATGGTATAATGCGGGTATTTTATCAGTCTATTCTTTTTTAAAATATAAATGGGGGTCGATAATTGTGGCATGGGTCGGTAATTGCTACCGATGGTATTTTAGATTTTCAGACTAAACTGTGCTTCCATATAGAAGAAGCTGAATCTATGGGTCGATAATTATAACCATTAAGGGGGTTGTAAACATATTTCAAAAGTAATTGGATGACATCCAATTAGTTAATGACTGCCGAAAAAAATCCCTTAAAGTGTCGATAATAGGTGCATTGCTCTAGAATAATGAATATCTATGAATGAAATTATTTTTGAATCACTACAAATCACACGAAATCAATAAAACTTTTAAATCTTTTAAAAATTCCTTATTTCAAAGTTCTTGTGTCGTGTTAGTAAACCGTATCTAAAATAAAGACCCATTGTATCTGTTATTTCCAATAAGAAATGATTATGAGGCTTATGGTAAAAATTTTTAGGCCAATGGCCTCCATACATTACTCCAGTACTGTTCAAGGGACTGTTTGATTATGGATTCATGGGAATATGAGCACTGTGGGTTTTCATGGTTGTTTTATAAATGTTCAAACAACTTAGTTAAAAAGGATGATTTCACCTTGAATTTTCAGGCTTCCTGAACAATTGCCTGATTTGAAAATGACATGTTTGGATAAAGGCCTCCATTTTCCATAAATTGTGACAGGTTTAATTAAAATTCACGGTAATATGGTACACTGGAATATTCCAATCCGTTAGAGTATTGAAAACTTGTTAAACCACGATAAAATGTCTTTAAAATTATACCATGAAAATTGATACCAAGATTATCATGAATACACGACAATTATCAAAGAGAAAAGGGACCAGAACTGGTTCAATGACTGTATGATATATTATCATTAACATGCACGGTTCTGGTGAAAAGAAGAGGAATAAATTTATTTGGGGAAAAAGGCTTTCGCATGAAATTTCGCGTGAAATATTGCTTCAAATAAGCCCGCCGTTTTCGCCGTTGTTGTTGTGTAGAAGTTGTTGTTGTTGTTGTTGTTGTTCAAAAATCAAAGTACCGACAGTTCTGAAACTTTTTAGGATGTTAACGAAAAGGAGTTGCCTTATAAAATAGGATTTGCCTTATAAAATAGAATAAGCCAAGAAAAAAAATATTTTTATAGATAAATTGGCAAACGCTCAATACAGCGACCTTGATGCCACGATACGTAATTTTGCATACACTCAATTTTACTAATCATGTCAGGGAAGGAATTACCGGCAAACTGTTTTAATCATGAAAATAAATGTATGAGAATTTGTACATAAAACGAATGGAGCAGTAAAAATGCATACACTTTCGACTCAACACATATGCAAACATTTTTAGAGGGACACTGCACTATCTTGTTTAGATTAATACTGAAATGAGTAGGTATCCAAAAGGCTGAGAGTTAACTTTAACATGTAGGCAGATGGACAGTCGTTATTTTACTATTTAAAGATAAAACTCTGAAAAAATATGATATGTTAGATAAATTACTGTAAGCGCTGTACTTGTGCCATGCTGATTTATTGAAACGGTTATTGCTGATTAAGGAGTCAGTAATGCAAAGCAATCATGTGCAAAATGAAGAAAAATTGTCATAAAAATTCACATTTTGTCTCATTTTTGCAATAAAAAAATCGTGAAAAACAAAAGCTCCGCTACCCGTGAAAAAATATTTTTTGTTATTCATTAAATGAAATATAAATCGATCTTACAGTACAACAAACAAGATTATCATCTATCATTCCATGTTTCATTAATTCGAATCTATTTGACGTTACTTTAAGGCATCTGGGCCAAATAAATATATAACGTCATGGCGTTGTTCCGCCGTCATAGCACAGCTGGTAGCGCTACGGACTGTCAATCTGGAGGTCCTGGGTTCGATCCCCGACGGAGGCACTCGTTTTATCTGACTATTCGTCTCCCACAAATGGGTCAGAATCATGAACTTAAGTGAGATAGCAGATGGAGGCTAGGGAAGAATGTAATGGTAGTATACTGGTATGAGGAATACCAGGAATCCATTGTAAGGTGCTCCAGCCACCGCGATATAACTGAAAAAAGATGAAAGCGAAGTAAAACCCGTTTCAAACAAACAAAATCGAAATGAGGCATCTTATGAAAATTTGTCCCAAAATGCTCGCATTTCGTATCATTATTGTATTATAGAAAAAGAATGATTGGTTTTTGGGTTTTTTTTTTTTTTTTTTTTACATAAGAGCTTTAAGATTTTGTGAATAACAAAAGCTATATATTTTCACTCGTTACTTTTTAACTTTTGAAAATACAGCTAATTATTTTGCAGTTACCAATCCTTATATAATTTGATTAGGAAATTCAGGAATGGTAAGCAACATTACGTCACTCGGGGTCTATCTCATCTCGACTGATATCTCCAGTGATTCCGAACCAATTTGTTCGCTTGTTTATATGAGATTACCGTCGCTTTCACTTTTTTTCAGATATAATGCAACGGCTTGTGCATGTATCCATCGTTTCTGGTCATTTCTAACAGTAGGACCGTGACATTCATCGGCGGAGCAACAAGCTGCCCTTCCCACTTGGGCATATCAATCGCCAAATGGTAGGAGACAAATGACGAAAGTCAAAATGACCGTTGTCAAGTATGGGATGAAAGATGGCCGAGTCGAGGATCGAACTCAGGACCTCAGGGATGAGAGCCAGACGCGTTACCGATTGAGAAAATTCGGTTTGGCAGGTTTAAATCGAGTCTTTTAATTGTGAATTGCCTGCCTCGAGTAGCGAAACTGAGGGGCGACATGGCTATCAGATATGCAAGTCCTCTCTTACTTCTGCCTTTTTTTCCGTTAGCCTTTGCATGTCCGTTTTGATAAATAGTTGGGAACAATTTTGTTTTGAGTGTCAGTGATAAGGACTTTGTGTGACTGAGTAAAAAAAAGCACTCCAAATGAGCTATTGGTGGCTCAGCACGAGTATGTGATTTGGTCGGAAGTGACAAACGCGCTCCATGTAGCTTGAGCACGGCGCAACTACGCAAAATCTTGCGTCTGTATAGGTTCTTTACATAGCCCTATTAGTATATGCCAAAAAGTTGGCACACAGTCATTTAAAGTCACACCAAACAGACACAGAAGTATGTAAAGATTTTTTTTTTTTTTTTTTTTGCTAAATATATTTTCACTTGTAGATAAGCTACTTGTTTAAAGATGTAGCTTTTGTGGTTTAACCAATGAAAATTAAATCGATCTTCCACTGAAACAAACGACTAACCCTACCCCATGCGACGTGAATGAAGTAGATGACGAATCGAATTTCACGTTTTGCTAGAATGTCCCTTTTTCGCTGACATTAGAAAATTTATTTGAAAAAAAAAACATTTCTATTATCTCGGCCGAATATGTTGAAATTTGTAAATTTGGTGATATCTAATGATGGAAATACTCTTTTGAATCTTCTTAAGTTTTTAAAAAAAGGTGTTTTGCATAGAACTGACATAGTATTCATTACTTAATTTTGCGATATTTTGTTTTGTTATCTTTTTCAGCTACTCTTCGAGACATTCATGAAGAGTAATTGTAATCTGTTCGTATATACATTGTATGTCACGTGTTATATTATGTAAAATGTCTATATATAAGGCAAGAAACTGGTAAGCTTGCGCCAAATTAATTACCTATCTAAATATAAAACTACTTACTATTTCATCTTTACTGTGTGGTGACCATAGCGTTGCGTTATGGAGAGTACATGTCCTCATCAAATCGTTCATATTATGCCGGATGTCGGAGATATAGTAACACGTGTCGTAATAACTGTACCAGCCGGGCTCACAGTCACAATAAACAACACCTAAACCTGAAAATAGAGGGAGGAAAATCACGGTTAGTTTCATTGAGGGAACAACAAAAGCTATATTTTCAAGGGCGAAAATATAATTTTAGTTGTACACTCGAAAAAATGTAAATCGATCCTACTTGAAAAAGACACCGAATATTCTATTTCTTTAATGAAATTTTGAGACAAAAGTGTAATATTAGTGAATAATCTTAAATTTGTTTTGAATAGGTTTTAAAAAAAAGATGATGGAAATAATGACAATCTACTGCTATGTTGTTGTTTTATTCAAAACAAATAATTCTGACCAAATTTCAGGGTTTGATGGGATTAGAAGTGACCTTTAGAGAGTGTACACGGTTTTCTCAAAATCATTGACCTCATAACATAGCTTTTCACCCACTGTGGAGCCAGTTTCGAACGTATATATTCTTTATTTCCTCCATATATGAAGATTATAAGTTAGAACAAATATACATCAAATTTATAACAAAGTTGTGAAATGTGAAAAACCTTGAACGAATAGAGTGTATAAAAGAAGAGAGACAAAACGATAGAAGAAAGACTAGGTGATAAGGAAAAAGCATACACGAAGATGCGTTATAACTTACAGTTATGTATTGTGAGATCAAAACACGCTATTTGACCCGCGAATCCAGAACATTTGTTTTCGATCCACGAGTCAAAGCAGCAAGCTCCTCCAATAATAGGTTTCAGTCATACTATTTGGCTGCCATTACATAACACAATACAGCGCGGCAAGACTGTTTGTGTGATGTTATGGTCACCATTTATTTCAATGAAGATAAATTAATTAATGTGTCATTATTTCGCCAAAGCTTAACCGAAACGAAAGGAAAAGCATCGACCAATGACTTTTATCGATTATTTATGATGTTTCAAAAGACAGTATTAATCGTCGACCAAAATGATCATAACTACAGCTTATGTGAGCTGAATTAAACAAATTTGGCTGACTATCTAAGATTTAATATTTCATATTGGTTATCTATAATCCAACCACGCTCTATGTAAAAACCATACAACAGTGCAGTAGAATGACCTAAAATTTTCTCCTAGAACAAGATAAAACTGTAAGTTAATTCCAAACAAGGCATGTATATAATCTTTTGAATTCATTGACAGAAGAGATTGCGTAACATCTGTAGGGAATAAAGACCTAATTTTTTGTAGGAAATGCACTGAATAGTCATAAACCCTTACACATTCAGTTAAGATATGCTCAGTTAGGCTCACCTGAATGTCATTCGCTCCACAACGTGAGCATTTCTGCTCAAAGTGTGTCAGGAAGACAATTAGCTGTGCGACCGAAAAACATGCTTTTAATAAATTGGGATGACTAGAAACATTATGCAAAATAGAATTTGTATTAAACTGTCCTTGAATTTGCTTAAAAAATGTTAAATTATCAGTTGAAGTTCTAGAATCCCATTCATTAATGAAATGGTAAGATATTTTTTCACAACACAATTTCTTCCACATACTTTTTCCTGGAAATGAAAAAGACGAACAGTAATCAGATAAAATATGGGGAAAATCATACTTTTGCAATAAAACAACAATATCGGGAATAAACCCGACCCTAGACAAACCTGATTATTATGCACACATACGGAGTTAAAACATTTCTGTAACAGAACAGATTCTTTCCAATCGACAAAGCTGTCCAAGAAAGGCAAGTTTTCTCTTATGAATTTCTGACTCTATCGGTAGAGACTTTATAAGACCAAGAACAACATCTGTCCTTGATCTTAGATTTAAGTCTTGAATTTGCTTTAAACATAATCGATGTGACCTTTCCAACGACAGACTATCACGTCATTTTCAGGTTGATTATGCAAATATTTTGACGTCAGTTTTAAAAGGCGTTATAGGTTTTGCGGAAAATTGAAATGTTGAATTTGAAGCAATTCGACGATTTTGGCGTGAAAATTCGGGTCATATTATAAATAGTATATAAAATGTGTGCTAAAAATACAGAATTTTCGGTGCAACCTCATTTTTTCCTTTTTATAGATGTCTCGTTTGATAAATTCAGTATTCAATACACTATATATTTATTACCGTCAAACTTAACAATTGTCTATTTGACTGCGCCAACTGAATCACCTAAACGTGGAACCCAGCCTTGAGTTGAGGATAACAAAACGGTACAAACTATTTGCATGGGGACTTGCATGCAAAAGGGGGAATAACTCGCAAATAGTTTGCACCGTTTTGTCATCTTGAACGATCGCAGGGCAGGTATTTCTCTCACCAAGTACCCAGCTTCTCTTCCGATGCATGTTTCCGATTAACCGAACCTATAGGGTCGAACATGATTGGGACTCTGATGTACTACTCTTGTCCTACTTCGCTACATGATGGCCGACTTCACTTTACGATCATTTACAGTTAAGGTTCATGTAAAGTGTTTGAGACCAAATTTTAAAGGCACTTCATTTGCCAAGAAAAAGCAGTATGTCCAGGTATATTATATACCAAAATAAAGCTATTTATGAGCACAAGCAGTTAAGCAACATAAGACTGTCATAGCTAAAGCGGTATAGCCAAAACATTGTGGAAAAGGGTCATTTTGTAGAGAACAAGCAACTGCATGACTGTTGTAAAAAAATGACTCATATTTTAACAAAGTACAGTCTAAAGTTCCATCCAGGTAGTCAAAGCACGCCCCCCACACACTCATTGAATACCATTCCGAAATCATTTCAAAATCATTCACTTTGACATTTTCACGATGTTTTTAATTGTAGTCCAATTATCATAGGAAAAGCCAGATCATACGATACAGCCTAAAACAGGACCCTTTATCGACAGCTTAGTCATGGGATAACGAAGCACGGTGTGCCGGCCAAGTTTGAAAAACATATCAGATATCGATGGCTCAGCGCGAAACAGTTGTAACTCCCTATAAACATATAGGGAGTTACAACTTTTTCGCGCCGAGCCGGTATTGCAGGTGACCATTCCTGAGACGCTCCATGGCGCTTCGTCATCATATAAACGCAGGGTTGTATACAAATCATCAGTTGACCAATTGTTAGATTTGACGCGCATTTTGGAGCCAAGTTTTGGTGAGCAAATGGATCAATTACATGGTTCGTAGGGTGGGCGGGGGTGGGGGTGGGGTTAAAATATATGACCAATCACTTAAATCAATGCCATCTTGATCAAGCAGAGGTTGCATTTAAAATTGGAAATGTAACCCGTCACGCGAAGAGGGACTATCTAAGTAGTGCGTATAGTGTCGATCCTAGTCAGACTGTGCGTATTGCACATCCTGACTAGGATCAAGACTTAAAGCATCGACTGATATTCTGGTTCTAGAATGATCATTCTACCTTCCTGTTTAAGAATTTCTTAAATACGACCTCCGGTTGACCTCTGCTGGAACTAATCTCCTATCCTTTTTAAATATGTGTTCTAAGGAGTTCCCAGATCGTCCTTTTTCGTTTGTCAGGTCGCATATACATTTGTAGATTAAGAATTCTTGATTCAGAACATTTCATGAGAGCGAAAAGTATCGAGCCTGCTCTGGCTGCGCAAGTCGCTCAGTTTGATTATGGTCGACATTTTATTCACTAACTAGATAGTCTCTGACTAATCACAAATAGCAATCTAATAAAGACACCCGATATTTGATTTTTTCACGAAAATCACATTTTGTCGAGTGTTTTTTGATAAATTGTATATTCTATTCGGAATAATTTTGTGATATTCTAAAAGATTAAGGTTTGAAGGACCATGCAAAATAATGTTTGTTGACTTACCTCCACTGAATAATAAACACACCGTAATCAGATCTTTGATGTTAAAATCCATTTTTTTATATATTTTAAATGTCTAACTTCTAGTGAAATAATTCCATCACTTAGAAAAATATTCTAGATCCATTACACAAGTCAGTTTAAACAAAATCTTACGGACAGACGAAAGTGCAGTCGCCCCCTTTACCGAAACTGAATTGCTTGATAATGAAGCCGAGATAATTAGGGTTAATCATTAACGATCACGTAAAACTATGTAAAGACAATTTCCATTCGGTCAAAGAAAGAAAGACGGCATTAATTAATTCATTTATTTATTTATTTTTATATTTCAATTGTTTTGTATAACCACTGATTTGTTTCGTAATTTCTATGGCTTCTTACTAATCAAACAAAAGACGTGGTTACTAAAATCATAAAAAAGATAAACATCCAACTTTTAACTTTATCTGATACGATATCTTTCCTTGATATATTATGAAATCTAAAATATTTCCATTATTTGACTAAGATAGTTGATAGAGTTAAATGAGTTTACATGACTTTATTTTGATTTGAGTATCACATTTGCTAGAAAGTTAGAAATCTAAATACCAGATTTAATGGTGCCAATTGATTGAACAGGGTTTAACAGATCATAAGAGAAAATATTCTTTTCATTTGCGACGTGCAAGTACAATAACTTTCAAAGCGGGGAACAATTTTAAAACGTTCGCAGCTTTTTTTGTAGCCTGTAAAGGTTTGGAAGGCAGGGTATTCTTATACGGCCCATCAAGTTTAACATAAGCGAAAAAAGAAGCAAATCATTTGACCAGCAATTGTTTCATAATTCGAAGTTTGACAATTAGTGTTATTCTGTAAGACTTTAAAATCTTAGTCTCATATAATAAGGAAAATGACAATAATCAGATTATGAAACAACCGTTCGTGGATCATGTGCGCGATTGCTATATTACAGGTAATTTGTTATTTTTTTCATGTTAGCTTGAAATGAGTAAAAGAGGCTATTTCGACGCTGTTTACTTTACTTTCATGTTAGCTTGAAACGAGTAAAAGAGGCTATTTCGACGCGGTTTACTTTATTTTCATGTTAGCTTGAAACGAGTAAAAGAGGCTATTTCGACGCGGCTTACTTTATTTTCATGTTAGCTTGAAATGAGTAAAAGAGGCTATTTCGACGCGGTTTACTTTATTTTCATGTTAGTCTGAAACGAGTAAAAGAGGCTATTTCGACGAGGTTTACTTTATTTTCATGTTGGCTTGAAATGAGTTAAAGAGGCTATTTCGACGCGGTTTACCTCAAGCATTTTCCCTTTTTCAAGACACATAGAAGCATTAACTCGGTAATTATCCGAACATTTTGGGCACCTTTAGACTATTAGACCGTTAGACTATTTTTGGTCTAAATAGAATAAATCGAAATATGTTAATGTCATGTTAAAGCCATAGTCTGCGTTTAGAGTTAAAAAAATTGCTCTTTCATGAATATTCTTTAAATATTTGTTCTTGATTTAGTGTTATGAAAGGTGAGTTACATAAGAATACAATACAATCGACAAACGGCGGCCTTTTTGTGAAACGCATAATCTGCCGTATAAAGTAAAATATGTAAATGAAATTTTGGTCAGGTGAAATACGCCCACGTGCAGGAGCGGTATTCAAATTGGAGTCCGAAAGGTTGCGGGTCATAAATATTCGTCAAGATAGGCCTATATTCGATCATCGTGTCATTTTCATTTGAATTACCGAATATTGGAATGACAAATTCAAGCTTTTCTTTGAAAATAAAAGTCGAGTTTTTGTGTACATGGTCCTCTAAAATCATTGTCTTGCGTTTCGGAAATTTTCACGAACACAGACAGGGGCTTTAATGTACCATTGGAACCGTAATAGATGTTTTATAAGTAATGAACTTTAACAGTGTTAACGGAGGATTCCTAGTGATTTTCATTGGGGAAACCGCGGTCAACATTGTGAAAGATCATGAGTTCCGAAATGTTGCGGAACTATTACGGCTCCACTACCTTAAGACTTATAGATAGGCAAACGTTGTAGACCCTGATCAGACTGCTCCTTCAGACGCATTTTGATCTAATTCTACAATGTTTATTTTGATATGAGCCTGTGCGTGAGATTCCAAACAATTTCAAATGTACGCAAAGCAAAGACTCGGGCAAGCCTGTGCATCGGCACAGTCTGACCAGAGTCTTCACTACCCGTTAAGTAGATAGGTAAAGGCTCAAAGTATCTGCAGACCATCAGGTAACATTATATTTACAGTATGAGGCTGTCATCGCTACTCAATGTTTGCACCTCACGAATGATTCAAATTGTTGGAAATGTCACAAATAGGCTCATATATCTTTCCGAAAACATAGGGTCATTACGGTAAAAAAATTCCTTCTCATAAAAAAACCCGAAATATTTACGTATGGTTATATAGCTTATGGTTTGAAATATGTGATGAATAGATAAAACATATAAGATTGTTGGTCCATCCTGCACAACGTGTACAGACATGCGGACGGGCCTCTGTATATTTATCGCTATCTTGATACTTTGATCAACAAGTAACGATAGTGGTGTAAGTCTCCGCTCTGTTTACATACACCGTGCAATGATCTTACCTTCGAAAATATTGATAATACCATGTACATGCTTATATTATAGGGTTAATTCACCTTTTTAGGGCGTTAACATTTGCAGAGAGCCGCAAAAATGTTTTAATCGTGCAATGAAGCATGTATTGACATAATTACACCTTTCTGGTAATATATATAGAGAATAGATTGTTGGTGACTTGAGCTGGACAAGTTTTTAGGGCAAGGCGTAGGAATTTATCCGATGAGCCGGAAGCATCAGTCACATTCTTAGAAGGAATTTAAGCCAACAAGGATAGTAAGCCATTGAAGGCGATAAAATATTCCGTCATATTAATGTTTCAACGGTTTTGGGTTTAGAATAATAGTTCATCATAGTAGAGAGTTCAAATTGATATCAACCAAAACTGAAAATCAGTTATAGCTCAGAAAAATTGGAAAGAGAGAAAAAGATGGACCCAGTGAGTACCAGAAAAAGAATAAAAAATCTTTGACAGGTCAGCAAAGAACCCATCCAAACTCAAATAGGACCCCAGAGGTCCAACACATGACCATTGTAGGTGCAAGTAATTCTCCAGACACCCAAAACAGCCCCGAGTCCAACCACAGTGACCATTGACATTATCATAAATCTTCTAATGAAGTGCGGTAGTCTCTAAGGATCCAATCCGATTGATTTATTAGTCCACTAGATTTAATTTATTGTTCACCATATATTTTTTTAAAAGTGTTCAAGATTTCTTTACAAAATTTGTTTCATTTAAATAACACTTGCATGTCTTTAGTATTCATGAGACTATTATACTGAACAGCGTTAAGATGTAGCTCCTAGGAAGGCCTATCCGCCTCTGATCATCAAAATGACTACAACTAAACAAATAGTGGTATTTATCACCAAGTTCGTGATTAAAGCATAACTGACAATTGTTGTCACCCCTCACAATACCCCAAAATCTACCAGATTCAATTGGTAACTTGTGGTTTAAACACCTTAAATGGCACAATGCAATGGCAAAATCTTTTGGCAAGAGCTTAAAGCATGTTATTGCTCAAAACCAAATTCGGTTTAGAATATTCAAAAATCTTGACCGCTTTGGAGGCTGAAAGTAAACACGCAAGTTAAGCTTCGTCATACATGATTTAATAAATTACGTCATATGTCATTTACTTCGTCATCAATGTTGTCGCAATTCGATTCTTAAAAATATGGGAATCGAGTGAAATGTTTTTTTACAGAAATCGACATGCAAATTGAAAGAAAATGTGTGTAAGGAAGGACTCCCTTTTAGACATAACATTGGCAAAAGAAGATCCAACAGGTCACGTGACCAAGTGACAAGAAAAATCTGTCACGTGATCAACTGACCTGATATCAAAATGTTTATACCCCCTTTTATCAGGCAAAATTTATAGCTAGTGACAGGACAAATTTAAGTAAATTGGTAGTCATGATATACCAAATGTTAAACTAGTCTTCTATGAACAAATTAAAACGAGGCCCTGTTTTAGATGACACGTTTAATAAATTTGGGTTTTCATGAACGCAATATGATATTCTTTTTAAAATATGACACGATTTGTGCTATAATAGTCGTAATCCTTGAAATTTGTTGATTGAAATTGTCCGCGCAACA
Organism: Fragum whitleyi; assembly: GCA_948146395.1. Taxonomy (NCBI): domain Eukaryota; kingdom Metazoa; phylum Mollusca; class Bivalvia; order Cardiida; family Cardiidae; genus Fragum; species Fragum whitleyi. The sequence goes on along the minus strand of OX411549.1, from coordinate 65,303,378 downwards.
CACATATTCATATACATATATAGGTTGATAAAAGTTGAAGATGTTTAATGTGTAAGACAACTCATAACTCATAGCCTTACATTTGTCAATTTTTAAGATAGAAACATATTTCTTTCACTTTTGTGAATCAGAAAAATAGTTTTTTTAGGAATTTGGCAAGAACTCGAAAAAAATTGTCATTTAGGCAAGTGTACATCGATAACGGCAAATATATGTGGCCCATCACGCCAAAGGGACCTTCTAGGTAGTGCGTAAAGTTTCGACCCCAATCAGACTGCGCGGGTTGCGCAGGCTGACTAGTATCTAAACCTTTCGCTTTTGTACTTTTTTTCCTGAATCTAGAGGGATCAATCTACCTTCCAATCATCGGAAAGAATTTTGAAATGCGACCTCTGGTTGACCTATGCTGGACCCAATCTCTTTTTCAAATATTCATTTTCAAGAGTTCCGAGACGGTCACTTTTCGCGTGACATAACGCCGTTTGTTAAATAACGTCACCACACCCATTTTGACGCTCTCATTTCACGTAAACAAAACAGCGTTGCTATACAGAAACACTGTCAGTTCATTCTGCATAGTTATTTTATTATAGTTATAGTTTATTATGCCCCTGATAGAATTCATAGGCGTAACTAGGATTTTGAAATGTTTACTACTCAGAAGGCTACCAACATAGAATAAAATAGGATAAAGGCGATATGTTGATTGTTATAAGATGAATGTCCTCCGTTCGCTCCCCTTTTCTATCAATCGAGCGTTGGTGAATAATCAACACATCGTAACTACAGCTTTAGTAAGCTGTAGTTTCGATGTTATGATCTTTCATTAACGATATTTTTTCGAAAGAGGCTTGAATTCTATTACGCACTAGCGTTATGTGCGTATTGGTAATTACACCATTGGAATCATATTCTCCTAAAAAATAAGGTGACCTTCAAGGTAAGAAGGTCATGCCTATATGTGTTATAAAGGTCATGAAGACCTCTTCCGTCCTTATCAAGGGGAGTGCTAACCGTCTCTCCTTTCTTTTAACACAACTAATACATAATGCATGATGAAATTTATGGACACCAAAATCCAAACATTTCTTTGAAACTGGTTCTTTAGTTTGCATACAAAACGGAAGGACATATTTAATAATTGAAATGCGGTATTTTTCAACAATTGAAGTAAAATTTTTGGAATTAAAATTAAGAAAAATGAAAAATTAAATTTCATTTACTATTTTGTTTTATCCACTTAGCTAGCAGATAAGAATTTTAATGAAATAGAAAAAACAAGGGAGGTAATATTAATGAAGGTCAACGTAATAAGAACGCGTTTATAAGGGAGATCACTCCAAATAGGAAAAATGGGATATGCTATAGCATTTCATTCCCTTTGATCATCAGTCAAACTTTCAGTCACCGTGAAGAGAAATCCATTTTAGGTTGTTTCTTAACGTTGGACAACGATGGAAAGATGAAGACTAAAAGAAAAGGATACATCGTGGCAAAAGGGGAAATTCACGACTGAACGCATTGCGTCACATGCAATTGTTTAAAAATCCAATTTTGACATAGAATATTACATACCGTGCCTCTTCAAGTGGTACTTTCACGGTACAAACTAGTCAAATATGAGCAGGCTAAAAAAACAAAACAAAACAAAACAAAACAAACAAAAAAAAAAAAAAAAAATAAAATAAAAAACAAATACATGTATTTTATACTTTAGTAAGGTGCAAGCATAGGATTTTCACATTTTTTCTCATTTCTTGGTGTCTATGCGCCCTGTATTGGTAAAAGTTGCATTGTGTTTACGTTTTTCAAATAGAACTATCGTTTGTTCTTCGAGTAACATCGATTGATATTTCGTTTCGTGAACAACAAAAGCTATAGTTTCACTCGTGGTTCCACCACACGTGAAAATACAGCTTGTGTTGTTCTCTCATTGAAATAGGCTATTGATCTCTCTATGTTTCACTGAAACAAACTAGTATCCTCTGGCGTCTTTGTAACCCGTCACCGTCACAAAAGTAACAATTTAAGAATTAAGACAAACCGTAACTTATTTAACGCAGAGTTGCTAGATTCAATTTGGGAACTGTGGTGGATTATCAACCATTTTAAAGATCATGCAGCCTACGCCTAAAAGTGCTACCCGGATAGTCACTTTTCGGCTGACCGTATCGCGAAAATTCGTATTCAAGTCTATTCCGGCGGAACTCATTCTTTCCGACTATTTGTCTCTCCCCAATGGGTTGATAATCGAAGACCTATGTGAGATTGCAGCTGCAGGCTAGGAAATGATGTGATGGTTGTACTGGTGAGAGAAATACCAGGAATCCATTGTTAGGTGCTCCAGCCGCCGCGATATAACTAAAAAAATGTTGAGAGCGGCGTTAAACTCAATTCAATAAACCAATCCTTTACCTATATATTACTTACGTTGTAAGTTTGTACCAGGCTATGTACAAATACAGTTAATAATGATTGTGAAATTTACATCCACCTCAATCAAAACCATTCTAAATCGCTCACTCAGCGCTCCATTCATTCATTCCTAACACTCACTCAAATCGATCAAAACCGCTTAAACCCATTGAAAAATAACGAATCAACAACGACATTCAAAATACATTTGGATAGAGAAAAATCGCGATTTCACTGACATTATACGAATTGTAGGCATCAAGTAGGTTCTTGAAGAAATAGGAAGCTATCTATAAAACTTGTATGTACGTTTTATTAAAGGGAGGTAATACATTTCGCAAATTTTGTTCATCCTGAACAAAACTTGCGATATTGGATTACCTCACGTTAAATTCACTCAAAACTCGCTCAACACACTCATTCAAGGCTAAACCATTCCAAAATCATTCACCTTGTCAATTTCACGATGTAACTTACTGTATTAGGCACATTAGGCACATACCTGGCACTCTTTTGTTTAAATATTGCACTGAAAGAGATAAGACCGCTTTCAAATTATGAATGGTTTCTGACAGAATGGGATCATCCGCGCGTGTAAGCAATGAGAAAAGCGTCTGTATATAATGTACAATTACAGAAATAACCTATGGGTCGATTTTTTTATGACTAAAACCAGGGTAATAACTATATATTTTGTCTTTAAATATACATGTGCGTGCCATGAGATGTTTACGTGCTTCCTGATAATCTTTCAAAAATTGTATTGCTAAAGATTATTTCTACGATATACCTACGCATTTGTTTAATTAAATAACCAACATTTTGTGTTGAAAAAGCAACGTTCCTGAGTGTAGGTTTAGGTAGGATTTTTTAATTTGTGTTTTGATTTATTCGACATAAAGTTGGATTTATTGTGACCAATAAATCCAACTTTATTTTGAATAAATCTGTGAGTTATTTATAGAATAAGATACAGCCTTAAGTTGGATTTATCGTGACCTCTAGGGTGACCAATAAATCTAACTTTATGTTGAATAAATCTGTGAGTTAACGTAAAGAAAAAGATTCGGCCTTAAGTTGAATTTATCGTGACCACTAGGGTGACCAATAAATCCAACTTTATGTGGAATACATTTGTGAGTGAGTGTATAGAATAAGATTCGGCCTTAAGTTGGATTTATCGTGACCACTAGGGTGACCAATAAATCCAACTTTATGTGGAATAAATCTATGAGTTATTTATAGAACAAGATTCAGCATTAATCGTGATCGCTATGGTGAAGAAACGAGCAATAGAAATATCCACCCAGAATGTAGAGGACAAAATGGACAATAGTGGAGCTTTACGTAATGTAGCTGTTAAAGATGCTTGGAAGAGATTCAGACAGAAAATCGAAGTTGTAAGTTTTTTTAATAAGCATTTTATTTACATAATTCTCAATCTGGTCCAATACTTTAACCGTCGATCGGCCCTACATACAGGAAGACAAAGCCGCAAAAATGTTTTCCAATTTTACCCCGTTTTGCACGTTTATGTATTAAATGAACCCTTTATTGCATTAACCCCTACAAAAAAGTTATAGAAATTTGTATCAAATTGGGTGAATCTATACGTCATTGCCTGATGACGAAAAACAGACAATACAAACAAACAAAAAATACACAACAAACAACAAAAAGAACACTAGAAAAATAAACAAACGCAACAGTTAAAAAAAAGATCTAGCAATTTGGTTATTCATTGAAATATGAAAAAAATCACAATTACGTTATAAATCACAGTGCAAGAATCGCCAATATTTCATTAAATCGGAATGCACGGTATTGAATATTTGTGGACAAACCTTAAATTAAATCATTTCTTCGTAAAAGACATAAAGCCTCATGACGTGCATGTTTGGCCAAAATTGCTTCTAATAACTGACGCACTTATTGGGCCGAAAGTCTTCATTTAGTCCTGCATACACGTTAAATTTAGCATGCAGCCCTAAATATTTTGGGTTGACGTTTGAAAATAAAGGTACACGCGTAAAGATGTAGGATGCAGCCCTTTATTTGATACGATTTTACGTGAAAATTTAACTAACCAGCACATAAGAGACACATTGTCAATATTCTTGTCGCGCACTCGTAAATATTAGGGTGTGCGTCCATATTATGGATGTTTTCTTCTTAAATGTACAGGTGCACGTTTTTATGATTTCACCACTTTAAGTGGACTTTCGACCCATTCGGTACACCATAAACGACGGATATGATATTAAAGTCCCCTGTTTAGCAAAATTTCTCGGATCAACATAATGTTGATTACGGTAATCAGTTTGAATAATTCAAAGACACTTGTAAAAAAAAGAGCAGCAGGTAAGCTTCATATCACAGTGAAAGACTTTTTTCTAAATGTTTTGATGAATCTTTCTTATCGAACTACCTAAAACGGATAGGTACGCGACAGTTGCAATGTTTTTTTTCGTATGAAGCCAGAGAGCCACACTCCAGCTAACCCTTATAAATTTATACTGAATATTCATTTTTTTCATATTTTCAGCAATCATGGAAAGAAGCAGAAAGTGTGTTACAAGAGCTAACAGAAAATTTACAGAAAATAAATCTCCTCAAAGCAGTTTCTTCGTCTATTAATAGACTCAAGGCAAACGTATGATTTTCATTACAAACTTATTGTGAATAAATTTATGTTGTATATGATTCCTAAAGAGATGAACCCCTTTTTTCGATCTTTACATAAACCCGTTTTTAAAAAATCAGGCTTATATCTCAAGACATTCTTTGATGCTTTACTGTGGTTTATCGAGAAATAATGGTAGATTATCACTTGATAATCTCACCGCAAAAGTAGTGAAATTATCAAAAACTTATACCCTGCTTTTGTGCATTTCATCCTATTTGACGTCATCTATGCGGGGCGAAAAAAGTGACGTCACAATGAACGTTGTATAGCAATCACGCGCAAAATGACGCGCTTTACGAAAATTTGTCCTAGAAATTTCACATTTTGTCTCATTTTTGAATAAAAGAAATAAAATAATCGTTTGTTTTCGAGTAAGATCGATTAATGTTTCATTTCGTGAACAACAAAAGCTTTATTTTCGTGAAAATATAGCTTTTGTTATTCACTCAATGAAATATAAATCGATCTTACACTGAAACAAACGTTTATCCTCTATTTATTCTTTCGTTCAACTGGCCTGTACATGTACTCATTGCGCTTATCAAATAGCTCTTGCTAGACCTTCAAAGAAAAGAGAAGAAAAAAAACTTTTAAAAATTCAAATTATTTCTTTTTGAAACAGGTAATGATAGCAAAAAAATCTACTGCAAATATTTGTTTATATTTCAAGTTTCAAAACCCAGAAGAAATGGTTGAAGACGGCGATTTGCCAAAAGAAACGCCACGAGAAGACAGGAGTAGAACATTAGAGCTGGCAAAGTACGAACAAATATTTCTCACATAATCAACTTTGTCTTCTATAACGAACAGCTATCAGAGATAGATATATAATACGTACTAGGTGTTTTGTATGGAAAAATAACCAATGAGGTTTGCGGAATTGATAATTGTCGAGGCTCTGTCGAGACAATTATCAATACCCACTACCGAGTTAGATGGGTAATCATACACCACTCTAAGTACGTATCATATTTATCCTATAACCTCTATTTGCCTTATTTTCGTTGAAGTTTCTAAAAGAAACGCAAGTTCTAAAAACTAACCGCATTATGTCTTTGTTCTAAAAAAAAAATATGATGTGATATCATAAAAAAAAACATATGGGGTATTATCACACGAATATTTGTTTAGTTATAAGACAAATCCTTATCTTACAAATGTGAAGGGGAGATCGGGGCTAGTCCGGCCGCTTTTTATTTGATTTTTATTTTTAGAATAACTATAAAAGATACTTTTTCCGAAATTTATATTTATGTCACAGAATAGCTCATCTAAACACGTCAAACTACCCCTAAATCGCTTTCCTATTGCCGGTTTTTAAGTTGGAATGCGGAGCAATTCCAACTTAGATTTAACAAAACCGCAAAATGAACTCAAGATAATTTCATTTCGGGTTTCTTGATAACACATATCACGTGAACAGGATGTGAATACACTCCGGCCTATGTTGTATATCTCAGCTTGACATAGACATACAGTTTATTTCATCAAGAAGTAATAATGTTGAACAATTACACAACTATCACTTCATGTAAATTATTAACACCCTAATTTATGTTTTAAACGAAATTTATTGAAACTTGCGTACGAATTTACGAGTAGCAAATGTTTGCATTACTATATTTGGAAATCATGTGATAAGTCAAGTCCAATAAAGTAAGCTATTGGCAACAGCACTGTCCAATCCCGTGATCTGCTTATTTGGTAATACGCGACCTGTTTTTCGTAGAATTGTGGCAATAGCACAAGCCAATCACGTGATCTGCTTATTTGGTAACGTCGCGACCTGTTTTTCGTAGAATTATGTTATAGCTTCTTTTAGAGGTCTAGTTTCTCTTTCAGAACGAACTTTTTACACACTTCAACAAAATACCGTAGTTCAAATGTTTTTTTCTATCTAATTGTTTCGTAAACCATTATTAGAAACGCGCAAAATCTGCATATTATTTATCTGTATTAACAACCCGATCCAGCAAATATTCTATTTTATTACTTCTCTTAAAAAACGGAAACCCGTTTCCAAATCGAGCGACAATTTCACTTGATGGTGGACGCAGCAAGGATCGATGAAGGTATAGATCCACATGTTTAAGTGATAGATCAAAGATCAATTTTGTCTATACCTGTATAGACAGAATTTATCTTTGATCACTCACTCTAAATTGCGGATCTATAGGCAAAAATTTTTCTTCTCTTTCTGAATTTGTCCATTTTCTTTAAAATTGCTTAGACATAAATTCACTTGTGCAAAAATACGCACGTGCGCAATCCTTTAAATATCATTGAGATTATCAAAAATTAACTACAGCCTATGTTTTTATGAAATATCTGAACGAGTTTACCAACCCCACGTGTTTTGCCTTCAGGGGCCACGTTCTAGAAAGGTCCTACGAACGAAATTTGATTGTATCGCAATCGTACGATTGAAATTGGCTTTCAAGAAACATATTTGGCTTTCAAAAAACATGCATAGTTTAATTTACGCATTAATTTGCGTTACCGAAAGGCTAGTCTTGAATTTTGCGATTTTGACTATACAAGCATAGTATTTTCTCGGATTTCATTTTTATATGCAGCTTGAGGCGATTGTATGTTAGCGTCATCCTCTCCGCCTGTGTCTGTCAGTTAGTCCGTACGTACGTCCACTTTTCTTGTGAGCACAACTCCTCCAAAATTTCTTGTTGGATTTGGATGAAACTTTCACAGAATGTTCCTAATCACCTGACCTCGCGCATAAAGTCACTGTTTGGTGAATTTCAGCCGCGTCATGGAAAAAGAGCCTTCATGTAAAAAAATCTTGTTAACACAGTTTCTCCCTCATTTATTGAATGATTTGGATGAAACTTTCACAGAAAGTTTCTAGTCACCTGACCTAGTGCCTATTGGTTAGGGTTTGGAGAATATTAGCCGTGTCATGGAAAAAAGAGGCATTCATTTGAAACAAGAGGACCTTTGGCTCTGGTCCGCTCACCTGAGTCAAAGCACCTTAGGGTAACTTGCATTACTTTTAAAAAAGTTATTGAACTGAAATTTATGTGTAAAGGAAAATAATCTTATGGTCAGACCAGTAAGATTCCACAGTTCCAGTTTTACTATTTCTGTTTAAAAATACAAGATCCAAAATGGAACTGTTATCAGATGTTGGTTTTTGCATGATCATTTTACAAGAGAATATATGGGATAACTTTAGCAATGCGCAGCTGCTGGCCAAACAGTTATAATTTTAGCTCTCATAATTAAGGTCTATGAACTGGTCATCCAAGGCAAATTCCAAAGCTGTAGGGCTTCTCGTTCATCAGAAGAAGAATTTTAAAGATTTTCTTAAATTTCAACTTAGGTTGCCATAGCAACCAAAGTTTTTCATAGATTTCAATTCTTTAAGCTATCTTGGAGGGGACCACCTATGAATCATTTATGTAAAATTTGGTGTAAATTGGCCCAGTAGTTTAGGACAAGATATCATTTAAAGAAATTGTTGATGGACGCCAGACGACCAAGGACGGAACCTGGACTTTGTGCTCAGGTGAGCTTAAAAAAAGTTCAAATGTTAAAATTGACCTGAAGTACTACCCTCTCCCCCCTATTGCTCCGCACCTCGTGGCCCAACAATCATAATAGCTTTTTAAATTAAGTTCTATGAGCTGATTATTCTATATCAAATGAAAAAGCTGTAGGAATTCTGGTTCAGTAGAATTTTTAACAATTGTTAAATTTACCACAAAGCATTACCCCCTTCCCTTGGGTCTCTGCCTCTGGTGACAAAACAATCAGGACTATATCTATTTTGATCAAATTATATGAGCTGATGACTCATGCCAAATTTAGAGCCTGTAAGATTCCTACTTCATCATCAGAAGGTTTAAAATTTCAAAATTGACCCGAAATACTACCCTCGCCCCCAATGCTCTTTACATGGTAGCAAAACATTCATGGTTATAGCTATGTAAAATAGGGTCTATGAGCTGATCATCTGTGTCAAATATAAAGGTTGAAGAGATTCTGGTTCAGAAGAAGAAGAAGGTCATAGTCCCCCCCCCCCCGGTGGCTCCGCCCCTGGTGGCTCAACAGTTATGATTTTAGCTATTCTAATTATGGTCCATATGCTGATCATCCTTTCCATGTTTCAAGTCTGTAGGGCACATGGTTTATCAGAAGAAGAAGGCTAAATATTTAAGAATTGCTCTGAAAAGCTACCCTCCCGCCCCTGGTGCTCTGCACCTGGTGACCAAACATTCATGATTTTAGCTATTTCAGATAAGGTCTATGAGCTGATCATTCATGTCAAAAATAAAGTCTGTAGGGATTCTGGTTCATCAGAAGAAGACGGTCAAAGATTTCAAAATTTTCAACAAAGCACTTCCCCCTCCCCCCAGATGATCTGCACCTGGTGATCCAACAGTATTGATTTTAGCTATTTCAATTCAGGTCTATGAACTGATCACCCATGCCTATTTTCAAGTCTGTATGGCTCCTGGTTCCGAAGAAGAAGAAGGTTTAAGATTACAAAATTTACCCAAAGTACCATCGCCTCTCCCCTGGTGCTCTGCACCTGTTGGCCCTAAAGATATGATTTTAGCTATTTTAATTCAAGTCTATGAAGTGATCACCCATGCCTATTTTCAAGTCTGTCGGGCTCCTGGTTCCGAAGAAGAAAAAGGTTAAAAGATTACAAAATTTACCAAAAGTACTACCCCCTCTCCCCTGATGCTCCTCACCTGGTGGCCCAACAGATATGATTTTAGCTATTCTAATTCAGGTCTATGAACTGATCACCCATGCCTATTTTCAAGTCTGTATGGCTCCTGGTTCCGAAGAAGAAGAAGGTTTAAGATTACAAAATTTACCAAAAGTTCTACCCCCTCCCCCTGGTGCTCTGCACCTGGTGGCCCAACAGATATGATTTTAGCTATTCTAATTAAGGTCTATGAACTGATCATCTATGCCAATTTTCAAGTCTGTAGGGCTCCTGGTTCCAAAGAAGAAGAAGGTTAAAAATTACAAATTTACCCAAAGTTCTACCCCCTCCCCCTGGTGGCCCAACAGATATGATTTTAGCTTTTCTTATTAAGGTCTATGAACTGATCATCCATGCCAAATTTTAAGTCTCTAGGACTCCTGGTTGAGGAGAAGAAGAATTTTTAAGATTTTCTTAAAATTTCACCTTTGGTTGCCATAGCAACCAGGGTTTTTCATAGATTTCAATTCTTTTGGCTTTTTTTTGAAGGGGACCACCTTAGCAACATTTCTGTAAAATTTGGTGTAAATTGGCCCAGTGGTTTAGTAGGAGATGTCGTTTAAAGAAATTGTTGACGGACGCCGGACGACGACCGACGACTGACGGACGGACGACGGAGGAAAAGTGATCACAATAGCTCACTTGAGCACTTCGTGCTCAGGTGAGCTAAAAACTTGTGAACGCAACTCCTCCTCCATTTATTGACCGATGTGGATGAAACTTTTACAAAATGTTCCTAGTCATCTGACCTAGCGCATATTTTAACGCGGTTAGGTGAATTTTTTAGTCAAGCGTCGAGACCACCTGGGCGGGATGCGTCAGCTTAGTTAGTGGCTTGATGTCATAGTCTCTGAGCGCATTCCAACTTATCAGTACTTTCAGTACTTTGATTATAAAGCAAAGAGGTCAGGTTGGCATTTCACGTACAAAATGCTGTTAATGTAAGAAAAAGAATCTGTTACTCGATTTTATTTGAGAAGATTAAGCTGATATTAACCCCGTCTAGAATAGAAAAGTTAACAAGCTGGCCATAATTATATTTCAATTCTAGACTCTGTTAAGTTCAACTTGTCTGAAACAAAATCTCATGACCTCATATTTTTAATCTTAACAATAACTTTCAGTCTGGGATCCTGGCTTATTCTTCACACACGCATAAAATTGTTAGAAATGTCCCGCACAGGACCATTTATCTTGCAGAGATAATGCGATTATTTTGGTATCCTTTGCGATAAAAATATTTGACCTTTATCACACAATACGAAGCCGTAGAGAGGAATCGTGTAGAAGAAGGAATATGTTTTCAATTTCGTACTTCGATTAAAAAATTCTCTCTTATGCCTATAATTTTCAACTGTTGAAACATAACTAAAGAAGAAACACATAGATATTGACGATTTAAGACCACTGATCTTTCGAACTAATGTTTGTTTGTTTGAATGGGGTTTACGCTTTCTACAAGGTTTCAGTTTCATCGCGGCCCTTGGAGCACCCAAAAGTAGATTTCTTACACTAGTAATACCATTATATCCTTTCCTAGCCTCCAGCTGCTATCCCTAATAGGTCTAAGACTATAAACCCAATAGAGGAAGACATATAGTCGGAAAGAATGAGTGTCGTTGTTGGGAATCGAACCCGGGAATTTTTGAATAATAGTCAGACGCACTACCAACTGCGCTATGACACCGGTTGGAACTATATGTACCTTTCGCCTAGGCAAACCAAATACCCCCCCCCCCCACCCCCCCCACCCCCAAAAAATAAAGATAAAAAAATGAATAAATAAAAAAATAAAAAAAAAACATAAAAAAAGAAATAAATAAATAAGATAGAAAAATAGAATAAATAAATAAAACTCGAATCTTCTATCACATGCATCTATTAAATTCTAATCATGATTGACATTTACAAAGTCTTAATGTTTCGTTTATTTTTTTCGTTATTTCCGTTTGACTAGATTTCGAGATTGATAACTATATTTTCAGTGATTTGCAGAAGTCTTTAGATGATATTTCAAAGTTGGAAGATTGTCTTCGAACAGTTAAACAAAAGATGGACGGAGCGCACGATCATCTGACCGTCTCCCCACCCACACATTACACAACAAATGACGTGAAGAGTTGCTATGAATCGTTGTCGGTGATTGCTGAAAAACATAAGACTACTTCTAGGTATTAATACACCGGTCATTAAAATTTAGAATGGGCATTTTTTGTAGTCTACAGTTCAAAGAAAACGCATACTTTTTTTGTTAAAAGTATCTCAAAGTACATCTATTAGATATAAGTACACATTGCTGTGATGTAGGAGTTCTCTTCACAAAATTATATGTGAACATGTGAAAAAATACATTTACATATGCACGCATTTGAAGAAAAGCATCTCATTCTTTCAAAAAGACCGGAAAGTGGAATTAAGACGTTTACCGCCATTTTTATTGAATTTGATTAAGGACAAGCTGGTCAGCAATTACTCTACCTCGTCTGCAACACATTTGAAGTCTGACCAAATCATTTAGTTATTTGGTACAGTTAAAAACATCGTGAAATTGATAATGTTAACCGAATGAGTGTGAAGAGCGAGTTTTGAGTGAAAATCATGGTAGGTATTTCAATATTTCTAATTTTGTTCATGATAAAAGATATTTATTACCCCCCTTAAATAAAATAAAAACAACCAATAAAACAACAACAACGCCAAAACAGCGCCATATTTAGTCTTCACTCCGTTGGTAAATTACCCATTTAGAATAAATTCTTCATTTCAATGAAACAAATGGACTAAATGTTAGATATCTGTTTCATAGGGACCTAGAGCAGAACAAGGCCAAGCTTGAAGCATTGAACATGAAGACGAAGGAATTAGAGACCCAACTCGAAGCTAGGGATGCCCAAATAAATCAGTGAGTCAAATAAAGACCTACCACGTAAAAAAATAAAATAAAAAAATCGCCCTTGCCTTTAATGCTTTATGAGAATTGTAAAATTCAGATATCTTAATGATTTCTTAACGACATGGGAAATTTTGATGTATGTCGCTATTATATAAGAAAATAATTTAATAACAAGCCCAGATAAATGATTCAGTGATACACGTAATTATTCAGTATTCATTTAGCATGTAACATGTTTGACACATTATCTCCAAATGTTGATTTATCGTTGGGCGACGAGTGTGTGAGATTAACACATTTTTGAGGCATTTTGAGCGCCAAAGCAATTTGTCAAAGATCTAGTAGATCAGCAAAAATAATGTTTTCATATCGATCTTTTTCTTACAGTTTATCTACCACAATTGATGCACTAGAAAAGAAACACAATAGTATGAAAGAACAAAAGATGGACACGTTTAAAGATCAAATGAAGTTTAAAAGTCTTGAAAGACAAGTTGAAAGCAAGGACAGTGAAGTTAAGAAATTAAAAGAGGAATACACAGATCTCAAACAGAGGTATAGCTATTCGCAACATCACTCGGACTTTTCTGTAATCTGGAAAGTACCTTGAACGAAAGGGTAGTAATTTTAGGTCAGTTTTAGGTAATTCGGCTTCTGGTGGTAATTTGGTCAATACGCTTGAAGGAAACCACATTCCTTTAATGCTTTCCGATCGGTGTGTAGATCTTTTTGGCATGTTTATTTGAAAACAAAACGCAGATAACATTGCATTTTGTATTCAAATTATAGAATGACTATATAGGTTGAAAGATTCTATATTGTTTTTCGCAACGTCATATAAAGTTATGGATGTTACGTCATATAACCCCACGTGCAAAATCGCGCGCTTTCAAGGCTTGGCTCTTATTATTCCCCAGGTCTTTTTCGTAGAATCGTCGAAGATTCCCAATTGATGTATAGCTAGTTTTATCGTAAAAATCACGTTTTCAATTTTTGGACTTTTTTTTCAGATGAAATCGAATGGTAGAAATGAGTGACTTTTTAAGAAATTCTCTTTCAAACATATTGCCAATTTTGGGACATTTCAACTAGTCTGACTAAAGGATTTCCCACAATACGTACTAGTAAGTAGAAATTAAGTAGCACGGGCTAAGATATGACTCTACGTCTGTGCAGGCTGATTGTGGTCATTTTTCTCTGCCAAAGCTTAAATATGGTATTCCGTCGAGTATGTTCACACAATTTTGTAAATCATTGTCGATTTCTTTGTCTGTGTGGATATACGGAAGCCAAGGGGTCAGGCCATCAATATTTTAGAAAGTATTTCATTTTTTTTCAGGTTCGACTCGCTAGTGAAATCCAAAAGCGCCGACTTGGGAGAGGCAAACAACCCTTTCCCGCCATCTAAAATTGCCGAAAGATACATCGAGCTGTACAATAGTGAAAGAGTTACGGCTGTTGAGTTTTATAAAACTTCCGAAGCAAAGAATGATCGAGAGGCTTGTAAAAGAGTCGTCGAGTTGTTGCAGGTAAGGTAAAATGTGAGCCTGTGCGTGACATTTGAGCCTGTGCGTGATACTTGTGCCAGTGCGTGACATTTGAGCCTGTGTGTGACATTTGTGCCTGTGTGTGTCATTTGAGCCTGTGCATGACATTTGAGCCTGTGCATGACATTTGAGCATATGCGTGACATTTCCAACAAGTTGAAATGTTCGAGAGGTGCAAACGCTGAGAGGCGTAGACAAATTGTAAATATAAAGTTACCTAAAGGTGTACAGATACTTTGACTTTAAGACCATATCTGTCTACTAGACGATCATTGAAGACTCTGGTCAGACTTTGCGGGTGCACAGGCTGGTCAGAGTCTTTGCTTTGCGCATATTTGAAATTGATGGAAATCTCACGCACAAGCTCATTTATGATAATTTGAAATGTGCGTAAGTCCCTAGAACGAGCGGCATAGACAGTCACATACAACATTGAGACGATTTGCTGGCTCTTCAAAAAGTCCAAGAGACTTTATCTATCGACAAAGAGCAAGGTAAAGACTCTATTCACACTGTGCGAATGTACAGACTTGCAAAAGACTTAAAGTTTGCTTTACCCACATGAGAAAATATCGGAAATATCAAGCACAGGTTAATACAAGATCATTGACTAATTTGTCTTGTAGGCGTCCCTTTGTACGAACAAGAATATACGTTAAAGGTAAATACATGTAGTGTTTAGCACTCACGAGTTATTTGAATATTTAACATTGACCAGTAAAGTTCAGGTTGGAGCATCCTTATTACTTCTTTTATATGACATCTAACTAATCGCTTATGATGGATACCAACTGTGCAAAGTTAAATTGATAAATATAGGAATTATAGTACGGCTAAGCCAATTTTAACGTAAGACTTTTACCTGTAAGTAACCCTGCAGCTGTCTGAAAATTTGTTTGGCATATTTTCTCGTGATTCAGAACTCTTTGGTAATTGATTTTTTATTTCTTGTTTCATCGGAAAGTATGCTCATGACGAATTTCAATGTTCTGTCTTTACACTTGTGCCTGAAGCAACCATAAATTCTGTTTCAAATTTCATGATTTCTGATAATGTCTATACAACGACATTCCAAATTACTTGAATTACACCAATACAGATAATGACATCGTGAAATTGACATTCATTTCTATCAAAACCATTCTAAATCGCTCACTCAGCGCTCCAATCATTAATTCCAAACACTCACTTAAATCATTCAAAAACGCTCAAACCCATTGAAAAAATATAGAATTAAAAAAGTCATTCAAAATAAATATTGATAGAGAAAAATCGCGATTTGACTGATATAATTCAACTTGTTAGCGTCTCATAGGTTCTAGAAGAAATAGGAAGCTATGTATAGAACTTGAATGCATTTTTTATTAAAGGGAGGTAATCAATATCGCAAATTTTGTTCACCCTGAACAAAATTTGCGATAGAGAATTACCTCCCATTAAAATCACACAAAACTCGCTCCTCACACTCATTCATTTTCATTTCTTAATCATTCCTAAATCATTCACCTTGTCATTTCCACGATGTTGTTAACTGTATGTGTAGGCATTGGTGTCTGACGAAAACGGACGGATAGACGCACTTGCATACATACATGTACACAGACATTTCATATTGACAACAATGTCTCACTCATAACAAGAGGTATCGAAAAACCAATCATATCGAAATTGCCTCAAAAATATCTAATCTATATGCCCTTAGTCCCTCCTTGATCCCTTGATCGCGTTAAAAGGCCAATAAAGGTTAAAATATGTTGAATACAGAATGATTTTAATTGAGCCTTGGCGTGACATTTCCAGCAATTTCCCATTTACGTGATAGACACAAATATTGAGCATTCTGTAAAGCCACACGGTCCTTTTCAGATATTCTACGATATTCAATTCTTTGACAGCAAATTGAAGATCCTTATCTGATCCGAGTCTCAATATTGTACTCGTGTAATATTGTTGGAGATATCACGAATAGGCTCAATTATAGATAGCATCGATAGTGGATTTGCACATTGAAAGGTCAGTTATAGCGACGTCATTCCTATTCTCTTCCAGAAGTTTTTAAGTACCATTTTCTTAAATAACCAATCCCCGTTAATAACTCTAAATAATGCACTACAAAAGCTTTACTGTTCTATAGGAATGTTATAAGTTCTGTGAGCGGACGAGCGATGATCAGCTAGAAAAACTCACATTCTGTATGTTGAACCCGTCGTTGCAAGAGTCTTCAAAGGTAATATACACTTTTCATATAATAATTTATGTGCCTGTGCGTGGCATTTCCAATAATTTGACGTGTGCTTGAGGAACAAACATTGAGCAGCAATGATAGCTACATAGTGTAAGAAGAATATTGGTTGAATGTTTATAGATACTTTGATACCTTATCTATCTACAAAACGCAAAGTAAAGACCCTGGTCAGACTGTGCGAATGCACAGACTGGCATGAGTCTTTGCTTGGCGCACCTTTGAAATTAATGAAAATATCACGCACAGGCACATATGCTGTCTCTTACCATAGTAATTGTCTGATAAAAGGGGTATGATAACATTTTTGTATCAGGTCACTTGGTCACGTGATACATTTATCATGTCACTCGATATAGTGACCTACCCGATCTTACAAAAATATTTTTAAATCTGTTTAAAATCGGTTTTAGATCTTAAAATTTTTGTCATAAATTTGCATATCTGCTTCAGGTTTTTGTAACATTTTAGTACCCTTTCATATCTAAATTTTACGATTAAATCATCGAAGACGTGATCAACATGGCATGTACATGTTTGTTAAATCGTGAGGTATGCGATGTTGACCTTCACTGACGTCGAAAAGTTTCAGAAACTTGAAAGACTTTGCAGGATAGATTAAACGTAGATTAAAAAAATTACAACATAGCAAAATTGACTCTCATTTCGATCAAAACCATTCTAAATCGCTCACTCAGTGCTCCATTAAAGCACTCAAACAAACCACCAAACAACATTCAAAATCTTAAAAAGAAATAAGATAGTAAACTGTATTCAAAATGAAATTGCTAGAAAAAAATCCCTGTTTTCACTGACTTAATTGAATCCATTAATCGTTAGATTGGCTCGTGAAGACAAAGTAAACTATTTTATAACTCAATGCAATTTCTATCAAAGGGAGGCAATAAATATCGATGATTTCATCCGATTCGGACGAAATAAACGTGTTGTATTACTTCCCTTGAATTTCATTCAAAACTCACTTTGCACATTCATTCAGTTTCAGTGCTAATTCTATCCAAAGTCATCTTGTAAATTTCACAATGTTGTTTATTATATTAGCTCCAGGGAGGTTTTGAATATGTCAGTTTGCATCTGATCTTAATCAATGTTCATCCTGTAAAAATCCTCAAGAAAGGCGTTGTCATGAGATTCACTTCTGGCTATACGAAAACACAATTTTAGAATAAATTGGACGATTGAAAATCACTCGGTGCATTTTTTAGCTATTCAGGCATGTAAACCTTTGTTTAGGAGTTTGTGTACATGTTACATATTTTCTTATTCTGCTATCACAAATCCTTCTACATTCGTGAGTTCTTTTGCTGTCACACTCTACTCACCCATACATTCGTTCGTATGTTGAGGAGTCGAGTCGGAAACATATTTTCAGTTAAGGTAGTGGAACCGTATTAGTTTCGCAACATTTTGGAAATCATGATCTTTTACAATGTTGACGAAGATTTCCTAATGAAAATCATAAGGAAACCTCGGTTAACACTGTTAGAGTTCATTACTTCCGAGATGTTTCAGAACTATTACGGGTCCACCACTTAAATATTTACACCAAAAAGATGTAAAAATGTAACGGGATGAAAAAAAGGCGCAGTTTGTGACTTTGTGAAAAGGAAATCATATGCCAAAGATGAACTCGAAAAATTCACCCGTCGGGCATCAGCATTCCCTATTTAAGAAGTAGTTTTGATATCATCCATTGACCATGTTCGCTCGTATTTATAATGGAATGTATTCACGAAGAATTAACTTGTAACCCTCAGGTACCATAATCATCAACAGATATGGGTTTAATAGGTTTTGTTCATATAATCATGAACTTTTTGATTTAGTTCATATTATCATGAAGTTTACTTCCAAATGAAATTGTTTTTCTTTCAAACGAAAACAAGCAAATTTGGGCGAAAGATACTTAATATTATTATTAATAATATTATTGATTTGATTTCTTTTCAGATCCAAGAGAAGCTTTGTACAGCAGATATATCCTCTCTGCTGAATATAAGGAAAAGTACATGTAAACAGTCAACCGAAACCGTCAAAAATGTAAGATTTGATGAGCCGACCCTCAAAAATGGGACTATCTTGCACAGTCAAACATCAACAACAACAACATAACCCCCCCCCCCCCCCAAAAAAAAAAAAAAAAAACCAAAAAAAAAAAAAACCAACACGTTCTCGACCAAAAGAAGTCATTCAATATAAAATCACGACCTATTTTGAATATGAAGGTATTCAATACAGACTTTAGGTATCGGATCCCTTTTTCATAATATAGACTTTAAGAATTGTTAGTAGGCCCCTTTTCCGCGTGAAGGCTAACAATAGTTTGTGTCTATAAATCTTTTTCCCTTTGTAAAAGAATTTCCTTACTTTTCCATAGTTTTTTTTTCAATATTTCGCTCGTTTATATCCTTTTTACCTACCTTCCTGAGCTATTTTGGTAGATCAATGTACGGCGTCTGTCCGTCTGTCCGCCTGTCCCTCCTTTTCTTTATCAAAATATTCTTCTCCTTCCGAACTAGCCACCAGATTTCACCACACTTCATAGATATGTTCCTTACAAAAAGCACTTCGGAAATACTTCACAGATTAGAATCCATTTAGAACTACGGTTACCATAGCAACGGAGAGAAAATACTCAAATATTCTCTTCAAAAACCGTCAGGCCAAGAGCTTTCTTATTTGGCATGAAATATTGTCAAATGCTTGTCTATAAAATACCTCAAATAGTAACTCTATCTCGAAAATTAGCCCCATCTCGTAGGATCCAGGGGCCCGTTTTACTAAACATCTTACGATTATTTTTTGCGTAGGTCAAAAATATAAGTTGTTTCTACAGTGGTAACTTTATATGGAATTCTGCCATGCATCATCTCAATGGAATCGTCTTCTAAAGATGATTTCAGTGAGATATTGCAAGACAGAATCAAACAATTAGTGAGAACAAAAGATAGGTTTTGTGATTTTTACTGATTGGCTGAATGGAGTTTTACGCCGCTTTCAAAATTATTTCTGTTATACAATGGCAGCTAGAGCACATAACAATGGAATCCTGGTATTTCTCTCACCAGTACAACCATCACACACTTTTCTAACCTCCAGCTGCTATCCCACATAAATCTACGATTATCAACCCATTGATGAGACGATTTGTGATTTTGGCTTGCAAGTAATTTTTTCGTAGGAAGTTTTGTAAAACGGGTCCCAGGAATTTATTACGCAAATAAGCACAGAAATCATTGAAAATCTACCAAATTAATTAAACTAAAATGCTTAAACCTGTTACACATTTGCATTAGTATCTTTACAAAAAACAAATTATTTCACCAAAGCCAATATTAGCCTAATCTTGTTGGACGAGTTTTACATAGAAAATAATAATACAAAAAATTAAAACGTTTCTTCTGTCAAACTAATTAGCTTAAAACACAAAATCCTTATACCATTTTGCAGAAAAAGTCAAATTTGTGTGCCAACTTAAGAATAAGCCCTGTGCTACAGGGTCCCAGATTTAACAAAAAAAAAAAAAAAAAAAAAAAAGAAACGCCAGCGATTTTCTTTTTCTGAACAATAAGGCTGCATTTATTTTTTTTAAATTTTGATAAGAGAGTTAAAGTCCCCAACAATTAAGGGTTGTGGAAAGACTTATTTCCGACCTTGAGACATACAAATTTCAAAATGTTTGGTATTGTTTCACCTTCACTTTCCAAAACGATTCGCAGTTACTTTTATTCTTATATCGCACATGACAGCCCTATGTTGTATGGTTTTCATTATTGGTATCATTTAGATATATATATTAATATATACAAAATCTTTTAAATCTGGAATTCGAACACTTAGATGAACGATAGGGGACCGCGATTGTATTCTATTTTCATCATGTCGCTCATTTTTGTCTCTCTTCCTTATTTAAGCCTTAAGTGTGTTTAGGATATCCATGTCTCTATCAGTATTTATTTGTATTTCTTTTAGTAAAAACATATTTTCCTGACGCCAATCTTAGTAAGCATCTTTTGCGACAATGGATTTTTCGTAGTAGGTTTATTTTCCTTCTAGAAAAAAATGTGCATTTGTTAGAGGTTTATTTTTCTATTGTGTTGGCGCATTCTTCCGCATTTAAAGACTTCAATATTTATTTTAAATATTCAGTCCTTTCGATCTGTAGTATTTTAAGGTAGTGGACCCTTAATACTTTCGCAATGTTTCGGAAGTGATCAAACTTTAACAGTGTTAATTTAGGTGTCCTAATGATTTCATTAGGCAACCTCGGTCAACATAGTGAAAGATCATGAGTCCCGAAATGTCGCAAGCAGCCTATTATGCGTCCACTTTCTTAATGTCGATGATAATGTTTTCCCAAAAATTTCAGGCATTCATAGCACATCTCGAGGAGACGAGCAACGAGAAATTTACGCTGTCAGAGATAACAGGGTGTCTTCCATACATCGAGAAGTGTGTAGATATATGTTGGGCGTCAGTGATTCAGTCTACACCTTTGTGGATAGAGTTTGATGTTACTCAGACAGAAAAAGTTGATACAGCCATGTTTGATATAGTAGAAGGAAAAGGAAATACTGTAGACTTTGTACACTGGCCGCCATTGCTGAATAGTAACGATAAAAGTGTGATTAAGAAAGGACAAGTTCGCGCTAAGTGATTTGGATCGTTTTACAAAACATTTTTTTTTAATTCGTAAATGAAAAAAAAAAAATGATAAAAGCCTTAATGAAGATATGCACTATAAAATTCACATATATAAAAATCAGACAATTTGGAAGAGGATTGTTGCCGAAATAGTTTTCAGGTGGATAATATGACAGACGGACGATCTGACTTCCAACTATATTTGTTTTAACTATCACATATTCATAGGGAAGGATAGCAAATAAAATTCATTTCATTTATATCTAAAAAAAAAGGCTTAAAAGGGTATGAGACGCTCTCCTGACTATTGTGTTTTTTTCCTAAAGCTTAAGTAATATCCTTCATTTATGTGGTTATTAATTTAATAGATTGAATTAAAAAGAAGACCATGATAGTCCTTTTTCCCTATGACTAACATTGGTTTATAACTTTTCATCACATAGGGCTTAAACATCTAATTTAAGAATGAAAGAAACTGTGATTTGTTTTGGTGATGAGATATGAAATAAAACCACAAATTTTGAAAATTATATGTCTAAAGGTTAATCAAAACACCGAAAGTACTGCGATGTTGGGATGCGTCGGATGCCCTCCTCCCCATTCGGAACATAACTCGGCCATTTCCGTAAACTGCAACAGACCTCGGATCAATCGTCTCAACTCGGCCGGTTCCATAAGGAGTGACCTCACTGGAATTTTCTTCCGGAGGTCATTGTATGATAAAAGTAGATCCTTTAGAAAAAGTAGTGCGACATTGAAACGTTATTTTTGAGGGTAAAATAGTAACCCGTGTGCTCATTTTTGTTCTTTTCACCTAGTTTTGCATCTTTTCTTTGATTAAACGCTTGATTTAACCTTCTCTGTGTACGATTTCCTTGGCGAAAGGACGGATAACGGGTGGGGGTCGTACCCAAAGTGGCTGTGGAAAAAAGGGTGGAAAAAAGACGGTACCTCAACTTAAGCTTGGGTACCGCCAAAGTTGAAGGGAGTTTCCCGAGGTTTTTTCTTACTTTAAGGTAGGACATTGAACGAAGATGAAGGGCTAAAGAGGTCAAAGGTCAACCCTTTCTGTGGAACCGACCACAGCACCGGAAAAGAGTGCAATTTTATATAGAACAAAGAAGGCCCAAAGTCCGGTGGGGTCACTCCTAGATGACAAAATGACCCGATTTCTTCGAAACGGGTTTTGGCCTCTCTCGATGGTTGCAAATGACGTAATTCTTAATCAATATCATCAAAAAGTGCAAAATATTCAATTTTAGTCAGTTTATCTGATTTTAAATTGATTTAATTTTTTTTTAAAAAATTCAAATTTAACTCGTTCATAAAATATTTCGTTGTTTTAAGCCCTTTTGAATAAGATTTAGGTCAGTTTTTACTTTTAGTATCGGAAGGATCACTTTAATTGTTCAACAGGGTGTTATTAATAATTTAAACAACCCGATAGGATGAGCGGGATAACCCTTTACCCTTACCAATACCACCAAATTTAGGGTATGAAGCAAAATTACGGGATGACTATAATGTGGTGAAAAACCGTCTTCTCTCTACAAGTATTGATTTTTATTTCTTTCATTATTTTGAAACGACCCGGCGCATTGGAACAAGCAAGAAATATCCCAATATTTGCCAAGTAAAGACGTACTTTTTGCCACAAAAGACCGCCCCCTTAATCCAAATAGGTGAGTTTTCTAGTAATTGAAACTATCTTTATGGCACTTTTCTTGCGTTTTTATTACTCCGAATCGCGTGTTGAATGCTAACAAGCTTGATAAGCTTTTGTTTTTCAACATGCATAAAATGAAACTCGAAACTATCGTGAGAAAAGTGGTGGAAACACTTAACCCTTACCCTGGCAACGAATTTTTTCTTAAGTTGATCTCAAGTGGGGGACGTCTTTTGATAACAAATAAGACGTGTTTCTTTATAGTTCTGCAATTTTGTTTTTTAAATTGAGTTGGCAATCGCCAAAAACACCTCAAAACTGAAAATTTGAGGAAAAATATTTGAATCTGGTAATTGACTAGCGAAGACAAATGGTAAATTTAAGCCAAAATGGCCCGTGATCACATAGTCAGTTCCGTTTTCTCTTGTCATTTTATTTATTTCCTTATTGAGAAATCTCCGGTATTTATTAAATTAAGTTTACAGCAAACATATCTCAATACTCACATGTGAATAAAATTATCAACAATTGCATAACGTGGCATAAGAGACCCTTTATCATAGCCTTACCACCCCATTCAAAGCTGGTATTTATTGAAGTGGGTACCCCCGATCGTTATCCCGTTTTTTCTTGTCTCCTTTTCTCGTGCTATTGTTCATGCATCTTATTCGGTTACACTACAACGCATTAACGAGAAAAAATGGATTTCCTTGTATATTTTAAATCTAAATATTTTTTGTTGAATTGAAAATAGTGGACTCGACCCCAAAATCTCACAACTTCGACCCAATTTTTCCATTTTGTTATGTCTCTTTTGTACATTTTTTTTCTTATTTCTTGTAATTATTACGTTTTAAGAAACCCTATCCAACAAAGACTCTTTAAAACACGAAAAAGATAGGTAAAAATTACAGATATCGAAAATTTACCCTTTACTCCACGTGAACCCTATTTTCATTCCTGTAAGCTCTAGTATACCGTTTGATTACTCAAAGAATGTATTTTGTGGGTTTAAAAGCTTCTTTTTTCTCCTTTTTGTTATGCTTTTAGACATTGAATTACAGAAAATGCTATTCAGATCCCCGTTTTAATGATTTTGTGGTAGTGGCAGGCCCGAAAAGGCTGAAATTGTGGATTTTTCGGTCAAAAAAGCAACGACTCACAAGAATTATCTCCCTTTCCGCTGCCTTATCAGCAAATCACGTTAAGCATATTTTGCAAAACAAGTAGCAATATATTCAAATTTCAAAATAATTTTTGTTCCAAAGAGTTCCAGTTGTTACGTAATGAGAAAAAATGGTTTCTGTAAACAAGGTGCGCCACAATTAACACCAACCTGACTTCTGGCCTTTTTTCGGAAAACAGGCTTTGTCCTAAAATGGCCCTGTTTCAGTGACAAATGAAAATATAATTTCTTGGTGGGTTTATTCTATCTCGCAATATCCCCCTGCATTGATCAAGCGGTTTTAAAGTTCGAGGAAAAGGAATACCTCATAAATTTAGGAGTGACCTCACTGGAATTTTCTTCCAGAGGTCATTGTATGATAAAAGGAGATCCTTTAGAAAAAGTAGTGCGACATTGAAACGTTATTTTTGAGGGTAAAATAGTAACCCGTGTGCTAATTTTATTTTTGTTCTTTTCACCTAGTTTTGCATCTTTTCTTTGATTAAACGCTTGATTTAACCTTCTCTGTGTACGATTTCCTTGGCGAAAGGACGGATAACGGGTGGGGGTCGTACCCAAAGTAGCTGTCCTCTTCATGGGTGGAAAAAAGACGGTACCTCTACTTAAGCTTGGGTACCGCAAAAGTTGAAGGGAGTTTCCCGAGGTTTTTTCTTACTTTAAGGTAGGACATTGAACGAAGATGAAGGGCTAAAGAGGTCAAAGGTCAACCCTTTCTGTGGAACCGACCACAGCACCGGAAAGGAGTGCAATTTTATATAGAACAAAGAAGGCCCAAAGTCCGGTGGGGCCACTCCATAACCTACATTTCGGAGATCGCCCGAAGATTGCCGAATGGCCTCGGATGTATGTAAGGCGGTATGTAAGGCGTATGGGTATGTAACAAAATTGTGCATTTTGTAAGGCGGAAACTGTGTTAGAAAAATTAGCGCGGAAACAACCGGCGCTATCTTTAGATTTATATCTTTCACAGTAAATAACGGCTGAAAAATCTTTATTTTTGAGAATGACGACCATTCTCAAAAATTAAGATTTTTCAGCCGTTATTTAAAAATCAAAAGATATTTATATAAGAATACGAGGGTATCACGTCAGCGACTTAAACGAGAAGTGTTGGCGACGTCTAATGTTTTCATTCAAAGTTTCGAAGCTTGTAGTGGGGGGAGGGGGGGTCATTATCATATTGTGGTCATTTTAAAACGTTACAGCGGCTCAGAATCAGACTTTTGTAATTAAGATTTTTGCAAATATTTCAATTTTTAACTGATCAAATAGCGATGAAGGGTAATGAGAGGGGAACGATAGATTTTCGAGTTCCTACAATTAAACTGGATCGGTAGTCGTATTTTTTTCCCGAAATACCTATTGCATTTTATACAGAAATTGATTTGCCAACGTGACGCGATTTAAACCAATCAAAATTCTTCATTGTATTGGATAACATTTTTTTATATTTACACGTTTTACGCAATATCACAAAATTGTTCCAGCAGGGAGTACAAATCATCTTTTAATTTTACAAATATCCCATATGATTTTTTGATGATATCACATGGAAATTTGTAGAATAGTGACATGATGCGGTTATTTTTAGAAACTAGCATTTCTGTTAGAAACATTGACGAAATTAAGGCAAAAGGAGATCATAAGAAATTTATAATACATACTTAGTGTATGTATAAAAAAAATATCTAACTCAGTAGTGGGAATGGATAATTATCTCGACAGAGCCACGACAATTATCCATTCCCCAGACCTCGTTAGATATCTCTTTCATACAAAACACTGAGTACGTATTATATATGTAGCATAGAAGGTAAGCCAAAATGAAAATTCAGATAAATAATCATGTCGCTTTTTTCTTTAAGACTGTAATTCCTTAAGATAATGATCTTGAAATATCTTGCCATAATTGTACACCTATATCCTCAATTCCCAAGCCGAAGAAGGGTGCACTTCCCAATACTTACCATCGTTAATCTATATGGCTTTAAAAATAAACGGGCGATACATACAGAAGAAACATGTTAGCAATAGTTGTTTTATTTCGATAACATTTAATGTTTGGGGTTTCGTGTTTAAATAAGATTCAATGTCAAGAATTGTCAAGATTAGCGCACAAGAATGTCGTTATTGTTATAGACAAATCTTTAATTAATACCCCTTCAAAAATTGCCATACTGATAAAGATTCTTTCCACGAGTCTGACTGTCAATTACCAGGTACCAGTTTCGATCCCCGACGGCGGTACTTATCTTTTCTGAGCATTTATCTCTCACCAATGAGTTAATAATCGTGGGATAGCAGCTAGAGGCTAGAAAATGATTTAATGGTAGTACTGATATGAGAAATACTAGTATTCCTTTGTTAGGTGCTTCAGCCGCGATATTACTAAAAGGTGTAAGAATCGGCGTAAAACCCAATTCAGACAAACGCATAAATTCCTTTCAAGAGAAAAGTTTGATTTTTCATAATGGTGTTTCATTGTATCTACGCTACCATCTAGGATCTAGATAAGTTGGCAAAATACGCTGGAGCAAATATGCTACATGATCTAAATTATTGGCATTGCTTTGATCCAATTTTGACCAAATAGCTATTTACCTTTATGATTTTGAAATTCGTGATCAAATTTTAAACGATTTATCTTTGAAGTATGGCCTTATCATAACCCAATTGTTATGAAAAATTAAGTTTTAGTAAATATGATGGGAAAGATGCGTGGTTGGACAGACGGACGGTTGTACGAGAGAAACTAATCGATCCCGATGATTTATCTTGAACCCTTTGGGAAAAAATAAAAACGAAATACGCTTCAATTCATACAAGAGGCGCATGGGGCCTGTATCAGTCCACTGGCTTTAACATCTCAAGATTTTGAACAAGAGGACCATGATGGTCTTAGATCGCTCATCTGAGTCTCTTTGATCCCTGGAATATCACATTAGTTAAATAGGCAGATGTCAACAAGGAGATAATTTCTACATAAGATCAATATCATGGAATGTTTTCAGCCAAGAGCAAGACAAATATGCCTTTTCATTCTTTGATTCTATATAAACAGGGATACACCCAGATGGAGCCAAAATGTAAACCCAGGGTCTTGATATGAAAAATCTTGGTAGAGGTCCACTAGATGATGCTACATACTGATTATGAAAGCTGTCTGCGTTCTGGTTTCAGAGAAGAAAATTTTTGAAGATTTTCCTATTTTAACCCATTGTGCTCAGATAAGCTGAAAGGGATGTGCAGTCCAAATATGACCCCAGGGTCTTGATATGAACAAACTTGGTAGAGGTCCACTAGATAATACTACATACCAAATATGAAAGCTCTCTGCAATTTTGTTGTAGAGAAGACGATTTTTGAAGATTTTCCTTTTTTACCCTTCGTGCTCAGAAGAGCTAAAAGGGATGCGCCCGGGCAAAGCCCAAATATGACCCCTTAGTCTTGATATGAACAAACTTGGTAAAGGTCCACTAGATATTGCTTCATTCCAAATATGAAAGCTGTCTGCCATCTGGTTTCAGAGAAGAAGATTTTTAAAGATTTTAGCTCTCTAATACTATGTAAAAAGGGTTGCGCCCGGGCAAAGCCCAACTATGACCCAAGGGTCTTGTTATGAACAAACTTTGTAGAGTTCTACTAAATGATGCTTCATGCCAAATATAAAAGCTGTCTGCTATCTGGTTTCAGAGAAGAAGATTTTTGAAGATTTTCATATTTTCACCCTTTTTGTTAAGGGTAAAGGGTAAGTAAGGGTGGATTTCATTTATTTGAACACCTTTGGTAGAGCTTGATCCAAGGAACATCCCTGTTAAGTTTCATCAAGATTGGCCCCCTGGTTTATGAGGAGAAGATGTTTAAAGAAATTGTGGACGACGGACGACGGACGTCGCACGACGGGCATTGTACGATCACAATAGAGCTGAAAAGAGTCATTGAAAATAGAAGGTAATGAAAGTCACAAGCATTCAGAAAGAATTCTAATCTTTTCCAAATTGATTTTCATTTATATTTACAAGCTATCAGAATAAAACACATTTAATTAATATGTACAAGAAGTCCAAGAAGGCCTGCATAGCTCTACTGGCTTTCAAATACAATGTATCCATCGATGATAAACTCAGTCAGATATGGAAGCTTAAAAGGAAATTTGTGAAGAGGCCCCTTTTCCATTTATAGATATACAAAAAATTGTAAAAGGGGTCGTTTTGAAGACTCTTCCTGAAAAAAATCATTCATTTTATAAGACTATTTTCAGAGAAGAAAATGATTTTATGTTTCACTGCATGAGACCAGTTTACGTAAAGATTTGTAGAAAACTGAACAGTAGTTTCAAAGATAATTATTTTATAAATCATCTTACGGGGCAAATTTCAATGACTTGTCAGTTCGTAGAGCCCATTTGATAAGCCCAATCAAAATAAAATAAAGAAACCTTAAGGAGTATGTATTAGACATCATTTCCGTTACGTTTGGTTTAATTCTAAACAGATGTTTCAGAATGGATTTTTTTTTGAAATTTCATCATATTGGATTATTTTTCAGTGACGGGACAGACCGTAGAGCCAATATCAGCAGTCCGATTAAGTTTAAATGAACAAATCTGAAAGAGCATGTTCTAAACATTATTCCATTGAATGAATTCTGATCAATAGTTTAGAGAAGAAGATTAAAAAAAAAAAAAAAAAAAAAAAATGTTAAAGGACCATTTTTCAGTGACGCGACAAGCCATGTTATTATCCAAATCAAAATTTTACGAACAAATCTGAAACAAGATGTCCTGAGCATCAGTCAAATGAAGTTTGGTTGATTTCTGAGCTGTAGTTTCAGAGAAAAAGTTTTTCTTATATTTAATTTTCATTTTTCAGTGACGCGACGGATAATGGAGCCCTCGTCGGCAGGCCGATCAAAATTTTACGAACAAATCTAAGAGAGCATGTCCAAAGCATTTTTACCGTGAAGTTTCTTTGAATTCTGCCCCGTAGTTTCAGAAAAGAAGATTTTTAAACAACGACAGACACCAGGCTACGACAATAGCCCTGCTCGACTTCGCCCAGTGTAGCTAAAATATTTGAGTTGACAAAACTATGATTTGGATGAAGACTTATTCAGCAAAATAAAGTAGGGGTATCTTTATTTGTCGATACATATGCCTCTTTCTCAGATTTTATTATATATTTACAGTCATTGATGAAGACAGTTGTAGATATCTATATTATATAATGATAACATTCATCTAGCACTCTCTGCAGCAGATGCCTCATCTAACAATCGTTCCGAATCTGAAAAAGTATCAAAAGTAATTGTAACATAATTTGAAATTTGAATTGTATAATACATTTAATGCGAATAGGCACCTTATTGAATTTTAAATGAATAAAACACTATATGTCTACTTTTTGTTTGGTTCTAACTTTAGCGCAAGTAATGAAGTTTTCTACATTTCTTCCGACTGATTAACGAGATCTGTCGGTATTTTTTCCATTTGCGGTTTTAGCGCTAAGCAAATGGAAATACCAAAAAAAAAAAAAAAAAAAAAAGATCATGTCTTCGTTTATTCGTTTATTTCATCATATTAGAAGTAAACTGATCGATACCATTTATAAAACCCGACTTCATAACGTTGCCAAAGCAGTCACGTTGAAGAGACTTATAGCCCATTCCATTTGTCCCTGCCACTTATAAAGGTTAAAATTACAAGATACATCACAGATAAATAATCTCAATTTGCTGAATTCGTTTTTGAGAGAGTAAATTAGTTTATATAATTTATGTGTTATTATACATATTTAGTGATTCACAAACAAACGAAAATATAAAATATCAATCAGCCTTTTAATACTCTTTAGGGGTGGCACCGAACCTTCTATTTATCAAGTGACTTGCTTTATTTTAGCGTATATATTTCTGGGTAAGACCATCGGAATAAGGCCAAAAGAACTCGAAAAAAAGTAGAATTTGTTAAGCTTATCAAACAACAATATTAAAAAGAGAAATAATTTGAAAGTTTTTTTTTATACTCATTTGGCATTTGACTAAACATATGATCTTCAATATATAATAATAGTTCAATGAAGTACTATGATTCCCTATTGACTTTGCATTTCCGACTAAAGCTCTTCCGATTTGAAACAACAACAACAAACCCCTAAATAACTAAATAAAAAATCGCATCAGTAAAACAACGACAAAGAAAACCGACGTGTTGATAAAATGTGTTAATTTTTTACCTCAGTTCATATTCGAATTCACATAATTGGTGTCTGAAATTTGTTGATCTAGACTTTGGCCATAGAGATGCTCATTTTCAGTAGCATTGCGATTTGGAATTTCGTAAAGATTGTCAGAAACTTGTTTTCCGTTAGACCTGAAATTGATTGCAATACACCAATGGAATACTTTTGAATTAATCGAGGTATGGAACTATTTGAAGACCTATTGACGCTTTACGGATACGAAAAGCAGATTCGTAAATTTACATTAATGTTATAATGTTTTACTTTTCGTACTCTCACTGTAACTAAAAGTAGGAAAAATAAATAAATAAAATTCAATAGGGCATGTATATATATCGTAATAAGGCAACAAGGTAATATTTCGATTGGAATGTTTTTTCAGCTTCGTTGTTTTCGAAAAAACTAGAGGTATTGCTATTGCCTGTGTGTTGTAGTCCTTGTAATCGCCCAAAGTTTTGTCATTTTGTGATACTGATTCGGGTATTGAAGACATTTACTCGAAACCTGATATATGCGTTAAATTATCAAATAATAGACCTATACCGTCGTGGGAGTATATATTTTGTATTATTCCACTAGCATTTTGATAATATGATTATCAATGATAATAACCTCTTTTAGAACTTAGATTTGCATTCAAAGTGCAGTGCTTTACATACGATATATATTTCCATCGTAATAGAGAAATTGCCATTCACAAAGTCATCCTTCTTATATCGGATCGGACATTTATAGAATTTAATTTTTAAAGCGCCTCGGCTATCAGAGATAAAACAGTATATTGTATATACCTTCTTCTGAAGATCACAATGACTGCTACTATCAAAGCTTCAAGAACAAAAATAGTTGCGGCTGTACCAACGATAACGAAAGCAAAAACGTGCTCTTTCTCATCAATACCACAACCAGGAATTTCTTTGAATAGAAATTAGAAACGAACAAAAGCTTTATCAGAATATTGAAAAAGACAATAACGTCGATTAGATAAATGCAATCGCTGCCCTTTTATTTTCGAAAAACTAAAATATATCAATAATTACAAGAAATGACTAGTCACTTGTCTTATTGTCTGAAATGATTTGAAAATAAGCAAACTGTTACACAACTTGCACGTATTTTAGAAACCTGCTTCTGATTTAAGGGAAACAATTGTTGTTTTTTTTTTACATAATTAAGCAAATCAACAGGTAGTACCAACAGAGAATCCTTAGCACAAGACATTCGTTTCAGACAATCTCAATACTTTAAACTTGCAAACGTACAAATCCTATGTATTCAGTAGTATAAAAAAGCTTTGACATTAATGTAGTCTTCTGACCTAAGCTTTGATTAAAAATATTGGCACTAAAACGGATTTGCATGTAGAAACCCATAGTACCTATGAAACGCTTCTTACAAATATTAAAGTTTTGCCTTGCGATTAGTTTAACTTTGAAAATTTAGTTTTGATTTTTGCAAAAATGTTTTGACAAGTGATTCAAAATAGCTGTCCAAGTACAAGACAAGACAGTCTTATGCTTCAGGCATCAAAACTAAATGCTCGAGTTTATTTTTCTCAAGAGTGTTTACGCAATGTTTGAACCTACTTATCGTACACCTGTTTCCAATATATCCAGCGTCACATGATTGACATCTCCCATCTATCTTGTTACATGATGTTTTATTAGAACAATGTCCACATGTTTCATTACAGTTAATTCCAAATCGTCCATCTTCACACACTAAAAAGAAGAATAAAGAAATGTACTCAAAAGCTCCTTCGAGAAAACCATTGTGTTTGGGGGACTTTTTGCAGACATTATTTGACCTAAACCTAAACTGATTTGGTACCAAAGTGCAAATTATTCAATTATCCACAAGATGAAACGATTCGTTTGGAAAACAAATGTCCCACGAGGTAAAATGTTCGTTTTATGTTTTGTCTTGTTTTGTTTAGTTCCGTTTTGTCTAAAAACCCTTCATCCACCCTTTTATCATCTTATCATTTAACCATTCACGCATAACCTTATAAAATCTGTCAGGCCCTTATTCAAACTATCATTTAGAGCTTTATTCAAACCCGCTCGCAGGGCCTATTTATTTTTTATTTATGGCGGCTAATCATAATTTTTACATGGTCGTTTTTCACACGTTTCGCTGATAATTGGAATGCTACAACGCAGTCTACTTTGAACCTTTGAAGTTTTCACATCCCTCCCTATGGTGTTTACTCGCACGATAGCTTAACATGCATTAGAGCCGACCTTGTATCGTTTCATGTATGTTAGACTTTCATTTTCAATCTTGCATTCTCATTTAACGTAAATCCTTTTCAATTTATTTGTTAAGTTGTAATACATTTATTCGCCTGCTAGTCTGTTTGCAGTCCTTCTGTCTAACTGTCCGCCAACTCATTATATTGTTTAAATGTTTACTTGTTACATGTCGTTTAATGTTAAAAAAGAGGTCTACTTTGAACCTTTGAAGCGTTCAACTCACTCCATATATTGTTGACTCGCACGATAGCTTAACATGCATTTGAGACAACGATTTATCATTTTAGCGGAATCGATTGCGCCGAAACGGTGACCCAACGAACGAGCGACACAAAGATTGTTTAGACATGTGATATTTTTTAAACTGCGTAAGGGGTAAAAAAACACAAAGTTTAAAATAATGGTAAATGTCGTTTCGAGCGAACTGATTTGAGGTTTTAGACCCGTCAAAGAATGGATATGAAACAATTTCATTAATATCTGGTATGTCCTCCGTGCTGACGTTTTACCTGTACAGTACGGTGTTTCATTGAGTTGACTTAACGTTGTACGACCAACGGAGAATTGCGGTTCCAAAGCCTGCTCCAGCTCCAGAAAATTGTTTATATTATGCCTGGCTCTCAATTTCGAACCAAGCAGATCCCTTAAATGCTCGGTAGGGTTAAGGTCAGGGGAAACGGCTAGCCATAAAAAGATTTAAACGCAATTTTTACTAGCTCGACTCTTTTCGAAGAAAACCCGATGTATTATGATCACCTTGGCGTTGGTGTTGATGTGACAAACTTTAACCTTGGTCATAACTTTTCAATGATGGGGGATAGAGCCTTACTATTTCACTAGATGATTGCTTCGGACCATGCCTTCCTGTAGGTTCCAAGTTCAAAGTCATCAGTCAAGGTCAATGTCATTTTTCAAGGTTACATTTGTTTAATAAACCACTTAAACTTTAATACTGGCCATAACTTTTGAATGGTTAGTGATAGGACCTTCATATTCCACATGATGCTTGTTTGAGACAAGCCTTTTTTGTGGTACCGAGTTCAAGGTCATCAGTCAAGGTCAAGGTCATTTTCTAATGTAAAATTTCCTTACAGAACCCCAAATTACTCTAACGTCTGCCAAAACTTTTGAATAGTAACTCGATAAGGCCTTCACATTTCACATGATACTTAGTTTGGACAGGGTTTTTCTGTTAGTGTCAAGTTCATGGTCATCAATCAAGGTCAAGGTCATATTTCAAGCGTATTTTTTTTTGTTAATCATTATAATAATAAAAAAAAACATTGGTCATAACTTTTAAATGGTTCGCGATAGCATCTTCAAATGACATGTTATGATTGCCTTCAACAAGATTTTTCTGTTGGAACCAAGTTCAAGGTCAAGGTATTTTCTCAAGGTCAAATAATGTGAAAAAAATAAAGATGTAAAAATTGGTTATAACTTTTAAACAGTCTGTGATAGGGCTTTCATATTTCACTTGATGAAAGCCTTGGACAAGACCTTTCTTGTGGAACCAAGCTGAAGGCCATCAGTCAAGGTCATTCTTTAAGATCAAATAAATTAAGGGCAAATTTATGATAAGTTTTTGAAAAACAACATTGGTCATAACTTTTGAATAGTAAGTGAAAGGATCTTCATATGTCACATTATGATTGCCTTGGACAAGACTTTTCTGTTGGAAACAAGTTCACGGCCATCAGTCAAGGTCAAGGTCGTTTTTCAAGCTCAAATGACGTGAAAAATAAAGACTTAAATATTGGTCATAACTTTTGAACAGTCTTGATAGGGCTTTCACATTTCACATGATGATTGTCTTGGACGAGACCTTTCTTGCGGTATGACTACCTGTCAAATCCTTCTTTATTTTTAAGACTTTTTTTATGACAGGAACGTGCTGCTGGATGAATGAAAAGCTATAGGTCTCAACAAATGATTGATGTATTAAGCATGTTGGGATTGCCGTGAATAATTACCAGGTCGATTTTCAAATTACCAATTATCCCACCCAACATCATGAAGCTGTATCGACCGAACCTGTCTCTTTCAACAATACAAGCGTTAGCGATTCGCCCACATCTTCTCCTATACACTCACACTCTGCCACCATGTAACTAATGTTGAACCAGGACTCGTCATAAAGAGAGTTTGATTGAGCCTTCGCCAACGGCGGTGCTTCTGTGCCCAGTGCAAACGAGCAGCGCGACGACATTGCGTCAGTTCAAGTCCAACGTAAAGTTGTCTGGCTCGTATCGGCGGAGGTGACGAAGACGTCTGAGAAGGGTGTCCTTGCTTATAGAGTTATGCCTCGATGTAGACGTAGCCGTCTTGAACCGGTGTCTAGAGTGCGTTAATTTAGAATGACGGTCTATTCTGGCGCCAGTAACCCGAGACCTGCCTCTTCTAGGCCAAACTGCAACTGTGTCGGTTTGTCGGAACCTTGCATTCAGATTATTGATAGTGTTTCTGTTGCAATGAAAGGCAATAGTGGTATCTCCACTGAGCTTCAGCAGCGCTTCAATTCGCTGGCGTTCAGATAGCCGGGGCATAGCAAGTTCTGACTTTTTTTCAATTTTTTTCCTACTCCTGAGAGTACCAAGAGCTGAATGAGAGTTTATCTAGATGATTTAACGTTCGACAGTGATTTGCATGGTGAAATCCTTCGATTTGCTTATTTCGGGCGTTACGTAACATTGTACCCGGTATTAACCGGTGGTGTCCATGGTTGGAAAAAATGACACGCGTGCTTCTCGTGGTACAAAAAAGAAATGCATATGACCGTTAAAACTGCATTTATCTTAATTTGAAATATTCCTAGTTTCTAAAGCGTTTGAGTATACAAGACTGACAACAACCATCTAACCTGTTACATTATGTTTTTTTTGACAAGAACTAAATAAGTGAAGAACTAAAGAACCTTGTACAGTTTTATTCCAATAACCTCCATTAAAACCATCTGAAGTAAATGACTGATATTCTACGTACAGAGCCCCATATGCATACGTGGTTCGAAAATGAATATTTTATTGGTTACGGCGTTTGTTGTAAAAGTAAACAAGAGCACCACCAAAGGATACCTTCGCCAAACTGTTGGGTTCTGGATAGTGGAATAAATATCTTAGTAGAAAAGGTGGCATGATTTGCACAAAAACATAAAAAGATTGTCCTGTATAGTCTGCTCGTTTGATAGTGGACATGTGTGCAAAGATTAAAGTAAATGCCTTTTGAAATACAAGAGAAAATGCAAAAGTTCAATGATTTTGCCCGACGCTGACGCCGCTACAGAACACCACGACTTCGACGACGACACCAAGGCTATAGGAAATAATTCTGGTTTTCTCGGAAAACAGACGAGCTAAAAATGAAATGAGAAGAAGTTAGAATATTTATATATTGGTCAGTATATAAGCTTTTTATCAAGGGGACCTCCACAGAAACATTCCTGCAAAATTTGTTGTCAATTGACCCAGTAGTTCATTAGATTATTGATGGATTACGAATGATAGCCGCACGAAGGGTGATCACGAAAGCTTATATGAGCAGTTTGTACTCAGGTGATCAAAAAATATGTACATTTAATATAAATATTACGAGCAGGATAAACAAACACTTAATGAATAACGTATCTGGTGGAGTAACGGTACCCCTTCTTATTTCTTTTAGCCATGAAATGTGGCATGACCAGAGTGATTGGTCAAACGTGCTTTTAGCTCACCTGAGCACGAAGTGCTCAAGGGAGCTTTTATCTATTAATGTCCGTCTGTCAATCTGTCCGTCTCTCCGTCACGGCGTCACCAATTTCTTTAAACGACATCGTCTCATAAACTGAAAGGTCAAAATCAACCAATCTTGGCAGAAATATTCCTTGGGTGGTTCCTTGTAAAAATTGCTTAAATGAAAAGGATCCGTGCCATATCACGGGAAAAAGGGCCTTAATGACAATTTTCTTGTTTACTCTCTAGAAGCAACAAATATGGTCCAATCGTCATGAAACTTTGTCGGAATGTTTGTTGGGTCGTGAGGATGAACTCTTTTGAAAATGGGAAGGATCCGTACCATATCATTGGAAGAGTGGCCTTAATGACAATTTTCTTGTAAGAGCTCCAGACACCACAAATATGGTCAAATCTTCATGAAACTTGGTCAAGATGTTTGCCAGGTCACAAAAATGAAGTCTGTTGAAAATGGGAAGGATTCATGCCATGTCACAGGAAAAGTAGTCTTAATAATAATTTACTTGAAATAACTCTAATGGCCACAAATATGGCCCAAATTTTGTGATACTTGGTTTTATGTGGAAAATATCTTCTTTTTGACATCTGCCTTTTAAATTGATGTGATGTCCCAACGATCAAAGAGACTCAGGTGAGCGATCTAGGACCATCATGGTCCTCTTGTTATGAAAGCTTGGTATATCTTTTAAATGTTTTCATGCTCAAAACAATGATTAGTTAAATCTTTCGCTTGTTCTCTATCTCTGACTGTCAATAATTGAGTAGGAGCCTGATTCAAATATAATATCAATATTGCCCCATTGATGTTTATAATTTATGTTTGAACAAAGACATTATTGTTAACATTATAGTTGAATTTTGCTCTCTGATTTGCCATCGGGGAAGGAGCCGATATCATATTTGTGCATACCGATAATGAACAATTGTTTAAAAGATTGCGTGTGATATATCAAATAATAGCTAGAGGATATAATTTCTAAATTTGCGATATTTCAAGATCGGATATTTAACCAACAATATCTAAGAACAGTTGCATGTGTATAAATTAGCGAATTGCTGCAATATCTTTTTTGTATATAAATTCCCTTTTCCCATTTTCAACTCAAGAAAATCTTAATTTGTGAGTGGGTGTTTATAAATAAGATTTTAGTTTAAATTTCAATTTATATTTACCAATTATATTTTACATATGGGTTTAGGCGCAAATGTATTGGATAATGTTGACCAACACGACAAGCTTAAATAAAACAATTGAAGATGAGTTGTGCCTTTTATCCCAAATATAACAAATAGGACACCAAATGATGTGGTATATTTGCGCTTAGTTTTTTAGCCATACATAACTGTAAGAGTAATACTCTAGAAAAACCTCAGGTAGGTTAAAAATAGCTGCTTGCGATGAAGAGGTTTTATAAGACTTAAAATTCAATCTCAACTGACAGAATGGAGCTTGGTAATTTGATGCACAGTTAATACAAGTTCCATTATTCCTGTCACATGATTCATTATTTTGGCCTTCTCCACATTCTTCAGAACAATTCTGTCCATGCTTTCCTTCTAAACATTCTAGAAAGAAGATGCTGTATACACAACGTCCTTATATGTAATTACGTTGGTAGAGACACAAGCTTTAATATAGACTGGTTACGTTTTACCTATGTTTCTTTCGGCACGTAGAAAGGTATAGTTGCACTCTAATTAATAATAGTCAAAGACATAAATTTAAAGTGTTTCACCTTCACAAAGATTTTTTTGTTGATTACTTTGATCAATATAAAATATAATAGTAGGATAACAGTCTTGTAGACAATCAGGGGCCTCTTTCAAGAAAGGTCCTACGATTGAAATTTGGTCGTATCGCAATCGTACGATAAAAAATGGCTTTCAAGAAACTTTTTGGCTTTCAAGAAAGGCGTCGTATCGTGAAATCTACGATAAAATATACGACACCTTCAGACCAGTCGTAAATTTTACGATTTTGTCCTTATGAGCCTTAATTTTTTTCAGATTCCTTTCCAGCTTTCGCGGATGTTAGAACGATTATTTAGCTATGCACATGCCAAATTACCAAGTACAATGTAGTTTAATAAACGAGATACATTGTAAACTACAGATGCACCACCATTTTGATGTTTGATTTTACTCTGCGATAATCGTACGATTGTCGCAGAATGTTTTCATAGTGGTATCAAGTTGTTTATTTACCGCAAGAGTCGACCCTTTTGTGATCATGACTGAAAACGTTTGCTTACCCTTCCTAGTGACACAGGAAGTTGGAGATACCAAATCAATATATTTTACGCATATATTGATTACTAAAATTAAAAAAACCTACTCTCACATTATGCAATATGGATTCCTGTGTTTCATGCTTCAAGTATGACATAAATTATAAGGAAAATTCCACAGCCTGTATTCAAAACCATACAATTCTTGATAAATAGGATTTCTTATTAACAACAACAACAACATTATCATCGACAACAAAACCGCTGCACTCGATATTTTTTCTCTCTCTTTTCGTCAAAGATGAACTGAGCAAATAATCAAATAGATACAATAATTGAACGGCGACACTAAGCCAAATGAAATATGTCTAAGCTTCATGTAACTGTTTTGATACACGGATACGACAACGAGCACTGTACTACAACCGAAAATAGATTTACCGGTAATTTTGAATTAAAGCGATTGAATATAATATCCATCTAAAGTTCATTTCGATACCACCCCTCTATAGTTCGTTGTTATACTTTCCAAATAGGCACAGAACTATACAGATTTGAACAATAACATAACAAATATATATAAGAAAAATGGATGAGCCATTTTTTCATCTTACCCTTTTAAAAATGTAGTATTCTGATACATGCTAATACTTCGCCAGAAAACAACCAACTAACCAACCAAACAATAATGATAATAAAATATAATGATAATAAAGTCATTCACCGAAAACTTTGTGCAGGTGATCATTAACTAGAACATGTGCATTTTTACAATGTGGTCCAATGTTCGATTGCTCCACATTCGACGCGACAGTCAGTGTACTTTCATTGGAAAGGGAATCAAAAGCGGACAAAATACCCACGAACGCGGAACTTTATATCATATGATCAGCACGTGCAGATGTGAAAGATCAACTTTACGATAATCTTATGAGGTCGTATAGGTTTCGATTTTCAACGATATTTTTGTGAAAGCCGTTTACGACCGTCTTAAATATAATCGTACGATATTTTTAAGATAAATCGTACGATATTTTTCTTGAAAGAGGCCCCAGGACATTATATCAAACAATCCCAACGGATGCACAAGGTTCAAGATTGATTATACAAGTGGAGAAATAGGAGCAGAGAAAAGAATTCAAGCTTGAGTAACATTCCAAGACCAGGGCCCCGTTTTACTAAACGTCGTACGACAAGATTTGTCGCAGGATTATCGTGAGACCGACTTACGACATCTTTTGCGTTTTACGAAACATCGCAGATTTTTTTCCTCTTGCGATCTCTCGAGATTATCGCAGAAATCGGGCTAAAATGTACGACTGGGTCAGAGCAGTTGTAGCTCGATCGCAAATAGCGGAAAGCGGTAGACGCAACTTTTAAAAAAGTTTTTTAACCAACGAAAAGTCAATGAACGCTCTAAAAATTATTTTGACATTTAAAAATAATTGATCTAGCAATATGAATTCTTAAATTAATCATATATTCTGTATTTAGAAAAGTTTGATCGGACATCTAAAAATTTACCGAGAACTTGTAGAGAAAATTTCAAGTATTTTATCGCGGTTAGATTTTATCAAATAATTCTAATCTGTTTTACAACGACTAGAGTTTTTATTTGATAAAACATTTTCATTTTACTTTGGAAATTGCTGAACGTTTTTTGTTTTAAAATAATTTTGATAGTTAAAAAGGGAATCAACTGTAGATAATCACTTGATAATCTCACCACAAAACCAGTGAAATTATTAAAAGAAATTCCTTGTTTAATTAATTTCACTCAATTAATCGATATCTGAGCGGCGGAGTCCAGCAAATTTTTATGACGTCATGATTATGATGATGCTAAGTTAATCAAGTGCAAAATGGCGCGCTTTAAGTAAATTTGTCACAAAATTACAGTTCGTCCCATTTTCACAAATTAAGAAAAAGAATAATTGTTTTTCTAGTAAGAAAATGGGTGAGTGATTAAGATTTTTTCAAGATTATTTGCCCCCTCGTTATTTATCTTGCGTCGTCTGGTTCGCCTTCCTACAGTTTCTACTACTTCTTCGCTCAGGTTAACAAATTATATTTGAGCGCCACGGAGATGGTACCGTTCATGGGCAAGTAGATGGTATATTTTGCATGTTTCAATTTTATGGCGCTCAATTGTGCATAGTTATCCTGAACGCTGTGCTCATTTCATCCGAGCAACCATCTGCCAATCGCACAATTTATTTGCAACTTGTGGGAAAGAAGTTACGACGTGTGTAACAATGACTTTTGTCTAATGTCGGATGGATATTAGCATAGTAGTTCTAGCTATGGACATAAGAAACACAAATTTCAAGCCAAACGCTTTGCTGACTGAGGTATTCGGGCCTATTTGAACATGAATGGAAACACGCATGAATGAGCAGTTTATTTCCTCTTTCTAAGTTAAGCCTTGTTCACATTTCGACGGTTATAAACTCGATATATCTCGCTCCACCGTTTCCATACAACGGAAGTTGAATACGATGCTCGATTAAATGTTTTTTTCGTACATCGTAACGCTGAAATTGACAGATCGCTGCTGTCAATAAAAAAATGAAAGGCCAATCAAATCATTCATAACACAGGAGGTACATTGTTGGACTCCATCATTTTGTACAATTTTGTCTATTTTCGTAGGTGGGAGACTTAAACGTTATTCAAGCTTTAGTTACGTATAAATCGCCAACCCACGATTTTTCTGGCGTGTCGGAGGTAAAGACGTGTATTCAGCAATCGTTTCACGAAAGATTAGTTTGCAAATCAATCAACGGTGCCCTTAGCTCTAAAGTCCTAAGTGGCGCCACTCGAATTCTGATCAATGTATGGTTTCGAGGACACTATTGATACTTTTTATTGAATAGTTTGAAAGACTTCAAAACCTCTAGGCCGTAAATATGGCAATATGGTGGATCTGATTTTAATGAGATTGTAACGTCTCCATAGTAACAATGCATTTACCGCACTTGCGGTTGGGCTTTTCCTATTTTCAACGGTGAATAACAAACTTACTTATAGCGCGCAATCTTAACGACTCAAATGTCCTATTTTGCCTTCATGACCTAGTTCATTACTCAACCCGATATTTGAACTCGTCCAGGATATCATGTAGACATACAAGTGTTTTGACAAAGTTTCAAGACATGCTGCTATGGGTATGTAAGCTGCCGATTGGTCCTAAAGCGCTCAGAGTATTGTTTCAAAAGTTGCAACATTCGGACCAAGTTTCAAGCCGTTTGAGTCGTTAATGTGACCTCGTATGTACACAAGAGTTGCGTAAGTTTCGATTCTGTGAATTAGTTTTTAACCAATTTTGGACTTGATTCAAATAGCACAATAAGGATAGTCTTTCTGACAAGAGTTTCAGAACATGTAACAAAAAATGTGGCCTCTGGTGAAAAATAATGTTTTTCCAAAATACGACCGTGTGTCTGAAATTCTGACCAAACATGACCCAATTTTGACTTACTCTAAGGTCTTAAAAGAGACCAAAAAATCTTACAGAGACAAAAAATCTTACCAAATTTCTATATAGTTAAGCTATAAATATAGCCTGTAGTTTACACACTGAATGTTGGAGACACAAAACGCATGACAGATGAACGACAGTGACACAGCATGATCGCAAAAGCTCACCTTGATCACTTTATGCTCAGGTGAGCTGTGAAGTCTGCAAGCTTATTGATGGACAAAGGGACCCAATGGCATACATAAGATTCTTAATACAGCAAGGAGATTGTCACAGGACCACTACCGTCGAGCCCGCATTTTTTACCAAAGCTCAGGATAAGTCTAATTTTAAGTTTACATTGAGCTTCAGACAATCTTAAAATTGCTTTCAATAAGCATATCGAGGGTTCATTGCAAGACTATTGTAAGTTCCTATATATTTATTGGCACTTACAATAGTATTGCACTGATGCCTCGATATATACTCATGATGTAGAACAATTGCTCGAAGTCATTTTGAAATTCATTCATAAATGTAGGAATAAGTGTCTGTACAGGATCAGGTGGATGAACGGATGGCCAGACAGACACACTAACGCACCCACACAAAGACGTTGTTGTGACAAGCATGTCTTGCTCATAAGAAGCGGTGTTAACAAAAAGGACTTTGAAGAGACCTTGTTTATAATCATAGTTTTCTTTTATCAACTATGTCACCATATGGTTACCAAAGCGTTTAACTACGGCTAAACTAAGCTGTAAGTAAAAAGGTTTGTATTACCCAGTTGTGATATGCTTTCAAGAAGTAATTGAAACCTTCGGCAGTGTAACTGCATTTCAGAATTATCCATAGCTGGATTACAAGCAAAACATATTTCTTCTTTTTTAGTCTAGGATGAGTAAACAAATACAGGGTTTCATTTGCATTAAAGATATGAAGAGAGTTTTTGTTGATTTCATTCAGATATGAAACTCAAAACCTAATCAAACTGTATGAACACACGAACTGGACTCATATGCTGGTGTGATTAGGGTTTTAGTCTCATTCCTCCATGAAATCAAC
Organism: Fragum whitleyi; assembly: GCA_948146395.1. Lineage (NCBI taxonomy): Eukaryota > Metazoa > Mollusca > Bivalvia > Cardiida > Cardiidae > Fragum > Fragum whitleyi. Next base: position 65,260,365 of record OX411549.1, on the reverse strand, counting down.
AAATACTCTCTTCATATCTTATAGTTTAAAATTATGTAGCAAAAAATGTAAAGATTTGTCATTAAATAATAGACATCTTATGGGACCACTTTTTGCAGAAGCCTACAAAATAGATGCATACTTAAAAATTGTTTCATTGAGAAACTAGAGCTGCTTGAGCAACTGATTTGCCCCACATGCCTTGATCTACTGATATGATGAGAATTTCAGTGCATGAATGAATGAATTAATTAATTAATGATTCTTCATTCTATCATAGTAATTTTGTGCAGCCTGATAATGGGTTACCAAAAGGAACATTCCAGTGAAATTTGGTTGATATTCATCAGTTAAATTCTGAGAAAATGATATTCATTGTTTACACATTATAACAAATAGAGAAATGTCCTCCATCCATATAATCCATATTTTTAATTTGATCACAATCAATTTTGTAGACTGATAAACCAGGGCTTGTGTTTGACCCTTAAACCAGGTTTTTGACCCCAACAAATCTGAAACTATCCTAATTTGACCCCTAGAAATTTCTCCCAGGGGCATCACTTTGACCCCCTTGAAATAAATTACTAAGGGTCAAAACATGGTTTTATACCTAAGTTTTTCATACATTACTATCTTAAGTTCTTCAAATTAATTACTTGTTTCATACCATTACAAGACACAGTTAAAGTAGCTCTTAAATAGGCAAATTCTACTTATGATTTGCCTTTTCTGTCATTTTGACCCCTTTAAATTCAGATTTGACCCCTGGAATTTCATAGATGAGGAGTCAATTACATCCCAATATCAAACACTAACACGAGCCCTGTAAAGAGTTACTCAAGGATTATTCCAGTTTTTCTGAGAAAATGATTTTCAAAGTTTCCACTATATATAATTAGGGAGATGACCTCCGCCCATACAATAAATGTTATTCATCTGATCAAAATATTTTTTTGTAGTCTGATCAAGGGCACGAAGGATCATTCATGTTATATTCAATTGGTATCAATTAAGTTCTGGAAAAAGTCACTTTTTACCATATTTGGAAATTAGCCACGCCCATTAAATCCATGTTTTTCATTGGATCAATATTTCTTGTACAACTTTGAAAGAGGGTCACTAAGGATCATTTCTGTGAAGTTTGGTTGAAATTGATCCAGTAGTTTCTGTGGAGAAGATGAATATGTAGTAGTACAGGGTAATGAAACACACAATGAATGCCATCATGATAAATCTAATACTTAAATGATTATTTAATCATTTTATTAAATTAATATTCTTTTTTTGCTGTATTCAATTAATTTAAACTTTTGCCAATTTGCCAACTTTTGGGATGTTTAAAACAATTTTTCACTAGTTTTTATCAATGAAATTAGTAGGAAACCAGACAGTCTAGGTTAAGATCAGACTGTACATCTGTTCAGGCTAATCTTAGGTTTATACTGTCTACCAATATTTTGTGTACAGCATGAAAATGCAGTCAACAGCATGAGAAAGCTATAAGCATTGATCAATTAAGTGTTTGTATTATGGGGATTAAATAAACCTTTTGACATTTTTGCTGAGGCCGGAGCACCTGATATTCCTCCCTCCAGTACTACCTTAAAATTCATCCCTGTTTACTTTCTCTCTAGGGTTTAGGATCATCCATCTAATTGTAGGAATCAATTGAAATCGGTATGTGCAGTCAGGTATCTGACCTGAGACCAAATGTTAGGTTATTTGGAGTTCAATACTTTACCAACTGAGCTATAACCAGCTGCTGTTGATGCAATAAATTTAAAACAGTTGCATTATTACTGAAAATCATTATTCAACAACTTTACAAACAAGAGCCGTCAGAGACGGATTATGCTCCCCGAATAAGGCATTGTCACAAAAACAAAAGCCATGTTGGACATCCCCCTCGAAGAAAGCTTGATAGTAAACTGAAGCCTAATAGATAAAAGATTCTTTTGTACTGTCAAAGATTTGCCTCCTATAAAATCTATGTAATAAAAATAAAAAAGGGCAATTACTCCAAAATTATGCTAGCAAGAGTTGTAGTTCAGGTGTATTGCACTTCTCCTCCATGAGATCTATCCACCCATAATGATTCAAGTTGATATCTATTATACTTTAGGAGATATGCTCCAGCAAAATTCTAAGTATCAAAAATAACAAAGGGCAATAACTCCAAAATAATGCAAGTAAGAGTTGTTGTTCTTGTGCACTGCACTTCTCCTCCATGAGATCTACCAATACGTAAAGTTTTAAGTTGATAGCTATTAATCTCTAGGAGATGTGCTCCGAACATATCTCAGTATCAAAAATAAAAAAGGGCAATAATTCCAAAATTATGCAAGCCAGAGTTGTAGTTCTTGTACTGCACTTGTCCTCCATAAGATCTATCCACCCATAAATTCAAGTTGATAGCTATTGTACTTTAGGAATATATGCTCTGTGGTCAGATTGCAAGGACTCAAATAAGGTGTTATCTTACATAGCTAACAAAAAGGTGACAAACATCAAACTCCCTTTTTGCATGACTTATTTGTAGACACAAATTTCAAATAGTTTATGGTAAAGGGCATCTGGATCTGCTACTCAAATGTGAAATTTCATCAAATTCTGAGCATAAGACTAGGAGAAATGAAAGAATAACTGTATTTTACACGCTAACGTAAAGGTAACAAACATTTAGCCCCCTTTTTCCATGATATATATTTTTTAATGTTAATTTCAAATTGTTTATAGTAAATGGCATCTGATTTGCTACTCAAATATGAGATTTCACTAAATTCTGACAGTTAGTCTAGGAGAAATTTGGGAAAAACTGTTTTTTACCCTAAGTCTCCTTTTCCCATGACGAGGCCTCAAATCCCAAAACCGTCACAGATGCATCAAAACTATATCATAGGAAGTTCACATGGTAAGTTTCATTTGATTTGGCCCAAGAGTTATGGAGAAATAGGTGGGGACGGACGGACGGAATTACGGACAGATGGACAGGCGAAGTGGTGGCTATATGCTCCCCCTTTGGGGAGCATAATAACCTTATGATAGCCAAACTTGTAATACTGGTACTGCATATAATTTATCTGAATACATGTAGAAAACTTACATGTATATTTCAAATTCCTGATGTTCTGCACTACATATACCATAAAAGCTCTAGCAATACCTGGGGTTCTAATAGAATCACTGTATTTCCATTAGAAAGGGATGGGCCTTTATTAGAGGCTATGCTACATATCAATGGTTCAGTGCAAAACAGTTGAAACTGCATGTTAACATATAGGCAGTTCCATTCATTTCCAGCTGAGCCATCTATATTTGTTAAGACAGTGAAAAAATGCCAAATATAAACATTATCTGTGTAAAAAATAACACATTTGATTGGGGAAAAAGAGCCTAAAACCTATTTTGAATTTCTAGTGACCTTGATTTTGTGGCTATGGACCTTTATAAAAGGCTTCAATTTCATCCCCCTGAAAGGGAGATGGGGTTATTTTAGAGAATGGGGCTTTATTAGAGTTTCTATGGTATGTGTTACACTTACATCTTTGGTATTAGAAATTTAGCTTTGACACTGGGTTTAAAAAATCCTTGTTTCTTTGAATTTGGACCCTCAGTTTTTGGAAATAATCCCAAAAATTGCAGAAGAAACCTTCTACATCTACTTTGAAGAGTCACAATGTAGCAAATTGACCCCAGTTTTGAAAGTGAAGGGGAATCCTGCTTTGAAATTAACCCTTTGCTGTTCAATCCCTGCTTTTTACGTGCCCATGATTTTATGATTTAGAAAACATTGTGAAAAAAGAAGAAATTGCTTCTGACAAGCAATTTCTTCTTTTTCAACACTATTTTCTACCCTACAGAATGGTTATTTTTCAAATTAAATCCACTTTAAATTTTCGTCTGCAAAACCTTTGAATTTGGACAGGTCCAAAATTTTGTAAAACAGGAAAGGGTTAAACAATAGGTGAATTCTTGTGTTGAATGCTATGATCACCTTTGAAATTCAAGAGTCAATGATCTGTTGTTAAGCTACTGTAAAATTGTCCATCTTATAGTCAATGTTACTTTATCTGGTAAACTATCAGGTGACTTTTAGTTTAGTTTTCATGTAGTTATTTGGTGTTCAATCGGTATGAAATTATCTGACACTGATGACTATCAGAAAATCAAGTTGAATCTCTGTTATTTCCATAATCCTCCAGAATTCAAGCTCTTTTCTAAACTAAGAGTGCAAACATTCTCTGGTATGTTGGCATCGCCATCACAGTGTACAGCTATATTAATAGATTCATCTCTGTCAGATCAGTACAGATACATGTATAGTCTTTAGAGCATGGTAGAAGGTAGAGTCTTTGTTTAATTTTCAGCCAGCAATTTACCAGATATGTACTCCTATGCTTATGGGAGGGTTAATGTAACTGGTATACAATCATCAGCCTTTTTATGTGTCCATCCTATTTCAGAGACAGTCAAGTTCTTTAAATAATGTATTGTTAGCAGCAAATGCTTAAATGATGCAGCAGCCTTCTGACTTGGAAGCACTTGGAAGCAAATTCCTGAAAGAGAATGAAAATGAAATTAAAAATATATTTCTCCTGAAACACAGAATTAATGAAATGACCAATTTCTTATATAAACTGGACATTGACCTTGCTACATACATGTAGTTTTGTACAATGACTTCTTATCAGTAGATACCTTCAAATGTGGGTTTACTTTCTATCAATGTCTGGACAGTGTTTATTTTAGAAAGGGGGACTGGGGATCCCCCCACTTTTTTCAAATACCCCCCTTATCTTTTTTTTTATTTGTGGGGAATTTATCACCATAACAAAGAGCATGAAATACAAGACATTTCTCAGTTGTGTTGATTTTGTGCTGTGCTGAAATCATTTTTTTTTTTTCAAATAGCATATTTACTGGAGATTTAGAACACTATAAATCTTGCCTTTTTATTTTTGAAATCTTTCCAAATCTAGGAAAAGTTTTATCTGGCAGTTATGATTAGCCATTGACCATGTACTGTGCAAGGTAATCTGGTGTATTTTCTGTACTTGGGTGCTTAATACTGTCATAAAACCAGCAGCAAATCTAGGATTTCTTTAAAGTGTGGGGTTAAAATATACAAATAGAGTGTTCCTTTCCCTAGAATGACACACTGTTGACTAATTTCTGCATGAAAATGAAAAAAGTATAAAAGAGGATTCTTTTGAAATAATCCAATCCCGCACCCATCCCCACCCTCTCTGGATCCACCACTGTATAACATGAAGAAAATAGCTGCAAGTCTTTGAGAAATATTCTGCATTTTTTTATTTTCATCATTTTCATTCTGATATTCTTGATTCCAATATATGCCTGCATGCACAATATGAAATGAATTGCAACTGAAAGGTCTTCCCCCCTCATCAGGTATCAATACTGCAACAAATAAGTAATTGGCAAACAGACTATAGAAGAAATTTATAAAAGTGGGGCAAACAAACCAAGAGCAGTGGCGGGTACAGGGGGTCAAATACCCTCATCCCTCCTTTTCTTTAATTTTTCTAAATTAATTAAATCATCATTGTATTAACTACCCATAGTTTGCAATACGAACGCTCTTTATTCCGCCACTGCGGAGGAACAAAAATTGCAAAAAGCGTGGAATGGGTCGAACGCGATTTGGTGCGAACGGTTTCGAAAATCTTAATCATCAATGATCGATCAATTGAATTTTGAAGGTAATCATATTTGAATAATGCAGTAAAAATAAACTTACCTGAACATATATACAGGTGGTCAAAACAATGCTACATGTATTTATTTGACAAATCTTCCCGCGAAGCGGAGAGCTGTGTATTGTCAATAGACTAGAAAAAACTTAGCGTGGTGCGCATGCCCAGCGTCTTGAAGAATGGTCGTACGCTTGCGATAAGATTTATACCTGCGATGTGTTTAGTAAAACGATCTTAAAGATTGTCGTGCGTTCATAGATTATCGTAGTAGTACGACAAAACTTAAGATTTTCTTAAGATCGTTAGTAAAACGGGGCCCTGGTGTTGAAACTCTAGGTTTCCGATTTACACTATCATCAGGCGAGTTAACAAGGCAATTTAAAAGAAAACATCCTGAACAGAAGAAATAAGTTAAACAAAACACTCCTCTGTCATCATTTTCTTTGGAACAGACATTGTATAGGGGCATCAATTTTTTTTGACAAAGATACTAAACAAATCTCTCACTCATGCCGTATTTATTACTCAAGATGGGAAAAATCTTATCCAAAAAATAAATATAAAGAAAATTTAACATTTTCTACATTTTCATCACGTTCTCCACACGCAGAATGTTACTTCTTCATCAGAATTAAATTGATATTGATGTTCGCTAATCTGATAACGTTTGGTTACGGAATACTTTTCTGTCTGAAAAACAGTAATGGCGTGATTAGATATAATCCTAGATAAAGCTGACTGATAATACCTGTCAGACATGTAGGTGGTTGTAGTCCAGGAATGCATCCTCGTTCACAATGTCCATTGTCAAATCTACACACATCGTTGTTACTGCAGTTTCCACATGTCGACCCACAGTTTTTACCAAATGTTCCGCTTGAACACTCTGAAACAAAATTGATTGATTTGACATTTATTGATTTTGCACCAACCAAAGGATAATTCGTTTTCTTTTAAAATTAAAAGATCACCTCTCTCATTTATTTTCTTTGATATTTTTGTATTACTCTTTTTTGTTATCAAGTCAATATTCGACGATAAGGTACTGTGTTATAACGAACTATGTGACGACTTTTGTGAAGTTTATTTTGTCCGACACATTGGTTGAAGATTAACCTCAATAAGCTTCAATAAGCTAACAAGTAATATTTAGGAAGTCATGACTTTTTACAGTGTTAAGCAAGGATTCCTAAAAATTAACATTTTTGAAGATCAACAGTTCCTCGATGATGGGAAATTATTCCTTGGCAATTTCCCTAAGAATGAATTTGTTATCGAGACCTTTTACAGTCCTTTGGGTTAACATACTTGTTTTACAGAGATTGCCGTTATAACCATCTGTACAGCCTCCCGAACAATATCCAGTTTCTTGATCACACGTATGTCCATCATGACAAAAACCACAGTTCAAATTGTAATTCTGTCCGTATTTACCACTTCTACAGACTGAAATATGAATGAAATTAGATTAAGGGTCTCAAAATTGGTAATTATTCAATATCTTATCGGAGAATCCCGATCGAATAATTGATTTGTAAATATTCTGTTTTTGCTGTTGTTTATCTGTTCGTTTGTTTTATCTTTTGCTGCACGGTTGAAATACCAGAGTTAATTGAACAAAGTTGTTCAAACATGAATATATACTGAAACACTACCAGGATAGAAGAAACAGACCACTGTCTTTTTATGGAATGCTTTTTTTTTAAAATAAGGGTGAATAACCTACTTATTTGGAAAGATGTAGGTTTTAAACACCACAGCCAACTTAGAGTACCTTTATCTTAGTATTTCACCATCTTTGTAGCTCTGCTAACCGACAGTCAGTCCGAGCGTCTATTTACTGCTTGTTATATCCTTTAGTCTTTAGGGTATTAACCTTTAATTTGCATTGAGTAATTGTAATAATGATTCTTCCTGTTGATATTGATTTAGGTCCGTCGAAAAACGAGAAAAAGGGGAACTATGAAAATTGGAGTATTATATCTCTTTAAATGTAATAGGGTCCACCGTTTTCAGGGAATTCTCTCCAAACATTAACAGCCTGCATGCGCAATTAGAAGGAACGTTCCTTTGAATATATGTCAGGTCAGACAAGTGGTACGGGAAAACAGCAAAAAGTAAATGTGTTAAAAGGGGGGTTCTTGTTATGGCGATAGTCGCAATTTCTATCTGATTTCCTTTATGAAAAATCACAGAAAATCATTCGAAAAGAATTTTACCAAACATTATAATTGACTGATTGAACAGACATTCCCTTTTATTGCAATTCCTTTATTTATCATGAAAGATTTTTTTCATGTAGGTAAACCCTACGCTTAATGTTGTTTTAGAAGTCAGAAGAGGATATCAAGCCCCTGGCATGTGTCTCTTTCAACAAATCATTAGCTGTACTTGACGAAATCCAGCCGGCTATTGATTTTTCTCGTTTTCCTTTGTATGTTATTGTATCCAAAGAGTATTAATATTCGATCGTGCGTAAACTTTTCAACATCTCTAAAATTACTGTTCAGATTAAAACCGATTCACGGAAACTGTGCTTGGAACATGCTCTATCGGATTCATTCTTTAATCCTGATCTGTTTGATAAGATTGGTGCCACGGATTGTCGAGTCATCCACTAAAAATGTTCGCATATGTAAATAGAGGATATTGAATGAGTGGTCATGGAATACCGAATTTATTAAACGAGTTATCTTTAAACAGATCTGTTTTAGATGACGAATTAAATAAATTTGGTATCCTATGAGCACACATTTTATATTCTATTTAAAATATGATACGAATTTTTGCGAGAAATCGTCAAATTTCTTGAAATTAACATTGCAATTTTCCGCGGAACTTATAACGCCGTTTGAACATGACGTCACAAAATATACATTATGACACCATTTTCGCATTTAGAAAATAGCGTTGTTATTCGCTCTGGGCTCATTTGAATAGTTATACCACTAGTGTAAAAACACCCGTGTAATATAAAAAAATATTCAACGGTGTTATTTCACTCTCGCGACGAAGGTCATATTATAAATAAACATTCTTCTTGCTTGAAAATACTGGTCAGAATTCAACACGGCGTCATCGAAGTTATGTCTTTGACATGCCTTTACAGCTTTGTTCATTAAATCCGTATCAGGATGCTAACTTGGGTCCAGACTACCGTGACGTCAATAATTGGCTCGATATGTTGAAATGTAAAAAAACCCCTCCTTTTCTGATTTTTTTAAATTAAATTCTACCAAACTTCACATGAATGTTATTAAGGACATGCCATTTCTGATTTTTTAATTAAATTCCTATCGAGCTGATATCTGGAGTATTTTTGGGCTGCCGCATCACTCAAATATGTGGTGAAATAAATCAATACATAGTCAAAAAAGTTTTGCAACTCTTTTGGTTGTAAAGTAAAAAGTCAGTGTCAGTATCATTTTAGTGATTTGGTCTCTGAGTGATGAGCATATCGTTTTGGTATCCAAATCAACAATTTTGTAATTACAGATCACAAATATAGGCGTGACGTCATGCTGTATGGGCTTTACGTCGGTCGGTTGTTCCAATTAATAGGCTTTAGTAGGTGTGATATTTCCGCTTTTGACTATTTTGCGTGAGTACTAAAACTGTTAAAAGAGAGCTGCTCAAATAAAAAATAAAGAATTGTGACAGGGTCATTAACGGATATCTTTCGGAATTTTCCTGTGGGGGCACTCTTCAAAAATTGTTCAAAACATTTTGATAAGCTTATTGAAATCTTTGAACAACATGTCCTTCTTATCCACTGGGTATAGTCCAATATGATTTTATAAGAATGTTCTTCTGGTGACCCTTTCATATTTGTTTGCAAAGTTTAATTGGCAATCAATATGGGCATGGCAGGGCGTGGTATTGTTTTCACTTTGCAATTTTAGATGACGTCTTTTCCTTCACCACCCGGCCAAATATATAGAAACTTTGCTGGATTATATTTCTTAGTTGATCCTTTGTAAAAGAAGTTCGTGAAATGTTGATTGAACCCTTGAAGAAGGGCGAGTTAGTGCGGAGCATTTTATCACTTTTTAACCGTTAAACGATATCAATAGAAATTAGCCACAATATTCCTTGGTTGAATCTCCCCCTATGGTAGACAAGATTGATTGAACCAAAGGTTCAGGGATGGTTTTAAAGTTCTCGATCGTGAAGTCTCAAATATTATGACAATGATAAATAATTTTTGCAAAAGAATTTGGAAAATATCAATAAAAGTGAAGATCTGGATAACAGCTGTTCTTACATGTAAACACTTTAAAATCTATGAGGTGTGACCTGGATCTTAGAGATATATGAAAACAAGTTTCAAATCACACATTTTCTAATCTAGTACTTGTTCATGTTGATTTTATTTTTGTCCACGTTGTACACTGCTCTGCACCTGGGTGTAAAATAAAGATTTATTCTGTTCTATCATTATGAATGGGAGAATTGGTGTGAAGTCATTCTGACTTGTAACGTAAGCGTAGGAGCTATGCTCACGACAAGCTGAAATAAAACAATTGAAGATGAGTTGTGCCCTTATTGCTGTAGTAAACCTAAAAATTGTACCAAATAGCGCACCAGATGATGTTGTATACTTGCGCTAAGTTTTTTATCCATAAATAACTGTAGGGGTAATACTCTAGAAAAGCTCCAGGTGGGTCAAAAATAGCTGCTTGAGATGAAGAAGTTTTTATAGGACTTACAATTCACTCTCAACTGGTAATTTGGTGCTAAGTAAATACATGTTCCATTCAACTCCTGTCACATGCAACATTATTTTTGCCTTCTCCACATTCTGTTGTATACACACCGCCCTTATATGTGATTACTTTGGTAGAGACACAAGCTTAAATATAAACTGGTTACTTTTTTACTTATGTTTCTTTCGGCGCGAAGAAAGGTATAGTTGCACTCTAATTCATAATAGCCAAAGACACAAATTGAAAGTTTTTCACCTTCAGAAAGATTTCTTTGTTGATTGATTTGATCCATATAAAATACAACAGTAGGATTAAAGCCTTGTAGACAATCAGGACATTATATCAAACAATCCCAACGGATGCATAAGGTTCAAGATTGATTATACAAGTTGGGAAACCCAAGCAGAGAAAAGAATTCAAGCTTCAGTAACATCCCAAGATCAGGTGTTGAAACTCTGGCTTTCCGATTAACACTATCATCAGGCGAGTTATCGAGGCAATTTAAAAGAAAAAAATCCTGAACAGAAGAAATGAGTTAAGCAACAAAATCCTCTATATACATTTCCTTTGGTACAGACATTGTATAGGGGCATCAAAATTAATTTAACAAAGAGACTAAACAAATTTCACACTCATGCAGATTTATAACTCAAAATTGGAAAAAAACTTAGCCGAAAATTAAATATGAAGACAATTTAACATTTTCTACGTTTTCACCACAATTTCCACACCTAAAGTGATATTTCTTCATCAGATATTTAGTGTTCGATAATCTGACAACTTTCGGTTACAGAATATTTTTCTGTCTGAAATACAGTCAATGGCGTGTTTAGATTTAAGCCTAAATATATTTGACTGATAATACCTGTCAGACATGTAGGTGGTTGTAGTCCAGGAAGGCATCCTCGTTCACAATGTCCATTGTCAAATCTACACACATCGTTGTTACTGCAGTTTCCACATGTCGACCCACAGTTTTTACCAAATGTTCCGCTTGAACACTCTGAAACAAAATTGATTGATTTGACATTTATTGATTTTGCACCAACCAAAGGATAATTCGTTTTCTTTTAAAATTAAATGAAAACCTCAAGTATTTATTTTCTTTGATATTTTTGTATTTCCTTCTTTTTTGTTTTTAAGTCGATATTCGACGATAAGGTACCGTGTTATAACGAACTTTGTGTCAACTTTCTTGAAGTTTATTTTATCAGACATAGGTTGATGATTAACGTCAATTAGCTGACAAGTAATATTTAGGAAATCTTGATTTTATACAGTGTTGAGCAAGGTTTCCTAATAATTAACATTTTGGAAGATCAAGAGTTCCTCGATGATGAGAAATTATTCCTTGTCAAATTCCCTAAGCATGAATTTGTTAATGAGACCTTTGACTACCTTTGAGTTAACATACTTGTATTACAGAGAGTTATATCCATCTGTACAGCCTCCCGAACAATATCCAGTTTCTGGGTCACATGGAAGTCCAGCATGACAAAAACCACAGGTCAAATCGCAATTCATGCCATATTTACCACTTCTACAGACTGAAATATGGATGAAATTAGATTAAAGGTTTCAAAATTGGTAATTATTCAATATCTTATCGGAGAATCCCGATCGAATAATTGGTCTGTAAATATTCTGTTTTTGCTGTTGTTTATCTGTTTGTTCGTTTTATCTTCTGCTGCATGGTTGAAATACCAGAGTAAGTTGAACAAAGTTGTTCAATCATAAATACATACTGAAATACTACAAAGACAGTATAAACAGATCACTGCCTTTACATGGAATTTTTTGTTTTAAAAATAATGGTGAATAATCTACTTATTTGGAAAGATGTTGATTTAAACACCACCGCCAACTTAAAGTACCTTTATCTTCGTATTTAACCATCTTTGTAGCTCTTCTAACCGACAGTCAGTATGTTTCCATCGTTCGTCCGAGCGTCTGTTTACTGCTTGTCATAGATTTTTAGTCTTTAGGGTATTCTCCTTTAATTTGCATTTAATAATTGATTCTTCCTGTAGATAATGATTTCGGTACTTCAAATCACGAGGAAAAGGGGAACTATGAAAATTTGAGTATAATATCCCTTATAATGTAATAGGGTCCACCGTTACCATGGAATTTTCTTCAAACATTAACAGCCTGTATGCGTTATTACAAGGAACGTTCCTTTGAATATATGTCAGGTCAAAAAAGTGGTACGGGAAAGCAGTCTGAGGTGAATGAGTTTAAGGGGGGTTCTTGTTATTGCGATGCTCTCCATTTCTATCTGATTTCCTTTATGAAAAATCACAGAAAATCATTCGAAAAGAATTTTACCAAACATTATCTTTGACTGATTGTACAGACATGCCCTTTTATTGCAATTCCTTTATTTATCATGAAAGATTTTTTCATGTAGATAAAGCTTACGCTAAATGTTGTTTTAGAAGTCAGAAGAGCATATCAAGCCCCAGGCATGTGTCTCTTTTAACAAATCATTATCTGTACTTGACGAAATCCGGCCGGCTTTCGGCTTATCTTGTTTTCCTTTTAATGTCGATGCCTGTATCTAAAGAGTCAACACTTTCGATCGTGCGTTAACATTTCAACATCGTCTCTAAAACTACTGTTCAGATCTAAATCAATTCATGGGATCAGTGCTTGGAACATGCTCTATCGGATTCATTCTTTAATCCTGATCTGTTTGATAAGATTGGTGCTACGGATTGTCGAGTCGTCCACTAAAAATGGGTGCATATATAAATAGAGGATATTGAATGAGTGGTCATGGAATACCGAATTTATTAAACGAGTCATCTATAAAAGCATGAAAACGAGGCTAGGCCGAGTTTTTATCTGTTTTAGATGACGAGTTTAAGAAATTCTGTATCTTATGAGGACAAATGTTATATATTATTTATTATATGACCCGAATTTTTGCGAAAAATGTCAAAATTCGTGAAATTCAACACTTAAACTGTTCGCGAAACTTATAATGCCGTTTAAAACTGACGTCATAATATCTATATTATGACGTCATTTTCGCGGTTGCAAAATAGCGTTGTTATTCGTTCTGGGCTCATTTGCATAGTTATACCACTAGTGTAATAACACCCGTGTAATATCAAAAATATTCAACGGGGTTATTTCACTCCTGCGACTTAGGTCATATTATAAAGAATCTTCTTGCTAGAAAAAACTGATCAGAATTCAACCCGGCTTCAATAGGTTTTTTCTTTCACACGCCTTTACAGCTTTAAATCCGTATGGGAATGATAACTTGAGTCCTGACTACCGTGACGTCAATAATTTGCTCGATATGTTGAAATGTAGAAACCCCCTCTTTTTCTGAAATGTTTGAATTAATTTCTACCAAACTTCACATGAATACTATTTGGGACATGCCATTTCAGATTTCTTTATTAAATATCTATCGGGTTGATAACTTGAGTTCTTTTGGGCTGCCGCATCAAAATTGACCCCATATGGTAAAATAAATATATACATTGTTGTTTTGTAAAAAATCTGTGTCAGTACCATTTTATTGATTTGGTCCCTGAGTAATGAGCATATCGATTAGGTATCCAAATCAACAATGTGTTCTTTGCAGATTACAAGTAAAGGCCTAACGTCATGCTGTATGCGTTTTACGTCGGTAGTTCCAATTAACAGGCTTAAGTCAGTGTGATATTATCGCTTTTTACCACTTTGCGTGAGCACTAAAATAGTAAAAAGAGAGCTGCTCAAATCATAAATAAAGAATAGTGACATGGTCATTAACGGAGGATGATCACATAACGACATTTCAGTATTGTCAATTTTCTAAGACGTCAACGAGTTAAAACACGACCAAATTTGCTCATGAATCTTCCCGTGGTCATTTTAATCTGACCTGATCATTTGACAGCTCTGCTTTAAGAAATATGGTAGACGCTAAACACGTTATGTCAACCAAACGTTTGCATGGAGAAGATTCGTTTTGGTATGAAAGATGGACAATTACCTAAGATAACAATGGCTTAAATGCTTGTCACTCCAGACTGCTTGATGTTTAAACGCAGAGCCGAAATCTGGACTATAGCTTTGGGATTGGACTCAATGTTTTGCTTCGTTAAACTACACTATTTCTGACACAAACACAATTTTGTGAAAAATTTCAAGTGTTGCTAAACTTTTATGACAAAGAATGTAAAAATATTCCCTTTGTAACAAAAAATCAGAATTTGTTCAAACTTCACAGACATAATGCTTGGATAATTCTTTTTAAGATTTCTTTAGTGTATTTAGATTGGTCTGATAATTTGGGTCCTATGGGATATTGCGATACTAAAAAAATGCCTGGTAGGAATTCAACATGAATGATAATAAGTATATGCGCTTTCAAATTCCATTATTTTATCCTGATTTGACTAATAATCAAGTCAATTAAACAGAAAATAACACCATATAACCCGAAACCTTTGGTCAGAATTTAACCATATTTCACTTGACTGATAACCAGTGCATGTTCTTTCAGATGCCTTGTTTCATACTTTATCGCTTAATAACCTTTGTGCAACAGGCAGCCAAGACACAAAAAAAGACAAATATGGCGAAATATAAAGAACCCTTCTCTGAGGATACTTTTCAGTTTACAAACAAATTTTAAAGAAATGAATCCTAAGACATGGGCATGAGATTTCCTTCTGGAATTACGTTTTGCGAAAAACATGGATGCATTCATGTCAGCTATAATATTTGGATATTTATAATTTTTGTCAGGATTGTTCTTTGGGTGGACCTTTGTCCGATTTATTTCTTCGTTAAATGTTGCTGCTTCGTGGCAAGCGGTGGTGCAACATTACTTGAAACAAGAACTTATATATTTATTGTTAGATTTCGTAAAACCTTCACAAATTGTATCATGTGACTATGTACTCAATACTGCTTGTAAAATTATTCTGTTTCAATGAAAATAGACTATCATGTCAGATTTTTTTTTAAATTACGACGGTTGTCATAGGAATTCGTGAACTTTTGCGATAACTTTCATATAAAACGTCCAGATGAAACTGAAAATTACAAGCAATGTGGATCTATCGTTTTTCTTAGTTATTCCGGTGTAATTATAGAGGGCTATATTTAATACACACGAAGATATCAAGTAAAACGTGACCTAAGTAAATGGGTTTCGTCGCACATAATTAATGCCGTTTAATAATATATGAACGTCGGTTTAAAACTGAATCACTTCTTATCAAAATAGCGTCCTTACCAGCCCTAGGGTCTTGTTTGTCAAAACGTATCTCAAAGCAATTTTGGTATAGATAGTTGTTATGCATTCAATAAAATTCATAAATAAAAAAAGCCTTTCTCAATCTTTTTTTATTTTTACCCGAGAAGAGGTATTTAACGTAAATGTCATTTCATAGCATATCTAAATTTTTCTTTACACCTCATAAAATGAACTTTCACTGTATAACAATCACAGGAAATAAATATTTTGGTTTGTTTTAATACCTCAGTATTACTTTACCACATCCTTAATTCATCGAGATAGACCCAGCAAAGAAACCAGGGATTTCGTGGGTACCGCTTCCAAATCTCCCCTGAAGCCAAAAATGCATAAGCCTCGATACATTCCCTGGCGCGACTCTTGATCAAGTCATATCAAATTATACTCTGCTGATTTCCTTATTCTTAATTTCTCTTTATCCCACCAGGCGTTCTGCTTGACGTCGGCGGAAAACGTCTTTTATTCCTTAATCGACGCTGCTCGCATTGGTTCAACCTGACTCGACTTTTTACCCACTGTCCTTAAGTCAATTTCAATTTTACACCTCTGTTATCTGTTATAAATGAGTGTGTGTCACACAAAGTTGAGGTCAGTTTTCATTTCAAATTATCTTACGGTCTGTGTGGGTATTATTTCGCAAACCAAGCTTAATTATTAAAGATTTTGTACTCTAAGCGTTCCGTTGACGTCGCCATTTTCACGCCACTTGACTTGCATGAGGACATAACAAAACTTCATTAATTCGCACTGCGTAATGCCATTTGTATGCATGGACTCGAAATTGTTTGCTTTCAACAGTAGTAGTTTTATATTCAAACTCTTCGTGAATATTGAAGTAAATGACGTTCAAACATCGTAAGAAAACAATTGGAGTGCACCGACCATCCCTACCGAGCGTGTCTATTATAGTTTTTTCTCTGAACATGAACTTATCAAAACTGTAAAACATTTATTAATCTATTGCAAATTGACGTGTGTTGTCAACACAAAAGTTTTGCTGTAATCGTTTTTGAATGTGTTTTGGAATAATCGAAAAAGTTCACGAATTTCTGGGACAACTTCGTAGATTTATTTTTCCATTTTATTCATTAACCGATCATGACCTTTGATGATAATCTGCTTTCAAGTAGATTTTGTCTTGGCTTAATACTTTGAATGTAATAATTTGATGAAGTTTAATGAACATCGAAGGCATTAAGTAACAGTTGAATGGCACTGTATGGTCATCATGTTCCTCTTGTTTAGCATCATAATTAGTATTTTGAAAAGAGACCCAACCATGATTTAAGTAAAATGGACATTTAGTATGAGAAGTAAGTGTTGAATAGTTCTTTTTCATTCAACACAGTTTAAAAATTAGCATTTGTTCTCAATTTGTAGGATTTAGTATCAAATTTCTCCAGAAAATAGCACACTTTAAATGATTCTAAAGAAACAAACCCTAATTTTACTGCCATACAATTTATGTTGATGATTCGTTAAAGAGTAGATTAAAGGTATCTCGTCACTTGGGGTTGTATGTATGTATGTGTAGGACAAAAAGAAATATGATTGACGAATAAAATATTTGCGGAATAAAACTTTTTGATCTGGTATTTCTCAGATGTAACCCGTCAGGAATCCTTCTAACTTCCTGTGAAAAAAATTGAAATATCTCCTTGAACCAATCTCAATTTTCAAACTGATAACCTGCGGATATCCCAGGTAGCTTATTTGCTTGACAAATAACTTTTGTCCTGGAAAACCTGCCGAAATGACGTCATCTTTTGATATCAGTTATCTAATCCAAATTCATCAAAAACAATCAATTTTAGACTAATCCAATTTCAAAGAATATGTAGACGTCAATGTGTATTGAAATTGTACAAAAAACAATATTGAAGAAAACATTCAGTGAACGGGAAAATGCTTGACACTATCAATTTCACAATTTTCCTATGTGTTTTCCCATTTAGTGAATTTCAGTTCATAAAAACTTTGGTTTGCGCTCAAATGGTTTCACAAAGAGAAACAAAGCATCTATTCTGTTTGAGAAATAACATATTTATTTGTTAAATGATTAAGAAGTGTATTTCTTAAAGAAATTATTTTTTGAAGTATATTTACCAGTTGAGACAACGATCCTGATTGGAAAAATACCTATTGGTTGAAAATTAACCAAAAGTTCTTTCAATGCAACTGGCTACACGCGCACCTTCAGAATACGTCTGAAATGAAATAAAATGTGACATACCTTTACACAGAGGTGCCATGAACCCTTGTTTACACTCCGTACAGGATCCATTAAATCTGTTGCAATGTTCTCCATTTTTACACTGTCCACATTTCTGCCTACAGTCCGGTTCGTATTCACCGGGAGTGCATCCTGTATGAATAGAGTGTTTCATGACGTCATTAAAATGTGTTTATTGAGCTCCATTCAGAAAGCGTCGAAAAGAGTGAAATAAACGCAAGACGGGTATATATATAAAATATATTTAGTATATACTAAGACGAAAAGAAACACTAGGATACATAAAATAAGCTACATCTATACGAATCATGGCTGCCGAAGCTGCGCATTGAAGATACACAAAATACTGATATGTCCGGCCGTGTTTCGCAAAACAAGAAGGGGATATTTTTTCACACAATCAGATGACAATTCATACAAAAATGAAAAAAATAATCCAATAATACAATTTATCCTTAAAACAATCATTATAGATACCCAACGTTTCTATTTTTCGTCTTAGTATAAATATATTAAATTTCAGTAGTTTGCCTGTGAGATTATCAAGTATTAATCTTCCGTTAGTCCTTTTAAAAAAAAAACAGGAAAAAATAAAGAGAATGTATTCTTACCAATGCTAAACAGTTCTACGGCTAGGTGGATCGGGGCTATGGGTAAAGTGCGTGTTTTCTGCTGAAATTCACTGATATGCTAAAGTTTGATTTTAAGCCGAAATCATCCGTTTTTTAATCGATCACACCAACCATACCATAGGGGTCCAAAATACCCCCCACCATATAGACTAATAATATTATTAGTCTATATGGTGGTGGAGTGGGGTATTTCGGACCGCGATGAACAATACGACCATCCGGCTTGGCTTATTAATTTTGAAAACAGAAAACATTTTCGAGAAGTAATCTTTTTATTGAATCAGATTTATTGCTGCTTTTGAACAGTCTTTGTAAATTGCGGCGATTGGAACACTTTACAACGGATTCCAACAACTGATACAAGATATTCTTTCCACATAGGTTGCTATTGGGATATTTATACCACGACGGGATAAAAATCATAAAAAAGACAAAACATACCGCTGTTTAGAGACAAGAAGACTTGACATTTTACTTTCTTCGCAATTAATATTGATCCAAAGGAGAAAAACTGGAGGAAACGTCTATGAATATAAAAATCCATCTTTGTATGAAGTACTTATTCCGTCGGTCAAATTTGTCTCCCTTATATCCAGCATCACACGACTGACAAACTCCAGTATCTTTGTCTCATGAATACCATTGTAACAGTTTCCAACAGACGATGTATTTACTGTCAACTGTTCTGTTAATATCTGCTTTTACGGACGATATCTGCATTCACGTTTAGCCAAATTGTTGATTAGATCAGTTGTGAATTGAAATATTTCGTCAATGCAGTATACCCAGACGAGTCTTTCTTATTTAAATTTAAGAAGTGGACCCGTAATAGTTCCGCAACATTTCGAAACTCATGAACTTTCACAATTTTGACCGAGGTTTCCAAATGAAAGTCATTAGGAAAACCCAAGTCAACACTGTTAAAGTTATTGCTTCCAAATCGTTACGGAACTATTACGGGTCCACTACCACAAGTTTGCAAGATAGACGACATCATGATAATTAAATCAATAAATTAAGTAATTACTCATCTTGATCACATTTATCTCCCTTTTATCCAGTATCACATGAATGACAATATCCATTATCTTTGTCACATGTCAAACAGTTACTTCAAGACATATATTTACTGCCAAATGTTCTGTTTAACATTTTTCCGTATTTTAACTGGTTAAATTAAGTAGTTAATTACCTTGGTCACATTTATCTCCCTTATATCAAGCATCACACGACTGACAATATCCATTATCTTTGTCGCATGGTACACCATCCAAACAGTTTCCACAAAATGTTGTACAGCCACTGTCATATGTTCTGTTATCACATGCTGGTTAATGTTAAGTTAAAAGTAAAATGAAAATACATTTAACTACGTGCAGTTTTTTGCTATACCACTGGCATTTTCTGCCAAGCACATTGATATTTGATCTACAACAATAGGACCATGATGGTCTTTTATTACACATTATAATACATACTTTGATATTGTCTCTATGTATTTGAACGGGAGGAAAGTGTGCAATATAATTTTTTTATTTTACACCTAAACAATTTAGATCAATGACATCGCTTATTTTACATGACGTGAGAGTGAAATATCTAGATCCATATTGTACAACCAGAACGAGGCTACTGTGCAATATGGATTTTATTCCAAAACGAGGCAACCTATAATGTACGACGAAAGAGAGGCAAGCTATATTGTACGATGAAAGCGAGTCTGCAGTCCCGAATATAAATATCACCACTTTTCGCAGCCGTTTCAATGTATCAAACCCTATGTTCGGAGGTATTGAAATAGCTTTGATCTTGAGAAGATTCTTGATTGCTTCATTTATTACATTGTTTAACAAGTTTAAGAAGAATGCAAGAGACATAGAGGGACAGAAAATTGTTGTTGTTTCTTGACTTTAGAAACCACTTGTTTACATGAAAATGTACATTTCAAGCGACGACGGGTAGTCAACCTATATATGTTAATTTCATTTTATAAACATCAAACACCTATCGACTCGACGCATAAAATAAACTTTTCATGTGGAATTCTATTTTCAGAACAAATGTTTGTTTCAATTTCATCATGTTCATAGTAGCTTGCAATTGACACCTCTATCCGGATCATTTTGGATCAATTCCCTTTGTCTCTCTCAAATGTCGCAAATCGTTAATTATGGAACTTTCAGTGTATGGTGTGAAATAAAGATGTCATTAAACATGATCGAGAACAATACTGAATTCATTGGATTCGTACCCTACAGAAACAGTCTATATTTTGACTCGGCTATCGCCTCGTCAAATATAGACTGGTTCTGTAGGGTACAAATCATGTAGAAATCAGTATTGTACACGATCATGTTAAATTACCTCTAAATATTGCATACTTTGATATTGCACTAAGATTATTTTCACGTGCACAAATGGACTGGACTACTTTCTGGTTGCTACCTCGCCATAAGTCAACATAAAATCACATTATCAACGCTTTCTTTTCGCATTCAATATTCGAGAAATAGCTTTGTCAGAGAAGAGAATTGCGTGTCAAGTGCTTTGAATGCCTAAAGGGCAATCCATCATTGTTTGTTTTCATCTATTTGAAAACATATTCCGAGAAATCAACCACTTCACCCCCCCCCTCTCCGTCTTTCCTCAGATGCCCCCCCCCCCCAAATTTCTTTCAAATCAGTGTTTTTGTTTCTCCTTTTTCTATATATGTTATTTTATAACTCTTTCAAAACTAATTCATGCCCATCCCTTTGTGTCTATCATAATTCTAGTATCTTTCTCTCTTCCTCCCTATCTTTCTCTTTTATCTCGTCTGGCACTCCATCGTGTCCTTCGTGACTATCGCTAGTCTGGTCCTGTATCGCTTCTAGTCTGGTACGCCGATTGAGTAAGTTCTGGAATATTGCAACTGGTAAGAATAACAAATGAATAAGTTTTTATAAATATATTCATTTCATTTTTATTCAAAGTAAGTCGCAATCAACGCGTATTTAAAAACCGAAAATGCGAATCGACATAATTTAGGTTACAGGAAACTAACACAATCTCCCGCCATCTGTCACATTTTGTCTATGGAATTAACTGTGAAATGTGGTGAGTGTGAAGGGTTATCTTAAAAATGACGTCATTTCTCATTGATTAAAGGGCTTATGCTATATTTGAAATGGTCTATTTCCATGCGCAACAGATTTTTCTTAAATTTGATATAAGGCTAGACTTCCGATGAAATTTTTGGGAAATGAGCTATTCAGACTTTTGTTATAATGGGCGACAACGGGAAATGTAGTGGTTCCCTCTTAAAATGTCCGCCGCTTTTTTGTTTACACTGTTACTTCATAGCAACGTATGTATTCATCCGAACGTAAAAATATAACGGAAAGGATTTTGCGGGAAAAGGTCTATGGCGTTACTGTTATGAAAAAGCGGTTTAAATTTAAACAAATTTAAACAAAAAAATCGTTCTTGAGGTAAAGGTGACGTAAAAAATTAATAAATAAGAAGTGTCATCAATATCAAAGTATACAATAAAAAGGTAACTGAATTTAAATGGACATATATTGTGTCGGACTCGTTTTTTTCGGCGTAGTTGCTCTCGCAAGCTTGGACACTCTGCCAAAAAACAACAACAACAACAACAAAAAACTTCCCAATATCTTCCCATATAAATTCAATAACCTATTATATCGCTCACCTTCGTATCTTTATCTAAATAATTATCAAATTTTCAAGTAAAATTCATAATTTGTGGTCTCGAGAGTGTAATTAAGAAAATTGACACTAAGGCCGATTTTCGTGTAAATTCGTGTGAATCTTTCCCATTTTCAATAGGTTTCATCCTTTTGACCTGACAAATATTTCGACCTAGTTTTCCGCTAAAGTGAAAACAAGAAAATTGTCATTACGGCCTCTTTTCCAATGATACCATATGAATCTTTCCTCTACAGTAGGCTGATAAATGGATTATTCTTGTGGTCTCAAGAATGTAAGAAAGATTATCATCATTAATCCCCATTTTCCTGTGATATGGCATGGACGTCTGACAACGTACGAGGTACGACGGACATTCAATGATCACAAAAGCTCACCTTGAGCACGATGTACTCAGGTGACCTAAGGAACTTACAAAATACTTAAAATTCCTGAGCTAAGATTATTTAGAAAGAAGGTCACAGCAAAAGGCCATAATTAAGGCTTCGACATTGGTCCAATTGCAATATATATATATATATATATATATTTTATATATATCCTCGACTTTTTAAATTACATACATGAAACAGTTTCTGAAAAAACGA
Organism: Fragum whitleyi; assembly: GCA_948146395.1. Classification (NCBI taxonomy): domain Eukaryota; kingdom Metazoa; phylum Mollusca; class Bivalvia; order Cardiida; family Cardiidae; genus Fragum; species Fragum whitleyi. The sequence continues at coordinate 65,237,531 of OX411549.1, read as the reverse complement.
TTTAAGTATCATTTGACGTAACAGCTCTGTATACAAATATTTCGCATGATCTAGGTGTAGAAGCAATTTCATGTTGGTAAGATAAATGTCCAAATTAAATTAATTCAAGATTTTCAAAAGAATTTATAATAGAAGGGATCAAAATAATTTCACTCAACAACAATTTTCAATTTGGTGACAAATATTACACACAAATTAAGGGAACTGCAATAGAGCCCAAGTTTGCCCAAACTTATGCAACATAAGTTTTTGGATATCTAGAAGAAAAGTTATTTATAAAATGTTACGAAGAATACGGGCAGGAATTTTCAGAATACATAATAACAAAATGGAAAAGATTTTAAGATGATTGTTTTATATTTTGGAAATATAGTCGCCCTGAACTTGAGCATTTTTACGATCTTTTAAACAATCTCCATGCTGATATAAAATTTACTATGGAAAACAATGATCACACTCTACCTTTTTAAATATACTGATAATCAAACAAAACTCACGAATTGATACCGATATTTAATTCAAAGACACCGATACTGAAAAGTACCTTTATTACTTTTCGTGCAACCCTAATCATACAAAAAATGTCACTCCATTTAATGTGGCTAGAAGAATATGCACAATAGTATCAGACTCGTAAACACGTAGCATTCGCCTAAATGAACTTAAAAGGACCCTTACAGCCAGAAAATATCATAGCAATATAATGCAAAATGGAATAATGAAAGCAATCAGCATTTCTAGAGAAAACCTACTTACAACTGAGAGAATTCTAAAGAATAACTTGTATATTTTGAATTCTGATAAGAAAATGAAATTGATTCTAAAGGACACTCACATAATAAAAAGTAAAAGGCAGCCACCAAACCTGAAAAAACTCTTAATTAAAGCTCGTTTCAGAGAAAATAACGAAGGCTTTTCCGTAAAAAAAACTTGTGGTCGAACTAATTGCAGCCTTTGTCTATACATGACCGAATCATCAACTTTCAATTTCAGTGGAAAAATCTTCAAAGTAAATGCGAACATGAACTGTGATGTTAAAAACGTGATTTATGTTATGTTGTGGATGTGGAGAATACTATATCAGTCAAACGGAAGATAAATTGAGAATCCGAAGAACTATACATGCCCAACAAATTAGAGACCGTTCTGTCCGACAATTACCATTAAGCACCCATATTGATGTTTGCTCTAAAGAAACAATAAAATTCAAAATATTTCCTTTCTTTAAAACATTTTCAGATAAACTGTCAGCCAGGTTAGCAAAGGAAAAATATTTAACTGTTTCGAGCCTAACTTGAACGCATGGCGCTTACATTAAAGACTATGTTAATAATTTAGCTCCGAAGGAAATGACGTCAAACTGACGTTTACTATTAGCGAAGACGTTAGCACTGATGAGGCGATAGCCGAAACATGTTTGTATAGCTGAAAATTCAATGATATATATATACATATATATGGATAGATCTCTCTCTCTATATATATATTATCTACGAACGATTAAGAAATGCTTTCCTGCTTTGCACGTACACTCTCGAAAGTGTAAAGCGGAGTGAAACCTCAAAATTTTCATAGACGAGTTTTTATCTTTAACGCTGGCCCACTTTTGTTTATAAATCCGGCCAATATCTCAAGACCACAATGGTGTTAAAATCTTCACATGCTGAGGAGGGTTTCAAGATATTCAAAGAATGTCATTTTTTAATGTAGTAACGGTTATAATGTCAAGGAATTTTAAATTATGAATAGAACAGAACGAATTTGAATCTTATATTTTTTATTGCTGATGCTTATGAGTGTGATTAGGACTCAGATAGCAGGTTGTTAGTCAGATGTAAAACCACGTTAGATCATTTAGTTAGTGAAGCATGTATATGATTGATATATAATTAACCAGAAATGATCTTATTAAAGTTTTCAATCGATCCAATAACGATTGGTCAGAATAGACTATCCTACTAAGACTTATCTTGCCTATTAACAACAACTCTTGGTATAAGAAAAGTTAAGGAATCATGACAGCTTCCGACGAGTGATTGATTTTTTTGCGGGGGGTGTGTGTGTAGGAATTTGGATCCAAATTAGGAGTGTCGTGGTACACCTATGCCAATAGAATTCTATAAGTGTCCTTGCACACAATTATACTTCCTCTCCAAAAAACAACTTAGTACATATATTCGAGTCACCAGAAATAAGGAAAAATATATTATCAAAAAGGATAATAATATTTCTATTTCTATCTAAGTACGATTTAGTACCTTTATATAAATTAAGTTCACAAATGATAAAATGCTGGCTCGTCAGAACAAGTTTAAGTTCCATGTACCGCCCAGGCTGTGGAGATGGTTGGAGCTTGTGGTTAATTACGAATACATCATGTGTGTTTGTGAACATCTCTGTCTCATTGTAACCATTGATTCCGTAGGTTACTCTCATGTTCCTAAGTGGATCTGTAAGGATGATTTAATGTCAGATAAAAGTTCAAATGTTATGGTGCTATTTAGAAAGGCCAGTTTTTAATAAAGAGGTAGATGCTGAAAATGACAAAAGCAGTGATCCACAATGCAATTATAAAATCCATGATAAAATCAAAACAATTGGTATGATGGAAAAAAATAAATAATACATTTAACAAAGTGACATTGTTTTAATCTTAAAATCTTCGATTACAATGATGATAAGTAGAATGAGCCGCTTATTTTATTACCTTTAATGCCAAGGGTCAATAGTTGAAACATTATGCGTATTTCATTTAAGGCTACCGGACACCATTAGAAACCTTAACTCGAATAAACTTAAAGAGCGCCCGAATTTGGAGGGTTCGTGGTTTCATGGAAAGCAAAGTGGCCAAAAATGCCTAGATACATCTACTTTATTTTACCTTTTCAAAACCTTCTAACGTTAAACTAATTTTCTATGATATTCTTTCAACTATAAGTAGTGTTGGTGTACGTGTTTTGTTGATTTTAAATAAAAATTAGATTTCGCTGAAAAAAGAGGTTTTTTTTTTCGAGAACGTGTTTCCTGCCTTTTCGTCTTGTAAATGTTATTCATCTAATATTGTATAATTCCTTTTACTCAATGAACTTTGTATACCAACTCACTAACATTGAAGGTAAGTATTTAGATTCTTATTTTCCGATTCTTGGCATTTTGCGAGAAAAATGGTATTTTCAAAATTTCACATTTTCTCCAAAAATGCATGGAAAGATATGCTTAAATTTTGGTCAAATTATTTTAATGGTACACTCTACGAAATATATCTCTTTTTCTAAAGATTGAAACAAGTGCCAAATGGTGTCGGGGTACATTTATTAAGAGATGAAGAGAGTATTTGTTGATTTCATCGTGTGGTGTCCATGGTCTAGTTCGCACATTACTGCCTAGAAATGCATCAATATATGATGACTCTTAAGGTGGAGTGTGTTAATGGAGAATACTCTCACCACTGTCCTGTATAGCTTCGTAGTTTTTAAATCAGTGTCTGACACCTGCGTCAGGACAGATCTCCTTTGGCTCAGTGGTTAGCGCGTTGGACTTGTAAACATAAATTTTGAATATTACTTGTCCGCGTGAGTTCGAGGCCGGCTCTCGACGGATATTTTACAGCTATGCTTTGGTTGAGGACATTTCGTACGTTACATCAATATATACGCTCGAAATGCATAATAGCATAATATCAAGAAGTACTCCTGATACTGGCATATTTGTATGGTGTGTATCTCGAGCTATAGATGGCGATGCAAGCCGTCATCCAAATACGTGCCAGTGTTGTGCTGCCGCTGAAATAGAATTGGAACCCTGGAACAAAGTCGATGTTATAAGAGTGTACAATATTTACAGTATGCATGTGATAGGGAGATCAAGCCCACGGACGTTCACATCTGGTCTGCGACATAACTTGAAAGATTGTCCAAGAACTATGTACATGTAGCTGAGAAAATATCAAACTTAATTTTTGAAATTTAATTCTTGTTTCGTCCATCGATATTCGAGCGTTCTGATTGGCTGAAAAATTGCGTTTATTTACCGATAAAAAGAGTACTAGACAGTTTTGTTAACTTTCGCAAAAGGTAGACCTATAAGAAATCTGTTTCTTTACTGTCAAAGTTTTATAATTTTGCTGCATTATATTAAATCACAAGATATGAACATAACATTTATTGATTTCATGCAGGTATGAAACTTAAAACCTAACCACACTCATATGTGAATCTGCTTCGCATAATAAATGCAGTGTGTTTAATTTTTTACTTGCATACCTTCTATATCTCTTAAATGTAATACTTATAATGAACTTCAATGATATTGACCCTTGACATGTAAGAAAATGGAATGAGCGGCTACATATGCTACATATCAAAATAGCAATAGATAGTAAAGCACTGAAAGTACTGACGTGGTCGTTTCTTGGGACAAAAAAGGAAGCTATCCATTAAATATATGTGCTAATTGAAAAATATTTTGATCCACTTTCAATGCTCATTGCACACATTTTAAGGAAATACACTTTTTCATTTAGGCCATGTTTACGTTCATTATACGAATGGAATTGAAATATAGGTGACCCATCACGCGAAAAAGGGAACGCCAAAAAATAATTTGAAAAAAAGATTGGTTCGAGTACCGGTCAACCAAAGGTCGCAATTTCAACAAAGAAAAATGCTTTTCGCATGATCCAGAGCATACCGTTTTTGAATGCGGCTTCAGTATATTCGACCTTTTTTTCACATAAACTATTTACTTCATATGCAAATTTAAAAAATACATACTCTTAGATTAAAGTAACATAGAATGTAGTATGTGTTAATGATAAATAAACTTTAATGCACACATCCACAAAAGGCACCAAACAACTATAATTACAAGGAACAAATGAAATCCCTTAAATACAGCTGCAGCTACATGGTTAATGAATTTATCGAAAATCTATATCTCAAAACTTAGACCTATTTGTTCCCATTCGCGGTAACTTGTCTTGAGTGAGTGACAGACAGAGGATGCCTTCGCCTTATGACTAAAACGTCGTAACAACGACTAGCTTATTGAGCGGCGTTAGAAGATCCTGTATTAATGTGTAGCATGTTGCATAAGATATGAATTGCAAGAGATATGCTTGCATTTATTCTTCTTATTTAATGACGATTGGTTATAACTATTATAAAGTATAAATGAGAAAATACTAATCTTTCACAAAAAAAAAAAAAAAAAAAAAAAATAAAAAAAAAAAAAATCAGTCCTTATTGTGTTGAACAGTTTTTTAGCGGGATTTTTTATATTTTCTAATGAACACATTTCTGGTTATGAAATAAAAGACGATGAAAGAACTAAGGGTATATCACACCATGCATGTGGTCTGCTTATTGTGTCGCCTCTTAGGCGACACTTATTGTAGTTTACTCATTCTCATTTTAGATATTACGTCATGAGGAATATTCCCTGAGAATCGGAACTGTATTCTTCACAACGATAAATTACAAGTGAAATTTCAAAGCAGTCCTATAAGAACAATTATAAATGGCATCTTATCTCGCAACACAACGAAATTTTATGGATACAAAGATTCTACTTACATGTACAGACACACTATGCAGGTAAATATTTTTTCTGTGAATTTCAACCCTTCAGATTACCTATTTTTCATTTGATGTTTGGATAAAAATAGCCTGAGTCCATGTCAGCAATAATGGGATGGAGTAAACATTTTGTAGTAAAATAAGATTGATGAATTTGCAATGGAGCATCTTACAAGGGATTCCTGGTATTTCTCACACCAGTAATGTCATCACATCCTTTCCTAGCCTCTAGCTGCTATCCCACATAGGTCTACGATTATCAACCCATTGGTGGTAGATAAATAGTCGGAAAGAATGAGTGCTGCCGTCGGGAATCGAACCCGGGACCTATAGATTGATAGTCCGCCTCGCTATGACTGCGGCTGTCGATCTGAGTCTGAGATGTGTTCAATATTTAGCCCGAGGGCGTTAGATGATCTTACTGATCACAGGCTTTAGGTCGTCGATTAAATTCCAACATCAAAATTTCAAAAAGGCGTAGACAAGCCTGTCGATATTAAGTTCACAAATGTTTCACTAATCTGTATGAAATAAAAAGCTGCTGTTGAATTTCATAATCTATCTGTAGGGCACAAACGATGCATATGAGTATTTACGTGCAGTAGATCTAAAGGTTAATTTGCTGAATAAGCCATGAAAAAGTCAAACTTGAAATTACCATTGCTAAGAGCTTATATAAGATACAATGTAGTCAAGAAATTTGCCTGTAGATTACTGTTAAATTAAAGTCAGCTCATTCGATCTTTCAAGGTCAAACCTCTTTAGAAATTTACCCCTACCCATCCCACTTTAAGAAAAACACACAACAAAATTACTAAGCTCATATCAATCTAAGTATAATATAATTGTGAGATTTTTTTTCCCATTCTTCAAAAAATGAGCACTCAACCTTCCTGTTTTGTAAATTGACAACTGCTTGACCTCTCCTGGATCAAAATACTTTTCAACTGTTTATATTGAGGAGCAGATGGTCCTTTTTCTCTACTTTGATCTCAAAAAATGATAAATTCTAAGGTAAAGTAGACACTTTATTGATGTTATATCAGAGCAAATAAAGATATTTCTTTATATCCATGTAGGTATAAATCAAAACCTTTATGTACTATTGTATGTAAGTACTTTTAATTATGATGCTGTCTCATCCAGCGTTAAAATGTTTCAGTTTTCATACACCCATGTGAAAAAAATCCAAAACTTTGAATAATTCTGGTCGTGTCTTTGTTAACGATAATGTCAAAGTGCTCATTTTGCGATACATATCTATATGAATCTAAACATTTGTAATTTTGAAAATACTTATTTTTTAGTGTTAGACTCTTTTAGAAACAATTACAAACAAAAGCAAAGATTATTATAATTTTATTGATAAATAATTTTAATGCTACCAATTGAAGTGGGAGAAATTATCTATCTCTGCAAATATTAACGTATAAGCAAAATGTTTTCTTGAAAACTGTCTAAAATGGCCATATTTTTACTGAGATGTTATTATAATCAATTGTGGAAGCCAAAGGTTTCTGAATGAAGTAAAGGTGATTTTAATAAGAATAATATCTTCAAAACGTGCAGCTTCTTGAGTGTTTCATGATCATTCACTTCTTTTAAATTTAATTTTAATTTGTTTGTATTTTCAGTTCTACATTACATCAAATCATACATAAAACAGAGTTTCAGAATTGGGTGTCTGTGTCTTCAAGGAAAGAAAGTAAAACTGGTCCCAATGAAGCAAGGATAAATCTGTGTGGCTCAGGATGGATGTGGCTTCAAGTCATCTGTAGAAAAACCATTTCGGTGAAAATGTGTAGATTCATTGACTGTTTAACATATAAAATCAAACATTCAGTCACACTCGTAGCCATACCGACAAATTTGTAATTTTGTATTTAGATGAACAGTAAACTCAGCTTATAATGATTTTGGTTATTTCAATATATCCCGTTACAAAGAAGCTGACTTTTATGGTTCCAATGTACTCCTTCTCTTGGAATAGTATTGGGTTATAAATTAATGACTTTTGGACACAACAATGCATTTTCTTTGGTCCCCGGAGTATCATTATATCTAGGGTTCAATAATTATCTGAAACGTGACCGTACAAAGTTGGTACATATATTTACTTCCTCATAGTTTTGTAATAAAACAAATAACAATTAAATGTTTGGAGACAGTAAAACTGATTCATATTTCGTATTAATTTAGAGCCCTAAATAGCAGCTATATAGGTATCATTTTTGCATCACAAGATCTGGGTCATACTGTTTACTGGTTTCCGTCTATCTGTCTGTACATCTGTCTGTGAAAGCTTTACCTGCAAATTAAACATTCTTTTTAACTTTAACACCATTCAAGTTATAATGCTCTTATTTAGCATGAAGGTTCCTCTCATCAATCCAGACCTGTCAAGTCAAGGTCATCTGGCAAGGTCAATGATAATAATCAAGGTCAATCTTCCGAAGAATTGCTTTTTAGGACTCGTCTATTTTGGAACTAGTCTTGATAGCTCTGATGTATTGAAACAAAATGGTGAATTATTGTTGTCACGCAGGCGGTGTGTCACATTTATCTTTGGCCATATCTCGGATATATTCGCTTGAAGCTTGGCATGTGTAGGCTCAATATGACTGAGGAACTGTTAAAAGGGTTTTGAACCCCTAAACAAATATGTGAGTGCTTTTCAATATCAAGCATTTAAAGCCAATTTTTGTGGTATTGTGATCATCTTCTTGTTGTCTGTATAGATATAGATCGATGTAGACCAATGGATGTAGTTGTAGGTGAACATGGGCCATATATTTCTGTTAGTATTTAAGATATATTCTTTAAACTTGGCAGGTATGATAGTATCTTCACTATCTCAAGAGCAACCCATAGTATCAAGATGGACAACTTTTTTGTAAGACTTATGTCCCCTTTTGCAACAGAGTAAGACATCTGCTTGTGTGTTGAATTATCTCCCTTGTTTTCTTTTATTTGTTACGATTTGTTGGTTAGCACAGATCAAACTCTTTTCAAAAATACTGTTTGTCCTTGTTTTATATAAAGAAATTTTAATTTTTTGTCAGGAATTTAGATCTATCACGAAACATTGAATTGTAAAGAATTAAGTAAAGTGTGGTAAAATGTTGAGTTATTGCCCCTGGTTGTAAATCTTTATGAATGACGTGCTCAAATTTTTAGTAGCAAGACATTTTTGTCACATTTCATTTTGTTTTATGAACCTAAAACATATATTTAACAAACAAAGTTTAAAATCTGTAAAAAAAAATGGTTCTGTTTTTGTCTGGTAAATTTTTCTTTAGAATGAATAAGATTTTTCACTGAAATCTTTGAATGTCATCTTCTGAACCGGTGTACCAATTTATATGAAACTTTTTCAAGCATGTTCATTGGGCAACCCGCTTTAAATTTTCTTCGCAATTTTATGTTTGACCAATAATTATTGGTGTGACAGGGCGTGGCAGATCTTACTAAGAAATATTTGAACGACATCTCCCCCTTACTTGCTGGATAAATTATATTGATTTTTTCCCACAATGTTGAACCTTGGTGGACCCTTTTCTTAAACAAATCGCGAAATTCTGATCGACCCATTTATATGGTCTTGGTTGGGCGTTGCATTTTTTCACTTTGAATTCTGTTAACGATATATCATTAACCAATAGGCTTCCATTGAAGTTTCCCACAAGGTTTGTCGGACAATCCTCTAAAATGTTCCGGTCTGAACCATCAATACGAGCCTGACAGGGAGTTGCATTTGAAGGTTTGCAAAATTCTGACAAGCCCATACAAATTAGCATGACATTTTGCACTTTGAAATCTTTGAACGACATCTCCTGAAACCACTGGACCAATTCTAATGAAACTTTCCTAGAATGTTCCTTGGATGACCCTTTTAAAGAATTGATTACGAAATTTTGATTGACCAATAAATATGAGCGTGAGCAGTTCACTTTAAATTCTTACAGCGACATCTCCTAAACTAATTGATTTTAATTGCTACCATTACTGTACTTTATAAGAAAGGGAAAATGCTTCATGTAAAGCAATGTTACACATGTAAACTGATTTTTACTTAAACATTCTTTTTAAAGCTGACATCAAGTATTCAGCATGGCTCGGTTGCCATTGACTGAAATGTTCATTGGTGGACTGAAATATGTTAACGAAGTAATAACAGAGCCAGATGTTGGTCTCGTTCGAAAAGGGAGTGTAGGTAATTTTTCAAAAAAGGTTATATTGCTTTTGCGAACTTGCATAATATTCCCGCATTATGTGAATCTGAAAAGAATTTTGAGATCGTTTATTATTATAGTAGGGTTAAAGGGACTGCATAATTTTGTATTCGTAGATATACAAGCTCTGATTTATTGAAATTTGAATTTGCTTGGTTAAAAGGGGAATTTAATTAAAGACTTACATGCCACCTTAATAATTGCATTATGATTCAAAAATAAGATATCGCCGAGAAGAAGCTATCGATTCAAACACTTGCGAAAGTCATTCCCGAGATTGTCAAACAATGCGGCTTTATGACAAAAAATATTGGCAATATCCTATTTTGTTTATTAAACGTATTACTCTTTTTAAACTGGTCAACATATTAAGTTAAAAGCGTTTATGCGGGATCCATTTTTGCTTTACAGCTGTTCTATTTGTGAATTTGAGAATAAGAATGATTCATATTAAATTATTTTTCATAAACCAAAAAAATTATGCTGTGAACTCAAGATAAGTCCACCCATTTTTCCATAACTTGGCAATCATTTTTTAAAAGGCGACACATTCACTTTGCTGTACATTGCATCAATTTTTTACTTGTTACTCTACTGGCATATGCCATTATCAAATTACATTGCAGGAATGTTAATATACTTTCCCGTTGTCTCTCAGACAGTCGCTGCAATTCAGCCAGTTTATCCCCCACCCCCCTCTTACACCACAAGAAAATAGGCGATTCACCGATTTTTGTTAATTAACATTCTTGCGAGAAACTTTAAAACGCGTGGTTTCGGATCAGCAATTGCTTTCGCATTTAAAAGGATTCATTGAATAAACAACGTATTGTATAGAATTCTTGTTTAATGCAAATTTCAAATTACACTGTTGTCAGGCAGAAACAAGCATTGGAGAAAAGAAAACTGAACCAAAGTTTGACTGGCGTGCCTGCATCAATCTATCGATATTGATCCAGTATCGGAGGGTAGTGTAGATTGGACAGGTTTACCAGTCTAAACAAAAGTTTGAACTATTTTCTTGAAAAGCTATTAACAGTCTGACCGGATTTTCCTACGCACTAACACAGGTAGACGTAATCAAGCACTGAAAGTACAGAAGGTGTTCTTGGTGGTATGGTAAAAGTAAAAAATAGTGTCAATATCATATTGTTTCGACACAAGTCCTGCAAGTTTCATTGTTAATGGATACTTTTCTCAATTTAAGAAAAAATCAGAAATATTCCATAACAGGTTGAACAAAATAGATGGATACTTTACTGGAATTACATTTAAACAGTTTTTAAAACATAAATAAAATATCATTTTTTATAATATGACCAACGTCGCGGGAGTGAAATAAACCCGTTGAATATTTTTATTACACTAGTAGAATAACTATGCAAATGAGCTCAGAACGAATAGCGACGCTATTTTGCAACCGCGAAAATGACGTCATAATGTATATATTGTGACGTCAGTTTTAAACGGCGTAATAAGTTTCGCCGAAAATTGAAATGTTGAATATAAGAAATTTCGCCGATTTCTCGCAAATAAACGGGTCATATTATAAATAAAATATAACATTTGTGCTCATAAAATACAGAATTTATTAAACTCGTCATCAAAAACTGATAAAAACTCGGCACAGCCTCGTTTTCATCTGTGTATAGATGGCTCGGTTAATAAATGCAGTATTCCATGACCACTCATTCAATATCCTCTATAACTAAATTTTCTTGGGGTATCTTTTCCAAACTGTCTGGTATTTTTACGAACAAACTTAATCCATTTATTCAATGTATTTTTCCGGTTCTTATTGTGCGTAAATATTGCAATTTCCAAATTATTCCAAATGTTTTTAAATTATTGAAATTATATACCTGCGATATGCGACCAAAGATTTTATTCAAGCAATACTAACGATATTTAATTGACACATCGATATGGAATTTGTTTCTAATCATTTTACCTTGTCAAAGCAGGTCAAATAACCAAGATGGAAATAAGATATTTTGAACAATTAACACTTTCTTTTTTTTTTCTGCATTTGTATCAAGATTTAAAATCATACATTTTTCCAATTTCCAATATGAAGATTGTTTGCGCTTGCGACGAAATATGAAAATAATAGTAATGATGCAATTGAAATCATGCTTCGAGAGAAATGTTGTAAATGCTAACAGATGTACTATATGTTGTGACTCGAATTCGAAATGACACCAAAGAACTGTATCTATAAGGGACAAATCAAATTTACTGGTACAAGAATCACGTTTGGATGATTTAAAGAATGGATGAAAAAAAAAAACCGACAAATTCCGACAGATACCTTAATTTATATAAAAGAGAAAATATAATTATTTTACTTTCAGCTAACTTTTGAATGTATATCTTACGTTTTAATATACGTGTATATCAATGAACTGTGAAAAAGGCGATCGTTTCGACTGTTCATTCTTATCCTTTCACTGCACAGCTTGTCTGGTACAACCGTCGAAGCTAAAAAGGTATTGTATAGATGATAGTAACGACGTGTAATGGCCTAAGAACACAGGTGGCCCTGGATTCCATCAAGTAGTCCGAGTTCATGACAAAAGGGACAAATTGGTTGTTCATTGGATTTTAAAAGATTTTAAAGTGGAAATTAGCAGCACCCTGCCCAGCCTTAGAAATGCCACATGAATAAAATATACATGCATTTAAAAATAATCTACAACCCAGAATAAAACTCACGGAATGAAAATCTTCCCAACACCTCAACTCTGTTTATATTGTAGACGTGTCCAAGATCTACTCTGTACCAGGGTTCCCACTCTCTCTTGGTAGCAGCACAACAATGACACGTATCTGGATTACGTTGAGAAGCATCACTGCCATCCAGGGCTTTGGAGGCATTCCAGTAGCCTTGTGCAGAATTTGAATGAGTACTGCTTGATTTTATGGTCATAGAACTTTTGTCAATTAACTTCTGTCCTTAAAAATGGTAAAAATAGAGGATAATCGTACGTTTCAGTGTAAGATCGATTCATATTTCATTGATGAAAACACGGACAAAAATATAGCTTTTGTTGTTCACGATATAAAATATCAATAGATTTTAATCGAAAAACAACCGATTATTCTATTTCTTTAACGCAGAACTTTTGGGCGGGTTTCAGAAAGCGCGAAATTTTGCATGTGATTTCTAAATTTGCGACGTTATTATGTCGTTGTTTTATTTACTTGATTTGGTTCCAATTAATTATCGTCAGTGAAATGATCAAAGCATGTCATAACATTTAGGATTTCAATGGTTTGGCAGTGAGTTTATCTGATGATATTCTTTCGGTATTTCTTGATAATCAACCGTAAAGTATTTAAGAAAATACGTCAATTATTAGTACAGTAACTAATATTTTCTGTTTGGATGCGATGTCCATTCTTTATTAATTTTGAAGGACATCCTGGGTAAGTTAAGCTGACCCTTAGATAAAATGCAGATAATCTGCATACTACTTTATACTTATATCTTTTCCACTTTCCTTATAAACATTTTTATGACAATGGGTTAATTTATATTTACCTATCGATGGAATTCCTGATATGAAAGCTTTGTTCTATAACAATTTAAACAAACTAGTCTCAGAATCTATCGTTTAATGCTGTCTGATATTTCCATTTCACTCCTCTATTTCGTGTTGCTTCTTTCTATAGGTACACGTAGTACACACTAAATGAGAAATTTCGAAAACCGATCGATATCGGAAAGTTTCGAGAGACATCCCTATTTTTCGGTTTGAATAAATATTTCTGTTTTTCCCGCCATCGTCATAAAAGTACTTGAATGTCGAAGTGTTTATACAATATACCTCACGACATTTTTTCGAAAAAAAAAACTGCAACGAATTAATTAGTCACCAAAATGCTACATCATTATCTTCCGCTTTCGGTATTAAAGGGAAAGAAACATTCTAGATAATCACGAATTTTATCTTGTTTAGAACCAAAAATGTCAGCAGATGAAATTTATTATAATCTCTGAAACTTACCATTAATAATTTCTCTGAGGCTTGATAAGACAAACAACGTGTAATAAATATCATCATGTGAATTAATCAGTCACCAAAATGCTACATCATTATCTTCCGCTTTTGGTATTAAAGGGAAAGAAACATTCTAGAAATCACGAATTTTCCCTTGTTTAGAACCAAAAATGTCAGCAGATGAAATTTATTATAATCTCAGAAACCAACCATTAATAATTTCTCTGAGGCTAAATAGGACAAAGAACGTGTGATAAAATATCATCATGCGAATTAATTAGTCACCAAAATGCTACATCATTATCTTCCGCTTTCGGTATTAAAGGGAAAGAAACATTCTAGAAATCACGAATTTTACCTTGTTTAGAATCCAAAATGTCCGCAGATGAAATTTATTATAATCTCAGAAACTTACCGTTAATAATTTCTCTGAGGCTTAATAGGACAAAGAACGTGTAATGAAATATCATCATGCCAATTCCTTGACAGCTAAATCAGCGGTGATCTGAAGAGTGAAAAATAAATAATGTTATAAAATAGACTATCGCTGTTTCTCAGCAATTCGTGCCTTCGCTTTAGCTTTGTGCATGGCAAATACACTACTCAAAAGTTCTAAGCGGCCACCTTACCTTTCTCCAATTTTCACACATTTTTCGCTTTTATCTTGAAATGTCAGCTTTGTATTTCGAAAGAGATGCCATTTCACGCATCGTCATATCCGATTGTGTTGCAAAATCATGCATCAGTAAGTTCCTAAGATGGAATTAAATGCATGTACCCTCAAATTCAAAAGTCACAAAAATGACAATTCTTAGAGAAATTTGAATTTTTCGACACATGAAAGACGCAAATCCTATCAATTTTTTGATATTAGTGGTACAATGTCTGAGGACTTCTAAAAATAATAAGAAATGCCACAACTTTGTACACAATCCTTATCCTAACAAGAAATGTCAAATACCTCACCCACCAATGGTAACTTTTAATCGAGGGTACTCCTACTTTCGTTTAATTTTTAAACATTTCTTGTTACTTCATAAATGAATTAGCTGCATTATATTAGCAAAAACGGGATGAAACCATGCGTCATTTATAACATTTGACCAAAAAGGCAAGTGGCCTCTTAGGAGCCTTGAAGAGTGTATCTGTTGTTAAGTGTTTGTTTTTCTTTTCTTTGTAAACAAGTCTTACTTTGCATGATAAATGAGGAAAAAAATAGATAGATGGTTTCTCTGCCAGTAAAAGCAATTAGTTATTGAATTTTAAGAAATCCATATATTCTTTAGGGGCCGACTTCGCTTCGTCTTTGAAAAGAATGCCTGTGTCTGCAACTTGTGCAGTGTTCCCTCAATATGATGCACGAATTCAATATGAAACTCTAGACAGATTAACATTAATCACCCTAGTTCACTTTCCAATAATTGTTGGTAATGAATTTATCGATTTTGGTTTTTGTTTATTTAACATTAGATAACATGAATCAGCAATTGTTTTATTATTTTAATTATAGAACATCAAATAATTATTTCGATGTTCAGTTTATATCAACACACAGAGGTGTTATCATTAAATGTTCGAATCTAGGACAAAGAGAATATATGGGACTCGCGAAAGATGTCGATCCCGATCAGACAGCACAATCTGCACAGAATAATCAAGGTGAATACTATGTAACAAGCTGATTTTCCAAAACTTGAATAATTTACATTCTCATGATTATATATATTTTAGAAATGTGTTGTCTGGTTGACCTCTGCTTTACCCTTATTGATTTTCAAATATTTTTCCTTGAGTTTCCATGCTGTCTCTTTTTTACTTGACGGGGTTACATATAATTAATTGGGATAATAGTGCGAACTGATCTTTTTTGAAATACTAAGAAACAAACGGACAAATGGTCCTAAAGCGCTCACTTGAGGTATTGTTTACAAAGATTTCAAACTACATGAAGAGGCCTTATACGGCCAGTATCGCTCCACTGGCACTTAGGTAATGCCTTACTATTTGTGAGCAGATAATCATATTTTTTTCCAAGAAGGTCCCCTTTCCCAGCAGCTTTAATGCGCACATAGCCATATGATTAGAAATATTTTGATCTGTCAATTAATGTACAAGTTGTGATATCAAGAATGTTGCATACAAAGAATCCATTTTCCTTGACACAGCACATATCACCCAAAATCAAACTAAGTTGATAGAGCATGTCCTAGGCAGCACTCTTGTGCAGTTCGACTGAACTCTGACCAGATGATTAAGAGAATACCTTTTTTCGAGGGACTTAACCGTTCGATCAGATATTAACAAAGTAATCAGAAAAAGGATGATCATTCCTGTTTAGTTCGGTTGAATCGCAATCAATAGTTTTAGAGAAGAAAGGATGTTTACATTACATTATATGGATCCATTTTTGGTTACGCGGCATCCTATAGAACCAATGCAATCAATCCGATTAGAAATATGATCGAAAGAATCTGAAAGAGCGTGTCCAATGAATTCCTGTGCGGTTTAGTTCTATTCTGATTGGTTGTTTCAGGAAAAAGATTATTTTCATTCCATCATATGTATCTGATTAATAGTAACATAACAGCATGTCGAACCCATGTTATCAACATAATTAGAAATTAAGGAAAAAAGAGCTGGTCCTGATTGGTTTAAACCAATTTATTTTACATTGATTGGAAAAAGTTTCTTTCCACCTTAGATTATAACTACCGATTCTGCTTCCTGGAAAATTCACCAGTACTCGCTCCGAATGTGTGGGCAAATAAAAGAGTCAAGATTTGGGTTAGAGGCCGACGCTTTACCTCTAGACCACGGAATTAAACGGAGCAGATCCTGAGAATCATACTTCTGAGTCTTTGTTAAATTTTAGCCAGTGGTTTTACAGAATGTTTTTTTCTATATTTCATCATTTTGGACCATTTCTAAGTTGGAATGCGGAGCAATTCCAACTTAGATTTAACAAAACCGCAAAATGAACACAAGGTAATTTCATTTCGGTTTTTTTGAGAACACATATCACGTGAACAGGATGTGAATACACTTCGGCCTATTTTGTATATCTCAAATTGACAAAGACATACAGTTTATTTCATCAAAAAGTAATAATGCTTTACAATAACACAGCTATCACTTCACGTATATTATTAACACGCAAATTAATGATTTAAAAGATATTTATTGAAAGTTGCGTATGAATATATTAGTATCACATGGTTGCATTACTATATTTGGAAATCATGTGATAAGTCAAGTCCAATAAGGTCAGCTATTGACAATAGCACTAGCCAATCACGTGATCTGCTTATTTGGTAATGTTGCGATCTGTTTTCTCAGTATTGTGGCAATAGCACAGACCAATCACGTGATCTGCTTATTTGGTAATGTCGCGACCTGTTTTTCGTAGAATTATGTTATAGCTTCTTTTAAAGGTATAGTTTCTCTTTCTGAACGACCTTATTACACATTTAACTTTTGACAAGGTGTTATATTGTAAATTTCTGTCTAGGCTACGAAATAAAAATCTTTTCTTAAAGTGATGATACACTTTTAAAGTTAATAAATATTTTTGCAACATATTGTCGTTTGTTTTCCGTCATATTGCAGTTATCTATATGAATGTTTCATTGTAAAACCCAATACTCATCCACATAAACCCTTGCCACCATATCTTTAATTGAATTATGACTATCTTTGCCCAATTGCATTCATCACCAAGACAATTTTGCCATTTGAAACAAATCAACTACTTCAACTTGTTTACTTCACATCACTACACATCAACACGATTAAGAGCACCATCATACAGTTAGTTACATTGTGAAATTGACATTCATCTCAATAAAAACATTCTTAATTGCTCACTCAGCGCTCCATTGATTCATTCCAAACACCACTCAAACCATTCAAAAACGCTCAATGTTATTGAAAAAATAAGATCAACATGTACATTCTAAATGAATTAAGCAAGAACCAATTCGCGATTTCACTGATATAATTGAAATTTAAAGCGTCTGATTGGTTCTTGACGAAATAGAAACCTATTGATTGAACTTTTATGCATATTTTAAATAGGTTTTATATATCGCTTATTTTGTTCATCCTGAACAAAATAAGCGACATTGGATTCCCTCCCTTAAATTTCACTTCAGACTCGCTCCGCTTACTCATTCAACAT
This sequence comes from Fragum whitleyi, assembly GCA_948146395.1. Taxonomy (NCBI): domain Eukaryota; kingdom Metazoa; phylum Mollusca; class Bivalvia; order Cardiida; family Cardiidae; genus Fragum; species Fragum whitleyi. The sequence continues at coordinate 65,219,542 of OX411549.1, read as the reverse complement.
CATGCCTAAATCATTTCAAAATCGTTCATCTTATCAATTTCACGATGTTATTAACTGTACCCCCAACTCAGAAGTAGAGGAGCATATATTGATTTCATCATGTCTGTCTCTCAGTCCATTGACCTTTTGCTTTCCGCTAGATAAACGGAGAAGCTTTTGACATGCAATAACGAAACTTTACACAAATATTGCCCATGACCCAAAGAATTTAAATGTTTCGGGGTCATACATGTCAAGGTCATCAGTAACAGTCTCCACTCTAACTGAACACCCAATTGACCCAAATCATAGAACTTGACACAAATGTTGTCAATGACCCGAGAAAGTGTCATATTTCGGAGTCAGAAAAGGTCGAAATCACAATTGAACTTCGTCCATAAATTGTCTTGAGATTCCAACTCTTGAAGTAAAAGACTTCCCTGCGAAAATAGATTTTCATCATGGACAAATCACTTGTTGACGTCCACTTTGCGACACCTCTAATCAAAAATGTTATGCTAACTCAAATGGAGCAGAAGTCATTTCAAAAATAATATAAAAACTGTTTTGAGTGATTAAGTGTTCGCCCGTGCGTCTATTAGTCGGCTGTATGGTCCATATCATTTTGTTCATTTTTAGCTCACCTGAGCACAACGTGCTCAAGGTGAGCCTTAGGATCACCCTGACTCTGTCGTCCCTCGTCAACTTTCTTTAAACTTCTTCATCTCCTAAACCGCTGGGCCAATTTCAATGAAATTTTGCCAGAAAGTTCCCTGGGTGACCCTCTTTAAAATTATTTTCTAATTTGCCAACAAATATGGGTATGGCAGGGCGGGGATTATTTTGAGCTCAAAATCTTTGAGCGACATCTCCTCCTGAACCACTGGGCAGATTTCAATCAATCTTTACAAGAAAGTTCCTTTGATGGCCCTCTTCAAATATTGTTCGCAAAATTTTCATTAGCCCATAGATAAGGGCGTGGAAGGGTAGGGCTAATTTTGAGTCTCCTCTGTAATGAATGGGTTGGCAGGGTCTATTATGACTGCTTATAATTCGCATTATGTCTCTTCTTCAACAATTAGGCAAATTTGAATAAATCTTTGCCAGAAAGTTTCTTGGATAAGATCCACTGGACCAATCGAATTCAGGTGAGCGGTTTAGGGTCATAATGGCCCTCTTGTTATCATTTTTCTTTCATCCGATTCAGGCCTGTATAGCAATTCAGAGGTTTAAGCGTCTCTCGTTGTTGAAATACATTGATTATATACGCCTGTCAAATGACGAGACGTACTATGTGATAGGCGGGAGGCGTCAGCTTCGTTAGTATCTTGAGGTCACCGTCTCTCGAACGCATTCCAACTTATCAGTACTTTCAGTACTTTGATTTTAATTGACGCGACAGCCCGTTTGGCTCAAGTTATCAACCTGATCAAGATTTATCAAGGACATCTGAAAGAGCATGTCCCATGGATCATTCCTGTAAAGAAAATTGATGATCAATTTCAAGACATTTGAGACACGACACAATATAGAATGCACAAAAGTTTCTGAATTAAAGATTTGACCCAATGACATAGTTTTTATCCTACTTGACCCCATTTCAAACTCATGCGAGATATCATAACGACAATTTTTTCAGCCTATTTCGGCCACAAATATCACCTCTATATTGCACAAAATATTTTTATAACATTTGCCCGTGAGCTAGTTTTTGGCCCCACTTTACCCACTTTTGAACTTATCCGTGAAATCCTGTAGACAAGCATTCTGAAACAATTGGGTCAAAAGTAAGACCTCTAAAGTACACCCAATGTTTTTCTATGATTTGACCCTATGATCGTTGTTTTGACCCTACTTGACAGATTTCGAATTTTGCCAAGGTGTGATAAAGAGCAACATTCTAACTAAGTCTCAAATTATGGTGGATCAATATATGACCTTTAGAGTACCCACAATGCATTTCTAGGATTGATTCCATGACCTAGCTGTTCACCCCACTTGAGCCAATTTCAGATTTGTCCGAGATATCATGTAGATCAACATTCTAACCAAGTTGTAAGATATTTGGACTAAAAATATGACCTATAGAGTGCACACAAGTCTTCTAAGATTTGCACCCTAGACCTAGTTCTTCAATCCCAATTGACCCAATTTTAAATCTATCAAAGAAATTTTGTAAACAAACATTCTAACCAGGTTTCAAGATATTTTGGCCACAAATGTGGCTTCTAGAGTGCACACAAACATTTTCTTAGATTTTGCTCTGTGACCTAGTTTTTGACATTATATGACCGATTTTATTCAGGATATCTTGTAGAAAATGATTCTGACCAATTTTCAAAGTATTTGGGCCAATGATCTAGCCTCTAATGTATACACAATGTTTTTATTAGATTTTACCCCGTGACCTAGTTCTTGACCCCACTTGACCCAATTTTCAAAATTGACCAGGGGTTAATAGATACGAATATTCTGACCAAGTTTCAAAACATTTGGGTTTTAAATGTAATGAAATGTTGACAGATGGACGACCGACGACGACACAACTTGAACACTATAGCTCACCATGAGCACTTTGTACACAAGTGAGATTACAACTTATCGAAATCCTGATTCGTGTTTAAAAATGATTCGCATATTGTATCCTATATTCGTTTATACGACGGTTCTTCAATTTTTATCCGGATTAGGTCAATTAATCATCAATGATTTATCGCTATGTGAAAAAAGTATACTCATATTAACATGACACTTTATATGCCCAAACTTGTCAAAACCTGAAGCAGTTGCACGAAATATTTTGCTCGCACGCAATTAAAAATATATGGGTATTCGGTATCGGCGCACAGTTCATGTCGCTAGCGACGTTGTCGAAAATTGAGATATTTGATGTTGGGTAATTTAGATTATCACAGCTCGTTGTTTTTGGTTGGTGGATGAATTAAGCGTTCTGGTAATAAGGCTGTGCTTTATGGTTTGTATAAAAGTAAAATCGAAAGGCACAGTATCAAAGTTCTCAGAACGGTACCCCTAAATAGATCTCTGATATTTTCCAATGACTCGTTAATTGACGTCCGTTCAATTGATTGGATAAGTTTCTTTCTTCCATTCTTCCTCTTATCTCCCAGGGCACCGAAGCGTCTACGCCGATGAAAATTGATTACTTGGAAGAATTAACCATTTCCTTTCAACGTGACAAGTATTTGATATATGTCTTTCGATACTTTTCTAGATTTCGAAAAGAATTAATTAAGATCAAAATTCTCAACATTCCGATGACGTCGTTTAGAACGTTTCGAAACACTTACCCCCCTCCCCCCCCCCCCCCCCCCCCCACACACACACATTGTAAACGAACCTTATGGAAAAAATTCAACGGTCGAATTACTTCAGATTAAGACAAGGCACCCGTTATCTTTAATCCAGCATTTCATTTAATTTTCAGCTTTTTCAGCAGTTAGAAGAGAGAATATTTACCAAAGAAGACCAATTATAGGAATTACTTTATCTGCTGCGCGGGGTACTTGTTACCTTGGCATTTTATATCGTAGATGCGCGCTATGTTCGTTAACTAATTCAAATTTACATAACAAAACGAAGATTGAATTCCGACAGCGAATGATACCAAATTTAGTTTGATTGCTTCGAAAATAAAATTTTGCGAGGCAATATCCGGATATTTTTTGAACAACCCTCGTAGCTATCTGTCTTCGCGATTTTCGAAAGAAAAAGTGGTAATTTGAAAATAACAACAACTCTTTTTTCCGAAAAAAATACAAGGTAGGCGGCCTCACTGAGGTTTTTTCTTCGTCAATTTATCGTAATGATTACTCTAAGATACTTATCTATTTCAAAAAGATCAGAACAAATATCCAATGGTATCAGGATATCTTACAAGGTTCAGTTCTTTTCATGGATATAGAAACATAACGAAACTGACATCACATTCGAAACCAATTTAAATCGCTCACGCAACAATCCATTCAATCAATCTAAACACTCACCTAAACCATTACGAAACGCTCTCAAGGTAGCTATGGACATACGATGATGCTTTTTTTCTGCCCTATGAATTATTTTCTTGTTCAAATATGTTGATTTACATGATATAGACATTATATTATTTTTTTGGTGGGGGTAGGGGGGGGGGGGGGGGCGTGGGTGAATTTGATTCTTGCTGTACTTTGGTCAATACGCTTGAGGAACACCAAATTCATTCAATGCTTTCCGATCGTCTATGAAGTTCTTTTTGACATATGATAATTTGATAACAAAGAGCAGTTTTGTTAAGTTGAAATAAACTTAATAAGTATCTCTAAAAGTATATACTTAACATGGAGGCAAGTATCCTGCGAAGTATACATGTATATACATGTACTTGTGAGACAATTAACACTAATCTTTTGTTTAAAGTGGACGATTCTAAAAGTTACAAAAATAGTAAATTATATTTGATTGTTCTGTACTAAATGCTGTATCTTTACTTATACAGTTAACAACATCGTGAAATTGACAAGGTTAATGATTTTGGAATGATTTAGGAATGAGATTGAGTGAGTGTGAGGAGCGAGGTTTGGGTGAACTCAATGGGAGGTAATCTTATATCGTAAATTTTGATCAGGATGAACAAAATTTGCGATATAGATTACCTACCTTTAATAAAATATGCATACAAGTTCTATACATAGCTTCCCATTTCTCCAAGAACCTATGAGGCGCTTACAATTTGAAATATTTCAGTGAAATCGCGATTTATCTCTATCAAAAATTATTTTAAATGACGTTGTTGATTCTATATTTTTCAAGAGGTTTGACCCTTTTTGAATGGTTTGAGTGAGTGTTTGGAATGAATGATTGAAACGCTGAGTGAGCGATATAGAATGGTTTTGATTGAAGTGAATTTCAAATCGTAAACACTGTACTTAGATGGTTTCCTTTTTTTGTTGTTCCTATCATTAAATATATCTTTTGTGTCGCGCTCAATAGCGTACATTTTAAAATTAGCGTATTTCTCATCTTTGAAATATTAGTTTTCGGTCAACAGGGATCCCACTGAAATTATTTTTATACCATAATAACGAAAATTGAATAAAGTTGCCAAATGTTAACTTCAAATAGTTGAAAAAATCCACGATCTGATAGTTTATCTTTGATTCATTAAGGGAAATACGGACCCTGATCAGGCTTTGTTAGGCTTAAATAAGGGTCTGTTAGATTTTTTTGAAATTTAGAATCATCAATACTTTTACACTGAACTCGTTCCGAAACGAAGACTCTGGTTGATCTCCGATTGGTTCAAACCTTTTTTTTTTCTTTGCTTATTTAATTCTATTATTTTTTACGGAGTTCCAAAAATATGTTTTGGGATTACGAAGTGGCATGCTCTATCGACACCTTAGGTGCATACACAGAAACGGATCACTTTGCATCAGCAATACAGACCCCAAAGACATAACCAACTGCATTCAATCCTGTTTTTTTTTTTGGTAAATTGAAGAGAAAAATAAGGACACATTAGTCTACTTGTAAAGGACATCACTGTTAGCGTAAAGGCACTACAGCAGACGTAAAAAGTCAAACCCATGTGCTTGTGTCTGATTTTATTAATATAGACGGATAACTTTGGTGAATTTTCCCCGTTTACTTTTAAATACCAGTCCGCAACGGTCCTTTAATAGTCTCGATATTTTCTAGCATTATTTCTCGCAATTGCCAAGTTGTTGTATAATTTATAACATTTTTTTTTTTGGTTCTGAGATAGGCTTAATTTTCAAGATTTACTCAAATAGAAATTTCCCAAGCAATTGTTGTGGGTGAACAACATGAATTGTTATCCTCTTTGTAGAATATAATGTACTCTAACCCAAAAAACGGTGACGCGTTTTGTATTTCATTTGTTAAACGCTTGACCGTATTCGTGTCGTATTAATATTTTGTCCTCAAAATGCGGCGAAATGACGTTACAAAAAACAGACGTAAGTATTTTGCGTTACGTCTAATACTTTCTGAAGCCAAGTAAATACTATAGGTAGTCATAAACCTGGCGCGTCTGGTGAAAATGGGTGATGTTGCATTTAAGTGTATAGTAAAGGTGAATAGTTTTTGAATGAGTTCCGAACGAAACGGAAAAAAATCTCACATTGTCCACGAAAATAGGGGGGATTTTCCAAAAGGATGCGCTAAAATGCGCAATCCCCCCTCCTAGAATAGGCACTGGACTGTCTCTATGTTAAAAATCTACGTACGTTTGTGTAGACGGACCAATTACACATTTTTATACGCCTAAAGGGTCGTATTATGTTATCGTCTGCATCGTCTGTCTGTCCGTCTGTCTGTCTGTCTGTCCGTTAGCAAATTCGTGTCCGGTCCATAACTTTGAAACTATAAGGCCTATGGTCTTGAAACTTCACAGATGTATAGCTCTTATAGCTAGGGTGTGCAGAGCGCAAGAACCACAACTCTACCATTTGTAATGTTTGAGTTGTTGCCCTTTGTTTGATTCAGTTAGCAAATTCGTGTCCGGTCCATAACTTTGAAACTATAAGGCCTATGTTCTTGAACCTTCACATGTGTATAGATCTCATGGCTCGGATTTGCAGAGCGCTATAACCCTTACTCTACCATTTATATTTTTTGAGTTATTGCCCTTTGTTTTATTCAGTTTGGAAATTCGTGTCCGGTCCATAACTTTCAAAATACAAGGACAACGATGTTGAAACTTCACATGTATGTAGAACTCATAGCTAGGGTGTTGATTACATTATCCCATTCTGGTTGAATTTGTGAATATTTTAGTTGTCCTATAGTGTTTGCTAGAAAAAACATCCTAAGGATCAATAAAAAGTTCAAAACGTCGCCCATTTATTTCTGAGCTTCGATCGTATAATGCCACGCCCAGCGTTGCTCATGTTCTACTTCCACCAGCCAATAAAAAAATTGGAAAATTTGATCGATTTGAAAGTATTGCCGATCGTTTTTACCGATATAATATAGTTCTTTAAAAATTTTGGGGCGTTTTTAAATGGTATTGGTTAGGGTTTTGAATAAAAGAATAGAGCGGGCACTTTAGACTGGTTTTGAGCGTTGTAAAAGTCAATTTCGTGCTTTTACTAACCGTTCTCTACGGATATTTAAGTTATCAACTTTTTTTTAGAAAGGTAGGTTATATTCTTTTTTGCATTTTGCGACTGTTTATGTTCTTCCATGTTTGTGCATATGAGGAAATTTGTGAATGTTTTGCACTGGCTTATAAAATCTACCAATTAACAAAATTCATTGTGCTTTTTTTTTCTTGACTGCATCAAGCTTTGACCTACAGTTAATAAGTGAAATTGACAAGATGAATGATTTTGGAACGATTTTGAATGAAATTGAATGAGTGTGTGGAACTAGTTTTAAATGACTTTTAAGAGAGATAATTTAATATCACTCATTTCGTCCAACTTAGACATGCAATATTTATCTCATCCCTTTAAAAACTCAACGTATTTCCTATTTGTGTGTCTTTACGTGTTGATCAGGCGCTTTAGAATGGTAAAATTTGGCACTGATTGTGTCGAATGTCTAGCGTTTTAAGGGATTTGGAGCGTTTTTCAGTGGTAAGAGTGAGTGTTTGGAATGTGTGAATGGAGCGTTGAGTGACTTGTTTAGACTTGTGTTGATCGAAGGGAATATCAAAGTCATGATGTTATTAACTGTAATGAACCGGCCTCTTGATCTCTGTCACCGATATGATGCTCCCTTTCAATAATCAAACATTATTCACCTACAATTATATCGGAGGTCATCTCATTATAGATGAGAGTTTTGCTTGGTCAAGCGATTGTTAGAGTAGCGATATGTTGATTATCTCATACTTAAAACCATTTACCGCTAGCATTTCAGGCTTACGTTATCTTTAGCGGCTATATACTCACAAAATGTGTACTCATGTATGCAACTTTCTTTAATTGAGACCGTGCTTGGCATTTCAAACAAATTGAAATTTTCGTGAAATGCAAAAAATTGAGAGTTGTAGAAGCCACATACTGCAAATACAAAGTTACCCGTGGGTGTACAGATACTTACCTATTCTACTTAATTAGTAAAGGCTCTGTACAGATTGTGCGGATGCACAAGCTGGTCAGAGTGTTAAGTTTAAGCATATTTGAAATTGTTGGAAATGTCACGCACAGGCTCATGTATCTTTAATGTCATAGTATGCATCTTTTATCCGAGGAACCAATCAAAATATCAGGTACACATTCCTATATAGACCTTTAGCACGGGGGGTGATGTCCATAATCGGAGCCACCGGCTCCGCTTTCAAAATCATGTGTGGAACTTCCGCTCCACTTGTGGCTCCGATTATGTAGATGTAAACATTTCATATTTTGAATGAAAATGGGGTAGGAGGTCGGGATTTCTTCATTTATATAATATTAAATTCATTAATCATAAAAAAGTCGAATGCTATTCGACCAGTTAAACATTTTTCAAGGTAAACGTACTCAAAAAATGTAAGAACGCTCGTTGGTTTTTGTTAAAAATGATTTCTTCTGGAAGCAGTCTTGAGTCAGGAATGTCAAAAGATGTGGTTTTTACCTCCAAAATGCAATATTCTGAACAAAAGTAATAACGCAGATCATTGTTTTCAGTGTGCACGAGTTTAACAAAACAACCACAATACACTTACCCAATGTACCTTTTTTCAAAATGATATAGATCAAAGAAATCGTTTGGTTCCGATTATCTGGATTGGCTCCGATTATGTACCCTGACTCTGAAGTTGTGGAGTGTCCTCTTCTTCTTCCATATAACATCTTATTATGAAATTTCTACTAGTTTCATGGGGCGCTTTTTTATTATCATTCCGCGATTCAAGTTACGTTTGTTACGTTTCACTTCTACATGTTTATTTTTATTACAATATTCCGGTTACTAGACAGTCAGCTTCATTAATATTACTTTGTACATGTACGTGCAAAAGAATTATCGGACTATAATCCAGGATTAAATGTGAAAAGATATAAGATTTTTTCGGAGCCTGTCAATGTTTTTTCTTGCTTATTATACTTCGCACGCTAAGCGTTCCAATTTTAACAACGTCATTACTAACACTCCCTCAACGTCGATAATTCCATGAAATTTCATCAGATATATTTTGCGAATTGTATCAAAAAAGATGTTGCGAAATTCGTGTTCATTTGATACATATTTCAAGAAATCCGATCAATATATCTTACTAAAAAGGGACTCAATGATTTTTAAAACTCCCTTTTTGTTCGATTTTTAGCACACCTGAGCTGTGTCCTTCGTCCGTCGTCCGTCACCAATTTGTGTGCACTCTAGAGGCCACTTCTTTGGTCCAAATGTCTTAAACTTGGTCAGGATGTCTGTCTCCATCCAATCTTGGTCCATTTCGAGATTTGGTCAAGTGGGGTCAAAAATGGGATCTTGTAAATGAAAGGGGTCAAATTTTAGCAAATGTCTTGTGTGCACTTCAGATGACACATTTTTGGCCAAAATGTCTTTAAACGTCATCAGAATGTTTGTCTCCATCAAATTTCGGACATGTTCGAAATAAGGTCAAGTGGGGTTAAAATTGAGTTCAAGAGGTCATATCTCAGAAAACCCTCTGTTCACTTTAGAGGTCACATTTTGGCCCCAATATCATGAAACTTGGTCAGAATGTTGGTCTTCATCAAATCTTGGTCGTGTTGTAAACTGGGTCAAGTGAGGTCAAAAATGAGGTTAAGGGGTCATATCTAAGAAAACCTTCTGTTTACTTTAGAGGCCACATAATTTGCCCTTATATCCTGAAACTTTGCCAGAATGTTTGACTGCATCACTGTCAATTTTGAAATTAGGTCAATCGGAGTCAAAAATGAGGTCAAGGGGTTATATCTTAGAAGAACCTTCTGTTCACTTAAGAAGCAACATTCTTGACCCAAATGTCCTGAAACTTGGTCAGAATGTTGGACCTAATCAAATCTAATCTTGGTCAAGTCCTAAACCGGATCAAAGTAGTCAAAAATTAGATTAATGGGTCAAATCTTGGAAAAAAAACCTTGTGTGAACACTAGAGGCAACTTCCTTTACTCAAATATCTTGAAACTTGGTCAGAATATTTGCCTCCGTGAAATCTCATTAAGTTCATAAATTGGTTAAGTGGGACCAAAAATGATGTCGATAGGTCAAATTAAGGAAAATCTAGAGGACATTTATTTGTTTTAACATATTGTCAGGATCTTTGTCTTGAAATCTTAGACGCGTTGGAAAGAGGGTAAAAAACTTGGACACCTCTTCAAATCTTTGAAAATCCTTCAGTACTTTAGAGGCAACGTATTTGACTCAACTGTTTTGAAATGTAATCGGAATTATTGTCTTTTTGATATCTTGGACTTTTATTGAGCTAGTCATGAATTTCAAATAAGTAGTTTTGACACTTTGCTACATTTGTCAAATACTTGTAAATGCCTCAGGTTAGCGCTTAAGGGCCAATGGTCCCTTGTTTTTAAGCCCCGCGTAACATTTAGTTCCGAAATTTCGCAAAGTTTTAAACATATTTCTATAAATTCCGATCAATATCAGAATTCACTACTTCATCTCCGGATTTAATATTTGTCAACTTTTCAATCGGAAAGTAATTAAACTAGATTTAATAAAATTAAAACTTATTTAAGACTATGAAAATCAAATACTGAAAATGTCCCGAGCGCTTTTTCGGTAAAGGGTACCAATTTTTAAAGGCGACGCTGAAAATTAAACAGAAGTATAAAAATTTGACATTTAACAAAACGGATTAAAACACGTTTTATATATACTGAACAACAAAAATGACGCATCACTTAGATTTTTAGATACAACTTTTTCCATAATCTAGAGTTTGGAAAATTGGATATACCAAAATAAACGTAAACTAATTATTGATCGGTGACAAAAAGGATTACACCGAAGATACACGCATTGGGGAGCTACAGGTGACTACCCCCAAAATCAAAATTTTGAAATCAAAGTCAGTTTTCATTGTTATGTAAAATTCAATATCGCGTGTGTTCATGTGCAATATTGCTCTAAAATAATGTTCGACACGTGGATTTCTGAATTTTACCTAGATTAAATCCTACCATGGCTATCCTATTGCTTTTCAGGCTGCCTGAATTTGACTCAAAACCTTGCGATTTTTCGTTCTTTTGTGAACTCTCATTGCAAGCTCGTTTCTGATATGCTTGAGTTTGAGATAAGTCTGGTCGGTGAAAGAGAAGGCATCGGTAAAACTCAAAGAAGGTTTTCGTTATAAACAATGTTTTCTCATGCAGCAGATCGAATGCATCGTACGAAACTCAAGTTTGTCGAGTAATACAGCTTAAAAAGGTTGGAACGACAAACCGTAAAAACATTTATCAGATAAAGCCGAGTTTTCGAGTTTGGTGGTAGCGACAAAAAAATGAATTTCGGAACGTCATTGTGCCTAGACATATTAAACTGATACATTTACGCAATTAAAATCAAGGACACTGAGGGGTCATAACTCGACCATTGCCAGGTTAAAACGCCGATAATAACAACTACCGATGCCGAACTTCGGTGCTGACTGGATGGGGAGGACGGATTGTACTACAATTTGTGTTATGACCGGAAACTTTTTACTCTCCAGATCACAGTTTTTTTTAAGGTTATCGTGGACTCATGGTGACACTGAACCACAAAGATGAGATATCAGGGCCGTTTGTCAACTCCTTCAACAGCAATAGCCATAGGGTGAATCCCTGTAAGTAAGTCAATGTTATGGTCTATTGTTACGTGCAAATGTAACAAGAATAAAGAAGCCAGCAATAAACTTTACAATTAACAATATTTATAGACAATAATAACAGAATTATTGACAATATGAAATCAATACAAAAACAAAGTTCAATACCTTGAATGTTTAATCCTAAACATTTAATAAAACACTCTGTATTCAATAATTCGGCAAAAATTGTCTTTTTCAAGAAAACGAAAAAGTTTGAATTTTAGATCCAAATGAATTAAGTTCCTGGTCCACAAATAATAAGTCCAACAATATTATCCGAATTTAAAACTAACCACACTTTTAATCAAGCTTTTAAGATAACGAGAAATTCCCTTTTAGTTTAACACAGTACTACTAAATGAAACCATTAGTCTAAACCAAGTGAACCAAGAATGCTGTAGGAATCCTTTTATATAATACCATAGAACAATCTAGAATAGTATAGAACATTAGAAGATTCTAGAGTTTGAATCACTTTCTGAAGGTCCTTTCTAGAAAGATCTAAAATATTCTACATACATGTTTACCTTTCAGTGTCAAGGGATAGGAAATTTCCCAGACTAATTCTAAAAATAGACACAGGAAAACCCATTATATACATATTAATTCATACATGCATAATACTACTCAACTCTTGCCATTGTGGATTTAATTCGTGAACACCTCCTTAAAGTGAGCCCAATGCCTATTCTTTCACCGGACTCATTTCAAACTCGAGCTTATCGAAAACGAGTTTACAAAGAGAGTAAAAAAAAAATTTGCGAAAACCCAAGATTTTGAGTGAGATCGAGGCAACATGAACATGAAATGCATAGCCATGTTGGGATTTGCTCCTGGGGACAGTCGCCTTCGTGCGCTTACAACAATTCAATGCGTATGACTACGGTGTCATTCCTTTTCTCACTAACTAACTAACTAACTAACTAACTAACTAACTAACTAACTAACTAACTAACTAACTAACTAACTAACTAACTAACTAACTAACTAACTAACTAACTAACTAACTAACTAACTAACTAACTAACTAACTAACTAACTAACTAACTAACTAACTAACTAACTAACTAACTAACTAACTAACTAACTAACTAGCTAGCTAGCTAGCTAGCTAGCTAGCTAGCTAGCTAGCTAGCTAGCTAGCTAGCTAGCTAACTAACTAACTAACTAACTAACTAACTAACTAACTAACTAACTAACTAACTAACTAACTAACTAACTAACTAACTAACTAACTAACTAACTAACTAACTAACTAACTAACTAACTAACTAACTAACTAACTAACTAACTAAATAACTAACTAAATAAATAACTAAATAAATGTAGTTTTAGGCAATGGATTATGAGTTTCGGTCCCTAAAGGCTAGGCACTCCAAGACTTTGGAGCATTGGTACATAATTAGAGACAAATAATTTTCTTTCAACTATCTAAAATTTCAGTAAAGAACACTTTTCAAGAATATTGTGGTTGTTTTCTTGAATTCGTATACACTGAAAACAAGGGTCTACATCAGACATACTGTTCAGAATATTGCATTTTGGAGGTAATAATAGTAAACGAGAAAGGAGAGACGTAAAATAGAAAACGTGTGCCGTGGAATGATGATAAAAAAGCGCCCCATGGAACTAACAGAAACTTCATATTGAAGGCTGTGGGAGCATATGGACGAAAAAGAAGACACTCAACAACTTCAGAGCCAGGGAACATAATCGGAGCCAATCCACATAATCGGAACCAAACAATTTTATTTGATCTATATATCATATTCCAGAAAAGTACATTGGGTAAGATTATTGTGGTTGTTTTGTTAAACTCGTGTTCACTGAAAACAATGGTATGCGTTATTAATTTTGTTCAGAATATTGCATTTTGGAGGCAAAAACCACGTGTTTTGACATTCCTGGCTCAAGACTGCTCCCAGAAGAAATCATTTTAACAAAAACCAACGAGCGTTCTTACATTTTTTGAGTACGTTTACGTTGCAAAATGTATAACTGGTCGAATAGCATTCGATTTTTTTATGATTAATGAATGTATTATGATATAAATGAGGAAATCCCGACTCCCTATCCCAAATTCATTCAAAATATGAAATGTTTACATCTACATAATCGGAGCCACACGTGGAGCCGAAGTTCAACACATGATTTTGAAAGCGGAGCCGGTGGCTCCGATTATGGACATCACCCCCCGAGTTTAGGAATTCACAATAAATTAATACGTAGCTCGTTACTCGATAAGTTACATACCTAGCAGGGCGAACTCTCCGGAGTGCCCGGTTTCAATCTCCGATCGCGGCAAAATTATGAATTCTCACGACTTTTGTCTCAAACCAACTGGTGTCGGAAGAATGTTATGGTAGTAATGGTACGAGAAATAACAAGAATACACGTATGATTTGTTTCTCCACTTTCTTTCTGCGTAAGTTCTTCAGCTATTCATTCAGACGAATAATTTTGATAAGAAAACTTTTTAAAAAAACATTTAATTGAATATATATCATTTGCAATTATTTCGGAAGGTGAAAAACGACTGCAGGTCAGTGCCTGAATTTGGGTTTTGCTATCAACAATCTGAAAAAAATCTCAATTTGAACAATCATATTCTGCACTGTAGTCATTTTGAATCCTTTAAGGTTCAGCATTGCATCCTGAAATATTCTGCTACAAATTAAAAATATATTGGAGGTATCTATATACTTCATATCTTTTTAAGAAATTCATAATTGCTACTATCCGCTCATAAGTATGGTTTTTATCCCGTCAAAGCAATTTTGACTCCCTAATAATTGACGATAAAGGGATCTATGACTCCAAAAATAGAAATGCCAAAAGTACCAACTCAAATGATTATGTCTTCAAATTATCGTAGCTTCTTTTTTTTAAGTCAAAGATGAATAAATTGTTTGAGTTTTTTATTGGAACAACAATTTTGTATAAGAAAAAAAAAAAGGTCTGAAAAACAAAACGCGAGGCCTAAGTTGATCTAAACAAGCTACAATTAGAGTTTTATCATTTAACTCGACAATGACTGTGAACAGTGAAGTGTGAACAAACTAAGGGGACAATCTCGAAATGCTCACATCGAGTAAGGCTAAGCAAAACAAATAATGAGGTTTACGCCCTAAGTCACATGGTAATAAAGATAATTTAAGGTTCATGTAAAGTGTTTGAGACCCAATTTTAAGGGCATTCATTTGTCAAGAAAAAGCAGTATGTCCAGGAATATTATATATCAAAATGAAGCTATTTATGAGCACAAGCAGTTGAAAAACATAAGACTGTTATAACTATAGCGGTATAGCCAAACCATTGTGGAAAAGGGTCATTTTGTACAGAACAAGCAACTGCATGACTGTTGGATAAAATTGGCTCATATATAAACACCTGGACATACTGCTTTTTCTTGGCTAATGAAGTGCCCTTAATATTGGGTCTCAAACACTTTACATGAACCTTAACACCATTAATTCATTATAAACAGCATCATCTAGATGAAAAACGTATTTAAGGTTAGGCCCTTAGACAACATTTATGTACATATACACGTATGCAAGTACCCAACTCCCCGAACATTCGTAAATAAGTTAGAATCTTGCATTTTAAAATAAAACATTGTTAGTTTATTTGTCAAAAACTAAAATATACAAAATAATCAAACAAATTTTACACGTTAACTCAAACAAATGCAACAAAATGTGGATTCATTTTATGCTGCCGTACAATTTATATCTTCTTAGTTTCAGAAAGTTTAAAGAAATATTGCCATCATATTATGTCGTGCAATCGATGAACCTAAGAATATTTTCCCCTCATTTTTAACATCAGCCGACCTATGTTCAGGATGGCAAACTGTACGAACAGGATGCTATCTTTTCTCCGCTGTGTACGCAAGTGCACGTGCAAAGCGGGGTAAAATTGGCAAACTGTTTGCACCGTTTAGTGTTTCTGAACGCAGGACAGGTTTATAAACAGTAATTAATGCCTGCTTTGCTTTGTTCTGCGTTTTTTTTCTAATAGTTTTCCCTCCTATTTTCGAATCCATGTATCGTTTCAAACTAATTTGCAGTTATCAAAGCCTACCATTTAGAATTAAATTATTTAGAGGTTAACTGATCTAATACCAAAGGGAACATAACAAAGGTTTGGTTCATGAATTTTTTCCAAAGATACGATAAAATTAAGTTAGATTCAAGACTTATCGAAATGCTTACAACAATCCTCTTGAAGATACTGGGAAGAAATGGGATTGCAGTCCTTATAGTTTCGCAAAATAATCTTCTCAATAACAGATGCAAACGAGAGCAATTATGTATTAGGTTGTAAGTATATCAGGTTAAATCGAAATAAAGATGTATTTACTGCTAACAACTTCATCTATTCGAAGCGTTAAAGTTCAACGATACTTAGAAAAAAACTCACATTATGTTTTAACCTTACGACATTAAAATTAAAAAGCAGCATCATCTTCTTTTAATCATTTTGGACAACGTATATACGAAACAGCTTTATTTTGAAAGCGATCGTGATAATCTCCTCTAAATTCATTCCCTAAAGCAAGGCATTTTTGTATAGTCTATTATAAACCTCTACAGACAAATAAAGGTTCCAAAATTGAAAAATCTAATACTAAAATGATTAAGGCCCAAATAGCATGTACGTCTGTGACTATTTCAATTTGATAAAGTCACTCTTTCCTTTAGAGATGTAATTCAAGATCATGAATCAGAATTGCACAATCTGGATGATTCAGTTTTATTGCATCAAAAATATTTCGAAAACTGATTTTCACCGTTTAAGTTCTTTCAGAAAAAAACGCAAGAAATTACATTGCAAATTGGCTATTGAGTTGTGTTGCCTTAGCAGATCTATAGAGGCGACAGTAAGAAGGATTACATATTATTCTCAGCAACTTTTACAAGTACTTAATACTTAAGTAACTGGAACTGATAAAGAAGGGTGTACAACAGCGAAGCTAATTGTCACAAAAAATATGCTTATGATCTGCGAGCCCTCTAAATGAAATATCCGAAACGCACAAGTTCCTTTTGAGACGACCCCTTTTTGTTCACAGATCACACTCCAAGTTCACAGTCGCAGTAAATAATAAAACTCTATTAGTAGCTCTCGCTAAAGTTTTGATAATTTAGTCGCATATAGGCGTTACTTATATCAGAACAAGCAAATGCATCAAAACAAAGCGATCAGCTTGTGTTGATCTAAAACAAGCTAAAATTAGTAGTAATCGCTAAAGTTTTGATAATTTAATCACACATAGGCGTTACAAGTTATATTAGAACAAGCACACGCATTTAAGTGAAGGACTAATATATACAGTTAACACCATCATGAAATTAACAAGATGCATGATTTTGAATGATATTGAATGAGTGTGTGGAGCCGGGATATTTCAGTGAAATTAAAGGGAGGTAATCCAACATCGCTAATTTTGTTACAGATGAACAAAATGAGGGATATTATTTACCTTTCCATATTAAAATAAGCATACATATTCAATGAATAGCTTTCTATGTCTTCACAAACGTGTAATACGCTTGAAAAAAATAATTATGTCCGTGAAATCGATGATATTTCTACTGATTTTAATTTGGAATGTAATGACGATGTCACCATTTCTAGTGCTTTTGGAGCGGTTTTTAATGTTTTGGGTGAGTGTTTGGTCTGAATGAATGGAGCGCCTATTGAGTGATTTAGAATGGTTTTGATCGGGATGAATGTCAATTTGACAATGTGTCTAACTGTAAATATAGATGAAATCAAAACTTATCAAGGAAGACTATAATGTACTTACACTACAAAGTTTACTTATCCACAGTTCGTCTTCTCTAATGTCGTTCCCTCTTCCGACTGAAAAAGGACCATACTCAACGATTTTATTTTCCTTGTTGCATATTTCCTTGAAACTCGATTTAAGACCCGTCTCGCGAAAGGGACAATCTGGGATGTGCACAAAGTTTGGAGCCTGGTCAGAGTGCGCGGTTTGCACAGACAGACCAAACACGAAATATGTCGCTTAAGGGTAATTTTCAGAATCTAGAACGACCACTGGACCTTCCTGTCGTTGTTTTAAAAAATGACTTTTGGCTTTCCTTTATTGGGTCCAATCTTTTTTCTTGAAGCTCCAATTTTTCTCCACAGGTCACAGACTTATTCATATATCGTATTCCTATATCTTCAATCATGCAAGACTTTTATTCGCGAATCTTTCCGAAACCTAACATATTTGATATACAAGTTTATATATACTCAGTGTCAAAAGAAAGTTACCACCAACAATAACACCCATACAACATTGAACATTTTTGTAGCAAAAAGGTTATTTAATTCGTTGATAATGGAGTGCTGGGAAAGCATAAACAATGGTTTTTAATCAGTGGCTAGGAGCAAACGTCTTATTTTTCTGGCTTGAAGAAACTAACTTAAAATTAAAAAGACATCAACTTCAATAACGATTATGCCCGCCGTTTTCATGGAGAACTGCAGTGATCTTTCGCAAACAATTCTTATCGCACGCTGTATACGATATAAGAGAATTGCCCCAATTCGTCCGTAAGAGCGTTGTTGAGCTGCCGCCGGTTCCCAATATGACGTCAATCGTCAAACACCGTTCGTCTAATTGGCCCACATGCCTTGCAGGATTTCAATCGGAAGAGAAAGCAATACAAGGAAACGGATTTACATAATTGTTTCTTATAACATCTAAATCAACATTGCAAAATACGACCGAGCGTTGATATGTTGGGTAACGTCAATGTGGACGCGTTTCATTGAGAACGGACAAACAAATGAAGTCAAGATGTTCTCAACATAGCGTCTCGTTGTAAACTTCCATCGGCCAAAACGAGTTTTGTGTTTTATGTCTCAATGAAATACCGTTATACTCCCACCGACCAACGCATAGCCTGTCTACCGCAACATATTGCTTAGCGTTCAAAATGACACAGTCGGCCATATTGAGATAGGGGGTTGATTCTTCTGTGAAAAGAACACTTTGGCAATGTTAATAACCTTATCTCCGATACAAAGTACACGAACTAACCTGATCTTGTTGACGGGCTGGCTTTGAAACGTTCATCCGGAAAGCTTCATCAGGGCGTAACACGACCTGTTTTAAACAATGGCTTATAGTAGATGCACAAATTCACACCTTTAAGGTCCGTATGTGCCCCGTGCCGTTTTCGAAGCCGAACGAATCCTTTTGCGAACATGTCATTGGATGATTTGACTATCAGTTCGAGTTGACGTCATCTTTTGGCGTCCTGGTCGTGGCCTATCATCTGCAGACCAACTTTTTTATGGCAACGGGCAAGTTGCATTATTTTTGGCGAGGGCAGCCTATTCAGCCTACAGTTTGAAGAAGGCACAAACTTGCTTCGTCTATACTGAAACCCTAATGCCGTTGTTCGTCAGTCAAACGTCTCATTTGTGCAAAACTTTCAAGAATTTTAAATGCCTTTATTTCTGCATGCTTACTTTCTAGCATAATCCATCAACAATTTGTGCTAAATTTTGCATACACGTCAACGACGTAAGAAGTACCAAAATTGCACGTGACGTTTTGTGGCAACAGTGAAAACACTTTATCAACACAAAAGTTAATTTGTGCGTACACATTTATATAATCCAAGATTAATGCCCTGGCAGGGCGGAGCCTAAGTATCGGTTCATTGCATTTAAGGTTAAGGTAAATCAGCTTTTATTTACAATCACTCATGTTAATTGGTAGTCGCATTCTTTAAATCGAAGGTTGGCAACCAAACCCTCGTTACTTCAGCTCGGTACAAGCTGCAGTTACGAGGATTTGGTAACCAAGCGATGAAATATAGCCATTTCCGCTTAGCACGTGTATCCTTTTGGTTTTAAGATACAGTTATTTACACGCGATCACGACTATCGTCGGCTAACTTTTTAAAGAACTCAAACTATTAAAAAGTAAACTAGCAAAATTACGTGACAGCTAAGTCCCGCCCTGCTAGTTCATTAAAAACGCAGAATACCTAGTGTAAATATCGTACATAGTATTTTGCATAGGACGATATTATTCGAAAGATCCAAGGGTATTTTGGGTGGTAACTTTTAAATGACGCTAAGTATACTGAGTTCCATAAGAAAGTGTGCACTTCCAATTTTTGCACTTTTCTTAATTTTCACTAAGTTAGATGAAAAATTTGGAGTAAATTTGATACCATAGTTTAGTCAAGACCTTTTGAAATTAAAAGTCAAATCAGTTTTGGATAAAGTATCGCATGCTGCATACGCGCATGCAGAACTTAAATTGTTGAGATTTGACCTCCTTATAACTTTTTCTTTGGTAAGAGCTATGTGTTGATGTTGCATTATAGAGATTTAAAAGCCATTCCAGGCCATTTCCAAATAAAAGATTGAATTTTTATGCATACGTTACGTGTACGTCAACGTTAGAAAATTGCTACGTTGCTAGACCAGTAACTTGTCGTTGAATGGTGCTATGACGTTCTTTGACATCTCGATTTGCTTAATAAAGAGCTGACAAAATAACGACCTCGATTTCTATTGGAACACGAATGTTCAAACAATTTTAATGGCGTTCTAAATCTGGCAAGGTTCGACTTTGTTCAGCGACGTTTATTGGTAATCAAACCACGCGGAAGCATCATGCATAATTGTATTGAAAATGTGATTTTATGCTTAGAAAAGCAGCAAAAATTCAACTGAATGCATTTTCAGACCAATTATTTGTCTAACGCGTGATGCACATGCAAAATATGCAAAATTAAGTGTCTGAATTTAGCAAAAGATTTTTGCTCATCGCGCATTTTTTGTTTTCAAATATCGTTTGCACATACTCTTGGGGATAGTCATACGACGTTTCATGGTGATAGATTGTGTAACTTCAGAGATACACAAAATTCAAAAGTGCACACTTTCTTTTGGAACTAAGTATATATAAATGGCTGTCGTATATCATGTTCCCCCTTTATTTTTTCATTATTATAGATTAGCATCATGCGTCGTTTGTCCGATGTTCGTTCATCCGCATTGACTTCGAGCAAATGTGCCACTTAGCCGAACTGAATAGGAAAAGTAGGAAAAGTCAATCTAACTATACAGTTCACAAAAAGTAGAGGATATTGTAAGTTTGAATTGTGGTATTCTGGATAGCTTGGGCATCCATACAACTTCAGGGCCCCGTTTTTAAATCATCAACAAAGAAGCCAATTGTTTGATATCGTGACAATATCTTACTGTGAGACACAGGGTTTGATAGCAGTCTGGACTCATGTTCTTCTGGTTTCTAGCCTACTATTGACTCACTTACGGTGAGCTTTCATTAGAACTCACAATAATCCAACAAAATGTGTTGCGAATACATGATAGAGATAAACACCAAATATTTTTTCTCGAAGTTAAGCTGAACTAAAGTAAGAATTTCCATTACAACATACGTCATGTTAAAATAAGCGCTATACCCTTCTCTTCTTAAATGTTGGTTTTGCAGACTTGTTTAGCAGAAAAGGGAATTCCATAACTACCATATTACCATGAGACAACTGCTAGTTGGCCAAGAATAAGTTAGATTGTCCTAAATAGTTTGCAACCACAATAACCTTATGTATTAACAGATTATCCCCTACTTTTTGTGAACAGTATATAACAAAGTCCCCTCCCTCTAATTATCTCTTTGTTTTGATCACTTCATTTGTTTTTGTTTGATCACTTTCGTCTCCTAATCTCGTGTTCTCTCCCTCTCTCTCTCCCCCCCCTCTCTCTCTCTCTTCCTCTCTCTCTCTCTCACTTTTTTCTGTCTGTCTGTCTCTGTCTTCCTCTTCTCTGTCTATGCCTTTCTCTGTCTTTCTTTGCCTATCTGTCTGTCTGCCTGTCTGTCTATATGTTTGTATGTCTATCTGTCTGTCTGTCCGACTGACTGACTGACTGACAGACTGACTGACTGACTGACTGACTTACTGACTGACTGACTGACTGACTGACTTGACTGACTGACTGACTGACTGACTGACTGACTGACTGACTGACTGACTGACTGACTGACTGACTGACTGTCTATCTGTCTGTCTGTCTGTCTGTCTGTCTGTCTGTCTGTCTGTCTGTCTCTCTGTGTGGTTGTTTGTTTGTCTGTACACTCTCTCATTATCTTTCTCTTCTTTTCTTTCTTTCTCTCTCTCTCTCCCTCCCTCTCTCTCTTTCCCTCTCTCTCTCTATCTCTCTCTGATCATTCGAACTGCTCTCTCTCATCATTCCCACTTCTCTGATGTTTCACGCACTGATCTCTCCTTTAACTCCCTTATATCTCTGCGTAGATTTCTCTCGCACAGAGCTAGGCATGGAAGTTCGACCCTGGCTTTGACAAATTTCACCAGTCATTTAATAAAATTGCTTATGAAACATGCCCTTCGCCTTACGCCTACAGCCGAATGATTTAAGTATCTAAGTACTTATCTATCAATGGTCTCAAGAGGCTGCCGGAAATCTATCACTTTGATGTCAACGATAGATTTGAAATTGACATTATAATTATGAAAATTAAAGATACCTTGTGCAAAGTGCCTAGCTTTGAAAAATCAAATTTGCCTAAGTGAAATACTAAACTACGTTGTACGGGGATTGTATTGAGAATAGGCAAATCATTATCATGCATTAAAGCCAAAATTGACATGATATCACCTGTCTGATAATATGTCAATATCAATATTCATATGACCTTTACCTGGATTTTTCTTTTTACTGTACCAAAATGTTTAAATTGCTAGGGGTTTGGACTCAATAACGGGGATTGATAATCTTTTTTCATGTACACATAATTGGCCTCAATATAGATTTGAAAATGAAACCAATACGTCAGAACTTTAGAAATGACGCCATTGTTCCTAGAAATTCTCATCGTTTCTAATGTTTGCATAGCGTTTATATAGCCGTGTTGACAGGAACATTGTCAACATCTCCTGACATCTTTTAAGTTTTTGCTTCATGCTTTTGCATTTGAATGAAAAAGGCTATGCTAAAAATTACTCGTAGGAATGGATAAATCTAAAGTAAAGATATTCGATAAGTGTAAAAAGAACTATTGTGCCGTGAAATGTGGATAATCCTGCTGATCTATTTAACATTATGTGTTTTGTAAAGGACAGAAAACGAGAGCCGTGGTATACTGCAGAACAAAAGTTAAGGACCAGAGAAATAATCACTTGTCATTCCTTGAAAACACACTGAAACAATCTTGTATTTTGCAAGAAGTGAATCCAGTATTTTGACTTTCGAAAAATGCAAATAAAGTTATCAACAATGTATTTTTAATTACAAGCGAATCGCCGAAATTACTCAACCCCCCCCCCCCCTTTTGTAAAGTTGCAGAAAACTGTTGACTTTGGTAAGTCCAGGGCTAGATTTTTAAATAATCTTCTTAAAAGCATTTAATGTTCCAAGGAAACAATGAGTCAGCAGGGTTCTGTGGCACCTGTTTTAATCGCTATCTGCAACCTCTGTTAGAAATGTAAGGGTTGATTGACACCAGCTGGAGCAAGTTCTTTTCCCCAATCTGACACTCAAGGATATCCAAGGGGTCAATCTATAGCAACAAGTCAGTTGATCGGGCACAACGGGTCATCTGTACCTTCATTGTGCTTATCTTGAGAAACATATTGAGAAATCAAGTGTGATATGGAGTCAAAATTGACGCTGATTGATGTGATTTTGATTAACAGTCGACCTTAGAGGCATCCTATCTATTGCAGGAAACGGGGGCCAGTCTCGCACACTATTGTGATGATGGTAGCGCTCCTTAGACAGTCTGACAATGGCATATGGATGTTGCATTGGTAGCGTAGAGCCTAGATTTGACGGCAGAGAAGGACCCTTCGTTCAGTATTTCTAGACCGCCGAACAGGGATCTCTTATCAGGTGCATCAGTAGTTTGAAAATATTGCCACTGAATGACAGATTGGCTTCATGTAAGTCGCCTGGACAGTTTTCTGTCTGGACAAATTTGTTGAAGCCATCCCAGAGCCTACTCAATATCCCATGTTCCCAGTTCGATCATTTACATCATGTCGAACAGAAGCCCAAATCGGCGCCTCAAAGACCCCATGAGTTAACCATACGGTCGAAATGTGTTAAGTTTAATCATCTGTTGCATTCGCAAAATGCTAAAAATCTGCAACAGTACTGATTCTACAGCTAATTTGGAAAAAGCTTTGTCGGATTTTTTCTGGTTGTGCCATCCTTTAAAGGACCCTAGGAGCACTGAAGCTGGACCCCATTGATCGCAAAACAACGTCAGTCTATTGCAGCAGATGGTAAAGCATCAGAAAAACACAATTTGCCCTTTTCATTTTCTTTCATGGTTTGGCATAAAACTTCCGACTAAAGATATGAAAATCAGAGGCCGGCCCTTAACTTTAGTTCGGCAGTATTAATGGGAAATAGACACGAGCGTTAGCGAGTGTCGATTTCCCATATTCCGCGGTACGAGATTTTCTATCTTATTTAGACCACGCTTTCCTTACACTATCTGTATTTTTTAACCAAACCTCTAAATAATGAAAAAGAGTAAATCTCGCTGTGATATTAAA
The DNA here is from genome assembly GCA_948146395.1 of Fragum whitleyi. Taxonomy (NCBI): domain Eukaryota; kingdom Metazoa; phylum Mollusca; class Bivalvia; order Cardiida; family Cardiidae; genus Fragum; species Fragum whitleyi. Next base: position 65,195,197 of record OX411549.1, on the reverse strand, counting down.
CTAATCAAGTGTGAATATGCTAAAAATGACTTATGAATCTATTTCCGTTACCATTTTCAGATCTTTTTCACTTTTGTGACTGTCGAAAGACTAAAGGGAAAAAGGACTATATAAAATGCTCGTCATCTTTTTGAAATGACTCGGCCCCCAAAACCTGTCGAGATTCACGTGCAAGACACACTACAATCGTATATCTGTAAATGCAACGCTCGGACTTGTATCTGTTATATATACTTTTGAAATGCCTGATCTCTGAATGGCCAATTCGCTTCAAGCGTGGTCTAACAGCTAGATAGAGAGAGAACACGTTTACTGTCATGAATTCATTCGTTGCAGGTAGGATTTAAAACGTTTCAGTTTATTTTTCTAAGGTTTAAATGTTCCTTTGTACTTTAAGTCTAAAGTCTTAATTTCAAGCACGCAATGAGCGACGAGGAAACAACATATGCACGGCAGCACCGTTTGCGAATGTTTACAAGAAGGTCTACAACATAGCCTAGATGCTAGTTTTCAGCAAGGCATTATCTAGAGACATTTAACTGTTGTTACAAACATATTCACGTCAATTTTCAAGTTTTTCAAACTAAATGCAATAACAGAAATTCATAATAGACAAAGACATTCCAGAAATCAATAAAAAAGATCGGACTTTTCTCTCGGATGCTTTTAATTTTTCGTTCAGAGAACGGTGGTTAATATTATTGCGCTTACATGAATTTTAATCTTTCCAACGAATTTCGTTTATCTCAAAGCTTTTATATAGTTTTAAGCCCCGATAAATAGTATAACATGTTATTGTCTTACAATATCAATGTTACCTTGTCTCGGCTGTGAAAAATCATCATTACTAGGCAAAGTATCTTCATTATAAATTTTCCCAACCTCGGCCATATAACATTGATATTTCAAAACACTATCATGTTATTCTCTATATATGATCAACAAGATAATAAAGAATAATCAATGACGCGAAAATGATTTTTTGACCATACTCGAAACTTATTTCGTCTATTTATTCAACCATTATCATTTCTCTTTTGTCTAGTAATGAAATAAAAAAATAAAAAAAAACTTTCTCAGAGACTAAAAAATAACGTGATTGATTGGATAAAAGTATCCCCTTCTAAATGAATTTTGACGCTTATACATCATATACTCCGTTGAAAAGGTAAACTTTGATATTTTGCCAGAAAGACTTCATAGTTGGTGCAAACAATCAATGTTAAGCACTTCTGAAGTGACCAAGATACAAGTTCCTAGTTCCATACCAATTGATTGAATCTAGAAGGGGCGGTAAAATTTGGTTCAATCGTTGGGAAAGGAACAATCGGCTCGAAATTACATTTGAATGTTAGTTTAATATAAACATACCACAACTTACCTTTATTTTGACATTAAGCTTAAAGCTTCCTACTGACAAAATGATAGCATCTTAAGAAAATGCCAACCATATATAATAGTTTGAGGTGCATCAACATGATCATATACTTTTGGCATAGAGTTAAGTATAACATTTTTAGAAATACCAGTAAAATGTGTTTGACTATGACCATGAATTAAGGTTCATGTAAAGTGTTTGAGACCAAATATTTAGGGCACTTCATTAGCCAAGAAAAAAAAGTATGTCCAGGTATATTAGATATCAAAATGAAGCTATTCGTGAGCACAAGCAGTTAGGCAACATAAGACCGCCATAGCTATAGCGGTATAGCTAAAACATTGAGGAAAAGGGTAATTTTGTACTGAGCAAGCAACTGCATGACGGGTGCATAAAATTGCCCCGTATTTTAACAAAATACAGTCTAAAGTACTATCCAGGTAGTGCTACAAACGTTGATATAAAACTCAGTCTCAAAAGGCTCTTTTGAAACAATCTATTTCCATTTATTTTGTCAACATACATGTCAAACCGGTTTGGTCTGTTTTCAAAATAGATGTAAGGTATGGTGCAAACTCACACCATAATAATGTGAACTATTTTCTGCGATTTATTTCAAATTATAGTTTTTTAGCTCACCTGAGCACGAAGTGCTCAAGGGAGCTATTGTGATCGATCGTTGTCCGGCGTCCGTCTGTCCATCTGTCCGTCTGTCCGTCACGGCGTCAACTTTTTCTTTAAACGACATCTCCTCCTAAACTTATGGGTCAAAATCAACCAAACTTGGCAGAAATATTCCTTGGGTGGTCCCTTATGAAAATTGCTCAAATGGAAAGGATCCGTGCCATATCACGGGAAAAGGGGCCTTAATGACAAATTTCTTGTTTTCACTCAAGAAGCCACAAATATGGTCCAATCTTCATGAAATTTGGTCAGAATGTTTGTTAGGTCATGAGGATGAAGTCTATTGAAAATGGGAAGGATCCGTGCCATTTCACAGAAAAAGCCGCCTTAATGACAATTTTGTCAACAATATCTTTAAACGACATCTCCTCTTAAACTTATGGGTCAAAATCAACAAAACTTGGCAGAAATATTCCTTGGGTGGTCCCTTATGAAAATTGCTCAAATGGAAAGGATCCGTGCCATATCACGGGAAAAGGGGCCTTAATGACAAATTTCTTGTTTTCACTCTAGAAGCCACAAATATGGTCCAATCTTCATGAAACTTGATTAGAATGTTTGTTAGGTTATGAGGATAAGGTCTATTGAAAATGGGAAGGATCTGTTCCATTTCACAGAAAAAGCCGCCTTAATGACAATTTTGTGAACAATACCTTTCAACGACATCTCTTAAACTTATGGGTCAAAATCAACCAAACTTGGCAGAAATATTCCTTGGGTGGTCCCTTATGAAAATTGCTCAAATGGAAAGGATCTGTGCCATATCATGGGAAAAGGGGCCTTAATGACAAATTTCTTGTTTTCACTCTAGAAGCCACAAATATGGTCCAATCTTCATGAAACTTGGTCAGAATGTTTGTTAGGTCATGAGGATGAAGTCTATTGTAAATGGGAAGGATCTGTTCCATTTCACAGAAAAAGCCGTCTAAATGACAATTTTGTCAACAATATCTTTAAACGACATCTCCTCCTAAACTTATGGGTCAAAACCAACCAAACTTGGCAGAAATATTCCTTGGGTGGTCCCATATGAAAATTGCTCAAATGGAAAGGATCCGTGCCATATCACGGGAAAAGGGGCCTTAATGACAAATTTCTTGTTTTCACTCTAGAAGCCACAAATATGGTCCAATCTTCATGAAACTTGGTCAGAATGTTTGTTAGGTCATGAGGATGAAGTCTATTGAAAATGGGAAGGATCGGTGCCATATCACAGGAAAAGGCGTCTTAATGACAATTTTTTTGTTTACTCTCTAGAAGCCACAAATATGGTCCAATCATCATGAAACTTTGTCAGAATGTTTGTTAGGTCATGAGGATGAACTCATTTGAAAATGGGAAGTATACGTGCCATTTCAAGGGAAAAGGAGCCTTAATGACAATTTTCTCGTAAGAGCTCCAAACGCCACAAATATAATCCAATCTTCATGAAACTTGATCAGAATGTTTGCCAGGTCACAAGAATGAACTCTGTTGAAAATGGGAAGGTTCATGCCATATCATAGGAAATGGGGTCTTAATGATAATTTACTTGAAATATCAGGTGAGCGATTTAGGGCCCTCAGGGTCCTCTTGTTTAATTCAATGATCTACAATTTTACTATATATTTATCATTCTGTGAAATAGAAATTGATATATTGCTAAACAACTTTACAGGTATATAAACAATTAATGTCTATTTATGTTGTGATAACACACCATACCCTAAAAAGATCTACACGTTTATAAAATAAGAATGACATATATGGCATATGTGTTCATAAAATAAGTCAAAATAAATTGCTTGCATAACTACGTTTTGGGGCTGAGTTTTATACCAATGGTTGTAGCACTACCTGGATGGTACTTTAGGCTAGACTTTGTTAAAATATGAGCCAATTTTATCCAACAGTCATGCAGTTGCTTGTTCTGTACAAAATGACCCTTTTCCACAATGTTTTGGCTATACCGCTATAGTTATAACAGTCTTATGTTTTTCAACTGCTTGTGCTCATAAATAGCTTCATTTTGATATATAATATTCCTGGACATACTGCTTTTTCTTGGCAAATGAATGCCCTTAAAATTGGGTCTCAAACACTTTACATGAACCTTAAATTAATTAAACTATTAATTTCATTTTGTATTAAGGCATGAAAAGTAGCTATTTCACGGGAACACAAATTACAATTTCAGTGAAATATTCGCATCTGAAAGACGACCCCTTGTTTTACGATTAACAACAAAAAAATTCGATAGCCAAAACTCAAATCATTTGGAGCAACACCAAAAGCACTAATAACATGTTCAAGATGATTTGACACGGGCTAGCACTTTTTTAAATCATGTATCAAATAAAAACATACATCACATTTTGGGTTGATACAGTGAATTACCTGTTCTCTGTAGAATGACAAGTCAGCATTTTGTTATCATGAATTTTCAATCTGTCGGCTGATTGAAGTTCCCCAAAATTCTGAACTTGTCACTCCCAGATTCAAATATTTAGGTCGATGAATAAATAATGAAAAATCAAATAGTTATGTGTGAAAAATACGAGAGAGCGATATAAGGCGTTTAAAAACGAGTCCGAGGTACATCTTTTACAATCCTTTTTTGTTTCTAAAATGTTTTTTATCGTCCTTAGCCCTTGCGAATTTCGCCTATTAATACTAAGAAAATTTCATTTCCAAGAAAATTTTATTTCCAATCATTTCTAGTCGCCCTCTTGGATTACACTTTAAAAAATCGCGGAAGCATTAGGATGCCTTGAAGAAAAAATCCCTTCTTTGGACGATAAACAATCTTGGCGTTTGTTATTATTGATCTATAATGACCTGGCACTCATTAAATATTCCTTTTGACCCCTATCAATAGTCGCAAAATATGTTTCTTTATATAGCCTTAAACTCGTGACGTTTAGATCTAATCAAATGTAGCACATCTCCTCGTACACACGGAAATTTAGCGGTGGTAGTAAGATTGATGCCCCTTAACTTAGAAGTCATGAGTTCAAGTCGGATCATTACCATATATTATTTTTTTCTTTTCTTAGGCAATAGTCTTTTAAGAACCTATTTTGATACAACAATATTGCATTAGGCTATTGGTATTTACCACAGTTATCTTTCCGCCAAACTTTAATTTGATTTAAAAATTTGATCATTGCAATGTGTTGTCCATTCAGCTCTGTAAATAAAAACGGTGCATTACGAGGTCGCATTGGAAACGCAATGAATTATGTATCTCGTTTTTGTTGTTCAAATAAATAGTAAGCGAAACTGAATAATTGAAATTTTGAATGTATCTATATTTGAAAGATGCAGAGGCAGGTTTTTTTATTCAATTACTTACTTAAGATACCAAAAACCTATACCGGGTTTTGACTACGTTGATCGAATTCCGGTTTAAGAGTGATTAGGTTATGGATTTCAAAAAGTTAAATATCTTCATATCTTATAATTCAATATCATGAAGCTAATGAGATCTGTATTGGGGCTGCTTTTAGGTACAAGCTTATTAAATATTAAATTGTGTTTAACCAATGTGTATAAAAACAATTTTTATCTGAACAGAATGCAATAGTCTTGGTTGGTGCAAATAACTAATAGTGAATGATATAAGAATAATACAGTATCAATTGCAATTGACAGAAAAACCCTTTAATTTAATCTTTATTTTAAAAGATAATTGAAAAAAAATCAAAACATTAATCATGATCACAAGGATAAAAATACGTTTTCCTGTCGGGTATTGAACTCGACCCGACAACTTATAACGTTACGGGAAGACGCCTGTAACCACTGTACTACAACGACTCTTTTATTAGATGTGAAGTAATTAATACAAATAAACAATTAAATAAAATTGAATTACGCTGCGGGAATACTCGAGCACTGACGGAAGATAATGAGCGCCAGTTCATTTTAGATAAATAATACAGTGTATGATTTAAGAACGACAACTCTGTCAACGATGTAAACATTGGAACACCGGTATTCTTTGGAAATCGTCTGGGTATCAAGGTGGTCATATTGGAAGAATAATGCGGTCTGTGAACACTCAATCCCCTGAGATGAGTATTTAAAATCGAATTTGTCTGGATGAGTGTTTGTCGCTAAAACTACATTGTTATCAGATTTCGAGCTTTCGGAAAATGCCTCATGTCAAAGAAGACAGAAACAGTCGGATTTGGATACATGTAGCTATTGTTTAAGAACCATTACAGAGTGTTCCCTCGTTCTAATTTTTTTTCCAAGATTGTTTTGTTTAGTTTTTGTTTTTCTAATTCATGTTGGGTTTCATCTTATCCGATAATCAGTGAGTCAGACGGATCCAGAAGGGAGGGGTTGTCAATGAACGCGTCTTCTAAAGACAAATATGTTCTCCGTCTCTGGGATAATTATCAAAATTGCATAATTATTAAAAAAAAACATCCCTACTTGTATGCTTGAACCTCATATGCAGATATCCCGAACCTTTGATTTGGCTTTAATGTATCATTTCAGTAGTCTGAGCAGGGATCAAGCTGCTTGAAAAAGGTAGTTTCTACAGTGTAACTGAAACGTGTTATGGCCACTAGAGATAATGTCAAAATTTATTGCACTCCGTAAGAAATCGTCAGAAATTTCAGTAGGTTTGAACCCGGTACGGTATAAAGAAATGTTATCTCCGAGAACGCTTACTTTACAGATTGCGCATCCTAAAGTTTACCTTCATATACATTTAGTTCACATATGACAAAATACTGATTTGTTTGAACCAATTTTAAATCAATGTACCGTCCAGGTTGTGAAGATGGTTGGAGTTTGTGACTAATTACAAATACACCTTGTGTTTCTGTGAACATCACTGATTCCATAGGTTACTCTCATGTTCCTAAGTGAATCTGAAAGGTGATATAAGGTCAGATAGAAGTTCAAACATTATTGTGCTCTAAGAAAGGTCCATTTTTCATAAAGAGGTAGATGATAAAAACAATAATAGCAGTAATCCACAATGCAATTATAGAATTTTATAACTAAATAAAAAAAAATGAAACGATAGAAATGTCTAAAGTAAAACAAAGTGATGAAATCTTATACTTCTTATCTATCTATAACTATAATGATTTGTAGAATTAGCCACATGGTTCACAATTTTTCATGTCCATGTCAATATTTGCGGATTCGTATATAAATGTGATTAGGTTTTTAGTTTCATACGTCCATAAGATCAACAAATATTATCTTCATTTCTTCTGATTTAATATCATAAAGTTTAATTGTTAATCTCTGTCAGTAAAGAATCAGATTTCATACGGGTCTTCTTTTTTCGGAAGTTTATAAAACAGCCATAAACTCAACTGTTTTCATTGGGAAATAAACCCAATTTTGCAGCCAATCAGAATGCATGATTACTATTCGACGTACAAGAATCGAATTTTAAAGATTAAGTGCGATTATTTTCCCTGCTACATGTAAACAGTTCTTTGACAAATCTTTCAAGCTTAATCGCAAAACAGAAGTGAACTTGCGTGAGCTTAATCTCTCTATAAACCGCACACTGTGAATGTTGTATAGTCCGTTTGACTTCTATATGGACCAACCTTTTCATCAATTACATAAAATTGCGCTTGAAAGAAGGATTTGTATGTGGTAAAATCTTAATTTCAGCTTAATACCATTCCAAAAAAAATTTTTTGAAAACAAAACGATTTCAAAATAATGATTTTGTCTATCTAGTTAATGATAATATTTTCGCCTTTTCCGCTCTTAAACACGAGGGGTGATTGAGGCTGTTCAGAATTAAAAAATGTAAACATAATTGTAAAAACACGTGGCTTTATACAAAACACTTGACAGATGAAATGACCAGTTTTCCTTATTTGGACATACTAATTAGCATATCAACGGCCAGGTCATCTTAAACTGAAATACCACGTGATTTTTACCGTTATAATTCGCCTTCTTATCAAGTTTTCCTCGTGAAATTCCCAACGACTTCGTAAAATAATGCTTTTTGATTGGTCTTAACTTGGGAATATGGGGTTCATCCCAAAATCGATAAAACAATTATCAATTATCTGGTCAAACGGTTTCTGAACAAAGAGAGAATGTATTGAGATTTGATATCAAAAGGTAGTAATAATCTTCGACAAACTTAATTTTATAAAAATATTCGAATTTTACCAAAACAACTTGCTTCAAATCTTTCACTTTTGACTCGGCCCCTATGCAAATCAGTACTATTATTGGTTATACATTTCGCTGTTCCGTTTAATAAAGACACAAGTAGGTATGAAAAGGTGAAAGTTAACATGTAGACGGACGGACAAAATCATTATTTTACGTTCAAAAATTCTGAAAAACAAAATACGTCATGGTATAAATTGGAAAATATGACATGACAAGAAAAAAATACGTTTTATTAATTCATTTCTGAGATTTTCGGCGAAATGTTGGTCCATATAGAAGTCAAACGGACTACTCGGCTAAGATCGACTTTGTACCGGGGTTCCGAATCATGACTAGTGGCTGCACAAAACTGACACTGATCTGGATCCCGTCGTGAATCGCCATTGATAGCTAGAGATTATACCATGCAAAAATCCCATTGTCGTGAGTGCTGTTTGATGTGATGTTCACACTAGTTTTATCAATCATTTTTTTTTGTTTTTAGGATTAATCAAAACACGAAGATCTGTTTGAATTTGCTTCTTTTCATTTCCATGTTGATCTTAGAATAATGATTTATTTACTAGATATATTCTTTTTACAATGTAACAACCATTCCTTCGCGTATAAAAGGTCAATTGATACCCTCTATATATATTCCGTCTGTACCTATTGTATCTAAAAGAAAATCGAACCCGCATGCGTGCGTGTGTGTGTGCGCGCGTGATGGTGTTTGTGTACACGTTTATGTGTATGTGTTTTACTTTTTAAAGTTCTTTCACTGATGAAAGGACCATTTTCACTCAGTTAATGCAAACACTTTTGTTGCGTTTAAAATTTTAATAAATAGTAATTAGAATTAAGACAATTTCCAACGGCGTTTCTGCATGAAGACTTCAATGACATTTACATAAATCATGGTCTCCTCAAACAGTTTGTGCAATACCAAATCCATTAAGCATCTGCGGTATTTCTCTAATATGTCTAGGCAGAGTATTTGAATGTCAATTGTGAAGCGAACGGAGGAACAACAGGATACTGCGTAAAGACAACGCATGTTCCATAAATTAGTCCGTGCTAGATTATTCAAGATTGTCCTTCGGGGCAGACAAAATCCTACCTGCGACGTCGTTAAAGTGCAACTAACCATACTAGTGGACAAACGTCTTGTCTTGTCCGGTTTCGCGAATATTCAAATAAGGCAAACCTTTATTTATGAGAAATAGAATATGAATGTATGTAGCATCATTGTAAAGCAGACGGTTAAACCTAAAAATCTACGATGGTTTAGTAAAATTTTGATCTACGGTCTTCGAAATAAACCCGACTTAATAATCAAAGCGAAGGCAGAGTTTTAATGAACAAAAATCGTGCATACAGGTACACAGTATCCACCTTAATGGCTTCGTGCAGATATTTTTCTTAAAAATGGAAAGGGGCCATTACAACGTTTTTTAAACTATTCTACTAACGTTTTTAAAAATGCGGCCTGGTGAACCCTAAAATTTAAGTAAAAGACGCATTCTTCATTTACAACGCCTGATTAATTAAATGCGTGTTTTCTTACTCCAAAAATTGCAGAAAAACGTCTATGTTTCATGATCTAATAAAAAATAAAACGCAAAAATGAATATAACGTTTCTGAAATGTACCCATTTTTTCTACCAACTTTTAAGTGTATTCATGTTGGATTATCAATTCAGAAAGGTTCTCTTAGAAAACTTAACTATTCTTTTTCGTACGGAGCTTGAAAAAATGTAAAACGTCACTAACGTCGTTTGGACGAAATAAACGTCATTTGTGATCCGATGCCGTTGAAAACAGTCCCTTTGTTTTGAAGATTAGGTCGATATTGCTGAGCTATATGTTTTCTAATGACATCGACAGGAATTCCTTCTTCTTGAGACATAAATTGTTTTTCACTAATTGCTGCCGCTCCACATGTCTATGATTTTGTCAAGATTAAGACTCTCATTTTTTGCAGACGCTCTCTCAGTTTGCAGTCACTGACCCCAAATATTATTCAAGATGGTTGGTGACTTAAGATGGAAAAGTTCATCGGGCAGGTGTAGGAATTTATCTGGTGAGCCGGAGGCAACTTATGCAACTTTAGCAGCGGTAGCAGCCTCATGGGATCGCCAACAACGTCGTGGAAGTGCTGTGACAGCGCAGTAACAACGCAGTATAAGCCCAGTGTAAACGACATAGAATGGCGACAATACTGCGATCTTCGGGGTTTCACGACGTCCTAACTGCTCTTCTATGGCGTACCTACTTCGAAGTTTAGAACTGTCAGTACAAATACTTATTGAATATATATTCCGATTGTAATAAAACGAAGATCATTTAATGGTAAATGAGCGGCGAAAGGCAAGATTGTAGACCAAGAAATCTTAAATGCAACAGCTTCAGAATGATACTAATAACATGCATTTTTTTTCAATCTTGTTTTGACGATTTCCCTGACAGTTTTGCGAATTTATCCTTTCCTTGCTCTTGTAGGCTTATTTTTACTTCCAACCATCAAATAACTGACAAGGAGGAATAATTGATACTTTAATATTCTCAAGTACCCAAGTATCGCAGTAAACTCGCCGGGAGAAGGCAGTAGACTCGCTATGAGAGCGTAGAGTAATCGCCTTAGCAAGTGCTATCCATGCGACTTTACGATCAAACAAATTGTCCATTATATTATTCTTATCATGTATAAATGAATAAAGTATGGTAAAGGCCTACGTCCACGCGCTGTCTGAGCGGTTACGCGCATTTCTAGACTAGTAAATACATCAATTATAGTTTTTTTGATTTATGAAAGACGTCCAAATTCATTGTCTGTGTAAGATCGAAAAATAAACCCAAAAAACAGACAATCAAACAAACAAACATTTTCCTTTCCTGTTAGAAATGTAGCAAATACTTTACCTATTTTGATATAATGCTATGTAATTATTTTATGTGCGTGCATACAAAATATTTAAATTTGTAAAATTTGTTCATTGAAGTACGAATATCTACAACTAACTTTGTATTACACAGTTAATAATATCGTAAAATTGACATTCATCTTAATCAAAACCATTCTAAATCGCTCACTCATTGCTCCATTTATTCTTTCGAAACACTCACTCAAGTCATTCAAAAACACTCCAAAACCACTTAAAAACATAAGATTTACAACTGCATTCAAAATAAAAATCGATAGATTAAATCCACGCGTTCACTAACATAATTGAACTTTGTAAGCGCATGATGGGTTCGTTATGGCAAAGAAAGCTATTCATATAATCTGTATGCATATTTTATTAAAGGGGGTAATCTTATATCGCTATTTTTGCTCATCCTGAACAAAATTATCGATATAAGATTACACCCCTTTAATTTCACTCAAAGCTCCCTCAACACACTCAATGAATTTTATTTGAAAATCATTCCAAAATCATTTATCATGACAATTTCATGATGCTGTTAACTTTATGACCAACCACGCGAAAAGAGACCACCCGGGACTCTGTAAAATGGAAATTAAGAAAATGAGATGGAATCCAGCAAAATTCAACCAGAGCTTTTCAAAAAATGGTTTCAATCAAAGCATTGAACGTACTGATAGTGGACGTTTTATGTTGGCACAGAAGAGTAACGCTTCCATTTGATGCGAAAATAGAAAGTGTATACATATGATAAACTGAAAATCTCCCGACCCAAGTTACGAGCTTCCTGAATATGACCCCCTCACCCCACCGACCATTGATTCCTTTGTTAATGATATATTTCCGAGAGTGACAAATTAAAAATAATCGTAGATCTTGACTTTTTCATTTCTTAACACATGTCGTCGAACGTCAACAAAGACTGTAATTACAAGGTTTTAATTTCTTTCGAAATTATGTGAAATGTGTTTAAAAAGTGATTGTCTGATTCCATTGTGTTTAGCAGCGGCGGATCCGGACGTTTCGGATGATTCAAACAACCCCCTCTAAAACCCAATTTATTTCATTTCTTAAGGTGGCAATGGACAGCGGCCTCCCGACTCTATAAACCGGAAATGGGTTTAGTTTATTTTAGGGCTCTTTTTGCTCGTTGTTTACAAAGACCGGTTTTCATAAGATTCTGCTTATGGAAATAATGTAGAAAAATTATGTTAAAATTTCATTACTTAGCTTCTTTTCAACATTTGATATCAAATGAATGACAAGATCATTAAATTTAACAATAAAAATGAGTTAAAGCGTCATTCAATTAGGAGGGGTCATTTTAAAATAACGAAAATATTTCTTATTTGCATGGAAAGGTATGCTGAATTTTTTACCAAATAAAGGAAAAATATGGGTTTTAAACATATCGGAAAATGAGAAAAATTCATTGGGTAAATTTCTTCAAAAAAAAAAAGGTTTTTGTGACAATTTTACCCAGTAAAATTACAAGAATTAGTGCTTTTTTAACTTTTGGAAGCAAATTGTGCAAATGTAATTGATCAAAGAGAAATTTTCTTGGCAACAGTAATCGTGTACATGTACAAGGTCTATCAAAACGTATGTGTTTTATAGCTATAAGCTAGAGCTGAGTTTATACTGGACCTAAAACGAATATAAACGTTTTACTGAAAAATTGCCAATACCACTCAAGGGCGGATAACTCTAAAATCAAAACGAGCATGGAAAGGTACCTTCAAATTTTGATATAGTGATTACACAATATTAATCTACAACATATGTGAACAAGAAAGAAATTCATTGGGCGGAAAAAATGACGCCATGTGTCCATTGCTACCTTAATACATAATTACAATTTCCCTTGCAATTCAATACAAATTCCAGAAGTGAAAACAGCTTGGCAGATAGAAAAGATTAAATTCAGGCTACACAGTTGTGCTGTCTGATCTTAGGATACACTGTCTAACTTGCATATGATTTATTTGTAAAACAATTTGAAACAAACTCATTTCTGTGTCCAAAAAAGAAAAAAAAAAAAAAAAAAACAAGATTATGGTAAAAACTGTGCAATATAAGGAGAACGAAACCTCCTTTTGGATGTTCGAATGTCCTGTAAAGAAATCTTGGATCCGCCTTATTCTATATTTTTTTGTAGAAAAAAGGTCTTGAAACGAACTCATTCATGTGTCCAAAACAGAAAATTTGAAATCAGAAGAATACTGGTTAAAATTTAGGAATATGAGGAGAACGAACCCGCCTTTTGTATGTTCAAACCCCCTGGATCCTTGATCCGCCGTTGTATAAAATATCACTACTTAAATTCTGTTGTTATCCGCTTTAAAAAAATTCAAGAAGTGGACTTTGTCCCGCGAGTTTCATTCTCAAATGCAAAAAAAATATTAAGTGTTAATATTGTTATATATAAACTATAAATAAACCTAATGGTATTTACCGTGTCTATTTTTAGACTGGGAATTTTCTTATCTCTTGATTCTGTTAGGTAAATGTATGTAGAATATTGTAGATCTTTCTAGAAAGGCCTTTTGGAAGGTGATTCAGACTCTAGAGTATTCTTATGTTCTTTGCTATTCCAGATTGTTCTATAGTATTATATAAAGGGGTTCCTACAGCATTCTGGGTTCACTTGTTTTAGACTTATGGTTTCATTTAGTAGTACTGTGATAAACTAAAAGGGGATTTCTTGTTATCTTAAAAGTGTGTTTGAAAGCGTGTTTAATTTTAAATTCAGATATTATTGGACTTATTATTTGTGGACCAGGGACTTAATTAAATTGGATCTAAAATTAAAACTTTAGGATTAAACATTCAAGGTATTGTAATTTGTTTTTGTAAAGTTTCATATTGTCAATAATTCTGTTATTATTGTCAATAAATATTGTTAATTGTAAAGTTTGTTGCTGGCTTCTTTGCTCTTGTTACATTGGCACGTAACATATTGGGGGCTCGTCCGGGATACGAACATCAGACAAACAAACAAAACAAAACAAATCAAACAAATTCTGTAATTAAATCTGCTGTTCAAAATTATTATTTAAGAAATTAATTTCATATTTCAATTTTAATAAATCTAGAGTGTACTTTCACTATTATTTATCATAATCTTACATTCTTATTTGAATACAGCAACAAGCTACCATGTCTTTTGACTTAGAAAAATTTACGCACGAACCTTCCGTGGAGCTATTGAATTTGGGTAAAAAGTCTGATTTGCTCAATCTTGCCAAGCATTATGAATTAAAAGAAGTCAAGTCCTCATTGCGAAAGCATGGAATTAAGAATATTTTGATTCAATATTTTGTTGATGAGGACATTTTTGATGAAAAGGCTCTATCTCTCATTGTTGATGTTCCATCAGTTGCAAGCTCAAGAGAGCTTGAACTGTTAAGACTTCAACAAAGGGAGAAGGAATTGGAAATTGAAAGAGAAAGAGCACAATTAGAAATTGAAGAAAAAGAAAGAGAAAGGCAATTTCAAAGGGAAAAGGAAGAAAGGGAAAGAGAAAGAGAAAGGGAAGAGAGAGAAAGAGAAAAGGAAGAGCGAGAAAGAGAAGAGAGAGAAATAGAAAGAGAGAGGGAAAGAGAAGAAAGAGCATTTCAATTACGATTAAAAGAATTAGAAATTCAAGATAGAGCAAATCAGCCTAGATATATGTATAATGACCATTTTGATGTAACAAAACATTTTAGGCTTGTCCCACCATTTCAAGAAAATGAAGTTGATACATATTTCGAACATTTTGAAAAAGTTGCAAATAACTTGAAATGGCCAAAGGAGCAATGGACCTTACTTCTCCAAAGTGTCTTAGTAGGAAAAGCTCGCAATATTTATTCGTAACTTAGAACAGAACAAAGCAATGATTATGATACTGTAAAAGAACTCATTCTCAAAGGTTATGAGCTGGTACCAGAAGCATACAGACAACAATTTAGAAGTTGTAGAAAAGAATCTGGCCAGACTCACGTTGAATTTGCAAGAAACGAAGAAAAATTATTTGACAGGTGGTGCTATTCTAAGAAAATAGACCAAAATTATGATAATCTTAGACAACTTATATTAATTGAACAATTCAAAAATTGCATTCAATCTGACATTAAGTCACATTTAGATGAAAAAAATGTTGAAACTATACATGAAGCAGCTCGTTTAGCTGATGATTACTACCTTACACACAAAAATTATTTTGTTAATAAAGCAAAACCTGCTTCCTCACATCCCCAAAATAAATCTATGTCTGGTGATTCATCTAGCATGTCTAGTCAATCGAATTCACCTAAGCCAAAGTCTACTGGTGAAACCAGTGTCAAAAATCCCTTATCTCGAGTACATTGTACTTTTTGTAAAAAACCAGGTCACCTTATTTCAGAATGTTTTAGATTAAAAAGGAAGAAGGAACTGAGTGCAGCCAAACCTACAGGGCTCACTAGCCTTCAGCCTAAATCACAGCCTTCTTTTGAGTTAAATTCAATTGTTAAGGCAGAACCAAATTCTGATTCCTGTATGGAGATTTTTGAACCGTTCATGTTGGATGGTTTTGTATCACTTTCAGGTGATATGTGCCCACCTACCCCTATTAAAATTTTAAGAGACACAGGAGCTTCTCAATCTCTTATTTTAGCAGATGTTCTGCCTTTTTCTGAGAAGACTTCGTCTGGTACTAGTGTCCTTATTCAGGGTGTAGAGTGTGGTATTATTAATGTTCCTCTTCATAAGGTTAATTTGACCTCGGATTTGGTTACTGGTTCTGTGGTTGTTGGTGTTAAACATTCTTTACCATTTAAAGGTGTACATTTATTGCTAGGCAATGACTTAGCTGGAGATAAGGTTGTTGTTAATCCTCTTGTAACTGACACACCTAATGTAGGTCAAACAGATGATCCTATTTTGCAGGAAATACCTGATTTGTACCCGTCATGTGCAGTAACTCGGGGTATGGCTAAAAAAGCTTCCTTGAAAAATTCAAATGATATTGACTTAACGGATACTTTTGTTGGTCAACATTTCAATGACGAGATTAAAAAGTCTTTTAATCTTAGTCTGCCTGATACTCAGACAGACTCGTCAAAATTTTGTCAGTCATCTCCAAGGTCAAATGACCAAGGTCATGAAACACATTCAAAGTCAAAGTTAATCCAGGAACAGCAAAATGATCCTGAGATTTCAAAGTTAATTGATAGGGCATTACCCGAAAAAGAAATGTCTCAGAATCCTGTTTATTACTATAAAAAGAATGGTATTCTGATGAGAAAATGGCGACCATTTGATGTCCCAGCTGATGACGATTGGGCTGTTCATCACCAAATTGTTGTTCCAAAGTCATATCGCCATGAAATACTTAGTATAGCACATGAAAGTCCAATGTCTGGTCATTTAGGTGTAAACAAGACTTATCACAAGATTATGACTCATTTCTTTTGGCCTGGACTTAAATCGGACGTTTCCAAAAATTGTAAAAGTTGCCACACTTGTCAAATGGTAGGGAAACCTAACCAAGTTATTCCAAAAGCAAGGTTACAACCCATTCCAGCTTTTGATGAACCTTTCAGTCGAATAATATTAGACTACGTTGGTCCTTTACCAAAAACCAAGTCAAGTTCTGAATATTTGTTGACAGTTATGTGTGCTTCTACTCGCTTCCCAGAAGCAATTCCTTTAAGAAACATTAAGGCAAAGTCAATCGTTAAGGCTCTTGTCAAGTTCTTTACTTTTGTTGGCCTTCCAAAATCAGTTCAGTCTGATCAAGGATCAAACTTCATGTCAGGCATATTCCAACAGGTTATGCATGAATTAGGTATCAAGCAATATCGGTCATCTGCTTATCATCCTGAAAGTCAAGGTGCTTTAGAAAGATTTCATCAGACCCTAAAGAATATGATAAGGTCATATTGTTTCGATACTGAGAAAAATTGGGATGAAGGTATTCATTTGCTATTATTTGCAGTCAGAGAATCTGTTCAAGAATCTCTTGGCTTTAGCCCCTTTGAGTTAGTTTTTGGTCATTCTGTTCGTGGGCCATTAACACTCTTAAAAGAGAAATTTCTTGCTGATGATGAAACACCCTTGAACTTATTACAGTATGTTTCTGACTTCAGAAATGAACTGTCTAGGGCATGTGAGGTTGCTAGGTCAAATCTTAAATCATCTCAGAGCAAAATGAAGGCAAGATATGACAAGCATAGTGTTGATAGGAAATTTGAACCAGGTGATAAAGTCCTTGCTCTTTTGCCAATACCTGGCCGACCCTTACAGGCAAGATATTATGGCCCGTATACTATTGATAAGAAAACAAGTGATTTGAATTATATCATCAATACTCCCGGAAGGCGTAAAAATAAACAAATGTGTCATGTGAATATGTTAAAAAAGTATTTTGACAGAGATAGCTCTATTTCAAAACCAATTACAGTTGTAAACACTGTCCCACAAGAATCAAATGTGATTGAATCAGAAGTTAGTTCAGACTTTAGTGAAAAATCTGTTCCTGGTCCACCTAAACTTGAGAACTCTGAAATACTAAAGAATCTTGACGACAAACTTTCACATTTGGAGCCATCTCAACGAGAAGAGCTGAAACAGTTGATTAATGAATATAAACACTTGTTTCCTGACATCCCCACAAGAACTGATAAAATATATCATGATGTCATTGTGGAAGATTCTCAACCAATAAAACAACATCCTTATAGAATTAATCCAGTGAAACAAAAAGCCCTTCAAGACGAAGTGAATTACTTATTGGAGAATGATTTTATTGAACCCAGCCAAAGTAATTACAGTTCACCATGTATATTAGTTCCAAAGCCAAATGGAACATACAGAATGTGTACTGACTATCGAAAAGTGAACTCAGTGACAAAAACTGACTCTTTTCCAATACCAAGAATTGATGACTGTATTGACAAAGTCGGTAATTCTAAATATGTCACCAAATTTGACCTTCTCAAAGGATTCTGGCAAGTTCCGCTCACTGATAGGGCTAAAGAAGTATCAGCATTTGCTACTCCAACTGGTCTGTACCAGTACAAAGTTATGCCGTTTGGGATGAAAAATTCTCCTGCGACGTTTCAGCGGCTTGTAAATATGGTTATAGCTGGCTTAGATGGCGGTGACGCATACATCGATGACGTCATCATCTACACAGACACATGGAGTGACCATATTCAAAGAATCAAACAATTCTTCGACCGTCTCAGTGATGCAAAATTGACTGTTAATCTGGGAAAAACAGAATTTTGTCATGCTACTTTTACTTTTTTAGGACATCTTGTGGGACAGGGTCAAGTTAAACCTTTAGAATCTAAGGTCAATGCTATCTCTGAGTTTCCTGTGCCTGCTACTAAAATGCAACTGATGCGATTTCTTGGTATGGCTGGCTACTATAGAAAGTTTTGTAAGAATTTTTCTATAATAGCTGAACCTTTAACAAATTTATTAAAGAAAAATGTTAAGTTCAAATGGAATGATAACTGTCAAGTTGCCTTTGATCGCTTGAAAGCCAAACTAAAGAGCACACCAGTTCTTTTAGCACCTGATTTTGACAAATGTTTCAAATTAGCTGTTGATGCAAGTGATGTTGGTATTGGTGCTGTTCTCTTGCAAGAAGACGATGATGGTATAGATCATCCAGTTTGTTATTATTCTAAAGAATTAAACAAACATCAGAAAAACTACTCCACCATTGAAAAGGAATGTCTTGCTCTGATTTTGGCAATCCAACATTTTGAAGTTTATTTAACATCTGCAACTTCTCCCATAGTTGTATTCAGTGATCACAATCCCTTAAGTTTTCTCCACAAACTTAAGAGTAAGAATCAAAGATTATTGAGGTGGAGTTTGTCACTTCAAGAATTTGATCTTGATGTAAGACACATTAAAGGAAAAGACAACATTATACCAGATGCTCTGTCAAGAGTCTAAAATTTTGAATTGTCTTATCTTTAATAAAACATTGAATTTAACAGTTACTTTTCACTATATTTTTTGTATATATGTATGTATGTTTGCATATATAACTCTTTTTCAATTCTTTTGATGAAAAATATTTGTATTTTCATGCTAGATGTGTGGAAATGTTTCAACGAATCATGATATTATCAATTGTGTAAGGTATATTATCATTGTATATGCTAAAGATATTTCAAAAAGAAAGATTTATTTCATAAACCTTTCTTTTTTCTTTCAAGGGGGAAAGTGTTATATATAAACTATAAATAAACCTAATGGTATTTACCGTGTCTATTTTTAGACTGGGAATTTTCTTATCTCTTGATTCTGTTAGGTAAATGTATGTAGAATATTGTAGATCTTTCTAGAAAGGCCTTTTGGAAGGTGATTCAGACTCTAGAGTATTCTTATGTTCTTTGCTATTCCAGATTGTTCTATAGTATTATATAAAGGGGTTCCTACAGCATTCTGGGTTCACTTGTTTTAGACTTATGGTTTCATTTAGTAGTACTGTGTTAAACTAAAAGGGGATTTCTTGTTATCTTAAAAGTGTGTTTGAAAGCGTGTTTGATTTTAAATTCAGATATTATTGGACTTATTATTTGTGGACCAGGGACTTAATTAAATTGGATCTAAAATTAAAACTTTAGGATTAAACATTCAAGGTATTGTAGTTTGTTTTTGTAAAGTTTCATATTGTCAATAATTCTGTTATTATTGTCAATAAATATTGTTAATTGTAAAGTTTGTTGCTGGCTTCTTTGCTCTTGTTACATTAGCACGTAACAATATATAACGCATGTAGAGAATCCAGATGCCCACCAGGGGGCCGTTTTACTAAACATCTTACGATCCTTTTTTGCCTACGTCAAAAATTTAAGTTGCTACTAGATTAGAATCTAAACATTGAATTCTGCTATGCATCATCTTATTGGAATCGTCTTCTAAAGACGATTTCAATGAGATAATACAAGGCAGAATCTAACAAGTAACTAAAAAAAAACAGGAACGATTTAAGATTTTGATTTACGATTAATTTTTTTCGTACGAAGTTTAGTAAAACGGGCCCCAGCTGGAGATTTACTGACGCATGTTGATGAGGAAAGTAAAGCCCCATTATATGAACCTTTTTTACACGGCTTCACTGCGATGATTACACCCTTCATGTAGGCGTTGTATAAGTATTCCTGTGTATTTCCATGATCTGGCGTCTGTTGTCAATACAGAATACATTATACTTGTACACGAAGTAGTATCAGGGAAGACTATCGGTCCAGTATGTCCATACAACAAGCTTTCACGAGTGACCTCCCGTGTACCAAGGGGAAACAATGGGCAAATTTCTCACTCGGTCTGGTATTTTCCATACGCGAACGAAATGTACGCTCGATCTCAAAATTATACATGCTCACATTTAAAAGATGACGTAAGCTATTTACCACTTATATACAATCCATTTGTCGCACCATTTTCAAAACGCACAGTTGTTAGACGGATACAAATCTTTTGTTATAGTAAATTGAACCCTATTTGGTACTATTTTTTGAAAAGCTAAAATCATCTGATTGGATTGTCAAGACGTAGTAACACTGCTGAATGTTATCATCCACCAAACACAAAATAGATGGTGGAATACTAGATATCGGAGCTACAGCCTTTTCAAGCTGTAGTAACGACGTCTAAGTCGCAAGTCAACGAAATTATTTAGTAAAATATTCATGGAGTTCAACAGTCATCACTCTCTGAAGGAGTGTGGTGATAGGTCGGTTTTTTTTATTAAAACAGCAATCTGCTAAATAACCGATCGATTACTTTGTCCTTTGACATGAAACTTCTATAATATTTTTAAACGACATTTATCACCTCAAATGCATTGTCATTGAAATGAAACTAATGAAAATTATTGCGTTGCAAACTTAATGCCGTTTATGGCTGTAGGTAAGACGTTTTTGTTGACCATCCACGAATATTTGTGACAAAAATTTCAGAAAAAACGAAGTTCAATAGTCCTCCTATCTTAAACGATTGAATTGATTTGTGAATCGTTGTACCTTTTTTTGACATTTATAGTTGTTCATTAATCGTTTGCTGGTCATTTCTTTAACTTCCGAAATGACAAAGTAGCTTTAATATTATCTCTCCAAAATATATGTACATGACATAAAAAATTAATCAAATACAAATTCTTGTTTGACAAACTTAACACCAGTCTTGTGCTTCAGGATAACAAACTGGTGCAAACTGTTTGCGAATAACACCTCACTTTGGAGGTACACTTGTGGGCAAAGCGGGTTATAATTTGCAAACAGTTCGAACCGTTTTGTCATCCTGAAGGCAAGGCGTAATTGCATTTAAACAACGTTTTTAAGTTTCCTCCTAGTGAACAAAGTTCGATCAATGGCGGAAAATGACAGAGGTCAATATTTTATTTCCTGTTAAAATTAATAGTATGATTAATCATTCGTTTGGATTGATTTGGCCGTGATCTGTGAAATCAAAATGATAAATTAGTTACTCAAACACCAACTGACAAGGTTTACAAAAGTTATAGATATTTTTGTAAAACAATTTTTAATAATAAATCAATACGAGAAAAACTCAATGAATTTAATACGCGGATAAAGAATCACAGTCTTAAAACAACATAAAAAGAAATTTAGTTTCATTTAATTTTTTTCCAAAGGTCACAATATCGCGGTTCAAACAAACCAAATAAAACCAGTGACATATTATAAAATGTAGATATAGACATCTAAAATAATATGATAATGTAAACTTGGTTGAATAAAATATATATAAAAAAAAAATAATAAAAATAAAAATAGTTTAATTATCATCACATTCAATCAAAAGCAATAGCCTTAATATATATGAGCGTTGGAACTTTAGGATTATTAAATATACTTAGCAAAAAAAGAAACTTTACATGACTTACTGAGGGCTGTAGTATCGTTATGAAATCATAAAGAATACAGATGTTACTATTACATGAAATTTGAAGGCAATATCCGTCGGTTAATGGAAGGGTCAGTACCGGATGTTTGTAAAATGATGTTATTTTTGGTGGTCAAAGGACATAGGGGTCGATTTCAAAAATCACAGAAATGAAATCAAGATTGTCGGTGATGTTTTGAGTATAGGTCCTTGACGTTTTCGTGATTAGAGTCGTTCCAATAGCATGATAGACCAACGTCTGAGCTAAATACGCATACCTGTCTTTCAGTTATCCGCCTGTTGATGAAATGAATTGAAAATATGCAATGGTAACAGGGCCTCTACATAACGTCAAAAGTGGCCTATCTCATCTCGGCCGACACTTCATGTGGTTGTAACTGATTTTTTTTGTTAATTAATATGGGTTTAAAGGTCACTTTTGATAGTTTTACATTTAAAATTCGACCGCTGGTGCACCTATCCATAGTTTCTTGTCGCTTCTTACAGTACAGCTAGAGCTTTTATCTGAGGCATCAGTCGCCATTCTCTCCTAGGCGTATAACTTACCAATTATGTGGGAGCGAAATGACATTTATCACAATGCTTTTTGTCAAATATGGGATGAAAGACGGCCGAGCCAGAGGTCGAACCCAGGACCCGATGAATGAAAACCAGACGCGTAACCGATTGTCCTAACCGGGCGCGGCAGTTCTAAACCGAGATGTTAAAATGTGACTTGCCTGTCCCAAGTAGCCAAACTTAAGAGTGGCGTTATAAATAGACATTCAAGCTCTATGTATACCTGTAGTCTGAGTCCTGCCTTTATTCGATTGTTGTTACATAACTGTTTCAATAAAAATGTACAAACAATTTTGTTTTTTCGTGCCGATGCTAAGGAATGATTGTGACTGTGTAACAAAAATCACTCAAAATGAACTTTTGGTAGCTCAACACGAGTATGTGACCAAAACCGGAAGTTATAAACGCATTAGCTCGGATTCGCTTCAATCGCGCAACTTCCTGCGTTTGTGTAGTCTCTGTAGCTAGTCCAACTAACACATGTAAATAGAGTTGGCCTATAGCCACTGTAAGTCATTCAAACAGACAAACAAGTATGTAAAGTTTCTTTTTTTGCTAAGTATATAACCCAAGCGCTTTCGAAACGTGATAAATATGTATATAAGCATGGTTTGTTTAAATCGCACAAGTACAAGTCATAGTCCCAGAAACAAGGAAAACAGAGAAGTGGTTTTAAAAATTTCCTCATTCCTGACTTAAAGAGACTCGATAAAATCGAAGCATGATTTATAACTGATATAGATGTAAACACCCTTAAGATAAACGAGCTTTATCAGATAGCAGGCTTTTCGGGGAAATCTTTCTGGTTCCGTGTACATGTGTATTTCAACAATCGGAAGTACTACGCAATAGGCAAACAAAATAATAGAGGCGCGCTAATCAAATTCGGTCATTTTGGACATTGGTTTCAACTATCATGGCGAGAAACCACTGTTCCCGCTAAATTTTGGCACTATATAATAATCTACCAAAATCTCCATATTCAATCGAAGCATATTAAAGGCATTTGCCTTTCATCATGGGTGTTGTCCAAATGTTGTCCAGTGGTTAAGTTAACCAACGTTTATACAACCGGGTGCTGAAGTCTAATCATCTATTCTAAAACTCTACGGCACTTTAAGAGCGATGTTCTAACAGACTTATAAGCTCACGAGCGATTTGCCGTATCGAAAATGGTGGCAGCAGAAATCGGAAACAAGCGACGAGTAATAGATAAAGACAATATTGGGTATGAATTCATATGCGTATCTAGGACTTAAATATTACACGCACCCAGAAAACGACAACTAATGCATATAAAGGATAAAGGCGATATGAGAATTGCTCCCTTTTTATGATTTGACCGTTGGTGAATAAACAAAACATCGTAACTACAGTTTAGATAAACTGTAGTTTAGGGGTTTGATAATTCATCAACGATGTTTTTCAACGGAACATTATTTCTGTTACGCACTTACGTAATTGCTTAATGGGAGTTACGCCCTTGGAATTTATATTTTGGGGGACATTCAGAACATTGAACAGTTTTCTTAATGATGCCATAAATCAAACAGGAGGACCATAACAAAGATTCCGACCAATTTTATGATTATTGTGCCATATTTGTGGCATCTAGAGAGTAAACAAGATTTTTTCGGTAATTCTCTTTTGACCATGATATCACATGGATCAATACCAATATAAATATGGTTCAACCCTTTAACCTTGAAAACATCCTGACCAATTTTCATAAAAGTAAGACCTCTATAGACTTGTTAACCTGTCCCATGTACGATACCCTAAAAAAATATCGATGGATTGAAGCAAACTCGCCAGTCAAAGACCACTGCAGTGTAAACAATTTAATTTTTGATATCGAAAGACAGAATTAATTGTTGACGCCGGACGATAGACGAGCGAATGCTAGACATTCCATGATAACAAAAGTCCACCTTGAGCAAAATGTGCTCATTTGGTCTAAAAATTGATTGACCTAACAAAAACTCATATAGAATTGGATCATTGTTGACCTCCGTCAATTTTCACTAATGTGTTTGATGTCATGTCTATCTCTTAGTTAAATTTTACTCTATGTTGTACAAATTAGTCAAGAATGTGACAGAACAATATGCCAAATTGTTATTTATTACAAGAAATAATGTATTTATTTGTCCTCGTTCTGAATGCGTCGAATTAACCATTGTCAACAAAACTGTCTTCTTGCTTTAAAAAAATCTTTCTTATGTGAATATATAATTTCATTTTATTTTTAAAAAAAGAAGATACCTCTCTCACGATGCTGCTATTTTACCTTTTGACAAACAGACATTTTATTATATATCTGGCGGTGAAATCTTAGGAATTCCTAGTGTAATAACCTTAGATATCGTCACTGGTGACGATAACACTTTTCGGTTACATTGTAGAAACTCTTTTTTTCAAGCAGCTTTGCTTCCGTTAAGACTACTGAGTTATTACATTGAAGCCCAACCACATATTCAGGATATCTGCATAGGGGGTCAAACATAAAAATAGGGATTTGGTTTTCTAATAATTATTCAATTTTGATTAATTATACAAGCAAAAAAAGAAAATATTGGGCTACATAAGGCGAACTGATTGACATCTCTAGCCTTCTGGATCCGCCACCGAATCATAAATTATCGAGAAAAAAATACAATCAACATGAACTAGGAAAACAGAAACTAAACAACAGAACAATAACTTGAACGAGGGAACATCCTTAAATGGTTCTTAAATAATAGTTATCACAATCCGACTGTTTCTTTCTTCATTGACATTGAAGCCTTTTCCGAAAGCTCGAAATTCGATGACAATGCATTTTTTTGTTCGACAAACAGTCTTTCCAGCACGAGCCTGAGTTGATATTAAATGCTCATTTCTTGAGTGACAACAAACCGCATAATGCTTCCATTAATTCCACCTCGGTAGCCAGTCGATTTCCAAAGAATACCAATGATCCAACGTGTACTTCGTTGACAAAGGCGTCCTTCCTAAATTTATGTCGTCAGAGAAATTGAAAGATTTCTCTCAGCCTCACTTAGAATATTGTTAGATAAGTACTCCAATATGTACTTTAATCATTCGACTGTAAAAGATGAAGGGCATATTTCACAACTAATTTTATTAAATGACGTGTGAAAGTTGGCCAAGTCAGGGTTCAACATCCATGTTTGAGAGCCCAACTCAGTGCGAGAGAAATTTGTGCAAGAGAGTTGAGTGTGTTAAAGAGAGATCAGAGAACTGGTAAAATGGGAAAGAGAGCACTTCGAACGAACAGTTTGTGAGGGATCAGTGCCAAAGGACCATCGCGAGATAGACCAGTGAAAGAGATCAGTGTGTGAAAGAGAGAGAGAGAGGAAGAGGGGGTGGGGAGAGGAAGGGAGGGAGTGAGTGTGTATGTGTGAGAGAGAGAGTGGGAGTGTATGTATCAGAGAGAGATAAAGAGAGAGAGAAAGAGAGAGAGAAAGTGACAGAGAGAGCGAGAGCGAGAGAGAGCATCAGGTATGGAGACGAAGCTGTTCAACACAAAAAACAATAAAGACCTAATTAGGGGGAGGGGACCAATCCTGTTCAGTTCGGCTAAGTGATACCTTTGCCCTAAGTCAATGCAGATGAACGAAAAGCGGAAAATCAACGTATTATGCTAATCTATATAATAATAAAAAAATGAAGGTGAACATGATGGACGATAGCCATACATATATATTTTTATTATATATATATAATTGCGTTATTATCAAAATATGTTATGTTTCGTATAAATTCGCAAATAAAAGTGTTATATGAATAATCTTATAAGAAGCAGAAGTATGAACTAGCCTATGACCAATGGTGAAGAAGGCGAGAATCGAAAAAAGAAAACAGATTTGACTCATTAAAGGAAGGCCATAGGTCGATTTTGAAAACAATCCTTGAGGAAGGTTCAGTGGTCGTTCTAGATTCTGAAAATTACCCTATTTAAAGCGACATATTTCGTTCTTGGTCAGTCTTTGCAGGTCGCACAGTCTGACCAGACTCGAAACGTTTTTCTCTTTCCAGATTGTCCCTTTTCGTGAGACGGGTCTCAGTTCGAGTTTCGAGGAAAGTGACAACAAGGAAGTTACTATCATTAAGTATGGTTCATTTGCAGTCGGAAGAGGGATCGACATTACAGTAGACTATCTATGGATAAATATACATTGTAGTGTAAGTAAATGATAGTCTTCCTTAATATGTTTGGTTTCAATTTATAAAATCGAGGGGCCCGTCGCAATACTATTGTCATAGCCTATGTGCTAATAGGTATTTACAAAAGTATTGCTCTGACCCCATAAAACACTGATATTTGCAAATTATATTAAAAAAAATAGGCTCCGGAAACCTGTAGCCACGGCTTGCTTGTATGACAAGTCGTGGATGCTGATTCTCGGAGGAGAAAGCATATATGGTTGGAAGAATCAAACTAATTCTATATAAACAACCCAAAGGCTTTTGTTATATTAATAAAATTTATGCAACTGATAAAAAGTTTATCTAAGAAAAACATTTTTCCCATTTTTGCTAATAAACAATGATTATGGCAGGTAAAGCTATTTCAGTGAAATAACGGTGACTTGGGCAAGTAACCATCTGGTATTTCTCTCACCGGTACTACCCGATCGGGAACCCCCGGCGATTCTACGGAAATAACTTCGGGAATAATACGGGCGCTGCCATAAAAGCGCGTCAGTTCGCACGTGGGTTTATGTGACGTCAAAAACATCAATGATCCTTCTAAGGATGACGATGCATATTTACAAAATCAAGGAAAGACTAAAAGTGGCCATAGTATAATTCAATAACAAAACGCAGTATGTTACTGCGTTTTGTTATCAAATTATTATATGCCCGAAATATCTGGACAAATGATCGAAAAGAATTAATTTTCTTCACGCGTATTAAATAACCGAAGTACCTCCTGAAACCGAATTAACTAAAAATGAACAAGAAATATTACACTTACGTCCGAGGTACTTTCTAGTTTACGGAAAAGTCCGAGCGATGTTCCGAATGCGGTACTACCAAGGCATCTCGCTGACACCAGTTGGTGAGAGACAGTAAACGTCGTGAGGTTGCGTACATTCGCCGCGACTGGAGATCTAACTCGGGACCTCCTGAGATTATTTGATTGTATGAAATTGTTTTACGCCGCTTGCAACAATCTTTCAGTTATATCGGGGCGGCTGGGGTACCTTACAATGGATGCCTGGTGTTTCTCACACCAGAACTACCATTTCATCCTTCCCTAGCCTCCAGCTGCAATTTAACATAGGTCTACGATTATCGACCCATTGTGGACTTACGAAGAGTCGGGCGTACAACTAAATACGATGTGATTGTAACTTGACTCGCATGGATCTTCTTCTTGATTTATTACGAAATCCGAAGGTCAAGATAGCTTTAAAAGTGTATCGGCCCTGCGTTCAGGATGAAAGCGTTAGCGAAGCGTTTTAGAAATGATACCTCGCTTTGCACGTATGTGAACGTGCAAAGCGGGGTACCATCTCAAAGCAATCGGAAAACGTTTTTACATCCTGAACACGAGGCTGATATTTTGATTAGTTCCACATAATAATGAATGGGTAATATCAAATTGAAAATAAAGAAAAGGAGACATCGAGAGCCCTATTTTAATGTGCGTTTATGTTGGCTTCATATAAAGTTTGCCTAAAGATAATGGACCTGTAATAGGTCAGAAATCTTTCAAAAGTCATGAGATATAACAGTGCCAATCGACGGTTCCTAATGCTTTTTCATGAGGAAACCCCGGTTAACATTGTGAAAGATCCCGAGGTCCTGAGTAATACGGAACTTTATGCAGCTCCACTACCTTAAAACCTTATATGTGTACGGTAAATGGTTGAAAGTATTAACAATTAACAGTTACCAGATCGTAACAGTAACAAAATCAAACAAAACACTCATTTATAATGAATCTTCATTATTCCGTTGTTCTCTTTTATTTATAATGAATAGCGTAACAAGAAGTTGTTACCACGTCCAGGTCCCTTCTCAACGATTTTTTCTTTGTTTTATTCCCATTACGTATATAATATGATATGATTTGCAGCTAAAAAAATGTTTGAATCACCATTATGTTTGTAACGAAGGTTACGGGCGGGGTCATTATAATTAATAACATTATGAAATTGACATTCCCTCGATCATAACCATTCTAAATTAGTCACTCAACGCTCCTTTCACTCATCCAAACACTCACTAAAACCACGCAAATACGCTCCGATTCCCACGAAAACGTTTCATAATCGTTCAATACGAAAATTCACTCCAATCGACTATATCAGTGCCCCATTTTATTATCGAATGAGGATTCCATGACGTCTTATCAACCAGAAATAGATACACAAGTGCGTTGCTATTTTTAAAGGGAGGTAACAACTTATGCTAATTCCGTCCTACTTGATTTTGGATTACATTCCTTGAAAGCCATTAAAAACTCGCTCCACACGCTCATTCCATTTCATTCAAAATTATATCCAAACTCATTCACTTTGTCCATTTCGCGCTGTTAGTACAGTTAAGAACGTCGTAAAATTGAAAAAAAAAAATGAATGATTTTGGAATGATTTTGGAATGATAATCGTATGAGTACGATGAAGGAGTGAAAATTAGAGGGAGGTAATTTGATATCGCCGATTTTGTTCAGGATGAAAAAATAACGATATTTATTACCTGTTTTCAAAGATGCATATAATTTCTATAGATAGCTCCCTTTTTCTATAAGAACCAATTAGAAGCTTGCAATTTAAATTACGTCAGTGAAATATTGATTTTGTTAGCTATATTTATTTTGAATTCAGTTGTTGTTTTTTTTTTCTAGTCATTATGGAGCGTATTTGAATGGTTTCGAAAGAGTATTTAGAATGAATGAAGCGAGCACTGAGTGATCGATTTAGAATGGTTTTGATTGAAATAAATATCAATTTTAAGATGTCATTAACTGTAACTGTAACTTGATGTTGTACGTAAATAGGCAAAATGAAAATTGTTACTTGTTTCATTTTATGAGCCAGTGCAAAAATGCCCAAAATTTCCATATGTGCGCAAAGCACGAAATTTGGGGAGAATAAACAGCCGTGCATAATGCAATAAGATCATTATCTGCCTTTCTAAAGATAAATTAAAAACCTTGTTTTCCACGGATTATAGCGTAAATTTGACACTTACTTTGGTTAAAACCAACATAAATCGCTTGTCCAACGCTCGCCTCATTAACTCCAGAATCTCACCGAAACCATTTTAAACGCCTAAAAGTGTTCAAAAACGCTTTGAAATCGTTCAAAACGCTCGACATTACTTTCAAATCGACCAAAACATTCCATTATTTTATATGCTGGTTTTAATTGAAAAGTGTCAAATTAGTACGTAAAGACGCTCAAACACAAATATACGGTAGTTTCTTAAAAAAGGGATGTAAATATATAATATATACTTAGTGTTTTGTATGAGAAAAAATATCTAACGAGGTTGGGAGAATCGATCATTGTCTAGGCTCTGCCGAGACAATTGTCAATTCTCACAACCGAGTTAGATATTTTTTATACAATACATTAAGTATGTATTATATTTATTTTATAACCTCTATTTGTCTTGTTTTTTTATCAATGTTTCTAACTGAAATGCAAGTTTCTAAAAATAACCGCATTATATCATAGTTCTAAAAATAACTATGTGATATCATGAAAAATATCATATGGGATGTTATAACACAGATATTTGTATAGTTATAAGATAAAAAAAAATATCGCTTATTTCGTACAATTAGAAGGAACTATTGATATGATTTTTAACTCCCTTTATTTTCATTCAGAACTCGATCCTCCCACTTATTCAATTTCAATAAAAAAACATACAAAAACTATTCACCTTTACTGTACATTTAAGTACAAAATGGCCCATTTTCACTGGACGCGTCGGGGTTATGGCTACTTATAGTAATTACTCGGCTTCCGAAAGTAATAAGAAACACGGAAGATATATGTTAGATGGGAACTAGAAAGTAGAAACTATAGTGTATATATACACAACTAAAGATACAGTATTTAGTGCAAAGCAATCAAATATAATTTATTATTTTTGTAACTTTTAGAGTCGTCCATGTAAAAGTAAAGTTTCACATTAATTGTCTTAATTCAAATGCACACACCTCGCAGGCTAGTTTTCCCTCTACCAAGTTTAGTATATCGTATATATAGAGAGATACCAATTATGTGTTTTTAATTGAACAATATGACAAAAATCGTACAAATCAACACTAATCTTTTAAAAGGCGCTTAACATGCCTATTTAGAAAGCAACGTTTCAAAATAAAAGAGGAAGGAAAGATATCGGCGAGGCCAATGGTGATCGAAACCTTCAAAGTAAACGCTCCAACGTTTTAAAAAAAAACATTTGTGCTATTCAGAATCTTGTGTGTTATAATACGTGTTACTAACATGTCTCTTATTATCCGTTAATGATGAGGATCGCTTACCCTTTTTAACGGAATGTCAGCACTGCATCTTATGATCTTTGAAAACAAATGCTGCATGCATCTTATGCGCAAAATCCTAAATTACCCCTACCGCATCGGGAACCCTCGGTGATTTTGCGGGACAAACCTAGAGGAAATATAAGGGGACAGCCATAAAAATGGGTGGTTTTGCAGGTAGGTTTACATGACGTCACATGGCATTGCAGTAAATCAAAATCAACGAAATTTTAATTAAAGTTTGGCGTATTATTATTGATAAAAATCGCCGTGTACTGCGTTTTGTTATCAAATTATCACATGTCCAAAATATCCCCATTGACGATCTGAAAGCATGGGATAAGTTTGCTGATCTTCAAGCGTATTGACCTAAGTAACTCCAGAATGAAATTGACGAAAAATTACTACACTTGCGTCCGAGACATTTTCCATTTTACAAAAAAGCCCGAGAGATGCTCCTAATACCCCAATCCCTATACAGAAGAGTCTGACGATGATTTTTTTTTAAAGTTTCCGCAAGGTCGTACCTGGATTCGACTTCGTAAAATTTCAGCGGGACTAGTGTCATTCGAATTTGACCCCATATGTCGAAATATGTAAATTTCTTCTCTGAACCTACAAATGAGAATTCAAACAAACCGAATACAAGTGGTCACAAGGAAAGGTTTTTACAGATTTCTTTCGTTTATTTTTGTCTTGATGCCGTCTTGTCACAGGAAAAGGCACCATATTGTGAAATATAAAAAAAAACTTCACTCTCTGAAGTTATCGGTCAGAATGGGAACTGGTGAGCTATAATGGTTGAATATACATGTATAGTGAAAAACAAAATTATCCTCCTTTTGAAAATAAACGATTAGAAATAAAAGCCTCATTCGTAAATCTCACTCGGCCATTTCCGTAGACTGCAACAGACCTCTGATGTATAAAAGGCGGATGGGTATGTAACAAAATTGTGCATTTTGTGATGCGGAAACAATGTAAGAAAATCTAGCGCGGAAACAACCGGCGCTATCTGTAGATTTATATGTTTTACAGTAAGTTACGGGCCAAAATTTCTTAATTTTTGAGAATGGCGAATCATATTCAAAAATTAAGATTTTTCGGCCGTTATCTAAGAACCTAAAGGTATTTGTATAAGGATGTGGTTGTTTCACTTCAGTGACTTAAACAAGCAGCGTTGGCGAGGTCGAATTTGCACTCAGCGTTTCGAGGGATAACGCCATTTAAACTAATGTCATCGAGTTTTTCCAAGGTTTTCCCGTAATTTTTACAAATAGTCCGTCTATGTACATCCGCATTTGGAACATCACTCGGACTTTTCCGTAAACTGAAAAGTACCTCGGACATAAGTGTATTAATTTTGGGTCAATTTTTTTGGTAATTCGGCTCCTGGTGGTACTTCGGTTAATACGCTTTTTTTAAAATCACATTTTGTTAATTCTCTCCGATCGTCTTTGGAGATCTCTTTGGCATACTATAATTTGATGACAAACGCGTTTTGTTATCAAATTATAATATGCACACTTTTATTCTTTCGTTGATTTTGTTTTATGCAACGTCATCCTTAGCGGGATCGTTGTTGTTTGTGACATCATACAAACCCGCGTGCAAAATGTATCGTTTTCATGGCTGCGTCCGTATTATTCCCGAGGTCTATTCCGTAGAATCGCCGAGGGTTCCCGATTGGTATATCCGGGGTTGATCGTGAGATTGGCCGAGTCGTGTTCCGAATGATGAAGGTCAGTGACATGATAATTTTACTAGAGTAATGTGCAAACTAGATGCCATTTTTGTGACGCAAATGTCTTCAAGGTTTATCAACATGATACTTTGGAGAAGTTAAAATTTGAGTCAAGTGCAGTCCCCGGGTTTTGTAAAAGGACTTGTTTGCATCCTAGACGTAATATCTTGAAACTTTGTCAGAAATTTTCGTTTCTTGGGTAAAGAAAACTAGACCATTTGATCAAATATTCGTACAACTATGAGTGTGTGGTGGCTTTCGTGGAGCTTTGAAGTTGCAACGTTACTTAGGCTCCGCCCTGCCAGGGGATAATCGTGGATAATAACATAAAGTAAGTTCTCATGGTAGTTGTCAACACTCAGAAATGCACAAGTTGTAGACACAAACATTCTTTTCACAGTCGAAAATGTGTAGTTTCTGAAATATCAGAATACAGTGGCTTAGACTGAGAAAGAAAGCACCCTTCTCCTTTTCCCCATTTTTCACGTAAAGTATGACTTTACACGACCACTTTAACAACATTACAAAAGATATTTGATATACGCGAATCCAATGAGAAGGCACGTATTGATGAGAAACGGGGCTAGTTTCTGTTATATCATTTTTTTTGTTTGTTTTTCAGATCACCGCTGTTTTAGCCGATGAGGGATTGTCATGATGATATTTTATTACACTTTGTTTGTCCTAATAAGTCTCAAAGAAATTGTTAATGGTAGGTTTCTGGAATTATTATAAATGTCGTATGCGGACATTTAGGGTTCTAAATAAAGGAAATTTCGTGATTTCTCGAATGCTTCTTTACATTTAATATCGTTAGCGGAACAGAATGATGTATAAGTAGAATTCGCTACTTTGACTCGTCGATAGCATACAAATATACTGTAATCACTAGTCACAATTGCGTATTCGAGTTGTATAGATGTATTTTCTAAACTGAGCTCTGGCGTAGGCGTTGATTCGATTACCATAGGTATATCGGGTATATTTAAAAAAAGCATATGATAGGAATTAAATCTAATCCCTCCTTTTCAACTTTGAAAGTACATTAATAAGTAAACCTGACGTTTTTAGACAGGCAATAAGTTTCATTTGAAAGGTTATTTGTATCTTTTTTAGGTATGGTTTAAACCTGTATTTTCTATTTTGAAAGAATAGCACAGGAATTTTACCGTTAAAGTAGATTTCACTGCTCACCGCACAAAATCTACTTTCTTTAAATTTCTTTAATTGGTTAATACGCTGGGCAGTTCTTTAATATCGTACGGTATATTGTATAGACACTTATAAATTTATGGGATTCGGGTTCCTCAGAAGCAACGTCAAGTTCTTTACAAAAAGACAGTAGAAAAGTGGTATACGTCAATATGGTCAGATCAATAATAGACCTCGGAATCATTATATGGGACCTTTACCTCTACCGAGATATCATGTTTACAAACATACTTACCTATACTGAAGACAATTTAGCGAAATATAGTTTTGAGAGTAAACACAAAAATTGTGACCGAGTAAAATTGGTTTGACCCCACTCGACCCTGTTTTAAGTCCGAGATATCATGTAGACAAACATTCTGCCCGAGCTCAGATACTAGAGCAGAAAATATGGCATCTAGAATGCACACAAGATTTTTAAAACATGACCCCATGACCTAGTTTTTGACCAAGTTGATCCAATTTCAAAGCTATCGAAAGGTAGATAGAAACAGATCTTCTGATAAAGTCTCAAGAAAATGTGGCCCCCAAAATGGAAACAAGGGTGCACACCAGGTTTCTCTAATATATGATCCTCGTTTTTGACCAAATTCAACCCAAACTCTAACGTGTTCGAGACATCATGACGACACACAGTCTGACCAGGTTTCAAGACATTTGGGCAAATGATATAGTCTGACAAACTGCAGACAAAGTTTTCTTCAATGTGACCATGTTGCGTAACTTTCCTAGGATTTTTTTTCAAATTTGATGAAAAAAGGACATCGAATCCAGACAAAATATAACTACTGAGCTTTTTAATTGTCATATTCTTTTTACTTCCATCAAGGACAAAAACTGATAGATAAAAATTCTATGACCATAAAATCAAGCAGTACTCATTCGAATCATGGCCAAGGCTACTGGAATGCCTCTAAAGCTCTAGATGGCAGTAATGCTTCACAACGAGAGCCAGATACGTGTCATTGTTGTGCTGCTACCAAGAGAGAGTGGGAACCCTGGTACAGAGTTGATCTTGGACACGTTTACAATATAAACAGGGTCGAGGTGTTTGGGAGATTATCATTCCGTAAGTTTCCATGTATATTGTAGATAATTTAAGATGTTTTCTCTATTTTTTCTATTAATACATGTAAATACAAGGCGAAGGCAGAAGAAATTTCCTATCAGGATATCTGGATAACCGATGGTATCTTTTTGAAAGAATTATTTGAACTATTTCTAGATCAAGTTGTTATTGATATTATCATTTGAGCCTGTGAGTGATATTTTCAACTATTTGAAATGTTCATGAGGTGCAAACGTTGACAAGAGTAGACACCCACTTACTGTAAATATTAAGTTGGTCTACTGATACTTTGAGACCTTATCTATCTACTATGCGTATAGTGAAGACACTGGCCAGACTGTGTGGATGCACAGGCTGGTAAGAGTCTTTGCTTTGTGCATATTTGAAATTGTTGGAAGTCTCACGCACAGGCTCATTTGTGATGTCCTTGTTATTGTATTTTTCTGTGTAGGTCTACAAAGTTCAAGTATTGCAAAGATGCCTCTTTCTTGAATATTTTTCATTGGATTATCGAAAATTCACTTCGTAATCTCACCGTTAAATCAGTGAAATTACCAAAATACAGTCGATATCGCTCGAGCGACCACGTCTATTAAGCGACCAATTGTATTAAGCTACCACTAAAGAAGTCGCTTCACCGTAAACAAAATCTCTGAAAAAGAGGACATTCTTAACGAAAATTTGGTTATTGTTGAATCTTATCTTGTTGGAACCCATTCGAATCGTCACTATTAGACGATTCTAATGGGTTCGAACATCATAAGATTCAGTATGACTTGACCGACAATCTTTAAATAGTATCAAAATAAACTGTCACATGAATCATAGTATCTCGTAGTAAGCGACCAATCCCATAACGACCGCTTTTTGGTGGTCCCTTAAGTGGTCGCTTAACACAAGTTCTACTGTAGTTATTTTTAGAACAATGATATAATGCGGTTATTTATAGAAACTTGCATTTCTCTTAGAAACATCGACTGAAACAAGACATAAAGGGGTTATAAGATAAATATAATACTTATTTAATGTATTGTATTGTATGTAAAAATACCCGACTCGGTCTCGACAGAGCCTCGTCAATTATCAATTCTCCCAACCTCGTTAGAGATTCTTTACATACAATACACTAAGTACGTATTATATATATATCTGTATTGTCCTTGTAATTGTATTTTTCTGTGTAGGCCCATAAAGTTCAAGTATTTCAAAGATGTCACTCTCTTCAGTTGTACTTTGCCCTTCATTTCGCTCATCTCGCAATATTTGACGTTATCGAAGGGGAGCCAAATAAAGAAATGACTTTCACCACGTTGCATGGCAATCACGAATAATATGATGCGCATTGAGAAATTAGTCCCAAAATCTTCTTATTTCGTCTCATTTTTGCATTAAAGTAATAGAAAAAATCGTTTACATGTAAGAACAATAAAATTTTTATTTCGTGAACATTGTCATGGCCTTGTGTCCGTCGTAAGTGTGGGCGTCCGTGCATCCGTCCATATGGTTCTTTACTTTTCTCTTTTAAGCATATTCTTCTATGAAGCCACTTGGCAGAGTTCAACCAAACTCAAAATTGATGCTTAGAACATGCTTAAAGATCACATCGTTAAATGCTTTCTGGGTTGATGACATTGGACCATAGGGGCCGTCGCGTCACTGCAAAATGGTCCCATATGATGAATCTAATAAAAGAATCATATTCTATAAAACTACTGTTTAGAATTCAACAAAACTTCACAGGAATGATGCTTAGAGCATGCTCTTTAAAATAATTTGTTAAATTCTGATCGGGCTGATAACATGGGCTCTACGGTATTTCGCGTCAATGAAAAATGGTCCAATATGATGAAATAGGAAAAATGGCTTTTCTAAAACAACTAGCCATAACTTTAACCTAACTACACAACGTACACTTTCGGGTTTTTTTTTATAATTCTTATCGAGCTGATGACATGGACTCTATGGGTTGTCGCTTGGCTGAAAAATGGTCCAAAATCATGAAATAGTGAAAAATCTTCTCTTCTGAAGTTACTAGGCAGAATTTAACCACAGAACTCAAAAGAAATGATGCTTAGAACATGTTATTTTAGACTTGGATGTCGGGTCATCGAAAAATGGTTCCATATGATGAAATAAAAAAATCTTCTTTCCCGTACAGTTAACAACATCGTAAAATTGACAAGGTGGATGATTTGGGAATAATTTAAATTGAAATTGAATGAGTGCGATGATTGAGAATTGAGTGAAATTGAAGGGAGGTAATCAAATATCTAATTTTATTCTAGACGAACAAAATTGGCGGATTTACTACCTTCTTTTGATAAAATATGCAGATAGCGCGAAATCATTGACATGACTGACCGCAACCTTTATAAGCATACATTACATGCTTGACTGATTGTCACACGGTATGTCCGTAAGGTCTCATTTGACTTCGTTGATCAAGTTTTATGATATATACCTATTAAATGACAATGGGACGAGTAGACGCCTGTCACTGTACGTTAAAAGAGTAAGATACTAGAAGTCAAGAGACAGTGGACCGTCTCATTGTGACAGCATTATTATTTTTCCTCTAGGTTTCAATCCATTCTATATATATTTTTTTCTTTTGAATAATGACGAAGATCACTCCCATCAACGTTTGTGGTATGTTATGTGCTAATTGTTAAAAAAATGTGAATAGTTTTTTTTGTTGGTTTTGATGGGATGTAACGACTCTTTTAATATTTCTTTTCGATTTTATTGCATGGCTGGAGCACCTTACTTTTGTTGCTTGGTATGTCTCTTACGAAAACAACCGCGACAACTCTTCCGAGCACCCTGTTGCTCATCCCTCATATGTCATCGATTATCAACCTAATTTGCCCTCAAGATCATTAACAGCTAGTTGTGTTTTCCATATTTGAGTTCAGGAGATAGAATGCGATAAATGAAATGCAGCTGTGCAAATAAGAAAAAAATATCATTCAAAAACTAGTCAAATGGGGCTATCAGAAGAAAGAAAAATATAATAAAAAAGAGAGATGAAAGCTGGTTTGAACCCATGACCCCTGCCATAAGACTAGTCCTCTCGTCCACACAATCAAACTATGTGTATTGGCACTTTTACGTTCTATAAACATTATTCAAAACCCATACTCTCTGCGGATTTAAGATGTGTTTCGAAGGATCGCGACTAACCTCGATGTTGAATGTTTTCATCGGTTAATTTATTCATTGCATAAAGGTCAAGTCATGTCAATAATTTCAGGCTATACAAGTTCCATAAACAGCTTCCTATTTCTCCAAGAACCAACCATGCTTACACTTTCAATTATATCGTAATCTCGAGTTTTTTTCTTTCTAGCAATGTTTATTTTCAATTTTGCAATAGATCTTCTCTTTTTAGTCATTTCTAAGCGATTTTAAAATGTTGAGTGAGTGTTTGGAATGAATGAATGGAGCGATTTGTGAGCGGTTAAAAATTGTGTTGATTGAGATGACTGTCAATTTTACGATATCACTAACTGTATTACTGTTCAGAAATCAACCATACTTTACACGAAGAATCATTGGGACATACTTTTTCAGATGTCTTTGTTAAATTATGAAAGTGTTCTCGCCATGTGATCTTTGGGAATTCTAGTCACCAAAAATATGGTCCCATGCAGAGAAATGTAAATAATTGCTCACAAACAAGTTAATCTATAATAAATAATCGGGAATGAATCGGAAATGGTATTCAGATTTCTTTGTGTTTGGTATTAAGATGCTCTGCCATGGAAAAAGAGGCCTCCAGGGTAAAGAAATTCTCTTTTTTTACTTTTTCTGAAACTCTTTTCGACTAAAGCGATGTGTGTAAAAGACTTTACCGATCTCCCTTTTTTCCGCTATTGGAAGGACGCTATTTCGTTTGAAATTCAAAAAAATATATTCCATAACATGACGATCTACTCGAATAAGGGAGCTACGTGACTTTTGGTCATTATGGGCGGGGACTAAATTCAAAACCAGATGGTGACGTCATAATCTTGTCTGATGAAATGTCTCGAAAGACCCTTAGCTTGAATCCAATGTTATAAAAACGGCATTATAATGTTCTTTTGGAGTTATGCTTATACACTACTGTATTAATCAAGAGAAATTGAGGCTGATATTTAACATTTAACATTTAAATAGTTCTGGTTTTAAAATATTAATCTAAATGTATACAGCAGTAGGAATGAGATCGACCAGTTTGCCTGAACCAAGCCTTTCTGTACTCCCTGTCACATTTTCAAATGGAGATAAAAAAAAAAAGACATGGTTCAAACATCTAAAATCGCAACTCCTTTTAAAATTGAATAATTTGGACCACGATCATGCGGTGTTTGTTTGTATGTATGGGATTCAACGCCGCTTTCAACAATCTTTCTGTAATATCGCAACGGCTGAAGCACCTAACAATGGATTCCTGGTATTCCTGGTACTACCAATACTACTTTCCCTAGCTGCTATTCCCACGTCTTCGATTATCTATCAACTGGTGGGAGAAAGATAATCGCAAGAGACGAGTGTCGCCGCAGGGAATCGAACCCGTGACATTTTGAATGGTATTCCGCCGCGATTTGTTTCATATTGGCCATTACTTTTAAAAGGGACTTCGTATGTCACTTGTGTATTGCTTATGACTAGATCTTTCTGCTGGTACAAACTTCAAGGGCATTAGTCAAGTTTTTTTTTCAAGGTCAAATATATGGAAACTTTCAAACTCCTCCATTGGCTTTAACTTTGGAATTGTATGCGGTAGAGTCTTTATATTTCACAAGTGTATTGTTTATGACAGAAACTTTTAGTGGCACAGACTTTATATATCAGTTGTATATCCTTTGTGACAAGACCTTCCTGTTGGTACCTATTTCAATGTCATCAGTCATGTTCAACATGATCCAGTCCATAACTTTAAATTGAAAAGCGATATCCCGTATTTATGTACAAAACCTCTATTTCTGAAAAAATACAGTTGTTGGTGCATCGGTATTTAACAAAATCATCTTGTTTCAGCTTGTTTGAGTTTTGCTTTCATTTAATGAACGAAATATTCGTCCGCACAAGGCAGGGGATATAAAAATGTATCTGTTTACAGCATTTTAGAACCATAAGAACTCATTGGTTTGTAAATGAGACCGTAATATCTGCCTACCTAGTGAAGCCAACCGCAATTCTTGAGATACAATACCTAGACAAAACTAAAGAGTAGAGTCAGATCCAAAGATAAAAGAGTTTTAGAATCCGGTAGACTGATTATAGGTACAAAAGCGCAAGAATCTATTATACAATCACTTTTACACCAAAATTGAATGAAATTCTTTGATTTTCGAAAATATTTTTT
The DNA here is from genome assembly GCA_948146395.1 of Fragum whitleyi. Classification (NCBI taxonomy): domain Eukaryota; kingdom Metazoa; phylum Mollusca; class Bivalvia; order Cardiida; family Cardiidae; genus Fragum; species Fragum whitleyi. Next base: position 65,154,705 of record OX411549.1, on the reverse strand, counting down.
TTTCTTTTCCATTTCTCATCATCCCATATTATTGCTCGCACTTACTTTAAACCATTGTATCGGTTGAAATGTTTGCTTCAACCTTCGCTTCTTAGAATAAACACTTTGTCTAATAAAAATACTGTATGTTTTTTAAAAAAATCTGTTCCTTCATAATGAGGTTAAAACTAAGCGTAATCTTTCAAGTGAAACATATTAATTTTTTTTAGAAGAATATACATGTAGGGAACTGAAGCTAAAACTTTAGCTTTTTTTGAAAGATCAATATTATTATTTCAGATTCACTAAGAAACATTAAAGTTACCTATGGAATCAACAGTTTCAATGAAACAGAGATGTTCACAAACCCACAAGATGTCTTTGTAGTAAACCACAAAGTAGAACCATCCCCACAACCTGGCCGATACATTGAATTAACATTCATGCACATAACACAACATTTTGTCATATGTGAACTCAATGTATATGAAGGTAAACTTTAGGAATGGAAAATCTTTGAAGTAAACGTTCTTTAAGATCGAGTTATTATAGCCTTGCGATCTAAAATAACTTCTTACTTTTATTTCTTGTACATTTTTTACCATTCGATGAAAGCGTGTTTGTTTTTGTTGTGTCTTTGTTGTTTAAAATTAGGCTTACAACGACCTACAGGGAGTATTTTTCAACTTACTCTTTCTTTACCTATCTTTAATTAAATAAGTTTTTCTCTAGGCAGTTTTTAAATCGGGCTGCGAAGCAGTCCGCATTTATTATTACCGTTTTTCAGAAATCTTGTCTGTTTGACCCACTACATTTTACCGTTATTTTCTGAGCAATGTGTTCAGACCAATTTGTGTGTTTTCAAACACCGAAGAAACGGCCTTTTCAGTCACAATCTACAAACTTTTTTTTATCTTATTTACTTTTCGACAAAAAGAGAAGAGGCTTATACAAAATTTGATGTAATTTTCGCTTTTAGTAATTACCAGTTAGTACTTTCAGTGTTTATAACAAGATTTTCGGTTGAGTAAAGGACTTGAAACGTACAATAGGTTAACTGTATAATAAATTTGTAGCACTTACAATATTGCTGCTCTGATTTTTTTCTAGAACGGTCATTTACCGGTTGTAGGGCTGACAACCAATCAAATTCTGTTATGATTATCACTCGGTCAAAACCCACGCGTAAATTCAGACCACGTGGTAGATGCAAATGGACATCGTCTGCTCGAAATGTGTCAATTAAGTTGTTTGTATTTGGTCAATGGTCGTCTGCACTCGGACAGGGAGCGTGGGAAGTTTACTTTTTTGTTCGCATGCCCGGTGGAATGAGTACTGTTGACTATGTGTTAACAAATGGAAATTATTTTTAATTTTGAAATATTTGATTTTAATGAGCACTCTGATCACGCTCCAATCCTATTTTCAATAAATTCAAATTTAAGTATGAAGAAAAATTATTCAACGACAAATAAACCGACAAAAACATACGATAAACTGATATAGGATAGCAGTAAGAGCGATCTATTTTTAGAACAACTCGTGAATAATCATAGAGTGCTGCTAGATTTAATCGATTGGTCAGAAACCAAATATATAAATAGCATAGTTGGCGATTTCACGTGTTTCTCGAGGGATAATGCATTAATAGTATTTGGGAAAACCCAATGCTTGAAACACAAACATGTTGGTAATCAAAATTGTAAATGGTTTAATGAAAAATGTTTTGTTGCTAAACAGGCGTTTAAACTCTATATAGAGAGGAATAATATTAACAGACAAGCTTTTAGCCGGGCGCCTGCTCATTATAACAACGTAAAAATATCTGCTAAGAAATAATTTAGACTAGCAGAGGGCTATCGAATCAGCAAACTTTCAAAATCGGACCCACGAGGTTTTTGGTGTAAGATAAAAAAGGTACATATACAAAACCAGAAAATCCACCAGATTCTCTCTCCATAGAACAATTATTTGACCATTTTAAAAATATAATTGATACATCAGACGAAAACACCCAAAACGAACAATATCCACAAAGCAACATTGATATGCAAAACATGTGAAATTATTAAAGTGCCTTACGAAATTATTGCACCTTTCCTCTTTGCTTTGTATAATCGCATGTTTCAAACGGGCGACTACCCGGAGCAATGGGGAAGGGGAATAATCACTCCTATTTTAAAAAAGGGTGATCCTAATATTTCGGAAAATTATAGAGGTATTATCTTAATAAACATATTTTCAAAAGTATATTCTCAAATTCTGCTAAATAGACTCACTAGGTGGACAGAAAAGAATAAAAAACTGAATGATAACCAATTTGGATTTCAGAAAGGAAAATCCATTTAAGACTGCATCTTCATTGTAAACTCGGTTATATCAAAAGTGTTATCGTCTTGTGATAAACTTTATTGCGTGTTCATTGACTACGAAAAATGTTTCGATAGTATTATTCAGGAAAACATAAGCACTCATTTTGTAAAACTTTTAAAATCTATTTACACGTAAGTAAAAGCTTGTGTTCGTTACGAACATGAGTTCTCATGATGTACGTCAATGACGTCCTCGAACATATAAATTCCGATCTTGATGAAATTTTTACTTTTGGATCATGTGAAATTATTCTTAATATTGTATGCAGATGACCAAGTGTTATTCGCGAAATCTCCAACTTCTTTACAATCCGTGTTGAATGATTTACAAGCATATTGTACTTTATCTGGCATAAAAATTAACACATCTTAGACTAAAGCAATGATTTTTGAGAAGGGAAAGCATACTAGTTATACATTCCACATTAATAATGTCGCCATTAAAACTGTCAAATATTTCAAATATTTAGGGATTAATCTTTAACGCATTATTGTCTCGTACACAAAAAGATATTGCCAAACAAGCATTATTTTCTCTTCATAACATCAGCAGAATTTCAATTAATTTAGAATTACCCATGTCGCAACAATGTAAGCTATTTGATAGTCTGGTTGGTTCCATCCTTCAATTTGGTTCACCTTTGTGGGGTTATCACACTTCAAAAGATATTGAAAACATTCATACTAAGTTTTTACGTCTCGCGCTTCGCGTAAAAAAAATCGACCCCGTTAGCCACACTATATGTAGAAAGAGGTAGGACACCACAAAGCGTTTCAAATCAATTCAATATGATTAAATATTGGACGCACATAATCACCCAAAATGAAAACAGCATTCTCAAATCAACCTACAATATATTAAAATCTGACTGTGAAAATGGAAATACATACAGGGGAAATAACTGGGCTTTCCAAGTTAAAAGTATACTGCAGGATAATGGGTTATCTTTCTTATGAATTAATCAAAGAATGCCCCACATAAATCTCGCATCTATCTAACAACGAGTATTTTTGATAATTATGTTAAGTTATGGTCCTCAGAAATTAATAATACGTCTAAATTCGCCTGCTACAATCTATTTAAGGAATCCCTTGTACCTGAAAAGTATCTAGATATTGAATATGACGTAAATATTAAGACAGCATTAACAAAATTTAGAACCTCATCACATGATCTTAACATCGAAAAAGGTAGATATACAAACATCCCTCGTGAAAATAGATTATGCTTAAACTGCAATATGAGTTGTATTGAAAACGAATATCACTTTCGATTGGTTTGCCCAAAATACTCAGAATTAAGGAAAAGGCACATAGAGTAATATTTTTACACTTGGTCATCTTTATACAAATTTAAAACACTTTGAACATCAAGCTTTAAAAAGGAAATTATTCACACATCTAAATATATTTATTTCGCAAACAAAATGAGAAACTAAAAAAAGAAACAAACAAAACTTTATTTAATCCTAATATTGAAGCCACCGTATCCTGTGACTATTGTTTTACATATGTATCGATCTTTGTTAACCTATGTGTGTTTTGTACTATGTATTGTAATATGTAGCTAGAAACACGGTAAGTATTTAAAGCTTTTTTGGAATTAAATGGTAATGGTAATGGATTACCGAGGCTGGACACTTACAATTTGCGTGTTATCCACTGAGCTATTTGTACAAGACAAACAGCGCGGAAACGGCCTTTCCAGTTACAATCTACATTTTTTTTATCTCTTTTACTTTTGCGACAAAAAAAGGAAGAGGCTTATACATAATTTGATGTAATTTTCGTTTTTAGTAATTATCAATAAGTATTTTCAGCGTTTTTTACAAGCTTTTCGGTTAAGTAAAGGAATTGAAATTATCTTCGTGCTGTTCTAATCTATTGTTCTAAAACCTGTTTAATGTGATCAATGTCTATCCCTGCGGAGGGGATACATTGTGAAAAAGGTGAAACAATTTCTTATATTTCATAAAAGAACAACAACAATTCCTTACTCCTCCTTTCTCTCCGTTTTCCTTCGTCTCGAGTTCTTTCTTCATTTAGTCGTCTGTTGGAATCGTCTGCTTCTATAGTTGACATGGTTTAATCCTAGTCTATTTTTAGCACACATTTCTTTGCCATTGCCTTGATTTTGATCGGTTTATTACGGTTTACACCCTTTTCGACTGATGTGGTCATATTGAGCGGCTAGAGCACCTAACCATGGATTCCTATTGTTTCTTATACCAGTACTACCACAACACCCTTACCCAGCCTCCAGCTGCTCCATCACATAGGTTACAAATGTAGCGATATCAAACCATTGATGGACGACATTTTTGTCTGAAATGGTATTTGCCGCGGCCGAGTATCGAACCCGGGACCTCTCGAACGAGAGGCAGGTGCGTTACAAACTACGCTAAGGCCTAGGATTACCGTTACGTTTTGATAAACCGTCGGTGCTGATATAAAATGTCGTAACTGCGGCTTTACTGAAGCCGTAGTTACGAGATTTATAACAACACCCACGAAATATTGTTTGTCCGATATTGCGTCATTATTAACTGGATAAAATCGTTCCCCATTGTGTTCTAACTTTTAGCTCTCTGCGCCAAAAAGGCCTTTTCCAGTCCACTGGACCAAGGCTAGATTACTTTATCGAAATTTCATGTGCAATTTTGGCATCTCTACCAAATCTGCCGTTATCTGCCTCTATATAAATGCTTCCATCAGGTATCAAATTGATACCGGTTCTACCTCCTTGACGTCTGACCATAGAGCGCAGTTGATAGCATGTTGGATAATCAATCTTAGATTAAATGGGTTCAGTCCCAGGTTGAATGGAAATATTTTGTGACATATCTCTCAAGTTGGGGGATACAATTGTGCAAACTCCAGTTGGATGAGCTGGCGATGTTCCATCAGGTATCAAATTGATACCGGTTCTACCTCCTTGACGTCTGACCATAGAGCGCAGTTGGTAGCATGTTGGATAATCAATCTTAGATTAACTGGGTTCAGTCCCAGGTTGAATGGAAATATTTTGTGACATATCTCTCAAGTTGGGGGATACAATTGTGCAAACTCCAGTTGGATGAGCTGGCGATGTCCTCGAAAAGATTGAGTGTTAAGACAAAAAACTCACAAATTGGGCAAATATTTTACCAACTTTTATTGTCCAAAATTTGAGCCATTTTGATTGACGAACTATTGCCCTATCCCAGCCTCTCAATGATGCCCGATTTACAGTGCTGACAGAACTTTGATTTTTTATACATTTTCATGACATTTCAAGGATATATGTGTATCTTTTTCTGCTACGGAGTTTATGCTTATTTACATTTTTCCTTTTATCCCATTGTACAAAGTAGCAATTTTAGTGAAAGTTTTCTGTGAAGATAAACTAAATATAGTAAATTTGACTTCAATATGGACAAAAATTTCGCCCAAATCCTATGAAACAAATTGGTGAAAACTATTGAATTTTCGTCATATCAATTTTATCTAATACAATGAAAAATAATGTTATCTTAATGTTTTTTAAGGTAGTATGGAATATGCAAAGAGTCTCAGGCGAAATTATTAAAAATATAGTATATCAGTACTATGAAAATGAGAATTGCTTTCAGATCTTATATACTGTTAAAATCTGTTATTTCAAATTCATGGTTTTGATACGATCTCCTCTGAAAATTATATTATTTTCGAATTTTAGAAACTATCGTATATATACTGAACGACTTTTAAAACGCAACATAGTAAACATGAATTTAGAGCATGGAAAAGTTATTTTATTTTTACTAGATTAAGCTAGATTCATATGAAAGAAGATGTTCTGTTGGATCGACTTAATCGTTGTTCGGTCTGACGCTTCGGTTACTTCAGGCATAGAAATGTACTGTTAAGTCCTCTTTTGCAATTAATTTTTTTAAGATTGATTGTTTATATTTTATCATAAGTTTGAGGGATACTTGGCAATGTATTTTTTTAAAAAAACCTGTTAAAAGAACTGAAATCAAATTACTCAATTTGAAACTACTGAGCTCTGAATCGAGTTTGTCACAAGGGATGTATGCCATCAAGATTTGAAAAGATGCAAGGTAAGACAATGCCCATGAAGAGTTTCAGTCGTCTTTGTGTGTCAAAATAACGTTAGATTCATGTTACCAAGTGCAAAATGTCAACTCAGACAAAAACTGACATGTCTGCAAAAGGGTTAAAAAGCATGAACAAGCTTTGTTTTCAGAAAAGTTATTCACATGGACAACCTTGGTTGTTTTACAAAAGGAATGAAAGAGGATGTAAATGACGTCATTTCTGGTCTATGAGACGACGTTTTGGTGTCGTCTTTGGACCAAACATTTTCCAACGCGATATTCATGATTGATTCGTTTGTCCCCTTATTTCATTTAACTTTACTCTAGAACTTCTTTGACTTTTTTTCGTTTTTAAAGAAAACAAAATACCTATTTACAGTAGGGCAATGGAGAATTTTTTTTATGACGACGGGTATGTTTAAAACTATTTCCGTTACTGCAATGCAAGAGAATGTTTCAAAGAAGGATTTATTAAGGTAATTTGTTACGGTAACAAATTGATTATATTTTAGTCCCAATTTGTTTTCTTATATTTCCAATAAGTGAATAGGTTTTTTTTAGGTTTTGCGTTTTTTAAGTCTCTCAGTATATTATAAATGACCTCGAATTGTTACTGGTAGATCTACTCATAATTTGATATAAATTCTATATATCAAGATATAGATGTGTAAATTATGAAATTTCTCACAGGAGTATATCGAAAGAAAACCAAATAGTTCATGTAATATGCTTAATTCCTTGAAATAGTTTTGTAGTATATATATATATATCACAATTGTGAACTAATTGTCAAAAATCTGAAAATTATATATAAGATTTAACTTTACACTGTTTAATATATGGGGTAATACTATATAAATATTTACAGCATGTAAGAATGGGACATACGGCAGTAACTGTTCAAACAGTTGTGGCAACTGTTTAAATGGTGTACCATGTGACAAGGATACTGGTAAATGTCAGTCGTGTGCAGCTGGATATAATGGAGAATACTGCAAAGAAGGTATTCTGTATTTCATAACATTTAAGGGATAAACCGTAAAACTCTGATGTATCCTTTCTAGCCATTTGGACCATTTTTGTTATACATGTACAAATGTAAATGTAAGTACAGTTAATGATATCGTGAAATTGACCGCCCAACTATATGTACCAGGGTGTCCAACCGTTCACTTATTTGCTTATGCCATAAAGTACAGTTTTTTATCAGATGCCCTTAAGCAAACTTTATAACATGTTTGTTATGTATTTCGGACTCTTCGTTTATAACTTGATAAGGGTCTCCTGGACAAACGAAAAAGGGGCTCTCACTTTTGAAACATTCTTATCCAATATAAATATGATTTAATCAGCAAATGAGCAAATACAACCAACCATTTTCTACCTTCATTTTGGTTTTTTTCTATGCCATAATCTTTAGCTCCTCGAAGGAAGATTATATAGTTTTCTATATAACCCTGGGGTCAAATCAAATCAAACTTCTCCTATTAACTCCCCTTGATATAATGTCGATGCATTTCCCTTTTTTTCGTTTTTTTTTTATTTGAGACCGCGTCACAGAAAAGGGGCCTTCTTGTCAAATCAGTGGGTCTTTTTAATTTCTCTTTTCTGATGGTCAGAGTTCAATGATTTTTCATAGAGGAACAAACCAAATGCCCTTAACCATTAACTATTTGAAATATGTGTATAAAATGCATTATGGAAAAAGGGTTTAATGTTTAAAGTTTTAATAAAGCACTCCATTAGTCAACCAAAATCTTAGATTGACAATGTCTTGATTGATAAAAGAAAAAGTCTTCACATTTGACATATGGATTGGTTGTGATAAGCCCTCTCTGTCGGTACCAAGATCAACGTTACTAGTCAAGATCTAGTTCATCTCTCCAGGTCGAAATTTGGATTTATAAATTTCATCATTGACCATAAGTTGACAATGGTAAATGTAAGCAATACAGCCTTTACATTTAAGAAGATATCAAAATTACGGTTATCCGTGAATTTCATATCATCAATAGCAATAATCTATAAAATTAATATTTCTCCTCAACAAATTTCAAGAATTTCATTTAACTTCACATAAATGTTATTTTTCAAGACTCGCAGATAATTTTTATTTCTTTTTTAGCCGATGAACCTGTGTCATGCTTAAAAGAGGCTAAATGCCATGTAGCTTTATAGTGTACATCCTGAAAAAATAAAAAATGATCCAAAGATAACAACATTTCAACGAGAGAAATCAAACGTTTCCCTCTGTAGTATTTTGATTTGTTACCTTAAACTTCAAAAATGTTAACTTATATGACCTTAAAAATGTTCACAAAATCTCAAAGAATTGCAGTTATATCTGTGCCCTTCGTCATGTAAAAATCATATCAAAGTGAACCGCAGGATATTTTGTTGTTTGAAGATTGAGAAATCCATATAAACTCGAAATCGAGGTGTCAAAAGAATGAAGTCATTTCTATGGTAATAAAATAATCAAAGATATCAATTTTCCATTATTTCTCAACAGATTCGACATAATTTCATAATCCCATTGAATACACGTATTATAATCATATGAGAAATGAATTCAGTCAAGATATTAATGCTTATCAAATTTTGAGTTGTATCGTTAGGTGTGTAAGACTCTAATAATAATATCATATGTATGTAGAATGTACATGTAGTAACTAAAAACATCAACTTAAACTATATTCATACAGAATGCCCTCCCGGTAAATATGGACCGGACTGTAGACAGAAATGTGGACAGTGTAAAAAGGATGATCATTGCAACAGATTTAATGGATCTTGTACAGAGTGCCAAAAAGGGTTCATGATACCGCTATGTACAGGTATGTAACATTTCATTTTATTTCAAACATATTCTGAATGTGCGCCTGTGCTAAGCTGCATTAATATAACTATTCGTTAATTTTCAACCAATTGGTAATTTTTGCGTATCAGGAACGTTTGTCAATTGGAAAAATAAACCCCAAAAATCAATTTCTTTACAAAAGAAATACATCCTTTCTTACTCGTTGAAAAAAAAAAACCCAAAAAACCTGGGATATCCGTAAAATATTATTTTGAAAAAAAAAACAACAAATAGATTGGTTCTAGGAGAGATCAACATTATTTTCGCGTGAAGTAAGAAAGACTCCTGACAGGGCATATATGAGAGATACAAGGTCAACATGTTTCATACCGCCTATTAATGTATTCGTATTTATGTCATCATTGGTTTTCAATCAAATTTCTATTTGTCATTGTTTTTCCTACACATACAGAATGCATTGAAGGATTTTATGAAGAAGGAAATACCTGTACACGATGTGGTTATTGTTTGAATGGTGCTACCTGTGATCAAGAAACTGGAAGCTGTCAGTCTTGTGAAGCTGGGTACAAGGGAAGTAAATGTAAACAAGGTAATCGTACCATAATTTAAAATGAAGATTAACAATCAGCCGCCGTCATTACGCAGTTTGTAGCTTGTTGTGCTGCAATCTAGAGGTACCGGGTTCAATCCCCGACGGCGGCACTCATTCGTTCAGAATATCCGTCTCCCACCAATTGGTTGATAAACGTAGACCTTTATGAGATAGCAGCTGGAGGCTAGGAATGGAAGTAACGGTAGTGCTGATGTGAGAAATACAAGGAATCAATTGCCAGGTGCTCCAGCCACCGTGATATAACTGAAAGGTTGTTGAAATCGGAGTAAACCCCCATTCAAATGAATAAATATCAATTAAGAATCGAATATGTCTTTTTTACACTACCAAAGATATAGGTCCATCTAATCATAGCTCCGTATGTCCTATTGTTGTTGGTTTTGGGTATTTGCTTGTAGTTTTTTTTATATTTCGAGACGACACAAAAGAGGATTTTCGAATGAAAATGCTTGCGAAAACACTATGTTCTGGTTGTACAATATGGATCTAGATATTTCACTCTCACGTGATGCAAAATAAGCGATGCCATTGGTCTAAAATGTTTAGGTGTGAAATAAAAATATATATTGTAATGCTTTGCTGTATCGCGGTAAAAAGGGATATGCAATTTATGGTTCTTGTGAACACAAACTCTCGCATTTTGTATCAACGGATTTTAATGTTACTCTCGTGGTATGTTCCCCGACAAGTGGTCTTTTAAATTTAAAGCTAATTATTTTACATTGCATCATAATATATGTTTTTCTTAAAAAAGTCATACTGTTAATATTTTCCTATGGCGGTTTATATCTTGATGATGGCAAACAAGTTTTTAATCAAGGATAAAGAAATCGATTTGAATTATAATTCTGATATTCATTTACAAATGGAAAGAAATGAAATTATAGACCCTTTAACAGTGTTTTTGGCTTTTTATATTTTATGACATTCTTAACTTTACGAAGTAACTAATGAAATTTCATTGCATTAATATTAGTTTGATCATATAATCAGTGTACAATATAATCATTAAATATTTAAATGGCATAGAGATATGGCTCCTTTTCAAACCATGGTGCTTTATTTTACAGTCACAACTGAAAATGTTTTATTTTGTACACAGTCTGTGCTTCTGGTGAATATGGACGGGATTGTACAGGTAAATGTGGTCAATGTAAAAGTGGTGAACCTTGTGACCGATTTAATGGGACTTGTACAGAGTGTCAAGAAGGCTTTGTAGCACCATTGTGTAAAGGTAACTAAAACTGATTACTAATACTTCGCTGAATCGATGTCTCAGCGCAGAAACAGCTCTAACATTTTTTTAAAATACCTGTTTTTTCCGCCAATGATCGACCGTTATTGCATTGAAAATTCAAATGATATATCGTATAGATTGAAAATCTTCTCGAATAAGTCTGCTTCGGGAATTAAGGTCATTATGGGCGGGGATTCAAAACAAACCAGACAGTGATGTCATATCTTGTCTGGCATACGGCTTCGTAGGACCCATTGCTTGTAATCGAGCTCATGAAAACGCTTGTTGAATGAACCATTTCTGTTTCTATTTTCTGTTCAACCCAAACATTCAAACCATATACAAAACGGAGATTGTTTTAGTATACATGTCGACCAATAGAGGGAGGGCTAAACAGATATACGGTTTGGTATTTTAAAGTTTATCTCGTATCGAACTTTCCAGTAACAGCCTTTTAAGTTGACATAAGAAGATGACAAAGTTGAAATGACCCAGAATCCTACTCATTGTTTTAAAGTGAATATTTTAGTGCAATTATCCGGATCAGAATTAAGGGAAGGAATCGGAAATTACATTTTATTTCAACATTTCGGTCCATTTATTAACGACACGACAGTCCGTAGCACCCACGTAATCACTGCGATCAGGATTTAATTAAGGCAGTCGAAAGAGCAAGTTACAAGCCTTTGCCTGCGAAATTTTATGGAAATTTCGTCTAGTCGAGCCAATGATGTGTTGCAAGAGACCTACACGAAAAAATTCGTAATAAATGAAAGAATTCAGGAAACAAGCAATTTCTCTATAATTGTAAACAAAAAGGCCAGAATGGCCCTTAATCGCTCACCTGAACTTTATTGGTCCGGTGGAACTCATTCAAGTAACTCTCTGGCAAAGTTTCGTTAACATTGGCTTAATAGTTGAATAGGAGATTTTATTCCAAGATATTAAAGTGAGAATAGACACTGCCCAACTTTCATTAATGAGGAGACTCCAAATAAGCCACTCACTGACACGCCCGTATTTATAAGCCAATCAAACCTTTGCGAACATTTTTTGGAAAGGGTCAACCAAGGAAAGTTTCTGTGAAATCGGCCCAGTGGTTCAGGAGGAGATGTCGTTTAAGGATTTGGGGGCTCAAAATAAGTCCCGCAGTGCCACGCCCAAAATATTTAAGGGCCAATCTTAATTTTGTGAACAATTTTTCAGAAGGGTTAACCAAGGAACATTCTGGTAAAGTTTCATTAAAATCGGCTCAGTGGTTAGGGGGGGAGAAGACGTTTTTCTAAATTGTTGACGGCGGACGACGCACGACGGACGACGGTTTCAGTTCCAAGATATTTGAACAGCTTTGTTTGAACAGCTTGCTTATACAGCGTGAACTTTATTCAATTTACTCTGAGACTTCAACCATGTTGAAAAAAATAAAACAAACAAACAAACAAACAAATTGGATTTTCTACAGAACAATCATTCGATCGGGATTCTCCTACAAGGTATTGAACAATTTCTATTTGTGATCTGCAATCTAATTTTATTCATATTTCAGTATGCAAAAGAGGTAAATACGGACAGAATTGCGATTTGACCTGTGGTTTTTGTCGTGATGGACATACATGTGACTCAGAAACTGGACATTGTTCGGCAGGATGTACAGATGGCTATAACGGCACTCTCTGTACAACAAGTAGGTTAACTCTAGGGACTGTCAAAGGTCTCGTTTACAAGTTTATGCTTAAGTTAGTGGACAGTTATAGTTCCACAACATTTCGATACTCATGATCTCTCACAATGTCAATCATTAGGAAACCTCGCTTTACACCGTAAAAGTAACTTCCGAAATATTACAAGTCAACTAACTTAAGTTTATCATTTGCCCATTTCTGACAAAATAAACTACACATAAGTCGATACATATTTCGTTCAAACAGTTCTGGTTACCATCTCGTCCAATAAAAGTTTAATAACAAAAACAACCTGAATATAAAAAGCCAATACAGAAATAGCAATTAAAATAATAAAGAGAGGCTTTCTATTCATTTCAAAAGAAAAGGAATGATACCTTAGATGGTGTAATAATTGATAAATGTAACATTTATTAATTTTGTTTTAGAATGTTCAAGCGGCACTTTTGGTAAAAACTGTGGATCAACATGCGGAAACTGCAGTGACAATGATGTGTGTAGATTTGACAATGGACATTGTGAACAAGGGTGCATTCCCGGACTACTACCACCTACATGTCTGACAGGTATCATCAGGCAAATGTACCTGCGCAACTATCTTACAACATCATTCATTATTTTTTAGGCAGTGTGTGACATTTCTTACAATTACACACCTGCGCGAGGTACAAACAATGAATAGCTTTGACAACGGCACAATGCAATGACATATATGCTGACTGCATGAAGATGGATTAAGACCTTAAATATCTATTAAGCACACAGTAAAGCTTCTGATCAGACTGAACGGATGCACAGGCTGGTCAGAGTCTTTGTTTTGCGCATATTTGAAATTGTTGAAAATCTCATTCACAGGCTCATATTTCAGACAAAACAAATTCTGTATTCAGAGAGAAGATTATATGTGTATGTGCGTGACATTTCCAACGATTTCAAATGTACTCAAAGCAAGGATTCGGGCCAGTCTAAGCATACACACAGTCTGACCAAAAGCTTAACTATGCGATTTTTAGTCAGGTAAGGTCTTAAAGTATCGGTAGACAGTAAGGAAATCCTCTACTTACGCTAATTAACTGCCTGAGCTGCTAAATGTTTGCACCTGACGCGGAAGTCAAATTGAAGGAAATGTCCCGCACAGGCTAATATCCGTTCCAACCGAAAAATTTAGCAGACAGTAATTGAATGCTGATGAAGTATTGAGATCTGCATGTAGAGAATCTGTTGAAAAAGTAGAAAATGAAAGATGGTATTCAAATGTTTTAATGTTTATACAGTTTTTCCATATCTTGAGTGGTAAAACAGCATGGCTGTGAGGACAATGTCTGTACCAAAGAAAACAATGTTGAAAAATGAGTTACTTGTTTAATTCTTTTCTTCTGTGTAGGATGTTTTATTTCTAAATGCCTGGTTAACTTGCCTGATAACAATGTTATTCAGAAACTCTATTTCAACATTTATTCTGGAAATATTACTCAAGTTTGAAATCACTTCTCTGTTCCACTTTCTCTTCTTGTATAATCAATCTTGAACCTTAAGCATTCGGTTGAATAGTTTGATTTGATGTACTGATTGTGTAACTATCTTAAATCTTACTTTTTTTTTATACAGATCAAGTTTAACAAAAAGAGTTCATTGCCCCAACGTTAAACTGTCATCTTATGTCTTTGACTGTTATGAATTAGAATGCAACTACTTTGCCTAGCACCGAACAATACATTAGTATATCATTATCAGTAAATATTTAAGCGTGTCTCTTTATCAACATAACCACCTACAAATGCTCTGTGTACACAGCATCTTGTTTCTAGAATGTGAAGACGGTATTTACGGCCAGAATTGTTCTGAAGAATGTGGAGAATGCCAAAATGGTGAAGCATGTAACAAGGATAATGGAACTTGTAAAGAATGTGCACCGAATTACCAAGCTCCATTCTGTCACTTGAGATTAAGTTGTAAGTCTTTTTTTGAAATCAATGATATCAAACAAATTAAATGTGATTTAATTCCAGATAGTGCCTAAGTCAATATCAAAGTTAAGAGCAAAATGACTTAGAGTTTTTTCTCCATCATTGGAACTGGGCTATTTATAATATATCTTTAAATTCCCGAAAGGTTGAGGTCGTACCTGAAATATTTCAACTTTACCTGTCTTGAGCATATCTTTCTGATTTTTGAAAAAAATCTTGAATACGATTTTCGCACATGTTCCAGTAAAATTATATATGTAATTTTTTTTAAAAAAAAAATCATATAACTTTAGGTCAATATCACATCACTTTTTCAAATATTGAAATAAAATCTTAACTATTAATGGATATTTTTCAAACTTTTCCAACACAAATTATTTCTGTCGTGAACATGCTATATATGTGCATTTTCGAAATAATTTTTAGAATAGATGTTCGGTCAAAGTTCATTGTCTAAAGCAAATTTTGAATAAAACTTTTATCAGCTCCATTTGTCTTTGACAAGCGTTTAGTTATATATTTTGTATGTACTGCAAATGCAAATTCATCGTGTTACACATTTAAGTAAGACATTTTGCATATGCAAATAAGAAAGGCATGTCCCAACTGGCTTACATTATGTGATATGTGACGCCTTTTAGCCTATTTCGATTGTTCGTATCTAAGTGAGTTGATTGTTCGCTAATCACCAGATGGCTAGTAAGCGAAAAGAGTACAAATATCCTTTAAACACGGCTAAATATGATGAGTGTTCCCTATAGACCTAGACCGAGAACTAATCTATCATCTTTAAATTCTTTTTTGATTTCGTATCCTATACTCTTTGTTATTGCTTTACAATGAAATTATATTCTTTGACTACTAATTTGGGCATAGAATTATGGGAAGTTATTTAAAAGTCTTACTTTGCCGAAAAGATGGTCTGCAACTTTCCTTTTCATTCGCCGCTGAAGGTGGTCATATATTGGTATCAATATCTAGGTCTGTCCGTCCGTCTCGATGTCAGTCCGTAGGTCTTAAACTTGTGAACACAACTTCTTCATTTATGGATCGATTTAGATGGAACTTTCTGAAAATATTCCTATTCACCTGACCTAACGCATATCGTTATATGCTTCTGGTCCAATAATATTTCAGTAAGATACGAATGCTGGACTTAGAAATAAATATTTACATGTGTGTTACAATTAGCTAAAATTCCTCACAAAAGTTTAAAGATGCATTTACTAATTTACCACTTAAGGTGATCAAATTTCTAACTTTTACAACTCCACAGCTACCTATTGTATAAAGCAATTTTGTGGCGGCGTAGATTATGACAACGGCACTCTTGCTAAAATTATAAGTTATACGTTATTTTTGTTGTTGACAGTGGAGTATATGTTTTTTGAACGACATGATAAAGATTCAATACATGTCTTTCAAATTTTCTCTTTGGTTAATGGATGAAACTTACCTTTAGACCTTCATATTGTCAACTTGTTTTGATTGTGATATATGTAAGAGGCATGTTATTTTTTTTTAAAAAAAATACCGATTTCGAAATTATCATGTATTGTTTCTTCTTTGAGTAAAATAGATATTCTGTTAGCCTTCGACGTGTTAAAAAAGTATGTGCCTCATATGTCCTATGATAAGAAAATACAAGCAAAATATCTAAAATTTCAGTAATTACATCGTATCTTTTTTTTTGACAGTGAATAGTCCTGAACCTGGTGATGTGTCTATTTCACCGTTTATTGGAGCTTTCTTAGCTGTATTGGTGGGCGTTTCAATTATAATAACATTCTTTTACCTGAGGAGGTAATCCTTTTGCCTTATTAACGTATTTTCTTTGTATTTGAACAATAACTGATATTATATCACTTGAAAATAGAATGATATCACACTCTTCAATTTTTAGAAACAATTTGTGTACTGATGGTCTTAACTTTTCGCCTTCATTCTTTGATTTTTTTAGGATTTCATAAGATTAAAATATTGATAAAGGATATCATAATACACAAAATGATATCTAAATGTCTAAATATATCATTTCTATCTGCTCTCGGCTATGAGAAATTATCATCTTCATGACGAATTCTCCTAACCTCGACAGGATAAATTTGATTTTCTTGAATGCTCACATACTATTTTGGTTTTTTTTTTGTAATTTGGTTTGAATCTTAAACGTTGTTATATTTGAGGTTATGGAAAGCTGATGATCCACATAATCTTCATAGAAAATATGAATTAATGCAAACATTGAGGACCTTTTCATGAACAAAAAGCAGAATCAAGAAAACAAGCACACAAAATTAATATTTAACAGCAGCGTTGCTGAGATTTACTGAACGCAAGACAATAGTAGGAGATCGGCTTTTTAATTTGATATAAAACAGTTCGCTAAAGTATCTTTATTTTCAATGATGTTTTACAACAAAAAGGATCCTTTTCAGATTAGTTTTCTTTTCTAGTGTTTTTGTTTATGTTAAATAAGGCTTAATTAGGATCAAAAAGACATATTAAACTGTCTGTTGTTGGTCGATTTATGTACCTTCAATAAATTTACAAAGAAACAATATTATAAAATCATAGCTTAAAATTTGGGAAAGTATAGTCTTGAAACGAGTAAATTCCTCTTACATAGCTCAGCTAATTTTTAAATGCAAATACATGCATGCAAAATTCCGAATCAATTTTGAAGGACATATGAGCTTTTGCATGAAATTCCCATCAATTTGAAATGTGCATAAAACATAGATACTGACCAGCTGTGTATTTTCGCAGCCTGACTAGAGTCTTCATTTTGTACTTTATAGCTGGATAAGAACTTAAAGTAGATAGTCAGGCAAGTCTCTTGTTAGACGGTCTAGCTCCCTGCGTTGCTCAATATTTGCAAAGAAATCCATGTCAAATTGTTTAAAATGTCGCGTACATTCTCGTATACAAAGTTAAGCTATTTGACACCTTTGAAGTCTGATTATATAATTGTTGTGCTATACTCAAATGTATAGACAAAGCTGAAACTCTCTCCTTAAAGACATCTTTATTTGCAAATGTCATATTTCGTTTTATTTCTTGTGATAAAGCGACTTTGTCACTTATTGACATTTAAAAAATAAAAGTATCTATCGTTATAAGTGATCTGATTCCTTTTTGTATCCATTTCATTATCCTAATACAATGTACTCGAAATTGGAAATTAGAACTTCTGATAAGATATTGATATTTGGAATATCTATAAATGTACATGTACGCTTTTTTTAATTTGCTAGAAGGAAGAATAATCAATCAAGAGAAAAACTTCCGGACACTCAAAATAGGATCGTTACAGAAAGTAAACCTGCGACAACAACAATATCTGCACAGAAACCAGGTAAATCCTGATCTTTTAAAACAGGGTTTTGAAAAAATATAGTTTATTGCGTCTCATTTTTATACTGAAACACTTTTTACAAGGCATATTCAATTGACTACTAGATCTTAGACTCTGTAGAATCTTTATTTGTACAGGAAGCTCTATAATTTGTCAATTGAAAAAAAAAAGTTTTTAATCTTTCATTGTGCTGTCTTTTACAGTTACTGCAAAGAAAAAGAACAGTCAATTACACGAAAAGGAAGCAACGGGTACAACAAATGAAGATGACAGTTCGAACATTTACTATAATATCCTAGCTAAGAAAACTGACCTTAAGATCTGTCAACTCTGGGATTATATCTATTTGAAGAAGAAAGAACAATGTGGCATGTTTTTCCAAGAATATGCTGTATGTATTATGTCCGGAAACCAAATGATAGAAGTGTAGCACTGTTCAATCAATGTCCATATGTCGGTCTGTTTGTTTTTCCGTCTGTTGGCCATTATTTCTTGAATAGGTCTGATTTAACCAACATTTTTATTTTATCTTTGTTCTGTAATTCATGATATTCATAAATGATATGACTATTTGTTAAAGCATATAGATTTTTCTCATTTTATGATCATTTGTTGGTATAATATCTTAAAACTTCAAACTCATGTTGTTTATACAGATAACCTTTGCAATTCTTCTTTAATTCTAACAATACATCAATTGGAGGTAATTGGTAGCTAAATATATAAATTTGCCCATTTAATAGAAGGTATTTTTGCAGCTCAATGAATGGTCATAACCCAAACTCTGTATTTAAATTGAAAGACATGCGAGTTGGTTGAAATCAATATTCACATTTTCACTGTTCCAAAAATCTCGCTTTTAACAAAATTTTATCAAATTGACGACATAATTATATTTTATATACGCTCTTTCACTATTTGACACGTGTACTAAAACCATAGAATATCAAAAGAAATTCATGAGGCTATTTACCTCCCGCCTCGTTTGTAGTATTATGAGAACTCTTATTGTTTATAGTCAACACAATTCCAAGTAATTTGCACTTCATCCACTGTTTTTCGAAAGCACAAGTACCCTCGTATTTGGACGACTCAATTAGTTTTAACAGTAAAGGAATCTGTTTTAAATTCTAGGCAACTTTTGACACGAATTTAGATAATTTACTTTTAGAAAGCTTACTTTTTATACGTTAGTCTCTTAGTTAAGGAGGGCGATCACTTACTAGAGACTGTCGACAGCTCGATTTAGGTTGTATGCATAGAAAACCAGTAACCATTTTTTCATACATTCTAGATTGGTTTTTACTTTAACTACACTTTACTAATTGTATTACCGATTGGCACTTTATTTTCTTTAAATGAAAATGGCTTTTTCTTATTGCAGCAAATCGACAATAGCTTGAGACACCCTCATGATACAGCTTTGTTGTCTAAGAACAGGGAGCTGAATAGATACAGAGGAATAGTTGCTTGTAAGTATTAAGTATTTGATAATTTGGTTCGTAAATTTTTTATTGTATGATGTTATATATGTAACGAATCGATCAACTAGACAGACGTGATCTATTCAGAGAAAAGGATCATCAACTCTAAATGGGTCTCTTTTTATATAGACTTTCATTAGCCATATATCTTAGGACAGGTCTTTCGAATTAACATATCAATTACAACACACCTTCTTTTAATCCTTTATAGATTTACAAATTAAACTGAGTGATCAAAGGTCAATTTTGTCTATACCTGTATAGACAAAATTGACCTTTGATCACTCACTCTAAATTGCGGAACTATACATATGTTTAAGCATATGGTTACATGTGCTGAGGCAATCGTAATTTAAACTGCAATAAAAGCAACCAAATAGACAATCCGTCCTTACAAATGCACGCATTGTCATCTGAATAACCATTAGATATCGATCGACTTAGTTAAGGTTATACCATGATTTCTGCTTTATTCGGAATGGTATCACTTTCGCCAATTTCACCACCCTCGCTAGGTGGCGAAAATAGAACGCACCAAACTATTCCTTAAACTTTGCCATCCATACATGTTGCCTACTATGAAAATATATATGTCAATAGTTACATCATAACTTCAAGAGCACTCACGTGGCCCGAAAATAGTTGAATGCCTGTTAATCCCATTTTGAACATGGAAGAGTAGTTACTTGTATGAACTCTTCAAAGCCGCCACCATAGCGCAGCTGGTTTGGCATTAGACTTCCAATCTGGAAGTCGTGGGTTCGATCCCCGGTGGCGGTAAATATCCTTTCCGACGTTTGTCTCTCACCAATGGGTAGATAATCGTAAACCTATGTGAGATAGCAGTCGGAGGCTAGGAAAGGGTGTAGTGTTAGTACAGGTGAAAGAAATACCAGGAATCCATTGTTAGGTGCGCCGGCCGCCGCGATATAACTGCAAAATTGTTGAAAGGCGTGAAACCCATTCAAACAAACAAACAAATGAACTCTTCAAAAAGACGGACTTAAAATGACATTTTATTTGGAAGGTTTCTTTGCAACACATTCTTGGTGTCCAATTTAAAACGCTACTTTTTGGGTAAAACTGGTGAACATAAGACTATGCGAAAATATCAAAAGGTATGGTAGCCTTTTTTTTTCTGTGCGATCGATGGGTATGATACAAATACACTTATCTATTTTTAGAACGATATTTCCTGGTTGTTGGTTTTTGTTTTCTTGCATGCAATGTTCTCTTGGCAAAAACCTCACCAATATTGAATCTTTTAATGCTATTTTTTGCTATTAGACCTAATTTTGTTGACGGAATTACGAGTAAAAAGTACTTCTCTGCTCATGATTGCAATCTACGTAAACGAGCTTGGTTTAAGGTGTGGCTTGATATTCTTAGTCGACTTACTTCAAACGGCGGCTGTTAAATCAGAACTTAATGCCTGAATCATTTCGGTGGTTGGAATTCATCTATGCCTATCTGGGAAACCTCGTCCGTTTTTTGGGAGGAAAGGTCTTTTTCAATTGCCGACTTCGCTTGGCTTACAGATAGAATATCGAGGTTATACAGAAAATATGTCTGGACTGATATAAATTTTGTCACATGGTGTGATTTACCGCACGCAATCGAGTTTAACCATTTTATAGGATTTCAATTATGGGGAATGAGAGTTTAGTCTTGTCTTCTCTGTAACGCTGTTCAGACAGCTTAATGTATAATTTCGGCACACATTATGTAATTATTGCACATGTACATTAATGCGAATTTAAGGTATGTTTAAAACGTCAGTACATTAATTATCTTATTACTATACAAATATCCGTGTGATACCATCGCGTATGATATTGTTTATGAAATCACATAGTTATTTTTAGAACTTTGATATAGTGCGGTTATTTTTAGAAACTTTTCTTTCTGTTAGAAACATCTGCAAAAAAAGGCAAATAGAGGTCATAAGATAAATATAATACGTACATAGTGTATTGTATGAAAGAATATCTAACTCTGTTGATGGAATTGATAATTGTCTCGGCAGAGCCTCGACAATGATCAATTCTCCCAACCTGGTTAGATAATTTTTCTCATACAAAACACAAAGTACGTATTATATATATAGCTATGAAATAACTGACATCACTTGAATAAGTAAGCTCTTTTACTATTTTGAACGACTACAGTCATCTAACTTACTTATTGTACTTATACTAATCCCCTGCTTTATTGTTCCAGATGACCATAGTCGTGTCAAGCTACAAATTGAGAATGATTCCGATACGGACTATATCAACGCTTGCTTCATTGATGTAAGTGTTCACTCTTCATTTCTGTAGCACGGCCCTTGAACTTCCTTGTCATTAGTCTGTAGGAAAAAAATGAATGTTACAGGGAAATATCTTACCAAGGTAGTGAGTTTATCGTGTTGCAAATTTCAGTTGATGGCGTTTAAGTTTTCAAGATGTGGTTTTCTGAGGTAGCTTAGATTAGGCTATGATGTATTTATCCGTACAATATTTTTGTATAGATTTCATAATCAAAAACAGGCAATCGTTTTACTTCTTCGAAGATATGCTAGTTGGCTATTGTAGCAAACATGAAAGGATCAATGCCACAGAACGCTTGAAAAGGGCCGATTTGGCTGGTGCTAATCCAATTTAGTCAACAGTGCCATGTCCAACACATTAAATCACTTTCGGGGTTTATCAAACGACCAATCATGGCATGCCATTCAATGTCGTCACTGTTGTGCCATCGTTTCTGCCATGTGTTCATCAAAACGGTGCAAAGAGGGATATAATTTGCAAACAGTTTACATCGTTTTGTCCTCCTGAACACAGGATTGCTTAAATGGGACATACAGTAAAGAACATCTTGAAATTGTCCCTCACTCCGATCAAAACCATTCATAATCGCTCATTCAGTGCTCAATTCATGCAGTCAAAAAACTCCTTCAAGACCAATAGAGAAGAACATGCAATAACAACATTCATAATAAAAATCGCTTGAAAAAAAATAACCCCGACTTTGTAAAATTTTGTCAGCTTCTTACTTGTTCGCAAAACCATTAAATACAATTCTATAGAACTTGTTTGCATTTCTTTTTAAAGGAGTTAATAGGTATCGCTGTTTTTTGTTCATCTTGAACAATATTAGCGATATTGGATTATTTCCTTTTAATTTCATTCAAAATCCACTCCTCTTGCTAATTGGAAGTAATTCCCATATTTTTCAGCATGTCAATTTCTAAATATTCTTAACTCTAAGGCTAAATGATAAGACCTTTATTTCCAGACAAATAAGGCTCCAATCTATCTTTATGATTTTTGTTACGTATTTTCAGGGATATGAAAAGTCACGAAAATTCATAGCCTCTCAAGGTAAGTTTGAAACCTACTTGTGGTAGGTAGCCGGACGAACCATTGTGTCAATGGTGTCAATCTGTCCGTAACTTAAAGCTCTTTGTCACTGGCATCACACATCTTTGCGTCAGCATGTCAATTTTGAAAAAAATAAACTTTCTAGAAATATAAGAGCAGGGCAAGATAGAGAAGCCTTTAAAATTCAATATTAAGTATTTCAATGAAAATGGTCCAAACCAGATGATGTTGGTAATCATTGGAATCGTCTTGTCAAATCGAATGAGAATCCGCAACAAAGGGTTTTGTTGCGAGATAGAGGTTGTGATAAGAGCGTTAAGAGAGTTATCCAAGTTTGAAAAGGGCTTAAGACATGAAACAAATTTCATAGTACAGCGTCCTCCGCCGCGATATAGCTGAAAGATTGTTGAACGCGGCGTAAAACCCCATTCATGCAAACAAAAAGATCTTCCATAATACCTAACTATACCAAAGTGTTTCTTTTTTTCAGTTCAATTGTGTAACTAGTTTTTGCCTGAAACGCGTATTAATATTAAAAAGTAGCAACCTTGGTTGTGAGAAAATTCTTAAAATTTAATCTTCCTCCTTTTACTAGGGCCTACTAAGAGCATGAAAAACGATTTTTGGAGGATGGTATGGCAACAGAAATCTAAATTTATAGTCATGGTTACAAACCTCATCGAACTAGGAAAGGTAAAAGCATGGCTAATTTTTACTAGGACTCTCTAAAGCAAGCAAACCGATCAATTAAGGAAAGTAGGCTTACGTTCGCGGGCTTTCCTTTCTTAAACGCAGGGCTGTTAACATTATGAGTATGCAAATTATTTACAGAAAACACCAGCCACAGTAAACAACATATTGAATTTGACAATGTGAATGTTTTGAACGATTTTCAAACGAAATTGATTCGTGAGTTTTTAGTTATAAAACATGCATACAAGTTGTATTGATAGCTTCTTTTTCTTTAAGAACGACTCAGCCGCTTACAATTTTGATTTTGTCAGTGAGATCGCGATTTATATAGCTAAAATTATTCGGGTTGAGTTTTAAGCATATGTTCTTTAGTCAATTTTGAGCTTTTTGAATGGTTTTTGGTTAATGTTTGAGTGGAAGATTGGAGCGCTGAGTGGACGATTTATAATGGTTTTTATTGACATGAATGACAATTTCAAGAGTTAACAAACTGTAACATAGTATTATAACAAACAGGTTGTACCAGGTCAATACAGGCTACATTGAATGATTTTGTGATATCAGATTTTCCTTTTCCTCCATGCTCTTAATGCCCCCGTATACGTCCGTTCGTCGCTCCGTCCGTCTGTCAGTCAATACGTCCGTCCGTCCGTCCGTCCGTCCGCCAGTCAGTCTGTCAAGTTCAAATAACTCAAAAACTTAACAAAAAAACTTAACATTGGTAAAATCTTCAAGCTTATTCAAGTTACAAGGCTCATATTTGAATGGTAATAGATCTCAATGATCCGTATCTGCTGATAGTCAGGTCAAGGTTATTTGTCAAGGTCAAGATCATCTGTCAAGGTCAAATAACTAAAAAACCTAAACAAAAAACCTAAACATTGCCAATATCTCCAAGCCTATTCAAGATACAAGGCTCATATTTTGCATCATGATAGATCTCAATGATCCGCATCTGCTTACAAAAAGTCGAGGTCATCTGTCAAGGTAAAGGTCATCTATCAAGATCAAATAACTCAAAAACTTAACCAAAAAACTTAACATTGGTAATATCTTCAAACCTATTAAAGATATAAGGCTAACATTTTGCATGATGATAGATCTCAATGATCAGCATCTGCTGATTCCAAAGTCAAGGTCATGTGACAAGGTCGAGGTCATCTTAAAATAAACCAAGAAAAAAATGATTCATTATTCAGTTTATTCAAGCATATTAAAGATACCCTGTCTCATTATTGGCATCATGAATGATCTCAGTGATGTACATCTGTAAGTATCAAGGTCAAGGTCATGCTAAAAGGTCAAGGTCATCTATCAAGGTCAACATTTTGAAAAAAATACTGTTACGGGGGCATTTATGTTTCACATACACAACTTATTTTAAAATATCTTGCTTTTTTTTCAACAATTTGTCTAGCAAAACTCATGAAGCTATCGTCGTCGGCATTATTAGTGAGATAATTATTAGCCTTTAAAGTTACATTATTTTCATCGAAAAAAAGACCAATGTTAATCACCTTTTAATGAAAGATAGAATATAGTCCTATGTCATCCTTATAAGTCTTCATTGATGACAGACCGATGAAAGGTATATTAAAATTGGCGGAAATTATCCTCTCTTGTACATTATATAGTAAACATGTTTGACTGTTGATATAAGTGCTTGCTACAAACAAATACTCGTTTTTTTTACATCCAAGTCTATATTCTTTACCTCTTGTTTTTGTTTCTTTAATACCGGCATTGTCATTTACTAAATATAGGAATTGATTTTACAGGAAAAATGCGTTTTGTATTGGCCAAAGGACAAGGACGATGAAGTAACTTTTGGGAAGATAACAGTTGCTCTTGTATCTGAACATGCAACGACTGATTTCACTGTTAGACATCTTGAAATATATAAGGTAATAGATAGGGTTGTTTAGATATTTTTATCACGGCGTGTCCAAGGGGAGCTTTCGACCGTCGTTCCAAGTCAACAATTTCTTTTAACTTATTCCCCTAAACTTATTGAACCAATATTGACCGAACTTTGCAAAAAGTTTTTTGTGTGACCCTTTTCAAAAATAGATCCTGCATTTCTTATTTCCTTGAAAAGTAGGACATGGCAGGAAAGAGTTAATCAGGCTAGAGAATAAATGAAATATTTTTTCATCTTTTCTTTTTTACTAAAGAACCAACGGACCAATTCAACTAAACTTGATAGAAATGTTCCTAAGGTGATCCTTCTCAAAACTTTATCGTGAAAATATGAAGGACCCCCAAAATATGGCTGCGGAAGGGCATGACTGTTTCTTACATTGATGAAATTTAGGTCTTCTTCTTAATTGGATGGTACGAATGACTCTTCGGTAACCCATCTCCAAAGCATATCCGCGAAAGATTTATTGAACATTGATATAGGCGTGGCTTTAAAATCTTTAAAACTCTTTGTAGCACAAATCAGTTCATCAATATGGGGGATTTCGGTGTTTTCCCATTTTTTTGTTTGTTTTGTTTTATGGATTAAATAAGAGGTATTACTAGTCTAAGATAAATAGAGGCCATTTAGAATATTTCCTTTGAAATTATCTCTGCTTTCTTTGGGGAAGGTGAGATTTTTCTTTTTTTATCACTAGATACTTTACTAGTGCTTTCATAGTGTAAGTTGATTTGTTTTCTTTTCGTTAATACCAGATACTTATTATCGCAATTCGTATTTGTGGTAAAGTGTTCATTAGAAAAGCTTATAGAAGAAAATAAATATTTGATATTTATAAACTATGAAATATTAGATTATCTTTAAAACTTACTGTAAACGGGGTAATTTTGGCGGTGGTTTTATTTTGGCTATATTGGCGGTCAAGCTAAAATGCGCCAAAATTAATCCACCGCCAATATTTGTCATTAATATTTGTCAAATGAGAAATTTCTTTATTATGATTGGTATGAAATCTATACATTTTAGTCAATTGAATCAAATTTGTATCGAAGATATGTAGACCATCCGTATTCAACTTGGAATAAGAAAATCTGCTCACAACGTTGTATTTCGACGGGTCAGAGCAATACGAATGTAAGTGCCCATAAATTATAGGCACTTACAAAAGTATCGCACTGATCCCTAAATTTCAAGATTCCAGAACAAAGTTGGTTGATACATTGTAACGAAATCACAAAGAAAAGGTGTGAAAAACTTTGACACGCATTATAACTATAACAAAAGGTGTGAAAAGAAGCTATTGTTAAGTATGTAGAAAGTTAACATTACTCTAGAAATTGCCTGTCTCTTACTTACGTTGTTTTGAACTGTGAAAAAATAAAATATAGATAGAGCGTTAAATATTGGCGTTAATGTAAGATCCGCCAAAATAAATCAACGCCAATAAATCGTAATCGAAAAACCGCCAAATGTGGACACCGCCAATATAAAGCCGTTTACAGTACTTAACTAAGAAAGTAAGTAGAATACCAAAGGTTACCTCCGAGAAGGACCTTTTTTCCATTATTTTGGGGTAAAAATTTATATGATTTCCCTCAGATCAATTAGCATGAATGTCTTTGGTGCCCGTCCTCAAAACATGCTTGTATACATTGTGGATCCTGTCCCCTCCCAATATGGGTGCGGCAGATTAAGTCATCTTAACTAACTAAGCTAAAAAGAGCCAATCTAGCCCTCTTCTATAGATATTCAATATTGATTATAAATTTGATATCCGTTTTAGCATGACGGGTTCACTTGATCCCGACGTTAAGGCTACTTGCAAGACCATGTCATGCATTTACAATTTCACAAGAAAAAAGTTACATTTTTTTAGGTTATAAGAGAAGTGGTAAAAGAAAGAAATCGGATTCCCGATCTGTTTTTTTCTAGGGTACAAAGGATGAAAAACGTGCTGTCACTCAGTACCACTTCCAAGCTTGGCCTGACA
This sequence comes from Fragum whitleyi, assembly GCA_948146395.1. Classification (NCBI taxonomy): domain Eukaryota; kingdom Metazoa; phylum Mollusca; class Bivalvia; order Cardiida; family Cardiidae; genus Fragum; species Fragum whitleyi. The sequence goes on along the minus strand of OX411549.1, from coordinate 65,127,144 downwards.
AGTCGACTCCTGATAGCACGTGGTCTCTTGTCAAATTTTGGCGCACAGTTACTGAAGATATTGCCAACGTGGATGATAGAGGGCCAATAGTGGTACACTGCAGGTAACTGACGACAAAGGAAAACGACATTTATTGTTTAAAAAAATGTATTTTTCTTACCAAAATGGCTACAAAACTGCAAAATTGAAAAAATTCCTCCACATAAAATTCTATGATCCACTATGAAATGCTAAAAATATTGTATGCGTTAGGCACTTGGATGGAGGATTTTACAACAAACTACAAATATAACTTTGATAAGTATACACGAGGAAGCGTAGTCACCATAATTTGAAAGAACGGGTGGTTTTACACGCATCTCCGGCATTCATCATAGGAAGTATTAACATGTGAGAATCGAGAACCAAAATTACTAATGTCTGTTTCCTAAGAACATGGCAACTGCTCTACATTGTGTATATTTATTATTTATTGTCGGTTGAGTATCGGTCTGCAAAACAAGTTTTTTTTGTTCTTGTAGTGCTGGTATTGGAAGAACAGGATCATATATAGCGTTTGATATAGCGTATAATAAGGCCAGAAGTGAGGGTACAGTGAAAGTGCGAGAAGTCGTAACAACACTTAGAGATCAGAGAGTCGGCATGGTTCAAAAGGAGGTATCATTTCAGTTAACAACACATCGAAATTGACAAAATGAACGATTTGTTAATGAAATTGTATGAGTGCGATGAGTGAGTTTAGAGTGAAATTAAAGGACGGTTACCCAATATAGCTTATCTTCCCGAACAGAATTAGTGGTATCTATTTCCTCCCTTTCATTAAATATGCGAACAAGTTCTAAAAATAGCTTCACATTTCTTCGAAAACGAACAGATGCTTTTAATTTCAATAAAGTCAGTGAAGTAGCGATTTTGTATAGATATATTTATTTTGAATGCAGTTGTCAATCTTATCGTTTTTAGTGATTTTGTATTGTTTTTGAATGATTTGAGGTGAGTGCTTGGAATGAATGATTGGAGTCCTGAGCGTGTGTTTTTGAATCGTTTTAATCGAGATAAATGTCAGTTTCAGATTGTGATTAACTGTATTATGAAAATTATTGAAAAAGTGATTTACCCTCATTATTAATACTCCTACTGTAGTAGAAAGATAAATGATCTAGTGGTCGGTTGTTCTGCTATGTAAAATAAAACGATTCCTTCGCGGGTTAAACTTTGTTAGAAGAAAACAGATTCTCTGTTGCCGGGGCATTTCAATTTTTGCACATGTGCACAATACAAAAATATTTATGTCTACGCATCGACAAAGACTGACTAGTGTCTTCAGTAGATCATCATTTATTATTTGAAATACAGTTTTTAAGACGCTTAAAATAATTGTTTATAGATGTCTTATCTTCTCAGACTCCGTATTCGATTTTTTTTCTTTCATTTTTGCTAAAAAGATTCATGCAAACTATATCTGACCGTCTTTCAATAGGCATATCTTTTATTTACAACAAAACTGAACAAATTCAAGGCAGTTGGCAAAAGGAAAATGTTAAAAAATATTGAACCATTGTAGAATAATTCGGCATTGATGTTTAAAGATAATTAATATAGCCATACAGACGTCCTTTCTGATTTTAAAGTATCATTCTCGTGAAAAACAGTGCGATTATTTTAATACAATGTATCCTGTTTCACAGGAACAATACGTTTATATCCACGAGGCAATAGCTGATGCATTTTTGTTCGGTACACATTACATTTGGTCAAACCAATTTGAAGAGCTTTATGACTTTTTGAAACAGCCTATGGACGGAATTCACACGACTAGACTGGAGACACAATTTAATGTAAGTCAGTTTACTTATTACCTTTAATGCAGAGTATTTGTTCTTACAATTGAATGTCAACGCGTTCTTCAGTTTCTAGAGTTTAAGAGCTATCTGAGGTAATACAGCTTTTGCTTTATACATACAGTACGACAGGAAAATCAGTATTGCACATTGCACTGACACTCATGCTCAGGGTTAACATTTGTGATCATTCAATGTCGGTCGTGTGACATGCGTCGTGTGTCTTGCGTCGTCCGTTATCAATAATTTCTTCTCCTCCTAAATCGATAGGTCAATCTTGGTGTAATTTGGCCGTTAAAAACCTGTGTTAAGCTTTACCAAAGTTGTTCAAAAATTGTAATCCACCCTCGATTCTGGTTGCCATGCCAAATAAGAAAATCTTTAAAAATCTTCTTCACTGAAACTAGAAGGCAGACAATTTTCATATTAGGTATGTAGCATCAACTAGTGGACCTTTACTAGCTGTGTTCATATCATGACCATGGGGTCATATTTGGGCTCCGCCGGAGTGCATCCGGTGTTACATAGAAACAAAGAGCATATTCCTCAAAAATCTTTATTACTACATCACAAAGGCAGATAGTGCTATTTTGTATGAAGCATCATCTAGTGGACCTCCAATAAGTATGCTCATATTTTATGGGTCATTTTTGGGCTTATCCTAGGCGAAGCCAATTTTTCATAGAAAAAAAAATGCAAAAATCTTCAAAACTCTAACCCAAACCAGAAGTAAAAAAAGTTGTCAAATTTGGTTTGTAGCATCATCAAATGGACTTTTATCAAATTATTTCATATCATGGTCTCTGTGGTCAAATTTGGGCTCGGCCTTGGCTTATCCCAATTTACATAGAACACATAATTGAATCTTTATAAATCTTTTTCTCTTAAACCAGAAAGTAGACAGCTAGAAATTTGGTGTTTAGCTTCATATTTTTTCTATATTAAGTTTGTTCATATCATGTTCTTAGGATGATATACTCCGGGTCTGCCCATGTGCATTAGATATAGAAACAAAGTAGGAAATCTTTCAACAATAATCCGACGATAGTCGTGGCCTTTACAAAGTTTATCTCCTTAGAAGTTGACAACTATCAATCTTATCCATAATACTTCAAATTGGTCTATGAGACTCAGGTGAGCGATTTAGGACCATCATAGTCCTCTTGTTTTACAAAAAATCCGATTCGATTGTATATGTTAAGGAAACACTTTGGGCATTTACAATTTATAAGACAACAATAAAATGCAGAATTAATGTATACAAACTATTCTTGCATGTGCAAATTTCTATAATTTTCTTAAAACCTCTAAGAAATATGTTTATTTCTTTTAATATTATAGAACATCCTTGAGAGCATTGAGGACAAAAAAGCAATTGAATTCTCAACAGAGGAGAATGAAAACATATACAACAATGTCTTCAATAAGAGGACCATGCTACCACCATCAGGTAAAAAACTTCACAAAAACACGCTTTTATCCAAGTCCAATATGTAGCTACATGCATGCATATGAAGAAGTTGGTATACTATATAGAGGATAATCGGTTGTTTTAGCGTAAGATCGATTATATTCATTGAGTGAACAAATAAGCTATATTTTCACGAGTGGTGGAGCCACGAGTGAAAATTAAGCTTTTGTTGTTCACGAAATAAAATATTAATTGTTCTTACTCGAAAAACAAACGATTATTATATTTCTTTATTGTAAAAATGAGACAAAATGTAAAATTTTTAGGACATATTATCCTAAATCGCGTTATTTTGCACGTGATTGCTCAGCAACGTTTATTATGATGTCACTTATTTTCTCCCCGCATAGATGACGTCAGATAGGATGAAATGCACAAAAGCAGGCCGTAAGTTTTTGATAATTTCACTGCTTTTGCGTTGTGATTATCAAGTGGCAATCTACCGTTATTTCTCGATAAACCACCGAAAAGCACTATGGAAAAATTGATGCTTCTCTGTTTAAAGAAATAAGGTATTGCATATTATACAAACATCCTCGCTGATACCGATTTTACTATTGCTGTCTGATTATGTGGGCTGTATGGTTAACAAAATAAAATTGTTGAATTTTAACTCGTTTGTGTCCGATGAAAACGTAAGGTATTGCTATCATTGCGTTGTTCACGTTGGCGTTGGCGTGGGCGTGACAAAATCTAACATTGGCCATAACTTTTGAATGGTTAGCGATATTGCCTTCATATTTCACAGGATGGTTGTTTGGGACAAGACCTTTCTATTGGTACCAAGTTCAATGTCATCATTTAAGGTCAAGTTCATTTCTCAAGGTCAAATTTCAAAAAATAAGATTAAACTGTAACATTGACCACTACTTTTGAATGGCAAGGAATAGGGCCTTTATATTTCACATGATAATTGCTTGGGACAAGAAATTTCTGTAAGTACCAAGTTGAAGGTTATCAATCAAGATAAGTGTCATTTTCAAGGTCAAATCTGTTGATAAATATAATTAAATCTTTAGCAAAGATCAGTACTTTTGAATGGTAAGTGAATGGGCTTCAATATTGCACTGGATGATTGCTTGGGACAAGATCTTTCTATTGGTTTTAAGTTCGAGGTCATCAGTTAAGGTCAAGGTCATTTTTCAAGATCAAATTTGTTAAAAAAGATAACACTTGAACTTTGGCTATACCTTTTAAATGGTGATAGGGCCTTCATATTTCACATTATGATTGCTTGGGTCAATATCTTTCTATTGGTACCAAGTTCAATGCCATCACTCAAGGTCAATGTCATTTTTCAAGGTCATATTTGTGAAATAAATGATGAAACTTTAAACATTGGCTGTTTCTTTTGAATAGCTTGAATAGTAAGTGATAGACATAACATAACATAACATAACATATTCTTTATTAGACCATCGTATGAAATAACATGCAGTAAGGTAAATCACAAACAAAATGACATAGAATTAATTTGATAAAGGTTTATTACAGAAATTGCAGATACTTTAATAGAGGAATGATAGATCTGAGTACATTCATATTTCACATGCTGATTGCCTTTGTTAAGACCTTTCTGTTGGTACCAAATTCAAGGTCTTCTGTCAAGGTAATTTTTCAAGGTCAAATTTGTTAAAAAAAATAAAACTTTTGCAAAAGCTTTTTAATTGTAAGTGATATGGCCTCTATAAACTCGCAGAATGATTTTTTGGGCGTAGACCTTTCTCTTGTTACCAAGTTCAAGGTCATCATTCAAGGTTGAGGTCGTTTATCAAGGTCAAATTTACGAAAAAATAAAAATTAAAACTTTAATATTTCCTTTAACTTTTGAATGGTAAGTGATGGGGACCTCAGATCTCAAACAAGGTATTTAATGAAGCAATCAAAAGAAAATGTATTATGATCACCGTGGTGTAGATCGCGTTGGTTTTGGCATAGGGCATGACAAACATTAACCTTGATCATGTTTCTGTTGTTATTGAAGATACCTTCATGGAACTTGACATGTGTGTTCACCATCTAAAGTGCTATCTAGACTATCAAAAAAGATAACTGTGTGAGCTTTTTTCTAAGAGTTATGCCCCTTTTATGACTTACATTTTCTGCATTAACCAGCAACTGCAGCCGAGCATTGTGCACCCGTGGGCTTTGCTCTTGTCTTGAGAGTATGTTTTTTTTTATTATGTGTGTGTGTGGTGAGTGCGGGGGATACACAGCTATACCAATTGAATGGGATAAAGGCAATAAACACAATAAATACAATGAAAGTCAAAGCAAATTAGCGACATCCATACATCAAAAAACACACATGTTCACACACACATACGCAAAAACAAACAACTACTCAAACAATTTTTAATCTGAGAAAAATTACAAATTGAGATAAAGCTTCTCCTAATTTCATCATTTGTAAACTAATAAACTGATGCAATTGAAACTAAAACATAATTTGAAAAAAGTATAAACATTCAAAATTAGTACGTGTAATATGACCGCACTTACACCAGCTGTATTTTATGGTCAATGTTAAAAGTGGTTCTTAAAGTGAAATAGACCGGCGGAGTATATTTCAAAGACTCAACGTTTTCCACATATGTAAAGGTACCTTTAAAAAATCAAATTGTGTTTAAAAAGACGGGCTACAACTTAAGGGTATTGCGGGAAAGAAATGAAAGACCATGAATTGGTAAAAAACATATTCCACACATGGGAACTTGAAACATACAACAGCAATTGAAAATAAACTGTTTTAAGCTGGTTAAAGTTTAAAGTTTCGGAAATTCCTGAGACCTTTGAGGACGAAAATTACACTCAATTCAATGCACAACGAATGATTTGCCGATTTTGGTTCACTTTCAACGATATTTTCAAACTTGTTATTGAGTCAAGGAAGTCAAAAAATCAAGTGACATTGAAAAAATTGCAAGTGAGCTCTACAATCAAATTATTGGGCTGGTTGAGTAGACTTCTTTTGTTTAAACCACAAAAAACATTCCTGTATTCCAAGCCACTTGTATGTTACAATTTCATGAAAATGAATTTCACCCTCTGGCCTTATCAAGTGCGATTATACACATGCCGAAAGCCAATTGTAAAACACAACAAGGCCAAAAGCAAAGAGTGACGTTATAGCCTGAGTGACGTGTATCGACTAAACAGTGGGGTGGGGTGGAAAGGGGGGGGGGGAGGTGCACTCATTACCAGGTGGTTAGTTACCAGATATTTAAACATATTTCTACTAAACAGGATTCTTTTTCAATATACATGTAGATACTTAGGGCATCGGGGTTTCGTAAACAATGGCGAAATATCGATCTTTAGCCCTATAGATTATTCTGTCAGAATACACCGACTAAAAGATGTATTCAATTCAATTTCCCTTATTTCTCTTTCGAGGGATGAAAAATAATCCTTAATCGTATATGCGTTTTCTTACTCAAGTCGAGCTTTTTTCTATTCAAATTGTCTTTTTTAATGCAAAGGTTTACCTTACTATTCTGCAGAATTGTATATGATAACTGTGCATAACTGTGCAAAAGAATTTTTCCTGGTAGTATTTTTTTTTTAAATATTGCATTTCGTTACATCCGCTTTTGAATAGATTAATCCATACCAAACGAATTCGTCTTTAAGATTCCTTTGAAGAATGAAGGTTCTGAAAACACTGTGAGACAAAAATGAAAAATTACTTAAAACAAGCATTTTCTTAATTTCAACATTTTTTCTTTTCCAACAGAAACAGAATTTTTAAAACGACACCATTTAAAATTTCTTGTTTCTGACTTCTTTGTAATCTCACCATCCAAATTTCAGGTGAGAATTACAGACCAAAGTCCAAAAGTTTGGAATATGTTCAGGAGATTGGAGCTCTTATTTTACCGGTTTGTTTTTCTTCATGATGCATGTACCTGCATAAGTGATAATCTAAAATTGATAAGAAAATCTACAAGCATTGCCTAAACGATTTTACCAATATTCTTATGTAAAGTTGCTTTTCATTTTTACATTTACAACAATTTTGAAGTAAGCACTTTTGTTATAATAGCTGATATGCCTTTGATGATATGACTGGCAGAATGATTGTAGGAACTTAAGAGGATTGCTACAAATTGCCAAATTCTATCATGAAAAGTTTGAAATTACTGAAGTAAGATAGATTATGACTGTCTTACTTCAATACTTTCAAACTTTTAATGATAGAATTTTCTACGGTGCGCAAGCATGTAAGCTAAACGTAACGATTTTTGTTCCTGAGAAGATGTCGTAGTTTAAGAACTAAAAAAGTAAAATCTATTTAAGTGTTGAACTTTTATACAATGGCTTATCATCGTATTATGCTCCAGTTAATCACATCGTTAAATTGACATTCATCTCGACCAAAAACATTCAAATCATTCGTTCAGCGCTCTTATCGTTCATTCAAAACACTAGCTCAAATCGTAAACAAGCTCCGAAAGTTTTCCGAAACGCATCGAAATCGCCCAATAATCAAACTTTCAACCAAATCGATCGAATAGTTGAATGGTTTTATTGGCTGACGTTGGATTTTACGCTTCTGGGGCCTGTTTTACTAAACATCCTACGATCGTTTTTGCGTAAGTCAAAATGTAAATTTGCTTCTGCGTTAGTAACTTAGTATGGATTTTTTTCTAAAGACAAGATAAGATATTGCAAGGCAAAATCTAACATTGAATGAAAACATCAGGTACGATTTATGATTTTGACTTACGATCCGTTTTTTCGTAAGACGTTTAGTAAAACGAGCCCCCTGGTATATCCGTGAAGACACAAAATTAGAAAAGTTCGTAGATTTTATTAAATGGTGGTAATTTTTTTCCCTAGTTTGACGAAATTATTGATTATGTTTTACCTCCATTGAAAATCATTCAAAACTCGCTCATCATAATCATTCAATGTCATTCCAAAATCCTCACAAATTCATTCAACTTGTTTATTTACTTACTGCAAAAAGATTACCAAATGACATTTTAGCAGAAAAAAAATAAATGTACAACATTTGGTCATTTTGGATCACCAGCGAAAGCTTGAGACTTTCTTGCCGCACTATATGATTTGTTTTCAGAAGGGCTGTCAGGCGAAAAATGAATTTCGTAAAAAATCATTTCTGGCAAATACAACAAGTACAAGAACACCTGAAAAGAAAGTACCTAAGGTTGGCTTTTGAGCTCACCTGAACACGAAGTATTCAAGTTAAGATTTTGTGATCGGTCATTGGCCGTCGTCCGTTATTCTTAAAGCGTATTAACCAAAGTACTCCCAGAGGCCCAGTTTATGGAAAAGTCCGAGCGATGTTCCGCATGCATGAATTCCATTTTTTAAATAATTGGGCTACACTGGGTAAATCCCAAAATCTTAATCTACCAGAAAGCCCTGTTTTATTAAGGTAACATCAAACATTTGTGCTCTTCGAATTTAATAACATAATTATAACAAAGGTCAGTTTTTTGTATATCTCAACAAATTATGCAAGGCATTTTAGCCCTTCTAGTATATGAAAAATACGCATTTGGAATCGTAATAATTTGGACACTTTTCTTCTTACCTACAGTTAACAACATCGTGAAAGTCAAAGTGAATGATTTTGGAATGATTTCAGAATGAAATTGAATGAGTGTGTGGAGCAAATTTTGAGTGAAATAAAGGGGAGGTAAACGCACAAAATTATTGATATTAATTACCTCCTTTAATAAATTATGCGTACTTTTCTGTTTGTACGTCTCCATGGGATAATCAGTCACTTTAAAGTCCACACCAGCTAATAAAATCGGAGAATAAATAATGTTATTTGAATTTATTGTTGACAGTCTTGAACAATTTTTAAATGTTTTCTACTGATTTCGGAGCGTTTTTGGTCGATTTGAGTGAGTGGTTGGAATGAATGGAGCGCTGAATAAATGATTAAGAATGATTTTGATCGGAATGAGTGTCAATTTCACGATGTTTTTAACTGTACCAGTTTAAAACCATGGCAGTTTTTACATTTGAATTGGACTGATTCAAAGGAAGAAAGATAAATATGTCATATACAATAATTTTAGAATCATGAAGAGAAGGGGACATTCATCATATCAAAATCACCAGAAAGTTCTCGGATGACAGAATTTTGGTCTCTAGTACAAGAACAGAATGTAAAGACTATAGTCTCTATTAAGGCCCAACCAGAAGAGAACAGCAAGGTTAGTACAACTTGATAATTCACTTCAACTAAATCTATTCGACGGATTATCGAAAAAGGACCCAAACAAACAACAACAACACTGGATTACTATTAACATCATCGTGAAATTGACAAGGTGAATGATTTTTTAATGAAGTTAAAGGCGAGTGAAGAGTGAGTTTATTTTGTGAAATTAGAGGGAAGTAATCCAATATCGTTAATTTTGTTCAGTCATGCCAATTATAATTTGAATACCACTTGTGTGTTTAAAAAAATATCCAAATATATTCGACTTGTCATATTAAACAGATATCATCTCGGCTCTTTATCTGTTTACAGATGGCCCGTTCAATGAATTAAAATTTTGTTTTAAAAACCTTTCTTTGAATAGTCATTATTTTGTGTAAATGTATGTAGAAGCAGTATAGCTTTTTAGCTAACATGAGCTTGTGATCGAACTGTGTCCAGCGTCCGGTTGTCCGTCAACATTTTGTGTGTACTCTAGAGGCCACATTTTTGGTCCAAATGTCTTGAAACTTGGTCAAAGTGTTTGTCTTCTTCAAATCCAAGTCAAGTTCGAAATTGGGTCAAAAATTGGTTCAAGTGGGGTTAAAATTTAGGTCAAGTGGTCAAATCTTAGAAAAATCCTTGTGTGCACTCTAGAGAGAACTTTTTTGGCCAAAATGTCTTGAAATTTAGTCAGAATGTCTATCTATACGAAATCTAGGTCGGGTTCGAAATTGGGTAAAGTGGGAGTCAAAAAAGGGGTCAAATCTTTAAAAAAAAATAAAAAAATAAAAAAAACTCGTGTGCACTCTAGAGGCAACAGTTTGGCACAAATGTCTTGTGATTTGGTTAAAATGATTGTCTTCATCAAATTTTGGTCAAATTTGAAACTTGGTCAAAAGAGCTTTAAAAATTGTTCAATTGGTCAAATCTTAGAAAAAGCCTACGTTTCATCTAGAGGCAACTTATTTGGCTAAAATGTTTTGAAACTTGGCCAGAATGTTTGTCTTTATGAAATCTTAGTCAAGTTCAAAAACGGGTTAAGTAAGGTCAAAAATGAGTTCAATGGATCAAATTTAGGAAAATCCTTGATTGGACTCTAGAGGACATACATTTGTTTGAACATATTATCAGAATTTTTGTCTTATAATCTCAGACAAGTTTGAAATATGGTAAAAAACTAGGACATCTCTTCAAATTTTGAAACTCTTTTAGTACTTAAGAGGCAATTGATTTGACCTAAATGTCTTGAAATGTAATCGGAATGTTTGTCTTCTCGATATCTTGGACTTTTGCTGAGCTAGTCATGAATTTCAAATAATTTTGACACTTTGCCACTTATGTCAACTAAATGCCTCAGGTGAGCGCCAAAGGGCTAATGATCCTCTTGTTTTCACATTGCAATTCTTATCAAGAATTGATTGATCGTTGGCCCCGCCCTTTGTTCCAAGCCTATGTCACACCCCTCAGATATTTACATGTCATTTATTTGAAACATCTATGGTCAAAGACATAAAACAAATAGCAAGTCGTTGGCTTTGATAAATAAATGTCGTAACTGCAGCTTGTTCTTGAAAGCATTGATTGGGGAAGTATAAGTCGGATATTTACGAAAATATTTCAAAATGACGGAATATGGCGGAGTTCACCAGTGATCAAATTAAAAATGAATGAATTTATTGGCAAAACAAGTTTTAAATTGGCAGCAGCGATCTCTTAATTACAGTTAACAAGGTCGTGAAATTGAAAAGACGAATGATTTTGGAACGATTTAGGAATGTAATTGAATGAGTGTGTTGAGCGAGGTTTCAGTGAATTAAATGGGAGGTAATCCAAATCGAAATTTTGTTCAGGATGAACAAAATTAGTAATATTGATTAACACCCTTTAATAAAATATGCATACAAGTTCTATACATAGCTTCCTATTTCTTCAAGAACCTATGATACGCTTACAATTACAACTATATCTGTGAAATCGCGATTTATCTCTATCAAAATCTATTTTGAATGAGTTTATTGATTCTATATTTTTCACTGGTCTTGAGCGTTTTTGAATGGTTTTAGTGAGTGTTTTGAATGAATAAATTGAGCACAGAGTGAGCGATTTAGAATGGTTTTGATTGAGGTTAATGTCAATTTCATAATGTTACTAACTGTAAAGCTACATTTTATTGCGTCAAATGTAATTTAATGGGAAAATAAAACCCAAACAATTGTAATTGATGTACATAAACCGGCCTTTTTGTTTTTGCAGAGGTTTTCTATATGTGAGATTCGTGACAGTTCGTCCTCGGATAAAATCAGATTGACGCTCGTTGAGGAAAGAACAACTTCTGTCTATACAGAAAGAAAATTGATGTTGAAAAACAAAGAGGTACATGTTTTCTGCGTTATTATACCCCCACCCCAATAACGAAGTTATGGGGGGTATAATGGAATCAGGATGTCCGTCTGTCCGTCTATCCGTCCGTCCGTGGACATAATTGTGAGTCCTCTTCTCCTCAGAGACTATTATAGCTACAGCTTTTAAATCAATGCATAATGTGTATATGCATATAAAGTTGTGCACCTGCAATTTTGAAGCCCCTACTCTCATTGGTTGCTGAATTATCTCCCTTATTGAACATGTAATTTTCACTACATTATTGTTGTCCGGAGCATTTCTCGTACTTTATTGCATATATTGACTTAAAATTCATTAATAATGTGTATCAGCTTATGAAAATGTGTACTTTCAATTTTGGAGCTTCTACTCTCAGTATTTGCTGAAATATCTCCCCCTGATCTTGCAAATTTCGCTATATTATTATTATCAGGAGCATTTCTCCAACACAATTGCATGTACTTACTTGAAATAAGTACATAAACAGGGCTCGTGTTTATGTTTGAAATTAAAGAGTCATTGACTCCTTCACCATGAAATTCTGGAGGTCAACACTGGTTTTTAAGGGGTCAAAGCATCAACAAAAGCAAATGATGAGAATAATTTTGGCCGTCTAGAGAGTCAATTTCTTGTAAGATATGAAATAAGCAATTAATTTGTAAAATTAAAGATAGGATATAAGATCATTCATTGAAATTATGATGGATAAGACAAGGTTTTGACCCTTGGAATTATCTGTAAAGGGGGTCTAAATGACCCCTTGGAAGAAATTTTAACGGGTAAAATAAAGGTATTTCTAGATTTTTTTGTTCAAAACCCTGGTTTAAAGGTCAAACACGAGCCCTGCATAATGTGTATCGATGTACACCTGCAATTTTAAAGTCCTCACTGCGATATGTTGCTGAATTATCTCCCCTTGAATTTGTCATTTTCTCATATTTTTTTATTATCTGGAACTTTTCTCCGGAACTAGTACAATTACTGGAGTGAAATTTATACACAATGTAGCTGGTAATGTGAGCTTGTGCTTTTTTAAGTGTTTAGGGCCCTATAAAATTACTTGCTAAATTATCTCCCCTTGAACTCTTAAATGTTGATATTTTGTAATTACTTGGATCATTTTCTCTACATTATTGCTGCTTCTACTTTGATATTTAAAGACAGTCTTATTTCCAGTTTAAACTAGTGTAAGTGCCTTTCTTATGTCTCTACTTATATTAGCCGCTTAACTATTTCCCCTTGAACGTATCAATTTGTACATCTTTTTTTATTATCTGGAGCATTTTACCTACAATATTGCACAAAGTGGTAGCCAAATCATCTCCCTTGAAGTGGTAAAATTTTACGTCGCGGCTAAGCCACGCCCTACCAGTTGTGTAATATCGCAGAATAAATGTCTAAGGTAAATATCCTCCTACTTGCTAAAACGGAAAAATTATCACTCCTTCAAGTATTAGTCTTGTTGTTTATTTTGTCATAATATTTTGTAAAGAAATATCTGCAACAAAATAAAAGAGCTTATTTTATCAATGCTTACCCTTTTCTTACTCTTCACGACATTCAAAAGGCTTTGACAGGCAATATAAATCAAGATCAGTCTGCACAGACGTGCAAACGACAGAAGTTTACACTGGTACCGATAAAAAAGGTTTAGAGCTTAGTTCAAATCGATGGAACTTAAGAAATACATCTCAGTAAATGAAAAAACAAACAAAAAAAAAAAAAACATGATGCAAAATAAACGTTGAAGCAATTTCTACAACAGTAAGTTTATGCAAACATAACTATTCGTTACAGAATTACTTCCGACAAACCATATGCTGCTGTCAGTATTGAGTGGATTAGGTAACTACATTTGGTATGTGGCTAATCCATGTGAAATGCATACATTACCAAACGATGGTCATTATCATATGCCCGAACATGTACTTATGCGCACAGATCATACATTCCTTAAAACATAAACTTGCTCTTACAATCATAATTATGATTCCCGGAAAAATAATCCTTTTTATAAGGGCAGTAGTATTTCACATACATTACATGATTGGTTATGGATGCTTGGAATATAAAAGAAAATTCTACCCTTACTTTTACAGAATCCAGATGTGAAAATTACACACTTTGAATACAATGACTGGAATATGAATGCAAACATTCCAAGGGACGCCAGTTCAATGTTTCAGTTGATAGAGGCTGTACTGAACTGTCAGAGACAGTTTAGTGAGACAGAGCCGATACTCGTCTATTGCAAGTATGGATTTTATTTACTTTCAAATCATTTTGAATTAATAAAGGTACGCAAATTATTTGTTAAAGGCCTGTCACTCTAGCTTGCCATGGCGCTCTTACGGCGTTATGAAAATTTCCAGCGCACAGTGACAACACCATGACATCACTTTAATCTCAGCAGCATTGCAGTGAGATAGCTGAGCAATCCCCCAGAAAACTGAGGCTCGACAGATAGAGAATATTGAAAGAGTGGTCATGGAATACCAAATTTATTAAACGAGTCATCAATAAACGGATAAAAACGAGACTGTGCCGAGTTTTTATCTGTTTTAGATGACGAGTTTTATAAATTCTGTATTTTGTGAGCACAAGTTTAATATTCTATTTATAATAAATTTTAGAAATTCAATATTTCAATTTTCCGCGAAACTTATAACGCCGTTTAAAACTGACGTCACAATATATACATTATGGTGTCATTTTCACGGTTACAAAACTGCGTTAGAACGCATTAGAATAGTCTTATTGGAACGATGCTTATGGGTTCCAACAACATTAGATTCAAAAATAACAAATTTTTCGTTAAGAATGTCCTCTTTTTTCAGAGATTTTGCTTACAGTGAAGGGACTCTTAACGGTGGTCGCTTGATAGAATTGGTCGCTTAATAGACGTGGTCGCTTGAGCAATATTGACTGTATATAAAATACGGACGTATTATTTTTTTTTTTTCATCATGCATCTTTTTTTCTGGTCCATAACTTTTATGGAGCCTTTAAATCAAAGAAATTCAGAGGACGTCGTTCTAGTTTAGATCATGAAAATGCAAATTATATCTAATAACAAACAACCAAATAAAAAATTCTATGTGATCCGACAAATGATACTAGGGCCCGAGGTCATAAGACTTT
This sequence comes from Fragum whitleyi, assembly GCA_948146395.1. NCBI lineage: Eukaryota > Metazoa > Mollusca > Bivalvia > Cardiida > Cardiidae > Fragum > Fragum whitleyi. Next base: position 65,112,122 of record OX411549.1, on the reverse strand, counting down.
TATCATTCTCAATTCGAAATTTTCTCAAATTTCAAGTTGAGATAAAAGCTGCAATTCTGTTTTTTTATACTCATTTTGATGTATGAACATAAAAGATAATATAAATAAGTTGTTATAGATAACGACTAATTAATTTTATCTTTTATTTTCATACTTGTTTTAAAATTAAAAAAATGAGAAAATTCTCAGTTGAGCATGAGAAAAGTTTTATAACCTCGGGCCCTGTTATTTACAGACTTTATTGCATAATAAAGTAGTCGTTTTACATCACAAATAATTGCAATCCAATAAAATAAAGAATTCTGATTGGTTTGAATCGCGTCACGTGGGGAAATTCATTGCACTTTATTTCTGTATAATTGCAATCCAATAAAATAAAGAATTCTGATTGGTTTAAATCGCATCACGTGGGGAAATCCATTGCACTTTATTTCTGTATAAAATGCAATAGGTCTTTCGGGAAACCCCCGATCTTCGATCTGCAAGTCCTGTGTTGTAGGAACTCGAATTAACCTAGTTCCTGACCATCAACGCAACATTTCTATTCAATCTATTATGAATTAAGATATTTTCGAAAGAATTTACGATAATAAGCATGCAGTTCTGATTCTGTGCCGACGTAAACTTAGAAAACAGCAAGTCGACGAAGACCGTCAAGCAACCCTCTCAACTAAGACCGACCGCGCCGTTTTCGTTTAAAAACACAGACTTACTTGGCAGAAACAAGCTTTTTTGTCATAAGTACCTCTACAAATTTTAATGTTGCCGTTTATTTGTGTATCATTTGTTTTACTTTATGACATTTCACTTCGATAGTGAGATAAATAATACACGATCTAAAAATAGATCGTGTATTTTTTTACGCGGAGAAAGTAGACTTGAAGCTTTAATGTTTGGCCGAGTATTTTAATAGTTTCTTCGATCTATAGGATTGCAATTATAAGGGACGAGTGTCTTTTTCACAGCGTTTGTTGGGGTATAAAGTGCAATTGCCTTAGCCCATGGCTTAAACATAACGCCCTACGGGCGTTATTTGCCATGTGCTAAGGCAATTGCACTTTATACCCCAATAAACGCAGTGAAAAAGACACTCATCCCTATAATAAAATGCAATTGGTCTTTCGGAAAACCCCCGACCTTCGATCTGCAAGTCCTGTGTTGTAGGAGCTCGAATTAACCTAGTCCCCGATTATCAACGCAAAATTGCTATTTAATCTATTATAAATTAAGATATATTCGAAAAAATTTACGATTACAAGCATACAGTTCTGATTCTGGGCCGACGTAATCTTAGAAAACAGCGAGTCGACGAAGATCATCAAGCAACCCTCTGAACTAAGACCGACCACGCCGTTTTCGTTTAAAAATACAGACTTACTTGGCAGAAACAAGTTTTTTGTCATAAGTACCTTTATGAATCTCAAAGTTGTTGTTTATTTGTGTGTCATTTGTTTTTACTTTATGACATTTCACTTCGATAGCGAGATGAACAATACACGATCTTAATAGATTGTGTAATCTATACGTGCAGAAAGTAGACTTGAAGCTTTAATGTTTGGCCGAATATTTTAATAGGTTCTTCGATTGCAATTATAAGGGACGAGTGTCTTTTCCACAACGTTTATTGGGGTATAAAGTGCAATTGCCTTAGCACATGGCTAAAACATAACTTTGCCATGTGTTAAGGCAATTGCACTTTATACCCCAATAAACGCAGTGAAAAAGAAGCTCATCCCTATAATGATGTCGATAATTTGTGATAATTTTAGCTCAAATGACATACAGAACTTTTAGAGTGTATTCTGGATAGGCGTGTCCGTTCCTTATTGTATGTCCTTAAGCTCTCGCACAAGATTTGAACTGATTACCGTTTATATTGATTTCTTTTCTTACAGGAGCGGGTTTAAACAGTGTGGACTCGTGTGTGTACTGTTGAGCGAGATCAACAGAATGATAAGAGAGGGGAGCCAAATCAATATCATTCATACTGTTAAAACTATGAAGGAAAGACACAACGATATCATTGGAACTTATGTAAGTAAACACAAATGTTATCCGACCATCACACAAAAGTAATCGTCGATACATTCTCTTCTACTAGTTAATATTTGGGTATTACTGATATAAAAAGTATTAAATGAAAGGTCATAAAGTATCAAATTCATTAAAGGGTTCCTGTGTAAAGTAAAGAATGGGTCTCTGTCCAATGTTTACGTGTTTAGGATGACGAGTTTAAGAAGTGCATCATATCAATTTTTTATGGGATGACCAAATCTTTGAAAAAGATTGACGAAATTGACGTCCATCCGTCCGTACGTCCGTCCACTTTTCTTGTCAACGCAACTCCTCCTTAGTTTCTGGCTGGATCTTCTTGAAACTTGGTCAATGTTATCACCTCAATTGGTAGATGTGCATGAAGGAAGGATTTTATGGTTCGTTGATTTTTGCCTGAGTTATGCCCCTAAATAACTTAGTCTCTGGGTCCACTTTTCTTGTCAACGCATCTCCTCCTAAGTTTCTGGCTGGATCTTCTTGAAACTTGGTCAATGTTATCACCTCAATTGGTAGATGTGCATGAAGGAAGGATTTTATGGTAGGTTGATTTTTGCCTGAGTTATGCCCCTTAATAACTTAGTCTCTGGGTCCACTTTTCTTGTCAACGTAACTCCTCCTAAGTTTCTGGTTGGATCTTCTTGAAACTTGGTCTATGTTATCACCTCAATTGGTAGATGTGCATGAAGGAAGGATTTTATGGTTCGTTGATTTTTGCCTGAGTTATGCCCCTTAATAAATTAGTCTCTGGGTCCACTTTTCTTGTGAACGCAACTCCTCCTAAAGTTCTGGCTGGATCTTCTTGAAACTTGGTCAATGTTATCACCTCAATTGGTAGATGTGCATGAAGGAAGGATTTTATGGTAGGTAGATTTTTGCCTGAGTTACGCCCCTTAAAAACTTAGTCTCTTGGGCGTATTGCCTCAGTTATGCCCCCTGAAAATTTAGTCTCTGGGGCTTATTGAAATTGCAGCCTTGTGAATGCAACTCTTCCTAAGTTTCTGGCTGGATCTAAATGAAACTTGGTGGATGTTATAACTGAAATTGATGGATGAGCATGAAGTAAGGATTTTATGGTTCATTAATTTTACCATAAATTATGCCCCCTTAAAACTTAGTATCTAGGGCTTATTGAAATTGCAGCTTTTTGAAAGCAACTCCTCCTTACTTTTTGTCTTTATTTAAAAGAAACTTGGTCATTTTTAATTTGGTTTTGTCAAAATAAGTAGTGTCTACAATTATTATTGTGAAACAGCAGCAAAGTGGCGGCGTACTTTGTGACGATGGCACTCTTGTTTTTTGCGTGGATTCGTCTTATCGAGATAACTAACTGTATTCACAAAGGCAAAATAACATCGGTCACACGATTGAAATAACCAAGTAAGAATAATTTTGAAACGCGCTTCCGTTACTGTGAAAAGAAACCCTTGAAGCGCTTTAATGGTTTCTTTTCACAGTAACGGAAGCGCGTTTCAAAATTATTCTTACTTGATTATTTCAATCGTATGACCGATGTTATACATGTATTATAAATATATCGTCTATCATTCTATAGGAGATGTTAAGTTAAGGAGATGTTATTTTGTCTTTGTGAATACAATCAGTTATCTCGATAAGAGTAATCCACGCAAAAATGAAGAAAAATGTCAAGATTTTCATTCAAGTTTTAAAGAAAAAAGAATTATGAGTATTGTGTCATTTGACCTTTCTATTGTGAATTCAATGTCGCCTTGTGGCATTTCTAGTTTTAAAGTTTGACAAAAGCCTCTGCTTCCTTTCTTAAACATGTTCTTTTTCTGTGTGAATAAATTGTTACACTTGAATGTCTAACAACCAACCTTTATTAATGTGTAAGTGTGCCGCGCGTTAAAAGTTTATTATGTTTCTAACAACTATACTAAGTTTGTCGTTTCTCTCACTTTTTGTTAATAAAATAACTGTCACAATGGTGAAAGTTGCATAGTTTTAAATTGCACAAATGCGTTTTCCTTAGTCCTGTCTGTCCAAAAACTAGCAATAGGCAGTCACTTATGCTAATATAATACTTCTACGAGAAACGGATTTTGACTAAGGTAAACTACGAATGATAGGTATTCACAAGCTGAAGTCACTTAATCAAATATGTTTAGACATATTTAGAAATGAACAGAAATATTTCATTTAAATGCCATGGCTACTTGGTATATTCAAAAACACTTTGTATCTGAAAAGCACCTCTTGAATAGGAGACATAGCCTTTTTAAGATTAATTTCGGATAAGATCTTCCGAGGTTTATGTCACTTTCTCATGCTAACCAAAGTCGATAATTATATCGACGGCTCAGCGTGAAACGGTTGTAACTCCCTATAAGCATATAGGGAGTTACAACTGTTTCGCGCTGAGCCATCGAATTATGTTATAGTTTTTCAGTAGGAAGTTGAATGGGTTTTACGCTTTCAATAATTTCGCAGTTATATCGCGGCGGCCGGAGCAACTAACAATGGGTTCCTGGTATTTCTTTCACCTGTACTACCATTACACCCTTTCCTAGCCCCCGACTGCTATCTCACATAGGTTTACGATTATCTACCCATTGGTGAGAGACAAACGTCGGAAAGGATATTTGCCGCCACCGGGGATCGAACCCACGACTTCCAGATTGGAAGTCTTATGCCTAACCAACTGCGCTATGGTGGCGGCGTTTTTCAGTAGGAAGGACACCAAAGTCAACAGTTTGTTGTTTAGGTTTAATGTTATTTTTTAATAGAATGCATAACCTACATGAATTCATGGTTATGGAAAGAGCCATTGCAATGTATATATAATGATATAAAAGTAAGCCTAAGTATCCTAACAAACAAGTTATATTAAATGTGTGACCCATCACACAATAGGGCTATCTAAGAAAACAGTGAAAAGATAAAAGAGAGGGAGAGAGAGAGCGAGAGAGCGAGAGAGAGAGAGAAGAGAGAGAGAGAGAGAGAGAGAGAGAGAGAGAGAGAGAGAGAGAGAGAGAGAGAGAGAGAGAGAGAGAGAGACAGAGAGAGAGAGACAGAGAGAGAGAGAGGGGGGACTGGTTCTAGTAAAGGTCAACCGGCTTTTATATTTCAAAAATACTTTAAAGGAATATAACATAACTACCTGTAATTCAAAGAATTTTCAAAGAGGGAACGTTTTTGACACTAGAAACCACGAACAGTCAGGGCAGTTTGACAAGACTCGCACTTTTCCAGATGGTTCCTTTACGTAAGACGAGTCACATTGTATATTTTATCTTATAACTATACAAATATCCGTGTGATAACATCCCGTATGATATTGTTTATGATATCATATAGTTATTTTTAGAACAATAATATCATTCAGTTATTTTTAGAAACATGCATTTCAGTTAGAAACATGGACGAAAACAAGACAAAAAGAGGTTATAAGATAAATATAATACGTACCAAGTGTATTGTATGAAAAAATATCTAACTCGGTTGTGAGAATTGATAATAGTCTCGGCAGAGCCTCGACAACGATCAATTCTCCCAACCTCGTTAGATATTTTTTCTCATACAAAACACTAAGTACGTATTATATATTCCTATATTGAGTTTTTTTCAGGACCAGTACCAATACATCTATGATGTTATTCTAGAGCACGTTCGTGACAGCACCTACCAAAACCAATAGCTGAGGAAGAAACGATGTACTGTTGCCATTCCAAAAATAATCATGGATGTTGAAAATCATTTGGAAATCTCGGTTAACACTATTAAAGTTCATTAGTTCCAAAACGTTGCGGAGCTATTACGGGTCCACTATTTGGTCTGTCTCAAAAGTAGTTAAACTTTGATAACTTTGTGCTTCAATGAAATATTGCAAGTTTGTTCATTAGGTGAGTCGTTGCAAAAAGTCTTCGCGACATTCTAATTGTGCCATAAATACTTGCGTCGCAGGGCAGGGCCAATTTTCAATTTGAATTCTTGTAAACGATTTCTCCTCAACCACTCAGCAAATATGAATCAAACTTTGTCAGATACATCCAATGGACCAAAAGAACTAATTCGAGCGGTTTAGGACAAACCTGGACCTCTTCTTTTTATCCTCTTATGCTATGTATGGAGTTATCCTTCAATATAACCATTTGACTAATATTTAGGACTTGTGACGAATATCAGTCACATTAAATGGCGAAGGTTGGCCGTCGACTGTTCGAAAGGAGTGATGTTTGTAATAAATAGAGGATATTGAATGAGTGGTTGTGGAATACCGCATTATTAAGGTAGTGGGAGTGTAATATAAAGGTTTTCAAAACAAGTTCAATTAAGTATTTTCTCTGAGTTTAATCAGTAAGACATCATTTTGTGCAATTTCAAAAAATCTAACCACACATTTTGAAAAAAAAAATAAAATAAAATTCCCACCCCCCCTTCCCAGATTTGAGAAAGATGCCGTTATATAGAATCAATAGTAAAGACTGAGAAAATATGTTTTAAAGCAAATTATTTTATACAATAGCCCTCTTTGGCTATTCACTGAAATGTTTTTAATAAAAATATTAAAAGCTAGCCTCATATCTGCTATACTTTTTTGTTGTCAAAAAAAAAATTGCAACCAGGGGCCTTAATTTCCTCCATTTTTTTTTTGGTATTGGCGTTAAGGGTCAACACATAAAACAGATTTTTTTTTCGACAAAAAAAAGGAGAACCACAACTATTTTTTGTTTTAAATCATCATTAAACATCATTTTGTTTAATAAAAACAAAAAATGAGAAGTTGACCACAGCTAATTGAAAAAAATATACATATATAAAAAACAACCCCTTATTTTCTTCATGATAGCCAAAAAATGTGTTTTTCACAGTAAAAGAACTTAAGGAACTAAATGAACAAAATGCCAATTTCTTTACATATTTGAAGGCTTTCTTTGACTTATTTAGTTAAATTTGAATGAAAGAAATTAAGTATTTGCTATATACCTTTAGATACTTAAGGGTTAAGAAGTTAAAAACTAGGACAACTGGCGTCGAGTCAACAAATAAGCAATTGACCTTAAGCTTGGAACCTGACCCTTCGAACTATCAAAACCATTCTTTCATATCACACACCTAAAAAAGATGGAGAATAATTGTACAAAATAATTCTGAAATCACTCCATAAATCTTGGAGCAATTGTCCTGTAAAAGGTGAATTTCAACAAAAATTAACGTCTGACCTTCAGCCATGACCTTGACGGTAGGCCCATCGAATAATTTTTGTAAAATAGTACATCTACCTATGATGGAGAAAAATTGTGATTTTTTTTTTGAAATCCATCCATAAATGTAGAGGCTGTACTGCAGACAAGCTCAATTTTAAAGTTTGACCTTCAGCTGCTACCTTAATCTTGGAGCGATACAATTATTTTTACCAAATGGCAAATCTTGTCACGATGGAGAATATTGTGTATGTACATGTACAGTATTCATAATTTCATTTAGTTGTGCAACAAAAAACCTGATCACTAATTAGTCTTATAAACATATTCAGTTTAAGCCTTAAATAACATATAATAATTTTGTTAAAAATAAAAAATATGCATTTTGAAGCTATATTTTCCAAAAATTTTACTGAAAATAGCTTAGAGGCTCATCATAGAACAAGATTTTATTTTTATTTTTTTAAAACCACTACTATTCTTGGTTTTAAAATTATCACAAAACATTATTTTCTTGGTTAAAAAAGAATTTTTAGAAGTTGACCACACATATTCCAAATAAATTGACTTTTATCATGACAACCCCTCATTTTATCTTGGATGCTAAAAAATGTTTTTGAGAATATAATACTCTAAGGTTACAAAAAGGAAAAAGTCAAGTCCTGAAAATATTGAATGGGTTTCACTGATTGAAAGTAATTAATTCTAAATAAAATATTGTCTGTTAGTTACTTTAAAAAGGTAATTAGTCAAAGAAATAAAACTTTATATTTCGAACATAACCATGTCACTTGAGCATTTTTGTGTACCTTACATTGAAAACTGACTGATAAAATCTGGATACAAACAAATAGAATTTATCTAATGGAGTAAAGGACAAGTAATTTGCATGCCAAATATACAATATTGAGGGAAAAAAACTAAAAAAACCCAGGTGGTATAGACTAAGATCAGGCTGCACATATGTGCAAGCTGTTTTTGTGTATACCCCCTGCCAAAGAAGGTAAATTTAGGGTTCAGCATGAAAAGCTGGATGTCTGTAAGAAAAGGATCTTTATAAACTTGATAGGAAAATTAGGTGGTGTAGATAAAGTATAGACTGCACATATGTGCAGGCAGTTCTTGTCTATACCTCGGGCCAAAGTTGTAATTTTCTTTGTGAAGCATAACAAGGGTAAAATTATAAGCATGCAAGAACTCTATAAGAAAAAGACTTTTTTCTGATTTAAAAAGGAATATCGGGAGAAGCAGTTAAAAATCAGACTTCATATTTGTGCAGGCTGATCTTTGTCTATACCTCCTTCTAAACAGAATAATCTAGGTTCAGCTTGGCAATCCTTAGATTATTTACATGCTAGATAAAAGTACTGAATAAATGTCTAATGAAAAAATGGTTTTCTTACTAATATGTAGTTCATTGTAAACCTAAGTGGGATGAGCAGCTAGTGCATAAGTGCTTCAATATAACTGCAATCATGTTGAAAGAGGCCTTAACCCATAAAACCAGATCAATCAATGGTGTAAAAGCATTTCATGTGACTTACAGATGGGATTTTCATAGCTAGAAGTGTTAAAAAAGCAGACTAATACACCCCAACAGGGCTTGGTGGCAACTATAATGAAAATATTGCTCAAATGAATTGACTGATCATAGGTTTTTAACAGGCCAATAGGGGCCCAATGGAATGTACAAAAGGTTCTACCTTATAAACATAGCACAAAATGTTCCAAGTAATGGATGCACTAGGTTATTTGATACAGACAGACTATATCATCCTTTCACACTCTTAAGAATCTCATCACGAAATGAGTTTTTCAACAGGTATGAAGACAACCACAAAATGAGCCCCTGTTAACTTTGGATGCCACAAGCTGAACAATTTGTAAGGCAAGTGTTTTTTTTATTGGTACTGCAACATTCACATAGTATGTTGATGAATGGATATTTCTATGTTGCTTCTGAGCTGGGCCAGAAATTACTTCACTGGATACTATTTGGGTTTAACAGGGCATCAAAAAAACTCAAACTGAAAAAGATAAATGATAAATAATAATTGAAAACATCAAGGTTATAAAAAGAATCAGACCCAGCATAATCATAAATGTTTCATAAAATAACAAAAGTACCACTCAGAGAGTCTCTGATGCTTTGATAAAACTTTTGTATCCACATCTCCAGTAACCAAAAGCAATAATTGGAGAATAAAGTCACGAAATTTTCCAGGCACTATGTGTATTTCCAGATTTATTTATTTTGTGATATTTCATAATATAAAATAAGACTATCCAAGAGATTGGTTAGGACTAAATGGATTAGTCATGGTCTACATGACTATTTGGTTATTCAAGAAAACTAAAACCTGATTGACCTCTGTGTGATACTGTCTTTTTTTTCGAACATTGTTCCATGAAGTAAATCTATTTATCATTTTTGAGTGACAGGTCACAAATTGACAATTACCTTGGCCTGTGGATAATGTAGGAGTTAAATAGTGAATAGGCACACACTTTAATGCATGTACACATAAGTGGGTTTCATGATATTGTATGTATGAGTGTGTGAGTGACATAAAAAATCAAGAAGACTGGCCACGGGTGCCAACACTAGGCTTCAGGTGCTGGATTGTGCAAAAATTCTAGGTGGAAAAAGGGGCATAACTCTCACAAAAATGTTAGAGATTTCCCCCTTGCTAGTCTGGATAGCTTTTGTATCAGTGACAACACATGCCAAGTTTCATGAGGATATCTTCAACAGTAAGAGAAATATGACAAAGGTAAAAGTTTGCCTTTTCTTTGCAAACAACAACAGCAATGACACAAAGGTTATCACAATACATGATACATCATCATGTTGTTTTTTTGTTATTTTTTATAAAAGTGCTTAAGATGGTTCTCTAAATCAGCTTTGTTGAAAAAACATCTGTTATCTTGGGGTTGGGAGTCTGAGGCATAGCTGAGTCATCCCCCTTTTAACTAGTATTTGGTATTGTGAAACAAGGCAACAGCTAGGGGGTATTTAGATTTAAGATCAAAGTGTTCCAATCAGGGTTCGATACTAAGAGGAGTCTGGGTGTCTGAGACTCCTTGTTTACCAATTGGGACTCCTTTATTTTGCAGGTAAGGAGTCTGATGGACTCCCAGGATGGTATGAGAATATTTTGAGGTCTTTTTTTACTATCAAAATTGTTGATGATAATATTTGCTTGGAACTAGTTTTTTTTTATTTTTTAAGAAAACCATCTGCCTTTGGGTAAAAACTTGTTGGAAAGAGGTTATTTCTTGTAACAACAATTTCTTCTTGTCCACAATCTCAAAATGTTTCCCAATATAAAAATTTGGACTTGTACTCCTTGATTACAAAAGTTGGGAGTCTGATTGACTCCTTACTAAAACAATTTAGTGTGGATTCCTGTCAATAATGATAGTACAAATGCTATATTGTGGGTACTCATTGTAATCCTCTCGAGATAAATCAAATAAGACTAAAGTACACACGACATAGGTTTGCATTGCGAAATTAAGATTTTTGACTGGCAGCTTTACCCCCTTTTTATCTGTACTTCTTGTGAAACACATTTTTGGTCTCAGGTGCATTCAAGAAATAACAAAGGTCATGGTTAGGTGCAGCAGCACCAGTGATATTCATCCTACTTCTTGTTGAAAGTAACATTAAACCAACAAAACCAATTCAAACAAAGTTCTGATGACATGTTGAAATGTTTTAAAATTATAAAAATAAATGAGGGATGATTGGAATTTTAGTTTCATACCTAAACAAAGACAAACTTACTGTGTCCTTGCAAATTAATGGAGTTGATGTTTGGTATTAATTTATATTTTTGTAGAATACTTACTGGTACATCTCTTTTTTCTCAAATGTCTCTTTTGTAGCTTTATGAGAAGTTTTCAGTTCATTTCTGTAACCACACCAGCTTGACTAACTAATTCCTACAGTAAAAAAAAAAAAGAAAAAAAAAAAACTACATAGTAAAAATAAATTCTGTGGTTGGTCCCAAATTTCTGAAAACTTATACAACATACATTCCAACATACAAATAAGGGACTTCATTTTCGTAGTAATATAAAATTTTGATTGAATTTCTCCTTGAAAATGAAATAATTGAGGGGGAGAGTATTTAGAATTGAAAAATAATATCGTCCAACAAGTGGGGAGACTCTTCATCTTGTAATGGGGTCTTTGTAAATTTGATTCCCACAGAAGGTGGTTTATGTAACTTTGCAAGACCATAAACTTCAAAGTTCATCATGCTATTGAAGAGGGCAGCAGTATAAACAGTGCATAGAATTTACAAATTCTGCCTGAAATCAGGATCACTCAATTACGTCACATTCCACTGAATGATAAAAGAAAAATAATTTTTGATTTGTGTCCTATTATGCTTTTTATTCATATTGACTCAAAATTCTTATTGTATGTCACATAGTGATCATTTCTTATCATTGTTTGACAATGACAGGTCCTAAGGATCTTAGCTTTTAGATTTATGGTTTACAAACACAACATATGTACTAAAAAAATAAGGAATTTTTGAGGATTTTAGAGTTTTACAATTTCATGGGATATAAGACAACTGAAATATATTTTCTGTCTTAATTATTCATTATTCTAGACTTTTTATCGGAATATAATGAAATCATTTCTCAAATGACAGTCAGTAACTCAAATTAGTGATTCGCGGAAATATTACATATAAGGAACAGCGCGATAATATCCGACCTACCTTCCATCCGAATACCGTTTCCTTCGGAGCGGTCCCAAGAACATTTCGTCGTTTCGCAGTCTGGGCTAAAGCTGGCATTTCCATTCGGATGATTTAAGCTCAATTATTTAATTCTTTTGAATGGCTTTTGAATTACACGTCGAAAAACACTCTTTTAGTCTCCATCAGCACTCGATATGTCAACGTAAAATCACCAAAATGTAGACAACGGGGCGATTCCAAAAATGACGTCACAAGGGGATTTTCCTGTTTTCGATTTAAATGTATTTTCAATCGTTGTCCTTTTTTCAAAAAATAACATGTATGTAATCCAATATCGTTTCTTTACTTATGTCTATACCATATTTATGTAAAATTAATTTGCATTAGAAAAAATATATTCAAACCGAGATACTGCGATTCTATTACGGAGTTGACCGGAATTCACCGACATTGCCCGATGTTGGTAACCTTCATTACGCACTTTCTACCTTAAACGAGACATATATAAAAAGATAAAAACGAGGCTGTGCCGAGTTTTTATCTGTTTATAGATGACGAGGTTAATAAATGCAGTATTTTGTGGGCACAAATTTTATATTCTATTTAAAATATGACCCGAATTTTTGCGAAAAATCGTCAAAATTCTTGAAATTCAACATTTCAATTTTCTGCGAAACTTATAACGCCGTTTATAACTGACGTCACAATATATAAAGACAATGACGTCATTTTCGCGGTTACAAAATAGCGTTTCTTCGCTCTGAGCTCATTTACATAGTTATTCCACTAGTTCAGAAACACCCGTGTAATATCAAAAATATTCAACCGTGTTATTTCACTCCAGCGACGTAGGTCATGTTATAAAAAAGAACTAATTCTACTGACCATACTTTCAAATTCAATGAAATGATCCTTATAAAGTTTTGACTAATCACGTGTCCTTAAGCATGTATTATTAATATTTGAATATTGTTAAAGCTTATGTAGGCATACTTTTCTCATGTTGTACAATAATGTATCAGGCGTGAATAAAGGGTTTTGTATTGTATTGTTTTGTAATAAAAAGTATTAATTCTACCGAGAAGATATATCAATTCACACTTAACATGCTGAATTTAAATTTGTAACAAACATATTGCTTACATTGGGGACATTTCAACTATACTCTTCAAAAAAGTTCTTTGTCATCGTTTAAAAATAGATTTGTTCTTATTTAAGACAAATTCTTCGTTGAAAGTTGATTGCTTTGTGAACAGTGATTGTTTTCTAAGAAATTGAAGCATATTGCTTGATCGCGTTTTTTGCATAACGATGTGAACGTCTAATTACGCAAAATCTGTCCTTCACACAGCATTTATAGTTTCTGATTCAATAGATAATACTGAAAGTTCTTCATTGTTCTGTGAGTGAAATGCCATTTCTAAATCGATTTTGGAATCAAACGGTTTTGCACAGATTTCAACTGAAATATTGTTACGGAGGAACAACGTCATAATGCTAAAGGTCGCTTTAAGGCAGGATTTATAAGACAAGCCGTTGTAAATTACTTTACTGTTTGGGGACACACTATCTCCAATCTTTAGCACCATTGCTACGGGACTCACTGCTTTATGTGTAAAGCCAGATAAGTCTGACGCGTTAAACAACGTGCGTCCAGCAATGTGTAAACCGCAACGACGTTTGGGTTATTTCGCAGTTACCGCAACCTCAGAGACAATCTTAATCTCTTGACGGCATAAAATCTCCGGATTAAAAAGTGCCGAGAAAGATTCAAGACGTCTGGCCTGCGACACTTTCGACGTAACTGTCCTTAATTGACGTCACCATTTCAATTTTTTAAAGAGGAAACGTTCATTGTAATTTTTATTTAGTGGAAACAAGTCTAAGCTCAGACTATGACTAACCTCAAATTTATAAAGATGTTTTGTCTTAATTAAAATATGTATTCAATGTCAAAGAACTTATTTGAAGAGTATATTTGGCAATCAACCCCTGCGTTCAGGATCACCAAACGGTTCAAACAATTTTCCAAGTATACCCCCCTTTGCGTAGTCTTTACCACGTCCAAAAGCTTTGTGTTTAGTAGGAATATATCGTGACCAGCCCTGCGTTCAGGATAACAAAACAGTTTTCAAATTATACCCCGCTTTGCACGTGCATTTGCGTGCAAAGTGGGTTTTCAGGATGACAAAACTGCAAACCTTTTACAATTTTCCCCGATTTGCACGCAAATGCACATGCAAAGCGGTGTATAATTTAAAAAATGTTTGAACCGTTTTGTAATTCTGAAAGCAGGGCTCCATTTGGAAGGATAAAGTAATAAAAGTAACTTCTTAAAATATATTTAAGCCAACACCAGCCCTACGTTTAAGATGACTTAACGTGTTAAACTGTTTGCAAATCTAACCGCTTTGCAAGCAGTTGCAAGTGCAAAGTGGGGTATATTTTGAAAACAAAAAAGATTTCACGATTTCTTTTATCCTGAGCGCAGAGCAGTGTTGTACGAAGAAAATATATCAGGTTTTTGCTAGGCTAAATCACCTCAATTAAGGAGGTGATTTTTGAAACACTAACTTTGCCAAAGTGTAAAGACAAGACGATTTCTATCATTCTTTAAAATGATGCTCCTTTTCTTTTGTTTTTGTTTATTTAAGTTTGCCTTTGTTCGTTCGCTTGTCTGTGAGAATTTGTTCATTGTTCTGTGTATATGTCCTGAAGTCTGTCTGGAATAAACAGCTAAATATTTTTAAAAAAAGTTTACGAGAGTCAGTTTTAATGTTTTTGTCATACGCATCGCGAAAGACGTATTGTGCAATCACCCGCGGCGTCCGGCGACCGGTGTCCACTCCCTTGTCTGGAGCATAAATCTGTTCACGTATATCAGATTGATTTGAAACTTGACCATTTTCCTCTCAGGATTACGGAGTGTAGTTCACAACAACCATAAATCAACATGGCTTTACATTTTGAGTTATTTCCCATTGCTGTTTTTTTTGTTTGTTTGGTTTTATTTTTTCATATTTGGACATCCAGTTGTGTAACTCTCTTCAACAGGCATATGCTTATCCAAAGTCAAAGTCATGTGACAAGGTCAAGGTTATCTACCAGGGACAATTGTCTTCAAAGCTTACTAAAAATCTTAAAACATTTCATATTAGTTCTGGTGTAGAAGTTTTTCAATACCGACAACTTTCAGTGATAAACATCTGATTATACTTATGTCAAATTTGCTTGATTTTCTGCGAGATTTAAGTTTCAAAACGCATTTTATTGCTCGAAATGAGCTATTTTGACCGATGAATGTCCGTCACCTAATTCCGTCTGTCCATTCGTAAAATTTACTAAAAAAAACTTTCTTCCCCAAACACTCCACCTGATTTCACTCAAATCTCACAAGAATTATCCTTTAATCAAGCACTTTCCAAATACCTATATAGATAGATAGACTTTGGGGCCGAAAAGAGGAAACGGAGTGAAATAAACTTGAAAAAATATCCTTCCCCCCAAACCGCAAAACCTAGCTTTCTTACATGGCACGAAATCTTGTCCAATGCTTGTCTACCAAAATTCACGTACCTCAGTTTATTGCTCTATCTTCAGAATTTGTAGTTTTGATGCAGTTTAAATTTATTTCAAACCGTATCATTTTTTCCAAAACGGGTTGATCCGTAACAACTCGTTTTGAAATAAATTTAACCAGTTTTGAAAAAAGCATATTCTTAAGATATTGGAAAGGGGTTTAATTCTTAATAGCATTTTCGATTATATTTTTAGAAAAAAATATTTTTGCAATTCATTTCATTCCAACAACCTCTTGATATTGCCTGACATTAGTTTATTTTCAAAGAATGCACATAGGATCTATTTAAATGCCTAAGTTTTATATAAAAATGATATCATAATCCACTTCTGCACAACAAGTCAAAGTAAGTTTTACAATTTCTCATTACATTCCAATCTTACATTCTAGTTTATTTCAAACCGAGGTATTTCTTAAAAACAGGTTGAAGAGTTAACAACGCGTTTTGAAATAAATATTTTTAAACCAGTTTTTAAATAAACTTAATTTTTATATAGGTATTTCAAAGGGCTAAATGTCAAGAAAGTGTTGGGATGATTTTTCTTAAAGAAAATCTAAGATTTTTGTCGTTTTCTATTGTTTTTTTTTTCTAATCGTTCGGAATGCACAACACCTTTAAAAGCAGTCTGAAATGTTTTAAAATATACTGAACATCAAAAATAACGCATCACTTTTCAATGACAAATAATTTGACTGATATCGATCAATTTATTGATATGACATGACTTTAGTCTGGCCGGCCACTAGGTACACAATTGTGATGAAATTTATTCCTTAACTCATTCTCAGTTGAATAAAGACACTTGAATGTGATAAACATGTTTTCTGCTCGTACAATAGATCGAATGAATCTAACGATAATTAAGTTGGTCGAGTATTACAGCAAATAAAGGTGGTAATGAAAAAACATTGTGGACATTTATCAGAACAAGCAAAGTTTTCAAGAATGGCATTAGTGGAAAATTAAATTTCGGAACGCCATCGTGCAGTCATATTAAACGGATTCATTAAATCAAGGACCCTTGTAACTGCCATGAGTGAAAATAACTTGCCTATTGTAAGGTTAAAACATCGATTTTAACAACTCTCAATGCCATACTTTGGATGCTGACACGAAGAGGAGGCTGCATTATAAGGCGATATGACCGGAAATTCTTACTCTCTATGTCACAGTTTTTTCGGGTTTTAGTGGACTATTGATGACAGTGAAACACAAAAATTATGAATCTTAGCCGAGTATCTAATCCTTCAGTAGCTCTAGCCATATGTAACACCCCATGAGCAAGGCAATGTTATGGTCCATTCAGCTCATGCAACTATAGACTTTCTTCGCGAAAACCTTTAAATTTTTAAATGATACTTATGTCTAATCTTTCATTGACTGGACTTATATCAAGATCTAGCATGTAAAAAATAACCTTGCAATGAGAGTCAAAAAGATCACGAAAACCCAAGGTTTTGATTCAGATTGAGGCAGCATGCACAGCTAATGGGAAAATGTCTTGATAAAATTCAGAAATCCATGTGTCAGACATTCTTTGAGGGCATTTTTTCACATGGATTCACGCGCTAGTGACTTTTACTGAGCAATGGAAACCTTCTCTAGTTTCATTTTTTTTTTCATTTTGGGGATTGTCGCCTTTATGAGTGTGTAACTCTTCAATGTTTATATACGTTGTGGACCCTTTTGACACAAATCAATGATTGGTCAACGTTACTTTTTTGATAAAACCATTCTTTCAAGCTTTATATAATGAAAAAAGTTATATCTTAAAAAAGAAGCGATGCGTTATTTCTGTTGTTCAGTATATAATGTTAAGAAATTAACGAATATCGAGATTGCCATGATGTAAACCGAAGTTAACCGAAATTATTGTATTGTAATAGTATTAAACAACATTTTGTTGATGTTTTCATGAAATAGAAAAACTCAAATGGGGATTTATTTCTTTCAAAACGAGATGGTATTGAATTGAATTAAATGTATTGAGAAAGTGGTAATGTTGCCAAAGGTTGAACAACCTACAGAAGAAAGATTTTTACTCTGATTCTATTCAAGTCTGAAGTTGATGTTACGATAGAAATATACGATAAAAAATCAGGTGCAATAATTTAATAGCTGATGAGTTCCGTAAGAATTCTAATAGAACCATGTGCTCTTGTATAACACCTCATCCCGTATTTGGACGTCAACATCGACCATTTTTCACCGATTTTCAAAAAAAATAAAATAAAAGCCTCTAATAACCCCTACCCCACCAAACCAATATATTGACGATTTTAACAGGGAGTCAATAGAACCTTTCCAAAGAAAATGTTAAGATTTGTGTTAATTTCAACCTAAGATGAATTATTTGATTTCAGCTTTTCTTTGGTTTTCTAAGTGCACTATACCCTATGTTAAATGTGAAAATGTCATACTCCCAATCTATTGTAAATTGTTTTCATTCGTTAATCACATTTACTTTTGATATCAACCTTGCAGTCATAAATAAATTTCTGATATCAGGGTATTTTGGCCATTTTCCGTTTTGTAAAATCTGTAGCCTCTCATGAATCCCCATCCCCTTTTAGTAAAAAAATGTAATGATTCTAATAAAGTTATTAAACTACTATAATAGTACTCATCAAAATGAACACCCATGCCTAATTTTTTTTAAATCCGTTCTTAGATTTAGGATATATGCTCTGGAGAAATCCAGTTTTATTGTTTACCATGAGTCGTAACCTTGGTCTTCAAGACAAATTTTTTGCACGTCACTTATACTCATGAAAGGGAACATTTGTTCCTAGCTATTTTGAAATCAATTTATAATTTTAGATGGCATGCTCTATAGACAAGACGAAGCGTATCGTCTATCCTCAGGTCTTAGCCTTGAGCTTGGACATATCCTAGAAACTAATTTGTATGGCACAAGTTCTCATCAAGATGTACAACTGCACACAGCTATTTTGATATGCATTAAAAGATATGGGGATATGCTCCAGACAATACCAATTTAAAGTAATTTTATAATTTGACCTTCAGTCGTATCCTTGACCTTGGGTGTATCTGAATCATATCTTCCAGTGACCCTTGTTATGTGTAAGGGCAACAACTGCGCTAAGTTATTTTGAACCTCATTTATAAATGTTAAAAAAGTCTCGGGACACGATTTTGTCATTTGAATATCACCTATAGCCTAAATGACCTTCAGCTGTGACCTTGACCCTTGGCGTATCCGGTCAAACTCTTCGCATGACACCAATACTTACTGAGATGAACAATTGTGATAAGGTACTTTAAAATTCATCCAAAATCGTAAAAGTTATGCTCTGGTCAATAAATGGACACACAGGCCAAAGACAAATACACCCACGCACGCACGCACGCACGCACATACACACAGACAAAGGTAATTCTATATGGCCCTCGCCATTTCAAGGCGGGTACATTAAGAGAAAAGGGGCGAAAGCGAATCATAAGTTTGTTTTATCTATCCCAGATCTGTTGCCTTACCCAAATGAAATTGGTGATAAAAGCAAAACATAATTAATCATACGCCCAGTGTCTTAACATAATTTGAATGTCAAGTAAGGAACTAACGAGGAAGTATTTTGCCTAAAACATGGTCTTTGTTCAGCATTCGTGTGAATCGGCGATCCAACTGAGACATAATAACGTAAGTGAATTATAACCCTGTCAATAGTATTGTGTTTCAATTTGTACTTAAGTAAAAAACATTCAATTACGCTTTATTTAAACCTTACTTAGCTTGTCAGAAACCTGCAAAAGTTTAAGAAATTGTTATAATACATGATCATTATAGGTTAGGGTCCAAAGCCGTTGCTAATACTTTAATTTAAGTGGATAAATTAGTCATTTCATTTGTTCACCCATTTAAACAACAATGCGATTTTTTGTTCCATTTCGTGACCGCTTAGACGTTATTGTAATTGTGCAGTAAATCAACTACGTGTACTTGTAGATACTGAATGATGAATTATCTTCCAGAACCATAGGGATTTGGGACAAGTACTATAAGAGGGATGTAGGCCTAGGGTCTAGTAAAGAACTATCGTAAGTGACTATATATTTATAGGAACTTACAAGAGTTTTGTACTAAGCCCCGTGTAACCTTTGATAATTATAACAGAAAGAGAAAAAAACAATAGATGTCATATACAAACATTTTCTAGCATCCAAGCAATTCACAGGCCGGACAATTTTCAGTTAGACACCAAAATCTCAAATTAATTCCTGAAGGCATGGCTTTCAACCATTGTTGAAAATGAATATCCAAGAGATCGCTACTGTCAATCAAAAAACGAATGCCAAATCAAATAACCAATTCATAATATGAGATTAATGTTGAACTCTGACCATTTGTGCCCTTTCTTTTGTTCAATTATTTTCTTGGATGGACGACTTAAAAATAGTTACTCGAACCTTTTCTTATGTCCCTTACTGTATATTCTGCAGATAAATAACTTTGAAATATTTGAGCGGTGTGCCATGGAAATATATTTCACTGACTATCCGTAAAAGGACAGATGGCTTGGCGGACAAATACTATAGTAATACAAATTACTATCGAGTCCATTTAGTCCTGTTTATGTGAGTCAGGCCTTCGTCATAGCTCAGTTGGAAGAGCATATGTCTCAAAACCTCTTATTATTGTTCGATCTCCATCAGAGACACATATACTTTCTGACATTTGCCTCCTTTAAAATTCCACTAAAATCAATATCAGAGTAATGTATCTTATTCCAGGGACTGATATTATGGTTACAGAAGCATGTGCTAGGTTTCCAAGCATTAGCTTAAGTAGAAACAGAGATATAACTGATACACAACATTTGCACGTAAAAACTTAACCAGGCATTTCTAAATCCGAAAAGGGTTGGAATTCCACTAAAATCAATTTTAGAGTAATGAATCTTAGTCTAGAGGCTGATATTATGGTCACAGAAGCATGTGCAAAGTTTCCTAGCAATACCTTAGTAGAAACAGAGATTTTAAACACTTGCACATAAAAACTTAACCAAAGCATTACGTCGACGCCGATGGCAACGCAACCGCCGACGACCGGGTGACCGGAATAGCCCCCCCATTCTACGAATAGTCATCTAAAAGAATGTTGGGACCGGCCTTATCCCAAATTCAAACCAACCATTTGAGTGAAGAAATAAACAAAATGAGACAGAGAGAAGCGTTTGATTGAATTAGGATACATGTCTAAGACGCATACAATAGTTAAATAATTTGGCAAATAACTGCAGAGCTGTCAGTGTATTTGAATGGTAAATGGTATGTGATTACCTTAACAATAACCCTTACCAACCTTGCGTTTACAATGAGATTGTTTGCGAACGTTTAAAAAAATGTACCCGTTTAGTACGTGTACCACTTTCAAACGTGAGCAAATGTTTTCTAAATACTATTTTTCAGTCAAATCGCGGCGGCTGGAGCAACCTTAAATAATCCCTGGTACTTCTTGTACCAGAAATACCAAAACGTCCTTTCCGAGCCTCCGGCTTTTATTCGAGGGATGTCAAAAAATTAAGGAGCTTACCTCTCGAAGTAATATGGCTGAATTTTGCAATCCACGTGCGACTATGTCAAGTTCGTTACCCTCAAAAAAACGACGCACACTCAAAAATCATTCGCACTTGGTCGTTAAACAATTTTTCGGTCTCTGCAAAATATCAATGCCCTCAAAAATGCGAATTAAGCTATATATTTGTGGACGACTACTGCCAGAAAAGTTTATTTCGCAACCGAAGATCGAACCCATGTCATTCTCTTTAAATGATAGACTATTACATGAATTATTTAAGAATCTTCATAAGAGATACATTTACGATTTTTTTCCATTTTACTTTGCAAAAATTTCTCCCTTGAAAAACGGTAAGAACTAGAAGAAAAGATTGTGAGAAAATAAACAAATATTGTCAGTCACGAAAAAGGGTAAATGTATTGAAAACAAATCGAACCATTACAGTAGCAATTTGAATCAGGAAGTAAAATTAGACTAAATATTTCAAATTTATTAAAATGACAGTAAGTGATTCATTATTTTCTTACACATTCTATTTTTGTGTGATTTATCAATAAGGAAACTTACATTTAGCTAAATATTACAGACTAGATTACAATGTTTCAGTGTCGCTGAGGACGAAGTGTTATTATTTGTTGTGGAAAAGGGTAAAACTATAATTTATTGGTGAGTTCCCCATAAGAAACACTCAGAGTGAGATTTTTTTCAATATTTTCGAACTTGACACTTTTTCTGATTCGTATAAGGTCTCCCTATTTTTTTTCAACTGCCGATTCTAGTTGGCCAATGCATGAAAAAGTTTCCTTTTTGAAACAATATTCCATGGCGTTTTCTGATGGTTTCCTGCTCAATATACATAATCCGTCATTACTCTAGACCTTTCAATGTCGTATTCAAGTTGGCGTGTTGATGGGTGTGAAAACAGACTGTCTCATAGCGCAAGTGGTAGCGCGTCGGATTATCTTTCAATCGGTCTTTGGTTCGATCCAACGGCGGCACTCATGCTTTTCGATTAATTGTTTTTTCTTCAATGGGTTGATAATCGTAGATCGATGTGGTATAGGAGCTGGTGGCTAAAATGCTCCAGTCGCCGCGATATAATTGAAAAAAAAAATGTTGAAAGCGGCGCAAACCCACACCAAAATTAAACAAAATAAACTGTCCTTTCGAAAAATATTTAGATTGAAAAAAAAAAAGAAAACATATTGACAAGTCCTTTGTGGATCATTAATTCAATCGGGAAAAAACGTTCATATTCCTAGACTTTTTCACTTTGACCTGTTGAAATACCCCAACCATTGTTAATTTTTGTTGGGGTAGGGGTTTGGGATAGGTTGTTTATCAAAGAAAGACTATGATAAACAAATTTGAATCTATAACCACATTGGCTATCCATAGGTCTTAGTTTGATTGGTAACACTGACTCAAAAGAAATTTTATCACATTCCTGACAGTAAAATCTTGATATCGTCACTGGTGATAACTACTTTTTCAAGCAGCCGGGCTCCTGCTCAGAATACTTAGATAATATAAAATAAGTCCAATATCAGATTTAGGATATCTGCAAAGGGGTTTAAACTTACAAATTTGGAGGGTCTTTTTTTTTAATAATTATGCAATTGTGATCAGATATCCAAACGAAAATGAAAAGTATATACTGAGCGCAAAAAGCTTAGTCGTTTTCTCTTCGATGGGATATATATCAGGATATGATTCATCTTTCAAAAAATGAATCACATTAATTATAATTCCGTCCAATTTCCTCCCAGAATCCAATAATTTCGTTATGTTAGACGAAAATAGCCCACCGCAAAAACATGATTTTGAACAGACCGGTAGAATGGAATAGTCACACAGTTTAATCAAGGGACGTTACTTTCAATTTTTATCACAAAAAATGTTTCTTGCAATCAACATCATCTTAGGGTATCTTGTTTCAATTAAAAAAAAGGGTTGGTTAGAGTATGGGATCTTTCTGATGACTCTTCATCATCATCTTTACACATAACTCACAAAAATGCAACTATTGTATAATCAGAGATAATTTTGCAGAACATTGTTAACCAGGAAGGAAAAGATATTTCTTCTGTTTCTTTTTCATCTCAGAAATTGATTTATTGCGCTTTTCTGGTTAAGCGATTACTGACGTTCGATTGACGGCACGGTGGCGTTAATTTAACTTGTTTACTGGTAGCTTCTTTTCAATAGGTTTGCATTGATAAAAAATAAGACTTGAACAATCCTAAGTGATGTTTTTACCAATCGCAATCAGTTGGGATAATGAAAGCATTCCATTTTTAACGTAATGTCATGACGTTCGGCTGCCTTCCTATTGTAGTTTAACAAGATCTGAAAAACGAAGTTGGGTCATATTATGTCAATATTCATTTGCAATGAACCGTATGATAATAAAAGCGATAGTCGCAGAAACTAAATGCAATTTCATAATTTCCCAGCATGCGTACCGAATTTGATTTGTCCATGTGCTATTCATTTGATTTACGTCTTGTCATAACTTCGCTCTTTCTCGAAGGATGCTATGCATTTTAGTGTTAAATGTTTACGCGGAATAAGAGTAATCCAATAAAACAAAAAGAAACTTAATTCATTTTGTTACACGCAGCTTTCAACTTAGTACGTAAAATTCACATTTACGTCATGTCAGACGTATGTCTGAGAGTGAAATGAAAAAAAGTTATGACAAAAAGAAATCCAACGGGAAGGCAAGTACATTTCAAATAGAAACTTTCGTTTCGTTACATTGGTTAACTTCTTTGTGATTATAAAAAATGCGACTAAACTTTTTGCGTTCAGTATACTTTAGGACAAAAGTTCTGTCCGGTTTAGTTTTGTTTAATAAAGCTTTTAATTCCAAGGATAAGGTTAAAAATTATTGCTTAGTAATATCGGCCCTATCTTCAAACCTTAGGGTGTGTTTTCACCGGCACTGGATCACAAATGACGTTGATTCATTCCCAACGACGTAATTGACGTTTCAACTTTTTTTAAGCTGCATATGACATAGCAAAGTTAAATTTTGAATGAGAGCGTTTCTGTATTGATGTTCCAATGGGAAAACACTAAAGAAATTGGTGGTAAATCGGTTTCCTTTCAGAAACGTCTTTTTTCAATTTTGCTAATGTTTTTTTGTGTGGGTGTGTGGGTGTGTGTGTGTGTGTGTGTGTGTGTGTGTGTGTGTGTGTGTGTCTGTCATTTTTGGATAAACATAAGATGTTGTTAATGAAGCATGACAACGTCTTCCTGAATTTCAGGGTTCATCAGGTCGCGTTTTAATGACGTTAGTCAGAAAAGTTGAAACAACGTTTTGTTGACCCCTTTCATTTTCTAAGGAAAGTGTATGCGTAATGGCATTAAGACGGATGCTGTGTATAAGTTTCCTGTTTTGTGTTCATTAAATTTTTCCCACGCTTGGATTAGACCGAGTCGTTATTAGACAACCTTATGTCCTTGTTAATCTGACGTTTTATTCCAAGACCACAAATAAAAGTTTTACAAAACCAACGTAGATTGGAAGGTTTAACCGTCTACTTTACAATAATGAATCATTGATTCATGTTCTATTCAACATCAAATAGGTTTTGACTTGTTTGCACATTCGTGGTGAACCGGATAAGACTTTTGTCCATTAGTATATATTAAGTAGGCAGTTACATGCTATTTTTTTGTAGCGTGTTTTCTTTCGCGGGTAGTTACAATCCGCGAAATTAAATCGCCGTTAAAAAGCCTAACATTACGAAAATGCGAACATTTCTAGCCGCGAACTTTTCTAGATTTACAGTAATCAACATGAAATGGGAAAACAGAAATTAAACGAAGCAATCAAAAACAATAATATGAACGAGGGAACACCCTTAAATGGTTCAATAACAATAGGTGTCCTTAATCCGACTGTTTGTCTTCTGTGAACTTGAGGAGTTTTTCGAAGGCTCGAAATCCGATTACATGGCAGTTTTAGCGACAAACACAAATTTCAGCCCGAGCGTAAGTTCATTTCAATGTGCTCATCTCAGAGGATTGAGTGATTACAGACCGCACAATTCTTCAAATATGGCATATCTCTGTACCCATTCGATTCCAAAAAATCCCGGTGTTCCAATGTTTACATCGTTGACGAAGTTGTTGTTCCGAAATCAAAAGATTCGCCCAAATTATTTTCGTTCCTCGTCTTAAAATAGTTTAACGTCAAAGGGCTGGATTGTTTTTACATAAAGTATCTTCATCTTTTTTTTCGAACTTTTAAAGCGTAATCCAAAATGGCGACTAGAAATTATTGAAAAGAAAAAATTCTTGATATCAATACGCGAAATTCGCAACGGCCGAGGACGATAGAATATGACAAAATACACAATTTTAGGGAAATGGGTCCTATGGACTCGTTATTTAACTCATGATGACGATTTCTCGTGAAATATTGTTCATATCAGACATAACCAGTTCATAATCCTGTATATCATTAGCAATTATAATATTATTAATATATTATTTTATCATAATCATTTTCATCTGGATGTGGGCCTAAAAAAATATTTTACTACTAGATGAACTTTGTATTCATACAGTTATATATGAAGAGTTTTGTTTGCCACGTTGATAAAAAGAAAATGACATCATTAATTTCTTCTCTTTTCAAACGGCCCTGTTTATGTTCCTGTTTCAGAGGGATTCTACTATCGACTATGAGCGATATTCATCATGGCACTTTATAAGCTGTTGATTGTTATTAGTCTCCAGGGAACCCTTCTTGGTATGTTTTTACAGTCATTCTTATCATTAGCCTGTAGACGATTTCGTCTTATATAGTTAGTAACAACGTGAAATTGACAATCTTCTAAATCAGAATCATTATAAATCGCTCATTCATCACTTAATTCATACCTTCTAATCATTCAATTTAACCACTCAAACACGCTCCAGAATCACCCAAAAAAGTAAGATCAACACTTACATTCAAATAAGTATAGCTAGAAAAGATTTCACTGACATAAATGAAATTATACGTGTCTGATTGGTTCTTCAAGAAATAGGAAGCTATTTTAGAACGTGTATAATTGTCTTATTGTCTTTTATCTTATAACTATACACATATCTGTATGATAACATCCTGTATGATATTTTTTATGATATCACATAGTTATTTTTAGAACAATAATATCATACAGTTATTTTTAGAAACTAGCATTTAAGTTAGAAACATCGACTAAAACAAGACAAAAAGAGGTTATAAGATAAATATAATACGTACTAAGTGTGTTGTATGAAAAAATATCTAACTCGGTTGTGAGGATTGATAATTGTCTCGGCAGAGCCTCGACAATGATCAATTCTCCCAACCTCGTTAGATATTTTTTTCCATACAAAACACTAAGTATGTATTATATATATAAAGGGAGGTGTTCGATATCGTTAATTTCGTTCATCAGTTTGTTTATGAATGTAAAAAAAATGATGTCACCAGATTCGTGCATTTTAATCAGAAAACGGGTTTTTTTGCATCTCGCAATAACACGTAAAACTAATGTTATATTTTTTCAATTAATAAAATGCTTTTCCTTACTAGGATATTAAGAGAAATCGTACTATCCCTTTGCAGATATAAGTTTGCTTTAATATAGTAAAGATGTATTGATAATTAACCTTTTTTTCAGGACAGGAACTTATTAATAAAAATACTATAAGCATTGCATCAAGCAGCACGCATGACAATGGGGATATATGGTATGCATCTCGAGCTATAGATGGCGATGCACGCCGTGATCCTGGTATATGTGAATGTTGTGCTGCCACCAATAGAGACTGGGAACCCTGGTATCAAGTCGATCTTGGACGAGTGTACAACATTCACAGTTTGGAGGTTATAGGGAGATTCAATACGCGTAAGTTCTCGTCTGTTTCGATACAACATCTTTGAAGACTTTAAGGCCTTGGCCAAGTTTACAACATTCACAAACTGTCTAAGTAAGTAATAGGGAGTAGGAGTAGTGGGGAGAAATGGGAACCATTTTTTCGATTGCACAACTTTGATATAATTATGTCGATCTTGATCGCCTTTACAATATTAATAGCTTATAAGATAATAAAATTAGCGGCTAAGATTAGCAATGTTGTATTACAAGGAAATTTTGCTGTTTAAACAGTTTAAGATTTATTGGATCTATTATTCTTGAATTTATTTTATCATTTCAATAATATTTTGTTTTCGGCCATGAAAAAAGCGGTTTAGTACTTTTTGTAAGTTACATTACTTTTACGTCGCACACTATCAATACTTAAAAAAGATTCAAAAATATTTTAGAATTGAAGTTAAAGTGTCATTAAGTTATCTTATTCTGCTTAAGCCTATAATCCTGAATTACTGCACCACAAAATCATCGGATCATTTAAAGAATTCGGTGCACTTTAGTGGCGTTATATTGAATTAATGAAATACGTTACCCACAACTAAAAATTCAAAGACAAAATTTGCAAATAAAAAAATATTGTTTTCATGCCGGCCGTAACGGAAGTTTTGTTTACATTGCTGGTCTGCTAGCCTAGGCTATATATTTTTTTAGTCTTGTTAGCACTCTATCCAGCGGGAAGTTTGTAAGATGCGTTTCTTTAAATTAATCTACCCATCACTAAAACAAAATTTAGTGTTCTTACTAATCTTCCCATCACTAAAACAAAATTTAGTGTTCCTACAATAAAAGAAAGATTTAAAATTCCTAAAAGAATCTTTTATCACAATAGTTTGTGTTACTGAATTCTTTTATAGCTAATTTATGGCAATACCGTAACAATTGATCCCTCTAAAGGGCGTGATATGGAATTAAAATACTTTGGGTTTTTTTTCAATTTAAAAGAAAGGTACATAGCATAGAAAAGGCTACTCGTCCTAAGAAGCAATATCATTAATGGTATTTTTCTCAAAGCCTGTAAGACATTGAATAACTGGTGACTTGTTAAAAAACTGTTCATTTGGGCGTTTACTAAACGCCTTTCTTTAAATTAGTCTAGTAATAAAGAATCCATAAAAGGAATTTTGTGGCTTGTCTAATTATGGAAATAAGTGAAAATGGTCGAAAGTTGTTATTATGGGTATTTGTAATTCGGAGCACATTTATTATATGGCTTGAAAATCAACCCATTTAAAAGTTTAAACAGTTTAAAAAAGTGGTAAATGTAAGTAAAAACATTAGATTTAACCTTAAAGATTTTAGCCTTTTATGACTCATTGGGGTTTCACCCTCCTCCTCCCCCCCCCCCCCCCAAAAAAAAATGAATACGTTACAATATATTTCTAGATGCATATATTAAACCAGTATAATTTAAAAAAAAAAACTAGGAACCCTTGGTTAGTTGTTCCAGCTACAATGATGTTAAAAGTGACTTTAAGAACCTTTTTAAACAAAAAAATCTTTCTATTGTATTTTTACAAGTGGGTTTGGATAACGTTGAATTATCTTGAAGTTTGGTGAATGAGTTCAATCCTGAAAAACGTTCATGAGTTTAACCATCTCATAGTCAAATGAATAGAAAATCGGTAATAACATTTAGATTCAAATGAAAAATTGTGTGGTATATGCTAGATTTATACAAGAAAATCAAACATCTTTACGGCATCTCATGCTTAGGGCACAAATAAATTGGCAAAGACGACGCGTCAGCCATTCGTAATTTCATTGGCCGATCAGTAAAAAATAGCGTCGGCCGGCCATCGTCGATATCAGGGCATAATTTTTATTTTGCATTCACATAAAAACTCCGATGTGATGAAATCTTAATTCTTGATCTGTGATGATACAGAAAATTTTCGACCGAAGGCTGAGGATACCCGGCGAGATGACGTCATCCAGCCGGCAAGGCGCCGTCGATGGGTCGCGGACTCGTCGCCGATACTAAACGGAAGTTGAAGTATAAGAAGATACAGGAATACCTCTGCGATTAATACAACATTGGCCGTAGCCCGGCCGATCCCCGGCGATTATTCGTCGAAACAATGTTTTTTCCACAAATCTGAAAGACTAGACGTTACAAGTCTCCGATTCAAGTCGTCGATTTTATCAACGGTTACAGTAAAAGGCGTCGGCGACGCATGGCCGACGCGTCGGAGTGTTTATTGAACATTAGCTTAAAGGATGATAAGAATCAATTTGATTGTAATTTTAGGGCAAGATGTCTCAAAATGTTTGAATACAAAGGCACTGTCCTACTTTTTTAGAGGACAAGACAATCTGTAACTTTTCATTTTTTACATGCTACAAGTATTGTCTATGTAAAAAGAAACGAATCTAAGGTTAAATTGGGGATCCTGCTTTATCCGATATTCTGCAATTAATTAATGAAAAAATACTTTACTTAGATAATGCGATATCATAAATATCAAGTTTTCGTTCCAATACAACCCAAATCAATCCTTTCATTAATAAACTACTTGAATAAAAGTTTTAAGTCTTATGCTTACATGAGCTTTTGTATGTATGAATGTCGAACTCACATTCTATTTTCGAGCTCAAACACCAGACAACTTTCTTATTAGAAGCACACTTCTCATTGCATTGATTGATAGACACAATAATACATTAAGTGCTGGTTACTTAAAAAAGTCCCAGACTCGCTTTACTCAAAGTGACCTTACTATATATAAATAGAATATCTTTTTTCTAGATACGCAAGCAATCTTTAGAAGCATTATATAACCTTTTATAATTAAATTAAAATTTTGCGTTAATAAAACATCAGTAAGCACACAT
Source organism: Fragum whitleyi (assembly GCA_948146395.1). Lineage (NCBI taxonomy): Eukaryota > Metazoa > Mollusca > Bivalvia > Cardiida > Cardiidae > Fragum > Fragum whitleyi. The sequence continues at coordinate 65,082,308 of OX411549.1, read as the reverse complement.
CTATTCCTAGCATAAGATAAGTGTTTCAAAGGAGATTACTCAAGTATCGCGATAAATGGTAGGGTTTCCCGAGGGGGTAAAATTGCAAATGGCAGGTAAAAGTCCTTGTGCAAAGTGTACAGTGTAAATATATATGTAACTGTTAAAGTTATTAAAAATGCAATCCATTTTTCTTTTTTCTTGAAAACTTGCATTTTAAAATCCAATTCGTACATACCGGAGTTATAAAGCGTTGGAATTTGGTATTTTGTCATATGATAAAGCGAATATCACTTGGTTATGTGTTCCTATTGGATATCCAAAAGATTTGTAGAGGTTAGTCACAAAATCGTTTTGTTATCAGGAAATGGTCAAGTTTGATCGTTCAAAAATTTCTTCATTACTTTCTTCTGTCAAAGTGTCAAATGTGTAAACATTTTAGCCATATACAGGAAGCTCCCACGTGATGCTTTGGGTTTTGTTCATTTGTCATTTACCTCTTACATTCAGAATTGCTAAAACTGCGTAAGTCGGTACAATTGCAAAAAAAGAATATACATTAAATTCTTTTAAATGATTATCCTATCTGTTTCATATAATTTCCAGCTCCTATTGTCATGTGTATTGGAGAAGAGGTATATTTACATTTTAAATCAGAGAAGAACTTTTGGGTAGTATATTGTTATAGTCTTGATAGTTATACCCCTATAACTAAGTTTTTGTGGTACATAGGGGTCAGCTTGTCGGTCGGTCGGTCCGTTCGTCCATCTCTAGCTTTTTCGTATCCGCTATATTATCAGCAACTAATTGGTGGATTTCAATGAAATTTCACAGGACTTTAGACTGTATTTTGTTAAAATATGAGCCAATTTTATTCAACCGTCATGCAGTTGCTTGTTCTGTACAAAACGACCCTTTTCCAAATTGTTTTGGCTTTACCGCTATAGCTATGGCAGTCTTATGTTGCTCAACTGCTTATGCTCAAAAATAGCTTCATTTTGATATACAATGTTCCTGGACATACTGCTCTTTCTTGGCTAATAAAGCGCCTTAAAATTGGGTTTCAAACACTTTACATGAACCTTAAAGCCATGAATTTTACTGGATGAAAATTTCTTGACCTAACCGGTTTGAGAAGTATGTTGACAAATAAATGGAAATTGATAGTTTCAAAAAAGCCTTTTGTGACCGAGTTTTATATCTTAGGTTGTTGTAGTATCTGGGTGGTACTTGAGACTGTACTTTGTTAAAATATGAGCCAACTTTATCCAACCGTCATGAAGTTGCTTGTTTTATACAAAATGGCCCTTTTCAAAAATGTGTTGGCGTTACCGCTATAGCTATGGCGGTCTTATGTTGCTCAACTGCTTGTGCTTAAAAATAGCTTCATTTTGATATACAATATACTTGGACATACTGCTCTTTCTGGCTAATAAAGCGCCTTAAAATTGGGTTTCAAACACTTTACATGAACCTTAAAGCCATGATTTTTATTGGAAGAACAACAATTTCGTGAACAACTTTAAAAGAGGGTCAATCAAGGTTCATTCGTGTGAAGCTTAGTTGCAAATTTATCCAGTAGTTTATGAGGAGAATATCTTTTAAGAAAATATTTAGTCACGGACGGACAGACGCACAACGTACATGTACAATGCGCCATGACAATAGCCCCAGTAAAACTTGGAAACTAAACAAACATAATACAATATAATTGTATATAATATACAATATGCATATTTAAGGTATGGAGGTTAACACATTTTGAGATAACATATCTTACCATTTTTTTTAAAGATATACTGCAAAAAGCCTATTTATGATATTTTTTCATGTCTTCTAGGCCAAATAAGATAAGTTTTATGTTGTTGTTTTTTTTCTCTTGTCGCAAATTAGACACAAATGTAATAACAAAATACAAAGTATTTGTAAGAACATGTACACACATCCATTTTTGTATCATCTTAAACAAATTTGCACTTACTTAATATGAATTAATCATTTTTTGTAAGTTTCGCCAATTATTATTGACGCTTGATATCTTAAGTCCAAATAGGCGAATTCCCTTATATACTGATCAAAAATAAAAAGAATCCACTCTATAAAACTTCGGATTTCCAAAAGAGTACACACGGAAATTCTATGAAATATATTGCTAATAACGCCCAGAGTAATTGGAAATAATTTTATGTGATTTGAAGAAGCAGCTATCGAATCGTGGGCGTTAACGTAGCCAGGGGTGGGGGTCGATTTCAAAAATCACAGTCTCTCAATTAATTATTCAATTTGTTTTTCTGACAGTTTAAAGCTCTAATGCAATATTAGAGCGAAATTTATCCTGGATCGATAAGCCATCTTGATTACTTCTACTACTTCCTTCCAATGTTACTTCAAATGAACACAAACAAAAATAAAATATTTTACGCAGATTCAAAGCTCAAGTTTCTACATGCCCGTTCCTTGTCAAGAAAAACAATCCCTAAATTCTCTCATTTCTTTTGCTAACAACAAAACAACATTTGCATTGCTACGTTACGTCAACGCTCCCTTTTGATCATTGGAGATACTCGTATGAATATCTAGGGACTTTGCTCGCCTTGCATCCGTTCAGACCTAAATTCAATTGACTTGGTGTTACAGTTTGACATTTTTAAAAGGTTAAGACATTCATTGCACTTCAGTTTTGAAATAGTGGTTAGGAAGCGAGAAGCAATCGCGTCAATATAAATGAGAACATTTGGCGTGTCGTCTTCCCTATTAAGTTGAAGAGGGCAAAAAACAATTATACTACTCTATCGAAAATGTTCAGCACACGTTTTTATTGTTCCTCTCTTTCAACTAACGTCCGTAAAGTACTCAGCGTTTGACGGTTTTGTTTACGCCTGTATCTAATTTTTTCTCTCGGTCTCGTTACAAAACTGTGTTGAACGGAACACATATTTTGCTTGATTGTCTTAGCCACCGAGGAGCTTTATAGGTTAAATTCATTCCAGAAGAAGCCCAAGAACAAATACGTGACTTACATCGACGTAGAAACAAAGATTTAGATATTTTTTTAAAAACATCAAAAATGATACGTTGTTTGAATGATAAACGATGTGTGCATGAGGAAACAAAGCGCTGCAAACACATTGGTACCTTAATTGACCATTTAATCATACAAATGTAACAGATATTGACAAAAGAAAAGTGAATACTTTCTTTCTTTTTTCTACTGAGTATATATTGATCCTTTGGTCGTTTGATAAGTCAATATGTCTACAGAATTCCAACAAATGAGCGAAATATAGCATTTTATTTGGGTTTAGGGCGAGGCATTTTATAGAAATGTTTCTTACAAAAGCCTCGCTTGCGAGAGTGATAACATGTCCATAATTGCTTATATATTGGGGAGGTACACAGTGTGCAAATTCATCCGTTGGGAATAATAGGTTCCGGTACGCTGTGTTCTATTGGTATGACTGATACTCCTTTTATTTGAGATTGTATAAAATAATTGAAATTTTATACCAAAAACTAAGTTCCACGAAAACCATCATTTCAGATTCACTAAAAAACATGAGAGTAACTTATGGAACCACCAGTTACACTGAGACCGAAATGTTCACAAACACTCGAGATGAATTTACGATTAGCCACAAGCTCCAACCATCTCCACAACCTGGAAGGTATATGGAACTTAAACTGGTTCAGACAAGGCAGTTCTTTGTTATATGTGAACTCAATGTTAATAAAGGTAAAATCTTTTGCATTCTTTGCTTAACTAAGTTTATATTGTCATGCACAAATTGCTTAGAATTCCAATATCCTTTTCGCATACTTATAGTTCTTTTAGTTTCCGCCTACCGATATACTAACATCTGTTCTAATAAAGTAATGCTGCGACGGAGAAGAAAACACTGAATAACAGCATAATACACGTGATCACATCAGTATAGGCTACGGCGATGATTACTGATTAGTTACCAAACATTAATCTCTGTTTAAACTCTGATTTATAAAACTACTGCTAATAATGACAAATGGCTAAATTGCAAGCAACCGAGTTACAATAACCCTCAAAACTATGTTAATTAAAAATGCATAAAGGAGTCAGTCCTTTCAGTTTGCGAGATAGACTTTTCCTGACCACTGAATAATGTCATATCAAGTAAAAGTAAGATTTGATTCAAACAACAAAGATAGACTCAGCAGAGGTATTTGTTGGGTCCATTGACTTTTAAAAGAATTGTTATATTCGGATAAAAAGTCTTAAAACATTAAATTACCCTGCAATTAAGTGAGTAATTGGAATTAAACTTCACAGCTTAAATCTGAGATGTGCTATCAGTCTTGGACGTTTGTTTTATTCAACAACTTCCGAATTATCAGTAAGCAATTGATAAGCACTTTCACAATTATTCTTTAAGAACAATGTTACCAGATTGGTATCACTTAAATTCTATTCTGAATTATTTTGTGTTGCGAAAGCCCCTATATTTTGGAAAAAATGAAGAAAACTAGACAAATAAATAAAACTCTAACCGGAAAAATGCCATGAAGTCCTAACCGAGCCTCTGTGACTTTCAAACAAGACATCAAACTGTTATTATCATAATTATTTTAAGGATTCATTGATCACATTATAAGTAGATAAATTGAATAACTATGTAATCGACAGAATGTGACAACGGAAAATATGGAAGTGGATGTACATCTTCTTGTGGAAACTGCTCGAATGGTGCACCATGTGACAAAGATACTGGGTTCTGTCAGTCATGCGATGCTGGATATAAGGGAGATAAATGTGATCAAGGTAACCTACTGTATTTTAGTGTAAATTTTACGAAAAACTAAGCCTGCCAATATTGAAAAACGACAGTGCCCCGTGAAATGTATTTGAATAATATACCGTGTGACAAAGAAGCTTAAGTCTTTCTGTCATGTTGATTCGGATATAAGTGATACAAGTACTTCAATATTTTACTTAAACACACTTTAGTGAAAATATACTTAGCAAAAGAAGAAACAGTACATGACTTCTTACGACTGTAGTGTAGTTATGAAACCATATAGAATGAAAATGCTTTTGCATGAAACTTGAAAGTAATATCCGTCGTTTTATTGAATGTTCGGCACCAACTGTCCGTTAAATGAGGGGTTTACTGGTGGTAAAAGGACAAATTGGTCGATATAAAAAATCACAGAAGTATCAGTCATTGAAGTGTTCGTACTTTAAGCCGTTCCAATGTCATAAGTGACCAATGTCTGAGCTAAACACCCATAATGGTCATGCAGTTATCCTTCCTTTGATGAAATAAATGAGAAAATATGCGATGGTAACAACGCCCTAAAGGATGTCACAAGGAGCCTATCTTATATCACGCGACACCTTTAGTGGTTGCGAACCGATTTTTTGTTAAAAAATAATTATGAGTTTTAACGTCGTTTTCAATAGTTGTACATTTAAAATTAGAAGGCTGGTGCACCTATCCATAGTTTCTTGTCGTTTCTCACGACAAGACTAGACTATTTCACCTGAGCCACCAGTCGCCAATTTATCTTAGGCGTTTCACTCGCCCATTCTGTGGGAGACAAATGACACTACTTACAATGACTTTTGTCAAACATGGAATGAAAGATGACCGAGCCGGAGATCGAACCCACGAACCCATGATTGAAAACCAGACGCGTTACCGGGCTTTAAAGTTCTAAACTATTATGTTTAAATGGTAATTGTCTGTCCCGAGTAGCCAAAATGTAGAGTAGTGTTATAAACAAATATGCAAGCTCTATGCATACCCGCTGTCTGATTTCTGCCTTTTTTCGATTGCTGTAGCATATCCGGTTCAAATAAGTGTGCAGTCATTTTTTTTATTCGTTTCAATGCTACGACATGAGTGTAACAGAGTAATAAAAAACACTCAAAATAAATTAAAGGTAGCTCATCACGAGTATGTGACCAAAATCGGAAGTGACAGAAACATTAGCCCGGGCTCGCTTCAGTCGCGCAATATCTGCGTCTGTGTAATCTCTGTCGTTAAGCTCGACTAGCTCATGTTAATAAAGTGGGCGTAAAGTTACTGTAAGTCATTCAAAAGAGACCAAAAAGTCTGTAAAGTTTCTTCTTTTGCTAAGTATATTTATTGAAAAATAAAACCTCTTAAAATTATTTGTGTTAATACGGTCCGAAGTCTGGAGGAGTTATTGTGGCCATTTGGTTTCCATCGTTTCTCCTAAAAATTTATATCGAGTATGTGTAAGGTCAAAGGGGCATTCAGTTTTAAAACAACTCGACAGACTAAATAATTGCGCAATTTAATAAAAACACGCATTCTCTAAATTACTCGTAGAATTGAATCAAGATTCACAAAATGGTCCTATGGACATGTTGTCCCAGTTTTCTCCTTAAATTATGCGTGTACAAGAATAATAGGTTGTTTCTGAAATGGAGCTTTAGAATAATAAAAAAAGGCCCAATGCGGTGAAATATAAAAAAAATAAGTGTTTTGTGATTCTTCGGGGGTAAATGACAGCTAATTTCGCAGGAAAGATAAGTGCGTCAAATGTACTCTCATATTTCATCCTTAAATTCTGATTCACCTAAAATCATTGGTTCTTCGAGCCATAAATGCGGCGAAAATTGTCTATTCAAAGAATTATAAACCTGAGCTGAAAATGATAGTATAGATATGTATGACTTCTGATAGGAGAGTTCCTTTGTTGGGTTTATCTCAGATTTGGTCGGTGGTTATTTTGTGTGAAAAGGGGGACTTCATAGGGTAAAACTTCTACATAAATGAACAGGTTTCCATAAACGCTTGCAAAACATTTCTCTTTATATGACCATGTTCATATTGGAACTGTCCACGATACTATTCTGTGTCTTGCGAAAACGTTAACACTTTTTTTAAGTCGCCATTTGGCAGACTTATTGCGATAAGCTGGAAGGGTGTATATGGTGATAGTGTACAGGGTGTCTGTATACTGGTGTAGGCAAAGAACTACTTTTTTCTGGAATTTACTTTATCTCTTTGCACCGGACCCAATCACACCAAAATTAGTGCAGACAGTTTAAATAAAGCAGCTATTTTGTTTGTTTAATGTAATACTTTGACTTATATTTTTCCTTTTGAAGATAAACACAGTCTTATGAAAACTTCATAATGAATTTCATGATGTCAAAATTAAATTTGAGTTGCAAAATTAGTACGCCGAGTATTTTACAAATTTTATTGTCAGAAAATCATCGATCTTTGTATTGCATGTTTAATCACTAGGTGAGTAGACAAATTGTTTTGGCTTGTCCAAATGTTTTTATTTATTCATCAATCAACGTTGAATTTAACGGAAAACTTCCATCCACATCATTGATTTAGCCTTTCAAAACATCGTTCTAGCGATTCTCAAGCCGTAGCCGTATGCCGCCATATTGGAAAAATTGACGCCCAAGATTTATACATGTCAACAAAAACGGTACTGCTTTGTATTTCACTTCCACACAATTATTCGTTCAACGTATTTGATGAATTAATTAGTGCGTGGGTAATTTATGTAAGAAAAAAATTCTGAAAGTGCTTGAGCCGAGGGCTTCCATTGTATTGACCTAGTTTTATTTTGTAACTGCTTTTATGATACTGCGATTTTGATAATCCAGTACACAACTTTTCAATTCTACACGATATCGGTTTACATTGAACCGGTCAAGTAAATATATTGTTGATAAGAATTCAAGAGTGCTTTTGCGAACGGAATTAAAATTCTGAACATCGATGTCGAATCAGTCAGCTAGGTTTTACTTTCGTTTTTGAACTGAAGTGATAAGCTCGTTTTTTTTTTTGTTTTTTTTTTTTTCAAAAAATACGATTATTCAGAGTTTGGGTTTTATGTAGTGTTTATACTGTGCATATCTGTCCAATTGCTTGGACCACTAACCGCTTATATTAATATGAATTGTCTTGATCATTGAAGTTTGAAACAAAAACTAGATCTACACGCACTTATGAACTTTATCAGGAATTTGAACCAGGTTTTTGTTTTAACTTGATATTATCTATGAATAACATTTGACAATTGATACATCTTGAACTGGAAATTGACTTTGGATTTTCATTCTAAGATGTTTGAAATTGAAAGTGAAAAAATGTTGTTGTTTGGGAAAGGGTTAATATAATATATTTTGCCGTCTGCGACTCCTTCAAATTATATCACCACAAAATTTCGCCGTTTGGTTAATTGTTGATAATCATAAACCTAAGTGCAATAAAACACTGGATGCTCAGAGAGGATGTGGTAATAGTGGTGGGAAATCGATGTGTAGGTGTTGCATCCATCACAATATGACATACTGTTAAAAGTGCTGAAAAACTACATTCGATCAGTCAGATTCTGCTTAGAATCTGCAAAGAGAACCCTTTAATTGACAGAAAAGGCTAAGCATCTGAAATTGAACAGCAACCTGAACAAAAGGAGCTTGTAATTCAGCTGTTTTTAGATCATTAAGTGCTTGGGATGAGCTATTGTGATCTCTTATCATCTGTTTGTCTGGAAACATTACTGTCGGGTTATTCTTGTCTGAACATCTGAGTTATTGATCACAAATAACCAAAGTTCCAAAATATCATGGTATCAAGACCTTCAGTCCTTTGATTTTCTCATTAAATGAACTTCCTTAAACGGTCCTTTATCGCCCAACAGTGTTCAGAGTATACCTTTTGGGCATCATTATGGCGCAACATGGAAGGGTGGGCTATAGTGTAAAATTCCATAACGTTATCTCTTTTGCATTTATGGACAGATGTACATGAAACTTTCACAAATGTTTTTTTTTTTTTTTTTTTTTTCATTATAGGATAGCCGTGTAGTGAAAAGTTATGTTGAAAAACTTTTTTGTTTGTAATTTGAATTGAATTTTTGAATTTGATTTTCACATTACTCATCAATTTGGCGTTGTTTTGGGTGACATGCACCCATGTAAATCAAACATCTGGTAATTGGTGCTTTATGCAATTCGGAATCCTCGATATGTAAACGTTGTGTTGACGTTACATATTTAACTCAAATTTCTGTCGATATGGCTACTTTGATGCATTTTGAATAATCATGTCAAAGTAAGTGATATTCAAGAGATTTATGAGATCATTTGAACGTGTTTTACATACTTGAAGCCATAGGCGAATTAATGTACAAAAGGGCCCTTCTGCGATAGTCAGTTTTACGTCTCAAACAGTTTTTTTCATGCTTTGAATGTATTAAGCTCACCTCACAAAGTGCTCAAGGAGAGCAGAGATCACCCTGAGTCCGTCGTGCGACGGGCGTCGTCAACAATCTTAAAAAACTTCTTCTCCTGAACTTATTTGTCGGTATCAATGAAACTTCAATGAAACAAAACGCTCCTTGGGTGACCCTCTTCAAAAATTATTCGCAAAATTCTGATTGGTCCATAAATATGGCCATTGCGGGGCGTGAAATTTTTCCACTTGAAATCCTTGAACGACATCTCCTCTTAAACCAATGGGTTTTGTTTGGTTGATAGAGATGGGCTTGGCAGGGCGAGGCTTATTTTGAGCCCGAAATCTTTTAACGACATCTCCTTTGGAACCACCTGGCCGATTTCAATGAATCTTTACTAGAACATTCTTTGGGTGACCCTTTTTAAAATTTGCGCGAAATTTTGATTGACCCATAAATTTGGGCGTGGTATGACGGGGCTTATTTTGAGCCCCAGATCTTTGAATGACATCTCCACGATAACCACTGGGTCAGTTTCAATAACAATTAACAAGACTGTTCCTTTGATGACCCTCTTAAAAAATTGTTTGCAAAATTTTGATTGGCCCATTAATATTGGCGTTGCTTATTTCGAGTTTCCTCAGTAATGAATGGGTGGACAAGGTCTAATTTCACTTTAAATTCTTGGAATAACATCTTCTCTTCTACAATAAGGCAAATGCGAATAAACCTTTGCCAGAAGGTAACTTGGATGAGATCCACTGGTCCAATACAATTCAGGTGAGCGGTTTAGGGTCATTCTGGTCCTCTTGTTTAATCATTCTTCTCCCATCCAAAGGGATGAAAATGGAAATATCAGATAGAGTAGACTCTAACTTGTCTTTGTAGTCTATTTTAAAATGTCAAGAAATGTTTTGTCATTTGCTTTGGCTTTATTTAAACTTTTATCTGATGAAAAATAAGGTGTGGATTATATGGAATAAGGCAAATAAAGAAAAGTAAGTTTAATTTTACCAACAGAATGTAGTGCAGGTGAATATGGACCAGACTGTGCAGAAGCATGTGGACAGTGTACAGATAGTAAACCTTGTAATAAATTTAATGGATCCTGTACAGAATGTCAACAAGGATTCATGGAACCATTATGTAAAGGTAAGATATATTTTGATTATCTTGTCTCTGCTGATTGAAGACTGGGTGGTTTAGAAACATGTAGAGGTCAGTCTAATTGACAATAAGAAGGATAGAAATCTAAAGGCCTCACTCGACATTACATGAGCTATAATTGGATTATTCTTCTAAAAGATTTTTTGAAAATGATAAAGAATTTTCCAATAAATGTTTATCTCAGGTCCAATAAATTTTAACTATAATCGGTATTAAAATGGTGCACTTTGTTCTATTTTCCGAATGGAGCCACCGTCATAGCGGAGTTGGTAGCGCGTCGGACTGTCAATCAAGAGGTGTCAGGTTCGATCCCTGACAGCGGCACTCATCCTTTCCGACTTATTGTCTACCACCAATGGATTGATAATCGTAGACCTATGTGACAGCTGGAGGCTAGGAAAGGATGTAATGGTAGTACTGGTGTGGGAAATACAAGGAATCCATTGTTAGGTGCTCCAGCCGCCGCGATATGACTGAAATAATGTTAAAAGCGGCGTAAAACTCCATTCAAACAAGCAAATCTATATTAAATGGACCAACAGGATTTTACGGATAATTTTTGTAAGGGCTGCGCAACGGCCTCCGTTTTGAAGTTCAAAAATCGACACATGCCCTTATCTTTTTGACTCTGAATTTGAATATACCGAATGCATTACGCTTAAGTTTTAAACCTCATTAAAGATTACGTCAACACTTAAATAAACTAAGATTGGAATTTTGACCAGATCATTAAGGCTCTTGTAACTTTGCAAAGGTTGTCACCAGAAAAGACATAATATGTACCATTTAATAATATTTAATGACCAAGACTAAGTGCAGTCTTGTCATTTTTCGAAAGTCCCCGATTAGTTTTTTGATTAGCTTATTTTAGCAATATTCTGAAAACAGTTCAGGGCATTGAAAAAAAGATAACAATAATCTAATAATGGACACATGTCAATCTTATTCATGTGGTGTCCAAGAAGTCAAGGGGATTCAGTTGAGCGATTCAGGACCATCATGGTCCTCTTGTTTAAGATTTTCCATTGAGTTAATAGGAGAGGGGTATGCCTTTTCTTGAAAATATCGTGGCGATGACGTGATATTGTTTTTGTATTTTCTAGTGAAAGGGATTAAAAGTGAGTTTAATCTTAATTCTTTACACAAAATATCTTCTTGGTTATAAGTGGAGTGAATGCATTACTTTATGATAGTAAATGAGCAAATACATAAGTTGAAAATCGGGACCCATTTCTATCCCCCTTGAGAATTTATACTGATAATCTTTTCTTCACTTTAAACGTCAGAAGTACTCAATGATACTTTTTAGAAGTGCTCAGGTGATCTTTTGTGGTCGTGTGATGTCCGTCGTTCGTCCTGTATCGCCCGTTGTCCGTCGTCAACATTTACCTTATAGACACTCTAGAGGCCGTAGTTTTTGGCTGATCAACCTGAAAATTGGTCATGATGATTGTCTTGATAAAATCTCGGATGAGTTCGAAATAGGGTCAAGTGGGGTAAAAAATAGGTCACATGGTCAAATCTTTGATAACACCTTTAAGACACTCTAGATGTCATATTTATGCGTCAATCAACCTGAAATTAAGTCAGATCATTGGTCTGGATAAAATCACAGTCAAGTTCGAAAATGGGTTAAATTGGGTCAAAAACTAGGTCATGAGGTCAAATTATAGAAAAACCTTGTAGACACTCTAGAGGCAATATGTTTTGGTAAATCTACCTGAAATTTAGTCAAGATTATTGTCTTGATGAAATCTCGGATGAGTTTGAAATAGGATCAAGTGGGGTAAAAAACTAGGTCACTAGATCAAATCTTAAAAAAACCTTGTAAACACTCTAGAGGCTATATGAGTCAATCAACCTGAAATCGGCAAGATTATTTGTCTTGATAAAATCTAAGTCAAGTTCGACAATGGGTCACAGGGGGGGAGGGGCAAAAACTAGGTAATGAGGTCAAATATTAGAACCACCTTGTAGACGCTCTAGAGGCAATATTTTTGTGTAAATCAATCTGAAATTTGGTCAGATTGATTGTCTTTATGAAATCTGGGTCAAGTTTGAAATTGGGTCGAATGGGGTCTAAAACTAGGTCACGAGGCTAAATCATAGAAAAACATTGTTGACGCTCTTGATGTCATATTTCTTGATCATTTAACCTGTAACTGGTTGAAATGATTGTCTTCATCAAATCCCAGACAATATTGAAATGAAATTGAATCATTAAAGAAGTTAAGAGGTCAGATCTAAAACAGTTATCTAAGATGAGCGATTTATGGCCACTTTGGCTTTTGTTTCTCATACAGAGTGTATCGAAGGATTCTATGAGGATGGAAGTATCTGTACCCAATGTGGCAACTGCTTCAATGGTGCAGCATGTGATCAAGAAACTGGTGCCTGTCATTCTTGTGCGGCTGGGTACAAAGGACTGAGGTGTGATCAAGGTATTTGGATGTTTTATCTGAAAAAGTCATTTTCTGTACCACGTCCTGAGATAGGAAAGCGTAAAATAGAATATGGCTTGGTGTAATAATGGACAATAAAGTTTCTCTTAAATCGTATACTATGGTGGTCGTACTAAGTGTAGATGACTTCTTAAATTTCGTTAAAATAGTTAAAAATTAATTCATTTGTTTGTTTGATTTCTTTCTTTTTTTTTTTCTTTTTTTTTTGTTTTTTGTTTGTTCGTTTGAATGTAGACTAACGCCACTTTCAACAGTTATTCAGTCATATCGCGGCGGCTGGAGCACTTAAAGATGAATCTTTGGTATTTCTTTCACCAGTACTACCAATGCATTCTTTCCTTGCCTCCTGCTGCCATCCATTGAAGGTTTACGATTACCAATCCAATGATGGAAGACCAATGTCGGAAAGGGTTTGTACCGCGTCCGCGAATCGGACGTGTGAGTAGACCGGAAGACATTCATTGAATTTACAAAAGACCACCAGAAAGACATACCAAGCCAGTCAACATAATTATTTGGAGGGGTTGCTTACCTTTAGGTAAATAGATTTGAAATGCAAATGAAATACGATATGGAACACTAATCTTACAGTGGCTGTATCACATTTTTTGCAGCATGTGCCTCCGGTGAATATGGCAGGGACTGCGCTGAAAAGTGTGGTAGATGTAAAGATGGACAGCAGGCCTGTAACAAATTTAATGGAGCATGTACAGAGTGCCAAATGGACTTCTTGATACCTCTATGTCAAGGTATACCATTTGTCAGTGTTTCTATTTCCAATCAAGTGATTTTTTAATGATTTTTTTCCCTTCAAAATATATATAGTGTATAACGAAAGAAAAGTAAGTGTATTCATACGCTACTCACACGTTTTACTTATAATACTAATACGCGGGTCCAAGATACAAAAAATGTGTTGGCGATTATACGCTGAAAGATTTCGCGTAAAATCAGATTTTTGCCATTTTGTTCACGCAGGGCAAACGTTTTTCTCATACACTGTGGTGACAGCCCTTATAAATAACGTCCTGTTGACGCCGTAAACAGTGTCTAATTTTAATTTGATATAAAAGGAAATCTACAAAATAATCTTTCGCAAAACCATTCAACGGAGATATTAGATATTTTGAACATGTCATCAAGTTATTTAGCTATGAGGTTTGTAAGAAAAAGCCCATACGGCACGCAAAACAAAGGATAAAATCTTTCGAAACATTCATGAACCGTTCATTATTTTGTACCTGACAAAAAGTTAAAGAAATCTTCAACTTGTATTAAACTCATGCTGCATATATGGAATGCCCTTAAAGTTCATAGCAAATTTTATAGAAAGTGCAATTTTACTGATTTACATTTACATTTAGTAAACCAAATAAAAACAAGAGGACCATGATGGTCCTATATCGCTCACCTTCGTCTCTTTGACTTCTCCCTTAGCAAATTTAAATACTTGAAAGATCATTAATTGATCATTAAATTTTTCAAAGAAAGACATTACTCTATTTCTATGATTGCTGCATAAATATCTAGCCTTTTCTAAACAAGTTTCATGTGACCTGGCCAACATTCTGACCAAGTTTCATGAAGATTAGGCCATATTTTTGGCCTCTAGAGTGTAAACAAGAAAATTGTCATTAAGGCCCCTTTTCCCGTGATATGGTATGGATCCTTCCCATTTTCACAAGGGATCGTCCTTGTGACCTGACAAACATTCTGTCAAAGTTTCATGAGGATTGAGCCATATTTGTGGCCTCTAGAATGAAAACATGCAAATTGTCATTAAGGCCCCTTTTCCCGTGATATGGCATGGATCCTTCCAATTTTCAATAGGGTTCATCCTTGTGACCTGACAAACATTCTGACCAAGTTTTATGAAGATTGGACCATATTTGTGGCCTCGAGAGTGTAAACAAGTAAATTGTCATTAAGGCCCCTTTTCCTGTGATATGGAATGGATCCTTCCCATTTTCGATAGGGTTCATCCTTGTGACCTAACAATCATTCTGACCAAGTTTCTTCAGGATTGGACCATATTTGTGGCCTCTATAGTGTAAACAAAAAAATTGTCTTTAAGGCCCCTTTTCCCGTGATATGGCATGGATCCTTCCAATTTTCAATAGGGTTCATCCTTGTGACCTGACCAACATTCTGACCAAGTTTCATGAAGATTGGATCACATTTATTGCCTCTAGAGTGTAAACACTTAAATTGTTGACGGAGGACGACGGACGACGGACGACGGACATTCAACGTTCACAAAAGCTCACCTTGAGCACGATGTGCTCAGGTGAGCTAAAAATAAAAGCTTTCTTCCGTCGTGTTTCAAATAACGCATTACTTTCTGATGATTCAGCATAATTGAAAAGGATGTAATTATCACCCGGTGCACGTCATCTTATCCTGGTATATTTTTGTTTCGTATATTTTGGCTACATAATGTTTCTGTCTTTCAATTATTTAATTTTTAAGATGGAAGCATCTTTACACGAAATTTAAAGTTAGGAACTATATGCTGAAAATGAAAAGTAACGTTTGTAATGTTTGTCCTTGCATTGTGAATCGCCACTTCGATGGAACTAACCTTTCCTGCTCAATTATTCATTTATCCGCTTTCTAGAAATTCGATTATGAGTAGCACACGCAAAAGATTTGTTCAAAATAACACTATACAATTGTCTTTTCAAAACAATGGGATACCAAACACTCGAATGAGATTATCACTTTCACTTACTATAGTTAGTGATATCGAAAGATTGACCATCATCCCATTCAAGTGATGGGTTGATTGCATGGAGTAAAGCGTCGCTTTCAACATTTTCCAGTTATATCGCGGCGGCTGGAGCACCTAACAATAGATTCCTGGCATTTTTCTCACAAGTACAACAATGACAACCTTTCCCAGCTGCTATCTCACATAGGTCTACGATTATCAACCCATTGGTGAGAGACAAATAGTCGGAAAGGATGAGTGCCGCCGTTAGGGATCGAACCCTGGACCTCTAGATTGACGGTCCGACGCGCTACCAACTGCGCTATGACGGCGGCATCACCTTTCCATCAAAACCATTCAGAACCATTACCCCAAAAATTCTTAAAATCATTTTAACAACATAGAAGTCGATTGGTGTTTGATTTAAATCGCTCCAATCATTCCATGATTTCATTGACTGGTGTGGATTAGAACATTCCTGATTTGTCTATAACAATTCTTTGGTAATCGAAGGGGTGATAGAGTATCGATAAATTTCAATAAAATCATCCTCATCACTCTTTTTCCATTTATGCTTCTTATTCAAAGTAACCACTTTAGCATTCCAAAAGCTATGATCTTACTGTATTACGTGTAGGTAAAAGTAGAACAAAATATAAAAATATCAAACATTCGAACAAAGAATATAATAACCTTGAATGAAATAATGTTGCACCTCACGTAAAGTTTGTAAAAAATAATATTTTAGAATGTAGAGGAGGTAGATATGGCGAGAATTGCGATTTGGACTGTGGTAACTGTCTTGGTGGCCGTATATGTGATACACAAACTGGACATTGCCCAGGGGGCTGCTTAGATGGATATAATGGGACTCTTTGTATTACAAGTATGTGTTATCAGGGTACAGACAATCGTAAAATGAAAATTTTAAAAGGCTTGACCAAAGTGACTGATTCCATCAAGAAGGGTCACTTTGGAGCAATTCTTTTCCGTAACAAACAATTCTTATGTTGGAAAGTAAACTATTTGTATGCGTTTGATTGTTTATGCCCGCATTCATAGTTATTTCAAAAGCGTTAGATTTCTATAAAAGCTAAAACATTTTCAATTAAATGAAGTATCGGACAATTAACGTTCTGTGACAAAATAGTTCACGTTGGATTGACAATGTCATTCGAAAAATAAATCAAGTACTTTTTTTATTATATTCATGACAGTGAAATCTTAGGATTTCTCAGTGAAATAAATTTTGTATCGTCATAAGTGACGAAAACACTTTTCAGTTTCACAGGAGGAACTACTTTTTTCAAACAGCTTGGCATCTGCTTAGACTGCTGAGGTAATACATTCAAACCCAATCAAGTAAAGGATGTCTGCATATTAGGCTTCAGATTGTGGTGTTAATTGATCCCTCCCCCACCATTTCTTCCTTGATCCGCCACTAAAGCTTCTAAATAACGGATTATCTAAAGATTTGAAAACCAGAATAAATTAGGGAAACAGAAACTAAATGTAACAATCATAATAAATGATATGAACGAAGAAACATCCTGAAATGGTACTCAAACAATAAATATTCTAATCTATCTTAATCCAACTGTTTCTATTTTCATGACTTTTACTCGTTTTCCGAAGGTTCGAAATCCGGTGACATTGCAGTTATAGCCACAAATACCCAATTCAGTACGAGTTTAAGCTGATTTCAAATGCTCATCTCTTTGAGTGATCAATGACTGCCACTTTCAAAAATCTCGGTATTCCGATGTTAACATCGTTGACAAAGTTGTCATTGTTGTGTCTACAGTATTTAAACCTTTGCCAAAATAATTTTCGTCCCTCGTCTTAAAATAATGCACCGCCCAGACAAGATGTTTTTTGCTTCAAAGTATCTTTATAATTCCTCGAACGTTTTCCAAGAAATTATTGAAAAGACAATTTTCTTGGTATCAATACGCGAAATTAGAAAGGACCGACGATTGAAATGACAAAAATCATGATTTCAGTGGAAAATATAGTTATATGGAATATAATAAATAGAATAATTAACTGGTTATGTCTTACATGAAAACTGTTTCACTCGAATACGTTATTGGGCTGTTAAAAACTCGTCCTAAGGATTCTTTTTTAACGCCTCATAACGCATTCTCGTGAAATATTTTCATATCAGACATAGCTAGTTGATTATCCTCTATTTGATAAACTTCTTGATACTTATATAATCTCATGTAATACCCGTGGCTGTAAAATTTGATTCAGAGTGTTCAAGCGGTACTTTTGGAAAAAACTGTAAGTCAGCATGTGGAAACTGCAGTGACAACGATGTGTGTAGATTTGACAATGGAAATTGTGAACGAGGATGTAAACCGGGATTTAAACCACCTACTTGTCTTGAAGGTATAATTAAGATATACAATATGGAAAATATTGGACTGAGATGATGCTGAAGTTAATAACATCGTGAAATTGACAAGATGAATGGTTTTTAAGTAATTTTGGGTCAAAGTTGAATGCGATGAGTGAGTTTGAGTGAAATTAAAGGTTGGTAACCCATTACCCCGCGATAATAAAATGTGCAAACAATTTCTAAATGTATCTTACTATTTCTATTAAGAATTGATCAGACACTGAAAATATCAATTAAGTCAGTGAAATCGTGATTGTTTCTAGCTATTTTTGTTTTGAATATTTTTTTATAAGGGGTTTTGCAGCGTTTGTGAATGGTTTGATTGAACGTTTGAAATGAATGAATGGAGCGCAGTGTGATCGCTTTATAATGTTTTGATCGGATAAGAGTCGAATTCACGATGTTCTTCAGCGTACCTTATTACGTCTTTTTCCTCTGAGTATCGTGTTAATCCGAAGTGAAGATTATGTTTATCCCAATAGGACAGACATGATCGAGTACTTATTATGGTATGATCATTTTGTCGAAATCTTTTATGTATAAGAGCTTGAGTCTCCATGGTGCT
This sequence comes from Fragum whitleyi, assembly GCA_948146395.1. Taxonomy (NCBI): domain Eukaryota; kingdom Metazoa; phylum Mollusca; class Bivalvia; order Cardiida; family Cardiidae; genus Fragum; species Fragum whitleyi. The sequence continues at coordinate 65,063,814 of OX411549.1, read as the reverse complement.
AATTTATGGCCTAACAGAGCTTTTTAGTATTCCCAATTTATGAATGAAAATTTGTCCCATATGAAATATTTATAAATACTTCTAGTATTGATTTTCTATAATCGGTAGTGTTCTGTATTTTGCAACATGCTTCAAAAAATATAAAAAAAATAACGTTTTTTTTAATGCGCTTTTTTTTTCTTCAAACACAAGCGTAAGCCTCGCTAAAAAGCACACATCGAACATATATTCTGATAGCCCTTTAACAGAAAATTAATTTAGTTTAAATTTAGTTTTGATCTACAAATTTCACCAGAAAAAGGTGTTCAACTTAGCCAAGCCATGTGTGTATAATAAACTCATTGTCGGCTACTTTAGCCCAATTTTCTAATTAAAAAGAGAGCATGTAATTTCATTTGAACCTTTGGAGTAACAGCTAAGTGTACACAACGACTTTTTTCTAGAATGTGAAGACGGTAAATATGGACAGAACTGTTCCGTACAATGTGGAGAATGCCAAAATGGTGAAGCATGTGACAAGAGTAATGGAACTTGTACAAAATGTGCTTCGAATTACCAAGCTCCATTCTGTACAATAAGGGTTAATTGTAAGTTATTATTATAAATATTATTTTTATAACCATTTATTCACTGTCAATATTTTTTCAATATCAAAACTTGTAACTACTTGCTTGCCATGAGCATACGTGTTTTTTTAAACTATTTTACTAATATTTGAATTATCTAAGTATCATATGTATCAAGAAAATTTACGGTTACCCTTTCCTGTAAGAGATTTATATTTTATGCTTTAATCATTCTGTCGTGATCAGAAAATTTCAGTGCGATAAATTTACTTTAAGCGAATTTAAGTTAATGATTATTTTTGAAAGCAGTTCAAGGCCTGCGAATCTTACTTTTGATTTGATAGAGTCCTCAACCTTATTTTTCTAAGAAAGAAAGTTAAAGTACAGGGTCAGGCTAAAGGGTTCAAGCAGGAAGCCAGAATAAAAAATCAGCCCAAAACACTTATTAGTACAAAAATTTAGGTTCTGACCTGATTTTTTTTTTTTTTACTCGAGGATAACACGATAAAGGGTCGAATGACTCTTATTTCCATCGTGGTCCTAACTCATTCCAGATCTTATCCTACACATTGAGAGAGAGGCAATGGGTTCTAACCACTGCTACCCACTTTTACAGCTGGGTGGACTGGGGCCCTGCCTGTGATGTGTCCTGCCCAAATACACAACCCGCCTCCGGTGGGGCTCGAATTCGCAACCACCAGGTTACGAGTCGAGCGCGCTAACCACTCGGCCAACGAGCCAGAAACAACCCTGTTACCTGGACCTGATAATATTTATGAAAGTCAGTCACACGTCAAGGTTTGGATAAAGGGTTAAATATGATGCAAGAATGAAAGGCAATCATCTACTGACCTTAATTATTGAATAAATAGTATTTTAGGTCAAAAAATTAAATATTTATGAAAGTAGGTCAAACGTCACAGTCAGGGTGAAGGGTTAAACATCATGCCAGAATGAAAACAAATTTCCCACGTTCTCATTTACTTGATAAAATAATAGACTCTAAAATAATAAAGTTAAGGAAATATGAAAAGGCCATTTTCCGGGTCAAGGGTTCAACCTGATGCAAGAATCGAAGACACTCATATATCAACCATTATAATTGACCAAGTCAACTGGAGCTAAATACAGGTCTGCAATGGAAATACGAGATCACTGAACAATTTTTAGCGTTTACCCAGGTTTTGACGTTGCAGATATCGTTTATTTTGCATTTTTCTTATTTGTGATTCGTTACATTTACATCGTCTTTCTGGCCTGGTTAGTAGGCCATAGGAAACAACCCTGTTACCTGGACATTGCCTATGAAAAAGATAATCGAGTAAAAAAACGAACAACGTGTGTACAACATAGTTTTTTTGTGTTCAAGCGCGCGAAAAAATAGGTCTAGTATACGTCATCAACTTTTGTGCGTCACAAAGTGTTTTGTGTGTTCAAAGCAGTGCTTGCATATCACTTCGCCATGCTAAAATCAATTACTGATGGTACTGAAGGAGAGGGAACTGAATAGACGAAACAACGAACGAGGTCAACTTTCTGGAATATAACCTTGATTTTTCACCTTGTCCTTACCTCACCATGTATTCCAAATATTTTCTTACTTATCACTGCCAAAAACACTACTGTGACACAAAGCTTTTATATTTAATTTTTACGGATGACCTTGCTAATAGGGGAAAAAATGCTGCTAACTAACACTTTCTCCTTTCTCCTTAATATTATTTACCCTTTCTGCTAGAAATTTTACTAATCTGCCACATATTGTATGTAATCTGCAAACCTTTACAATTTGGACCTGTTTTAAACGTTTTGTGTCATGAAATGGTTTTATCTAAATTAAAAGATAATTAGAATTCTAATTAGAAAAAAATTAAAAGCCTTGTCCCATCCTTAAACCCTTAAACAGACGACAAAATTTCAGACATGGCCAACTTGGAACACGAGTGTAATTTGATATATATCTAGGGGTAGAAATTAAAAAATAATAGGGTATCAGTGTAGGGTGTACCATAATGCACATAAGGGAGAAATTGACCCTATCAATTTCTTGTGTTCCAACAGAAAAATACAATTTCTTTATGGAATTCAATTCAATGTAAATAAAGAAGAAAGAATCGACGAGCTTGTGCCCCTAGAAAAACAGCATTACTACGATTGTTAGACGGAATGATCGAATGGATAAATTGACTGACTAGCTGACTAGCAAACCAATCATCTCAACTAAAGTTATAAGAACGCGAGTTGCGCCTCTCTCAGAGCGGTATCGGGCGTAGTAATCTATACTATGGGAATGAGTTGTTTTTGACGGACTCAGCGCTATATAGTGAGCATACCGTTCGGTATTTTCCTTTGATGTGAATTCGGAATGTTACTTACGATCCCTATAGGTTAAACGCCTTGCTAAAAGATTAAAAAAATTAGAGTGCATGCCTTTAAATGTCACCTTGCTTTTTATAAACCAGGCCTTTAGCGCTTCTAGCGCTTTGATTCATATCTTTTGCCGAATAAAATATATCAATTAAACTCCGACTGACATCAAAATTATCGATTTTAAAGAGTGCATCTATGTACCCATGTCTTTTCATTCTGTATGATTTATATCAGCGAAGCAGTTCCCTCTGCTCATGGCCTGTTTCCAAGTCATCTAATTCTTTAATTAAAACATATTGAAAGGCGTTTCCGCGACTATGATAACATTTCACTCATTGATTGAAACTTTTAATTGCGATGCATATACCTTCAGAAGTAATAATTCGTTCTAGAATTAATTCTTGGTGCTTTTTGACTCATAATGGATATACTTCTGTTTTTTGACAGCGAAACCTCCTGAAAAAATACCTATTGGACCTATCATTGGAGCTGTAATAGGAGTATTGGCGGTTGCAGTTATAGTCATAGCAATAATTTATTGTAAAAGGTATTATATTTAATTTGCATCAAATATAGTAGCACCGGACTCACGAATTGACATAAAATTGAGATTTTAATATTACGATTATATATGACTTTCATTATCGAAACGTTTGAAGAAGAAAAATAAGTAATCCCTTAGTGTACGAGTGTAAAATTGATTCACATCAAAGGGTCACATAGCTGTCGAATGAGTCCCATTGATCTTTAAGATATAAAATGATAAAGGTTGATAGAGGTCTACTAGAAATGGGTGTACCTTTCTGTAATAATGATGTTAGGGATAACTAAATTTCCTAAAAAAACTAGGGCAAGTACTAATTTCTCAAGTAAGTGAGTTTTTTTTTTTGAAGAAGGCGTGATCATCTTTGATTTTTTAAAACATAAGTGATATGAATCTCATTAAGATTAATTTTGATGAAAACATTGACTGTCGTTTTCCTTCCGTTGTATATTAAAAAAGTGACCAAGCTTTAGAGTTCTAAGGCTCAATAAATACCCTACAAAAGCTTTGTCTCGATCGGATAATGTATTGAGCTTTAAAATTAAGAAATGTATTAAAATATCAATGACTTACGACACGAATTGCTATTATAAGTCTATCATAACACGTATTGTACTATTCCATTAGAAAAAGAAATGTGGATATACATCGCCGTTATGAAGTACGGATTAGTGTCTTTGGTAATAAACCTTTTCTCTCACTGATAACGACGGTAAGCAAGAGCAGAGAAAAGGATTTGGCATTTTTACATTTTTTCATCAGATTGAAATCTTTGAAGTATTTTTGTACATTACCAATATCTTAAAAGCTTGCTCGATTTCGAATTTTAAGTTTAGGAAAGGATGAGTTTTTTTTCAAATATATGAACGGATAGAGTGTTTGGAAGAAAGGTGGACATACAGATTTATAGACAGAGTAAGACGGACGCAAGACATTAATTAATTAATTAATTAATTTCTCATCGTAAGCACCTGTGTTCAGGTTGCAAAATGACAATTTGAATTGGAGTTCGATTCTTTCAAAGTTGAACAGTATTTGTTAGCAAAAAAGGTCGCACATGCGATCAAAAGCTTGTTCAAAATTCACGGATTTCATTGCTTAGAGATATCATTCTCAAATAGGACATAATCCTGTCACTTAATTATTTTTTACTCGTTGTATACGAATGTGAAATTCGAATAAGACCCAATAGACGCATGACAAAGATTAGATTGACACGTTCTAGGTTAGTTCCAAACGAAATTCTTTATCGTCGTGCTGTTTTTGTTAGCATTTCACTAGGACTCAAAAGTTTATTTGAAGTCACATAATGCTAATTTGCTTTTCAAGAGATTTTCAGTTGATTACATTTGTTTATGTTAAATGGCAAAGCGGAAAAAATAGTGTAATTATTTATATTCTTTGGATTGTTAAGGCGATACGATTTAGACACCTGTTAGTCTTTGTCCTTGTTTTATATTCTCGATATTTGTTTCAAGGAAATAATGATGTGATTCGTATCTGAACTGTTTATGTACGCGTATGCCTTTCTATATATGACAGACGGAAGAACAGTTTACAAGTACCAAAGGATAAACTACCAGATACTTTAAGTGGAAAAATAACAGAAGATATACCTGCAAATAAAACAAAGCCTTTGCAGAAACCAGGTTAGCTTCTTTATAGACAGGGTTTAAATTAATTTGCTAATGTCTCTTTCAAAAACTTTAACTCTTTACGTTTTTAGAAGGCATGAACTTAATTTCTACATATAAATTGCAAACTACTTTGTTTTTTGGGGAAAGAATATTTTAACTCTAACTCTATTTTCTCTTTATACAGTGACTACGAGGAAAAATAGCATACGGGGTGATGAGCATGTAGCAGCAGCTATCTCCAACGAAGATGATGAAAATTCCAACATTTACTACGATTTCCTGGCCAAAAAAACTGAATTAAAGATTTGTCAACTTTGGGACTATATCATTTTAAAGAAGAAAGAAAAATGTGGCATGTTTTTTCAAGAATATGATGTAAGTCTACAGTATTCGAGCATCAGAATATGATGCACCCAAGGGACATTCAAAAAGTGCTTGCGTAAGACAGGTGCTTGCTAAATACAGGTCAATTTAAGTGCAATTGGTTTATTTGGGAACTTGGTGGCCGCTTGCTTAAGACAGGTTGATTGCTGAATACAGGTGGCCGCTAACACAGGTTTTACTGTAAATAAAACTATTATGAAAAGTCCCTTCCTTCTGGTTTCAGAGTTGTTAAGATTTCCTCCATCGTGTCTATGTAAAGTTTGATGGGCCAAGTCAAAGCCTAAATATGACCCAAGGAAAATGGCGTGACAACATTGGTAATTGTCCACTATATAAAATTACATAAAATATATTAAAAATTGTCTGACTTTTGGTATCAGAGCGAAGGATTTTCTGAAATTTCCCACTTAGTTTCTATGTCAAACGAGATGCACCAGTGCTCAGCCCAAACCTGATCCCAGGGGTGTGATTTGAACAAATTGGTAAAGGACCACTAATTAATGCTACATACCCAGTATAAAGGCGTTTTCCATTCTGGTTTCATTGAAGTTTTATAAAACAAGATGTGTTTGTGAAACATGAATGCCACCGTAACGGCATTTTTTTCAAAGTTTGACCTTGACAGATGACCTTGACCTTGTCACATGACCTTGACTTTGGTACCAGCTGATGCTGATCATTGAGATCTATCATCATGCCAAATATTAGCTTTGTATCTTGAATAGGCTTGAAGATATTGGCAAGGTTAAGTTTTCGGGTTAAGTATTCGGACAGACGGACAGACAGACGGACGGACAGACAGACAGACGGACAGACGGACGGACAGACAGACAGACAGACAGACAGACGGACAGACGGACGGACAGACAGACGGACATGAGTAAAACAATATGCCCCCGATCCCTTGATACAGGGGCATAAAAATAGCGCTTTGTTTCTACGTAAAATGGGATACACCAAGGTGGAGCCCAAATTTACCCTAGGGGTTTGATATGTACACAATTGATAAAGGTCCACTAGATTATGCTACATACACAATATGAAGGCTTTCTGCCATCTGGTTTCAGAGGTTGTTTTTTAGATTTCGTAGTTCGCTTCTATGTTAAACAGTATGCGCCCGGGAAGAGCCAAAATATGACCCCAGGTTCTTGATATGAACAAACTTGGTGAAGGTCAACTAGATGATGCTACAAAAAATATACTAGCTATCTGTCGTCTGGTTGCGGAGAAGACTATTAAAATATTTCACTCTTTCAGTGTCTATGTAAAAAGATATGCGCCCCGGCGGAACCAAAATGTGACCCCAGGATCATTAAATGAACAAACTTTGTAGAGGTCTACTAGATGATGCAACATACCAAATTTAAAAGATGTCTGCCTTCTGTTTTAAAGAAGTTTTTTTTTTAAAAGTTTTATATGTAAGCAGGGATGCCCCCCCTCCCGATTGAGCCAAAAAAATAATTCTGGGGTCTTGATTTGAACAAACTTGGTAGATGATACAACAAACCAAATATGAAAGCTGTATGCCTTCTGTTTTCAGAGAAAAAGATTTTTAAAGGATTTTTTAAAGATTTTCGTTCTTTGGCAATATATAAAAAAAGGATCCCCCAGGCGGAGCCCAAATATGACCCGAGGGTTTTGATATGATCAAACTTGGTAGAAGTCCACTAGATGAAACTTCATACCAAATTTGAAGCTGTCTGCCTTCTGGTTTCTGAGACAAAGACTTTTGCAGAATTTCATAGTTCACTCTAATTGTTTAGGATTAGGGAGAGTTAAGGACTGATCTAATTTATTTGAAAAACTTTGTTAGAGATTGAACCATGGAATATCCCTGCCAAATTTCATTAAGATTGGTCCACCGGTTCAAGAGGAGAAGATGTTTAAAGAAATTCTGAACGACGGACATTGTACCTTTCCAATAGCTCACCTTGAACCCTGAGTTGACTTTTGAAAAATCCAATTCTTTGAAAATACAGTAATCAAAGATATATTTAAACACCATATAAAATGTTCACAGTAAAAGGATTAAAAAGTAAATGGTTAGCAGTATTTTTTTTATTCAATGCTTACATGTATTTAATGCTTTAATGCTTCTAAAGCTTACTTCTAAAATTTAACATAATATGATTTTTTTTGAAAACATGAACACGAAAAGTGATAATATTTTTTCGACGTTGAATTCAACCAAATTTTTTGACCATCTGAACAAAATCTGATTTTACGAAAAATGTACATGTAATCCGAAGACGAATAACAAAACTTACGAATAACTTGGGCTCGTTCTTTTACTTATCAAATGAAAATATGATAAGCGACGCATTAACTGAAAATCATTCAAACTCCTTTTTAGCTAACCATAGCACAAAAGGCTCAAGATGAGCTTTTGTGACCGATGCATGTCCGTCGTCTGTCCGTCTGTCCGTACGTTAACAATTCTTAAAAAAATATTTTCTGAACCTACTGGACAGAATCACACAAACTTCACAGATATTATACTTGTGTCTTGCTTTTTTAAAACACTTCATAGATTTTGAAGCGGGGCCAAAATAGGGCCAAACGGTCAAGTCATTATAAAAAACTTCTCGTCTCAACTACTGATCAGATTTTTACAAAATTTTACAAATTTAATCCTTAAGTCATGCTATATTATGATAATTCAAAGATTGTTATTTGGGTCAAAATCGAGTTAATAATAAGGTCCAAAAAAGGTCAAAGGACAAATTTTATTGTTGCTCTAGAGGTCACAGTTTTTTGCTCAATGGTTCTCAAACTTGCTTAGAATGTTTCTACAAGCTTAAGGAAGATCCCTATATATTTCTGTTGCAAGCAGAATCATTTCAATAGGAAAGGTACATTCTTACCACTTTAGAGGTCTAAATTTAGGCTTTATCTTTCTCAAACTTGCTCATGATGTTTGTTTAGTCCAACGAAAGATCCATACTAATTTTAGTTGCATTCCAATATACGTCATGGGAAAAGGAGCATTAAAAGCAAAGTCTTGTTTCTATACTGGCTGTCATATAAAAGACCTCAACAATATTTTGAAATCAAGATCAACTAATGTGCGTTTGGTTAGACGTGTGAACGCCACATTAAGTCTTCAGGACAGGCGTACATCTGGTAGGCCTCGCTCAACGTCTGCACATAAAGACATCTTTATCCGTCAACGGCACCATCGTGACCGCTTTTTAACAGCTACATCGACATCTGCAGCCGTTGTTGGTAACACAGTTTGATGCCGGTTACCTAAACGTGGGGTTGTGTGCAGAAGGCCTTATCGTGGTATGATACTTTCACAACGTCATCGACAACAACGCCGTGTAAGGGCTTAAAATAACCTTGGACGGCGATAGCAGATAGTTGTGCTCAGTGACGAGTCAAGGTTCAATTTTTACATGCCGACGGACCCGTTCGGATATATCGCAGTCTAAATGAACAGAATGTGCGTCATTGTGTTTAAGAGCATAACCGCTTCAATGGTGGCAGGGTAATGGTGTGGGCCGCCATCAACCATGCATTCAAAACGGACCAGGTTATTGTCCAAGGCAATTTGAATGCCAAAACCAAGTTTTACAGCCTGTTGTCCAACCCCTGTTTCGCCGATAACCTGGACTCACTTTTATGCATGAAAACGCACGTCCACACACGGCGCGTATCACCGCAAACTTCCTCCATGCCAATAATATTGACGTTATGCAATGGCTAGCCAACTCACCGGACTGCAATCCAATCGAACACATGTGAGATATCCTAGGACGTCGTTTGCGTCAGCCACTACCTCAAACTGAGCAACAACTGACTGACGCTCTCCATCAGGAGTGGGCTCTCATCCCAAGGTACCTTCTGCGTAGCCTGTGTTGCTCAATGCGACGCACATTGCAAGCAGTGATTGCTAGTCATAGTGGACATACGCGTCACTGACACCTTTAAGGCAGTGGTCATTTCTAATCTAGAATAAAATGTGACAAATGTTTTGTTTTAGCCTACAGCCTTACTCCACCTTTGAACAACATCCCGATCAGTATCTTCTGTCAAAACAAATAGTACTTATATTTGGTGTCCCACATTGAACCACTTCTGAATGCATGTGAGGCGTTATACATTACATCTCTTTCAAACTTACTCAGGATGTTTGTCTTGTCATAAGGAAGGACCATATTGATTTAAGGTGTAATCCGATGTATGTCACGGGAAAAGGAGCCTTTTTGACAATTTTATTTTTAGCTCAATCTCTTCCAAACTTATTCAGAATGTTTGTCAGTCATAAGAAATAAGTTCTTTTATTTTGATTGTACTTTGAGTTATGTCGTGGGAAAAGAAGTCTAATTGACAATGTATTTTTACCAGAGGTCACAATTCTGGCTCACTCTCTCCCAAACATTTTCAAGACGATATTCTTGTCATTAGGAAGGGTCCAATTGATTTCGGATGCAATTCAAAATATGTCAAAGAAAAAGTTATAAAGATTATATAACCATAAGATAATACTTTTACTTGATCTGTAGACCTAAATTTTGGCGCCCATTGACCAAGTTGAAAATTTGTGTAAGATACCAAATGCCAATCAATCGTAAAGGTTATTTGGGCAAAAAACAATGTCCGTATGGAAAAGACGCTGTAATAGCCTATTCTTCCTAACTATTGGACTGTTGTATGTACATACGTTTGCAAAACATTCACAACATTTTTTTTAAATTTCATTACAAATATTTTTCAACCATTTCAGCAAATAGACAATACCTTGAAGCACTCTCATGATGCTGCAATGCTGCCTAGAAACAGAGAATTAAACAGATACAGGGGTATAGTTGCTTGTAAGTGATCGTGGTAGATATTTCTTTGTTAGTCAAATGTAAAGGAGCCATCGTGGTAGTGCGAAAGTATCGATACTAGTCAGATTGTGCGGAATGCACAGTCTGACCAGGATCGAAACTTTTCGCAGTTTGCAGAATTTAAAGCTGTAAACGTAACCTTCAATATGATAATTTTTGAAATGTGATCTTCCGATTGATCTCTGTTTGATCCAATCATTTTTTAACATTTTTTATGCTCGTTATATTCAGAAAGATGATTATTATTATGATCATATGATACTATTGTTTCCTTTTACCATTTGACGACATTAAGGTCATTCTCAAACGATGTGTTTGTTTGAATGGCATTTAACGCCACTCTAAATATTTTTTCAGTCATATTTTGAGGTATTGAGCAAATAACCATTGACGCCTGGTATCTTTCTTCCCATTGCTACCTTGATATCCTATCTGGGGGTCAAGCTTCTCATCATCCCACATAGGTTTCTGGTTATCCTTCCATTGGTTGTAAAGGATATGTAATGAGATTTTTGTAGACAAGCATGTTTCATACGAGTCTAGAATTAAAATGTTGTTAGTGAGCTTTGACGAGTAACACATTCTTTATCTCATTTATTCTTTAGAATATAAACTTTCACATGTGTCAGATGAAGATATCTCCGATGGCTTTTCGATATAAAAGAAAAGATTGGCGAATGGTTGTTTGTTTTTGGGTAGATGTCGCTTTTCAATATTTTTTCAGTCATATTGCGACAGCTTGAACACCTAAAAATGGATCCCTGTTATATCTCTTACAAGTACTACCAAAATATCATTTCCTAGCCAACAGCTTCTATCCTTCATCCTACATAGGTAAACGATTATCAGCCAATTGGTTGGAGACAAATGGTCGGAAAGTACTAGTGCCGCCATAGGGGATCAAACCCGAAAACTTTTGAATGATAGTCCGACGAGCTACGACTGCGCTATGACGGCGATTTGAATTTCAAATTTTATTCTCGGAAAATTGGATTTTACTTACGTTAGTCTTGTTTTCTTTCTATATCAGATGACCATAGTCGTGTCAAACTACAAGTTGAGAATGAATCGGAAAGAGACTATATTAACGCCTGCTTCATTAATGTAAGTAGTTTGGTACACTACTTGTCATTCTTCGATGTCATTTACGACTTCGATCAACGAGCTGCTCATGTAGATCTTAAACTTTAGTGTTCTCATATGTGAAGTTGTTGAAGTATGCTAAGATATTGTAGTGTAGTATTTTCAGCCGACTCAGCATTTAGAAAATGGTTTGTACATATTCCTAAAGTGTAAAGTATCATGGTCGTAAGTGTATTTATTTTTGGTCATTATAAGGTTATTCGGCTTAGTGGTTCTTTGGTCAATACTCTTGAAGATAAATAATTATATGAGATGTAATAACCTTTTTTTCAGATTTTTTAAAATCTTTCTGATCGGTTAAAGATATAATTTGATCTGGTTATGATTTGCAAATTTGATGACGAAATGCAGTAAAACACTGCGTTTTGCTATCAATTTTTAATATGCCAAGTTTTAAATACGCCGTTGGTTTTGATTTTACTTAGCGGGAACATTGATGTTTGTGATGTCTTACAACCACGAACCCTTTTAATGGCTTCGCACTTATTATTCTCCGAGGTCTATTCCGTAGTTTCGCCGAGGTTTCTGGATTGCAAACATACCTAATGGATTCTTGTTGTTGTTCCGAAGAAAGCTCTGAGGAAAGCAGGAAATTCAATCTTAAAAAAGTGAAGACTACATTTCATTAATTGTATAGATAAATAACCAGGTAATTTTTTACCCATAAATATTTCCATTTTCAAATCTGTTCAATATTTCAATCTACATTCTAAAATTGCGTAAGGGTAAAATAGTTCAAAATGATCTAAAATGATAAGTTTTGATTATATTTTCAGGGTTATGAAAAGCCTCGCAAATTCATAGCTTCGCAAGGTGAGTTTCGTTTTAAGTTGTAATGTCCACTGTTATCATCAAATTCTCTGACAAAATCATTTAAGGGTCATTTAAGACCATTTCTTTCGAAATTGTAAATCATCCATTAGAAATGTCCCTCATATTGCTGGATTTGGGATTCACTAATATATTTGATGGCAACAAATAATGTTAAGGAAATTTCAGAAGAAATTTTGATTTCTGAATTTATTATTGTACTATTTTAGCTCAAGTTTGCGAGAGAGCAATGCACTCAATAAATAAATTCAGGCATTTAATATGCCCTAATTTCAATTGATATATAACGTGAAATAAATTGGACATAATTTGTTAAACGATTTGATTCCTTTAACATTTAAAAATATTTCCTTTAAAGTGTTCTATGGTTAGAATATTTGTGGTTTTTTCTTAGAAGAAAAAACGAAACCAGGGTCGTTGATATACCTAAAAAGTTATTTAGATATTCAAGTACTTTAAATTTAAAACTTAATATACTGCCATAAAGATTGAATATTTTATTCAAAATTTTCTATCTTATTTAATGTAGTGCCTTTGAAAGTAGCGAAAAAAGTCTCTAAGACAATGTTGAGTCCCCTACTTGTTTTTTCCTATTCTTGATATTTAAGGTTGGATAATTGATTTATTATAGTGTTGAATGCTTAAAGTATTTTGTAACAAAATTTATGTATCTTCAGTCTGACAGACGTATTGGCGAGTTCAATATTTAGCGAACGTTACATTATGGCAAGCTCAAACATGTCTTAAACACATTTGTAGAAATTTCCGCTCTCTTTTGACTGGAAAGTTGAGTTTCTTTCTTTATTATATAAAATGAAATAGCGCAATTCTAAGTTTCTATTAACAGTTTTTATATTTGGAAGTCTAGTATTTTGTTATCTGGTAATAAGAAATAAAGAAATCATTTTTTTCAACAGGACCCACTACGAACATGAAAGATGATTTTTGGAGGATGGTTTGGCAACAAAAGTCTAAGTTTATTGTCATGGTTACAAATCTAGTCGAAATGGGGAAGGTACACAACAAATAAACAGCTTAGAAATCCTACACTGAATCATAAGGGACGGTCATCAAGCTATAAAAATGCACGGTTCAATAAGAAAACAATTTAAACTATTTATATCTTTTAATTTGTAGTCATTTTACTAGCCTGATAAATGTACATAATCGAAGCGCTAAAAGCGCTGAAGTCCTGGTTTATAAAGAGGCAAGGTGACATTTGAAGGCATGTACTCCAATTTTTGAATCTTTTTAGCAAGACTTTTTAGGCAAGGGAAACGAATAGTTCCATTTACCTATAGGGATCGTAAGCCACATTCAGAACTCACTTCAATGGAAAAATGTCGAACGGTTTGCTCTCTATATAGTGCTGAATCCGCCAAAATCAACTTATTCCCAGGGTATAGGTTACTACGCCCGGTACCGCTTTGCAGACAGGCGCAACTTGCGTTTTTATAATTTTTGTTGAGTTGATTGGTTTGCTACTATTCAGTCAATGTATCCATTCGATCATTCTGTCTAGCAATCGTAGTTATACAGTTTTTCTAGGAGCGCAAGCTCGTCGGCTATTTCCTTTACATTGAATTGAATTCTATAAATAAGTTGTATTTCACTATGGTAACACATTTAATTGTAAGGATCAATTTTCTACCATCCCACGATATGGTCCACTCTATACTCATACCCCATTATTTTTATTTCTACCTAAGAGTTATATCAAATTACACTTATGTTATTGTCTGAAACCTGTTCCATGTTGGCCGAACCTAACAATTGATCGTCTTTTTAAGGGTTTAAGGATGGACAAGGCTTTTAAATGTTTCTAACTTAGATAAATCCATTACAAGACAACAAATGTTTAGACAGGTCCAAATTGTAAAGGGGTGCAGAAACATACAAAATGTGGGCACATCAGTAAACTTTGTTGCAGAAAGGTTAAATAATATAAGGGAGAAAGGAAAAAGTGTTAGCAACCTTTTCTTCTTGTCACCATTAGCAAAGTCATCCGTCATGATAAAAAATAAAAGCTGTGTATCTTTAAAACAGCAGTGATTTTGGCAGTGATAAGTAAGAAAATATCTGAAATACATGATAACGACAAGGTGAATAATCAAGATTATATTCCAGAAAATTGACATCGTGTGTAGTTTCGTCTATTCAGTTTCTTCGCTGTCATTAAGATCAGTACTTTGATCTAAGCACAGCGTAGTGATATGCAAGCACTGCCTTGAACACACAAAGCACTTCGTGTCGCACGGAAGTTGATGACGTATACTAGACCTATTTTTTGTGCGCGCACGAGTACGTAACAGCTACGAAGTAGACACGTTATTCGGTTTATGACTCGATTATCTTTTTCCAAAGCAACTTCCAGGATACAGGGTTGTTTCCTGAAGCCTGCCTAACCAGGCCAAAACACGAAAAGCTAAATACCGCGTAATTTTGATCAATTTTAATATCAGCCGTTTGTAAACCAAGAGGCCAAAAATTGCCTACTTCGCTTCACTGGCTTTAACATTTCCAGACTAAACAAAGCTTACTTTAACTGAAAACACAAAATTGAAGTCTCTTTAGTACTATTTTGAAATGATTTACTAGGTATGGAACACTTTGCACCAAAAAAGTCAATAACTAGTGTATCTCCTTTATCCAGTCATTATTATAAATAAAAAAGGTATAATAATTTTAGTAAAGGGTTTTCTTTACCAAGATTTAATGAAAGTAGTCCAGAAGATTTATCTTTGAGATTCAAAGTAATAATAAGCAATGCCCTGCCACACCCATATTAGTGGGCCCATCAAAAATTCGTGATCAATTAAAGTGAAGTTGCACCTAAGGAATATTCGTGCCAATTTTTTATTGAAATTGGCAAAACTGAGTGGCCATGACAATAGCTCGCTGGCCTTCGGCCGGTTGAGCTTAAACTATTGTCATCACTTCTGCTTTGTTTTCGCTTGAGGTGACAACCATTGATATTGATATATCTTTTATCTAAATGTAGTTATCTACTCGAAACGAGCTCACTTTTAAAGAGATATTCAAATAATGGAGGAGTAATCACTCTAGAAACAATTTAGTTTTTTTTCACCTTTTAAACATTGTCAGATTGAACATTTTGCATCGTCCTAAAATTGCAGTACGTCATGTTGTACGCAAATCAGTTGTATTTCAACTGCCGAATAATCCAACATGGCTTTAACGTGGCAGGGTTTGTGAAAATGAATTGAAAGTTATTTGATTGTTTACATTGTGTGTCATTTTTAATTTCAATGATAAAAAGAAAGCTATTGAAAATATTTCTGATATATTTACATAGTGTGTTGAGAGTGTGTAAAAATCACAAAAATGAATTAAGAACGCTATATATCGAAAGTAATAACTACGCTACATAATTCGGCGCTAGTCAAGTGTCATAAAGCGATGCTCTTTTTATTAAGATTATAGACGCGAATAGGCTTTATTAAATTTATTTTTTAAACCCCGCATTGAAAGGTCGGGGTCACGCTCATATTCGGCATGATAATGATTCCAAATGATACACATCTGTCGATAACAAGCTCAATATCATGTCCCAATAAACCAAAGAATTCAGCTTTGCCTATTACTGCACGACTTTTCAAGAGACAAATCTCATGTTCGGCATGCCGATATATCTCAATATTGTTTATCTGTCGACATCTAGGTCGATGGCATTTCAGAAGATCAAGGCTATTTTCAAAGTAAAATAACTTTTGGCGTTTCATGGGCATTTGTGCTTTTCTGTTTCAAAATGTTAAAACTAATTTTAGTACTTTTTCGATTAGCTTTTCGGAGATATACTTTAACATACGATTTAACAAACCCGAATACTGGAACCAGGGTAGATCAATTCGGGTATCCGAAGAACAAATCCTAAAATCTGAATGTGCATTAAACAATCCGTTTTCTGTGACCCGTGATTGTATTACGGTACATGAATAATCTTTGGATAAATATGAATTAATAACCCGTTTGAATTATAACAAATTTGCTTTAAAAGTTTTAAAAGAACGTACGACAGTCTTTGTGTTACCCAATGTGCTTCGATGTTTCTTTGTTTGGCAAACAATTGATCTCTTTGGTTGGAAACTGAACGATCTATAATCCAAAGATTACCTTAACTAACTCTTAGGATCCCAATTACACAAACTTATGTCACGGTTTGTGACAGACGACTAGGTCTTTCCAACGATTTTACGGGTGAAAAATAGAATTAAAGAAAAAATCGTTTTTGAATTGCTATCTATGGATGTAATAGTTCAAAGTAAAGTTTCGGGTAATTTTGTTAACCAGTAGACCAATAACTTAATGAGAACTCTTGCTTTGGGCAATTTTTCAAATAGTCGTAATGTTTGTAAACAAATAAATCAACTTGTTTCAACCCGTTTCTTAATATACTTAATAAATGATTTGCAGGAGAAATGCGTTATGTATTGGCCTGAAGACAAGGGTAGTGAGGTTCCCTTTGGAAAGATAACAGTTGGCCTTGTGTCTGAAGATGTAACGTCTGATTACACTATCAGACATTTGGAAATATATAAGGTAATGGATAATAGTCATAGTCATAGTGACTTCAGAGTAAGATCGATAGATTTTGAATTGAATACAGATGTAATACTGTAATATCCCGAATGGCGAAGCAAAGAGCATTTGTTGTTTTCGTAATGAAAATTGTTTTGACCTTACATATAAATCAAACGATTATCCTTTATCTTAATCCAGAAAATAGATTCAATTTGAAAATATTAGGAGAATTTCTCTCAATACGTGCCCTTTAAATAAGATAAGTAAGCACCCGAACTATTCAACCATCAGAATAATATGAATGAGAGCAAGATACATGTGTATCACAATGGCTTTAAACTTCTGTATGCGAAGTGGAAAGCGGAAAGTGCAAAAATATTTTGAATTCTGTTATTTTCGTTTCTAGGGCAATAAAGGAGACAGTCTCGGCGTTACCCAATACCACTTCCAGGCTTGGCCTGATAGATCCACTCCTGATAGCACATGGTCCCTTGTCAAGTTCTGGAGAACAGTTACAGAAGATGTCGCTACTATTGATGACAGTGGTCCAATAGTAGTACACTGCAGGTAAATGATATGCATGCTTCGAATTCAATACATGAAGAAGAAAAATTTTTTGAGAAAATTAAGCAAGTATAAAAAAAATGTACAGATGCTAATTACCACTTCATCTGTTAATCAAACTATAAAACTTTCAACAAGTTATTGTAACTAGTTTACTGCAAGTATATGTACGGAAAGCTAATTGACACAATTTCGCAAAATCGCTTTTCTCTTAAATCTGTTATGGCGAATTTGGCGCTAACTGTTCTCACATTAGACGACGCCTCCCCCAAACACACAGACAAACACACCCAGTTTTCTATAGACTTGCTCCTTGAAAGGCAGATCGTTTACTATATTTATTTCTTTTAGTGCTGGTATTGGGAGGACAGGGACGTTTATAGCATTTGATGTTGCGTATAGTAAGGCGAGGACTGAAGGAACAGTTAAAGTACAGGAAGTTGTAACGACACTTAGAGAACAGAGAATTGGCATGGTTCAAAAAGAGGTATATATTCAGGACGTGCCTTCTCAAAATTGCACAGTCGTTTTTGCTCTTGCGACCGTTTTTAAGAAGTGGCCATCATAATTTTTTTTTGACAATCTATATATGCAATCAAAACGATTTGTCTTATTATACCCTCCACCTACGAAGTAGAGGGGGATAATTGGTTTCACCATGTCTGTCTGTCTGTCCATCCGTCCATCCGTCCGTCCGTCCGTCCGTCCGTTGACCTTTTTCATTTCCGGACTCTAACTCGAGAACTAAGTGTCCTACAATCATGAAACTTTATACAAACGTTGCTTATGACCGAAGGAAGTGCCCTATTGTTTGGGGGTCACATAGGTCAAAGGTCAAGGTCACAGTCAGCCTTTGTTCAATTTTCGTTTCCGGACTCTAACTAAAGCACCAAGCGACCTAGCATCATGAAACTTTATAGAAATGTTGCTTATGATCCAAGGAAGTGCCCTATCGTTTTTCGAGTCATATAGGTCGAAAGGTCAAGGTCACAGTCAGACTTTGTTCAATTTTCGTTTCCGGACTCTAACTAAAGCACCAAGCAACCAAGAATCATGAGACTTTATAGAAATGTTGCTTATGATCCAAGGAAGTGCCCTATCGTTTTAGGGTTATATAGGTCAAAGGTCAAGGTCACAGTCAGCCTTTGTTCAATTTTCGTTTCCGGACTCTAACTCAAGAACCAAGTGACCTACAATCATGAAACTTTATGCAAATGTTGCTTATGATCCAAGGAAGTGCCCTATCGTTTTAGGGTCATATAGGTCAAAGGTCAAGGTCACAGTCAGCCTTTGTTCAATTTTCGTTTCCGGACTCCAACTTAAGCACCAAGCGACCTAGAATCATGAAACTTCATGCAAATGCCGCATATGACCTCAATATTTGTTACAAACACATCCTGCACTAATAGCACTTGCATTCTGACAAAGTGCTTGTGGGGTGTATAAGTCCGCTCTGCGACAGTTCTAGTTCATCATGAAATAATGCATTAAGCAGCCATTACCACAACAGACCTAGTTTCTAGGTCTCCTTAGTGGTTGTTTAACACAACTTTTATAATAAAACAATTAGATTTCTGAAATCGGTCCGTCTTTTTTGTGCCCCAGCATCGAAAGATCTGGGTCATATTGTTTTACCGTTTTCTGTCAGTCAATTTATCCGTCCGTCCACCCTTCCGTTCGTCTGTCGGTCTTTCTGTCTGTCTGCAAATAACTCGAAACTTTACCAAAAAACTCAACATTGCCAACATTTTCAATATAAAGATAGATGCCACATATTTTACCTGATGGTAAATCTCAATGATACGCATCTACAGATACCAAAGTCAAGGTCATGTGACAATGTCAATGTCACCTGTCAAGGTCAAATAAATCGAAAACTTTACCAAAAAACTTAACATTGCCAGTATCTTTAAGCATATTCAAGATACAAGTCTCGTAATTGGGTTGATTATATATCTCGATGATGTGCATCTGATAATATTTAAGTCAATGTCATGTGACAATTTCAAGGTCATATATCAAAGCCTAATAACTCAAAAACGTAACAAAAACCTTAACATTGGTAATATTTTAATGTGTTTCAATATAGAAGAACCATATTTGACAAGATGATAGATTTCAATAATGTGCGTTTGTTGATATCATGGTAAAGGTCATCTGACATTATAAAGGTCATCTATCAAGGTCAAACTTCTTAAAATCTTTACATTAAAACTTTACATGTTCCATTTCATTTAAGCCTATTTAGGTACCTTCCTCATAATTTTCACGATGAAATATCTCACTGATATCTACTTTTACGGGAGTATTTTTGTTTCACAAACACATCTTGCTATTACTTTTTGCAATTTAGACTTATTTTCAAGATTCAAAATTTCTTCATTATCGACAAACTGTACACTTACTATTAATATTTTCTTGATGTATCTTTTGAATAAATCTCTCTGCATAGCCCTAGGGGCATATCAGTATTACCTTTTATATCGTGCGTTTGTATGAAGTTTCGTTTTATTTATTGTCGATTGACCAAAAATAATGCTTATTTACCTAATTCATACTTGGTTTTATAAATCAAATATGTTTACATGGGTACCTGTGCATGTATGTCTCTATATGTCTGTGTGCATGTCAGTGTGTACGTTTATACTTGTGCATTTAAAGTTTCATGCTTATATATGTTTATAAAGTTGTATTTTGTGTGTACGCATGTGTGTACATATGTACGTGTGCTATCGTTTAATCGAATTATTGTTTGTTCTTATACGTTGTTCTGTGTTTACATGCTTGCCCCTGTGGTGGAGAAAAAATATATATCAGGAGTGCTTTGGATCTTCTATTTCTTTTTAGCTCACCTGAGCACAAAGTGCTCAAGGTGAGCTATTGTGATCACTCACTGTCCGTCGTCCGTCCGTCGTCCGTCCGTCTATCCGTCCGTCCGTCCGTCCGTCCGTCCGTCCGTCCGTCAACAATTTCTTTAAACATCTTCTCCTCCTAAACCACTGGGCCAATCAAGCTGAAACTTGGCGGGGATGTTTCTTGGATGAAGCTCTTTAAAAGTTGTTTAAATAATTTAATTTAATCAAAAACTCTGGTTGCCATGGTTACATAATAGCCCAAAATGGCCGAAAATTTAAGAAAAAAATCTTCTCCTCCTAAACGACTGTGCCAATCAAGATGAAACTTGGCAGGGATGTTCCTTGGGTGGAAGTCTTTAAAAGTTGTTAAAAGAATTGTATTTCATCAAAAACTCTAGTTTCCATGGTAACGGAAAATCTGAAAAATGGCCGAAAATGGCTGAAAATATTAGAAAAAAGTCTTCTCCTCCTAAACCACTGGGTCAATCAAGCTGAAACTAGGCAGGGATGTTACTTGGGTAAAGGTCTTCAAAAGTTGTTAAAAGAATTGTATTTCATCAAAAACTCTAGTTTCCATGGTAACGGAAAGTCTGAGAAATGGACGAAAATGGCTGAAAATATTAGAAAAAAATTCTTCTCCTCCTAAACCACTAGGCCAATCAAGCTGAAACTAGGCAGGGATGTTACTTGGGTGAAGGTCTTCAAAAGTTGTTAAAAGAATTGTATTTCATCAAAAACTCTTAGTTTCCATGGTAAAGGAAAGTCTGAAAAATGGCCGAAAATGGCTGAAAATATTAGAAAAAAATTCTTCTCCTCCTAAACCACAGGGCAAATCAAGCTGAAATTTGGCAGGTATGTTGCTTGGGTGAAGGTCTTCAAAAGTTGTTAAAAGCATACGCCATGATAAGAGAAAAGTTGAAAATTTACGAAACTTAAAAAAAATCAAGATGCAATAGGACAAATTTTAACCAACCTTAATGTACATCAAACAAATTCTGTTTTTCATAACATGGTTGACAAGTTATGAATGACATACTCAGGTGAGCGATAAAGGACCATCATGGTCCTCTTGTTTGTATCGTATATGCTAAATACTGGAATGATATGCACAGATACTTCAATTTGGGGAACTAAAGATAATGATTTATTGAAAATAAGCTCATAACGCTGTATAAAGCTATCATATCGACATTCATATGCTTCATGCTCATTTTAAAACCACGATATTATGTCTCCTTCAAAATTATATTCTTATAAACAGAATATGCAATAAGAAAATTACATGTTTATATTCATTTTAGGAACAGTACGTATATATCCACGAGGCTCTAGCTGATGCATTCCTTTTCGGTACACATTACATTTGGTCCAACCAATTTGAAGAGGTTTATGACTTTTTGAAACAACCTATGGATGGAAACCAAACAACAAGACTGGAGACACAATTTAATGTAAGACATAAAGGGTACTTGTTTCGTGCCAAAACGGTGACAATTTATTTTGTAGTAGATGAACGCACAACAAGAAGAATCGTCCAGATATATGATTTGAAATATCTTTTTTTAATGTAAGTAAGAATAAGAGAATACTTGTTTGTTTCATAGTCAGATAGATGCATCTGTCATTGATAAGATAACCCAAGCTTTAATTTCATGATTTGCTTCGCCACGAGTGGGTATATGACCATTGTCGTTTACAAAGTCATTGGTTTATGGATCTTACACAAAAAACAAACGATTATTCTATTTTCTTAAATGCTAAAATGAAACGCCTTAACAATTTTTCTTCAAACGCGTCATTTTGCGAACATAATCAGGGTATAATTGCTTGGTAATTTCTCTGGTTCACCAGTGAAATTATCAAGGGATATCTACCTTTTCTTTTCTATATTCTATCGAGCAGGATTAATGAAACACTGATAATTTTCAGAAACCTTTAAAAAAGTAATCGGCAAATCGATCGTACCTTCCTATGAAAAAATAGCTATAAATCTTAATCGTTCTCTATGAAAAATAATTTAAGAGATCCTTTGGGTCATTGTATAACCTGTCTAGGATAAATTACTAGAATGACTTTATTTCGATACATTTTAACTTCTTATGTTTTTATAGTTGATCAAGGAGAGCATAGATGACAAAAAAGCTATTCAGATCTCTACAGAGGAAAATGGCAACATATACAACAACGTTTTTAACAAAAGAAGCATGTTATTATCAGGTAGATACATGGGTATTGAAATGCAATGTAAATGGGTAAATGGGTCCGATGTTACATGTAAAACTCATTATGGTAACAAACTCATCTCTGCACAACTCTTTAGTACGAAAATATAGCATATTTTACTTCCTAGTGTATCCATCTATATAAAGCCTTGTTGATGTAAAATAGTACATTACGAAAACAGTTAAAAAAGTAAAGCGGATAATTGATGTGAAATATCCTTGCAACAGCAATCTCAAAGATATTTCTTATGATCAAGACCTTATAAACGAAAAGACAGATAGATAAACGACATAGAATGTATGGCTTCAATTTTTAATCGTTCAAATAATATCCTTGCAAAAAGATCTAGTTACTCATAGCGTACACTTCTTTATCATTTTTTTCAAAATAAGTCGTAAAATGTGATAATAAAACTTTGCTAAATTAAATTTGTCAAACCATACAAATAAGACGTAATCCCATATATCGGATATTTTGTTACATCATCTTTACATCTTGCTAAATTTGTCATGGAAAGGAATTTGGTAATTGTTCGAGAGTCGCACACGTTCAAGGGTAAATAGAGTTTGATCGTTCGTGACCGTGTAAGTTAATTATATATATAAATGGGTGAACAACAAAAGCTATAATTGTACAGGTTGCGGAGTCAGGTGTGAAAATATTACTTTCGTTATTAAAAAAAGGAAATATCAATCCTTCTTCCTCGGGAACCAAACGATTATTCTTTTTCTTAAATGCAAAATAAGACAAAATGTGAATTCTTTGATAGATTTACTTCAAGTGTTTTATTTTGCATGTAATGTATTGCAAAAATCATGGTGACGTCACTTTTTTGAATCCGCTTAAAGATGTCTGAAAGAATGAAATGAACGAAAGTGAGATATATGTTTTTTGATAATTTCACTAATAAGGCGACGAGTTTATCATATGATAATCTACCGTTATTTCTGGTTAATCCACCTAAAAGAATTAGAGAAAAATCTTTTTGCACTAATTTTTGCCGCCTTTCCTTATGCGTTTCAGGTGAAGACTACAGACCCAAGTCCAAAAGTATTAAATATGTGCAAGAGGTTGGAGCCCTTATTTTACCGGTTTGTTTTTCTTTGTAATTAATTACACTTTAACTGATTTTGCAATTTCTTGAATTTCATAGGAAAATTCTTTGAAGATAATAGATAAAATAAATAATTCAAAGTACGCCGACTTAAAATTGAATGAAATAATAGATAGTTACATGTATACAGTAGGTCTCACACATTGGTGGTTAATTAATGCACTGAATAGTTATCATACTGAAATACACAGGAATATTAACTTATCTTGAGACAGGGCAATAATAAAATTCACCAATGGTTTTGGGAACGAGATTAGATGGTGACAAACATACATTATATACGATTTAATGAAACAAATGCTTCACCAATGTTGATACACTGTGAACGACGTGATCATATTTGTAAGTGAAAGTGGAAGTCAAAAAATGTTACTTTTAAATTTTTTAAACTTGCATGAGGACTCTACGGATTTTAAGTATAATCGGGGCTGAAATGGGTAGACATTCTGCCAAAATAAAACATTTCTGCATTCTGAGCCACTTATATGTAATAATTATACCATGCAATAATTTACTCTTACTGGCTTAATCTATGCGATATTTACTCACCTAATTCCAAATCTCAAACGCGTTATGGAGGAATTAAGATTAACTTTCTGTCGAATTTGCTGCTAAGAAGGGAGTGTTTACTTATTCAATTACCGGATCGCTAGGTGTATAATTCTTTAACTCAAAAAATCCGGCAAAGTTCCCATTAAAGGTCCCTAAGACGTGATTTTGATTTAAAAAAAAGAGCAAAATATCGACCTTTAGTGCCACACATCATTCTTACAGAATGAATGAATAAAATATTGTTCAACTTATCTTGTCGCATTTCTCTGTGAGTAAAACGAACTAGAACTGTTTATTTTGTGAATTCAAGCTTAAAATAAGCAAACTTCCTACATTTTTGTATAAAACGACTTGAAGAACCTTTCATTCAAACCAATATCATGAACGTAAATAGCAGCAGGAAATCGTATTAAATCAATCAAACTAAAATTGTAGAACCATGAAGAGAAAGAAACCTTCATCATATCAAAGTCTCCTGAAAAGTCTCGATTGACCGAATTTTGGTCTCTAGTACAAGAGCAGAATGTAAAGACAATAATTTCTGTAACACCGTCAGAATCAGCAAATAAGGTAAGTTCCTGTAGAGTCTGATTAATATTAAAGGATCATTTGGGACGTTGCACCCAAAACATCAAATCTAAAGTGTATTAATTGGGGCGAGATATTTTTATATTCTGAAGAATGGAATATCCCGCGTAATGTAATAGAAACTATTTGTTGTGACACATGGTACAACTTATGGAGTATTTTAAAGACTTAGAATCATCTTGATCCTTAAGAGTGTATCTCTAAACCAAACCTCCCTTTTATTTAATAGAAAGTTAAATTTTCATTGTGCTCTGTTTTAGACTTTATATACACTTTTAAGAACCTAATCATCCTAATTGCATAATTCTTTATGAATTATTTCTTTAAAAAAATCCTTATCGCTCCTGAATTTTAGCTCGGATAGCCTTGGTTTCGTTGTTTTCGTCGTAATTGTCGTAGTCGTTGTGCGAAAACTTCACATTTTTGTGATATCTCTGGTTCAAATGGAGGTATTAGCTAGAAGCTTGGTGACAAGTTTACTAACAAAAAAGCAACCTTTATTATTAAGGGGGATAAAGATGCATTTAGTGCTAATTATGCCCGTTTTTCAAATTATATTATTTCCAATATCTAGCACCAAACAGCCGTATATAGGCACCCGTAGGCGGCGCTCTTGTTTAACCTTCTTCTACTGACCGCGGCATAAATCTGGTGTACACAAACGAATAAATATGTACTGATAAGCAGCCTGATCTAACCATACACTGGCTCCTTACTAGTCGATCAATACTGGAGAAACTTCAACCAGAATGTTAGTAATGTCCCAAAATATAGCAACTTGATGGAACAAACAAATTTTTTTTGTAGGGTAAGGATAAATGGGTAACACAAGTTATCTATATTTTTAGTCCAAATGAAATTCGAAATAGTATCTTCTTAAACATAACTATCCTATCTAAATAATACTTTTCGGAATAGAAGCCCAAAAAATTCGAGTACAAATTCTTTCTTCCATTATGATATCCGATTATTTGGTTATGGGTTACGATAAGTACTTTTTACTAGTGACATATCGACGTCATAAAAGTTATACACCTTAAATTGTCTATTACAGAGTTCTTCCATTGCTGGAATAAGCGACAGTTTGATCACTGATAAGTTTGGGTTAACTCTCCTTGAAGAAAGAAAAACATCCTCATATACAGAAAGAAAGTTGAACTTGAAAGACCAAGAGGTATACAATTTTTGTTTGATAAAACTTAAGACCACATTATGAACGAGATTCTTACATATCTTTAATGCTTTCCATTCACAAAATTCAAAATGCTTTGACATATATTCTCGCTTTGGTTACCTGACAGTATAGATAAATTAAGGTATAATTTTCTGTGCGTTACAAACTAAATGGGTAAACTTAGACTGTGAACTGATATTTTCCTAAAGATTCAAACATATAAGAAATAATATCAATTTGAAGGAATTTCTAATCAATAAGCATGTAACAAGCTTTGTTATAGATAACTACATAGCTATGTGAACATATCATATTCTTGTATCTTCAAGTCTTTTTGTGGTACAAAGCTTATGTCAAGTCTTTTTGTGGTACAAAGCTTATGTCTCGTATGAAGTCTTATAAGTATACATCAAATGCGGGCCTTGTGGTAAAAATCAATTTCATTTCATGACAATCAAAGATACTTACTTTCATCATGAATGTACATCTCATTGATACAAATCATTTAGATGCCAAGATGAAGGTCATCGGTAAAACGGTGTTATTTGGAAAAGAACTTCCATTTCATGGGCACAAGTAAGCAGTTTCTCAAACAAAACTTGATTATATTGTATTTAAATTCATTCATCAATTCTTACAGAATCAAGATGTCGAAATTACGCACTTTGAATACAGTGATTGGAGTACCAACACAAACGTTCCAAAGACCGCCAGTTCAATGTTACAGCTTATAGAGGCTGTAATGAACTGTCAGAGACAGTTTAGTGAGACAGAACCGATACTCGTCTATTGCAAGTATGGACTTCATGTTTATATCATATAGTAATATACAATGAAATGTGATGGGTAAAGATTATGTCATAGTTACACACCTATTTCCAATCGGACCAATATAAGTATTAATGTTCTCATATTGTAAGATTACTGTGGTAAAATATTTCTGAATAGGTAAAACTAGAAACAAGTTATAGGTGTTGTTAAGGCATACAAAATGTACGATATATTTCCTACAGTTCATACAGTTAATGTGCCTCCATGAACAATTGCCCATTTCAAACATGCTCAATTCATTTTTTTCTCTCACACTTTGCTTTTCTCTAGTTTCAGTATTATGTTTTAATAGTCAACTTTTTATCTTGAATACCAAGGAAAAATAAAATATGTGTTCCAGAGAGTGAAAATTTCATCTTGATGATCACCATTTACTTAAAGTTAGAAGTGATATTGACCTAAGATAACAAAGGAGTTCTGGGTGTTAAGTCCCTTCCGATCAATATGCAGAAAACACTGTAAAAGTGTTTGGAAAATACGATTCTGTAGAAAATTATTATCTTTATTATTGCCCATTCAGAAGCGGTTTTAAAGACTGTGGACTCGTGTGTGTACTCTTGAGCGAGATAAACAGAATGAACAGAGAGGGTAGCCAAATCAACATCATCCACACTGTTAAAACTATGAAGGAAAGACATGACGACATCATTGGAACTTATGTAAGTCACACAAAATAAGACAATACCAGTGATCAGCCAGAAATAATACTATGGTAGAATGCCCATCCTAGTTACGTCTCTTCCAATAATTTAATTAAAGTTGCGCCTATCAAGATCCATGCATTCTGAATGAAAAAATGATTTCTCAATGAAAACAAGTTTGAGTACGCTTCTACACTTTGCAAAACTTATAAGTGATGAAATCATATTAGCAATGTGTTGTCTGTCGATAAGCAATAAGAAAAAAAACTCAGAAAATGATGTTCAGATATCAATAAAGCTCAAATAAAAGCCTCTGGACCTTGTCCAGAGCTGCTCTTCTTTTCCGTGTACCCTAAACGAAGAGTCGTTTTTCAAGGATACAGGATGTAATAAAACACCGTGTACATATTGCGTTAGGACATAGTGGCCACGTACTCACAAAATGACTTTTTTGTCATAAAAATGACCTTTTTAACATATTTTTTCTTACTCCGTGATAGTAAATGATAAGATATGAAGAGATTTTTTATTTGTTTCATGGAGGTTTGTGACTTAAAACTCAAGCACACAGTGCGACCAGGTTTAAAGCTTCATACCCCCACGCAATAAAAAAAAAACATATTCATCTTTTGAATGCCGAACGTTGTAAACCTTATATAGACTTCAGTGTGTTCTGTATTGATTTCAAGAAATTACCGATTTAAAGTTAATAATGGTTATGGTCGTTTCTATGCTAGGCATATCTAATCGACTTCACACTTTAATCCCCGATCATCGAATTGAAAGTCAGCTATTTACACACGGAGCAAATTGCACCACAGCAATGTGGATAAGATTTTTTTATCACTATTCTTGATTCGGTCCCAACGGCTCGCGATCTCGTATCGGCCGTCATGAAAACTAAACTATAAACCTTTCCATTTGTGACGAAATAAGAAGAACTGTTAAAAAAGGATGTACTTTTCCACTATAAATGTGGCGACATGAAGTTTTTCCAACAATATCTAGTTGGATTTTTACATGTTTATCATAACTGGAGAATGACATGTATTTTGAAGTCTGAAAAGAAATAAAATCCTGGAGCAATATCGACTGTACTTATCGACTGTAAAAATTTTACGAAATTTAGTATTTAAACAATTATTCTAAAAATCAAACAAATGCAATTCCTGGATTTGTAGCTCGACTGGTTTTACAAAACATCTTTCGAAAAGTTTTTAGTCAAAAAATAAAGTTGCTTCTACAGTAGTAACTAAATATGGAATATTGCAGTGCATCTTTAAGACGATTCCAATGAGATATTGGAAGGAATAATCTAATAATGAATGAAAACATCAGGGACAATTTGAGACTTTGACTTACGATTAGTTTTTATGCAAGAAGTTTAATAAAATGGGCCCCGGTGTATTGCTTTTACCTTGACGTCGTCTTTTATCGTCTGATAAGAATTTAAGCATTTTGAGATATTTTGAGATATATCTGGTATTACTTTTTATTTTAGAAAATCACTTGAAGCCGGAAATGTATCTTTAACAAGAAAGTAACGTATAAATTGATCACTACTTTGGCTTTTACTTTGAATGCATTTTGGTACGAATTATGCCCATTTTGATACTTAGATTTTTTGTAAACTTCCCAATACCTGCCATTTGAACGTTTGCATCCATAAGAAAAATATTTTATTTATCTCCTCATTTTTTTTCTTTTTCAGGACCAATATCAGTTCGTCCATGATGTCATTCTAGAACATGTCCGAGACAGTACTTACCAGAACCAATAGTTACAGAATGACCAAATCGGTGGTTTCGGCCCTTGATCTCCATTATAACACAACACTTCAGTAGAGATTAGACGAGTAGAAATTTTATATCCGAGTACCCAATGTTTTCTCAATCATAAAATCACAGACACGTAAAAAGCCGGGATTAAACAGCAAAGGGTTAAATACAAGGACGGATCCAGAATATCTGGGGTTTTACGATTAAATCATACAATGTTTTAAGGGACGCAGGTATTGCGAGACTGTGACTCACAAATAAGTAGCCAGGACTCTCAAAACGCTCTAATGTTAGTCCGTTGGATCATCTGGAAATCAACATCAGAAAAGAATGATGACTTTTTCAAACGAACTTCAGTTCTTTTCAGAAGAGCTTGATCCCCAAAAGTACACAGTGCTTATAAATATAATAGACAATTATTTGACGAATATATTGTCACGTACATGGAATGAACAGCAAACCTACGAATGGCGACATAAACGTTGTAACTACAGTTTTAAACGCGTTTACCGATATAAAATTACTTCCCTCAATTTCAAACAAAACTCGCACGTTTTAGTGTTCATTCCGCTAGCATTCCATAATCATTCACATTTACAATTTGGCTATCTGTAACTCGTCTATTTATATCCTGTCTTGTCTTTAAATTACGAAATTGATATTTTTCATGTTTTAATTTGTTTCATATTTCGCATGTATCGATATCAAGTTTCCCAATTGACAAATACCACAACCTTGACCTTAGACAGAATGGGACAAACAGGTGAAAGTGCATGTGTAAATAAGTGGCTCAAAATTTAAGAATTATATTTTAGGCGTTAGTTGTTGCGTTATTTTTTAGAATGGAAATCCGCTAAATTTAGGAATATCTGACTGTTTTCCCTTACCTTACTAGATTGAATCTCATTGTAATAGAGTTTTCTACACGATGAACACATAGTTTCTGATTTAATTGACAAAAAGTAAAAAAAAAAAAAACAAAAACAAAAACAAAAAAAACACACACACACACACACACACACACTTTCCCGATCTGTGAAAGAGCAGCTTTAATATGAAGCCGTTAGAAATATTTTCTGTACATTTTTGTCAGGAACAATGAAGCATAGTAACTTAGTACTTAGATATCGGATGTCATGATTTTTTCTTACTTATATACCAGTTAAGTTGCTTATACTTTAAAACCATTTTCATATGAAATCCACATGGTAGGTCTTAGAAAGCAGTAAGCGGTAACTGTTTGTCACAGTTATCTTGAAAAGCCCTATCAAGTCAAATGATTTTCAAAGAGTCAGTAAAGCGTCATAGGTCCCAATAGGCATCCTCTGATATGCTAATGTTCGGTGGCCTAGTGGTAAAGGCGATCGAATAGTGTCCTGAAAGTCCGTAATTCGAGACCAAACGTCGCCGGGGTGCGTTTATATGCAAAAAACTTAAAAGAAACTCCCGTTTTACCCAGCTGTTGACACGATTCATGGCAAAAAATTGAAAAATTTCTACCAAAAAAGGAGTTTGGCGCTTACATCGAAAAGGTCGTGTAATTGAATAACGACATCTTTTGGAAATATTTCAAACATCAACATCAGAAAAGAAGGATGACTTTTTCAAACGAACTTCAGTTCTTTTCAGAAGAGCTTGATCCCCCAAAGTACACAGTGCTTATAAAATATAATAGACAATTATTTGACGAATATATTGTCACGTACAGGGAATGAACAGCAAACCTACGAATGGCGACATAAACGTTGTAACTACAGTTTTAAACGCGTTTACCGATATAAAATTACTTCCCTCGATTTCATACAAAACTCGCACGTTTTAGTGTTCATTCCGCTAGCATTCCATAATCATTCACATTTACAATTTGGCTATCTGTAACTCGTCTATTTATATCCAGTCTTGTCTTTAAATTACGAAATTGATATTTTTCATGTTTTAATATGTTTCATATTTCGCATGTATCGATATCAAGTTTCCCAATTGACAAATACCACAACCTTGACCTTAGACAGAATGGGACAAACAGGTGAAAGTGCATGTGTAAATAAGTGGCTCAAAATTTAAGAATTATATTTTAGGCGTTAATAGTTGCTTTATTTTTTAGAATGGAAATCCGCTAAATTTAGGAATATCTGACTGTTTTCCCTTACCTTACTAGATCGAATCTCATTGTAATAGAGTTTTCTACACGATGAATACATAGTTTCTGATTTAATTGACCAAAAGTAAAAAAAAAAAAAAAACACACACTTTCCCGATCTGTGAAAGAGCAGCTTTAATATGAAGCCGTTAGAAATATTTAGCAGTAACTGTTTGTCACAGTTATCTTGAAAAGCATTATCAAGTCAAATGATTTTCAAAGAGTCAGTAAAGCGTCATAGGTCCCAATAGGCATCCTCTGATATGCTAATATTCGGTGGCCTAGTGGTAAAGGCGGTCGAATAGTGTCACGAAAGTCCGTAATTCGAAACCAAACGTCGCCGGGGTGCGTTTATATGCAAAAAACTGAAAAGAAACTCCCGTTTTACCCAGCTGTTGACACGATTCATGGCAAAAAATTGAAAAATTTCTGCCAAAAAAGGAGTTTGGCGCTTACATCGAAAAGGTCGTGTAATTGAATAACGGCATCTTTTGGAAATATTTTAAACATCAAGATTAAAAAGTATAGGTGTATTTTGTAAACTGAGCTCTTACGTAGGCGTTGAGTCCATTATCATAGGTAAATCGGGTATAATTAAAAGGCAGATGATAGGAATTTAATCCGACCCCTTCACTGCAATTATGAAAGTACATGTTCGAGTGAACCTTACGTTTTAAGACAAGCAATAACGTTGGATTACAAGGTGAATTGTAAACTTTCGTAATGCACTTTTTAAACCTGATTTATCTGTTTCGAACAAATGGCACAAGAATCTAACAGTAAAAAAGTTGATTTCACGGCTCACCGCCCAAAATCTACCTATAGAGAGTTTTCATGAAATAAGACCCTTACTTTTGAAAATCACTCCTGTGTACATCAAGTGCACTGTTTTTTTTTTAAGGATAACTCGACTTTAATTGGCGTTTTTCGACAAAACAGGCTACAGAAACTACTGAATAATTTTCTGGTCTCAACTTATGCCAAGGTGATCTGTTGCCTTGATTTATTATAGAGAAAACTACCGAACTTCAGTGAACAATTTTAACTGAAATTTTTGGAGTGTCAAGTTTTCATTGCACGGCATACATGAATATTTTTCTCTAATAATACTTTCCGATAGATTATCGAGATTTTTGTAGTCTTTAGCCCGGTAATTTCATAACCAAATCAGTGAATTATTGTGGACCAAAGAAAGATTTTTTGAATTTACAACGAAGATCAAACATCAGTTCCAATTCCCGGCCTTGACAATATAAAATTTTTTAACATTGTGAATTATTAGGAAAAATTGATTAATAATTTAACATTGTAGTGTATGAGTATGTTTGTTCACGTTCTGCACATCAAATCGAACCGGCAAATCGGAAAGCCATTGAATTCGGTATTTCGACCAAACTTGCTCCGGTATAAAATATAATAAAAAAGAGTCCATGATAGGCTTACATAGGCATCGCAATAAAGAGTTGTGACTCATTCCCCGATTTGAACTTCGTAGCCAGAAATACTAACCAGGACAATGGTTGTCCACTACCTGCAGCTAGTTCTTGGTTTAATAGTTTGAGAATTTGGGACACCATTCTTGCTCGTAAAATTCTGATTCACCGCCAAATGTGGTGCCTTTTTTGATCTGCAATGCTTTAAACGTCCCATCCTTAGTAAATAATGAGCTGATTTCAACCAAACTTTTGTAGAAACAACCAAACTTTTGTAGAAATATTCTATAGGTGATCCTTCTTGAAGATTAACCGTGACATTTTGATATGACCCGCAATATGGCCATGGCAGCGTTGGACTTATTTTGACCCTTCATTTTATTTTTTTATTTGTTGATTGCAATCTGAATAATCTTGTATTAAAACGTGGGCGAATTAAGGTCATTTTTTAACATAGAAATAAAGATACAATTAAAACTCATGTTATATAGAGCACTGTCATGGTCCGCTTGTTGATGTAGGAAAATAAGATTTAAAAAAAATATTGTGTTTGACATTCTTGTGTTTAAACCATAGTTATGTTATAATTTTACTGTTTGATATTTATGCGCCGTATCGAAATTGTTTTGCCGTATTGTTTTACCGTTGTCCGTCTGTCCGTCTAACCGTCCGGACGGCTGTCCGTCAGTCCGTCTGTCTGCCTGTCTGTCTGCTTGCAAAAGTTAACCAAAAAACTTAACATTGCCAAAATCTTTAAGCCTATTCAAGATACAAGGCTGTTATTTGGCATGATGAGAGATCTCAATGATCTGCATCTGCTGATACCAAAGTCAAGTACATGTGACAAGATCTAGGTCATCTGTCAAGGTCAAATAACTCAAAACCCGAACAAAAAAACCTTAACATTGCCAAAATCTCCAAGCCTATTTAAGATACAAAGCTCATATTGTGCATGATGATAGATCTCAATGATCTGCATTTACTGATACCAAAGTCTAGGTCGGGTGTCAGGGTAATCTGTCACGGTCAAATAACCCAAAAACTTAACCAAAAAACATAACATTATATCCATAATATCCTTAAGCCTATTCAAGATACAAGGCTCATATCTGGCATGATGATAGATCTCAAAGATCCGCATCTGCTGATACCAAATTCAAAGTCATGTGGCAAGGTCAAGGTCATCTGTCAAGGTCAAATAACCCAAAAACTTAACCAAAAAACATAAACATATCTTCAAGCCTATTCAAGATACAAGGCTAATAATTGGCATGATGATAGATCTCAGTGATCCGCTTCCGATGGTGCTAAAATCAAGGTCATGTGACAATGTCAAGGTCATCTGTCAAGGTGAAGGTCAAACTTCTTAAAACATAACCAAAATACTTTCATTATTCAGTTTATTCAAGCTTATTATAGATACCTTGTCTTTAAGTTGGCATGATTAAAGATCTCAGTGATGTATATCTGTAGGCATCAAGGTCAAGGTCATGCCTAAAGGTCAAGGTCATCTGTCAAGGTGTTAAAAAATGCTGTCACGGGGGCATTGGTTTTTCAAAAACACATCTTGTTTGTTTTTGTTCTTTTTGTAAATAAATCTTAAACTTTCATAAGTTTTACTTTATATTTTTTGTAGTTTATGTTTTGATGTTGCTGTACAACCCATCCTTTTATATCCAATAGATTTTCAAACTGGAAAAGGCCTGAGGTGCGTTTTTTTAGATTTAAATTCTTAGGAAACTAGTTAAGACTTTTAGGATAAAGCGTTTTTTGATTAACATCTGAATAATCTTATTAAAAGACATTTTTCATCTGGCTCTAAGAACCGCACCTCAGGTAAATGAGTTGAACAAGTTGATTATGACATTTTTGTATTTATGGCAAAACAGAGAAAAACGGTAGCGGGTACCGCATGGTCGTTCTGTTTAAAAAATCCTGTTTGCAAAAAGCTAGTCATATGTGGAGGAATGATTTCCCCTCGGTATCGACCAAAAACTATAGTATACCCTCAGTAAAACGTTTACAAAAATCCGTCCAATATGATTTGTACCTATCCGAATAAATCATGACACAGCTGTCATCTTATATGTCCCCTTTAAAAAGCTGTCGTCAATTAATCAATATATAATTACGTTATCCATGTCTTTTAATACTTAGAGACTCGTGCACTCGGGTGAACTTTGGGACCATCATTTTCCTCGTCTTTTGAATGGTAAGTGATAACCTTCAAATTTCACATGATGATTGCTCTGGACAAGTCCGTATGTCTTAAGTGGGCCAATCATTTAGAAGATGGATTGATTGATTGATTGATTGATTGATTGATTGATGGATGGATGGATGGATGGATGGATGGATGGATGGATGGATGGATGGATGGATGGATGGATGGATGGATGGATGGATGGATGGATGGATGGATGGATGGATGGATGGATGGATGGATGGATGGATGGATGGATGGATGGATGGATGGATGGATGGATGGATGGATGGATGGATGGATGGATGGATGGATGGATGGATGGATGGATGGATGGATGGATGGATGGAGTTATAGGTTGGTTGTTTGATGGATGAATGGATTAATGGGTTGATGCGTGGATGGCTGGTACATATGATCACAACTAAATATGACACTAGTATCCCTATTCGCTGCTAAATTGGTAGTGTGGTTATTTACCTCAGTGTCATAGATGACTGGCAAGCATGCCTCAATCTGTCGCTAATCCAGTATCGGAGGGTAGCGTAGATGGGATAAAGTACCAGTCTATATTCATAGCTAATAGAGATTCCAGTCTAGAGACTGTCGTGATACTCAATCCTTGTTTTATACTGTATCATTTTTTGTCACATGACTTTAAAGTTTGTATCATGTGACTTCTTCAAGTGGAAGCCTTATGAAGTTTGAAAGCTGATTTTTCGTCTTAACAAGCATGACAGCTGTAGCAGCTTCGGCATTTGTAATTCTCAACTTATTTATCACCGGTTGCACAGCCGTAATTATGGGAAGTATTGTCTCTTTTCTTCGATTGCCTCCAATTCATTACCCTGTCCCTCAACAAAAATGATCGAACACCAGAACATCTGTGTGTATAAAATATTTCACTGTATACAGCTTATAAAAAAAGAATGCATTATTTTTTAAATAACCCGTAGGTATAGATTCGACAACCTGTGGACATAGCCTAAAATTTGAAAAGCTCCGCTGTTGAACATCTTTAAAACAACAACACTTCTCTCAAAGAATCATTAATGATTGGAATTCCTTACCTGAAAAAATTATTGTAGCCAAAAATGTGAATGAGTTTAAATCAAGAATTGACCAACAATGGAACCATGAAGTTATTTACCATTACTAACCAGTAACATGCCAATGTGACATGCTTCTAAGTGTCCTGTATTTAACCGCAAACCTGTACATTAAATTATGTGAAGTTTAATCAGTCAAGAGCATACCATAACACAGTGACAGAATTATGTTGTAAAATTTCGGGCTTAAAAAGGAGAATACTCAATGATTCTCAAGGTATTCACAAGGTAAATTGCTGTTTAGTTTGTCTTTAAAATTTTCTAAAGCTTAAGATAAGGCGATAATATAAGTATTTTTTCTGTAAAAGGTACTCTTGATTGGGTTTATTATCCCCCGCCGTTTTCGGCGAGGGGATATAGTAATGCTCTTCGTCCGTCATTCCGATTCTGTCATTCCATCATTCCGTCTTTCCGTCACTAAACTTGTCCGGAGCATATCTCTTAAAGTTACGTATAATAGCTATCAACTTGAAACTTTATGGGTGGATAGATTTCATGGAGGAGAAGTGCAAGCACGAGAACTACAACTCTTGCTTGCATAATTTTGGAGTTATTGCCCTTTGTTATTTTTAAGACTTAGATTTTGTCCGGAGCATATCCCCTAAAGTATTTTAGCTATCAACTTGAAACTTTATGGGATGATAGATCTCATGGAAGAGGAGTGCAGTGCACAAGAACTATGACTCTTGCTTGCATAATTTTGGAGTTATTGCCCTTTGTTATTTTAAAGACTAAGATTTTGTAGGGGCTTAATTTCTTAAAGTAGAACCCTTAATCTATTAGGCTTCAATTTACTATCAAGCTTTCTCGGTGGGGGATGGCCATGTCCGACATGGCTCTTGTTTTGTTGGATGGGGTCTAGCCCAGGGTCAAAAGAATTCAGAAAAAAGGCAATCGTCTTGTAGGGCAAGTGACTTTGAAAAGTTACTTGTGCTGTTTATCCTGTCACTAGCACTATGATAGGTCTTGGGACCTTTCTTGCTTGTAAAAGCGTTATTTGAGTGCAGATATGAAACAAAAGCATACAATAAACCTACGTCAAAATATGTTTAATATCAGGTCTTGAAAAGTATCCTGACAGGTGAAGTATTTTATTTGTAAACATACAAGAATTTTGGATTTTTTTTATGTTCAATTTAATGATTTGTCTAAATGTGACAAAATAGGCAGTATTGCTTAACAAAACAAGTAATTTTTCTTGTGGAGGGGGGGACATTTTCTTAATTTTAGATTGATGCTTATTTTTAAAAGACTTTTGGGTACCATGTAATATGCGAAAACTGAAGTTTATTTTTTAGAAATAAAGATACATGACTATTTACAGTTAAGATGCTGCAAACTTGTCACTGTAAACTTTATTGGGAGCCCCTTTTCAGTATTTTAATTATCCTTAATTACCCTGACAATATATATTGTAATATTATATACTGCCATTCATTCTTCACTTGCAGATAACTGCCGTAGAATTTCCACTCATCCCTCTTGGAATTCTTACTTGAAAATATAAGTAGTTTCTTTGGGCCCCTGGTCTAGCCCAAATATATGGATCGATCCCTATACCCTCTATCCTGAGTTTGAGTCTAATGTTATTTTCCACTAGTTTCCATTGCCATAGACAGAGACTAGTTGAAAACTAACATTGGAGTCAAACTCCAGACAGAGAGTAATGGACCCCTAGTTCATTACACAATAAATATAACACTGAAATCAGGCATTTGAACTCCCTGCATCTTAAACTGCTTAATATGTGTGCCCACAAACACATCTGGTTTTAAGACAATGCAGAACAAAAAGTATGGGAATAGGAATTTTTAAGTTTTTGTCTTTGTTTCTACTCTTTCAATCACTAGATTTTCAATTTTCATATTATGGGCCTTAATGCTGTAAACTACATGTATTCTCTAGGTCAAGAGAAATGACTTAATCTGTAATTTCTCATCTGCACCCCTTTGTTGTTGGTATTTAATTACAATTGTTTAAATCAAATGATTCAATTTAGTACTCAAAACAATTGAGGGTGGGTAAACAATAATGAAATTAATTTGTTTTGAATAAGAATAAAGTCACTCCCTTCTTACCTGAAGCTATGCTGTAAGTATTTTGTGCAATTTCTTATTGTCATTTATCAACAAGGTCATTTATCATGTGTTAATTACTTTAATTAAGAATTCAATATTTTAGGTTCCAACATTCAGTATAAGCTATGATCATGACACATTTTTGATGAATGGTGAGCCATTTCGATACATCTCTGGAAGCATTCATTATCAGCGAGTGCCATACCAGTATTGGGATGACAGATTGAAGAAAATGGCTGCTGCTGGGCTCAATGCCATACAGACGTAGGTTGTGTACAAAATTTTTTGTATTGTTTTCTCATCTGAAAAAGAATGAAATATTCTAATTCATTGTTTAAAGGGAAATTTGCATAAATCACTTTCAGGCAAAGAAGCGCAAAGCAAAGGAAGGCTATAGATTATGTAAAAAAAATAAGAACCAGATTCTTTGAATTTCACAACTATTGACAAAAACACCATGATATAAGTGAAATTATATACTGTCAAAATTCAAATAGTGCCTCAATTCTGTATTTTAACCCTGCACCCTTCTTCAGACTTCAAAATACCATTATTGCAGTTTTCTTTTTCATTTGGAAAACCTCTAATAAACCCCCACCAACACCAAATAAATAATGATTTCAACAAAGGGTTAATGTAGCTTTTCCAGAACAATTTTAAATTTTTTGTGTTAGTTCAATACTTATATAAATGTTTTGTTGCAAGTGTTCTTTTATTTTTAGTGTAATAGTGTAATGTACCCTAGATTATTCAATAGGCCTGTGAACCACACCCCAACAATTTGTTTAATTCATGTACAGTGGTCTCGCGATATCTCGAACACACACGGGACCGACGAATTTGCTCGAGTCATCGCATGATTCGAGTTAATGCATGTACGCAAAATTGTCCTCTAAGAAGACGTTTCACTGCAAATTAAACTTACCTTTGCCTATTTTGCCTCCAAAATATGCAGTACCTATGTAAAATAGTCCTAGGCGAATAGTTTTATAAGTTCCAATGATTTTATGAAATAAAACTATTTGCTAATTTGGTCAAATTGTCAGCGTTGAAAGCAGAAAAAACCCAAAAAGTCAATGTAGACGTCGACGTCAATGTAAGTGGTGTCTGTTCTCTGTACATTTCATCAATTTTAATGAGAGGCATTATATCATGCATTTTCTTTCTTCCTTACAATGTTTTCGTAGCTACCGTTTCTAAATGACAAAATTTTAGACGTTTTATCAGTCAGAAGATAGGTGAGGTTGAAAGCAATTCCTTCTTTTCTCACAATGTTTTCTTTGGAGCTAAACTCCTTCAAGACAATTAAAAATCAATGCATTT
Source organism: Fragum whitleyi (assembly GCA_948146395.1). Classification (NCBI taxonomy): domain Eukaryota; kingdom Metazoa; phylum Mollusca; class Bivalvia; order Cardiida; family Cardiidae; genus Fragum; species Fragum whitleyi. Next base: position 65,024,356 of record OX411549.1, on the reverse strand, counting down.
TTCTTTAACCACGTTTTGGTGCCGAACACTTGCGATGGGTGACCGAAACATTGAAATTACAGCTGAAAAGGTGTAGTTATGATGTTTCGGTGGTGGGCAATCTTCAATATCTTACGTTATAAAGGGGAATAATTTGCAGAATTAATCTCGAGGATGGTTTTTCGAAAGACTTTCAAATTGATGATGAGCATTGATTCGACAAAAATGCCTATTTTTTTTTTCTGTTATTTCAAAGTCTCAAAATTGATTTCTGGTCATTAAATTCCCGTGATTTCAACCCAAAGATTGAATAAGTGTGGCATACAAAGAGGTGTGAAAATAAGTTGTCTGACTTGTCGAAACCCCGTGAAAAAGGCCTTAAGGTATTCTTGACGCTGGGCCAAAATAACAAATACGCGCTGTAAGTTAATTTTGATGCAAAACAATGGATGTCAGAAAGGTGTGAACCCCTTTGCTCGAGTGAATGCAGTAAAATTTGACCACGGGACTGAGATTGCTGCTCGAGCGATCGAGCAATCGCGCTTTCGAGTGAGTGCAGTAATTACCAACAAGAAAATAGAGTAATACGCGTCGGGACCGGAAGGCGAGCTCGAGCTTTCGCACGAATTCGAGTTTTCGCCCTCTCGGGGTAACGCGAGACCACTGTATCACCTTTGGTTTTAATATCATCTTTACATTCAGAGTAAGTCTGTTATTTAGCATTTTGGTAAATTGCGTATGCCTTCACATCTGAAGCTTCTCAGATAACCCCTACACCCTTCTTATAGAAATGTGATGCTAACAGTTCCATGATATTTAAACATTTCAAATGATTAAACTTTTCATAAAAGTCAGATATTTCCTATAGGTGTCATGTAAAATCAATAATTCCATTCTGAATTTGAGGTAGTGGACCAGTCATGGTTCCGCCATGTTTCGTAAGTAATAAACTTTTACAGTGTTAACCAAGGTTTCCTAATGATTTTCATTAGGAAACCTTGGTCAACATTGTGACAGATCATAAGTTCCAAAATGTTGCAGTACTATTACAGGTCCACTACCCTAATGAAAGATGTTGTTAATTTTGTGAAAAATCATGAGTTCCAAAATGTTGCAGAACTATAACAGGTCCACTACCTTAATGAAAGATATCAATTTTCCCAGGTATGTTGCGTGGAATGGTCATGAGATGTCTCCAGGTGTCTATGATTTTACGGGTCAGCAGGATGTTGCAAAGTTTCTACAGACAGCCCAGAAATACAACTTATCTGTGATACTACGACCAGGACCCTATATCTGTGCAGAATGGGAATTTGTAAGTCATGTATAGTGCTAACTTAGTGACCTCTCAACCTGACTTTTATTTTGAATACATAATGAGGCTCACAAATACAAGGTGAAACTTTGACCAGGGTCACTTAAACATAAACCTAATACTGTACAGTTTACTGTAAATTTGGTTATGAACTTTACCCTTGCTATGCTGAACCCAGAGTATTCCTGCTTTGGCAGGAGGTATAGATGAAGATCAGACTGCAAATATGTGCAGTCTGATCATTATTATACCACCTGAATATTGATTTCAAACAAGAAGAGTTTGAAGGATTCATTTTCAAAAGAAAAACTGACTCATAATTAGTGCATTCAGTACTATAAGCACTTTGAATTTAGTTCAATTTTACCAAGGTTTTTATTCAGTCTGACAAGGATTAATAGGATATCAGGATAGATTGGACATCTGTTTAACAAGACAACTATTCAAATTCAAATACCATTGACTATGCTTGCACAAATTTCTATCATAAATTTCTAATGAAAATATATGCGTCAAAAGGTCTTTAAGTAGATGACTATATATATGCAATATTGCATGAGTTTGTGTGATAAACTGAGGTTGACTTGTTACCAGTTAGAATTATATTCCGTAAATGGTTTACAGAACTAATGCATGTTCTAGTGCCTTCTCTTTGGGCTCCAAGGATAGGTAACTAGTATACAAAATCAGAGTATATAAAGTACATTCAGCAAAGTTTTCATAATGCACTATGTGGCTGTCAAAGGATAGCAATGCATGTGTGAAATAATTATGATAGGAAATATCACAAATTATGCTCTTTTGTGTTTTATAGGGTGGTTTTCCTGGCTGGTTGATGAATTATGACAACATCACACTCCGATCTATGGATAAGAGTAATTAATTTTATAAATTTTTTATGCCCCTGCATAAAAAAATCAGGGTATATTGATTTGCCGTTGTCTGTCTGTCCATCAGTCTGGCAGTTGGTCTGTCTGTCTGCAAAACCTTAACAAAAAATCTTAACTTTGCCAATATTTTCAAGCCTATTCAAGATACATGCCACATATTTGGCAAGATGATAGATCTTAGTGATACACATCTGCAGATACCTGTAACCAAAATCTAGGTCATGTGCTAAAGTCAAGGTCGTCTGTCCAGGTCAAATAACTCGCATTACCAATATTTTAGAGCTTATTTAAGATACAAGCCGTATCTTTGGAATGATGATTGATCTCAATTATACCCATCTGCTGATACCAAAGTCAAGGTCATGTGACAAGGTCAAGTTCATCTGTCAATTTCAATTAAATAAAATACTTAACCAGAAACATTATATTGTCGATATTTTCGAGCCTATTCAAGATGCAAGCCTCACTTTTGGTAGATCTCAATGATGTGCACTTCCTAATACTAATGTAAGGTCATGTGACAATTTCAAGGAGATCTGTCAAAATCAATCTTCTCAAAAACTTAACCAAGAAGCTTAAAATTGCCAATATCTTCAAGGCTATTCAAGATACAATGATCATATTTAGCATAATGAAAGATCTCAACAAACCACATCTGCAAGTACAAGTATTAGTGTCATATGATGAGGTCAGTTTGACAAAGTTTCTTGTTTAGGAACATTTGTGTTTCACACATCTTATCAATCTTGCACACAATGAAACATTTGATGCCCCCATTAGACAAATGCATGAAAATTTTTTGTGTGAAAATGAATAAATAACAGGATAGCCAATCAAGGTGGTAGGGGAAGACATCCTTGTATACACCTGTCAAAAGATGGAGTGAATAATGTAATCACCTCATTCAGAACATCACTTGGCCAGTGGTTTGTAACAAAATTCTGCAGTTTGTTAGGCGGAAACAGTGTAAAAAAACTAGTGGGCAAACCAACCGGCGCCATCTTTAGATTGATATCATTTACAGTAAATAACGGCTGAAAAATCTTGATTTTTGAGAATAACAAATCATTCTCCAAAATTCAGATTTTTCAGCCATTATTGAAGAATCTAAAGATATTTAAGTAAAGATACGATGGTTTCACATCAGCAACTTAAACGAGTAGCCTTGATGACGTCGAATGTTTTCACTTAAAGTTTCGAGGGCTAATGCCATTTTAACTGAATTCATCAAGTTTTTCCAAGGTTTTCCCGTAATTTTTGAAAATAGTCTGTCTATGTACATCCGAGGTTGATTGTGAGATTGTCCAAGTGGTGTTCCAAATGGTAATCACCTTTGGTGTTTGGGCAGGCAGGTGCTTCTTTGTCTGGGGCAAAACTCTGTCAACTTGACTTGGAACTAGGCAGTAATGGTCCTCTCATAATTACAGAGTGAAATGTGCAAAGATTTCGTGACTCTACCTCACTTAATTTTGAGTTATTTTCCTTTGTTGTTTTTCTTACTTTGAGATCCAGCAGTGTATATGGCAAATCTTGTGACAATTGCCATCTTGTTTCCATAATTTTGCCACACCAAAAGGTTTTAACCTGTGTTTTAGCTGTTTGCTTAGAATGGATGTAACAGCAGTGCTGGTGAGAGAAATGCCACGTATTCATGAATGATTGCTCTAGTCACCATGATCCTACATCTAGTGCAATATGACCAAAAAACTGTTAAACCCAATGCAATCAAATAAACAAAGCAAAACCCAGATGTTTTTCCTGTATAGGAATACAAACGATTCTATACTTATGTACCTTCCTTAACTTGAACCTGTCTAAAACTTTGATTTTTGATTATAGGTTAAATCATTTGGCACACTTACTATGCAATATCTTTTCAGATTACATCCAGGCAGTTGATAAATGGATGACCAAATTGTATACAGTGGTTAAACCATATTTGTTTAAATATAATGGACCAATAATAACTGTTCAGGTTAGTGAGATATCTTAGAATTACAAGTGCTATAAGTTAAGACTTAGATCAGCATATGTAACAATGCATGTGACTTGAATTTTTACTTTTACGTCCGTAGAAATTCCACTTTGTGGAATTCCAAGGCCTGGTTTGTCCAACCTGGGATTTAACCAAGTGGATAATTTGAGTTACCGGTATTCATATGGGACTTTTAATTGTCAAAGGAAATTAAGACTAAAATATGCAGACTAATCCTTATTGAAGGAAATATTACTTTGCTTTTCAAAATCCAAAATTAGCACATAGTTGGAATAGAAAACATAGGAAAGTGGAAATTGCTTACAAAGGTAACAATTCCTTTGTCTCAATGTTTCTATACTTGTTTGCCTCTAGCTTGAAAAGATATTTGATAATGAGCTTCATGTTTCCAACAAAAAATAAATTATCCTTACTCTAAGGAAGGAATAACAGAAAATTTGCACAATTGAATATTAAATTAAGCTATTAACTTTGCAAAGAAAAAGTGAGAAAATTGTTTATTTGCACATCTCTGAGGGATTTTACACTTACAGTTCCAATAGGGAAATGAAGAAACTTTTCCTAATCACTTTCAAATGAACATTATATTGATACATTTTGTTGACTTTTCAAAAAAAACAGATAGAGAATGAGTATGGTAGTTACTTTGCCTGTGACTATAAATACCTTGAATACTTGAGAGATAAAGCTATACAGATGTTAGGTGACGATGTGGTTCTTTTCACGACTGACGGTGATGGAGACGGCTATTTAAAATGTGGGACGGTCAATGGAACTTATGCCACTGTAGACTTTGGAATTTCAGGTGAGCAATTGTATTTATCATATTTTCTCTGAGCTATTTCTTTTTTAAGAAAGAGAAATTATGGTAAGCTTTTGTCTTATGGAATGCCAATACTATAATACCACATGAAGAAAAGAAGTATTTACACTCTAAAGGACACTGTAATGTAGGGGTCACAAGTTTGACTCTATCCTCAGTATTGAATTCTCAATTAGTCAACAACAAATGGATTGACTTTATTAAAACTTTACAGATGATCTGATATGATCAGCATCACGATAATCCATGCATGGTCTATTTTGGTAACAGTCCAGCGACTTTTAACAGAGATATGGCCCTTTGATCAATACTTTTGTTTGCTCAATTTCCCAGTCACTAATTTAGAGATTAGATTCTAACTTCACAGAAAAACTTAGTATTAGTCTGAAATGTACATGTTCTATTTTAGTTCGCAAAGTGACGCTTTACAATTGTATGGCCCTTTGATGAAAAATCCTATCTGTTCAATCTTCTCAGCAACTAATTGAGAGATTTGATTCAAACTTCATAGAAAGAGTCAATTAGATATTTATTAGAGAACACATCCTGCACAGCTGATTCCTCATTTTGACAAAGTACTTTTGGGGAGGGGGTTTGGGGGTATAAGCCTGCTTTGCAACAAGTTTATATGGCACAACCTATAAAACTGACAAATTAATTTCATTCACCGCTGTTCTGCTCAGAGAGTATGAACACAAAATGTCAATAACCAATAAGAAGAAAGGAATCTTAAAAAACAAAATAAGATACATGTATATGATAATTTGTAAATAAATTAGCTTTGTTATTGCAGATGACCCAAAGAAAAATTTTGATGTCCAAAGGCATAAGGAACCACATGGACCCCTGGTATGTTGAGTATATCCTTGAAACAAAATTTAACTTAAGGTATTCGAACCATATTAATTCCACAACATTTCAAAACTCATGATTTTTCACAATGATAACTGAGTTTTCCTAATGAAAATCATTAGGAAACCTTGGTTAACACTCTTACAGTTCTTTACTTCCAAATTGTTGTAGATCTATTACAGGTCCACTATCCTTAGATTGTCCAGATTGCAAAACATTAAGTATTATAATTCAACAGTTATATAAAATTAACCCTTTCCTGTTTTACAAAATTTTGGACCTGTCCAAATTCAAAGGTTTTGCAGATGCAAATTTAAAGTGGATTTAATTTGAAAAATAACCATTCAGTAGGGTAGAAAATAGTGTGGAAAAAGAAGAAATTGCTTGTCAGAAGCAGTTTCTTCTTTTTACACAATGTTTTCTCAATCAGAAAATCACAGGCACGTAAAAAACAAGGATTAAACAGCAAAGGGTTAAGTAAAATTGAACCTAGGTTTCTTGGGAATAAAAAATATGGTAGATAGAAAATGAAAAGTTGTCTGTCAATGACTTCTTTCTTAACAGAGTCCATGTACTTTTATAAGCCACAGAAGGTGGTTGTATATTGGTATCATCTTCTCTGATTACCTAACTCTTATAAACACATAGAGGATATTGAATGAGAGGTCATTGAATACTGAATTTATTAAACGAGTCATCTATAAACAGATAAAAAGGAGGCTGCGCCGAGTTTTTATCTGTTTTAGATGACGAGTTTAATAAATTATGTATTTTATGAGAACAAATTTTATATTCTCTTTATAATATGACCAGAATTCTAGCGAAAAATCTTCAAAATTCTTGAAATTCAACGTTCCAATTTTCCGCGAAACTTATAGCCTAACGCCGTTTAAAAATGACGTCACAAAACATAGATTATGACGCCATTTTCGTGGTTACAAAATAGCCTCGCTCTGAGCTCATTTGCATAGTTATTCCACTAGTGTAATAACACCTGTGTAATATCAAAAATATTCAACTGTATTATTTCACTCCGGCGACGTAGGTCATATTATAAAACTTCTTCTTCTATAATGGAAGGATTGGCATCGAACTTCCACAGAATGTTCTTATGTGACCATGCATGTTTCATTGTGATTTTGGGATACTATGTTGTGTCAGGGAAAAGGGGCTTTTGTTGAAAAATTTCCTGTAGCGGCTTATTTTGTGATTCTGGCACTCTTGTTCTATAATTGTTTAAATACCTGGAACCCCCTCTTGACCTGCCACTGTGTGCATTTAGGATAATGAAGCACAAGTGAGTATCCGAAAAATTGGTTTGGCTTGGTGCAAAATAGTCTTAACTGCCTATATATTATAGGCAGCTACAACTATTTTGCACTGAGCCATCCTCACAGTATTTCTCAGTGTATCTAATGCATCTTTCAAACAGTTAGCTCTTACTTAAGCTATGTTTTCCTTTAGTCAGGGTTTGTCATAGGCTACAACCCCATCATAGCTCAGTTGGTAGCGTGTCAGACTGTCAAACAAGAGGTCCCAGGTTCGATCCCCGATTGCGACACTCTTCCTTTCTGAATTTTTGTCTACCACCAATGGGTTGATAATTGTAGACCTGGAGCTGGAGGCTGGAAAAGTATGTGATGGTAGTACTGGTGTGAGAAATACCAGGAATCCATTGTTATGTGCCCCAGCCTCAGCTATATGACTGAAATAATGTTGAAAGTGAGGTAAGAACCCCATTCAAACAAAGCAAATTGTCATAGGCTAACTCCTTACTTCTTAACTTACCAGGTGAATTCAGAGTATTATACTGGATGGCTGGACCATTGGGGTGAACCTCATTCTACAACAGACAAAAACAGTGTGGCTTCCAGTCTAGATAAAATGCTCAGTCTAGGGGCCAATGTTAACATGTAAATAGTTTTCTATTAATTGTTTTAGCTGTAAATTCTAATTCAGTAAACATTTTGAAAGTTCATGAACTCTGAAAAGTTGCGGAATTTTTACGGTTCTACTACCTTAAGGGCAGCTGCTTTTTAGCAAAAACAAGTAATAACTGCAGTCTTGGTGTGGTCGTTGTTCATAAATCTTGATATTACTGAAAGCATTTGTGTTTAACTTCTTTATGAAATGAATTCAACCTTGCATTAGTATGTCCATCAATAACATCTGATGGAGGAGGAGTCATATGCGAAAGATAAATATATAATACATACTTATTGAACATATTATATGAAAAAAAATATCTATCAAGGTTGGAGAATTGAAAATTGTCAAGGCTCTGCTGAGACAATTATCAATTCTCAAAACTGAGTTAGATATTTTTTTTCATACAATACACTAAGTATGTATTATATTTATCTTATAACTTCTATTTGTCTTCTTTTCGTCAATGTTTCTAACTGAAAAGCAAGTTTCTAAAAATAACTGCATTATATCATTGTTCTAAAAATAACTATGTTTTTAGCTCCAATGGCCGAAGGCCAGCGAGCCATTGTCATGGTGGAGTGTCCGTCGTGCGTCTGTGCGTCCGTGCTTCCGTAAACATTTTTCTTTAAACATCTTCTCCTCCCAAACCAATGGGCGGATTTAAATGGAACTTGGTAGAAATGATCCTTGGGTGGCCCCCTTTTTAAATTGTTCAAAGAATTTTGATTGGCCCCCAAATATGGGCGTGGCAGGGCGTGGCATTTTTTCACTTTGAAATCTTTAAAAATCTTCTCCTCCCAAACCATTGGGCCAATTTCAATGAAACTTGGCATGGATGTTCCTTGGGTGACCCTTTACTTAAATTGTGCAAGAAATTCTGATTGTTCCATAAATATGGGTGTGGCAGGGCGGGGCTTATTTTGAGCCCCAAATCTTTGAACGACATCTCCTCCTGAACCACTGGGCTGATTTCAATGAAACTTTAACAGAATGTTCCTTGGGTTACCCTTTACCTAAATTGTTCAAGAAATTTTGATTGGTCTTTAAATATGGGCGTGGCAGGGCGGGGCCTATATTGAGCCCGAAATCTTTGAACAACATCTCCTCCTGAACTATTGGGCTGATTTCAATGAAACTTTATCAGAATGTTCCTTGAGTGACCCTTTACTTTAATTATTCAAGAAATTTTGATTGTTCCATAAATATGGGCGTGGCAGGGCGGGGCTATTTTGAGCCCGAAATCTTTGAACAACATCTCTTCCTGAACCACTAGCCGATTTCAATGAAACTTTAACAGAATGTTCCTTGGGTGACCCTTTACTTAAATTGTTCAAGAAATTTTGATTGGACTAAAATTATGGGCTTGGCAGGGCGGGGCCTATTTTGAGCCCGAAATTTTTAAAAGACATTTTCTCCTGAACCACTTGGCTGATTTCAATGAAATTTTACCAGAATGTTCCTTGAGTGTCTCTTTTTAAAAATTATTTGCTTAATTTTGATAGGCCTATAAATATGGGCGTGGCAGGGTGGGGCTTATATTGAGGCCAAAATCTTTGAACGATATCTCCTCCGGAACCACTCAGCCAATTTCAATGAAACTTTACCAGAATGTTTCTTTGGTGACTATTTACTTAAATTGTTCAAGAAATTTTGTTTGGTCCATAGATATGGGCATGTCAGGTGGGGCCTATTTTGACCCCGAAATCTTTGAACGACATCTTCTGAACCTTATGTTTTAATAAGATTGGCCAAGGGTTGCAGGTTCATTGTTATTGAGTATTTTGGTGCAATATGGACCAGAACCATTTAATCATTACTTAATAGGTCTAAGGAGATTTTGGAGTGTTAATGTATTCATTTAAAGTAAGCTTTATTTAATGAAAGTCTAAAGATTGTAAAGCCAGTGGAGCGATACAGACCCTCCTGGGCCTCTTGTATCATGAAAAATATCATACAGGATGTTATCACACAGATATTTGTATAGTTATTAGATATAATCCAAGAGTGTTTAATGCCATTATGTAAAACTATCATCAAAAGAGCATTATTTCAAGAGGATAACTTTCAATGTTTGTTGAATGAATTATGGCCCTTTTATGGCTCGGATTTAATTCAATTATCCAGCACTCATTGCTGAGTTAAGGCACCTATATGTGGTGCTTTGTTAATTGACTATTACTAAAGCCAGTCCCTTTTTTGCAAATTGTTTTATTCAATTGAATTTGTGAGTTGGAATTTAATAAATTATGCTTGACAGTTCATTAATGAATGGCTTAGATCAAAACAGTTGTAACTGCCTATAACCATACAAGCAGTTTGATCTTTTGCACTGAGCAAATTGAATGTCTTCTGAGGAAAGTAGTCTTTGTAAATATTTGACTCTTTTATCAAAAACAAATTAAGAATATTAACAATCATGTTTGTTACTGAATCTTGACATATGTTCTTAAAGCCCTGTTCTGCTTGTTTCCCAGTTTTTACTTTCCCGCAAGTTACTACTAAATGAAATATAGTAGAAAAATGGGTGTACTAAGCATTTTATTTTTCCCTACCATATTTTCTAACGCATGTTATAGTTTCATTTTGGATTGAACCCGGAACCTTGTTCAATTTTTGCAAGTCTGAATCCAGACAATGTGGAAAAGGCTAAATGACACTATTTTAATTTTGCAGGTACATGTTTGAAGGAGGAACCAACTTTGCATTTTGGAATGGTAAGTTATGCCTGTGTTGTTTAAATAATAAATTTTCATGCTGAGTAAAACCAAGGAAAAACTGTATTAAAATCAAAGTGTTGAATTTGTGTAGACTAGAGTCAGTATCTTTTGGTATAAATGTTTACTTTAAAAGAGTTACTAAACTATCAAGGGTGAAATTTCTAAATCTACTTTTGTACAGATTATTGTCATCATGAATTTTTCATTCGCTATACCAACAGGTGTATTGCACCTTTAATATATGTGGCGCTTGTAGTTTTCATATTTATGAAATGAGCCTGTGCGTGACATTTCCAACAATTTCAAATGTGTGCATAGCAAAATTCATGCCAGCCTGTGCAGATGCACAGCCTGACAAGAACCTTCACTTTGCGATATATTGAAATATAAGATCTTAATCCATCTTTGTGCAGTCAGCATATATTATAAATGCACTGTGTCGTTATCAATGTTACCTAACATTCGTACCTCGGGCAGATTTGAAATTGTTGGAAATGTCATGCATTGTTGATGTGTCCATAAAAGAAGTCTGATGGAGGTGCGTTATATGCACAAGGTAAATTTCCTAATCCCAAGGACTAAAAACTAACTTAGAGCAAATCATTAATCTAAGCATTGAATTAACACAATAGCTTAACATTTGGTATGATTAAGTTCTGTTAACTCTCCTTTGAAACTATGGTGACATCGATTTGGTGGGATGTCTATTAGAGGCTATAAGTTTTCCGAAAAATCATGAAAAAAATGGTCGGTCTTGACCCCCAAAGAAGGGAATTGGGTTATATTAGAGCATGGTGCTCTATTAAAACTTTATAGTAACATAACAATGAAGTAAGGGTTAGTTTTGGTTAACCATGTGGTCAGTGTTGAATTTTTAGTCTTTTATACTTCTCATGCTGTTTCATGTGATTTACACAAAGCTTTCCTAGATAATATAGACTCAGATCAGCCTGCATTGACATACAGGCAGATCTTAGTCTACACTGTATCTTTCTTCTTAATTGTAGGAAGACCTTAACACTTGTCATGCTGAATAAAAACCTCAGCAAAATTTTCATTAAAATAAAAGTACTGAAAGCACTAAATGCCCTATTTGTCAGACAGTTTTTATTTTGGAAATATAAATCTTAAACATTTATGGATCAAAAATCGATATCAGGTGGTATAGATTAGATCAGGTTGCATGTATATGCAAGCTGATCTTTGTCTACACCTCCTGCCAAGGAAAGGAGTCTCAGGTTAAGTTTGACAAAGGTCAAGGCAGATTGATTGAATTTAGCCAAAAAAACACAAGTTGTTCGAAACAAAATTTAAACTTAGTAGGCTAAAAGTTACTAGAAATGGCTGTTTTGTTTGAATAATTAATTTAAAATATTAAGGTTCAACTTTACATAGGGGCAGAATATAATCCGTATCAGGCAATTCCTACAAGTTATGATTATGATGCACCATTATCAGAGGCAGGGGACATTACTGATAAATACATCCTAATAAGGGAAGTAATCATAAAGGTAATACACTTGCATGGTAGAGTGTTGAATGTTATATTACCTTATAGTAGTCTGGAATGAATACCCATGTAAAAAAGGGTTAACTCCATAATGTATTATAATATTTACCTGGCATTTGTATGCTACAATATTATTTAACCTAAACATGCTGCCTTTTTACCTACTTAGAGAAATTTATTAAAAATAGGGACAAATCAGCGGTTCAGTGCAAAATGGATTTATCTGCCCAATAGATGTTTATTTTCTAGTACATCATCAAGAAAAAGAAATATGAAATTACAGACCAGCATGAACTAGCTCATGCACTGTCTTTCATTCAATGCAATTTTCTCATTGATATGAGACAAACAATATACATAAAAATTGTGCTATATTTGTAGTGACCTTCATCACATATCTGAAAAAAAACATTGAATGAGACATGTATTGTTTGTTTGTTTGAATGGGGTTTTACGCCGCTTTCAGCATTTTTTCAGTTATAACGTGGCGGCTGGAGCACCTAAAAATGGAATCCTGGTATTTCTCACACCAGTACTACCATTACATTATTTCCTAGCCTCCAGCTGTTATCTCACATAGGTTTATGATTATCAGGTCTATGATTATCGACCCATTGGTGAGAGACAAGAAGTCGGAAAGAATGAGTGCCGCCGTCTGGGATTGAACCGGAGACCTCTAGATTGACAGTCCGACACGCTACCAAATGCTCTATGATGACAGCAAGACATGTATTGATTCAAACTCATAAACAAGGATCTATATCATAACTTCATTGTTGTGCTAATAATGCATGTGTTTTACCTGCCCAGGTGCTAACTACCCATATGGTCCTGTACCCACTAGCTATGACTATGACGCCCCTTTAACTGAGGCAGGGGACATAACTCCTAAATATATGATGATTAGAAATATCACAGCTAAGGTATGGTTGTCACACTGCAATCCCCTCCTCGTTTTTTCCACACACTTCTGCATGAAATTTAAAATCCATGCTTCATCAAATATCCAGTCACTGATATTAGCAAATCGTTTTCCACCCAGTTATTTACAAGATTGTTAGTTTACTTGGTTAATCTAAATTAAGAATTGTTTAGTATCGAAGTCATTCTTTCAAATAATGTAATATTTCAATCAAAAGTTAGACTTAAGCAGAAACTTTAAAATCAAATATTGGCAAGCGGTTTCAACATAGAGCATATTTTTGATTATCAGTTGGTTTTAATTCATATTTACAATTATCTTAATATGTGCATTTATTTTTCAGCTTGGCTGTTTACAGAGAAAATCCTAGGTATTGTGATCACCTAGGCTTTGTTGCTTTAGCCTTGGCAAGACAAACTTTAACCTTAAACCTCTGTTGTTATTAAATATTTCATCATGAAGCTTATCATATGTGTTCACCATCACAAGAGCTATCCAGACTAATAATGATGCATAACTCTGGAAGAATATGAGAAAGATTTATGCCCCTTTTTCAACTTAGAATTTTTTGCATTATCCAACACCTTCAGCTGAGCATTTGGATCTGTGTGTTGTGCTTTTGTTAAATGAAATAAGTTTTATTAATCCTACATAATATGAGCCTGTGCATGACATTTCCAACAATTTGAAATATTGGTGAGGAACAAACATTGGGTAGGGTAGACAGCCACATACTGTAAATATAAAGTAACCTGATGGTCTACAGATACTTTGAGACTTAAGCTATCTTCTAAACGCATGGTGAAGACTCTGGTCAGACAGTGCAGATACACAGGCTGGTCAGAGTCTTTTCTATGCGCATATTTGAAATTGTTGGAAATCTCACGCACAGGCTCATATATTAAACAGTTTTCAAAGATGGGCATCAAAAAGACTTTAAGATGCTACAAGCAAAGTTAATATACTTAAGGTAGTGGAACCGTAATATTTCCCCAACGATTTGCATGAATTGATCTTTAACAGTGTTAACCGAGGTTTCATAATGATTTTCAATAGGAATTTTTGGTCAATGTTGTGAAAGATCATGAGTTCCAAAATGTTGTGGAACTGTTATGGGTCTACTACCTTAACCCTTCTCATGCTGTTTAGGGCATAATCCTACACTACCTAAAGCTTTGGCAGACAGCAAAGACCAAGATAAGCCTACACAAATTTGCAGTCTGATCTTATTCTCAATTACCTGATTTTTGCTTATTTTCTTGACAGAAAATTTGAAATGATTTAATTCTAGTTGATTCTTCCAGATTGGCTGAAAAATTGCTTTTATTTCTCAATCAAATTAATTTTGATTAAGCAGCTATTTTGTGAGCTTCCACAAAAACTAGTTCCATAAGAAAACTGCCCCTATGTTGCCAAATCTTAACATGTTTGCTTCATGATATTAAATTATAAGATATGGTGATGATGTTTGTTGGTTTCATAGAATAGCTTTGCGTTTTCATACAGTGTGGTAAGGTTTTTAGTTTCATATCTCAATGAAATATATAAATACTCTCTTCATCTCTTAAATGCATATAGGTTGAAATGCCCAACATATTGTTTATTAGCTTATTATAAAATTTTAGTTCAGTAGGATATGGGTTTATGCACAAGTAGATGATATCTAGAATAAGCACTTTTCTTCAGCATATACCATCGCAAAATTTTATTTTTGAAGCAATCAAAATAAATTTGGTATCATTGGCTGTCAGAATTCAATCTACATATGGTTATGTCAATTTAATAAAGTTATGGAACATAGTGCGAGCGCATATGTCATATAAAATGCCATGGAAACGAGTACCCGGCGCAGCAGATAAAATAATCCATATATTTGGTCTTGGTTTGTTCATATTCATTCTTTTCTAACTGTTGAAGCATTTGAAAATTAATTGCGCTGCTGGAATTAAGTTTACAAATGCCTTGTCTTAATTTGAAGTAATTTGATCGTAGAGTTTTACGATAAGGTTCGTAAATATGTGGCGGGGTAAGTGTTTCGGAACGTTTTAGACAACGTCAACTGAATGCTCAGAATTATGATCTTTAATTACTATATTCGTTATCCACCAAATTAACGAAAGACATAAATCAAACACTTGTTACGCTGAAAGGGAATGGTTCATTCTTCCAAATGCTGACTTTTCATCGGTGAAGACGCTTCCGTGCCCAGTGAGATAGGAGGAAGAACAGACAGAGAGAAACTTGTCAAAGCAACTGTAGGGACGTTAAATGCCGAGTCTCTACAAGATATAGGCGATTAACTAACTTACTGAGATCTTTGATGTCGTACTATTCGATTTTACCTTTATACAAACCATAAAAGCACAGCTTAATTACAGGAACACTGAATTCATCCTTCTTCCATGAATAACAAGTCGTGACCAGCTAAATTACATAACACAAAATGTCTCAATTCTCGACAACGTAGCTAGCGTCATGTCCTGTGTGCTGCCACCTTATACCCATGTACTTTTGTTTTGCGTGTGAAATGAATATACAGCGTTCAACTGCTTTAGGCTTTGGCAAGTTTGATTGTATAAAGTGTCCCATTGATATGAGTATACTTTTTTCACATAGTGATTAATCAGTGATGATTAATTGACCTAATCCGGATAAATATTGAACATCCCTTGTACATAGAATTTAATTTAATTCATGCCATTCAAATTTAGACCTTTGGATTGGCAAAAAATTCAACTATATTCAACAATGAAATTAATCATAAGAATGCAGATATTTTGTAAGTTTGTGCTAAAAGTAGTCCCTTGTAAATCTATCTTATTAATAATAAATCTTCTTATTTTACTTATGATTTAATAAATAAAATTCCACAGGGAATCCATATTACTCAATTTTATTTCCATAAACACTCTTTTTCAAATTTTCGGTCACCTGACCTTCATCAAGAAAAACACAATATAATATAATTAAAAAACTACATCTGCATCTTTCCTCCATTACACTTTGTAGTTTCTTAATTATATTATATTGTGTTTTTCTTGATGAAGGTCAGGTGACCGAAAATTTGAAAAAGACTTCTTATTTTACTTCATGATATTAAACTATAAGATATGAAGAGAGTTTTGGTTGATTCATGTTCATACTGTGTGATTCGATTTTTGGTTTTATTCATCAATGAAATCGACAAATACTTGCATCATCTCATACGTAATGATCTTTTCTAAATGTCCTTTTAGTTCACATCACAATTTTTTGTTTACAAAATATTCATTTTACAGACTTTCAAAGTAGTCTCTTTTTGTGTGATGGATCACAGAGTTTTTCAACTTTTTCAACCCATTTCAGTACAAGCCTTTACCAGACATCCCTATTCCACCAAATACAGTGAAGAAAGCCTACGGGAAAATTATGCTCTCTTTTGTAAGTTTAAGCTTTTGAATAAGGCACCTACAAGTAGAGGGAGGTATATTGGTTTCACCATGTCAGTCTGTCTGTCCATCCGTAGACCTTTTCGTTTCCGGACTCTAACTTGAGAACAAAGTGACCTACAATCATGAAACTTTATGCAAATGTTGCTTATGACCCAAGGAAGTGCCCTATTGGTTTGGGGTCACAAAGGTCAAGGTCACTGTCAATTTTTTCAATTTTCATTTCCGGACTCTATCTCGAGAACCAGGCGACCTAGAATCATGAAACTCTATGAAATGTTGCTTATTACTCAAGGAAATGCCCTATTGTTTTTGGGTCACATAGGTCAAAGATCAAGGTCACAGTCAGCCTTTGTTCAATTTTTGTTTCGGAACCAAGTGACCTTGAATCATGAAACTTCATGCAAATGCTGCATATGACCTTAATATTTGTTATTTTGTTAAATGTTATAAATGAGTTAACATTTTTGGTTAATTCACATGCTTTGTGGTGAGTTCATCAAATGATAGTCTACTGATATTTATAATTAATCTATGGAAAAGCATTTAAGATAAAGATGGTTTAATATTAGTTTGCCTTTAATATGTTAATAAAATTTTAACGTCACACCATTTTAAGAACTAAACTGTTGCAAAAGCATATAGATATAACCCGAGGGGTAAGGCCCTATCAACATTGAGAAAATGTAATTTCATCCATTTTTACACATTTCCATTTTTTGATGCCCCTATTACTGAAGAAAAAAGAATCAGTAAAAAATGTGCAAAGGCATAACTAGACTTTTGAAATTCATACACACTAAGACTGCAACCAACATAAAATATATAGGATAAAGGCTATTTGTGGACTTTGACAAAATATGCATGTCCTCCGTCCACTCCTCTTTTCTTTGACTTGAGCATTGGTGAATAATCAAAATATTGTAACTACAGCTTGAATAAGTTGTAGTTTCAATGTTATGATCATTCATCAACAACATTTTTGGAAAGAGGATTTATTTCTATTACGCACTTGTGTAAAGTGCTAAATGGTGGATACCCCCTTGATGTGGTAATAGATCTTTTCTTTAAGCTAAAGGTCATAAATACATTTTTTACTGCAGATTGAGACTGTACAATCCTATGTTGAAGGCTCATCCAGCAAGACGTCAGAATATCCAGTAAATATGGAGAAAATGAATCATGTAGGTACAGTAAAATGTGTGTTAAGCGACCATTTTCGGGACCCCCAAAAAGTTGTCATTAGAGAGAATGGTTGCTTTTTGATTGAATATGTATTTTATTTGGAATTTTCTTGATTATGCTATGTTGTGTAGATGATTCTGTCGAGTTTTATTAACATTGCGTTCCTTTACAGTATTTCTAGACCAAAAATATCTACTTTATAAGATATTTTGATGTAAAGAGGATTTAGAAAATGATTTTTATATAAAATGGTTGCTTAGAAAATGTGGTCCCTTGTGCAAGATAGTCTGTACTTTATCATTTTTGACCTGGCATTTTCTTTTTTTTCTTTTGAAAACCCGGGATAGAGCTATAGCCTTGGATTCATTGTTGTAGTTGTCCTTGTGGAGTGAAAAAAATGACAATTTGTGATATCTCTGAAATTACTGCAGACATTCACCTGAAACTTGTCACTCTTGTTTAAAACCTATGCTATTATGGGAGATAACTCTAAAAGATTCTTGTCCCTCTTAAGAGAAGTATATTTGATCTGTTCTCTAGGGAAAATCTGCCTAAATGTCATTGATATTGATGATAGACTTACAATTCAGTTTTTAAAAAATGCAATATTTGTTAAATTGAGAAAAAGGGAGAAAAGCAATTTCTCCCTTGTTCTTAACATTTTCTTCAATATGTTGCAGCATTTGTTAAATTTCAACGCACATTGAATCAAGTTTCTTTGATTATAAGATAGCGTAGAAATCTTCAAAAGAAAAAAATGTATTTTGCTTTATAATTTCAGTACTATGGTTTTATATTGTATGAAACAATCCTCAAACAAGATGTTACTGGTGGGAAATTGGATTTGAGTGGTGTTAGAGACAGGGCCTATATTAGCATTGGACCAAAAGGTTCTCAAGTATGTTTTAACCCTTTGCTGTTTAATCCCTGCTTTTACTTGTTGTGATTTTATGTATGAGAAAACATTGTGAAAAAAGAAGAAATTGCTTCTGACAAGCAATTTCTTCCTTTTCCACACTATTTTCTACCCTACAGAATTGTTATTTTTCAAATTAAATCCACTTTAAATTTTCGTCTGCAAAACGTTTGAATTTGGACTGGTCCAAAATTTTGTAAAACAGGAAAGTGTTAAGTGTTATAACAAAAGAAAAAATTTAAACACCAACTATACAGTTTTTGAATTTATGTAGAAGATTTTTCACTCTGCTGTTTTAGATAGAAATCCAAAGAATTGCTATTTGCCTTTGGTAAAGTAAGTGTCTTCTCATTCCAAAAAACTTCTATAAAATTGCAGGTGTAACCAAGCCTAGTTCAGTTGTTAGGTAAGTGGACTCATAATCAGATGGAAAGTGATGGATTAATCTGCTGAAGTTCACTTCTTGCATTTTTGAGAAATTCAAAATCCTAACTCCAAATTCGCTGCAAACTGTTCTCGCAAACAGTTTGCAGCAATGATGAAGTAGTTAAATTTATATATGTGAGCTGTTTAGCAAAATAGAACCATGTTAGGAGGGTGAACAGTTTCAACTTGGGGAGGGACTACACTATCTGGGTAGGCTGGCTGGATTTAAAACTTTTCCAGTTTATGAATTTTCGGAATTTAGAATGAATATTCCTTAACCATATAGCGATGTTTTTTGTGTTGAACCTCTGGGTAACGTCTGCTGAATGATCTGACCTCTTATCTCAATATTCGCTTTATACTGTACCAAGATGGTATCTTTTCATGTTTGGGATGGCATTTGAATTATTTACAGTTAGCTTCTTTGAGCATGTGCACAAAAATTCATATATCTTTACTAATATTTAATGAAAATGATGCATATAAGTTTAAAAATGGAGTATTTGGCTGCTGTAAACACTATTTCAGGTATAGGGAAGGGACTGGATGATATAATAATAATTAATTCTTGGTATATTTTCTTCCACCAGTATTTTCACACTTATATGCAGTGTATGCTTTGATGAGAATGCACATATTCAGGCTGATCTTAGTCTATACTGTATGCTAAAGCCTTATGTAGGCCTACAGCAGAAAATACTTAGATAAGCATGGGAAGGGTTAGTAATGACTCAAAATAGCTGTTTACAGTTTGGATGAAACTTAAACATTTTTTTTTTCAAAGTTCATCTTCTTGCAAACTTCCTGCTAAGTGCATGATCTAACTAATGACAAAATGTGTTCTCGCAAACTTACTGCAAACTTCCTGTTTGCGAATTGTTTGCAGGAGCATATTTCTTTTATCTAAGGAGTTTGCAGAATGTTTGCAGCAAATGGATTTTCTGCTGCAAGCACATGATAAGTTGCTGCTAACTGTTCTTGCAAACAGATTAGTCTGCGGCAAATTTGCAGCAAATTTGCTGCAAATTTGCAGTAAACTTTGTATTTATGTAAGGGTGATGATATAAGTTGATAAAAAACAACAACGAAATAATCAGGGTCAAGGGCATTAAGTATGTTTTGGGAATTAGGTTGTGTGTTATGTCTTAACTCTCATCATGCTGATCCTGAAAAATTCCTGCAATAGAGATATAGACAAGGATCAGCCTGCACATGATGTGCAGCCTGATCTTAGTCTTTACCGCCTGATTTTCCTGTTTAAACGAGAAAGCTTTAAATCATATACTCACAAGAAATACTGACTCACAATTAGTATATCTAGTGCTTTCAGCACTTTGATTTTAATGCAATTTTGCCAAAGATTTTCTCATCACCTGATAAGGGTTATGGCTTTTGATTTGAAAAACTTTAAGTAGAATATTATTTGTCTGGTCTTTCTTCTGTTAGTCATAACTGCCTTACATTTTGCTTGGATTAGCCAAAAGATGTCTTAGCAGACTTATTTTGATGGCCAGTTTGTAGTATGAAAACTTTGAAAACACAATAACCTCTAAGCTAGATGTTAAACTCGGGAGTATTTACTTTCATTTAGACTTAAAAGATATGTATCTTCTTCAACTAATCATTCAGAAATCCATTGGAGTTGTAGAGAGGGAAACAAAGACCACAGTATTAGATATATCTGGTAAAGAAGGAGACATGTTGTCTATACTAGTGGAGAATCAAGGACGTATTAACTATGGATCACAGATCAACAACAATAAAAAGGTAAAATTTGAGACTCTACTGCTGTTGTAAAGGGTAGGATGATCATTTAGAGAGCTTTTATTTAGACAGAGGAGTTATAGACGGAGAGACAAAGACCACGGCATTAGTTATATTGGTTAAAATAAGAGACATCATAACCTTAACCTATAATGTCCAAGGGCATGCCTACCAATCAAGCACAGTACACATATGTTTAATGAAAATGATAAAAATGTTTTTGTCATTCTTGAATGATCATAACATCATAACCACAGCTTAATCAAGCTATATTTATGATGTTGTTGTCATACACAGAGGATATATCATCCAACATTTGTCTCCCATCAATGGGTGGACAATCCTTAACCTAAGTGGGATAGCAACTGGAGGCTAACAAAGAATTAAATGGTAGTATCAGTGTGAGAAATACCAGGGGCCATTTTACTAAACATCTTACGATCATTTTTTGGGTAAGTAAAAAATTAAGTTTCTTCTACAGTAGTAACTAAATATGGAAATCTTCTGTGCATCATATCATTGGAATCGTCTTCTTAAGACGATTCCAATGAGAAGCTGCAATGCAGAATCTAACAATGAATGAAAACACCAGGTACGATTTTAGATTTTGACTTACGATTAATTTTTTCCTTAGATGTTTTGTAAAAAAGGCCCCAGGAGTCCATAGTTAGGAGATCCAGCCACCATTATGGGACTGAAAAGTTATTAAAAGTAGCATTTAAACCCATTCAATCATTGATTGCATGGTTAAAAAAAACTTTTAATCTATCTACTTTTGAATAACTCGGAGGATTTTAATTATTAGGTACAAAAGAAAAATGACAAAATTGAGCTATACATGTCTACTTAAGGATGTATCTTATGTTTAACAAAGCAGTTGAGAAGATTTTCAAGGCTGCAAAATCACACATTTTAAAAAAGATATTTCACATATGAATTTTGTAAGCATATTTTCCCCATTTCTTACACAGAATTTTATTGCAGCATTGCACTGCTGAGAAGGGCTTTCTGTAATATATATCTCCAATGAAAAAGTTGGTGCAGACTGTTAAAAAGATTTTGTTTTTTTCCCTCAGATTTTTCAGTAAAGGAAATAGTTATAGTCTGTGTCCATTCTTCCAACATTAAATCTGTCTAAAGTGTATCTCCTAAAGTGAAAATGCTATCAACATAAAACTTCATAGGTGGATAGGTCTCATGGAGAAGAAGTCCAGTGCACAAGAACCTCAACTCTTGCTTGCATTATTTTGGAGTTATTGACCTTTGTTATTTTTAAGTCTAAGATTTTGTCTGCAGTATGTCTCTGAAAGTATAAAAGCTATCAATTTCATAGGTGGCTAGATCTCATTGAGAAATACAGCGCCTAAGAACGCTAATTATACCCCCACCTACGAAGTAGAGGGGGGTATATTGGTTTCACCATGTCTGTCTGTCTGTCCGTCCATCCATCCGTCTGTCCATAGACCTTTTCGTTTTCGGACTCTAACTCAAGAACCAAGTGACCTACAATCATGAAACTTTACACAAATGTTCCTTATGACCCAAGGAAGTGCCCTATTGTTT
The DNA here is from genome assembly GCA_948146395.1 of Fragum whitleyi. Taxonomy (NCBI): domain Eukaryota; kingdom Metazoa; phylum Mollusca; class Bivalvia; order Cardiida; family Cardiidae; genus Fragum; species Fragum whitleyi. The sequence continues at coordinate 65,002,141 of OX411549.1, read as the reverse complement.
TTGGGTCAAGGGGTCAAAGGTCAAGGTCACAGTCAGCCTTAGTTCAATTTTGTTTCCAGACTCTATTTTGAGATCCAAGTGACCTACAATCATGAAATTTTATATAAATGTTTCTTATGACCCAAGGAAGTACCCTATAGTTTTTGGGTCACAAATTCAAGGTCAAAGGTCAAGGTCACAGTCAGCCTTTGATCAATTTTCGTTTCCGGACTCTTACTCTAGAACCAAGTGACCCACAATCATGAAACTTTATTGAAATGTTACTTATGATCCAAGAAAGTGCCCTATTGCGTTTGGGTCACATAGGTCAAAGGTCAAGGTCAATTTTTGTTCAATTTTCGTTTCCAGACTCTAACTCATGAATCAAGTGACCTAGAATCATGAAACTTTATGCAAATGTTGCTTATGACCCAAGAAAGTGCCCTATTGTTTTTGGGTCACATAGGTCAAAGGTCAAGGTCAGTCAATTTTTGTTCAATTTTCGTTTCCAGACTCTACCTCAAAAACCAAGGGACCTTGAATCATGAAACTTAATGGAAATTATCCTGATGACCCAAGGAAGTGCTCCATTATTTTTGGGTCACATAGGTCAAGGTCACAGTCTTTTTTTTTTTCAATGTTCATTTCTGGACTCTAACTCAAAAAACCAAGTGACCTTGCATCATGAGACTTTATGCAAATGCTGCATATGACCTCAATATTTATTACAAACACATCCTGCACTAATAGCACTTGCATTCTGACAAAGTGCTTGTGGGGGGTATAAGTCTGCTCTGCGACAGTTCTAGTTCTATCTGACTTCAGTTTACTATCATTTAGACTGTATAGTGGGGTTGGCCATGTTGGACATGACTCTTATTTGTCTCTTACACATCTTATTTTTCAGGGACTGATATCTAATGTGACTCTAGATGGTAAAATACTGACCAACTGGGTCAACATTCCTGTACAAGTTGATAAAATCAGCAAGCATGTTAGATCAAGATCATGGCTCAGATTTATACAAGAAGGTGTCTACACTCTGCCTGGTATTTATAAAGGTCAACTAAACATCACTGGACAACCCGAGGATACCTATCTGGACATGTCTAAATGGACAAAGGTAAATGAAAAGTCTTTATTCTGCTTATTTGGCCAGTGCTTGACATTTCCAACAATTTCACATGTGGGCAAAGCAAAGCTTCTGGTCAGTCTGTGCATCCGCACAGCCTGACCAGAGTCTAAGCTTTACGCCTTAAAGAAAGATAAGGTTTCAAAGTATCATTAGACAAGCATGTAAACATCTAAATAAACTTTGCAGCTGTCTATGATTCTAAATGAAGGCCCATAAGGCATACATCAAATTTTTGGAAATGTCACACACAGGCTCAATTGTTGTTGAATAATCATCAATAAGGTAGGCAATATTGAGACAGATCACACTTTTCTTTTCAAAATAACTTTTATGCTCCATAATTTGGTATTAACTGCAGCATATCTACAATATAAAAGAATGGATTGCAAAATAACTTGGAGCAGTTCTCCTTATTGAGTTCTAGTGGCATGTAGATAATTTGGGGAAATGTCAAAGGTGAAGGTTACAGCTGATTGTCAAATTATGAAACTGTTCTAGTATAAAGAAAATCTTCTACATTCTTATTTTGATTTCGAAATGATTATACACGGTTATTCCACTTGATTAGTACTGGCCTCATCAACAAAGATTGGGTAGATAGCATTTTTTGTGGGTAAATCCTTGTTTGTGACACATAGGATATGACAAAATGTAATTGTGTCTTGTCATGCAAAAAGGGACCATCCAGGAAATCAATAAATTAAATATTTGAAGAAGAATTTGGTTTCAGTACATTTCAACCAGGGGTCAGTTGTCAAAAATTCTGTCACAGTTAGAATGAACTTATAGAATCAGAAATCAGGGTCAAAATGTGCACAGTCTGACTGGGGTTGACACTTTACATACTAACCAGATGGTTCCTTTTCACATGACAAGTCACAAATTTATTTTTGGCATTTACAATCCCTTCCATTTTATAAATCTCGTTTGTTTCAGTGAAAGATCGATTTATATTCATTGAGTGAACAACAAAAGCTATATTTTCACAAACAAGTGGTGGAGCCACGAGTGAAAATATAGCTTTTGTTGTTCATGAAATGAAATATTAATCAATCTTACTTAAAAAACAAATGATTATTCTATTTCATAATTGAAACAATGAGACAAAATGTGAAATTTTTAGGACATATTTTTGTAAAGCGCGTCATTTTGCATGTGATTATTATGCAACGTTTATTGTGAGGTCACTTATTTCGCCCTGCATAGATGACATCAGATAGAAAGAAATGCACAAAAGCAGGATATAAAGTATTGATAATTTCACTGCTGTTGCATCATTCTCTATTTCTTTATTTCATTTAGGGCCAATTATTTATAAATGGACAGAACATGGGAAGATATTGGCCAAATAAGGGGCCACAAGTGCGTCTTTACATTCCAAAATTCTCCCTACAACAAGGATTGAATGATGTCATCCTTTTGGAGCTGGAAGGGTCTCCTTGCAGTGTTCAAGCATCATGTTACATAGAATTTATGGATACACCTCTCATCAACGCCAATGTCACCTTCGTGGATCAGGAAGATAACTCTGAATCGGAAGGAATTCTAGTGTGGTTGTTAGGGGTTGTAGTACAAATTTGGCAGTATATTTTATACAGTGTGTAGTTCAATGTACTGATATCAATGCCAAGTAATATACATCAGGGCCCAAGGTTATAATACTTTTTTTTGTGCTCATCTGAGACTTTTCTCAAATCTGGAATTCAAATAAATGAATGAACATAAAAGATGATATTAATTAGTTACCAGAGGACAAGATGTTTAAAAAAATCAATTTTTTTGTGCTCTGCAGAGAATTTCCTCAAATTTTAACTGGAGATTAAAGCTGTAATTTTGTTGTAATACTTTAAGAAATATATGAACAAAAAGATATATTAATAAGTTGTTTTGAATAACTAATGATTATCATTTTATATATTCATACATGTATTTAAAATCTAAGTTTGATCAATTTTCAGTTTTGAATGAGAAAGGTTTTATTATCTCAAACCCTGGACTAAAGTTTTGGAATTATTGTCTCTTAGTCATAAAAGTATTACAGTATCATTGAAACGGAAAGGTAGTAAAGAAAAATAAATTGTGCCTTAAAATTACAAACAAGTTAGAAAGATTAGCATGCTTGTGTGTTGAAAATTGATTTTTTTTACAATCATGATTTGGATTTGGTATAACACATGGTATTTTTATATGCCTGTCAAAAGACGAAATTTTTTATGTGAACACCTGTGGCCTGTGAGCCATCAAAAGAGCAACCTATACTCTCAAAGGGGATAACTCTAGATGCATTTTGTACAAATTATGCCCCTTTTTGGACTTAGATTTTTTATCCACTATCCAGCACCCAACAGCCGAATGTATGCACCCCTTTGATGGTGCTCTTGTCAAGTTATGACCCTTTCTTGGTTTTCATAAATGGAGATCCACCGGTGTAATGGGCGTATCTTATGACAATTTGTGGCCTTGCTGCTCATAGAAGCAATTCATGCTTTTAGTGATCTTTTGTGATCCTTAAATGTCTTTCTGACCTGGTCCACTGTCAATGATCACTATTTACTCGTTAGAGTGTTTGTCAGGTCAAATGGATGAAGATATCAAAAATGAAAAGGTCAAAGTGAAATTGCTAGTAAATGTGCTCTGATGCCTTTTGAGATCATAAGGCATTCGGAACATCACCCGGCCATATCTGTAAGTTGCAACGGACCTCAGATGTATATAAGGCAGATGGGTATGTTACAAAAATTGTACATTTTGTTTGGCAGAAACAGTGTAAGAAAAACTAGTGCAGAAACAACCAGTGCTATCTTTAGATTTATATATTTTACAGTAAATAAGGGCTGAAAGATTTTTCAGTCGTTATTTAAGAATTTAAAGATATATACAATATTTTCATGTCAGTGACTTAAGCCAGTAGCATTGGCGATGTCAAATTGCTAACACAATTTTAACTGACATTGTAGAGTTTTCCCATAGTTTTCTCATAGTTTTTCAAAAATAGTCCGTCAATGTACATCCAAGGTTGATCGTGAGGTTGGCCGAGTGGTGTACCGAATGATCATAAGGATGATCCTCAAGTAAAGTCTTGTACAACGCTTGTGTCAGCAACCTACGATCACTTTTGCAATTAGTTTCATTTTTCATCTTGAATAAGGAATTCAAGTGAGCCATCTAAGGCTATCTTGACCCTCTTGTATTTTTTTCTAATCTCAAAAATTATCCGGTGACTTCATGAAATTCATTATTTGATGTGAGGAGAAATTCATAGATTAAATGAATGTTATGATGAAAAATTTGTTGTTTGAACACATTTTAAGGTTGATGATAAGATGGTTGAAATGAATAACATGTATTCATCATAGGCTTTGGTCGTTATTGAAATAGAACTATTGTAACTTTAAAAAGGTTGGTTGTATCTTTTTCGTTATAGATGGTGTGTTGAATATGAATGTTTATTAACAAGAAGAATGGCAATCCATGTGATGTTAGCCTAACACTTTCTACATGTATAATGATTTAAATGGCATTAAAGCAAACCGTTCCTAAAAAGGTATTTTATTGCAGTATTAGTTATTTTCTCAGTGAAAATGGTAATTTATTTATTTTTTTTTTGTTAAACATAAGATAAGCATTTGAGGGCATTATATTATTTTGTAGATATTCTTTTTTTCTTGAAAATATATTTTTCAAAACTCCTAACCTCCCTTAATTCAATATTGGTGAACATGGTGTGTGAACTTCGTAAAATAGAAATTTGAGAAAAAAAATGTTTTGAGTAAAGGTCAACCAGAGGCCACATTTCAAAAATTCTTATACAGCATGGTAGATAAAAGATTTTTAGTCCCCTACCGGCGAAAGCCGAAGGGGACTATAGGTTTGCCCTCCGTCCGTCTGTCTGTCTGTCCATCCGTCAGTCCGTCTGTCTGTCAGTCCAGATTTCAGTTTTCCGGATTTTTTTTCTTAACCCTTGGAGATATTGAGCTGATTTTTGGTATGTGAGTCCGCATCAATGAGTTACAGAACGAGTTCCAGTTTGGTTCCGGTCCATTGATTTTTGTGGAACATACGGATGCTGGGCTTAGAAATTACAAGGAAATTTCAGTTTTCCGGACTTTTTTTCTTAACCCTTGGAGATATTGAGCTGATTTTTGGTATATAAGTCCGCATCAATTAGTAACAGAACGAGTTTGAGTTTGGTTCCGGTCCATTGATATTTGCGAAAGATACGGATGCTGGACTTAAAATATTCCCAGGAAATTTCAGTTTTCCGGACTTTTTTTCTTAACCCTTGGAGATATCAAGCTGATTTTTGGTATGTGGGTCTCCATCAAGTTTGAGTTTGGTTCCTGTCCATTGATTTTTGTGGAAGATACGGATGCTGGTCTTGGAAAATTCCCAGGAAATTTCAGTTTTCTGTACTTTTTTTCTTAATCCTTGGAGATATTGAGCTGATTTTTGGTATGTGAGTCCGCATCAATGAGTTACAGAACAAGTTTGAGTTTGGTTCCGGTCCATTGATTTTTGTGGAAGATACGGATGCTGGACTTAAAAAATTACCAGGAAATTTCAGTTTTCCGGACTTTTTTTCTTAATCCTTGGACATATTCAGCTGATTTTTGGTATGTGAGTCCGCTACAATGAGTTACAGAACAAGTTTGAATTTGGTTCTGGTCCATTGATTTTTGTGGAAGATACGGATGCTGGACTTAGAAAATTTCCAGGAAATTTCAGTTTTCTGGACTTTTTTTCTTAACCCTTGGAGATATTGAGCTGATTTTTGGTATGTGAGTCCGCATCAATGAGTTACAGATTAAGTTCCAATTTGGTTCTGGTTCACTGATCTTTGTGGAAGATACGGATGCTGGACTTAGAAAATTTCCAGGATTTTTTTTTATCCTCAGATATATTGAGCTGATACTTAAAATATGATACAACTAATATTTTGGAGAGGAACTTATACCTTTACCACCAAGATACTGACAAAAGACTGCTCTAGGGATATATATATATAAATCCGGTAGGGGACTTGGTATTGCCATGCAATACTTCGAATGCTTGTTGATCAAGAAAGTTAGTGAAAATGAGGAAAGCTTCAAGCAGTCTGAATATGGTCAATTCTTTACTCAAATGGTCTTCATTGTGTTTTAAAGCAGAAGATGAAGAATATATGACTGGTTAGAAGTTTGGATAAGGTTTTTATGTAAGAGTTATCTATATCGAGGGGTCAGAGCAACACTATTGTAAGTGCCTATAAATATATAGGCACTCACAATAGTGTTGGGCTGACCCTTTGTTATGTAATTTCACTTATTATATGAGCCTGTGCATAATTCCATGTTGGAGCCTTGTATAGACTTATTCATATAAAGTCATTCATAATATACATTTCCACAGAGACCTCTGAATTTTGAATATTAAAAAGAAGAAAATTGATGTCCAGTCTGACAAATACCTATGCTAGAAAGGTTTGTAGAACTGTTGGAAATGTCATATTTATTTGAAGGCTCTTTTATAATGTTTTTCCAACATTGTTGGCCAGTGGGAAGAAGTGCAATATTTTTTATCAATTTACCAGAATCATGTTAATATTTAAGTAGTGATTTTATCATGAAATTCACTTCTTTTGTCTCACTTTTGTGTGTTTGTTAAGGTAGCAATGGACACATGTCGTCATTTTTTTCCGCCCAATGAATTTTTTTCTTGCTCACATATGTTGTAGATTAACATAGTCTAGTCATTATATCAAAATTTGAAGGTACCTTTCCACGCTCGTTTTCATGCTAGAGTTATCTACCCTTGAGTGGTATTGGCCATTTTTCAGTAAAACGTTTATATTCGTCTTAGGTCTAGTATGAACTAAGTACTAGCTTATAGCTTTAAAACACGTACATTTTGATAGACCATATACATGTACACAATGGCTGTTGCCAAGAAAATTTCTCTTTGATCAATTGCATTTGCTTAATTTGCCTTCAAAAATTAAAAATGCACTAATTTTTGTAATTTTACTGGGTAAAATTGCCACAAAAACCTATTTTTTTAAGAAATTTCCCAATGAATTTTTCTTATTTTCCGATATGTTTAAACCCCATATTTTTCCTTCATTTGGTAAAAAATTCAGCATACCTTTCCATGCAAATAAGAAAGTTTTTAGTTATTTTACAGTGACCTCTCCTAATTGAATGACGTTTTTAACGCATTTTTATTGTTAAATTTATGATCCAGTCATTCAATTGATATCAAATGATTAAAAGAAGCTAAGTTATGAAATTTTACCATCATTATTCTACGTTATTTCCATAAGCAGAATCCTACGAAAACCGGTCTTTTGAAACAACGCGAAAAAGAGCCGTAAAATAAACGAAAACCCACTTCCGGTTTATAGAGTCGGGAGGCGGCTGTCCATTGCCACCTTAATCAATTTTCTTCTTTTAAATATTAACCTTAAGAATAACTTGATCACTAACAGGACCAGCCAAATCAGTGTTGAATCCAGAGGGGGTTTGGGAGAGGGGGGGGGGGGGGTTCAACAAACTCCCTCTGTAAACAAACTACTTCAATCAAGTGGCTAAATTCAGTCAAAATTTTGCAACACAAGAAAAACTTCCCACTTTTTGTAGTGTTCAAATCACAGTTACTTGATGTTTTATACATTAAGGATATCTGACTCACAAAATTTGAGCAATAAGTCCAATAGTATCCTTATCTTTATGAATAGGGATACCATTGGAATAATTACTCGAATTCTAGACCAAAATCAAACCTTTTTGCTAAAAACCCTCGGCCTGGATCTGCTGCTGCAAATTTAGCATTTAGGTAAATGACATGCCATTTTCAATGCTGTATTTCTTCTGTTTTTCTTTGTTTTTAGATATGTTTTATTTCTGAGAAAAGTACTGTAGTGTTGGGCAGTAGAAAAGATTATAGAAACATCAGGGATGAATGACAAAATATGAGCCTGTGCGTGACTTTTCCAACAATTACACATGTGGGCAATGTTGAGACTCAGATCAGTCTGTGCCGCCGCACAGTCTGATCAGATTCTTAACCATGCACTAAATATATGGCTACGGATCTAAAGTTGCTATTCACAATCCAAAAATAGTTTTAATGGACTAGGTGATCATGACTGTTCAGGTTACTCAAACACTTACCATCACACACACACATTAACATGCTAGAAATGTCATGCACAGGCTCATATGTCTTTCAACGAGGTAAAGAGGGCCTCTATAACCTCAGGTGTGCAATCCAGGGCCAGGGGCGATCTCTGGTTGCTCTGATGCCCTGATTAGCGGGTGATAACATTTTGGATTTCAAAAAATTGAAAGGAATAAAAGCTAGTCAAATTTTGGGTTGATGAATGATTCAATATTGATAACACTTGTTACCCTCAGTGACTTCTTTTATAGATTTATCCTATTATGTTTATGTATATTTCTCTTTAGGATTTAAGGCATAGGGCTGTCCCATGATGGATAAGAGTATATTTTGAGGGGTATATTGTAAGTGCCTATATATTTATAGGCACTTACAATTGTGTTACACTGACCCCTTGGTTTACATTTATTTGATAAGAGCTAAAATTTGTAGAAAAAAAAATATATTCTGTATATTTAAATAGATTATATTTAAAAGTTTGTGTTATTTGTTTTTTGCCACATTTTTTATTGCTGAAATTGACAAAAAGTGATTTGTCAATGGCTGTCGTTTTGCTGAATCTTGGCATTTATATGATCCATTTTCCAGTAAAATCTACCTAAATGACAATAAAATAGTTAATAGACTTAAAATCAAATTTTGAAAAATACCATATTTCATATATTAAAACAAGAAAAATAATGTTGTTTTCCAAAAAGAAATAATGCTTGGACCTTTTTGTGTTACCATTTTCCAACAAACAGTGATTTTTTTGCACTTAAATTAATTTAAGAGGGAAAACATCAAGAAACTAGAAAGCCATGAATGGCTTGAGTCGCTCCACAGGCTTGAAATTCTTGTAAAGCAATAAAAGTTTTGACTAGACTTTTAGATATTTTGGATTCTACTGATGTTGAAAATCATTTTCAAAGTTTCAGTTATATAACATATAGAGAAATGTCATCCCCCCATAAAATGCATATTTTCATCTGATCACAATATCTTTTTGGTAGACTGATTAAGGGTCACTCAAGGATCATTCCAGTAAAATTTGGTTGATATCAATTGGTTAGATTCTGAGAAAATGATTTCCAAAGTTTCCACTATATAACATATAGAGAAATGACCTACGCCCACTAAATACATAATTTTCATCCAATCACTATAATTTTTGGTAGACTGATAGAGGGTCACTCAATGATTATTCCAGTAAAATTTGGTTGATAACCATTGGTTAGATTCTGAGAAAATGATTTTGAAAGTTTCCACTTTATAACATATAGAGAAATGACCTCCACCCATAAAATACATAATTTTCATCCGATCACTATAATTTTTGGTAGACTGATAAAGGGTCACTCAAGGATCATTCAAGTGAAATTTGGTTGATATCAATCAGTTTCATTCTGAGAAAATTATTTTGAAAGTTTCCACTATATAATATATAGAGAAATGACCTCCACCCATAAAATGCATATTTTCCAACCGATCACAATGATTTTTTGTAGACTGACAAAGGGTCACTCAAGGATTATTCCAGTGAAATTTGATTGATATCCATCCCTTACATTCTGAGAAAATGATTTTCAAAGTTTCCACTATATAACATATAGAGAAATGACCTCCGCCCATAAAATGCATATTTTTCATCCGATCTCAATAATCTTTTGTAGACTGATAAAGGGTCACACAAGGATCATTCATGTAAAATTTCATTGGTATCCATCAATTAGAATCTGAGAAAACTCACTTTTTACCATATTTGGAAATAAGCCACGCCCATTAAATCCATGTTTTTCATTGGATCAAAATTTCTTGAACAACTTTGAAAGAGGGTCACCCAAGGATCATTCCTGTGAAGTTTGGTTGAAATTCATCCAGTAGTTTCTGAGGAGAAGATTTTTAAAGAAAAAGTTTACGACCGGACGCACGGACGGACGCACGACGGACACAACGCCATGACAATAGCCCCAGTGGCTTTCAGCCAGAGGAGCTAAAAAGGAGAAATTATTTGTTTCTCCCCTTTTCTCAAAAATTTCTTAAATATTTTGCAGGCAAATTTTGAATTTCAATGCAAATTGAATTAACATCTGCAAATTCTTTGAAATTTGATTTGTTTAAAATAGTTTGAATTGTAGTTTCTTGGATAGACATATGAAATTTCAAATTGATTTCATTTTGTCAGGTTTTCCTCACAGAATGGATCATTTATATTTTTGAAAAAAGAAACAGAAAGATTAAAACTGTATAGAAACAAAGAAGGATATCTTTTAAACTAATCTCTCAGTGCTACTTATCAAGGGGGTGTTTTGGATTTCAGATCAAAATATTTTAGTAATAATTGCACAAACCCTATGTTGTTGGTAGTCATTGCAGTTGAATTGTTGAGACAATTTCAATGAGTACCCATAACATAGGGTTTCATCGCAAAAACAAAGATTTAAAATTGTTTTTTACTGCTCTTATTGGTATACAATTGATCTCTTTAATTCCTACATTGGAGGGAATTTTCAGATGCTTTAACTTAAATGAAGGTTGTGCAGAGTGCAAGGTGTTATGAACACGGCGGCCAAGTGGTTAGGCCGGTAGCTCATGGATCAAAAGGTCCCGGGTTCAAATGCCGACTGGACCACGGGGATTTTTCAGAGCAAAGAATTTACTCCATGTTGCTCCTCTCCACCCAGGTTTATAAGGGTACCTGTGAGAGTTGTAAGTCAAAGAGCTGTGGCAGCTGAAGGAGCCATATCTTAACAGCCGACCTGCAATTCGGTGAACAAGTTTTAAAGTATAAAGTTGTGTGAATATGTATATCGTAAAAAAAGACTATAAACCAAACTTTAACCATCCTCAAGTCCAAGGTCACAAGCGCAAACAATCAAAGTGACCTTTTCCAGAGCAGGACTTCAATATTTTTGGTCGGATTCAGAATAAATTGACATCCGTCTTCAACTTGACAAGACGTTGTGTATAGGGAAAGATTTGTTTGCCTGTATTCAAAGTTTTGAGGTCATTTACCAAACTTACCTTATTTCAAGGGGTTGGTGCAATACTATTGTAAGTGCCTATAAATATATAGGCACTTACAATAGTATTGCATTGACACCTCAATCTGTTACCTGTAAGTCAAATCATTTTGAAACATTATTAAACTATGAACACAGCATTATATTCACTGTCTCCATTAAGATAAAGTTTCCCCGGATAAGGTCAAATTAACAATTTATTCTACCTTAATATTATGTCTGTGGTAGGGGATTGTAAGATCTTTGAGAGAATCTTGTTTTACATGAAATATAGATGGAATCGCCAACAATCTGTCCAACATTTTAATGAGCTAAATAAAATTACATCTATATGTTTTGTAACTATTTCAGAAAAAAAATAAGAGTTTCTCTCTCTGACTCATATTCAACCAATGAAATGAAAATGGTTTTGTTATAACCCTTTACAGTACCATTGTGTACAGTCCTTTAATACTATACTTTAACAAGAAATTTCCGCTTGTCCTACAATATTTTCTACAATGATAGTTTCATTTCAATTTGCATACTGCCATTTTTGGAAAGCAATTGTGGAATGACTTTATTCAAGATGAGCTGCTTTCAATTTCCCTTACAAGGTGGCAAATTGTCACAAGATACGCCCAATGCAGTAATGGATGCCCAAGTTAGTAGGAAAAACAACAAAGGGAAATAACTGAAAACAAGAGTGCCATCGTCACAAAATACGCCGCCACTTTGCTGCTGTTTCACGAAAATAATTGTAGACACTACTTATTTTTACAGAACCAAATTGAAAATGACCAAGTTTCATTTAAATCAAGACAAAAAGTTAGGAGGAGTTGCCTTCACAAGGCTACAATTTCAATAAGCCCCAGGCACTAAGTTTTAAGGGGGCATAATTCAGGGAAATAAAAGAGCCATAAAATCCTTGATCCATGTACATCTACAAATTATGGTGATGACAGTGACCAAGTTTCATTTAAATAAAGTCAAAAAGTAAGGAGGAGTTGTGTTCAAAAGGCTGCAATTTCAATAAGCCCTAGATACTAAGTTTTAAGGGGGCATAATTTAGGGTAAAATTAATGAACCATAAAATCCTTAATTCATGCTCATCTACCAATTTCGGTTATAACATCCATCAAGTTTCATTTAGATCAAGCCAGAAACTTAGGAAGAATTGCATTCACAAGGCTGCAATTTCAATAAGCCCCAGAGACTAAATTTTAAGGGGGCATAACTGAGGCAATAAGCCCAAGATACTAAGTTTTTAAGGGGCATAACTCAGGCAAAAATCAACAAACCATAAAATTCTTCCTTCATGCACATCTACCAATTGAGGTGATAACATTGACCAAGTTTCAAGAAGATCCAGCCAGAAACTAAGGAGGAGTTCCATTGACAAGAAAAGTGGACCCAGAGACTAAGTTATCAAGGGGCATAACTCAGGCAAAAATCAACGAACCATAAAATCTTTCTTTCATGCACATCTACCAATTGAGGTGATAACATTGACCAAGTTTCAAGAAGATCCAGCCAGAAACTTATGAGGATTTGCGTTGACAAGAAAAGTGGACCCAGAGACTAAGTTATCAAGGGGCATAACTCAGGCAAAAATCAAGGAACCATAAAATCATTCCTTCATGCACATCTACCAATTGAGGTGATAACATTGACCAAGTTTCAAGAAGATCCAGCCAGAAGTTTAGGAGGAGTCGCGTTGACAAGAAAAGTGGACGGACGTAGAGACAGATGGACAGACGGACGGACAGACGGAGAAGATGATGCCAATATAAGTCCGCCTCAGGCGGCGTATAAAAAATTAAGCTACCTAGGGTTACGGTTCTTGTTTACTGCACTGTTTACTGCAAAGCTTCAAATCAATCAAAAAAGGGTCAGAGTTAAGCTACAGACAATGAAGTTGACATTGCCAGGCAAAATGGGTGATCACATAACAGATCCAGTCTTTCAAAGGGTGTATTATAAATAAAACTGGAAAGAGTAAAGCAGTTCTATGCTTTCCAGATACAGAAATGTGTTGTAAATGATACCCTGCTTTGCCTGCATGTACACATGCAAAGCAGGGTATCATTTACAACACATTTTGCAAACATTTTCATCCTGAATGCAGGGCAAGAGTTTGTACAGTAAGAATGGGTCTTTACAGTTGTTATCGTTCATTCAGGGCATATGCACATTTCAGACGGTCTGGGTCGACAGTTGTTCCCAGCAACAACACAACTCCCACAACAGTTGCCGGCAGTTACAGCTGAACAACACTGTAGTAACGCTAGTTTTCCTGAGGTACCAGGGCAAGGATCAGTACAGGATGCTGCGCTTGCAGAAACCAAAAATTGAGGTCTTGTTGAACAGATATCGTTTTTCAAGACGCAAGACCCTCGATGACAAATCTGTATAAGCGAGAAAATAAATTTCATAAGATGGTGACAAAAACCTTGTAACTACAGTTACAATATATTTGTCTACCAAGGATGAAATGTCATCTGTTAAAAAGATATACCTAAAGCTACATGAAATAATTATTTGAGCCTGTGCATGAGTCTTCCAACAATTTCAAATATGTGCAAGGCAAAGACTCGATAAGAGCTTAAAGTATCTGTAGGCCATCAGGTAACTTTATATTTACAGTATGTGGCTGTCAACGCTACTTAGTGTTTGCACCTCAAGAACATTTGGAAATATCACGCTCAGGCTCATTTGATAAAGATATTAGCACCAACAGAGGTCAGGGTGGCGTACAGAAAATAAAAATATAGAAAGGTAGAATTAAATTTCTTTCTTTAATGCTTTTCAGTGGTTTATCAAGGAATATTAGTAGATTATCATTTTGATACACTCACTGCCTAACCAGTGAAATTATCAAAAACTTAAACTCGGTTTTCATTCATTTCACCCTCTTTGACATCATTTAAGCAGAACCAAACTAGTGATGTCACGATGAACATTGCATAGCAATCACATGCAAAATGCCGACTTTAAGAAAATTTTCACATTTTGTCTCATTTGTGTTTTAAAGAAATGGAATAATTTTTTTCTTAGGAAGATTGCTTGTTTTCTATTTCATTTCATTAACAGAAAAAGTTATGTTTTTCTGAAAATATAGCTTGTGTGTTCACTCAATGAAATATCTTACACCAAAACAAATGATTATCAACTAAATACCCAGAGAATCTGCTGCCAAAAGTGAGTTTGTACCCGAGCCAATGTGTGAAGCCCAAAATTTTCTTTGTTGATCATTTTTTCACTTGACAAATTGATCAACAAGAGCACCACAAGAGGGTGCCAACGCTCGGCTTTTTATTATTTCTAAGGCAAATGCAAATACATGAACTTGGTACCTACAGAAAGGTCTTGTCCCAAGCAATGATCATGTGAAATATGAAGGCTCTTTGATTTACTATTCTAAAGTTATGACCAAGGTTATATTTTTTTTATAGAAACTTGACCTTGAATAATGACCTTGACCTTGACTGTTGACCTCGAACTTGGTACCTACAGAAAGGTCTTGTCCCAAGCAATGATCATGTAAAATATGAAGGCTTTATGACTTATCATCCAAAAACTATGACCAAGGTTAAAGTTTGTCACACCAACGCCAACAACAACAAAAACGCCAACAACAACAAAAACGCGAATCTGTTCATACATTAACTTGATTCATATCATTCTTGATTAAAATTCAAGGGATCTGTTATCTTTTTAATTTTCAAAGAGTTCCCTGGTCTAGGACTCTTTTTTTGTGAGTGGCAAGTCACAAATTTAATTTGATTGTATAAAAAGTACAGAATGCATTTACTTTTTAAAATACTTATACTTTAAAGATAGCCAAATGTTCCGAGATTTCACTTAGAGATTACCTTAATCTAAGAAAAAACATCAAGCTTGTAAGATATAGATGTAACTGATTGCACGCCTTCATTATTAAAAAAAATCAAGTTTAAGCAACCAAAGAGGTTTAAAGTTTTTTTGAGGCTGAAACTTATGAAAAGTGTACTGAGATTCTCAAAATTGCCATATGAAGAGTCTTGAAAGCAAGGTTAAAAGCCATGAACCGTCTCACACCAGTAGCCTACAGCAACATTATTCCATCTGAGCCACAAGCATTGACATTGACTTTTGATAAAACTCAGAAGCAAGTTAGCCCAAAAGGGAATCAAACTTGAGACCCCAGCATTTAGAGCCCCTGTCTATACTGACTGAGCTTTATAAAGCAGGCTAAACCATAGCCCTTGTCATGCTGAATCAGAAATACAGGCAGAGGGTATAGACTCAGATCAGACTGTACATATGTGCAGTCTTATCTTAGCCTATAGACTGCCTAATTTTCTTATAAGAAACAGATTTATAAGTGAAGGGTTTTCATTTTTCTTATTTGAAAATAAATTCTGACTCATTTTGGGTTCATCCAATTCTTTCAGCACTTTGATTTTAATGTAATTTTTCTAAGGTTTTTATTAAGCATGATAAGGGTTATGGTATTGGACCCATAATAATTCAGTAATCTTTCAGAAGTCTTGTAAATAACAGTGTTTACCACTCCGTTAACATTGTTAAAGATCATGAGCTTCAAAATGTTTCAAAAATATTACGGGTCCACTACCTTAAAACCCATAGATATAATCTTACATGATCATCTGACGTGGCTCCGACACAAGCCACACCACCATACACCATAAACAATGTGTCTGTACATGAGGCACCACTGTTTGAACATGTCACTAACTCCGGATACGAACAGGCATTCGCAGGTACCTTGCCACCATTCGTTGTTATTGAGGATGGCTAAATAGTAAATGAAAGGCATCTTTTTTCTCAGCTGACTTATGAAAGAAATAACATATTTGTTATCTAAGTGAAACTATCAATTGTATCTCATTTAACCAATGATAAAATTTTACTTTTTTTCTCCTTTTTTGACTTATATCAGATATATCGAAATTAAATTATAATTTTTGATAAATATACAATGTCAAATGGCTTGTTTAAATGTGTTCATTACCCTTGTAGCTTAATTGTTATGCACTGTGATGCATGTTTCAAATTGTTTAATTTCCTGCAATTTTCAATATGAAAGGAAATGAGGAAGGAATTGTGTTTGTGTATGTTGTTGTTTTATTTGGGTTATTTACAGAAAACAGTATGATCAGTCATGACTATTTGTAGCCTAGCTTTATTAACATTGGTACTTACACTATGACTCTGATAGCTAAAAAAATGCCAGTATCAAAACAAATATGAAATCAGCCCTGTGTTCAGGATGAAAACGTTAGCCAAGTGCTTTCAAAATGATACCTCGCTTTGCACGCATGCACATGTGCAAAGTGGGGTATCATCTCAAAGCGCTCTCAAAACACTTTTACATCCTGAACACAGGGGTGTTTTTTTGGAAATCTTTTTTCTTTAGGAAAACTTGAGTTTATACCTGACATCCAGGTGATATGATAAAAGAAAATGCCTCTGACAATGATATGTGATAATGATTTCACTTGAGTTGTGTTTATCACAATGCACACATTCTGATTGGCTGATAAATTGGTTTCATTGATCAATGAAAACAAGTTTGAGCATGCTGTCATTCTGTACTGTTGCACACAGTGTAGTCCCATGATAAATCTGTCTCATTTTGATGAATTATTTGTATGTTTATGCTTCAAAATATTAATTCATTAGAGTCAAAAAAAGAATATTTCTTGAATTCATGGAGGTATGGAACTGAAAACCTGATCACACTTATTAATGAATCTGCTTTGGTTTTTCATACAGTGTGATTATCAGAGTTTAATTTCGAACATCCATGAATTCAAGAAATTTTCTCTTCCTCTCTTAATTATAAAGTGAACCTCTTGTACAAGACAAATATGTAATGTGATTTTCAAGTAAGAAAAGCTAGAGTTTATACCAGACATGGGGTTGATGTGAGTTCACCAGTTTTTCTTTGACACTGATATGTGATATTAAACAACTCCCCTCTAGTACCAAGACATAGGTTGTCATAGAACTCCTGTTCTGATACACCCAGTGGACAGTTCTCTGTACTGGAAATCGACAACAGACATGATAACAAACAGCAGAGCTAGGGATAGAGGTAAATTTTAGATTTCAATTTCAAATATTTCATCAATACATACACAAACCATGAGTTGAGGGTACTCATTTGAATTGTCTCATTGAGACCATTCAAATGAGTACCCACAACATAGTATTTTGATGAGAAATAAGGAATGTAGATTGGAGTTCCACACTCTTATCTATACCTCTGCAACATTCTGTTATTTTAGAATGTTTTAATCCCTGCCATGCTGAATTTCTTTTTATTTCAAACAAATCTAAATTTCCAATTTTTGAAATATTTATCAACCACCCTGGATTATGTTTTCTCAGAATTTTTTCTGTAGAAGGCAGGCAGTGTCTCTGCAGGCTAATTTATATTCGTTTTTACCTCTGTGATCTTTCATTAAGGCACACCATTTTGACTATGCAGTGCTATAATTATTAAGTACAAAGCAGAATAAAGTGTAGGCTAAATTCATACCGAACATCTGTACAGGATTATATTTGTCAATACGGTCTGTCATAAAGCTTTATGTGCAGAAGGAATACAAAACACTTAACTTACTAATCATATATATCATAATCATCTGTAATTCAATCATACTTTAAATGACATCTTCACCATGCTATATAACTCACAATTTTATGGTATATTTTTTATCATCTGGGTGACCACTGAGCAGAAAAAGGGTTTAAGGTAAGAAAGTTGCGTTTAAATGAGAAAAAAAATCTCGTACTTGATTTTGCTGAGACAAGCTGATCTGAACTTTGACTGGAAAAGAAAAGTAATAAAGCTTGCCAAAGCTCTTTTAATAACATTTTTCTATTCTAGATTTGGTTAAAATCAGGTTGTCTTAAATGAAATCATGACAGATCCTATATATCGGAGATTAAAAGCTTTATATACTTTAGATGGTTCATGATGTATCCAATGCTACAACTTGAGAATCTGTTCCAGGTTAACCTTGAGAACAAGGTTACGTCAAACTGTGTAGGTGACATCAGATTGGTGTTCACAGCACAGCCATTTCCATCGCCATCGTGTCTGGCAGACAATCTAGAATTAAATCATTTAACTCAAATATTGATATAAGAAGAAAGTCAACAGTTTTTATCTCTAAAAGCTCAAAGAGCTCTAGCTATAGTATTAATTCATGATTGTTCATACTTCTGTCCATCTGTTAAAATGTTATTGTTTTAAAATGTATAGCACCCAAAAAGACATTTGTTGTCGGTGGGCAATAAAACATCATTCATTTATAACAATAAATACTCAAACAATTACGGAGGATTTTTATAAGCATCATTGCTTTCAATTCAATCGAAAAACAGGTGCAAACACTTCAACAACAAGGTCTACTAAACACCCATTTAAAGTCATTTATAATTTCCATTTAATTCATTGGCTTTATGCCATAAGCATATTTCGATTCTGCTTCCTGGAAAATTTACCAGTACTCGCGCCGAATGTGTGGGCCAATGAAGGAACCAAGATCGATAGCCGCTCCCGGGAATCGAACTCAGGACCCTTAGGTCAAGAGGCCGACGCTCTACCTCTAGACCACGGCGCGAGTACTGGTAAATTTTCCAGGAAGCAGAATCGAGAGGGATTAATCTAAGTTGTAAGAACTTGTTTCCCAATCGATGTAAAATAAATAGGTTTAAACCATAAGCATATTTGCTTTATATGGCCATTAAAATCGCAGTGTATCATATTAATCAATGGATTCTAAGCATTATGTAAATGTCTGCTTGAGATATTTAAGAATAATACTTCATAATTTTGATATGTAAATCAATGTGAATAATATCTGATTTGCACCTATTGAGTATAGTAACCAAAATAACTATATTCATTAAATGAAAGAAGTAAGAAGATATCTGATTTTATGTGTCATTGAGGGTATAACAAAAAAGAGGCATAAATCTTACAACAAGGTTGCAAATTGTCATAATTTAAGACATGCCCATCAAAGTGCTAGATGCTTACTGGGGGAGTGGTTTAAATTGAAATCTTAAAGTCAACAAAGGGCAATAACTAATATAATAAGCTAGGTAGAGTTATGGTTCTCCATAACATAACACGCCATTATAAGAAAAATATAACTGTCAAGTTTCAAGTAATTATCTTTCTTAACCCTTGTCATGCCAAAAATTGTGTAAACACGTAATTTTCAAGAGAAATATTGGCATACAGATTCTACTTTCAGAGCCTTCAGCACTTTGATTTGGGTAATTATTTTCAAAGACTTTAATTCAGCATAAATAGGGTTAAGGTGACAGGACTGCAAAAGGAGTGTATGTCGCCTGCTCACTTGACACCCTGACTTGGAAGCCATGGGTGATTACATGATGAGTCATCATTCTGACAATCAACCTTGGATGTACATAGACAGACTATTTTTAAAAATTATGGGAAACCCTTGGAAAAACTCGATGACATCAGTTAAAATGCTGTTAGCCCTCGAAACTTTGTGTGAAAACATTCAACGTCGCCAACACATCTGGTTTAAGGCACAGATTCTTGAATAACGGCTGAAAAATCTTAATTTTTGAGAATGATTCGTCATTCTCAAAAATTAAGATTTTTCAGCCGTTTTTTTACTGTATGAGATATAAATTTAAAGATAGGGCTGGTTGTATCCGCGCTAGTTTTTTTAACACTGTTTCTGCCTAACAAAATGCACAATTTTGTTACATACCCATCCACCTTACATACCCCCGAGGTCTGTTACAGTTTGCAGAAATGGCTGAGTGATGTTCTGAATGGATGAGTCATGTCTACTGATGGGGCTATAAGAATGTTTTCAGAGTTATCCCCCTTTAAAATCTGGATAGTTCTTGTAATGGTTACCACAAGTTATTGCAAAGTTTCAAGATATCTTCAATAAGGGTTTTCTCCCAAAACAGCAGAGCTGAAAATACTTTCTTGATCTGTTCAATGAATTACCCATGAGCTACTCATGGGGGTTTTCTCCTAAAACAGCAGAGCTGAAAATACTATCTTGATCTCTTAAATGACTTACCCATGAGCTAGTTCATGGGGGTTTTCTCCCAAAACAGCAGAGCTGAAAATACTATCTTGATCTCTTAAATGACTTACCCATGAGATAGTTCATGGGGTTTTTCTCCCAAAACAGCAGAGCTGAAAATACTATCTTGATCCCTTAATTGAATTAGCCATGAGCTAGTTCATGGGGGTTTTCTCCTGAAACAGCAGAGCTAAAAATACTATCTTGATCTCTTAATTAAATGACTTACCCATGAGCCAATTCATGAGCTAATGTCCACGCAGTATTGGCATGCAGGTCCTCTATGATGCTAACTTTCTGATTGTTAATGTTGGAACATGTTGTACCAGTGTATGCAACACCTACAAGCAGATTTGTTTGTTTTATCGGTTTAAGGTAGTGGACCCATAATAGTTCGGAAGTAAGCGGTTCAGAAGTAATGAACTTTAACAGTGTTAACTGAGGTTTAATAAGGAAACCTCGGCAAACATTGTGAAAGAACATGAGGTCTGAAATATTATGGAACTATAATGATTCCTCTACCTTATCACAAATTCTAAGTTTTTCAGTCATATCACATTAGCTGGAGCAACTAATGAAATGATTTCTGATAATTCTTGCAGCCATCCTTTCCTAGCTTGAGCTGCTATCCAACATAGGTTTACTGCATTATCCATTAATTGGTTGGAGAAAAATGTTTGAAAGATCACAGTGCTGCTAGGGAAAGAACAACAGATAGTATTAAGACACCTGGTCAACGAAATGATTATAGAGTATCACTAATTCTATGCGTTTGAATGAAATTAACAATATCAAATTTCCTTCGATTAATTTCAGTCAAAACTCACAAATCCGACCTATTCAATTTCATTCCATAATAATTCCAAGTCCATTCACCACGTCCATTTCATCATGGACCTCATTGATTGTAACTATGAAGGTGTTTTAACTTTACTCTTGCAGTGAGCCGCATGTTCTTGCTATACATAACTTCTTTCAATTTGATAGACTAAGATCAGACTGCACATCTTCCCGTTTCCAGCTAATGATAATGAGAAAAGCAAGAACCTGCTGGCATCAAGTGGACCAAAAATTGGCAATTTATTTAAAAATGAATTTAACTAAAGGAGAATAAGTTTTAATTCACAAACCTATAGTGTCAGTTCTAAAAGTTGTACCAGAACCCCTTGTAAGATCCAGTCTGAAATATAATATAATGAGTAAAAACTATATAATGGTGGCCGACTCACTGTCCTCAAAGTGGATTGACTCATGCATTATTATAGACTAAGATCAGGCTACTCATGATAATACTATGACCGGTCAGATCTTAGCCTACTCTGCCTGTTTCCTAATATTATGGCAGTACATTGTATTATTGTTATATATTAGTCATAGTTCATTTCTGACAGGGTATTGACAAAGTTATTCTACTACAGGTTAAGACAAGGTTATTTATATAAATTGTCAGAATATATGGACTATAAATGATTTACAAATAGATCTAGCTTTCATACTTCCACCCATTGGTGATATGTAATGCATATAGAACCATCCTCCTTGAGAGTTTAGGTTGCTCATGTGAACGTGTGTGCCAAGTTTCAAGTGAAAGTATTCAGTAATACCAGAGATAAAGCAAAATCTATTAATGCAATTACAATTACAATTGTTTATTAAGGTAGCAATGGACACATGGCGTCATTTTTTTCCACCCAATGAGTTTTTTTCTGGTTCACATATGTTGTAGATTACCATTGTATAGTCATTATATCAAAATTTGAAGGTACCTTTCCATGCTCGTTTTCATGCTACAGTTATCTGCCCTTGAGTAGTACTGGTCATTCTTCAGTAAAAGGTTTTTATATCCATTTTAGGTCTATTATAAACCAGGGGTGTGGAAATGCGAGTTTTCTCCATTTGTCCCTGGACAAGTAAAAGCGGATTTTCTACTCGTCCAGAATCAAAATGAACTTGTCCGCTAAAGAGTAATTAGAAAAATTTGAAAAAAACATTGCCTTTTAATGTAGAAAATGCTGGTATGCAGCATTTTCTTCATTAAAAAAAATGTTTTCTACCCTATAATATGAACATTAGGATGATTTCTTTCTTAATTCTTTTAAGTAACATTCCAAGATTTGTCCTGGTATCTACTTGTCCTCAAGTACAAAAGCCCGCGTCGGACAAGTCGGGCATGGGAATTCCACACCCCTGTATAAACTCTATTTAAATAGCTGATAGCTATAAAACACATACATGTTGATAGACCTTATAAATGTACACAATGGCTGTTGCAAAAAAAAAAATTCTATTTGATCAATTGTATTTGCATTATGTGCCTTCAAAAGTTATAAATGCGCCATTTTTTGCAATTTTAAAGGGAAAAAATGCCACAAAACCTATTTTTTGAAAAAAAATTACGCAATGAATTTTTTTTAACATCCGATATGTTTGAAACAATATTTTCCTTTATTTGGTAAAAATTTCAGCATACCTTTCCATGCAAAGTAGAAAGTTTTTCGTTATTTTATAGTGACCCCTCCTAATTAAATGACACTTAAAACATATTTTTATTATTAAATTAAATGATTAAGTCATTCACTTGATGTCTTATGTTGAAAAGAAGCTAGGTTATGAACTTGTACCATCATTGTTCTATGTAATTTCCATAAGTAGAGTCTAATGAAAACTGGCCTTTTTTAAACAACACGCAAAAAGAACCGTAAAATAAATGAAACCCCACCTCCAGTTTATAGATTTTAGAGGCCTCTGTCCATTGTCACCTTAATACATGTATACGTAATGCATTGTGGACAAGAAAATTCTCTATTACCCAATATTATTTTCCAAAGCCCTCCTTGAGGGACAAAGGGCAAATGTTTCAGAATTTTATTGAGTTTTATTTTATTCTCAAGAAAATGTGAAGTGATATTAATGCAAAATGATATTTGAACATTTAAGTAAATTAAAAGAATGGGTTAGTACAAAACTTTTGTAAATGCCTATAAATTTATAGGCATTTAACAACATTTTGCACCACCTCCTATGAATACGAAATATGAACTTATACAAAGCAAACCTTGAAAATAGAGTTGCAGTTTCAAAAGGATTGAATGCATTCAGGTTCCCAGCACCGACCCAAGACCCAAATGCTGCCAGGGCACCGACTCCAACTCCTGACACACTGAGCTCGTTACCAGATATGTAGGGTATCAGGAACGATAACTCTGTTCCAATCTGTAACAAAAAAAACAACTACAGGAAGTGTTTGTTAAACCCTCTGCCTATTTTCAGAAACAGTAGGTTGATACAGTATGAGCCTGTGCGTGACATTTCCAACGATTTCTATGTAGTGCAAATTAAAGTCTCTGGCCAGTCTGTTCATCCACACAGTTTGTCCAGAGTCATCATTATGCGCTTTTTAGATAGATAAGGGACCATAATGTTGTTGACAGACAGCTTTACTTCTTAGTGCATTTTGTAACTTTCTAACTGATCCTTTGTGCCTCACCCTTATTTCAAATTGTTGGAAATCTCACGCACAGGCTCATATGGAAATTTATAGTAAAATAAAAATTAGTTTGAAGTTTAAATTTTGAATTTATATTACCTTGAAACATGACATTGACTTTGAATGATGACCTTTAAGTTGGTACCAACATAAGGTCATTATTATCAGAAGACTAAACATATGAAACATGATCTCTACTACAAACAAATAAAGAGTTATGGCCAAATTAATATTGGGAGGAGAGGGTGGGGACAACAGACATGATAAAACTATATGATCCAGATCTATAGATGTTGGAGCACAAAAATACAGAGTCTGGCATGCTTGAAGATTGAATGGTATTGGGAGAGACAATTTAACCCTGTATCAGGAGACAACTTCGTTACAATCTGCAACAAAAATACAATACAAGAATTAAGCAAACAGATGTCATGTATCTTGCTCTATACATGCTTGACAGTAATACAAGAGTTGTCAGATAGAGGACAGCAAGGCTTGACTATTTCTAGTGTAAGTAACAGAAAATCAGTATTCGAAAGTTCTATCAAATGAATAATGAATCCTTGTCTAGAGAATGATATGATGGTCTTATAAGAAAGTGCAAAGTTTCCAAGCATTAAAGCTTTAGTTGAAACGGAGATTAATCTAATATACAACAGTTGCACATAAAAACTTTACCAAGATAGTCTTAAAAGGGTAACAATTCTACTAAATTCAATATGAATATGAATCTTTGTCTGGAGGCTGATATCATAGTCTAAGAAGCATGTGCAAAGTTTGAAAGCAATAGCTAAAAAACAAACAGAAATTTGACAGTTTTGTGGCAATAGCTTTAGTAGAAACAGAGATTTGACTTACTTGCATGTAAAAACTTAACCAAAACATTACAACAACACCAACACCCTTGCCCATGTGACAGGAATTGCCTACCTGTTCTACAAATAGTGTAGCTTAACAAGAGCACCGCCTATGCTCAGCTATTAAGTGCTGGATGGTGGAAAAAATCTAAGTTGAAAAAGGGGCATAATTTGCACATTTGAATCTAGAGATTTCCCCCTTGATAGTATAGGCTGCTCTTTTGATGTTGAACATATGTTCTATCAGAAGCACTAGAGATATCACAAAATGACCAAGTTTTCACACAACGACAACAACAACTAAGATGACACCAAGGCTATAGCAATACCTCAGGTTTTCTCCAAAAACAGCTAAGGTAAAAACTGGGTTAAAACATGATGAGCTCTTTGAAATCTGATGCCCCAAAAACAGCATTTTTTAGAAGTTTGACCTTGATAATTGACCATAACCTTGTCTGATGACCTTGACCTTAATATTCAATGTTTTGTAATGATGAGAGCTAGAACTTCATGCTGAATATGTGCAATAATTGTAACTCAAATAGTCGAATATGTGAAGCCAAAGAAAAATTTGTTATGAATCTATCAAGATGTTTACTTACATTATATATAAAAATTTGAATCAACAGTTTAAAAATTGCAGCATTACAGAAAATAATTCATACCCATTCTTGATAATAAGCACACATATATAGCTATTATCTCTTGACATCAATGTATGTTTCAGAAATATTTGGAAACTAAGTACTCCCCAGTAGGAAGATAGTTTATATATATCATATTTTTAGGGACAAGAGACGTTTTAAATTCCAAGAGGTACCTAGCTGTGGAAACTTTTGATATCCCAGGATCTGCTTATTTGCTACACTATATCAACAGTTGATATAGCATAGCAAATAGGGAGAGTCCAGGGTATCTGAGGGTGAATACTTACAGCCGGATAGAAAACACCTGCTTCAAATATTGTGATATCAGTACTGGAACCTGAGTCCTCTTTTATACTTCTGTACATGTAGTTGACCTGAAATGAACATGTCTAAATGTCAATACAAAACTATTGAATTTGCATAGTCCGTGTGTGAAATTACCAAACTGGGAGTGACTTATAGCTGTGTTGTAATTTTGCAAGTTCAAATTTATTTATTTGAACTTTTTTGCAAAGAGTTTGTTGCTTATTATTGTTCACTTGTGTAAATGAATCCTCAAACCAAACAGATTTTCATGTCTTTTTAAAATGATGTTACAAATTTTAGGTTTTGTAACACACCCCTGATTTTACTTTTCATGTACGTGTATTAGGTCAACTGTGTATAAAGTAATAAGAAATCCAAAAACGCTGACTTTCCCATAGATTAAATGAAACAACCTGTTTCTCAGGATGGGTTAATTTTCATCTATGGTAAAATGAAATTTTTCTCAGAAAATAAGGGTTGGGTTCCTCCAAAATTCACTTAAGTATAATACTTTTGTCGTAATTCATTATACTACAAACAAGAGCTGTCACTGTAAGATGACAATGCCCCCGACACCGCTTTGATAGTAATAAGGAAGTTATGGCCAATGTTAAAGTTTTTGGACGGAATGACGGACGGACGGACGGACAGACGGACGGACAGACGGACGGACAGACGGACGGACGGACAAGTCAAATTTATTATGCCTCCCTATCGGGGGCATAAAAATTAGGCTAAGTCATGACAATAGCTGCTTTCTGTAACAAGTCATTACAATAACCTTTATGCAGCCTCTGAAGTGAGCTAAAACCAGTGAAAAGAAGTTAAGTTGATAACGGCAAGTGCTGTTCAGTCTAAAAATATGTTTGTGGTTATCAACAAGAGTTGTCAGCAGACAATTTAGCTCGCCCAAACTGCTGCTTGTCACAAACAGAACTTTACCAAAGATCTAAGTTCAAGATCAATATTTTTTGTTTGTTAAAGTCCACGATCTAATATATATCAATCTGATTTTAAAAATAAGAAAGAAATAAAGGTATAAAGGCCATAGGTATAAGCACTCAGAAAATATAAGCAAGGTTAAAGTTTTTTTGTTAAAGCTTTTATAAATATGTGACTGAGGGTCGTTTCCCCGATCACGCTTACGGTTAATTTGGGTTGGGGAATTCTCCTTTTTACGCAATGTTTATCAATCTCGCTTGGCATGAGAGTATGTAGATGTAAACAATTAAGTCCAATGTTGGTTTCTGTATATTTCTTTTAATCAAGTGGAACACATTTTGTTGCATGAAATTATTACAATTTGACAATCACTGATCTCCTGACAAAGTTTCAAGTTATTTTAATTTGTTCTAATGTTCAAAAATCTATTTCTAAATCTATCCGAAATCTAATGTCTAACATCTCCCTATTTCTCTTAAAATGTTGGTATATATAGCTAAGATGCTATCATAAGCATAACCAATAAGATGCAAGATTCAAAGGATTACAATATTTAACCAATGAAATTGTGAGACATAAGAATAAATCTACATCAAAAACAAGCAAGGAAATTATAATCAAACTTGGAATGCCAAATGCCAAACTTTCACACCTAATCAAAATCAATCAAAGTTTTCCTTAGGTACTGATTACAGTTAATCACTTAGCAATTGAATAGGAAAACAGTAAGTCAGCTTAGTCTGGACCTGAGGATTAAGATCTAATTCTCATTTCCTGACATGTTTTCAGAATAATGATAATAATGTTTTTACTGTTTAATAACCAATCAGTAAAGCCATTTTGGAATTCTCTGAGAAGAAATTGCTTTTGTTGACAAATTTTAGACTTGTGAGTTTTTAGCTTATTCATGTAATTTATGTATAATGAAATATTATGCAAAAATGTGCAACACAAAATTCTCTTTTTGTTGCATTGTTACAAATACATAAAAAGTCAAGGTCAATTTTGACAATAGCTCTTCCGAGACTTTCATCCTGGGCGAGCTCAAAATGATAGAAAAAAGATTATAATACCTCATTTGTAAGAGCTGTAACATAGTCCATGGCCATGCTAATTGCTGCTTGATCTGAATTTGTAAGGTTACGAAATCTGAAAAAATAAAATACTTCTATAAATCAAATTTGTATTCAATAAAAGTTTAATAAATCCTTCACTATATGAATCAAGGGGTGACAAGAGTATTTTATTTTCATATTTCAAGAAAGTATTATGTTTTGCTAGTTTGTATGGGATTTTAAGCTGCTCTTAACTATCTTACAGATGTATTGCGATGTGTTCTCACACCAGTACAACCATAACATCCTTTCCTAGACTTCAGCTGCTAACCTGCATAGGTCCCACACTTGATAAGAAGGTATGAAACAAAAATCCCTAACATCTAAGGCTTTTAAATCAAAGCCTTTACCACTTGTAGCTAATCACATCTTTATATTGGGATTTTTCAAGGTACAAAATATTCATATTCAATTTGGTTAAAAGGCCTTTAGTTTTGTGATCTATTGAGCATTTGTTTTTTAACAATTTCAAAACTTCTCATGTTGCTCATTATTCTGTACACAAATCTCAGGCAGGCAGCATAGGCTAAGATCAGACTGCATAGACATGCAGTCTGATCTTAGCCCATACAGCATGTTTGCTGAATTTCTAAATCATTTAATTATGCTGGGGAAATTTGGTCCAGAATGATTGATTTTTTTTTCAAATGCCCAAACAATTGACAATTTGTTTTACACAAAATTCGAGTTTGAGCAGGAATAGGGTTACCATCAGAATTCTTATAGACCCATATGCTCTAATTTTTAATTCCCCAATTCCCTGACTTTGGACATCAAATTAAACATTTTTAGAATGATTTTTTAGTCTCTTTTAAACCCCCATGCCCACCAAATTAATGCAGCATGATTTCAATTGAGAGTCAATATTTAAATACCTTTCCTGCCATATTGTTTGTTGTGTGTTTTTTCTAATGTTTGCATGAATTAATGTATTTTTTTTTCATAAGTTTTTCTTTTGTTTTATAATTGTACAGTAACCTAAATTATGTGCAAACTTTCAGACTGTTCACTCCTATGCTATTCATGAATACTGTTTGATTTCAATCTCTACTTTAAAGTGGTAGTAAATCTCAAGTGTATGGTATTTTTTGTGATTTTTCCATGTATCTGATCTTAGCCTATACCATCTGCTTTTCATTTTTAAACTGTAAGAGTTCCCTTGGCACTTTGATTTTAATATGATATTGCAAATGCCTTTATTCAGCATGACATGGGTTAATATTTGTAGCCTCTAATTAACCTCCAACCCTCATTTAAGAGATATGCGATGATTCTAAAAAATTCTGGGGTTGTTTTTCATCAGTCAATTGCTCAGTGCAAAATGGTTGTAACTACCTATGTTTATAGACAGTTACAACTGTTTCCCACCAAGCCATCAAGCCTTTACGGTTGTACTATACTTACAAGTCCATCATTGATTTATCCATGACATAGACCAAGCTCAACGCTACAGAAGCATTAAAATCTGTGTAACTCACACCAACTTGTCTTCTTCTATTAGATGATGAATCTGAAATGAGTTTATACTTATTTATTTCAGTCAAATTGTGACGAAAGCTTAAGCTTAAAGAATTGCTCTCAAAGGCTAAAGCCTGTCCATGAGAGAAAGGCAGTGGTTTAATCCCATTGCCACCCACTTTTACAGCTGGGTGAATTGGAGCTGACTATTAAGTGTTTTGCCTATCGCCGCGATATAACTGAAAAATGTTGAAAGCGGCGTAAAACTCCATTCAATCAATCAAAAGAGTCCCCAAAACAGCTTTTTCAAACCTTTGACCTTGATAGATGACCTTGACCTTGTCACATGACCCAAACCAGGGTATATGTAGATGGGTCCTTATATTATCTTGCCATATATAAAATGTAACTTAGTATATGTAGGTGAGATCTGTGGTGTCTTTTGTCTAGCGTCGGCCATTTGACCAATTTGTCATGAGTATTGGCCAACATAATAGGCACGAGTACTGGTAATCGTTTCAGAAAGAAAAATTAAGAGGGATTAACATATAGGATGTTAAAACTGTTTAGCACTGAGCCATCAATTTATATTTTCCTAAACTAACTCGAGAAATTTCTATTTTGATGTTTACAATTTAAGCTCCATATATCTACATGTATCAGAATATGGAATAGAAATAGACATTTTTACAGATTATCCGTCAAGCATCTAATGTCATACCGTCACCTTCTGTTGTGATTGTAGTATGTCACAGGGCAATCAGAAATTATGAACAATGGATAACCCTTTTCAGGATAAATAGACAAATGGACAGACAGACAGACAGGAAAAACACAATAAGTCCAAAGTCTATCCATCCTCTGATACCCAGGGTCTCCCTATTTGCTACGCTATATTGACCATTAACATTAGGAAAAAATGACATCTATGTGTTTTCCCCTGTAATGGCACTTTTTCATAAGTTTGACCTTAATAGATGACCTTGACCCTGTCAGATGACTTTTACCTTGGTATATCAGCAGATAAACAGTAATGAGATCTACCACCATGTCAAAGATAGCATTTTTTCTCAATTTACTTTTTTTAAGTATTAGTTAATGTGAGGGTTTTTTGTTAAAGTTAAGCAGAAATAAGGACAAACAAACAGATGAATAGACAGACACAACATCAGTAAAACAATATCCCCCAATCTTATCGATGTGGGGGCATAAAAAAAAACTTTGTGCAACCATTACTGTTTTCAGATGGATCTACGTTGAAACATTCCCCAAGTTGATGATTCCCTGTGTCATTCACACAAATACATTGACCATCTGCCAGTAAATTACATGTCACATCTTCCTCTGCCAGGTGAAAAACACCAGTCTATAATTAGAACATAGACAACAATTGTAAAACTTGTTTTAAGCAACCAGTAATGGGACCATCAACAAGAGTTGTCCGCGGACAACGTAGCTCACCCAAACAGCTGCTTGTCACAAACAGCGCTTGACCAAAGACCGAAGTTCAAAGTGGTAATCTTTCAATGTTAAAGTCCATGATCTAATATAAATCTGCTTGAGTAGTAATTAAGAAATATAAAAACTTTTTTGTTTTAATTGCATGTATAAGGTTAGGGTAAAGTGAAAGCCTACAAGCAGATGTGGTTACCAATGGAATTTCTTTGTATCAAACATGAAGTTTTTCTTTAAATTTTTTTTAAGTCCACAAAAGGTCAAGATCAAGGTCAAATTGTGAAGGACCTTGGTCTCTGTAGAAGCCTATCACCTAGTGAAAATGTGTATGAAGTAATAATGTCCCTGAGTAAAGCATTTAGAAAATATAAGCAAGGTTAAATTTTTGGTTTAAGGTTTCAGTTTAAGTTTTTCCAAGTCCATAAAAGGTCAAGGTCAAATTGTCAAGGCCCTTGGTTTCTGGTGAAAGCCTTTCATCTGGTGACTATGTATATGAAGTAATGATGTCCCTAGGTTAAAGCATTCAGAAAATATGATCAAGGTAAAAGTTTTTGGTAAAAGAATTTCGGTTAAAGTATTTCTAAGTTCATAAAAAGGTCAAGTTCAAATTATCAAGAACCTTGATCTCTCACAAAAGCCTATCACCTAATGAGTATGTATATGAAGTAAAGATGTCCCTAGGTTAAAGCATCAGAAAATAATAAGCAAGGTTAAAGTTTTTGGTTAAAGTTTTCAGTTTAAGTTTTTCTAAGTCCACAAATGGTAAAGGTCAAGGTCAAATTGTGAAGGACCTTGGTCTCAGGTGAAGGCCTATCACCTGGTGAGTATATATATTAAGCTATGATGTCCCTAGGTTAGAGCATTAAAAAATATATGCAAGGTTTAAGTTTTTGGTTAAAGTTTTTTGGTTAAAGTTTTTCTAAGTCCACAAAGGGTCAAGGTCAAGGTCAAATTGTCAAGGACCTTTGTCTATGGTGAAAGCCTATCACCTAATGAGTGTGCATATGAAGTAATGATGTCTCTAGTTCAAAGCTTACAGAAAATATCAGCAAGGTTAAAGTTTTTTTGGTTGAAGTTTTTGGTTAAAGTTTTTGGTTAAAGTTTTTTTGAAAGGGTCACAGTCTAAAGGTCATTTCAACATGGATGTTAGACTCAAATGAAAGCCTATGCCCTAATGAGTGTTTCTGTAAAAAATAAAGCCTCTAGGATAAATATTGATAGAAATAAAAACTTTAACCTAATGCGGAAGCCGACACTGACGCTGACGCCAACGCCGACATCCGAGGGTGTGACAATAGCTCTTCCGAGACTTTCGTCCCGGGCGAGCTAAAAAGTGGTAGTTTAAGAAAATGGCCGCGTTTTGTTTAGAAATAAGAAACACTTATTTTGATTGACCATGTATATAATTGCAGAATTCTCAATATTCTATGATGTTAAAACTCAGTAGAATCGTCTCTTTTCATTGAGACGATTCTGGTGAGTTTTGGCAACATATGATTTTTTTTTCAATAATTTTTGGACTAACAAGATGTGTTTGTGAAACACAATGCCCCCGTTACAGCATATTTTTTTTTCAAAATGTTGACCTTGAAAGGTTACCTTGACCTTTAAGCATGACCTTGAACTTGATACCTATAGATAAACATCACTGAGATCTTTCATCATGCCAACTATGAGACAGGGTATCTATAATAAGCTTGAATAAACTGAACAATGAAAGTTTTTTGGTTATGTTTTTAAGAAGTTTGACCTTGAGAGATGACCTTGACCTTGTCACATGACCTTGCCTTTAGAACCAGCAGATGTGGATCATTGAGATCTTTCATCATGCCAAATATTAGCCTTGTATCTTGAATAGGCTTAAAGATATTGGCAGTGTTAAGTTCTTTGGTTAAGTTTTTGGCTTATTTGACCTTGACAGATGACCTTGAACATGTCACATGACGTTGACTTTGGTATCAGCAGATGCAGATCATTGAGATCTTTCATCATGCCAAATATGAGCCTTGCATCTTGAATAGGCTTGAAGATATTGGCAATGTTAAGTTTTTTGGTTAACTTTTTGAGTTATTTGACCTTGAGAGATGACCTTGACCTTATCGCATTACCTTGACTTTGGTATCAGCAGATCATTGAGATCTATCATCATGCCAAATATGAGCATTGTATCTTGAATAGGCTTGAAGATATTGGCAATGTTAAGTTGTTTGGTAAACTTTTGCAAACAGACAGACAGACTGACAGACAGACAGACAGAAGTACAGACAGACAGACAACCAAAAACAATTTGCCCCTGATCTTTCGATACGGGGGCATAAAAATACCTACTGTTTCAGATATTTTGATTTTAAGAAGGGGATCTGAGAAAGGTCACTTAATAAACAAGGTTGCTTTATAGACCTGGTAGCTCGAGCGAGATTGACTGTTCATAAATCAATAAGAGCACTGCTTGTGGGTTATATGATGGTTAGTAAATAAAAGATCTTAGTCAAGGAAAGGGCATAATTCACACAAAATCCATCTAGAGTTAAACCGCATGACAATATTATGTTACTCTTTTGCTAGTGAACATGAATGCTAAGATAAAAGGGAAGCCATCAGTAGAACTAAAGATATCACAAAATGTAAAAAAAAAATTAAAAGAAGAGGATTGTTGTTTGGATCAGTATAAGATTGAGATGTGTTTCATTTAGTACAACAAATGGTAAATTTAAGTGAAACTTAAGCTTTTGATGCTCAAAAAATGAAAGATCTATTGGGCTCACATGAAAAAATTATGATTATTCTATTTCTTTAATGCAAACATGTGACAAAATAAAAGAGTATTAGGACACATTTTCTTAGCCATTTGTTTTCTATGCAAGAGCATGACAATTTCTTTTGCTAGATAGCTTAAAATAGGGCAAAATGAATGAAAGGGAGGTATAATTTTGGCAATTTCATTAGTTTAGCGTTGAGTTTATCAAATTATTATTTACTGTTATTTTCTTGATAATTTTGTTAGTCTGCATTTCAAGCAGTAAACTGATTGTTATTCTCTTTTTTTGCTTTACATTTTTGGTAAGATGTGATACCAGTGTCAAATGTACTAAAAAAAATACAAATCAATCTTACAAGGGTTTTCAAAGAAACAATTTTTTACAAAAAACAACAACAATAAAACACACATATGCATTTCAACTTACAATCACTGTAGTTATTGTTCCGTTGCCATGTTCAACTGCCTTAACAATATAGGACCCAGTAGCATCAACATAGAAAGCCTCTTTCTGAAATTGGTGTAAGATGCGTTTTTTTTGTTTTATAGATGAAATAAATGAAACTATAAAAATAACAATATAGAAAGCTGTGAATGACTTAAGTCACTACACAGACTTGAAATTCGTGTTATAACAAATCAAAGTTTTGACTAGAATATAAGATATTTTGGGTTCTACTCAGATGTTGAAAATGAGTTTCAAAGTTTCCACTATATAACATATAGAGAAATGACCTCCTCCCATAAAAGACATATTTTTCATCCAATGACAATAATTTTTGGCTGCATCAGAATGAATAAACCAATGCTCAAACAAATGAAGTTTGATTAATATCCATCAGTTTCATGCTGAGAAAATGATTTTCAAAGTTTACACTATATAACTTATAGAGAAATGACCTCCGCCCATGAAATACATATATTCCATCAAGTCACAATAATTTATTGTAGACTGATAAAGGGTCACCCAAGGATCATTCATTTAAAATTGAATTGGTATCCATCAATTAGAATCTGAGAAAACTCACTTTTTACCTTTTTTGGAAATTAGCCACGCCCATTAAATCCGTGTTTTTCATTGGATCAAAATTTCTTGAACAACTTTGAAAGAGGATCACCAAAGGATTATTCCTGTGAAGTTTGGTTGAAATTCATCTGGTAGTTTATGAGGAGAATACATTTTTAAGAAAAAGTTTACGACCAGACGCGCGACGAACACAATGCCATGACAAAAGCTCCAGTGGCCTTCAGCCAGTGGAGCTAAAAATTACTTCAAGTACGAGTTGAGTTCTTAAAATCAATCTTTAATCAAACAAATTTGACCTTGACCTTAGAAAAACTATGAATTTGGTACACTACAAAAGAGGACAGTAGGTAATAAATGGCACAGTGCATTCACACTGAGCCCCTTGTCAAAGTGTAATTGATTAACTGTTGGACTCCCAATCATGTGGCCCAGGGGTCAATCCTATGTGTCAGCAAACATCCTTTCCAACATTTTTTTCTCTTCAAAAAGAAGAGATACAGGATAATCGTTTGTTTCAGTGTAAGATTGATTTATATTCATTGAGTGAAAACAAAAGCTATATTTTCATAGGTGGCGGAGCCACAAGTGAAAATATAGCTTTAGTTGTTCAAGAAATGAAATATTAATCAATCTTACTCAAAAAACAAACGATTATTCTATTTCTTTATTGCAAAAATGAGACAAAATGTGAAATTTCTAGGACATATTGTCATAATGCGTGTCATTTTGCACGTGATTGCTATGCAACGTTCATTGTTACGTCACTTATTTCATCCCGCATAGATGAAGTCAGATAGGATGAAAAGCACAAAAGCAGAGTATAAGTTTTTCATAATTTCACTGCTTTTGCGGTGAGATTATCAAATGATAATCTACCGTTATTTCTTGTTAAACCACCATAAAGCATTAAAGAATGCCTATAAACTTTTGTAGAATGAAAGCTTGGGGCAAGGATGTTAGAACTGGAAAGATAAATATGAAAGAATTGAATTATTAAATGTGGTAATAAGTCTCAACTAAACAAACAAACATGCTACCCAGAGGTATGGAATTTCCATGCCTGACTTTTAAGACTTGGGCTTTACTCCCTGCGGACAAGTACATTTTTCTATGCTACTTTTCCATGGACAGGTAGTTACTAAAACAAAGCTTGAAAAGGTCAGAGATGAATAAACCTAGTATGCTGAGTTTCAGCATTTTCTTTTTCAAAATAAATGCTTTATCAAAGTTTATCTATTTTCTTTTTGCAGACAAGCTCAAATTGATCCTAGACAAGTAACTAATCTGAGAATAAGTGGAGAAATCTGTAATTCCATACCCCTGTACTGAGCCATCAAAACTTAATAACAAAAACCTACAAAGAAATCCTGTGTATTGTCCGCCTTTACTCCATTGCTATCAATAGCCTGGACTGGTCTAACATAGTCGGTTCTAGTGGCTCTAGACTGGGTTACAGTGATTCCATCCATCACTAGATCAATGTCAATTTCAGAGGGAAAGTTCAAAATTCCATCAACCTTTGTAACTTCAATAGGACCGACCTCAACTATCGTCACACTCTGCATGGTGAAGTTACCTGAAACATTTGTTTCTGATTTCTATAGACATGGTACTATAATTCATAAATCAGTTATAGATGTACAAGTTTTACTAAGTGATCAAATGTTTAAATTTTATCTAAAGAGATATAGACAAAATTGACAATTGGTCACTCATAAATTTGTGCATGTACAGTTTAATCATATTTAACTCTTAGCCAGATCTCTAGTCTCTAGACTGGATAACAGTGACACCATTCATCAAATGGTCAATATCAGCAGGGAAGTTAAAAACTTCATCAAATTTCTTAACTGTAATGGGACCAACTTCAACTATTGTCCCACTCTGCATGCATGCAGTGAAGTTACCTGAAACATTGATTTAAAATTTCTTTTAAAACCGTTTCATAGTGTATTTATATAACACTGATAAAAGCTCCCATGAACTTGGATATTTTATTCAATTATACCTATTTCTTATGCAAAATATACATGAAACTGTTGTCTTTTTCCTTTTATCCCTTTGATTTAAGGTGAAATTCCTCTAAACAATCATTTAAATTCAAGCAAAATAAAGGTTTTAAGGGATTCCTTCCAAATTAATTTGTCTTGCTGAATTTGTACTTATTGCAAGTCAGTATATATGTATATTTGTTTAATACTTTTTTTATTCTAAATTGTAAACATTTCTGGTTTAAAAAGGAAAATCAGGTTGTATAGACTAAGATCAGACTGCACATATGTCCAGGCAGATCTTTGTGTATATTTCCTCTCAAAGCAGGAATAATTTGATTTCAGCAAGGTTGGTGTTAAGGGTTTAAAAGGTTTCTATGAAAGGGGGCCTATGAAATAAAGGCCAAGCTATTTCTGGCCTGGCTCCTACGCTGGCATAGACTGGTCCCACTGTCAACTATAAGAATAGCCTACCTGTAATCTAGACTATTTTGATAGTCGATATTAGGATCAGTCTAAAACTGGTAGCCCGCTGTCTGAGAGCTACTCTGATATAGCTTGCAATAATACCTGCCTGGGGCCAGAAATAAGTTGGCCCTAAGACTTACCTTCTGCCCAACTGTCTGAAAGTATGGCTAACATACAGACAAGAAATGCAAAACCCTTCATCTTTTCTGTGCTTATAATCTATTATACCTGTAAAAGATGTGTTCATTTTAATGTAATTATCTCTACACAGCAGTTTTTAAGAAGTTTGACCTTAATAAATGACCTTGACCTAAAATGTCAGATGACCTTGACCCGTAAAGATGTGGATTGATGAGATAAAATTTTATGCTTGATAAGAAAATTATAACTTTGAAGTAATACCAAAATGTCTAATTTCCAGGTTATGTTTTTGCAAAGAACAGACAGAGAAACAGACAGGCTGTAACAAAATATGCCCCCAATTTATCAATGTGGGGGAATACTAGATTGTCTGATTTTGCATATACAATAGAGTTAGAGAAAAGAGCCTGTGTGTGACATTTCCAACAATTTCAAATGGCAAAACATTAAGATTCAGAACAGCCTGAGCAGCCACAACAATTTCAAATGAGCGCATACTTGTATAATCTGATATTATTTGCATTAATATTTATTTTCATTTTTATTCACATAGTAGGCTCTGATGTGAATTCATAAAAACATGAGAATTTTTTAATAGAACAAAGATCATGCACTTGTCACCCATAGGTCCATTTGACAATAATAAAGTCAACAGACCAACATTATTTTCAGACTAAAGGTCAAACTGTATTTGTATATTTCAGACAATTTTACATGCATGTAATCTGAAGATAAAATAAACCTGCTAGGCGGCCACACTGTGCATTAGAAACATTATCTGATTATAAGTAGAGACTTATAGACCTTAGCTACCCATTGATCAGGTTTATGAAGACTCAGATCAGACTGAGCAGGTGCAAAGGCTGATCTAAGTCTTAGCAATACACAAATGTGAAATCATTTGAAAATGGCACATACAGGTTCATTTACAATTAGTTGAGGAGGAAATTCATAACCTATTTTCATGAAGAAAAAATATCAACTTACCTTTTCAATAAAGAGATGTTTAATGAAACAACCTATCCTATTATTGATCGTCACACACTTTTCAAATCGACGTCAAACAGAAATCAATCATGTCAACATGTTAAACTTCAATTCGAGTTTATAGCTTCTAGTGCTGCTTTGCGAGGCATATTCCATCAACTTCATGCTAAATCCCAAATCCAAAATCAACACAAGAGCACTGTCTGTGGGCACCTACGCTTGGTTGTTGTGTGCTGGATGGTGAATGAAAAATCTAAGTCGAAGAGGGGCATAATTCGCACAAAATGCATCAAGAGTTATCCCCCTTGATAGTGCACTGGTTCCTGCCAAATATCAAGTAAATGCCTTCAGTAGAGCTAGAGATATCACAAAATGTCAAAGTTTTTGCAAAATGACAACTATGATGACAACAACGACGACAACGCCAAGGCTATAGCATTACCTCAGAGTGTCTCAGAATAGAGCAAAGCTAAATTTGCTGTTTATACTACACAGACATTGACTGCCACAGCACCAATACCTGCATTACCAAAGTTAATTACATCAAGAAATTGACATTCATCTCAATCAAAACCATTCAATATTGCTCACTCAGGGCTCCATTCGTTCATTCCTTACACGCACTCAAACCATTCAAATAAGCTCTAAAATTACTAAAAATATAAGTTTCTGCAGAAAGATAGACAGGTAGACAGACATATGCACACCTGTAAAATAATAATTATAATCTTCAAGTAAAAAGTTTGTCACACAGTAACAACACCTACGCAAACAACAGCAAGGACCTCAACCGGTTAAAAACATATTGATGAAGAAATTAGAAGTTCCAAGAAAGTTGTTTCCCAATTAGTAAAAGTATTATATCCCTACATATTCTATTTAAGGGTTTATGACTTTTTACTTGAGAAAATACAAAATGAATTGTGCAAAGAGAGAAATTGCCTGTAACATGCAATTTCTCCTTTTACAGCAATATATTATTCAACTACACCGTATGGTTTAATCTCAAAATGCATACAATTCATTGTCAGCTGAAACCTCTCCCAATTCCGACCAGTCTAAAATTTAGATTTGATTGAAGTTTAGGTTTAATTCATGTATTTGAGGACCTTAACATTTGCAGAGACCTGACAAATGGTTTAAAAATGGAATCGTTAAAGCATTTTGAGGGTCGGTGCAAATATCAACGAAAAAAAAAAAATTTGAATTGATGATATTATTGCATAAAAAGAAAGCCTATACTATTTATTCAGAGATTTTGAAATGATTCACAGGAAAACCATCTCCAAGCCTTTTAATGCGCCTGAAAAATTGCGTTATGCATTGCACCAACACATTTGTTTATACCGACGTTGCTTGGTGAATTTATGACGTCACAAAATTAAGCAAGGGAATGTGATCAACAACTTTATTTATGCTCTATATGTATGTTAGACATAGAAACTGTCAAAAAGTATAGGCCCAGCACAAGCATATTTAAGGTAAAAAAGCCAATGTTAACGACACATGAATTTACTTATTAATAAATGTTTTCTCTCATTGAGTCAAGAGTTATGTTTGTTAAAGTATGCCTATAGCAACCCCAAAACGATTATTTTATGCAATAATTGTGTTTAATACTTTTTTTTCAGTCTTAAAAGGACTCGTTTAAACCAATGATTACTTTGAAGACGGTATACAGATTTGTCAAAACATTTCAATACACAGCTGTCACTGAATGTTTCTCTCACCTTATTCTACATCTGTCACTAACGAGATAATCAATAAAAGTAATCATTTGATGACAACATATGCCATTGTTTTCATCTAAATGTAAGGCAACCCCCCCACCCCCACCCCCCTCCCTGCCACGTCCATATTTGGGGTCATTCAAAATTTCTCTAACAAGTTAAGAAGAAGGTCACCCAAGGAACATTTCTACTAAGATTAGTCAAAATCCGACTATTGGTTTGGGAGATGATGTTTAAAGAAAAAGTTAATGCATGAAAAGATGGACTGACTGAGGCACATGACAATAGCTTGCTGGCTTTTGGGCATTGGAGCTAAAATACAGATTACGAAGTATTTGTTTTTTTATCAACAAAAAGTAACACATATGTACAAATAATCATTTATTATGCAAAATAAAGTTAATTTAGATAAAAACAAATATAGAGTGCAAGAAAAACACACTTAATAAGCAAATATACAAAAAGTGAACACAAAAACAATGCATAGTAAAACCAGAATTCTAATCCCAATTGATGTGTTTAATCGGTCCCATGCTCTATATGTGATCTGATTCACGAATAGGGAGCACCTAGCCAGTGCATAAAGTGTCAATCTAATTCAGATTAATAATAATAATAATGGACATTTATAAAGCGCTACATCCCAAAAATTCAGGCTCTTAGCGCTGATTCAGACTCTTAGATTGCTCTAACAAGACTGACAAGGGTTGAACCTTTTTGCATTTTGCTGGTTTTCTGAATCTAGAATTATCATTCTACTTTCCTGTATGAGAATTTCAGAAATTCAACCTCCGTTTTCACATTTGATGGACCCTATCACTTTAAGCAAATATTCTTGTTACAGAAATCCCAGATGCTTCCTTGATTTTGTTTTAATATTTTTTTTACGCAGCTTTTAACAATCTTTCAGTTATATTGTGGTGGCTGGAGTATCTAACAATGAATTCCTGTTATTCCTCACACCAGTACTACCATTTCATCCTCTCCTAGTCTCCAACTGTTATTCAACATAGGTCTTCGATTATCAGCCCATTGGTGGAAGTCAAATAGTCAAAGGAATGAGTGCTGCCGGCAATGAATACAAACCTGGACCTTTTGAATGATAGTCTGACATACTTACAACTGTCTAATGACAGTGACAGACAATATTTGAAATTGGTCACAAATTGATTCAATTTTATTGTCAGTAATATAGGTATTGGATTGGTCCTCTTAACCCTTTCCTGTTTTTCAAAATTTGGGACCTGTCCAAATTCAAAAGTTTTGCAGACGAAATTTTAAAGTGCATTTAATTTGAAAAATAACCATTCAGTAGGGTAGAAAATAGTGTGGAAAAAGAAGAAATTGTTTTCTCAATCATAAAATGACAGGCACGTAAATAGCAGGGATTAAACAGAAAAGGGTTAAACTGCATTAATATATTGCAATTTATTAAGCATTATTTCCTAGCTGAGTTGGCAATACTTGCCTGTGCAAATATCCAATTAAATTCTGTCAAAACCCATTCCTGACAAACAAATTTTAGACTGGTCCATATTCAAAGGAGTTGCATACAACAGTGCTTAGTAAATGGATTTTTAAAATCTTTGTCAATTGAGATAGAAAACATTGTGAACAATGAAGAAAATTGCTTGTGGCAAGCAATTTTCTTCATTTTTCGCAATGTTTTTAGAAGATTTTCTTCTTAAGAAGCGCCAAAGAGAAGGATTGGTTAAGAAAAGGTTAACAAATTACTACAAGGTGCTTACATCTATTCTACATTAAGTAGACAGCATTCTAAATCTTTAATTTTTTCTCTCATTCTCAGAATCAATCGAGGTATTCAACAATTTAGTACTAAAATGGTGAGAAAAATTCCCTGAAATGATGACGCAAAGGTTCAAGATAATGATACAATTAAAGTGGCCCCAAATATTTACAAAAATGTGACCTATCACACAAAAAGGGACCATCTGGGAACTCTCTAAAATAGATATTTGAAAAAGAGCTTGGTACAAGTACATGTCAACCAGAGGTCCCATTTTAAAAATTTATCATTCCAGATTCAGAAAATT
Organism: Fragum whitleyi; assembly: GCA_948146395.1. Taxonomy (NCBI): domain Eukaryota; kingdom Metazoa; phylum Mollusca; class Bivalvia; order Cardiida; family Cardiidae; genus Fragum; species Fragum whitleyi. The sequence goes on along the minus strand of OX411549.1, from coordinate 64,960,367 downwards.
TGCAAAGTATGGAAAGTTGCCCACCAAGTCAGTCTGCGAAATTTGCACAGTCTGACTAGGCTCAACAATTTGCACTATCCAGATGGTCCTTATTCACATGACGGGTCATGAATATAGCTCAAAGAAATTGATTGTGCAATGCATTCTTCAGTAACAATCATGTAGGTGTTGAATTTACACAAATTTAGACTTTTAAACTATGTTGTAAGACAAGTACATGAAACTTGATGGCATTTCTTCTTTAGAAAGTTTTGTGAATGCTTAACCCAAATGCATAAACAGACATTTATAACATGACCTTGGTATTTATCTATGCATATCACTGAGATTTAGGGATATGCCAAATATGAGCACATTATTTTAAGGGACGCAGGTCTGAAACTGACAAATAAATAGCCAGGAGTCCCAAAACTTTCTGATATTAGTCTCATAGACCCCCTTGGGTTCAACTTAAGAAAATAATTAAAGACTGTTTTAAACTGTCTTAAATTCTTTCCTATGTTGAACCGAATAGGTTCATTTCCTTTCAATACTTTATTTAAGTCCAAATTGACCCCTATGAGCAAGGATATTGAGTCCATTTGTTGATGTCTGAATAAAACCATGTTCCGATGATCTGAATCTTTGTTTTTGCAATCTCTCAGAGTAACACTCAATTCCAGTAAGAAGGCTGAGTTTAGAATGAAATTTGTGACAATGTGACATGCCTTTATAAGGCAGATTTTCTTAGAACACTACAAGAGAAAACAGCAAATATCTAAAATCTAAACAAAACATCGCAATATGGGAAGCCATTAAGATTTGATTAAATAGACATCTGTATCAATTAACCCTTGCCATGCTGACCTTTGCCAAACAGCAAGAAAATTAAAAAGCTGATAGCATTGAATGTACTAGTTTTTTGGTCAGTATATTACTTTAAAAAATAATTTTCGAAGTATTCTTATTTGAAAAAGAAAAAAACAGGTGGTAAAGAATAAGATCAGACTACACTTGATGTGCAGGCTGAAATTTGTTTATTTCTACTGCTGATGCTGAAATAATCTAGGTGCAGCACGACTGGCGTAAAAGATGAATTATATATGTGACCTGTCAAAGAGAAAAGGGACCATCTGGGTAGCACAAAACATGTCGACCCTAGTCAGACTGCGCTGATTGCGCAATCTGCCTAGGGTCAAAACTTTTCGCAATGTGCTTATTTTCTGAATCTAGAATGCACAATCTATCTTTTAGTGAAAGAATTTTTTCAAATGTGATCTTGGGTTGACCTATGCTGGGCCCAATCTCTTTTTCAATAATTCATTTTACAGAGTTCCTGGATGGTCCCTTTTCGCATGATGGGTCACATATTTCAAAATGCATACTGTTTCCCCTCTCAAGACTTTTCATCTTTAGGTTATCAAAATTATGCCCTAATACACACATTTGTACATCAATTAGTAATAAACCATTATTCCTACTAATCCTTGTTATGATAACTCTCTGAAAGATCATAACTAGGGAATCACAAAGGGAAATATGCAGATTATTAGCAAATGTTCCCTTTCTAAAAGGTTTGCTGTCCTACCCTGTATGCTAAAGTTTTCTTTTTATCATGCCACAGAGGGAAATGCCATATGTTAAATTTGGAACAGAAAGGATTTTTTAGCCTAGTTTTCAAAGTTCCGGAGATAGTGCCAAACTATTTCAAGTGCCCATAAGTATATAGGCATTTACAATAGTTTTGTGCAGAGTCCCTGAGGTATCATAAACTATGCAGTTGGTCTATGAACATTTGTTCTACAAAGTTTCTTTCCGATAGTCTCGACGTGGAATCCTATATTGATCAATGACTGGTGGTCCAGAATAAGCCGTCCATCAAACACGAAGGCTGGTTTTAACATTTTATCATAGATCTTCTGATAGTCGTAACCCTAAAAATAGATAAAGGATATATATTATACGTACTTAGTGTTTTGTATAAAAACAAGATGTGCTTGTGAAACACTAATGCCCCCGGAACGACATTTTTTTTCAAAGTTTGACCTTGAAAGATGACCTTGACCTTGTCACATGACCTTGACTTTGGTACCAGCGGATGCGGATCATTAAGATCTATCATCATGCCAAATATTAGCTTTGTATCTTGAATAGGCTTGAAGATATTGGCAAGGTTAAGCTTTCAGGTTAAGTTTTCGGACAGACGGACGGACAGACGGACGGACGGACGGACGGACAGACGGACAGACAGACGGACATGAGTAAAACAATATGCCCCCGATCTCTCGATACAGGGGCATAAAAATATACAGTCGAATATGTGTACAGCAGCCAGTCAAGGGAGAGGGCCATAATAGGCTGCTGTACACAGATTGGCTGCTGTTCACATTATGCTTAGGGCGGCCATTTTCTTGTCCCACTTTTGTTTAGCTCATTACCAGATCGCAAAACTTAAGACTTCTCCAAATTCTTAGCATTTCCAAAGATTGATTTTAAGTGTTTGTCATTATAAGAATAAGGAATTATACCATTTAACATAAACAAGAGGGCCATTGGCCCTTAAACGCTCACCTGTTGCATGGCTTAACAAAAGTCAAAGATATAAAGAAGTTAACATTTCAGACAAATATGTTGCCTCTAAAAAACTAAAAAAAGTGTTTGACCCTCTATCAAACTCGTGTAAGCTTTCAAGACAAACATACTGACCAAAATACATAATTTTCAATCAAAGAGTGCACACAAGGATTTTAATAAATTTGACCCCTTGACCTCATTTTGGACCCAACTTGACCCAATTTCAAACTAAACCTAGGTTTCATTCAAATATTCTGACGAAGTTTCAAGATATTTGAGTAAACAAGGTTTTTCTAAGATTTGACCCCTTGACCCCATTTTTGACCCCACTTGACCCAATTTCAAACTTGATCGAGATTCGATGGAGACAAACATTCTGACCAAGTTCTAAGACATTTGGGCCAAAAATGTGGCCTCTAGAGTGCACAAAAGGTTTTTTTCTAAGATTTGACCCCTTGACCCCATTTATGACCCCACTTGACCCAATTTCATACTTGATCGAGATTTGATGTTGACAAACATTCTGACCAAGTTTTAAGACATTTGGGCCAAAAATATGGCCTCTAGAGTGCACACAGGGTTTTTCAAAGATTTGACCCCTTGACCCCATTTTTGACCCCACTTGACCCAAATCTGAATTTAATCGAGATTTGATGGAGACAAACATTCTGACAAAGTTTCAAGACAATTGGACCAAAAATGTGGTTTCTAGAGTGCACACAAGGTTTTTCTAAGATTTGACCCCTTGACCCCATTTTTGACCCCATTTGACCCAAATCCGAACTTGATCGAGAGTTGATGTAGACAAACATTCTGACCAAGTTTTAAGACATTTGGGCCAAAAATGTGGCCTTTAGAAGGTTTTTCTAAGATTTGACCCCTTGACCCTCTTTTTGACCCCACTTAACCTAATTTCGAACTTGACTGAGATTTGATGGAGACAAACATTGTGACAAAGTTTCAAGCGTTTGGGCCAAAAAATGTGGCTTCTAGAGTGCAAAAAAGCTTTTTCTAAGATTTGACCCCTTGACCCCATTTTTGACCCCACTTGACCCAAATCCAAACTTGATTGAGATTTGATGTAGACAAACATTCTGACCAAGTTTTAAGACATTTGGGCCAAAAATGTGGCCTTTAGAATGCACACAAGGTTTTTCTAAGATTTGACCCCTTGACCCTCTTTTAGACCCCACTTGACCTTATTTCGAACTTGACTGAGATTTGATGGAGACAAACATTGTGACCAAGTTTCAAGACATTTGGGCCAAAAAATGTGGCTTCTAGAGTGCACAAAAGTTTTTTCTAAGATTTGACCCGTTGACCCCATTTTTGACCCCACTTGACCCAATTTCGAACTAGATCGAGATTAGATGGAGGCAAACATTCTGACCAACTTTCAAAGCATTTGGACCAAAAATGTGACCTCTAGAGTGCACACAAGGTTTTTCTAAGATTTGACACCTTGACCCCATTTTTGACCCCACTTGACCCAATTCCAAATTTGATCGAGATTTGATGGAGACAAACATTCTGACAAAGTTTCAAAGCATTTGGACCAAAACTGTGGCCTCTAGAGTGCACACAAGGTTTTTCTAAGATTTGACCCCTTGACCCCATTTTTGACCCAACTTCGAACTTGACCGAGGGTTGATGGAGACGAACATTGTGACCAAGTTTCAAGACATTTGGGCCAAAAAATATGGCTTCTAGAGTGCACAAAAGTTTTTTCTAAGATTTGACCCGTTGACCCCATTTTTGACCCCACTTGACCCAATTTCGAACTAGATCGAGATTAGATGGAGGCAAACATTCTGACCAACTTTCAAAGCATTTGGACCAAAAATGTGACCTCTAGAGTGCACACAAGGTTTTTCTAAGATTTGACACCTTGACCCCATTTTTGACCCCACTTGACCCAATTCCAAATTTGATCGAGATTTGATGGAGACAAACATTCTGACAAAGTTTCAAAGCATTTGGGCCCAAACTGTGGCCTCTAGAGTGCACACAAGATGTTGACGGACGACGGACGACGGACGACGGACACAGCGCGATCACAATAGCTCACCTTGAGCACTTCGTGCTCAGGTGAGCTAAAAATCATTACCAGATTCATATTCATCGAGAATTTCTCGTTTGCATTTAGCCCCAGTTTGGACCTGTGTACAACCTACACCGAACTAATAAGCAATAATTCCGAAAGATCATGCAGATTCAAGCATGCGTATCACCTTCACAGGATACTCTAGAGAGAGGAACTTACGTTTAGAGAGCGAAATTATGGCGAGAATTGATATCAAAAGCAGGTTTTTGTCCATTTTAAAGACCTCGAGAAATCAGTTTGCTAAATGTGTAAAGAACCTATAATGCTCAAGATCATTTTATTTAAAGAGACCCGGCAACTGAGAAATTCCATATCCTTTAATTAATTATCATCATTTAAGTACACCAAAAAATAAAATAATGGCCACTTACACGTCATTTTATCGACAACACGAGATTAAATCGATAATTGGTTGTTTATAACTTGTACATTATGATAAAGCGACTTCAGTTGTTTACTATAGTGGTGATTATCGATTTTTTCAAACACGACTAATTAAGTCGTGTGTTTTGTCAGATGACCGTTGTAAAGGTTGGAATTAGACCAATTAAGGTGACCGCCGGCTGCATTTCAGGAGATCACGCTATTCACAGTGCAATTAAAGAAGGAATTTGCACGGGGGGAAATCGAGAGGCCACTGTCGGCAGATTGGCTGCTGTGCATAGTTGGCCGCTCACACAGATTTGACTGTATCTTATTAGATTGGGGGAATTGATAAATGTCAAAGCTCTTATCATCAATTCCCCAAACCTCGTTAGATATTTTTTTAAACAATCCATTTAGTACATATTTAACATTTCTTTATCACCTTTGAAACTTTCTATCCTTTCAAATATCAATTCCTGGTTAATTACTTTATTTGTACAACTTTCACTCACTTTGAACTTTTGTCAAGATCTTAAGAAATTAAGGCTGAAAAGTATGATTTTATGCCGTCAAATCTTTATTATAACATACAATAATCTAAAAGCAATTGAATTATATAGAAGTAATATATTAGTGCCTCAAAATATCAGTGTTATCTGGTTGAGGTTGGGAGAATTTATCATGACGAAGCTTTGTTGATGTCTTGATAATTTATCACAACCTAGAACACTCTATCATGTTAGTCTATTTATCATGCAATAATTTCTAGTCCTTAAATTTTATGAGACATTGAAAATAAAAGAAAGTCATGTGAAAGTAGTTCTGGTCAAACCATTTATATGCAAATTGTTTCTAAAAATAGACTGCCTAAAATCATTTTATGTTATCTGGCAGGTGATATCAGGAAAAATGCTTTATTGTATGATAAAAATCATTCTTACCACAAATTCATCCCACTCTGTACACACAACTACAGCATGGGAGCCTTCTGCAGCTAAATAAGGGTCTTGACATACAGTAACTAGTTCTTGAACTGTAAAGATATGCAAACTATATGAAATCAATCATAAATTGTTATTCGCAACATTTGTAACTCACCTAATGGGAATGTGCGAAAAATAATTTGAGCTTGCGTGTGGCATTTCCAACAATTTGACTTGTGTGTAAGGTGAAAACACAGAGCAGCCTAGGCAGCAATGTAGTTTAGTGAGAAGATTGGCTGATTGTCTAAAGATACTTTTGACCTTTTCTGTGTACAAAGGCATAGTGCAGACTCTGGTCAGACTGTGTAGATGCACAGACTGGCCAGAGTGTCTGCATAGGCGCATATTTGAAATTGATGGAAATGTCATTTGCAGGCTAATTTGACCATTTTTAATTTAGGTGGACTATATCCACAAACTAATATGTAACTTGAAATACACTATAAGATCATGGAACCATTCTGTTGCTAAAAATGGCTTGACATACAGTAACTTTGGAGATATACAAATCTTATGTCAATATATTATAACAAGAGCACCACCAACTGATGCCTATACTCAGCTTTTGGGTGCATTACTTTACAAATATACTTTTGAAGTAAAACCCCTTTGAAAATCTGGATAGTTATTGTGATAGTGAACAATGCCAAGTTTCATGAAGATATCTTAAATAACATAAGAGATATGACCAAGGTTAAAGTTTCTTAAGCCAACTCCAACAACTAAACCTACAACACCAAGGCGATGAACACTACCTCAGGTCTTCTCTGGAAACAGCTGAGCTAAAAATACAACTTTTTTCTGTGTGTTAAGTGTGTTCACTTTAACTGTTAGAAACTATCCAATACAGACACATGATTTTGTCTTTTGTTAACATATGCAGATTTTTGAATAGCATTTCAATTTTCAACAAAATTTGTTAAATTTTGAATGACTTGAAAAAGACAGAAATAACAAACCTTTCTCTGGGCTGTCAGAAATAGATGGATGAGTCAATTCACTGAAATGGAAATAGACAAAATATGATATAGAGGATAATCAACTGTTTTATATGTCTGATATAAAAAAATCACAAGATTGCATTGTTAGGGCATAAAAAAAAGTATACATTAATAATAATAGAACCAAAACCCACTCTGTACACTATCTTTCAAGCCTGAGTTTGAGATTTAGCTTCATTGTATTACCTCGGCAAATCTGAGTAAGAAGCTAGCTATTAGTTGAACTCTAAAGATGACCTTGACCTTCAAAGTAGCAGAAAGGACCTTGAGAGAAACCTTAATATACTAAGCAAGAGCATGGTAACTTGGATAATTGGATGATAAAGTCATGGAGAACAATTTTAGTGCCCCGGATAAATAAAAAACAAGATGTGTTTGTGAAACACGAATGCCCCCGATAAGGCAAAGGTTAAGTTTGGTTAAGTTTTCGGACAGACAGACGGACAGACAGATGGACAGACAGATGGACAGACAGATGGACGGACAGACAGACAGACAGACAGACGGACATGAGTAAAACAATATGCCCCCGATCTCGCGATAAGGGGGCATAAAAAATCAGACAGATAGATGGATGGACATTGGTAAAATTGTTTGCCCCCCAATCTCTTGATGCAAAGTCACAAAAAGTCCCATGTTGAATTACATGCAAATACATGCACATAACAAGTCTTGCTATTATCCAAAAGATTGGTTTGATAGTAACAGCATATCAAAATAAACATTGGAAAGATCCATTAAATGAAAGTAGAGTAATGAATCTTTGTCTAGAGGATGATATCATGGTCACAGAAACAAGTCCAAAGTTTCCAAGTAGTAGCTTTAGTTAAAACAAAGATATTACAGATATGCATCAGTTGTGCATAAAAACTTTACCGAGTTTTATCAGTCCAAAAGGGTTAAAATTCCATTCAATCCAATATCAGAGTAATGAATCTTTGTCTAGGGATATAATTGTCACAGAAGCATGTGCAAAGTCTCAAATTAATAGCTTTAGTAGAAAAGGAGATTTGACACATTTGTACAACTGCATGTAAAAACATAACCAAAGCAATATGGTAACACCAACGCCCTGGTGACTGGAATAGCCCCCCCCCCCCCATTCTATGAAAAGTCGAGCTAAAGATCTAATGAAAATTTACCTGAAAATTTGTGAAGTTTCTACTTTTGGATCATAAATCCTTAATTTGGCCCCTTCCTCCATGAGATATTTAGCCACAAATATAGCTGGAGATTCTCGAGTGTCCCCAGTGTCTTTTTTGAAGGCAAAACCAAGCAACGCTATCTTCTTGTTGGCTACAGTATTAAAAAGGCACTCCACTATTTTGTTGGCAAATCTTCGTCTCTGGTACTCATTTATGTTTATTACCTGATGCAGGATTTAAAAGAAAATTAATTGATTCAACTTCAAGATTCACTAATAAAATACATACTTTCTGATTGGCTGAAAAATAATCTAGACTTATTTACATTGAAATTACACCGCTGAAAGCCCTAAAATCACTAATTGCTAGTCAGTAATTCTTTTGAAGACAGCAATTTTTAACCTTTATGGTGTCCTTTAGTGTGACAGGTCATATTACGGCTAAAAGTAAAATAGTAAATTACAGTTTGAACTTTTTCTGGAATATGTTTTTTCAAGATGAGTTTGTGAAATACTAATGTACCCTATCAGCAATCAAAAAGATACATATTCATGCTAAATTTCAGCTTTGTATCTGAAAAAGGCTTTGATAAATTTGCAATGGTTAGGTTCTAGTTTAACTTTTACAGACAGAAAGACAGACAGGCAGACATACAGACATGCGTAAAACAATTTACAACCGACTTTGATTTCAACCAGAAAATACAAGTGAATAAAGTACATGCCTGCTGCCAGTAATCAGCTACCTCTGGTAAATTGAGGCACTCACATAGATACACCAGATTTAATACATCCTTCTGGAAACAGCTCCCTCCAAAACCTGAATGTAAAACATTGATTGATTGTTTATGGTTTAACGGCACATTCAACATTATTGCAGGTATATCTCAGAGGCTGAGGAACCTAACTATGACGTCCTGTTGTTTCCGGTATAACCACATCATTTCATCCCAGCTACCAGGCTGCCCATTCCACTAAGTATAACTCGCCCATTGGTGCAATATAACCAATCTGTTATAGACTGCTTATTATCCTTAATGAGGAATGAGCTAGGCTCTGCACAGATATTCATAAAATTTTGACATGTGCTTATTTTCCAATCCAGGGAATGGAATTCAAACTGAACTGGCTCATATTTTTTTCCATAATAACTTACCTTAGACATGTTAAACCCCCAATTTTCCTGCCAATTTTCCTTATTAAACTAACAAGTTTAAGAAGGTATGTTTTCAAAACCAAATAAAACTCATAATAAGAGAACTAAGTACTTTCAGCACTTTGATTTTAATGTTTTGCAGAGGGTTTTATTATATGCAGTAGGGCAAAAGTTAAAAAGATAGCAAGCAGTGCAAGCTATGATCAGGGCCCGAGGTTATAAAACTTTTCTCATTCTCAATTCAAAATTTTATCAAAATTCAATTGAGATTAAAGCCATAATTCTGTTTTAATACTTAATTTAATGTATCAAAATTAAAGATAATATTGACAAGTTGTTATAAATAACAACTTATTAAAATTATCTTTTATTTTCAAAAATTCATTTAAATTTAAAATTTGAGAAAATTCTCAGTTGAGCATGACATAAGTTGTATAACCTCGAGCCCTGACTTCATGCTTAGTCTATAATGTCTGCCAAAACTTTGTGTACAGCAGGAATATTATATGAACAGTATGAGAAGGGTAAAAATGTAGACACTCAGTATTAACCAAACTTTGAACCAAGTGATAAGTTAAAAAAAAGTTTGTTGTACTAACACAATTCTGAAGTAAGAGTCTTTTGTTTGAACTAGGGCTTGATGACACTTTAAAACAGTTTTTTCAGTCATATATATAATATATACTTAGTGTTTTGCTTAAAAAAATATCTGACGAGGTTTGGGGCATTGATAATTGTCAAGGCCCTGCCAAGACAATTTTCAATTCCCATAACCTTGTTAGATTTTTTTAAATCAAAACACTAAGTATATATTATATTTATCTAATAACCTCTATTTCAATTGTTTTCATTGATGTTTCTTACAGAAATGCAAGTTTCTAAAAATAACCGCATTATGTAATTGTTCTAAAATATCCATGTGATATCATAAAAAAAATCCAGCATCCAGCCATTGATTACTGGTATTTATCTTAAAACTGTCTTGTCTTAAAACCTTAAACTGATCTTGTGTTCTTTGTAGTGAGAAACATCAATTGTTTTGCAATGAACCCCTGTCATACTGTCAACAGCACATCCCTGCTGTACATAAATCTTGAACAAACAGTCAAAGACTAAGATCAACCTGCACAATTGTGCAGTCTCGTCTTAACATACACTGACTATTTTCTCCTTATCTATTGAGCGAAAAACTTGAGCCAGACTCATTGAAATGTCTCAAATTTGGTAATCTTTGTAAAATAAATTTTAATTCCTGTCAGAAAAGGTTTAAGGTACTTATTTGTTATCATGAAAAAAAAATTTCTGAGTCCATTAAAAGTGCAATTTAAGCATTTCAGGGTCCCTTTAAAGTGCAATTTCAGCATTTCTGGGTCCTTTTAAAGTGTAATTTAAGCATTTTGGGGTCCTTTTAAAGTGCAATTTAAGCATTTCTGGTTCCTTTTAAAGTGCAATTTAAGCGTTCAAGCTGATAAATGAACAATATCATTTTTCAACAATATTGACAATATAATTGTGACCTGTCACGCAAAAAGGGACCATCTGGGAATTATGTAAAATAGATAATTGAAAAAGATATTGATTTGAGTACAAGTCAACCAGTTGTCGCATTTCAAAAACTCATTTATGAGAAACTACATTAATCATTCTAGATTCAGAAATTCAGCTCAGTGCAAAAAGTTTCGACGAAGTCAGCCAGCGCAATTCGTGCAGTCTGACTGAGGTGAACACACTACCCAGACGGCCCCTTTTTGTGTGACAGGTCACAATTACAAAGTCAAAATCTTCAAATTGCTCACAAATGATCAATAAAAATGTCAATCTAAAGAGTGAACAATATTGTAGATCATTTGTGGACAATACTAAAGATTGCTCTATAACATTATTGAATATCAACAATATTCTTGGCAGTTTATGTGTCCATTAAGTAAATGGGTTGATACATGTAATCGTACACCTATGTGAGATAGCAGCTGGAAGCTAGGAAAGGATGTGATGGTAGTACTGGTAGTACTTGTGAGAGAAAAAACAGGAATCCATTGTTAAGAGCTCAAGCCAACGTGATATGACTGAAAAAATGTTGAAAGTGGCGTAAAACTCCAATCAATCAAAGTCAATAAAGTAATGAGTATGATCTAAATAGAAGCAGCATAAATTCAGAGAAAAGTAGGGCCTAATCTGTATGCATTGATTTTTCGTACTGATGTAAAATAAATAGGTCCTAAGTACTCACATGAATATTGAATAATTAATGCTTCATGAAATAAAATTTACTAATGGTGTGTAGCTCCCATAATTAATTAGTTATTTATGAAGAGACACAATGATCATTGATGAAAACAAATTTCAACTCCATTTAATTCTGTAACAGGTTTAGGATTTGTTTGTTTGAATGGGATTGTATGACACTTTCAACAATCTAATCTTTCAGTTCTATTGCAATGACTGGAGCACCTAACAATGAATCCCTGGTATTTCTAACACAAGTACTATCATCACATCCTTTCCTAGCCTCCAGCTGTTTTCCCACATACGTCTATGATTACCAACCCATTACAAATAGTAGGAAAGGATGAGTGCTGCCATCAGGAATCAAACCCTGAACCTTTTAAAAGATAATCTCACATACTACCACCATACTATGAGGGCGGCTTATACAGTAAAGAAGCAAAAAAAACCATTTATGCCCCCCATAAAAGCAGGTCAATAGCCTACCCTTTGTCAATCAACAAAGGGCAATAACTCACAAAATACGATGAGAAGAGATATGGTTCTTGTGCACTGCACTTCTCCTCAATGAGATCTATCTACCTGTGAAGTTTCATGATTCTAACGTGCATACTTTTTGAGATATGCTCCGGACAAAAACGGTCTATGGATGGACCCAACGACAGACATGTGCAAAGCAATATACCCGCTCTTCTTCAAAGGGGGGGCAAAATAATATATTTATACACTAGCTTTCAGAGGCACAGTTGCCTTCATCAATTCATATATTCACCTGGTGAAGGCGGCTAGTGTATAAATATATTTTTCTCATGCAGCTCCCATCACTCTCATACACAAAGTTTCAGCAGACAATTTTAACTTAGATAAGCCTGCATGGAGGTGCAGTCTGATCTTAGCCTTCAGTCTGCTATCTACATATTCATTGTGGTAAAACTTTGAACTACTGATCAAAATGTCCAAAAACTTGGCAAATTGTTTGAAAAAGAATTGGAATTCAGTAAGATAAGAGTTAAGATTTGATAATAATGGATATGAAAGGGTTAAGAAATTATGCATGCATTTTCCAATAATAGTCACTAATGTCTTAGGCTCTGAAATAAAATATTCCTAATTTACCAATAAAAGCTCATAATGACTTACAAATATATAAACAACTTTGACTTTACTTTATGGTTTCAGTACTGAATGCTTCAGCTATTCCATGCTAGCTTATGAAGAGAATGAAAAAACCCTTGAGCTATTCATTTTTTTTCTTCTGCTACATTTTTCACTGTTTTCTTCTTTTTTTAACTGAATAGTCAAACTTGTTTCAGCAACCATTACAGGGACCACTAAAAAGTGGTCGTTTAAGAAAATAGCCACTTAACCCTTTCCTGCTTTGCAAAATTTTAGACCTGTCCATATTCGATGGTTTTGAAGATCAAAATTTAAAGTTGATTTAATTTGAACAAGATGTGTCTGTGAAACAGGAATGCCCCCGTAACGGCATTTTTTTTTCAAAGTTTGACCTTGACAGATGACCTTGACCTTGTCACATGACCTTGACTTTGGTACCAGCGGATGCGGATCATTGAGATCTATCATCATGCCAAATATTAGCTTTGCATCTTGAGTAGGCTTGAAGATGTTGGCAAGGTTAAGTTTTCAGGTTAAGTTTTCGGACAGACGGACAGACGGACGGACGGACAGACAGACGGACAGACAGACGGACAGACAGACGGACATGAGTAAAACAAAATGCCCCCAATCTATCGATAAGGGGGCATAAAAATAACCATTCAGTTGGGTAGAAAATATTGTGGCAAAAGAAGAAATTGATTGTAATAAGTAATATTTTATTTTTTCACAATGTTTTCTTAATCATAAAATCACAGGCACATAAAAAAAAACAGGGATAAATCAGGAAAGGGTTAATACATATTTTGTTCACAAATAAGAAACATACTTTTTGATTGAATATGCAAATTATTGTGTTATCCTATGTTGTTATAACTCAATAGAATCATCTCATTGAGATGATTCTTTCGAGTTTTAACAAAATAGGATTCATTCTCAATAATTTTAAGACCAACAATACCTACTTTTAAGATTATCTCGATTTAAAGAAGGAAATTTTGAAAATGGTCACTTAATAAAAATAGTTGCTTAATAGACGTGGTCCCTCAAGCAAGATTGACTGTACCTACCAACACTAGCCCTCAAGAACTTATTTCCTATCCTCGTGTCAGTACCAACAGCATGGGCCACCTCTGACACATCGGCTCCTGTTGATTCACAAATAGCTGACATAGCATTTATACTGGAGATCCTCTGGGCTAAAAATGCATTAGCAGCCTGAAAATAGAATAATGCATTATTGCAAATAAATGCCCAAGCATTTATAAATGTTCATTCCCAATGCAAGACATCAAATTGAGCATTAATGGAAATAATTGAGCCTTTGTTTTTTTACTAATTTTCGAAAGAAACCTGTCTTATGTTGAAAGGAAAACTGAAAATATTAGAGAACTTTGTTGCCTAAACAAGAACTGCTTTCCATCAAATTGGAACCCTGCCATCTCTATGGCTAAAATGGGTAAAATTTCAAGAGAAACTGAAAGAAACCTTCAAATCAAATAAAAGCATTGTCACTATAGCGTTGAAGTAATAGAAATGTTTAAGTTATAAGTAAAGAGGCTAAGTTTTTTGCAGACAGACTAATGACAGACAGACAATATGTCCCCTATTTTATTGATGCAACGTAAAAAATATACAAGTGACAGAAAATCCTATGACAATTCATGTAAGAATTAGACAAGTCTAATAATATACACACCAGTTTGGAGAGTTCTGATGACCATGTGTTCATAGTAATGACCCTTTCCTTAGGTACCCAGTGTTCATAGACCCAGACTAGAGAGGATATGGCTTCCAGCCCCTCTGGGGTCTGCTCTCCACCAATCAGGACACGGTCTGGCTGCAACAGGTCCTTGATGGCTGTCCCCTCAGCTAGAAACTCTGGATTTGATAGAACCTAGAAATGGAAAGAAAAATATATAGAGAGGATATTGAATGAGTGGTCATTGAATACTGAATTTAATAAACGAGTCATCTATAAATAGATGAAAACAAGGCTGTGCCGAGTTTTTATCTGTTTTAGCTGACGAGTTTAATAAATTCTGTATTTTAGGAGCACAAATTTTATATTCTGTTTATAATATGACCCAAATTTTAGCCAAAAAGTCGTCAAAATCCTTGAAATTCAACGTTCCAATTATAATTATTCCACTAGTGTAATAACACCCGTGTAATATCAAAAATATTCAACAGGGTTATTTCGCTCCGGCGACATAGGTCATATTATAAACTTAGATATTGTTTCAAAAATATTTTAAAGCTTTTTTTTCCAAATTCTTGGATGACTTTTCATAGTTACGGGAGCCTTTTTTGCAGACTTTGGCAAGTACAGTAAAAGATGTATTAAACAACCACTTCAGAGATCCCCAAAAAGTGGTTGTTAAAGAGAATGGTTGCTTTATAGAACCTGTTTTGTTCACAAATTAGTAGCATAATATTGACTGAATAAGTATCTTAATACAAACTTCTCGTATATGAATCTAATAAGTTTTAACAACAAAGGATTGATTTACAATAACTTTTAGACCAATATCCTCTGCTTTTTAAGATATTTCTTTTTCACGAAGGGGATTTTAAAAAGGGTCGCTTAAAAACAGAGGTGACTTAATAGACATGGTGACTCGAGCAGTATGGACTGTAATAAAGACTAAGATCTTGCTGTTTTCTTAGAGATTGAGTGGGATGCCATAAAAGAAAGAAACTTATTCAAGGTAGTTTTGTTCAAAATCTAATATCTATCTATAAATGACCAATATTGAATGTCTTTCAGGCTGATGAACACTGATTTCTAAATAAAAAAAGTTAAATCTCTAGATCAATAATTGTTAATGAATGATCATGGAGTCTCACAATATTGTGTTATTCTTTGTTTCCACAGGTTATAAGATCCAAATAAACTGTCATGATACATAAAGATTACAACTAGAATAAATAAAAGTTGTGATTACAACATTAGGGTAGCCAATCAACAATACTAATATAGAACAATGAATTATTTGACAGTCATGATCTTCTATTTTCATCATTTTACGTCAATTTGATATATGCGCATGTTTAATTCAATATAAAGAAGGCATTTCAATTGTTTTGGTCGGTAAAGGAATTTTTCTCTCTAATTTAGAAAGCTTCAAGTAAACAATATTTCCCTGTTTATTACCTGATATTTAACTCCAGGACGCTGGTTGGCCTTCAGGATATTTATTATACTTTCAGCAGCCTTCACTGGTACAGTACTTTTTTCTACCACTATTTTAGAGCTGGTGGACACCTCAGCTATCATCCTGGCTGCTGATTCAATGTACTTTAAATCTGCTGCCCTGCCCTACAACAAATCAATCTTAAATTTACAAGTTCTTACAAATTATATTAATACCTCTCACTTCCGATTCCTAAGAAATTCACCAGTACCTGCACTAATTGTGTGGGCCAATAGAAGAACTAAGATCATTAGCTGCTACTGGATTTCGAACTCAGGACTGTTGGGTCAAAAAGGTAGTCCTAACCCTTGTCATGCTGAATAAATTTTGGCTAAAAATTTGCATCAAAATCAAAGGGCAAAAAGCACTGAAAGTACCAACTGTAGGTCAATTTTTTTTGAAAAACTAAATCTATTGACAATTCTGGTTTGAAAGTGAGGAACAGGTGGTGTAGACTAACATCAGACTGCACATATGTGCAGACTGATGATTGTCTATAGCTCCTGCCAAAGCAGGAATATTTCGGGTTCAGCATGACAAAGGTTAAGATAGTATATCTTCAGATCAAACTTAGAATATCTATACTCTTCCAAAAAAATTCTTTGACACCTATCAAAAATCGATTTCTTCTTAAATATAACAAAAACAAGAGGGATGTTGGCCCTGGGTTGCTCACCTGAGAAAAAAGCTTCATTACCCAAGTATTTCCATCCAACCACAGAAAAAGAGATTTTCACTTATTCAATAAGATAACATTTAAAATAATCCCCCCCCCCCCTGCTCCTCCCCTGGTCATTATTTATTCAAGCTTTTTTCATAAAAGCACTTCCCCCTCCCCCAAGATGCTCTGCACCTGGTGAATCTACAGTCATGATTTTAGCTAATTCAATTAATGTCCATATACTGATCATCCATACCAATTTTCAAGTCTGAAGGACTTCTGGTTCATTAAATGAAGTTTTAAGATTTCAAAAATGATCCAAAGTACTACCTCCTCCCCAAGACACTCAGCACCTGGTGACCCTACAATCATGATTTAAGCTATTTTTATTAATGTCAATATATTGATCATCCATGACAATTTTCAAGTCTGTAGGGTTCCTGATCCAGGAGAAGAAGAAGGTTAAAGATTACAAAATTTTCATCAAAGTACTACCCCCTCCCCCTGGTGCTCCGCACCTGGTGGCCCTACAGACAAGATTTTAGCTATTTTTATTATGGTCTATGAGGTGATCTTCCATGCAAAATTTTAAGGCTGTAGGCCTTCATGTTCATCAGAAGAAGAAGGTTAAAGATTACAAAATTTACCTGAATACTACCCCCTCCCCCCTGGTGCTCCGCACCTGGTGGCCCAACAGATATGATTTTAGCTATTTTTATTAAGGTCTATGAGCTGATCCTTCATGCCAATTTTCAAGTCTGTAGGGCTTGTGGTTCAGAAGAAGAAGAAGGTTAAAGATTACAAAATTTTCACAAAAGTACTACCCTCTCCCCCCGGTGCTACGCACCTGGTGAATCTACAGTCATGATTTTAGCTATTTTTATAAAGGTCCATATGCTGATCATCCATGCCAATATTCAAATCTGTAGGACTCCTGGTTCAGAAGGAGAAAAAGGTTAAAGATTACAAAATTTTCATCAAAGTACTACCCCCTCCCCCTGGTGCTCCAAACCTGGTAGCCCTACAGATAAGATTTTAACTATTATTATTAAGGTCTATGAGGTGATCACCCATGCCTTCATGTTCATCAGAAGAAGAAGGTTAAAGATTACAAAATTTACCTGAATACTACCCCCTCCCCCCTGGTGCTCCGCACCTGGTGGCCCAACAGATATGATTTTAGCTTTTTTTATTAAGGTCTATGAGCTGATCATCCATGCAAAATTTCAAGGCTGTAGGGCTGCTTGTTCAGAAGAAGAAGAATTTTAAAGATTTTCTTAAATTTTTAACTTAAATTCTTAAGTTTTTAACAGATTTCAATTCTTTTAGCAATTCTTAAAGGGGACCACCTAAGGAACATTTCTGCCAAGTTTGGTTAAAATTGGCCATGTGTAGTTTAGGAGAAGATGTCGTTTAAAGAAATTGTTGACGGACGACGGACGACGCACGGACGCCGGACAAAAGGTGATCACAATAGCTCACCTGAGCACGTTGTGAGCTAAAAATTGATGGCTCTTGGTTGATCTATGAACAGTAATTGCACACGAAATTTGCACAATTTGTAATACATTACTTGTAGGTGTTTCTGCATATCCACGTCAACGTCAAATTTCGGAAAATCTGCCCTGCTCAAATAGCAAATGCACTTTCAGTAAAAAGATGCATGAACTTCACCTTCCTCAATTCATATTACATTTGTAAATAAAATTTTTGTCGAAGCTAAAATTTGTTTCCATGTCAAAGAACTTTCTTTGAAGAGTATATAAATGGAAAGCACATGGACCATATATATTTTCAGATTAAAAGAATTTTAAGTATGACTTTTATCAATGGAAATTATGCAAGTTCTATGATCAATATGCATAAAATACTACAAGAATTGTACCCACCTTGCCGACCCCATAACTTTTTGTTGGTGTATTTACACATATAAATATGAGATCAGCTTCCTGTATTGCCTTGTTGATATTTGTGGAGAAAAATAGGTTCTTATTGCGGCAGGTTTTCACGATTTCATCTAACCCAGGCTGAAAACAAAACGGTGGCAACATTGATTTCAAAATACTAAAAATTTAAAATCATGATTACAATTTACAAACAGTGACTATTAACAAACATGGGTCGCCTACCTTTCAACTAGGGTTTTACCCCTTAAAATCTGATTTGATTTGAATTGGGGTTTTACGTCGCTTTTTCAACAATCTCTCAGTTATATCGCGACGACTGGAGCACCTAACAATGGATTCCTGGTATTTCTCACACCAGTACTACCACCACATCCCTTTCCTAGCCTCCAGTTGCCATTCCACATAGGTTTACGATTATCTACCCATTGGGTGAAGACAAATGTTGGAAAGGATAAGTGCCGCGGCCGGCGCCTTAAAATCTGAAGATTTCCTATTTTGACCCATAAGTTTTTCCTGTCAATAGATCATTCTAATTCTTTGAAGTTAGTATTGCATCTTGATAACGCTCCTGCAAACTATAAATATATCACAGATGATATTTTCTTTCATATCTTTACAATGATTCATATTTTGAATGAATCTAATAATTAAAGATATGAAAAAAACAAACAAATGAAGCTTCAATCAGGAGATATCTTAACCCTTGTCATGCTGAACCCAGAATATTCCTGCTTTGACAGGAAGTATAGACAAAGATCAGCCTGCACTAATGTGCAGTCTGATCTTATTCTCTGGCTATACCAACTGTTTTCCTTTTAAAGCAAGCAATAGTTTAAAATTTGTAATTTCAAAAGGAATACCTGCTCATAGTTTAGGCTTTCAGAACTTTCTTTACTTTGATTTTTATGCAATTTTGCAATGTTTTTATTCAGGATGACAAATGTCAATGGCTGAGCACAAAACTGTTGTAACTACCTAAATGTATTATAGGCAGTTATCTCTGTTTTACACTGAGCCATTGATTTATAGATTTTCCAATTGTTTTATTGCTTTGATCCATTCACACAGCATTTTGAACCCAATTTTTCTTGAAATGTTGTTTATCCAGGGATGCCGAAAAGACTAATTATATTGAGATGGATTAATAAATCATTAACACAGTAGCTAAGGAGCAATAATTATGTGATGAGCAATCAATTCATTTTATTTCTTTTTTAAGTTTTTTTCAATTTCATCAAAGCTACTATTTTGTTGTCTAACCCAATTACAATGTATTGTTTTAGCTATAAAGTTATACACAAACAAGCTTACCTCAAATATTGGAAGTTTTTCTGAGTTCCATTGAGAAATTCGAGTTTCACTCAAATCAACTACAGAGACCTCCAATTCAGGGCATTTATAGGCAATCATACTACAAGTAGGTCCCCCAACATATCCAGCCCCTATACAGCATATCTTCTTTACAGTCATGTTGAATAACCTAGAAATAAAATAAATAGTGACCCTTCAGCTGGGAACATTTAAAGGTAACATTTATAGTGGATCATACTATGAGTTTGTCCCCTGAGTTACATAATCAGCCCTTATACAGCATATCTTCTTGACAGTCATGTTGAATCACCTAGAAATAGAATAAATTGTGATACTTTAGCCGGGAACATTTAAAGGTAACATTTAAAGGCAATATTTATAGGCAATAATATTACAAGTTGGTCCCCAAACATAACCAACCCCTAAACAACATTATCTCGTTTACAGTCAGGTTGAATAACCTAGATGAAGGTTCAATATTGAGCCCTTAACTGAAAACATTATAGGCAACATATGGAAACATTATAGGCAACATGCAATGAGAACACTCAACATGTGAAATATGAAGGCCCTATCCTTTACTATTCAAAAGTTGTGACCAAGGTTATAGTAAAAATATATTTTATTATCAAATTTGTCCTTGAAAAATGACCTTGATCTTTACTCATGACCCTGACTTGGTACCTACAGAAGGTTCTTGTCCCAAGCAATCATCATGTGAAACATAAAGGCTCTATCACTTAACATTCAAAAGTTATGATCACGGTTGAAGTTTGTCATGCCAAAGCCAACTCCAACACCAACACGAACAACACCAAGGTGATAATAATACCTCAGGGTTTTTTTTTTGAAAAAAGTATAAATTTAAAAGGACTTTCTATCTCCAAGTAAGAGTTTTCAGAGCTGAAAACCAGCGCTTTCAGCATGCTTTCAGCACTTTCATTTTAAAAAGAAATTTTAACAAAATTTTCTTTTGGTATTATAAGTGTTAAATCTATAGTAACAATAAAGATTATCAGACAAACAAACTAAACTATCAAACAATTAACATATTATACAATATCCCTGGGGCAAAGAATATATTTTGACAATGTTTTCTGCCTAACTTAATTTACAATCATTTTTTTCCTCCTTAATTCCATAGCACAGTTGGTAGCACATCGGACTGTCAATCTAGAGGTTGGGGGTTCAATCCCCAACAGCGGCACTCATTCTTTCCGACTATTTGTCTCTCACCAATGGGTTGATAATCGTAGACCTATATGAGATAGCAGCTGGAGGCTAGGAAAGAATGTGATGGTTGTACTGGTGAGAGAAATACCAGGAATCTATTGTTAGGTGCTCCAGCCGTCGCGATATAACTGAAATAATGTTGAAGGCTGCGTTAAACTCCAATCAATCAATCAATCAATGCTCCTTAATTCCTGAAAACTTCTATTCCTAAGAAATTTGTCAATTATAGTCTATTAATGCATTTGCATAAGATGCTTCATAACAAGTGGCAAGCAGGGATGTGGAAAAGCACATTGTTTTTTACTAGTTCCTGGATATAAATTAAAACATGATTTTCTACTTGTCCAGGATCCACATGAACATGCTCGCAGAAATAGAGAACAGTTGAATAAGAGAAATCAATTATTTTTAAAGAAGAAAATGCTGGAACCCAGCATTTTCTTCATTGAAAACAATATTTTCTCCCTTTTGATACAAACATTTGGCTTTTTAATCTCCCACCTCTATCAAGTATCATTCCAAGATTTGTAAACATTTACTTGTCCATGACAAATGGCAAAGAAAAACGTACTTGCCTGCAGGTAGTCAAACCTATGTCAGACAAGTTGGGCATGGGAACTCCACAGCCCTGGCAAGGATTTAATTTCTTCCTTAGTAGGAACATAAATTTATAACACAAATAAGCTATAAAATTGTGATTCAAAACTATTTATCAATTACATTTGCAGAGCTATGGATACTTTTTGAAGCAAGGAGTATTTACCGCTCTGAGCTCAGAATTTTTTTCAAGGGGTATTTTGGAAATAAAATAAAATCCAATGAGTATTTTCATTTTATTCTTCTTCTACATGCCAAAAAGGAAGTTTTGTTAGTAAGGGTTTTGCTGTCACTTTCAACAGAATTGAAATTATTCAGTGGCAGGGGATGCCCCTATCCATGGTTTCCTGTTGTTTCTCACACCAGTATAGCCACACAACATTTCATCAGAGCCTCAAGCTGCCTATACCACTTAACACTTTCCTGTTTCACAAAATTTTGGACCTGTCCAAATTCAAAGGTTTTGCAGACGAAAATTTAAAGTGGATTTAAATTAAAAAAACCATTCAGTCGGGTAGAAAATAGTGTGGAAAAAGAAGAAATTGCTTGTCAGAAGCAATTTCTTCTTTTTTCACAATGTTTCCTCAATCATAAAATCTCAGGCACGTAAAAAGCAGGGATTAAACAGCAAAGGGTTAAGCACATTTATAGCAGTTTATCATATGCCAATATATATGTAATATGTAGGAGACAGATGATTTACCATATTTCCTCTAATAATAGCACCCTCCCTTATAATAGCACCCCTACATTTTTTTACTAAGAAAACCCATTTCAAGTGCCTGATTTTAGGAACCTCTTGAGTTTTGTTCTCTGATTTGAGCTGAATTTTCTCTGAACAATCTTTTTAATGATTGTTTAGAAGAAATATACCTCAAATTAAAGGAAAAATGGCAAAAAAGACATCAATTTCAATGATTTCTTGTATGCTAAAATGTATACTAAATACAAACTCAAGGCCATGTATGTATAGCTCTCGGGAGCGTTTATTAGGAGAAATAAAGTATTCAAATGTCTGGTGAAAGTTGGCTAAGCCAGAAAGATCAAACTCACAGTCCTTAATTTGAAATTCCAACAAGTTTCTGGCTGAGCTAACTTGGTTTAGACAGATGATATTGAAAAAAAAGATCTTTTAGGTCAGTGAGGCTACCCATACCCAATCAACATTCTTGACAATATATTATTATTTAAAAAGTATTGAATGAAAAGAATTTAGGCATATACCACCCAATAATTCTCATCAAAAAAATTGACAAAATTGCATTTTAAAGCATTAAATTTACTATTGAAACAAAAATTAAAATAGTAATATTTAAATTTCAATATGCTTTATGAAAAACAATCAACTGCTGGTTTTAAAATATTGATTATAGAAATATTTTAGCGATCTCAGATATTCATAATCAACAGTATTGACAAACTTTCAATCTAGCCAATACATATTTAATATTCTTATCAATTATCTTAAAGTTTGACAAAATTGTCAGTAAAATTATGATTATATATGGTCCCCATAAATCCTTGTATTAACCCCATAATGCTGAATCCATTCAGAATATTCCTGCCTTTGTAGGAGGTATAGACAGAGATCAGCCTGCATATTTGTGCAGCCTGATCTTAGAGACTAGTCTATATTTTCTTAAGTCTGAATTTTCTTTATAAATTGAAAAATTTGAAGAAATAAAAATTAGGATTGAATACGGACTTGTAATTATTGGTTGACTTAAATGCATTTTTATTGAGATTTTTTCAGCATGATAAAAGTTAAGTGATCATATACATCATCTTTGGTTTAAACCTTATATACATGTACATAGTGTATTTCTTTTCAACTGAATACGAAATTCATCAAACCTTAAATATAGTCCGTTTTGTTCCATTTATACTCTGACTGTTATTTGACACCATCTAACACCCGAAATATCAGTTCATGCATGTAATATTGAACGTAAACAGAGAGTCTATATTATATGACCAAATGAACCTATTACATCAGTTAGACTGTATCCCACATCATCATAGAAAATAAAGCTGTGCAAAATACTATTGGAATTAACTGGTAAAGTGCTGTATTTAAAGATCCATATGTTTGAGTGAGTGATCAAAGGTACATTTTGTCTATACACTGTATAGACAAATTGACCTTTGATCACTCACTTGAAATTGTGGATGCATAATTTTGTTTGTAACACAGTGCCAATTTGTAATGTAAAAGTAACAAATTTTTAGTCATATGGTAGAGGCTATATCACAAAAAAAATGGATTCTGGGTTTTTCCCTTACCAGAAGGTCTACAACTTTTGAATTATTTTCTTATTCTCGATGGCTTTCCCATTCAGGTTTACACTTATCTGGCATATATTTTCTTCTTTGAAAAAAGCTGTCAGAGAAAAGCAAAGCTTGACTATTTCAAGTGCTGGATAGTCAAACTAAATTAATGTCAACATTGGAAAATTCCACTAAATTCAGTTTCAGAGTAATGAGTCTGTGTCTAGAGGCTGATAAAATGGTCAGAGAAGCATGTCCAAAGATTCAAAGCAATAGCTTTAGTAGAAACAGAGATATAACAGGTACACATCAGTTGGAATGTAGGACGTTTTGGCCACGGACGTTTTGGGAAAAATCTCTTAATCTCTATTAAATTGTTTTTAATGATCAATTAAATGTTGGATATAGAATTTAACTAACTTGCTTAGATCTACATGTAGCAGTTTCTGTTTTATTTTTTATTCATTAATTGGGTATTATTTATATTCCTACATTATTAGATGATAAATTATTTGAATTAATAATTATGGTCAAAGAAATGGTCTAGTTGTGCTTTTTGAAAATATTTTCATGTTGTTTATCCTATATTATCATGTAATTTCTGAAAGAAATATGTATAGATAATACATTTTGAAAACTTTATATCATTGATCTTTCAAAGTATTTTCAATTTATTCGTCATTCTCTTTGTATAGTTAAGATATTTTTAATTCTTCTCCAGATATATTAAGATATACCGGTACTTTTGAGCTAATAAATACATCAAAATGGTAAAAAAAATCTATCATATTATCTAAATGACTTGTATAACAACTATAACATGATTAAAATTTCATAAAATAACTTATTCTCCCAACTAATATTTTTTGGCCAAAAGGTCCTATTTTGAAAAATATTGTGGCCAACACGTCCGTGGCTAAAACGTCCTGGCCAAAACGTCCATGGCCAAAACGTCCGTCCACCCATCAGTTGCATGAAAAAAATAAACAAAGATTTCAAGTCAAAAAAGAGTGTAAGTTCCATTAAATTCAATATCAGAGTAATGATTTTTTGTGTAAAGAGGCTGATACGATAGTTAGAGAAGCATGTGCAAAGTTTCTAAGCAATAGGTTTTTTAGAAACTGAGATATAACAGATATACATCTGTTGCATGTAAAACATTAACTATTAGTTTTTCAAGTCTGAAAACTGGTTTAAATTCTACTCAATTCAAAATCATAGTAACAAATCTTTGTTTGCTGACAAGATAGTCAGCAAAACATGTGTAAAGTGTCTAAGCGATAGTTTATTTAAATAAGATACATTAAAGACATACACCTGTTGCAGGTAAAACCTTAACCGAGGTTTGTAAGTTTGAAAGGGGTTAAAAATTGCACTAAATTCAGAATCATAGTAATTAATGTTTTGTTTGTCTTGAGGCTGATATGATGGTCATAGAAACATGTGGCAAAGTTTTAAAGCAATAAGGTAGCTATAGTGGAATCGGAAATATGACACAGTTGCATGTAAAACCTTAACCAATTTAGCATCATGCCAACGCCTGGGTGACCAGAATAGATACCCCCTCCCCTCATTCTATAGCTTGATTTCGATTTGAAACGGGGCTTTATGCTGCTTTCAACAACCTCTCAGTTGTAACCTATTGGCTAGAGTACCTAACAATAGATTCCTGGTATTTCTCACACCTGGTGAGTGCTACCATTACATCCTTTCCTAGCCTCTAGCTGCTATCCCACATTGGTCTACTATTATCGACCAATGAGTGGGAGACAAATAGTCGGAAAGTTGGATGTGCTATCAACGCTGCTATGACGACGGCTGGTCCCCAATTCTACAAAAAGCCAAGCTAAAAACAATGTTTTTCTCAAGTTCATGTAACCAAGATCATTTTGATCCTTGACAAGCAGAAAATCATCTACCGGTATACTCAAGGAAGTGGAACGGCAATAGTTACACAACATTTTGGAATGAAAGAACTTTCACCATGTTGACCAAGGTTTCCTAATGAAAATCAAGTGAAAGATAGGGGGGATTTTTTCAAATGAAGGGGGATTGGTATAAAGCCACGGTTGCAATGCCTAGATAAAGAAAATCTAATGCAAATTTGACTCTTTAACCCGTTTTGTTTGGAACTTGCAGGCCTTCGAGACCTTCCACTCATTTTTGGTTGATTTCTCAATATGCACTTCACTGCCAACTTATTCACTTTTGTTTGTGTTTGTGGGCTGTTACAGCTCACAACTTACATTTTCATTGCATTTTGTATCGCCTTTGCGAAAGAAATCTGATGTCTGACTTTTTTTTGACAGCTCAGACATTTTTCGTCCACTATCAGGTCATAACAAATACATGTATAAACACTATGGACTAATCTATAGAAACTTTATTAAAACAAATTTATTTTTGTGTGGTGAAATGGCCTTGTTTAAAACAAAGCTGACAGGAAATATAACTTAATTTAAAATGTGTAAACTATCCATAATGAATAAAACAGGCGCTTGTATTTTTTCTAAAATAAACTAGTAACTCTTAACAAGTTTGCCTGTAACAATGCGAAAAATATGTTTCGTTAAAAGAAATCCTGATTGTGTTGGATCAAGCCCAGGAAATGATGTCACTCAACTAGACTAATAAAAGTGTACATACATGCCAATATTTAAAATGCAATTTGAACAAATTACGTTTTCACATTGTTTGAATACTGTTTGCTTGGTGCTGCAAACAATTTTGGGGATAAGTGAGTCTTCAATTTTCGCAAAATCGCATGTCGCTGGTAAAAAAGAGCGCAAGCCATGAAAAACTACCATGAATCCTGCAATTGCGCGTCCTAGAATAGACACTGAAAAACATCCTATGAAAAAAGCTAGGTCAATCAAGCTCTGTGAGGCTCTTTTGGGGTCATGCACATTAATCGAGGTATGTACAATAATTGAGATTTGACAATAAGTGTAGGATCTTGGAGTATGATCGATACAATAATGTATCCCGCCTTTGTTTATCCTCCCACATCAGATTATCAAAGGAGGAATACGTTATTATATCTGTTGTGTCGTGTGCAAAAGATTTACACATAACATTTGGGGATTGGCTCAGCACGGGAAAAGTGGATGAGTGGAACTAGCCATCTGGGTATCCCAGTGTGAAAGATAGCAGCCTACAGTGAGGACCCTTCAGTGTTTTGTGGGCTAAAGAAGACTAAAGATTCACATTGATGAGACTTATTCAGTATTACAACACATAATAAAAGGTAATATTCCATGCCCTGTTTTTCCATAGACACTTATCAGTGTTTACTTCATATCTAGCCGAATCTAGGAGTCTGGCTCATAGACATAGTGAAGTATCAGCCTCAGTATCCTTCAAGAGTGGGCTAGCAAACCTCACTTTCTAAGGGGAACGTCGGGTGTGAAGTATCCCAAAATGACCGGCTTAAGCTGTGCCAGCGGGGCTTTGGGCCCTGGTACCACCATGGAAGCTGGATTGGTTGAGTCTAGATGGGGAGAAAAACACCCTTCAACACTGTTCTTACTTTTTTCTATCTTTATCTTACATGCATTTCTTCACTTGTCTAAATTTTCTTCTTTCTTTCACTAAATTTTCTTTTTAAATCTATTTTCTCTCGCACACCATCAAAGTAGTGTCAAGTCATGACAGTTTGGGGTCTAGATGTAGATGTAGAGAAGTGAAAGCATTAAGCAATTCAATAAAGCAAACTGGGAGGGCTTCAAGCTTAAATTGCTTGAATTTAGCAAGTCCTTTGAGCAGTATGGCCATACAGATCCAAACAAGGCCTGGTTAAGCTTTAAACAGGAAATCCATCAACTCAGTAGTGAATTCATACCAACTAAAATGTCAAAGCTGTGTCGTGATCTACAATGGCTAACTCATTCAGTACTGAGGCTTATCCGTAAAAGGGACAAACTATATTCTAAGGTCAAAAAATCTAGAAATGATTTCAAATGACCCTCTATTAATAAATCGACTCAAATCACTCAAATCATCAATCAAAAAAAATAATTAAGACAAAGTTATTGGTCAAATCTTGATTCAGTCATACTTAATGGGGACCCACAAAACAACAAGAAATTCTATTCATTTATAAAACAGCAAAAAACAGAGAACAGTGGTATTGCTCCCCTGAAGCACGAAGGAGTCACATATACTGACCCAACCGACAAGGCAAACATACTCAATAGCCAATTTGAAAATGTTTTCTCTAAACCCCAACCCTTTAGCCTAAAGCAGCTTTGTGACCAATTTATCCCAAACACATGAACTCCGAAATTGCCCCCTATAAACATATCAACTGAAGGTGTTGACAAGCTCCTGCGTGGCCTTTCCCCCAACAAAGCTGCTGGCCCTGATAAAATATCACCTAGAATCCTTAAAGAGCTCCACCACGAAATAGCCCCAATCCTCAAGGTAATCTTCAATCTCTCACTAACAACTGGTATTGTCCAAGACGATTGGAGAAACGCAATTGTAGCCCCAGTATATAAAAAAGGCCCAAATGGAGCATATCATGGTCACAAACATCATGAATCATTTTGATAAGAACAATTTACTGAGCCAGTTCCGGCATGGCTTCAGAGCAAAACATAGCTGTGAATCACAATTGATCAGTTTCACCCAAGAAGCCTATGACAATCTTGAAAATGGTCAACAAACAGACATAATTGTCATGGATTTTAGTAAAGCCTTTGATAAAGTCGATCGCAGCAAACTAATCTTTAAATTAAACAAGCTGGGAATCCATCCACTGATATCAAGATGGATAAGATCTTTCCTAAAAGATCGATCTCAGACAGTAGTTGTTGATGGCCAATCATCATCTACCCTCCCCTTTCTCTCGGGTGTCCCTCAAGGTTCAGTGCTAGGTCCTTGTCTCTTCTTAGCCTACATAAACGATCTCCCAACCATTTATCAAAAGCAAAGCAAGGCTCTTCACTGACGACACAATTGTCCATCTAACTGTGAAATCTATCTCAGATGCATATATCCTCCAAAATGATCTTAGAGCACTGGAAAAATGGGAACGAGACTGGGCAATGGAGTTCAACCCAGATAAGTGTGAGGTCTTGAGAATAACTCGTAAGAGAAAACCTTTAATTTTCCCCTATATGCTCCATAACGTCCAACTTAAATCTACTGAGGCTGCCAAATACCTAGGGGTGACAATCACTAAAGATATAAACTGGTCAAATCATATAAACAACATCACGGTCAAGGCCAATAACTCCCTTAGGTTCATTAGAAGAAACATCCGCATATCAAACCAACAAGTCAAGACCAAAGCCTATACATCTTATGTCCGACCCCAACTTGAATACTGCTCTTCTATTTGGCACCCCTTGGCAAAAAACCCATTCCTTCAATTCAGAAAAAATCCAAAGGGCTGCCGCTTGGTATGTCTGTAACAACTACGACTTTACAAGCAGTGTTTCCAGTATGCTACAATCCCTAAATTGGAGGACCCTCCACCAACGGTGTATACATTCCTCACTCATATACTTTTACAAGATAAAGAATAACCTAGTATACCTAGACCACAGCCACCTAACTCCCAC
Source organism: Fragum whitleyi (assembly GCA_948146395.1). Lineage (NCBI taxonomy): Eukaryota > Metazoa > Mollusca > Bivalvia > Cardiida > Cardiidae > Fragum > Fragum whitleyi. Next base: position 64,930,977 of record OX411549.1, on the reverse strand, counting down.
TCGTAACCTAAATTATCTTATCCACAGTCCCGTACCCAATATCATTGTAACTCATTTTTACCCAGAACAATCCGCCTGTGGAACTCCCTACCATTTGAAATAAAGTCTAGTAAAAACCTTGACATATTCTCCTCAAGGTTGGACTCAGCAACGTATATGTAGTATCTTCAGTAGTGTTTTTATCCTTTTATCACTTTATCCTTTTCCACTAATCTTTTATCTTTTTATCCAAATTCTTTACTAACAATGACCCGGTTGTAGGTGATCCTTCCCATTAATAATCAGCGTTGATTGCCTGGGCGTACCAAGTAGATGTAGATGAAAGTTTACTGGTATGTTTCTTTAACCACAATATATCAAGAGTTTCTCTTTCTTAACCACCAAACATTAATATTACAAAATATGCATATGTTACGTTTGTACATGTTTACTTGTATTTCTAAAAGACATGTCCCTGCGAAGTGAACTATGCTATCCGAAAAACCATACTTGTCCGAAAACTAGTAAAGTATGCGTCATTTCGTTATATTTCCAACCAGGAAAGCTTTACTTCTATTCAATATTTAGCACACATTTATTCAATTATTTTTTTCGAATTTCTTTCTCGAAATGAAATTATTTCTTACCTTTTGTGAAGGAACAGCGGATCTTTCGACTGTTTCAATGTGGCATTAAAGAATATTTTGGAATGCGTAATATTTACAACTCCATAGAAATTACATTTTATAAACGGGGCTGTGATATTTAGAGCACAGGAAGCCAACGCGGGTGGGGATAGTATAATTTTACCAAAACTTGACCACAAAAAATTATTATACTTATTTTTTTTATCAAAATGTAAAATATAGACTATATTATACATTGTAATAAAAAAGATAGTATTAAAGTTTTTTGTGGTTAATTTTTGGTAAATTTACACTATCCCCACACGTGTTGGCTACCTGTGATTTAGAGGATATTAATTAAATGAGTGGTCATGGACACATGTAGCAGTATCAAAGAAATTATGAAAATAATAATCATTAAATAATGACTATTTAGCATGTATACAAAAATGTTTTGATATGGCCACCTATGGTCACGGAATGATACCGAACTTACTAGTTAAACGAGTAATCTGTGACTGGCAGATAAAAACAAGGCTACGGTATTACATGAGCACAAATTTGACATTCTATTAATAAAATGACCGGACATTTTTCGATAAAACGAGAAAATTATGATATATATCGATTCAAGTTATTCTGCGTAACATTTACGAAATGACGTCAGGAAATGAATAATGACGCCATTTTCACAACAAAAATACAACGTTGCCGTAGGTTCTTGGCTCATTTGCATAGTTATTCCACTAGCGTAATAACACCCATGATATATCAAAAATATTCAACGGTGACTCCCATTATAATGAATCCTACTTATGCCGCAAGTTACTTAAGTCTTTAGTGAAAAGATCAATTACGGATCAATTTTAATGTTTTCGAGAAAAATATGTACACGGTATTAATATCTGACAAATGTGATCACTGATCTATCACTTATTTTGGAGACTCTTAATGTAAATTTCGGGTCCGTGCTTATTTCCAATAAATACGCGTCTCAATACCCTCACAGACAAAACCAAAACAACAACCCTGTTTTGCGTATGCGAGATGCGTATAATTAGGGCAACAGCGGGTAATACAAATACCTACATGTATTTACAAACAAAATATTTGATAAAAATCAACTAACAATTTACGCTCTGATCCCTACCCCAGCGAACTGTTTAGGTTCACTGAATGTATTAGATATTCATCTCAAGAATACTGGCCGTCCACGAAAAACCCCGCTATGGAGGAAACGTGTGTCCGCAACATGCACGACTCAAGAACCAGTGATTGGTATGAATCTCAGACTATTCCTAGAATATCTAGCGCGCGGACCTACGCCAATACTCCTTGAAATTATTTTACATGAATTATGAAATCTATCATTTTGAATTCCAGCTATAAATATATATATTCTTTGAATTATGATTCTCGTTCTTTCCGAAAATTGAATTTGAATGAAACTACGATGTTGCCTGTTAGAAAGTCTCGCTAGAAGTGACCACGTATACACTATTCGTCTATAAATAGAACACACTGACCAAACCTACGTAACCGGTTTTGGTCGCACTGATTGAGACAGCAATTCTCCGCTATACGGTGTAACGCGGAGAATTATATGTCTCAATACCCTCACAGACAAAACCAAAACAACAACCCTGTTTTGCGTATGCGAGATGCGTATAGAACAAATTCAAAGCATAGAGAAGTAGGGCATTCAAATTCAATTTATTCTCACGTTTCAGAATTTCCAAAAATGTTTAGAAACATATTCGTATTATGTATTATAAATCCAAAGACTTTGAAACCATCAATCGTTTCTCTAAAGAATCAGCGATATAGCCGTCTTTAGCAGTATCCGTTTTCCATCGTCCATGTTTTTTCAAACATCTATCTGAAATACCCTCCACGTTGGCAGCACATGTGGCCCCACTAGCTCTCAGAGAGTGTGTCCCGAGTTTAAGCCCCGGTGCGACCATTTTCAGTTTACTGATAATGCACTCTTTTGCTCTGGTATAACTTAGAGGTTTATTTTCATTTATCAATGCATATTTTCCTTTTGATTTCAACATTGGCCTGAAAAGATAAGAATCCTCACTAACTGAAAGACCTGCAGATGACATATATTTTTGTAACATGTTATAGGGACATGCTACGGTTTTCCCTCTTGCAATCAAAACTTCCTTTCCTTGCCTGTAAATATCTGTTTTACTTTTTCTAACTTTCAAAACTAAATGAATATCATCGAAACGCACATCGGAACATAGTAGAGAACTCATTTCGTTAAATCTGAGAAACCCCGAGTAACAAATTAATATCATTGACAAATCTCTTAAATTCACAAGAGTCATATCATTTTTAAAACGATTACAAAGCTCAATTAGGACATCTGAATCTATTAAGTCTTTTTTGTTGGTTGGTTTGGATCGAAGTCTTTTCGCAGCTAATAACAAATTCTGCACAATAGAATTATTCGTTGGATCCGAAAGTCCATGAAGTGAATGTATCCACTTAATTGAGTAAACTATGGCGGAAATTACACTGTACGTTTTGTTGTCGTCCAACATATTCGTCAAAAACGTGGCCACCACCATAGGCTCCGCTGGCTTAGCGCTTAAAGAATGCTTCACACAAAACTGACTGAACACTTTGAAATACCCACTATATTTCTTTACTGTACTATCGGCATGAGAATTTAAAAGATATCTTGCCATATGTTCCGAGGTATCGTCCCTCGAGTGTATACCAGCCGTTGCCATTTGGCTCTCTAAATGCTTGGTTAAGTCAAGACCTGTCATAAAAGAAAAGTAAAATAAAATTGTGGCAATAAAGCAAAATTGCATTGTTATACCGCAAAATCTATTTTTAATGCCAATAGATCGAACTGCAATGGATCATTTTGAAATATACCATTGTTCCCCTTTCCTATGCGAATTGACCCTTTTCTTGGTAGATATAGAACTTCTTTGACAAACTTTTTGAATTTTCCATCACGCTCGCTTAATAAAGGCCAAAACGGAGCAGACGACCACTTCGGTGTTATCAAAGTGCCTTTGGCTTTATCTATTTCAAGTTTTTTCAAGCAATTTGCAACAAGCCTAGGAGGGGGAACAATCCAGTTATTTTCTTCCTTCCAACATTGGTGGAAAGCATTTATGCCTTCTGTTTCAGGAACCCACCCTTTCGAGTTAAAACGTACACATTTATTATTATAATGTGAAGAAAATCTATCAATCGTGTGCTTACCCCACACGCTATCCAACCAAGCAAATATTTCGTTTGAGACCGACCAGTCATCGCTATCAAAGCACCTACTTAGATGGTCTGCTAACTGGTTTTTCTCCCTAGGAACCCATTCGGGACTAAATTTAATACCATTCAGATCGCAAAATGCGTTTACTGAAATTGCAATCTTTTGTAGATCTTTTTTCCCACTACCATTTAGCAATACTGAGCAGACATTTTTGTTATCAGTATATATTTTAACTGAACAGTTACGAAGTACCTGACCATGACTTTTTATTATCCTAGATACGGCCTCCGTTTCCCTCCAAGTTGAACTTTTTACCTTTTCGTTTTCGTCCCAACAACCAATGACATACAAACTACACTCTTGTATTGTATTTCTATAATCGTGAACTTCGCTCTCTTCCGCGAGCCGATGTTCAAAACCCGGGCTTTTACGACCCTCACTCATACTACTGACCTCGTCAAACGAGGCGCTCACTTCCGGGAGCCAATGTAATGGCACAATATCGGCCGTACTACCCGCTTCCTGGGGGCTATATGCGCTCAAAGCGCTCTCTCTAAATAAACCATTTTTAACTATATACCCACCGTAACCAACGCTACTGGCGTCACTGTACAGTAAATAATCATGTAACACTAATTCTTGCAAGGGTTTTCCGACTTCATTTAAGCTTTTCACTGAATTTTTCCAGTATCTTAATTCGTCCAAGGCTTTACTAGAAACAATCACGGGCGAATTCCAGCTCGCCCTCGATAAGATACAATTGTAAGATTCCCTGGTCTTGTATCTTACCCTATTTCCAAACACTGTATAAAGCGATATGATCTGTCCTATAACAGACGCTAATTTTCTTACCTGTATAAGGTTGAACTGATCCAGATAAATAATATCTAAAATTGAATCTATCGACTTTAACAATCTACATATTCTTTCCTCCGTTATGAAAAGACGGTTCAATATAAAATCGAATACATGTCCTAACCATGTAACCTTGTGAGATGGTTGCCATGTGCATTTTTCATCTGCTATTAGAAAACCAAACTCTAACAATGTAGATCTCGTGAAATTACTCGCAAACAGAGCTTCCTGTAAATTTTCGCTGCCACCTATACCGTCATCTAAAAACATGGCAATTTTTATACCCTGTGATCGTATATAAGCAACAACTACGCGAGTCACTTTTGTGAAAATATGTCCAGCAGACGAAATTCCAAACGGTAGTGAATTATAAACATAAAACGATGTTTTACCGTGAACGGTCCATGAAAAACCCAGATATGTCCTGTGATCGGGAAAAATATCAATATGGTGATAGGCACTTTTTAAATCAAAAGTGAAAAGATATGACCCTTTACCGAACAAACTTTCAGCCACTTTTACATCTTCGAATTTAATGTTAAATAAGTGCAGATGTTTGTTAATATGTCTACAATCCAAAACAAGGCGTGGTTTACCTTTTCTGCTGTAAGCAACTGTCAAAGGATTTACAACATAGGGTTTTTCTTTTGTTAAACTAATTACCCCTTTCATAAGTAAGCTCTTTATTTCTTCACCGACAAACTGTGGATTATCTCTAGCGGATTTATTATTTTTGAGAAATTCAGAATTCGGTGAGGTTTTGAATGGAATTTTGTATCCTGAACAGACTACATCATAAATATACGCTGAAGCGTTTGCTGATTTCCACCTACTTGCCATAGCTTTAAGCCTTCCCACAGGCGAATAAACTGGAGGAATTTCAGCCTGCTCGGGTTCTTTTTCTAAACTATTCTGTTCCTTATCCTTAATAAGAGAACATGAAAAAGAATTAATACTCATCTTATTGTTAGATGATCCAGGACACTCTTTTCTCCAGTGACCAGCCTTACCACACATAAAACACAACCCTGGCTTTGTAACGCTAGATGTAGCTGTAGACGTAGAGGTAGCCGACGGTTGACTCTCTGTTCTCCGATATGGTGTAGCCCTATACTGTTTCGTCTTTTTGGTGCGTTCCGCCTTAAGTTTCTTTGAAGCCCTAGCCTCGGCCTTGTACATTCGACGTTCATCGTCCGAATCATCTGCCAGTGGGTTAGACTCGTATTCATGAACCATGCGCCATCCCAGCTCGTTGGAATCTGCCATCCTTATTAGTTTTTGCCTGTGAGCTATCATATCTTTAGCTGAAAACAATACAAAATGTACTCAAACAGGTCTCAGTAAAGTGTTCAGAACTCATTCGTGTTGGTTTTCAACCTAATCATAAGATGTAAAGATCTTTATATAGATATATAAAATTATAAATAAATAGGAAATAATTTTCATACCTAATAAATATTACAAAATAACAATAATGTAGACCGTTAATATCCACTCTATAATTAAAACGGCCCTACTAAAAATCTTGCGTAAATTCTTTCATGTCTGTCATTTGACTTAATTTCTTTTGATTCTTGTCACCGATTAAAAAGTATAAACTTTGCCGAATTATCGTTTAAGCATAGCCAAAATTAATTAACGCTGTGAAACACTCTTATTCAAAACGGTAGAAAATGATTATCAGTCAACTGAATATCTTATTTATCAAGTCATAATTGTTATCAATACACATCAATGTAGTTTTTATTCATGTAATTACAATAATTGGCATCTTAATTAAAGCGATACGGCTTGTTAAGAAAACTATACTTCTCTGCGCTAAGAAATACCTTCAGTAAGCTTATCCAAGGCTTGAGCAGAGTTTAACTCAATAGACTGTTCTACATCGTTCAATTTATTGGAGACCTTGGCATTGAAACGGAATTGTTCTTCGTTACTCTTTCTTTTGAACTTGGGCGTGTCCGAAACTAACAAAGAATTTAGTTTATTAAGCTGGGAGGAGTTGCTGGATTCACTTATCTTTTCAAATAAGCTGCCCATTTCACGCAGTAATTCTTCCTTCTGTTTAGCAAAGGCTGTTTTCATCTTGCTTTCAACCAAGTCATGAAGTCTATCTGTACTACCCCGCTCGTGTTCCATTTCAACGTCCGACATTCTAAACTACGATGTTGCCTGTTAGAAAGTCTCGCTAGAAGTGACCACGTATACACTATTCGTCTATAAATAGAACACACTGACCAAACCTACGTAACCGGTTTTGGTCGCACTGATTGAGACAGCAATTCTCCGCTATACGGTGTAAAGCGGAGAATTATATATATCATGATATGGTTTGGTGTATTTAATGATTATTTCTTGATGACATTCCTTTCTCAGCTATCTAAACCAAGGACCCTAAATATATTGAGAGATTTTAAAAATGAAATTATTGATGTAAGGTGAATACATATACAGTTACAAATGGGCAAAACATACACTGATTTTGTTTTAATCCGATGCAACGGCTTAATAAGAGCCGGACCCAGTTATACGGCGGATCATCAATTAAGAATTTCTTTAAAGGGTGGTGGTCGAACAAATACAATTTTGACTGAATTTTCGCCCACAAGTAACATATTTTGGTCAAAGTGGGTGGCTGATTGAACCACGAAACTCCCTGGATCCACCAAAGCAGGGGCCGATACATGACCGCCTGGTAGTGGGGATTCAAACGAATACCCTTCTGTAGCCTAATTATTTTATTTTTATATACGCATTCAAACAAAAAACTGGTACCGAAGTTCCTGCCAAGAAGTATGATATTCTTGGCATGATAAAATTTTCGTCATGCTCAATTCCGAACAATTTTCTCAATTTTCAACTTGAAACTGAAACCGTAATTTTGTTGTAGGGCCTATTACTCATATAAATGAATGAATATACAAGATGATATTAATAAGTTGTTATAAATAACAACTTATTAATATCATCTTAAATATTCATACATTTATATAAATTCAAAGTTTGAGAAAATTCTCAGTTGAGCCCGATAAATGTTTTCTATCGTCGGACCCTGATGATAAAAGATAAGAGAGTGCGCAGACTGCGGATGCTGGCAAGGATCAAAACATGCCCTGTCGAACTTTCCAGATTTTCTGAATCTACACATTTGACAATTCAAGCCTTTTTTCTACGGAGTTTTTTTTTTTTAAATGCTAGCCCTACCGCTAGTAGATCTCCACTTGAATAACTCAAAAGTTTTTCAAAATCTTAATTTACACAATACACAGAGCGGCCTAAATCACGTGACGTAGCAAAAATGTGAATTATGTTAAATGCAAGTGCAAAGGTGGTTAGAATGAAATGTACCTACAGATGCACCGAAAATGTGCCACAGTATCGGGCTACACACCTAAAGATTCACTGATTTGGCTAAAAAGATAAATGATGCGTTCTCCTGAAAAACATGTTCAAATGATGTCAAGTGATGTTTAATCTCAGATGTTATACCGGGTTACCACAAAACAAATAATTTTAGACTTATCCTAGGTCAAGGAAATCGTAGACGTATGCGTTAAAATTGAAAATAGACTGAAAAATATTGAAGACAATAAGCAGTGAGAAAAGGGGAAAATTGTTTGAAGCAAGCAATTTCTCATTTTTCTTTGCGTTTCAAATTACAGTACATAAAACCGTTGATTTGGGAGACTATACTTACACAAAAAAGTAAAAAAATCGTGAAATATCTTTTTAAAAAACAACACATTTTTCTTGTTTGGTCATTTTTTAAAAAATTTATTTGCACTCATCGAGCGATAAGTCAGTCCAGATAGGCAAAAGGTGGGCTCTTAAAAGTTTTGGTACATTCTGTATTTTGAGGATATTTAATGGGGCTCATTGAAAAGTCATCTGTAAACATATAAAAATATAAAAAAACGAGAACTAGTCGAGTTTTTATCTGTTTTACATGACGAATACAACAAATTTACAAAACACTTTACATGAACCTTAAGACTCTACCGGATTTATTAAGAATTATTACTTTTGTTTTGGCTATATTAACTTTTAAGTTCCACTGGTTGAATTTTTTTTCTAATTTGTTAAGAAGATTTTGCAAACCATTTGCAGTTCGAGATAAGAGGACTTTGTCATCTGCGTACATCATGCAAGATTTTGCAAGCTGCCAAGTGTTACAGGGTCAAAGTTTTTGCCAAATCCCTTCTTTTAATCATTGATATATAAGGAAAAGAGAGTCGGGCTTAAGATACATCCTAGCTGCAATAATGCACCCCTCTCTCTGATATGCTGCCGGTCGAGGCCCACATCAGATAATTAAAGGAGGCATACGTTATCGTATCTAGACACATCCCTGCGTGACTCCAATCTTAGTTATAAAAGAGCTGCTTAGACCATTTTCTGTCTTTATACAAAGCAATAAATCTTTGTACATATCTTCAATTATATTCAGAAATTGGCCATTGATGTCGCATTTTCCATTTTATGAAAAAGGGCAGGTCTCTTTATAGTATCAATAGCTTTACTGGGGTCCGAAAAACAAGGGTATAGACGAGAGGATGCTTTAAAGGCTTTATCTTTCAGTGTTTTCAGTTTTAGAATGTGGTCAGTCGTGCGACAGTGCTTCCGAAAACCAATTTGTTCCACACCAATTATATCATTATATTCTAAGTACTTGTCTAGCCTGTTAAACAGAACTTCAATAAATAATTTAGAAAAACAACTCGAGATTGCTATACCTCTATAGTTATTCACATCAGAGGTACCACCACCCAAATAATGGGTTTAATAATATTTTCACGCCATTGAGATGGATAGGTCCCATGCTTAAGTATCTGTGAAAACAGGTATGCATACTCGTTTGCTAAATGTGGGACTGATAGTCGGAGCATTTCGTTACAAATTTCATCTATGCCACACGACTTTCCATCCTTTACAGTAACCCCTTAGCACCCAACACAACCTCTTCAGAAGTATTTCCTTGTTCAGTATTGAAGTATCCGGATCAGTATTTTCTGTAGAAGATTTAGAAAAGTTGTTTGAATAGTCGATGTTTATCAAAGATTTAAAATGTTCCACCTAATTTTCTGTGGAGATATCTGCTGAAGGATAGATTTTAGTTTCTCCTTCAGCTAGTTCACAGAGTTCAAGAATTCCTTTGGATTTTTCCTTTCATTTTCAAGCAAGCTGTCCAGCATTTTGCCCTTAGATTGTTTATGCTTTTTACGTATGAGATTATTGTAGTGTTTTCGAGCACAAAATGCATTTTGACGAAGGCTTACATTATATGGATCATTGCCTAATAGACGACTCAAATGATTTGTTTTTCTATACATTGAGTCACAATCTCTGTCATACCAGGCTTTTTTTTCTTTTAGCGTCCTTTTTTAGGAAATTTCGCAGACGAAGAGGGCGATTTCGTCTAGGCAGCTTGTTGTTAAGTTGAAGAAAAGTGTGACACCATTTTAAAAGATTGTCGTTTGCAAATTGACGCCAACAAATGAATTATATGACGTTATTATCTCAACGAAAATATAAAATTGCTATACGTTCTTAGCTCATTTTAATTTTTTTTACTTGCCTAACAACACCCTTGTAATATTTTTTAAAGGGTTTATTTCACTCACACGACGTAGTTCATGTTATAATTGGTCTTACCCCAAATTAGGTATTAAGGTCTGCGAAAGATCTTAATGATGTGCAAAAAATAAGTAGATCTATCACAATCCGTGAACAATCTCACCGAAAAGTGCAGAGCCTTTCTCGAGAAATTTGGCGCATAGAAACAGTTAATGGCGTGGACGAATGAAATTATCGTAAAAGGACATATTAGAGGTACACCTGAAATGCTTTGATGTTTTATCAACGAAAGAGAATGGTCTCTCTGAAATTAGCGTTTTCACAGTTTATACCCAAAATGACATGAAGCTTCATTATTGAAAGAGCAGAGTAACACAAATTTACATCGCTGATTATACGCTATATTTGGTGTAACGTAACGCTTGAAGAGGTGAATATTCTGCAAAATCACACCTGGTTTATAACTTAATCTTGTGTAAAACAGCCAATCTCAATTGTATTCAAACAGAGCAAGTAGTTTGCATTATTGCTAAAAGCGTAAATAACCCTAGCGCTTTCGAAACTCAATGTTTCTTCATGATCAGGGGTCTCAATGATAACTCATAGTGAAAATGAAAATAAACATCAACAACCCCATGTCAACAGGCTGGCGAAAAGTTGCTAGTCAAACAAATAGTTAATATGCGGGTCGAATTTGCCCTTGATGTTTATATGTCGTTTTTGTTTAACCCAAAGGGCTGGACCGTGTTAAAGCGCATGATACAATATGTCTACCGCGATTTGCGTTGTTTGTCGGACCATCTCGATTTTGATTCAATGCAGCACAGGACAGCATCCTTAGGGATCCAGTGTTTTAGAAAGGAATTACGTTGGTATTTTCCTCTATCTCGTTTAGTATATATATATATATATACTATAACGAAAAAGAAACGCCGGGTCACCTATAATAATTGTTCTAAGGATAAATTGTATTATTGGCTTATATATTCATTTTTGTACGAAATGTCATCTGATTATGTGAAAAATTTCCCCTTTTAACGATGTCCGTTCTTGTTTGCGAAACACGGCCGGACATATCCGGCAGTATCTTGTGTGCACGGTCATCCATGCGCAGCTGTGGCAGCCCAAATTCGTCTTTGTTGCATATTATATGTATCCGGGGGAGAGAGGGAGGGAGGGAGAGAGAAAGAGAGAGAGGGACGTGATGACCAGGCGCTGAGTAGTCAGTGTATAAAAATATTCGGTGATGGTCTAAAGCAACTTAGGCTTACACATTTAATAGCTTCCTCTAGAGACGCCCTTGGCTGGCGACACTGAAGAAAATGCGGCTACACAGTCTGATATAAGTCTTAGATTTTCTCAAACTTACGAGATCGGTGGAAATTTCGTGCAGAATATAAAATATATTGAAATAGGAAGAAAGTGGTTAAATAGCACATTAACGTTTAGAAATGTCTGCGTCTTTTCTCCAACTCTCCATTTGCCAATATGTTACATTTCTAATTATAACAACATCTGTCGTATGGTTTCACTCTATCAAATTATATCCTTCTTTTGTCAAGTGAATTGTATGAAGAATGCAAAAGTAACAAATTGTATAATGTATAGACAAGAACAGCATGCACTTTCCAGGCAATTCGCACATATCTTATTTCTAATTAATAACCTGCATGTACTTCTTTAACCCTTTCCCGAAGCTGATGATACTTGCCTACTGTACGACAAGCATAAGCAGACAACGTAGACTAATTTCAGCTTGAACGGACGCGCAAATTGATTCTAGATAAAAGTGCAACGTATTTATTCTATTTGTGCATAGTCAAATATTGTGCGATACTGGTTAAATGCTGAAACATAGCATTTAGTTCATATTGACCCAGATGAAGGTTAAACTATCGGTTGATCATGCTAGAGAGAGGCCTTCAATTTTGTACGAAAGGAGAAACAATATAAATGGACGGTTATTTCTTTCTCTCTCTCCTTTTTTTTTTGGTCGGGGGGGGGAGGGGGGGGGGGGGGGTAAGTATGGACACTAAGATAATATTAATTGGTTTTGATTTCAAGAGTATAAAGGGGTATCAAGAACACGGAATATTTGGCTTTGGTTTCAAGATAACAAATGGGGAACACATTAGACTTACCTGTGATTTTAAGATTAAAAGGAGAAAGGGGTCTCAAGATTACAGGAAAATTTCAAGATTATAAGGGGAGGAGGTTTCGAGGATAGCAAAGATCAAGCAGTAATTTCTAGGATATAAGTGGGTGGGTATTTCAATGTAACACACAAGATTTTGCTTTGATTTCATAAGTATAAGGGGAGGGGGTTCAAGATTTGGCAGATGATCGTAGGGAACGGGCAGATTTTTCGAAATTGATATTTACTTATCGATTTAAGACAACAACAACAACAGCAACAACAACAAAACATACACCTCCAGTTGATCTATATTCGAAGTACAGTAACGTCACTGCAAAACAAATACAAAACAAGGGCGAAACGTAGTTTTCACAAGTCCGTAAAAGAAATAATTCCCTGTTAAAATCTATCGTTGAAGAATGATCATAACATCGAAACTACAGCTTATTGAAGCTGTAGTTACGATGTTTCGATTATTCGCCAACGCTCAAAATATAAAAAGGGAGCGGACGGAGGGCATTCATCTTTTGTCGCTGTCCTATTATCGCCTTTATCCTATAAATTCTTTAGTTGTCGCCTTCTGAGACTGCGTATAAATTTCAAAGTCCTAGATACGCCTATGCAATGCATTAATCAGGTATACTAAAATGGACTAGAATTCCACAGAAAGCTTATCCTTACCAATGAGGGACCAGATTTTAAGCAGTTATATTTTAGGCAAATTTCTAATTTAACTCGTTTTTTTTTTTTTTTTTTTTTTTTTTTTTTTTCTCACTTATGCCTTCTTTAGAAAAAAGACGATGGTTAGGTTTCGAAGATTACGCAATTATAATAACCAAATTCAGATGAAAAACCCTAAAATAAACGAATAAACACACACTCATGCGCGCACCATTGCGTACAAACTGAGTAGAAATTAGGAGATGGCAAATTATTACATTTTATATACATTCGCTAAATATATTTATCCCATAACGTCCCGTATAATATTTTTATGATATCACATGGATATTTTTAGAACAAGGACATAAAGGTGTTATATTTAGCCAATTGTATTTTTGTTAGAAATCTCGATGAAAATATGGCAAGTAGAGGGTTATAAGATATACATAATACGTACTTGGTGTATAGTATGAAAAATATATCTAACTCGGTTGTGGGAATTGATAATTGTATCGGCAGAGCCTCGGCAATCATAGATTTCCCAAACCTCTTAAGATATTTTTTTCATACAAAACCTAAGTACATATTCTCTATTTACAGTTGAGCCTGTGCGTGAGATTTCTAACAATTTCAAATATGCGCACAGCAAATATTCTGACCAGCCTGTGCATCCGCACATTCTGACAAGAGTCTTAAGTATGCGTTTAGTAAATAGATAAGGTCTCTAGGTATCTGTAGACCGTCAGGTAACTTTATAATAACAGTGTGTGGCTGTCTATGCTACCAATTGGTTGCACGTCACGAAAATTTTATTTTTTTGGAAATATCACGCACAGGCTCATTTTCTTTTGATGTTTGTAACCTTTCAGGCGAAAAGTGGCCGCATGATTTGGGTAGTGCGTGATGATTTGTCCCTATAGTTAGACTGGCGGGCTGCAAGTGCTTATTTGGGTCTAAACATCCCGTATTTGACTGATTTTCTGAATTTATATTTATAAATATCCTCCCCATAAAAACATTATTCTAAATGCAACTTCCTTCGACCACTTCAAGAACCGATTTCTTTTCATATTTTCATTTTACGGAGTTTCAAGTTAGTCTTCTTTCACACCACATCTTCGTCGCCTCTTACTTCCTTAAAGTGTGTTTAATGTGTGTATTTCTGTTAATTTTTCGTCTCTACCGTAGAATATTGAGGGTTAGGACAAGACTATTGTAAGTGCCTATTTATTTATAGGCACTTGCGATAGTGTTGCACTGACCCTTCGACATGTCCATATGAGCGAGGCGCCGAGAAGTCTGTTAGTTGTTACGGGTATTAGTGCAAGAACACATGACGATCCTCCTGATGAGTTCCGACACCGTTCTCGCACGTGCTCGATGTAAACAGGGACGTTAGATAATTAAGGGTCCGTGATGTAAAGCACCGACACACGGGGCTTCGGAATCAAACTGATATCGAACTTCAATTTTAGGGGTAACACATGAATAACATGAATATATGCTACTATAATTATGTCGGTTTATATTGATACAAAAAGAAATATATTTCATTTTATAAAAAATCGTTTGACAACGTTGAAAACACCGTTCTTTCATTTCCTAATCTTCATAAATAAAGCTTTTGCAAAGTTGTAGTTGAAAATTTCCCCTTTTTAGACGACTCCTTTTATGAACTGAACTGTTTTAGTCTATATAAAAAGCGGCATAACTATTACTGTAACGTTTATCATTCAAATAAAAGTAGTCTCCCCTACATTCAGGTTAGGCTACTTTCCTCGCTTTCAGGTCTAACAGACCACTGGCGAGCTCATATTTTAGCAAGAGCACACAAGTGATTATTTTTGTTTTTTCTGTCGCACTGCTCCGCTCCAAACTAATTCCTTTATTGCTAATAATCCGTTCTGCAAAAAAACTTAATTGTTGTTAGATGGTCATCTTCCTGTTACAATCAGTAAATTAAAAATTCCGTGCAATAGTATAACAAAACGTCCCGGCACAAAAAAAGGGATGTTTTCAGACACTTCCAAACTTTGACCATTTAGGCGTTAATTTGTTCCTATACATATCTTACAAAAAACAAAGACCGAAGTTTTTTCGCGTCGTCAACCAGGTACAAATTTTACATGTTTAGCAGAAATAAAACCGCTCTCAAATGTAACCCCGATTTGAACAAGAAGGGGTCTGGAAAAAGAACTATTACAACATGTTCTACAGTGAAAAAAAATCGTAAAATTGACATCAATCTCAATCAAAACCAATCTAAATCGCTCACCAAGCGCTCCATCCATTCATTTCAAACATTGAATTTAACCGTGCAAAAACGCCCCAAATTCAAAAAAAGAATAAGAATAATAACTTCATTGAAATAAATTTGGATAGATAATATTGGGATTTCACTGCCATAATTGGAGTAATAAACGTTAATTTGTTCCTGGAAGATATAGGAATCTATTTACAGAACATGTATGCCTTTTTATTATTAAAGGGAGAAAATAAATATCACTTATTTTGTTCATCCTTTACGTTGCATTACTTCCCCTTAATTTCTCTCGAAAGTCACTCATCGCACTCATTCAATTTCATTCTAAAACATTCCAAAATCATTCACATCGTCAATTTTACTATGTTGTTAAACGTACCTCTTTTGAAACCATTTTTGATTTATGGCATTGTGGTTCTTCTTGTAATTTTCTCACTAATAAATGGCGTAATTTAGAATTATTTGCCCAAATAAAACATTTGGAGTAATCAGTTACATGTATTTGTAATCTTGCGCACAAAAAAAGTTCCATTCTTATTGAGAAATTCACTTTTGCTTCATGAACTTAATTCTAAGGTAGAAGGATTTTTTTTTATTTCGTGGAGGTGTGAAACTAAATGCCTTCACGATGTGGATTCATGCAGTGTGATTTGTTTTTTAGCGTTATGTATCCATGAAATTAAACGCATTTAGATAATCACTTAAGAATCTAAATAATTGATGAGGACTAGTAAATTATCTCATTTGTTTGCTCACAAATAGAAAATGCCAAGCAAATAAGCAAGGCCTATTTCCAAACGATCTACAACCCATATCGTATTAAGTAAGAAATATATTTACACAAATTTATCATACAATATAAAGTATTTATTCTTGGTCTGAAGCCATACTTGTGTTAGACAAAAGATGGACAAATATTTATCTTGGTTGCAGACTCCTAAAGTTTATATTTGGAATTAAAGTAAAGAAACTCAGGCACTTGACCCATATACGCTATATATATTTAGTAATCTTATTTTCATGTTAATGCGGCTATATGATTAATACGAGTTCTAAATACGTGTAGTTGTAATTTATGTTATTTCTAACGGTATACTACTAATACAATAAATACAATAAAGCTCAAAAAACAAAACAAACAGATAACAAAAAACTTTAAATATTTATGGTTATAAGAGCGGTTTATGATGAATCAGCTCTGCGTTCAGGATGCATAGACGTTTGCAAACGTTTTGAAATTATACCTCGCTTTGCACGTATGTACACGTGCAAAGCGGGGTAACATTAGCAAAACGTTTCGCAAAATCAAAATTTTCTCAAATTTCCACTTGAGATTAATGACTTAATTCTGTTGTAATACTTATATTAATACTTGGACATAAAAGATATCAATATAATCTTTCATGTTCATACATTTATTTGAATTTTAAAATTGAGAATATTCTTAGTTGAGAACAAAAAAACTTTTATAACCTCGGGCCCAGAGAGACAAAGGCATAATCAGTTGGACTTTTATCGTTTTAGAATGATCGATTCCTGCATGCCATCAAAAGTCGGTAAATATTTTCGTCCCCGATAGCGACTGTACCACGTTTTTCAGAAGTAATATTGTTCTTTCGAAATTAGGAGATGTTTAGATCATTCAAAAACGTTAAAACCACCGAAATTATCTTTTTGGGGAGCTCTAACTGCCAGTATCCGGGAGGCGGCTATGTGTAAGGGTTGTTGTGGGGTAGCATTTTCCTCATTTGCTATGCCCTTACGCTCTCCGTTTTTTTCTGATAGTTACTTTCTGCCTACAAATATATTTTAAAACCATGGCTTGCGTTTAGAATTCAAAAACGTGTTCAAATGTTAAAAAATTGTACCCAGTTCTGCACATGAGAACACCTGCAAAGCGGAATATATTTCTGAAACGTTTCGCAAACCTTTACTTCTTGAAAGCAGGTCTGGTTACGCCCATGCTCACGTATGGTATGAGGTAAGTGGCATTTTACGCTCCCATAATAGATACAAACAATTTAATTGAGAAAGTATCGAATAACTTAATAGAGATCCGGCAGTCAAGTTGTTGACTCTATAAACTTATTTACTTTTTTATGAATGAAACATTAAATGTATATCAATATTTCATTAAGTGTCCTAGTGTCTCAGAGTACAGAATTATATACGTTCATCGACAAAAATATCGTAACTACAGGTTGAATATCGGTGTTAGCCCAGCATGCTTTTGTAACACAAGGGAAATTTATTTTCTTCAGTTCTAGGAAAGGGGGACTCATCCTATAATAGATGGGTTAGGAAATAAGGTCGGAAATCAAATTATCTTATAACTATACAAATATCCGTGTGATAATACCCCATGTGATATTTTTTATGATATCACATGGATATTTTTAGAACAATGACATAATGCGTTATTTTTAGAAACATGGAAAAACACTTGTATTTCTGTTAGAATCATCGAAGAAAACAAGGCTAATATACATATATATATACATATAAGATATATATAAGATAAATATACAATTTAATACGATCTCGACAATGATCAATTCATCCCAATATCGATAGATATTTTTTCGTACAAAACACTATACTAAGTACGTATGATAAATGTATCAGTTGGTCACTGCAAGGGCAAGTAAATGCCGCG
Organism: Fragum whitleyi; assembly: GCA_948146395.1. Taxonomy (NCBI): domain Eukaryota; kingdom Metazoa; phylum Mollusca; class Bivalvia; order Cardiida; family Cardiidae; genus Fragum; species Fragum whitleyi. The sequence goes on along the minus strand of OX411549.1, from coordinate 64,912,986 downwards.
CATGAATCTATAGCCTTACACAATACAACGCAATACAATACAAATTCTTTATTTGCTATAGAAGAAGCGCCCAACATGAGCAGAAAATTTTAAAACCAATTAGCTTTAACAAAACATCAAACTAATGAACATTTCAGCGGAAATCACATACAGGTACACGCTGCCGTTGGCTCACAGATAGCTACACACAATGGGGCCATTTGAAGGGAGGGATGAAAGAAAAAATATATACTATAATTATTTTCCTTTTATCAACGAGTTCAATGAGTAAATTACTAATATTTCTTAATTTTAAAATGTCTACTGAGCTCATCAACCAGATAAAAAGCTCATATATATTAAGGTTTGATTACACAAACATTACATACGATATTGAATTTTTCCATGTACTAGCTTTAAATTACCTCATCCCGTTTCGTGTCAAAAATATGTTTCGTACCTTATATTATATTTAGAGGAAATTAAATGATTGGTCATTGCATACCAAATTTATTACACAAGTCACCTATAAATGGATAAAACCGATACTGTGTCGAGTTTCTATCTCTTTTAGATGAACATTTTAATAAATTCGATATTTCATGTGCACAAATTTGATATTCTATTCATAAATTGACCTCAATATTGCGATAAATCCAGAAATTTATCGATTTAAGTAATTTCGCGAAACATAAAACTCCGGTTTGCGAATTTGCGTCATCAAATGCATTATGGCAACATTTTCAAAACAAAAAAATAACGCGGCTATGCGTTGTGATATCATTTACATAGTTATTCCACTAGTGTAATAACACCCGTGTAATATAAAAAATACTCAACGGGGTTTATATATAATACGTATTTAGTGTTTTGCATTAAAAAAATATCATATTGATTATTGTGGAGGCTCTGCCGAGACAATTATCAATTCTCCAAACCTCGTTTGATATTTTTTTTTTTTTTCATTTTTTTTCATGTAGGTCATATTATAAACATCGTTTTTTCAAAAGGCTGATCGAGCGTTTAAACGAAAAGTTTCATGTACATGTATGTATATATGAGAAAGCTAGTTGATTCTATCATTTCCTTACAGTCTAAGAGAGTAAATTACATTCCTTTAGTAACAATGTTTCTTGGTTTGTATGTTTAAAGCCGATTTAAACAATATCAAGGTTAAATCTCGGCGCCTGGTGCACCAACACATGCTTTCACGTCATTTACCACAACCGTACAACCACAACATTTCACCCGGACTATTCCTCGTATCGGGATAGACGTAATAGTTTTTACAATTTCATATTTGTGAATAAATTCGTTTTTGTTTCTCGTATTGTATTTTTGAAATTGTATTCCAAGTATAAACGCATGTCGATTCACAAATTAGTGAAATTACAGCTAGAAACATCGTATAATTGACAAGTTGATTAGTTTTGGAATTATTGTGGAATGAAATTGAAAGAGTGTGTAGAGCGAGTTTTAAATGATTTTCAAGGGAGTTAAAACATAATCGATTCGACAATTTCGTCTAATTGAACGAAATAAGCGATATTTTTTAATCTCCTTTTATTTAAATCTACGTATTTTGTGTGAATTTGTGTCTTCATGGTCAATTTAGGCGCTTAAAAATCAGCACAAGCCAATGAAATTATGCAATTATTTGATCGATCTGATTGAAACACAGATCATTTCAAAGCATTTCGATATTTTTTTAATTATTTCGGAGCGTATTTAAGTGATTGGATTTAGTGTTTGGAAAGAATGGTTCGAGCGACGAGTGAGTGATTATGAATGGCAATGATGAAGTTGAATGTCAATTTCAAATAAGATGAGATTAACTGTTAAGGATTTTGCGACTGTGCTGGTATGAGAAACGACTTGTTCAGTGCACCAACCGGTGCATTACAGCTGTGTTTGCGTGAAATTCCTAACAAAATATACACGTCATTACAAAGTCTATTAAAACTATAAGAAAACAATTAGATGCAGGTTAATAAACATGTAAACAAAGGCAGTTCACATTTTATGAACGGGATTGGTGGTATATATGCGATTTTTCAACTACCTTAGATTAAACTTGTCACCCCATGATTCTAAGAGTTGGAACAAAAAATGTATTTCAATGTAATTGCAAAGGTTTCATTCTGATGCGGTGGATAAGATAGTTTTCATGCGCAGAAATAAACATTACGCTGAATTTCATAAGATAATTTGTTTTCGAATGGTTTTCATAACCCGAACTGCACTCTTAAATGACTTAAATCTACGAACTGACGTAGCTGCTCGTTTGTACCAATCAACCCTATTTCACTTTTGATACGTAATATATTATTCAGGAAGTCCCCAGAAATTTAAATTAAAATTGCAACCATCCCTACGTCTAGAATCCTGAAACAATTGCAAAGCTTTTAAAAGCAGGGAATCCCGTTTTAAGGGTAACTATACTCACAAAGCAGGGTTCCATTTAGAAAACGTTACGCGAACAATTTACTTTTTGAAGACAGTTTGGTATCCAATCAGACCAGATCTAAAGATGAGTCCAGGACAGCTAATCTACTTTCCTCTTTAGACTTAAATATACGTTCAAAGTTGTTCCTTTTTGCAAATTATACTCCACTTTGCACGCAAGGGCAGGTGCAAAGCGGGGTATAATTTGCAAACGGTTTGTGCCTTTTTGCCATCCCGAACATAGGGTTGATACCATCAGTTATACTTCCGCCATATACCAACTACGAATGACCAGTCACTTTTCATCTCTGCTACAGTTAGTTACATTCATCTCAATCAAAACCATTCTGGATCGCTCACTCAGCGCTCCATTCAATCATTCCAAACACTCACTCAAACTGCTCAAAAACGTTCCAAAATGACGCAAACATATACAATCAACAGCTACATTCAAAATAAATATAAAAAGAAAAGAAGTCACGAGTTCGCTGATTAAAATTGTAAGCGTCTGATTGTTTTTTTTCTTTTTTGAAGAAATGGGAAGATATTTATAGAATTTGTTTACTTATTTTAAGGGGGTTAATAAATATCCCTAATTTTGTTCATCCTGAACAAAATGAGCGGTATCGGATTACCTCCCATTTAATTTCACTCAAAATTCGCTCCACATACTTATTCAATTTCATTCCGAAATTGTTCCATAATCATTCAACTTGTCATTTTCACAATGTCATTGGCTGTACATGTTTTACACGTACGATATTTTCTGTTCTGTTTTCTTTCTCTCTCTCTCTCTCTCTTTTTTTTTGGTTTACAACATTGTTAGTTTCTATCAACTGCATGAGAACGGATGGACATGTTGACTTCTATCTTGGTCGTTTAGATTTTTGTCCGTGTAGTGGAGAGTAAATACTCTTGAAACGGTGAGCAATTGACAACAAATACGAGAGATGGCCAAACTCCCTGACGGTGGGTATAGAGGCCCATAGGTGAATGGTAGATATGCATTCATGATAGCTTACCCTTTGGGATCCGCTTATTGATGGATACTATTTGTCGTTAAAGCGATCACCAAGCATTTAAATTTAACCTATAAGTAAATTATTTACAAGGTTTATTGGGTTCACTCGATGATAAAAAATTTATGACAAAAACATTTCCACACGCAATTAAGAAACAAAATGAAACCCCGAAGTACCTATACTTAATTTCAATTAAGAAAATTTCTTTTTCATCTAAAATATCTTATTTTTTGCAAAATATATATTGCATAACGCGGTTTCTTTCTTTTAAATAGCCGACGGCGACACTTATTCTTTCGATTATTTGTCTCTCACCAATGGGTTGATAATCGAATATCTATGTGAGAGAGCAGTTGAAGGCTAGGAAAGGATGTAATGGTAGTACTGGTGAGAGAAATACCAGGAACCCATTGTTAGGTGCTCCAGCTGTCGTGATGTAATTGAAAAAAATTGTTGAAAGCGTCGTAAAACTCCGTTCAATCTATCATTTTTTTATATAGACATTAAGAAGCAATTTGAAATGTCCCATTTTTAGCTCACTTCGGCTTTACTCTTAGGTCCCAGAATGTAGTAGAGTGTGAAATATGCGAATGCGAATTGGCGAATTGGCCATGGTCAAAATTAGAAATAATTTGCAAAGGTAAGTTTTGAGTAGATATTTGAACATGTTAATGCAAAAAGTTGCTTTAAATGATCCTATGATGTAATTTTGAGACCATTTATGAATACGAAACTAACAGGTCATGACCTTTTGACAGTTTCTCTGCACCCGGTGACACTGTAAACAAAAGGTGGTGGGGTATCGGATTTTAGCCGACTGAAAGGGCCGAAAAAATGGGGTAAGTGTTCCGCAGAATATTGTGAAAAAAGAAGAAGGTTGGCAAATACTTTGGGATGCATCACCAGAATTGGCACTAATTTTGCTTTACAAAAAGCAAGCCTAACACAGATTATCATTTCCCTTGCGACAACCACGGAAGTTTGAATTTCATACAAAACAGCAAAATTTTCACCAGTTTTCGCGACCAAACCAAAAATACAAATAACCATGATCGGTTAATTTGACATCTATTTCATGCATATATTAAAAGTTTTGGTTTTTCTTGGCAGCTTAACACTTGATTCAAACTAGTTAAATGATTGTCGGCTGTTGCTTGAGAGGCCGGTATTGGATGCAGTGTGACTGGGGTGTTCTTAACAGAGAATTTGTGAAATCTACTACAGTCTGTACCCTTATTTGAACGGAGACGTTTTTTTGGTAAACGTTTTTGTTCACCAATGTTGCTACATAGGGAAAACCCTGTAGGTTCTTAAAAGCTTTGAAAAAAATAGTTGCCATTAATGTTCAATCTAGTCTTTCTCAAGTCTTCTCGCCTATAAATTAGAATTAATTTTGTGAATGGCGTGATAGAAGAACTCTTTATCATGTGATGAAAATCAAATTCCCCTTCAATGTACAAAAACGGTAGCAAAATTTTAATCGGGCGTATGGGTGATCCGCGTATGCTAAGGGGGCTAAGAGCTCAACAAAGTTTGTGTCTTTACACTGTATAGACACTTACTATGTTTTTGCTCAAATCCCTCGTTATTGCAAGTGCCCGTAATAATTTGTCGGAAACATGTGTTTCTTGGGTCCTGACCTCCTGAACTGCGTTGTTTTATTTACCTACACGCATAACCGCATTAGAAGCTGTAACCAGTGTTGTGACATTCACGACTGCGTTTCGATTTTTACCGAATATGGTTCGCAAATAATTCTATCATTACGCGTGATGACATGTCTATAAACAGCAGCAATCGCTTCGTGATTATATGAGCGTTTTTCTGCGTTACTACTGATCTTGCAGGGCGTGGCTTAGCCGTGACGTAATTTGGCGAGTTTACTTTTCAATTTTGTGGTAATTCAAAAATGTGTAGGCAATTATCGTTAACGCGTGCAAATAAATGTATCCAAAAATAAATAAAAGGATTGACGTGCTCAGAGAAAGTGAACACGTTTCGTCGTTTGGTTACCAACCTATGACTTAAGCTTTCAAGTTATTTATGTCGACTTTCTATAGAAGCAAGTAATCATGAATAAAAGCTGATTTATCCTAACTTTAAATGCAATGACCTGCTACTTAGGCTCTGCCCCGCCAGGGCAAAGATCATAGATAATTGTCGTCGAAAATTCCGAGTAACTGCTTTAATAAGAAAATCTTAAATTGAAATCATGTAAGGTAGATTATGTTGCAAATGCAATTTTCTTACAAAAATACTCATTTTCGTCTATAGTTTAAATCTATTTTCGAAAATGATTCCTGGGTAACCCTGTATCAGACTGAAAAATATTAGTATGACTACATGCGAATTTGCCTTTTTTGAGCGAAGGTTAATTTCTTATAGTTTATATGGTGAGATACTTTTCTTATAAGCTAAAGCTTGTATTGATGTTATCCAAATCTAACAAGAATAATCTTAGGGGATCCTTTTACAGAAGGAATATAATTTTTGAAAAAGAAAATTTCCCCATTTTTAAGCAAAGTTTGTTTCCGTAAATGAAAAATATTCAATCAACATTTTAAAGAAATGATACTTCATTGGCTTTTAATTTGCGTGGCAAGAAAAATTTGATTGGTTGGAATACTTTGGTATTATCGATTGGCCACATGTCCATAATATGCCTATATTGAGTACATTTTTAAATATCTCTATCGCCTCACTTTGCGAACAGGAACGTTCACCATCAGTACTTTCAGTGCTTTGATTTTAAGACAATTGTAATAAGGAATTAGAAATTTCGTGTTATAAAGAAGAAAGATAATGAAATAAGTGCACTATTATTACATGGGTAATACCAACAATAAGAACAATGTGGTAGAAAAAACAACCATGCATGTGACCTGGGTCAGGAACTGTCAAATGGAATCAAAAGGGAATTCATTACTAGACAATAGCGGCGGACCCCGGGTTTTTTATAAAGGGGATCGTTCTTGGCCTAGAATTCGAGTTATTAGTCCCATAGTATCCCTTTCTATATAGATAGGGATATCATGCGACTAATTGCTCAAACTCTGTGCATTAGATATTTTTCTTTGTATTATTTCAAGTTGCTGTGATTTAAACACTTCAAAAAGTGTTTGTTTTTCTTGTGTTGCAAAGTTTTGATTGAATTTGTCCACTACAATGGTTCATACGCCCCGAACCCCCTCTGGATCTGCCCTGATCTATCACGCGAACCTGTACAATCCAAGAAGTACAAAAAATAATTCTCTGGTCAGGTTGCGCGGTCTTTATTCAGAAAATACCTATCTTTCACCCTAAAATAGATATTGCGTCTTCGGGGTTTTTGTCAGACGTAGCATTAAAGTTTATGACTGCCGAAACGACGAGGAACGTAACGGCGGATCCATATGGAAGGGGGTGTCAATCAACAACCCTTCTGTGTCCTAATATCTTCTTTTCTGCTTGGGTATTTCATCAAAATTGCATACATGTAAAAAAAAAAGAAAAAAAATCTCAATTTGTAAGTTTGAACCCCTTATGCAGATAATCTGAACCTATCATTGGGCTTCAATGTAATATCTCAGTAGTCTGCGCAGGGGCCAAACTGCTTGAAAGAAAAGTAGTTCCTCAAGTGAAACTGAAAAGTGTTATCGTTACGATATCAAAATTTACTACGCTTGGAAATCCTAATATTTCACTGCCAGGAATGTAATGAAATAGAGGATAATCGTTTGTTTAAGTCTAAGATCGATTTGTATTTCATTGAGTGAACGACAAAAGCTATATTTTCACGAGAGTGAAAATATAGCTTTTGTTGTTCACGAAATGAAATATTAATCGATCTTACTCGAAAAACAAACGATTATTCTATTGCTTAATTGCAAAAAAAAAATGAGACAAACTGTGAAATTTCGCTCCGCATAGATGACGTCAGATAGGGTGAAATGCATAAAGGCAGGGTATAAGTTTTTGATTATTCCACTGCTTTTGCAGTGAGATTATCGAGTGATAACCTACCGTTATTTCTCGATAAACCACCGAAAAGCATTAAAGAAAGAAATTTATTTTTCTTGGAGCGCATTGACCAAAGTACCACCAGAAGCCGTATTACCTATATATTTGATTACTGTTCGCTTAAAAAACGTTTAAAAGAAAGCATGTTAAACTATGCAGCTCGACTTTCATGTTTTGCACGTGAATGTGTAAACACAGGTTGGTACCGCAATTATCTGTAAGTTTTTATAGTCAGCGGCGGTACCAGTCTAGATTGTTTGTTGTACGGACAAAATTGTCACCATAGTCGGTCAGTATGCGGCTTTCGTTTTTTGACACAGGAATATGAGACAAATTGGTTATTGTTTTGTTTTTTTACTGAGCCCTAGGAAAATTGTTTGATTGAATGGAGTTTAACGCCGCTTTCAACATTATTTCAGTTATATCGCGGCGGCTGGAGCACCTAACAATGGTTTCCTGGTATTTCTATCACCAGTACAACCACCACATTCTTTCCTAGCCTCCAGCCGCTACCTCACATAGGTCTACGATAATCAACCCATTGGTGAGAGACAAATAGTCGGAAAGAATGAGTGCCGCCGTCGGGGATCGAACCCGCGAACTCTAGATTGACAGTCCGACGCGCTACCAACTGCGCTATGACGGCGGCCCTAGGAAAATTAAAGCAAACTTCGCGTGATCAAATTTATATGTTTATTAATGTTTGTGACCTATTGTTGTATATATTATATGTGAATTGACTTTGTGTGACGATGTACTTTGTACAAGTCAAAAATAAAATTTTCTGTCTGTCTGTCTGTCCTAAAACTAGACCCAAAATTTACGTGCGAAATTACGCGCTTTCATGGCTGCCCTCATTATCCCAGAGGTCTATTCCATAGCATCACCTAGGGTTCCCGATCGAAATATTCCCTCATAAAATACCTTAGTGCAAGGGGAATTAGATGACTAAGTACAATTTACTGTCTATTGTGTAATTTTGTCTTTTGGTAAGATCGCAAAATCAATTATCATTAATTCTATAAACAATGGACATTTAAAATATATTTCATAATGTTTTTGAAGGACGATCCGATAGATAACTATACCAAGGTCAATTCCTATTAGCATTTATATGCAAATAAGCTTATTGATTGTCAATTGCATTGATTATAGACGTGGGTCGATCGCACTGCAAAATCCCTAAATAAATGTTTTGTCTTTTTTTTTCCCTTTAAATGAAATAAATGTCGATGAAATGGCTAACGGGGAAGGTTTGTTACAGAGATTTTCTATAGAAGATTCAATAAGGAAGGGCTAGAGAAAATGTTCTGGAATGTAACTGATCCACTGGTCGAATCAAAACAACCTACTTATGTTAATATAAAAACCCAAAATATTTTAGAATGTTCCACTTTTCTTAAAATAACAAAAATATAAAACCTTCATACTAAGGAATCTCGAGTGTTTAAATTATAGCTTAATGTGAAAAGTTATTGACTTTTGGAGGATGTAGATTGCGGTCAAAACGGAAGACCCTGTTTAAACATTTGTCCTTGTGATCAACATTTTGTTTTCGTTTGTAATTTTTTTTCAGGTCAAACCTTATAGGGACGTTAGGACTTATAGTTAACAACATCGTGAAATTGACAAGGCGAATGATTTAGGAATGATTTAGGAATGAAATTGAATGAGTGTGTGGAGCGAGTTTTGAATGAATTTAATGGGAGGTAATCCATTATCGCAAATTTTGTTCAGTATGAACAAAATTAGCAATATTGATTACCTCCCTTTAATAAAATATACATACAAGCTCTATAGATAGCTTCCTATTTTTTCAAGAACCTATTAGACGCTTACAGTTTGAAATATATGTTAGTGAAATCGCGATTTTTCTTTTTCCAAATTAATTTAGAATGATAAAGTTGATTCTATATTTTTCAATGGGATTGTTCGATTTTGAATGATTTGAGTGAGTGCTTGGAATGAATTAATGGAGCGCTGAGCGAGTGATTTGAAATGGTTTTGATCGAGATCAATGACAATTTCACGATGTTGTTAACTGTACCATTTTGGAACATTTGAATGGCAAATTGCCTACTCAATATCATGCGCTTTCAAGGGTACATACTCCTGATGAAAAAATGGACAGACAATTCAATTCTAGATGATTCAGTCAGTTTTCGTGCATTCTTATTGGCAAAGAAATGTTTCATTTTTGAAAACAGGTTTGAGTATGCAGCCATTTGTTTTTGTAAGATTCCGTAAATAAAATAGTCCTTTAAAAATATGTTTCGTTATTGCCATTTGTGTTTACATTTTTGCTTCATGATTATAAGTTATAAGATACGAAAAGGGTAATAGTGGATTTCATTGCGGTATGAAACCAAACACCTTATCACACTTATCGCTCTTTGTTATCATACAGTGTGGTCATGTTTCTTCAGTAGAATAAGGACGTAGCTGCTTAGGCAATGACCGCACACGTCTTTTACAAGAGAATGCGCCCATGTAATGACGCGACATTTGTGCACTTATGAAATGTTGTTAATATGCGGGGCACGTTATCTACACTCGTATCGTGCCGGGGCACTTGATCGTAGCACGCGTCGTACTGGGCACTATATTCTAACTTTTATTTTTTGGACGCACTTTACCGTAACACCGATCTTGCAGGCATTTTTTATCGGTACAGCTATCTCTTAGACGTACCTTATTGAAGCACATATCTTTCAGTGGCACTTTACCATAATACCTATCTATTAGACGTACCTTAATGAAACACCTGCCTTGCAAGGACACTTTATCGAAACAACTAGCTCTTAGGCGTTCCTTATTGAAACGTCCGTCTTGCAGGAGCAATTGATCGTAATGCCTAACTTTTATGTGGACCTTAATTACACTCTTATCTTTCAGGGACACCTTATCGTAACAACAATCTCATAGGCGTAGGCCTACCTTAATGAAACAAAACGTAAGAAAGCGCTTTCGAAATGATACCTCGCTTTGCACGTATATGCACGTGCAAAGCGGGGTATCATCTCAAAGCGCTCGCGAAACGTTTTTACATCCTGAACATAGGGCTGACAGCAACGGCATTTTCTCTTTACAGATATTTTGCAGGCGAATTGTTTTTACACACATACATGTATCTTTCAGGGAGACTTGATCGTAACTGGTGGTTGCTGGTTCGAACCCCTCCGGAGGCAGGTGGTGTATTTGGGCAGGACACATTATAGACAGGGCCCTAGTCTACCCAGCTGTAAAAGTGGGTTGCAGTGGTTAGAAGCTATTGCCTCTCGCTCTAGATGCAGGATAAGATCTGGAATGAGTTAGGACCACGTTGGAAATAAGAGCCATCGGCCCCTTATCGTGTTATCCCCGAGAAAAAAAAACAAACCTATAAGACGTACCCTTTGGAAACATCTTTCTTTCAGGGAAGCTTTATTGCAACAACTATTTTTAAGGCACACTTTATTGAAACAATGTTTTGCAGGGACACTTTGTATTTTAGACTGTAGTGTTATATCAAGAAAAATATCATCTCTTACGACGGGAATTTTAAGTGACTAAAAACAAACACTTTTAACCCATTAAATTACTAAGATTTTTATTTGCTAAAGTAGTTAGATTACTAAATGTTAGTTTTACAGATTTGTTAATTTTAGACGAAATTTGTTCAAATATATTTTTGAATGCGTCTTTAAAAGGAACAAAATAAACTGTTTTTACTTTTCAAATGATTCATTTACGTCAAAAGTATAATAAATAAGACAACGTTTGTTTCTGTACTTAACTAAGAGGCAGAATTTCATACCAAAACAAATGAGCCTGTGCGTGACATTTCCAACAAGTTCAAAGGTGCGTGATGATCATACACTGTGCAGCCAAGACAACCATACAATACAATAATCAAAGTGCTGTTAGCGCTGTAATTGTGCGGTACTGAATGACTGAACCGGGTATTGTTGATAAAGGAGTTTAAATATATCTAGTTTTGGGGAAAAACACACCCAAACTTAAGTCATTGTTATGGATATAGTCAATTCATACATGCCCACATTTAAAGATACCTTACATGTAACAATTTGCGAAAAAACCTTCCCCAGACAAAGATTTTATCAAGGATGTCGACAAAATGTATTCAATATCTAACGGCAAAATATGAGCATTGGCATTTGCTTCATACACAGTTTGAGGTTAGCATATACAGACAAATGCACCTTCATTCATGAAGAAATTTGAAAATAATAAGTTTCTCGACAGCTAATAAGCTACTTTTAAAACATGTAACTCTTTCGATAATTTAGACAATGATTCCTGGTGCGAGTTTTTTTTTTTTAAATTAAAATGTAATGAAATAAATAAATAATGTGAAAAGTGCTTTATATAAAACACGTATGCATGGTCATCAATTGAAATGATGACAACTTCAAAAGGTTAAATTGCATTTTGAAAAGTTGTAATTAAAAGTTTTCAGAAAATTACATGTTGATAAACCACAGGCAGACAGAGACAAATACACCGAGATAAATCGGCAGCGGCACACTTTATCACACACTGTGTAAAAAGTGAGAAGGGAATAACATGTATTATAAGGGGTTTGAGGAAGGCAATTCATTCCAGTCCATCACTGTAGCTAGAGAGAGAGGAGTGACACACTTTATCACATACTTTGTAAAAAGTGAGAAGAGTAATAGTGTGTATTATAAGGGGTCAACCTAAGGAGAAAGGTTATTTATCCAACAACCCATCTCTGTAACTTTTTCCCTCAAAGCTACGAAGTCCAAATATACAAATATATTTTAGAAAACTACAGTGATAACTCTGTGGTTAAGCATAAACTGAATCAACTGTTGAACCCTTCATGAAATGTACTGCAAATAAAACGTTAATTAACATTCGGAGAAAATCTGAAGCTCAATTCATGCCAGCAATTTTCGAAACAAACTGTTTACAAAATGGATATGAGATAAAGGTGGCTTTTGCAAATTTCATTAGATTCGATGCGTTCAGAACCGCTCTAAGAGTGCTTCAACACAATAAAAAAATACTAACTGTCTTTATGAAGATGGTTAAAGACGTTATCTACTGTACAGCGCAAAGCGAAGACTATGGTCAGACTGTGCAACTGCACAGGCTGGCCAGAGGCTTCGCTTTGTGCATATATGAAATTGTTGGAAATGTCGCGCACAGGCTCATATATGTTTTGTTAGAAAGAAAGGGCCATCTCCATAGTACGAATGAATTAAAGCATTTGTCCAGAAAAAAATGTATAATCAGAACTGTCATGCATATGAAAGGGTAAGAATCGCGCTGAGAAACTCTATCAAACGTTTTTGTTATGTTGTTTAGTGTATAATTTATTCGACCGTTTTATTCGCTTAGGACATCCGCGAAGGTTGGTAAGCACTAAGATGAATTTTGTTAGAATATCAAACAAAGATGGTGAATGATTCAATTGTTTCGATGAATAAAAACAATATCGGAGTTTTCTTTTCATTTTGCTTCCAAAGTATTTTAAAAAAGATTGGGTAGAAAATTAAAAGAAAAAAATACCTTTAATTTCTTTTTATAAATCAGACAATGAAGTTGGTGGGGTAAAAGTCTGCGGTGAGTTTTTTTTTGTTGATATGCCATTTTGGAAAGCGCTCACGGTACGGTGAGAGATAGACTGCTCCCTAGAAAACTGCCCTGCATTCAGGATTCTGTCATTCTGAACGCAAGGCCATACGCGCATTCGGAACACCACTCGACAAATCTTACGATCAACCTCGGATGTACATAGACGGACTATTTTTAGAAATTACGGGAAACCCTTGGAAAAACTCGATGGCGTCAGTTAGAAGGGCGTCATCGCTACTCGTTTAAGTCACTGACGCGAAACCATCGTATCCTTATATTAATATATTTAGATTCTTAAATAACGGCTGAAAAATCTTAATTTTTGAGAATGATATCAATCTACAGTGCTAATTTTTCTTACACTGTTTCCACCTAACAAAATGCACGATTTTGTTACATACTCATCCGCCTTACATACAGCCGAGGTATTTTGCAGTTTACGGAAATGGCCGAGTGATGTTCCGAATGGCCATACGCGGTGAGCACTTTCAATATCCTTAACACGAGGTTTCAATAGTCTTAACGCAGGGCCTTCAATTTACTTTATGCATGAAAGATAAATACTTTTTTTTCATAAATATGCTTGAGGCCTTGTATCGTTTAAGCTCTAACTTAAGTTTCTCTAGGATCAAGTAAGATCAAGTACCCATATGCAATAAACAACTGAATTCACAATTCACCCCAATATTAAAGAACTCGTTTAACTTCGTCGAAAAAGTTTGAGAAAGGGTTCAAAGGTTAGATTGCCGTTAAGTATTTCAAAGATAAATGTTTAATTTATAAAATTACTGGATAATATCGTTATTAATTTGAAACCTAATTCTGCAGTTACGTCTTATCTATCAGATAATTTCCACATATTTTTAGGCAATGTGATAAATTTAATTCAATGCCGCTATAAATGACTGATAATACGGTAATTATAGACAGAGGTCAAAAGGCCAGGTCACACGAACGTGTTACATGTTTAGTTTAGTTTAAACCTATTTCTTTTACATCGATTGGGAAACAAGTTCTTACAACTTAGATTAATCCCTCTCGATTCTGCTTCCTGGAAAATTCACCAGTACTCGCGCCGAATGTGTGGGCCAATGAAAGAACCAAGATCGATAGCCGCTCCCGGGAATCGAACTCATGTGTTACATGTAATCTAAGTATGGGAAGAAATGCTTTTGCATGACAGTACTCGTCCGAAAAGAGAGAGGTCCCGGGTTTGAGCCCCGGACAGGCTGAATTTTATTCATTCTCTTTAACAATTATCACCTACCGTGGATCGTGCCTACAAAGTATTGTTCTGTTATTGCTTTTCGAAAAAGATAGTTGTAAACCCAGTCAGTATTGACAAATACGGGACGTTTCGGTTTTGAACCAGGCTTTGGTTACAAGTAGCACTGAAATGCTACCAATTGCTTAAGAAATGACCAATGGTGCCATTGTTAACTCTTACAGTAAGTAACATTATAAAATTAACATTCATTTCGGTCAAAACCATTCTTAATCGCTCACTCAGCGCTCCATTCATTCATTTCAAGCACTCACTCAAGACATTCAATAAAGCTCCAAAAAATACTAAAAAAATTAAGATCAACAACTACATTCAAAATAAATATAGCTAGAAAAAAACGCGTTTTCACTGACTTAATTGAAATTATTAGTGTCTGTTTTGTTCTTGAAGAAATATAAAGTTTTTTTTATAGAACTTGTATGCTTATTTTATGAAGGGAGGTAATGATTATCGCTAATCATCCTGCACAAAATTAGCGATATTGGATTACCCCCCTTTAATTTTACTCAAAACTCACTCATTGCACTCATTCAATTCCATTCCAAAATCGTTCACTTTGTCAATTTCACAATGTTGTTAGCTGTATCCTGCACTTGAAGACACATTCCTGTCGAACAGAAAGCCTATACAGACACTATTTAGCAAAAGATCAGTCCACACAGACGTGCAGGCTTATCTTAGTCTGTACTCCCTGTCTTCTTAATAATTGCAGAAAAATTGAACACTGAGTGTTCGAGAGACTTGGGTTATAAAAGTTTTATGTTAGTCTGGCTGCCAGACTCTTCTTTAAATCAAATTAAATTTGATAGTCATAACAAAACTCTCAATTGAGTCCCCTGTCTCTAAAAAGAAGGTTTTTGCTCAGCACTTGTTAATATGAACTTGGATCAAAGAGGCTTGTAATATAACAAAAATATTTTCATGAAATGCAAACAAAAATGACTGACACCAGTCTAGCTAGTTTTAAGTACGTAGCAATTGAACTTAAATAGATTAAGGTAGTAGACCCGTAATAGATCCGCAACGAAAATGAATTCATTAGGAAACCTCGGTTAACATCGTGAAAGATCATGAGTCCCGAAATGTTACTGAACTATTACGGGTCCGAAACTTTAATGTCAACTAAGTGTTTTGCAAGATAATAAGTCTTGGGTAGTGACTTAAATGCGATAGTCGCCGAACCTAAGTAACATGTTCTTGGGATTTAATATACAAATGAGACTTTAATTTACATATGATTTTTCGGTTTGACGAAATATCCAAAATATTTGAACGTCAATGGAAATTACAATGAATAGAAGACATGATAATGAATACTCTAACAGATTACTGTCACCATTCAATAAAGCGATAAAAACGCGGATATTTTGATTTAAATCATTGTCATCTAATCGAAGTATTAATAACAAAATAAAGAATTCTAATTTCCATTATTAAGATTCGAACTAGATGACATTTAACATAGATCATTTTGACGTACTTAATACTGTTATACGTAGATAGTGAATCAAAGCACTGAAAGTACTGATGGTGAACGAACCTGGTGGCATTCTAGAGTGATATATTGAATTCAATTAGAAAAGAGAAATTACGAATGTAAAAAAAGTTGGAAGAATTGTCCCGACAAAATTTCCGTTATTCGGAAATTTCACTGCAAATTCAAAGAAAGGGAAAGAGAGGAAAAATCCTGTTAGAAAAATATTTGTTAGAATATGAGATGTTACTCTGTGAAAATTTCTTTTACACACTTGAAATAGGTACATTTATTAATCAAACATAAATGGAGAAAACGATTTAATCCTATCTAAAACTGTCTTTAACCTATATCCAATGGTGTTTGTTTTTACAAAAGTGGTTGTTATCATGTTTAAGCTTATTTCAAGTAAATTTGTTGTATTTGTTTTAACTTTTTTAACTATCTTTGTTTCTTCTCAGAGGATGAAAAGGTCTTTGAGTACCAACCAAAGAAACACCTATGAATATCAGTCGGTCCTGAACTGTACTCATTGTTTAAAGTTATGATTTGTTAACTTATTAATAGTATTTTGAACCATAACCTGAGAGATTAGTTTTTATCATATTTGAAGCGATAACCACTTCCGTGGTTGACACCTATGTCGTTATTCAATTTTATAACACTGCAGGATGAGAAATATTTAGGTATAGGTTAGAGGAGGTCTAGTGCCCTATAAGTATAATTCATAGATAATTTCTGTTTAAGGTTTAGAAATAAAAGTATAACTTTTTATATTAAACAATTGCTCCATAGTAAATTGCATACTAAAAGTCTTTATAAATATTATTTTTGTAACGTAATTTCTACATCAAAAGCGAATAAGAATCTTATTTAAGAAGTTTATTTTTTAAAGGGAGGTAATAATTGCATGACTATGTCTATGACTATGTTTAAGTATAATACAATGTTTTTTTCCTTCCGACTTTCTTTCCAAAAAGAATTGAGAATCCTTACAATTGTCGGTTTATTTTTTGCACGAGAACCTATGGTTTACCTTCAAGAGTTTGGATGCTTGTAAAATCACTCACTATCGATATCTTATTACAGTATTGCGGCTGATATTAGACTTCTGCACGGAGCTAGTTTTTGCTTAAACTGTAGTTAACCAATTCTAAACGTATTTTGGGAGGGATGGAGCCAGGTTTTATTCATCGATTAAGATTTTTATGATTTCTGTAAAAAACGCAATGACTTTTTCAGAATAATTTAACAACTAAACCCGCCTGTCGAATTGTAAACAAGTGCATGACGGATCTGGTCCCCCCTTGACCACGGCAATATCTACTCGTCAATTGGATCGGTATCTAAGGTTGAATATTTAGCTATCATTTATTTAATTTTCAAATAGAATTTTGAATTGATATGGTTTTACAGATTGAAAAAATGCAAAGTAGAATGGCCCCAATGAAATATCTTCCGTGCCTGTCGCATTTGGTATTCGGCAATATTCGCTTCTGAGACAGACGAATACGAAACGTTTTCGCTGGGAATAAGTTCACCGAATATTCGAGTGTATCCTTACAAGCCCTACTTCAGCCAACGCAATTTTACAGAAAAATCTTAATAGCGGCGTTCATCCCTATTCAAATAAAAGTACAAGAAAGGTTGTACATGTAAAACACATGTCGAATCATTCTAAAAACCCGTCTCGAGACTGACTGTCGCTAGTTGAAAAGTTATGTAAAACCGCGTTACCGTTTTTAATGACACAAGGTGATTCGGCCGATTCCTGTAACCTACATTTAAATCGGAGCCGTCGGAGATCGCCCGAGTATTGCCGAATGTAAGTTCAAGAGGACATGACCTAAATAAACACGTATTTCCGGCTAATTACTACAAGTTGCACCAGCGAAGGCTTGGGTCAAAAACATAGTATCTGTCTCTACGGTGTCTAGACACAAACTTTGATTTTGCTTTAAACTCTCGACAAACTTACGCCGATCAAAAATTCCCTTGATAAACATTGCAAGATCATTTTGTGTTTTTCAAGGCGAATTTTCATTATTTTCACTTGATAAAGAATACTAGTATCACGCCGTTAAAGAAAAAAACAGTGATTTTGTGAAAAAAAATATTGAAAGATACTAAATTGAATTTTAAGAGGCGCTACTTTATTTCAAACGTATTAACATCCAACAGGATTTTCCTGACATGGTATATAACACTGGTGAACGACGTTCGTTCACCAAAAATTAAAAGAAAATAAAAAGGAACCTATTGAAATAAAGCGTCATAGGAAAATTGAGTCAAAAGACCAAGTCCTAACGAAAGTTGATATTAAAATGAAGGCAAGAGAAAGAAAAAGTATGCTTGTTTGAATGGAGTTTAACGTTGTACTAAGCGCATTTTCAGCAATATCGCGGCGCACATACATACATGTAACAATGGATTCCTATCATTTCTAGAATCAGTAACCTACAATAATGGCATCCTTTCCAAACCTCCAGCTGCTATCCATTTGGTTGATAATCGTACATCTGTACGGGATAGCAGCTAAATGCTAGGAAAGGATGTAATGGTAGTACTGGTGTCAGAAATACTAGGAATCTATAGGCAGGTGCTCCAGCCGCCGTGATATAATAAAGTTTGTTCAAAGCGGCGTTAAAACCCATTCAAATAAAATAAACCGACTTCGATTAATTATGAGCCTTTATCCATCTATTGGTGGATGATTTTCGAAGTAGAAGGTTATATAATAAACGATATGCTCCCTTTTATCTTTAATTTTGTGCACATGCCATTAAAAATTAAACAGATTTAAATAGAAACTGATGCCCACTCCACTCAAACGATTCCAAATTGCTCGTTTGTCTTCAATTCCACCCTTCCAAATGTCCAAAAATCAATCCAAACGCTCAAAAATCATTTCAAACGCCAAAAACCATTCCAAACGTCCCACAACTTGATTGTAATCTTTCCAAACATTCGATGATTTTATTGGTTCGCATACATTTCTGGAATGTCGAATGGTTAGCCAAAATATACACATCTATCTATTGAACAGAGCGTGAAAATTATCAACGAGGAGTAATAGCATATCACTCATTTCGACCAATTGAACGAAATTAACGATTTTGTATTTTGTATTACTTCCCTTCAAAACTATTCAGAAACATTCATCCCACTCTTTCAATTACATTCCGGAATCATTCTAATTTCAAACTCAACGATGTTTTAAGTGTAGTTACTCAAGTAATTGAATTCTCAGTGGAGTTAAAGTTTCTGGCCATTATCCATGAGCTGGGGTTGGACTTGGGATGGATTTGTCAATGTAAACTTTCTAGTATTGATATCTATACGAGTTAATTGCTTTGACCGTATTTTCAATAAAAGTCATTTCATTTCGTTAATCCGCGCTCTTCAATAGAAGGATGAATTGAAGTCTACGTTAAAGGACCATAAGAATCATTGACTTGGTTAATGGGCGAGTTTTACTTCTGTTCATCTGAATGGACGCCATTCATTAGGTATTTAGTTTTACGTCATAGTGATGGATCTATTCCGGTCGCATTATAGTTCTGAAATCAAACTTACATTGACATCTTAAATCCAAAATGGTTCGCCGTGAAAGTGGTTTAAATACTATTGAGTTATGCGTAATTACTTTTTCAAGTTAAATAAATGAATTATCACAAAAACACAAAAAATCATGTATGTAAAAATGAATAAACATAAATACATTTAAGGCGCAAAACATTAGATTATTCATAGATTTATGAAAGTGCATGTATGTTCTTTTTTTGGTAACCGTTAACTGAAGGGGAAAATGGCTAAGAGTCAATTCCATTTTACTTGCATTAATCCCTATTTTAAATACCATTTGAAGTGAAAAAGCAAATCTGGCATTAAACCAAATCACGAGGCACCCCTAAAATGTGATTCGCTTCTCAAGGTTAAAATGACTAATTGATAATATAGCAAATATTTCCCTCACTAAATGAGGACAAATTTCATCAGTGGCAGACTACTATGTTCATGATTGGATGCATCATTGCAAACCCATTCATTGACAGATCAGCGCGCACTTGGTTGGTCCGCAGACTTGTCAAAATTTGAAAATAGCAATTTTCTTTGGAAGTGCATTCCGAAATAGACTAATTTGGAAAAAAAGTCAAGAGATAATGGGGTACAGTAAGGCTGTCTCGCTGACCGAGTGGTTAGCGTTCTCGTCTCATAATCTGGTGGTCAGTTGCGGGTTCGAGCCCCACCGAAGGCGGGTAGTGTATTTTGGTAGGACACTTTACGGACGGAGCCCTAGTCCACAAGATGTGAAAGTGGGTAGCTCTAGTTTGAAACCATTACCTCTCTATAATGTGCATGATTATATCTGGTATAAGTTAGGACCATGATGTAAAAAAGAGTCTTTCGACCCTTTATTGTGTTGTCCTCGATTAAAAAAATATTGCTAACTTCGTAAAAATTGAACGCAATTAGCAATATTATATCCCCCTCTTTGATTTTATTCAAAGTTGGATATTTCCACTCATTCAATTCCATTCCTAAAACTTTCCGAAACCATTCGCCAGATTTATTTTACAATGTTCTAATCTGTAGAATGTATAGCATTTATTCTCAAGATCTCAGAAATATTTATTTATCTTCGGTTTAAAAAATCAACAGAAAGATTTATGTAACATTGGATTGTGAATTCAAATAGAAAACAAAGATCAGTTTTAAATCTAAATTACAGAAAATAGCCGGCTTTAGTTTATGACCACTTTGAGGTTTTATAGTAAAAAAACTGTGAGCATTGACTGAAAATTGATCCCATTACATCACATGTAGTTTTCAATTTACATATACACTGAAACGAAATTCTAAAGGACCACCTTACATTTGACACATTTTAACATATTTGTAATCATTCAATGAAATATCTTTTATATGAAAGGTACATGTAAATCATTTTGGCGTATTCTAAAAGATAGAAAAAAAAAACCCAGAGAAGATGTTTGTGCTTTGTTTCTGTAGCAAACGGTCAAACACAAGATAACTCCTTTACGAAAGTCACAAAAGTTTCACATTTTCTAAAACGATTTCACAATTGTTTTCGAAATACTCAGAAATTAGTCCTATAAGTAACAAACTTCGCCAGCTATTACGCGTCAGATATTGAATTATTGAAGAATATAACAGTGTGCATGTTGTTTTGTATTTCGCACAAGCATGAAATGTTAAAATTACGCCACCCACCGATGTAAATTTTGAAATCAGGGGTACCCGCGAATCCCTTTGAATTGGTTGCTCTCCTCTCGTTTTTTCAGGTTGATTTTAATTGAAGATTCTTCACGAATGATTATTCTAACTCAACTTGTCTACTTCCCATTTCAGATACCAAAGAAAATGTTACTTTTTAAGTGAAAACCAAGTCAGTATTTATCCTTACGATAATCAGGTTTTTAGTTTAAAACCTCTACAAACTGAAATTAATTTCTCTTCGTGTCTATGGAAAATGTTATGCTTAGTCCAATTTGGGTAATAGCTACACCGCAAGGAAGGTAGAACACCAACTCGATCGAAACAATTACGACTGACATTCGTGTAATTTAAAAAAAATATATATCCAATTCAAATTTGACAGAAAACCTTGCTTTTGTAGGCCGGGCGAAAAAAGTCAGCTTGTTCAAGTAAGTGTATCGTAACAATACGCTTTCGAACTAGAAATCATTGGGATCTTTTAAAATACCTAAGTATTGAGAATGCGGTTGGGAAATATAAAGCAATACCGTGGCGTTTTCTTGAAAAGCATAATTCAAGAACGCATCAATCAAGCTTGGGTGACTCAAAATTGTTAATCCTAAACGGTTAATCCTTTCTTATAAAAAGAAACCCCGTAGTCAAAATACCTATGACTAGATGTATATAAATATTATAATTATATGACCCAGTTCTAAATTTTCCCTTTCTACAATAACACAAGCCGTAATTGGCAAATTCGTTGCTTTATTTTTTGAAACTTACAAAAAAACCCCCTAACAATCCGCAATGAGTTTAGGATGACAAAACTGAAAAAAAGTGTTTGCAAATTACACCCCGCTTTGCACGCGCACTTGCGTGCAAAGCGGGGTACAATTTGCAAACACTTTTTTACCATTTTTCAATCGTGAACGCAACGACGGTGCTTTCCCAATGGTTAATGCCAAAAGCTTTTATTTCATGTCTATTCAATTTAGATTATTCGAAGAAACTAGTTTCAAGACTTGAAAGAGCAAATCCTACAAGCTATGTCTTTATTATGATAAAGATAATTAAGGTCTCGGATTAAATTTTTGAAGGCGAGTTGGGATTATAGCTCTTCGCTGTGAATGAAAACGTATATCTTATTAAATGCCAAAGAATAAAAGACTAATTATACAAATTTCCAAATAAATAAACAAATAAATTGATAAATAAATAAATCTATTGATTATTTAGGAGATGAAACATTGTATAACCTAGTGTTTAAGAAGATCGATTGTATTCCTTAGACTAAAAACTCCATACTATGTTGGCGGTATACTAAAGCAAGGGTCAGCATGGAAAAAATTCCCCAAATTATGGATCAATAATATTACTTTATCATCGAACAATGTCTGGATGAGTTAAGTTGTAGGTCCCCCATGATGGTAATAAAAAGTCCCTTGGATAGAAAGTACCAATCCTCTAAATCACGTTTAAAACGCAATTGCATCATTATTTAGGCCACACAAAATTGTACCATTTTATTCAAATAGTTTTCGTACATTTTTTGTTTAAAAAGAAATGAAAATGAGACTCGTTTCAAGAGCTTAGCTTGCTGAAATTCAATTGCACGTTTAATTGTTAGATGCTCGAGCCTTCGCGATACAACTTAAAAAATGTTGGAAGCGGCGTTTCACCCCCCTCCCCCACCCCCACCCCCCCACCCCCCAGAAAAAAAAGAAAAAACAAACAAACAAAAAAAAAAAAAACCCAAGACGACCGCGAAAACAATTCACCAAAAGGTTCATTGGATGCATAAAGCACCGACGAGGGAAGGTGTGTGAAGGTGTCACGAAGCCGCTAGAACGTAGCCTTCTTTCTGACCATCTGATGGAGAAGCTTTTGTTAATGTGTAAATTTATACCAATGATGAGCTGTGTATGCTTAAGTTGAAATTAAGTTCTGTTCTTTTCTTTTCCATCACTTTATTAGGGAGAGGGATACGTTATCGCAGCTACTGGTTACTCAATGGCAATCCAAGTGCCATTGAGCCACTAAGACACAGACAGAGGAAGAGGCGAGATGATGTATAAAAAGCAGCTGTAATGTAGCCCTCTCTTTAAGGCTTTCCATCAGATAATCAGGGAGAGGGCTACGTTATCACAAATAGGGGTTACTCAAGGGAAAACCAAGTAGTATTGAAGACACAAAGACACAGACAAGGGAAGAGGCCAGAGGTCCATGACATTTCGTCGAAAAACAATTCGTCGAATATGACATATCGTGGAATACGACAAATGGTCGAGGTGACATTCCGTCGCGGACACTTCGTCGAAAACTAAAAAAACGACAATTGGTCGCAGGACAATCTAAATTTTGATCAAATGCTGTTTCTATACATAATTACAATTATTGTGGCATCCAAACATCAATAACAATTTATTCGTACTTTTCAAACTATGCATATATTTTAAGTTTAGATCGTTTTTCTACCGGTGGCACTCATTCTTTCCGACTATTTGTCTCTCACCAATAGGTTGATAATCGTAGACCTATGTGAGATAACAGCTAGGGGCTAGGAAAGGATTTGATGGTAGTACTGGTGAGGGAAATACCAGGAGCCCATTGGTAGGTGCTCCAGCCGCCTCGATAAAACTGAAAAATTGTAGAAAGAGGCGTAAAACTCCAATCAATCAATCAATCGTTTTTCTACAGAAAAGAATCGTTTGTATTAGTTTTTTTTCTGTTCGATAGACGTAAAATATCCCCTAAACATATATGATTAATCATATATAAGACGTTAATCAGAACAAAATGGGGGACTCAGTTAATCATATAATCCTTGCAGCTTTATAAAATTGTGACCCATCAGATGAAAAAGCACCATCTGGGAGATGCAATTAGTGTCGATCTTAGACAGTCTACGCGACCTGCACAGGCAGACTAGGGTCTGCACTTTTTGAACTTGGCTGAAAATGGTGGCGTTAAACTTTTCACTTTCAGATGGAAGGTTATCTTAAATATTGTGACGTCATGACGAAATGACGCGCTTTCATGAACGCGCCCTTATGATTTCCGAGATCTATTCCGTGGAATCGCCGAGGGTTTCACATTCATCTCAGGGTAGCCATCTCAGTCCGAGCGCTGATCCGAATGACTATTTCGTCTCGAAATTGATTTTGTTTAAGCTATTTTCAACAACTTCGATTATAACTGTATCATTCAACATGATTAGGAGGAGAACTATAATGCCGTAGCTCTCCTTCTGTTCGAACCCTTTGCATTTTTTATTGAAAACAATTATATACATGACTGTTATATACATATGTAATATGCTTAAACTAAATTCTATTCCAAAAAATATTATTAACTTACCATTTATCATGCATATGGTTGAGTGGACAGGACATATCCATACAGTGATGATAGACCTTTCTATCCATACTCCGCTGACAAACATCGTTATACTGCTTCCATGTAGACGAAGACATCCTAGGTCGATTCTAATATTACGATGATATGGTAACGATTAATTATAATATATAACGATTAATATAAATTTAAATGTTTGTGTCGTTCTTCCTTTTCTTAGCTATTATTTTTTATTTGAACCTCTACAGTTAACGACATCTTGACAAGGTGGACGATTTTGAAATGATTTAGGAAGGAAATTGAATGAATGTGTGGAGCGAGTTTTGAGTGAATTTAATAGGAGGTGATCCAATATCGCAAATTTTGTTCAGGATGAACAAAAATAGCGATATTGATTACTTCCCTTTAATAAAATATGCATAAAAGTTCTACAAATACCTTCCTATTTCTTTAAGAACAAATAAGACGCTTGCAATTTGAATTATGTCGGTGAAATCGCGATTTTTCTCTCTCCAAGTTTATTTTGAATGACGTTGTTGATTCTATGTTTTTCAATGGGTTTAAGCGTTTTTGGATGGTTTGAGTGAGTGTTTGGAATGAATGAATAGAACGCTGAGTGAATGATTGAGAAAGATTCGGATCGGAATGATTGTCAATTCCACGATGTCCTTAACTGTATGGTAACGATAAATATAAACTAAAATCTTTGTGCCGTTCTTCTTCTTAGATTTAATTATTGATTTGCACTTCTGGTAAATGCAACACAAACAATCAAACGCATAAGGTTTGAAGTTTTCTGAGAAATATATTTCCACTTGAAATTTAGAACACGTTCAACGTTGAACATACATCCCTATCCATATATTGAACAATAGTATTATGGCAAGCCACGAGTGTTTATTCATTGTTTTTGTAGAAAAATGCAAATGAAGATGGAAAAACAAAACTCAGATTCACTTTGTTTGACACGTAAAACATAAGACATGTGTGAACTTTTCTGTCCAATTCTGATTCTGTGTAATATTTGGAGAAGTAATCTAGAATATAGCCGCGCAACTAGAATTCGCTAAAGAATTAACAAATAAACAAAACAAACATCAACAAATTTACACATTAGTACAGATACATGTATTTTGGAATGCAGGGTGCTTCTTGGTTCTGTAAACTTTATCTTGAAAGAAATCCCTTATTCCAAAGCCCTGGATTTAAATAAACGTATGGGAACGGACATCTTTCAAGTACATTAAATGTATCATCGTATTTAAGACATATATTGGTCTTACATAAGATAAGGTAACTGGTTGAGAGGTCATCTTCGATTGGTTTATTGAATAAACTCGCAACATCTGTTCGTGTTCAAGACAATGACACGCGGACTTAATACCGGTTTTCATATCTTGGTTTCGCGCAAGAGTAGCTGCATACGATTAATATATTGACTTACAAAAACAAACCTCATGCTAATAAGATAATAAAGTCATCGGAAATTAACTAAAATTAACTGATCTTTTATTGAACTCCCGAAAAATTATACTTTTTTCCTCACATTTTACTAAATTTCAAAAGTTAATATTTGTGATTTATTAGAAAACAATATATACAAAAAGAAAAAGTATTGCAACATTCTATTTTCACCAACGTACTTTTGAACAAAGGTGGATTGTGGTAACTTGACGCATTTTGTGCACAATTTTTTTTCAGTGGGTCTTTTAATAGCAATTCTCTGTAAGCACTTACACTTTTAAATAGGGAGTGTGGCACGCTATGTCTCAAATTTTGATAAAGTTAAACATGAGGATAGGGCTGACCCAAAATTAAAAATAAGATTAAAAAATTCTTTAAATCACTTCTGGTTGCCATAGAAACAGACGTTTAAAGTTGAAAAAGTCTGTTTTTGCGAGTTTTCAAACTCAAATATATCAGTAATGCAGCACAAACTAAAATAAAAACACATGAGATATAAGTTCCCCATCATGGTTCTCTCAAATGAATGAATAATATTTTTGGGCAAATGTTGTTTACTTATGTTTCCATAGCAACAACACACATACCCTACTAAAATATTGATTTTTGCATTTTTTCAAATGTTATGACAAAATACAGACTTTGTTTTCCATTTTACAAGGTATACCACATTAACATTCACATAATAATTACTTTTGTGTTCGTTGCTATGGCAACGCGAGTTCATATCCCATAAAAAAGACAATTTCAGAACATCTTTAGAGTCATCAAATGACTAGAGAATTGAACTCCCTTTCAATGTTATGATAATTTACAAAATTTCTCAGATAGACCTTTTAGGACAAATAAGATTTTTTTTCAAAAACTTGCAGGAAATAGCCTGTTGCTATGGAAACAATTATGTAAAAATGCACAAAAGCCCATTTTTAGTCCTTGGATACGGGTATCCAACGCTAAGCAACCCGAATATTTCTTAATTCTAAATAAACTTAAGTTCAAACTTTCCTCTAACTTATATATCTAAATAGTTGTGTAAACTGGTTTCATTTTTTAGGAAAAAGGCTACAAAATCACCCCAAAAATGCTTAATTTTGGGTTGTATCGGCAAATTACCATGGCAACTATTACAATTTTTGTTCTTTTTTCTTGTATTTTGATAGAGGCTTATTGGATCTCTTTTCTTATCACTTGTAATTTTTCAGGGACTTAAAATAACTGATTTAAGAAAATAAAAAAAATGGTTGCCATGGTTACAAAAATGCCCAATGATTTTTTCACGTTTTTTGAAAGAGCACTTTTTGTTAGATATGTCCCAATAATCATCATCGGTTCATCATGCTGCAATAACTCAGAAGTAACAAAAGCAGCCATATAATGAGTCATAGTTACCGTTGTCAAGGTAACCAATGCACACAACAACAAAATAATTTGTATCTTAGTTGCTCCTTTTTCATAATAAATTCCATCTACACATCAAATGTCAGTCATAAGCGAAGAAAAACAGGAAATTATAAACAACATTTTCAGATCAATTTATCAAAAAAAAAAGCCATATTTGTTGTCATGGTAACCAATCTTTTTGACACTAACTGACACAACAAAAGATCTAGTTCAAAATTTTAGGTCCTATTCTATCAAATACATATGAAAACAATCATCATCTTCATATAAAGACCATATTATATAGCTTCAAAAAAGCTTAATTTTGCAAAATTCTGTGCTTTGAAGGCCGTTGCCATGGTAACCAGATGATCTGAAAACAGTCTTTTTGTCAATTTCTTCTCTTATTATTAGTCCCTTCCTGTATGTGAAATTTCATCAAAATCGGAGACCATGTGTGCCAAAATTGTTTAAGTCGTTACAGAGAATGGGTATTAATTGGTAATAAAACTGAAAAACAAGACTTTTTTCCAATCTACCACTTCGTGCATTTATAAAGATAACACGTTTTTATAAGCTATTGGCACACAATTAACTATGGCCGCATGGAATATGCTGGTTGGGATTTCAATCTTATTATTGTCTCTAATCCAAGAGTGATCAACACACTAACTGTCCAGCCAATATCATGTATATCCAATAGCGACGACAAATCATGGCATCCACTTTTCTACTCATACGCTGAATCAGGTTTAGGGTATGAACTTCCTCATAATTACAGCCACATCTATAACAACTGAGCCAGATTATGAACAGTATATAATAGTTCACATACTTGGCGATCAAGAATGTCCAGTATATATTTGATGGGGTTCATGTTCTGCCTGTATTGAACGTACTCGTGTTTTTTGCATTCATTTAAGTGCTGCAATACTTTTTTCTTTGTGTATATATCCAAATAAACGTGAATACGTATAGAAAACTCATATTTTTGTTTGGAAATATATATGTGACTCATCACTATAAAAGGAATCGTCTGAGAAGTGCGTAAAGTGACGACCATAGACAGACTGAGCGAACTGTGAAGACTGAATAGGGTCGAAACTTTTCGCAATTTGCTCATTTTTTTTAATCTAGAATGATCAATCTACTTTCCAGTGAAAGCATTTCTGAAATGGGACATCTGGTTTACCTATGCTTGACCCAATATCGTTTTCAAATATTTATCTTACAGAGTTCACAGGTGGTCTATTTTCGCGCGATGAGTCACATTTTTAAACGTGTACTTCTCAATCGTACTCGAGCTTATTTGCATAGGCACAATGGGCTTTTTTGGTGTTTTTTTTCATTGTAGACTGTATATTTCTAAAAAACAATTGCGTTGTCTTTTAAATAATGTTGTTTACAGAAACAGGAGCCAGTTTCATCAAAACATTTAAGACGTATTTTTGTCTTACTGATGACTTTCGAAACAGTAACAAAAACAATCACTTTACAAAGGTATCATTAGATTGGTGATAGGTGATTTTTGTCCTTAATATATGGTAAGTCATCAGTAAGACTAGAATGCGTCTTAAATGTTTTGATGAAACAGTCCCCTGTCGCCTTATTGTGTGCCTATTTCGGGTTCTAGCGTTAGATAACTCTGACAAATGTTTCAAAGTCCACTCTTTATCATCAAATCAGAATGATTGTCTTCTTATCAAGTGCACGCATCATGACAACATGAATGCACACTGACGTCAAGAAAAATGCCTCAGTGAAAATTTGGCATTTCTGTTCTAATAGGCATTTTAAGTCATGAAAATATAAGGTACATGCAGCTTTACTTTGAAACTGCTTTTATACATGACAAAATCAAAACATTTACGTGACATCAAAGTCCCATGCCTTAACATGAGTATAGGTCACTAATGTTTTATAGCAGCCCATGCAACTTCTAGATATTTTATTATGAAACGAAATTAATCAGATATTCAAATCGCTTGGGGTCAACGCAAGTTTCTTTTAGTTTTTGTTTGTTTGTTTGTTTGTTTGTTTTTAATAACTAGCTAATTACATTGCAAAGGTAAAATAACGTTTTTTTTTCATTTTATTCTTTAACAATTAAATTTGGTCGATCAAAAACAGTCTTCATGCGTTGAGATGAGCCACCTTCGGCAATTGTTAAATTTGTGCATTATGTTACCTCTAGGAGAAAATAATCTGATAGACTTTGTACAGGATGACCGTTTGAGACGTCTGAGCGACGAGTTAACTTCATTGGATAACGTCAATAAGGGTAATCAATATGTGATGACAAAATCTTTGGCAAAAACATCAAACAGGACTTATGGACGATCAGTAGGTCTAAATATTGTGAGAAATTGCTTCAACCATCTAAAGAACTCTAAAACAGCTAGCCTTTGATGCCCATTAATGGACCAAATTTGCAACAAGATATAAGAGAGATTTTTACGAAAGATATGTGCCAATTGGGCCAACGTATTTCTGGCCCGGGCGAGT
Source organism: Fragum whitleyi (assembly GCA_948146395.1). Taxonomy (NCBI): domain Eukaryota; kingdom Metazoa; phylum Mollusca; class Bivalvia; order Cardiida; family Cardiidae; genus Fragum; species Fragum whitleyi. The sequence goes on along the minus strand of OX411549.1, from coordinate 64,883,255 downwards.
CCCGTTGTTGTTGTTTTTCATCCAGGCCACAATTAGAAATCAGCCCTGCGTTCAGACTGACAAGATGTTGAAAACTATTTCAAATTATACCGCGCTTTGCACGCAAGTGCGCGTGCAAAGCGGGGTATAATTTGAAAACGATTTGACAACCTGAACACCTGCCCTGCGTTCAGGATGTAAAAACGTTTCGCGGGAGCTTTGAGATGATACCCCGTTGAAAGTAACAACATAGTAACACTGTGTGAATTGATACATGAGAGTGATTAAGATTTTAGTTTTATACCTCGATGAAATCAGCAAAACGTCTCTTCAAGTCTAATGATTTAATTTCTTGAAGCAAAAATGAATAGATTTTTCATAAAGTATGTTGATTGTTCAAGGGGCTACTTACCTTTGCAGCTTACAAAAAGGCCACGTAATCATTTTTTTTATTGAGGAATGAAACCAATTATGTCAGCCAATCAGAATGCATGAATCTTGGTGCACACAACTAGAATTAGATTATTGACCAATACACTCGATATTATTGCAATTTTGACTGAGACATTTTTATTGGTGTCCGAAAACCACGAGTCCGTGGATAGAGTCTTATCCGTTATTCTAAACTATGCATGCTTAAACATGCCTTTCAAAAATACAAATACAGTGTTTGTAGAAAAAGAGATAATCTTTTTTTTCATATATCAGATTAATCAAAAAGAGTGTCAAAAAATTATTTTTCCGTGATAATTCAAATTCAATTATCGAAATATAAAACCCAGATAGGTGTGTCGAATAAGACCCGAACAATGAACCGTGTTTTTCGAGGTATCGGGGCATTTCACGCCTTGTAACAATAAAAATCGACCGATCAAGAGGCAAATCGAACAATATATAAAGATAATAATTGTTGATCTGAAATTTCGAGCTCTGTGGAAAGGGAGTTTGATGCGGCCCAACGAAATATCCATGTGATTGAGAATACATACAGTTAGTTACATCGTGAAAGTGACTTTCACCTTAATCAAAACCATTCTAAATCGCTCACTCAGCGCTCCATTCATTCATTTCAATCACTCAGTTATACAACTCAAAAAGGCTACAAAGCTATTCAAAAACATTTCAAAATCATTCAAAACGATCGTATTTCCATTCAAAACGATAGAAATAATCCCGCAATTTTATTAGCAACTATGTTTTTTTAATCGTCTGACTTGTCAGTGAAGACAAAAAAAGAAAAAAGAAAACACAGAAAAGTATCTTTATGTTATTAAAGGGAGGTAAAAAATGCTGCTAATTGGATGAAATTAGCGTTTATATTTCACCTCCCTTTGAAAATTACTTAAAACACGCTCATCACACTCATTCGATTTCATTCCAAAATTAATCAACTTTTCAATTTCATAATGTTGCTTACTGTATAATTAATATTCTGTCTATGAAATGAAATCGACAGATTAATCATTTCTTGCTAATTTGTGTTTAATTTCAGATCCCACTGATCTGGGCCCGAGGTTATAAAACTTTCCACAATCTTGTTCAATTTTTCTCAAAATTCAACTAGAAATTACAGTTGTAATTACAGATTAGATTAACATGTTGTTATAAATATTAACCTATAGTCATTATCTTTTGTGTTATTACATTTATTCAAATTCAAAATTTGAGAAAATCCCCAGTTGAGCATGAGAAAAGTTTTATAACCTCGGACCCTAATATTATACCAAGTTGAGACAATTCCAACCGAATGCCATTTCTTATGAATATAATTCCTTCATGCTGGGTGATCAGTGGTCATTTTGAGAGAAAGGTAGTTGAATAGGACGAAAAAGCGAAAATGAACTGTTCACCTTTCTTATTTGTAACTAAACACTAGCTGACGGTCTGGGAGCCCGGCCATTCCTCATGAAACACGCCCCTCTCCGAGAGAAAAAAAATTAAAAACGAAAAACAAACAAACAAACAAACAAACCTCTTCGTTTCCTACTTGTAAGCATATATAACATTGTCTTTGCAGTATTCTAATATCTTTTGGAGTCTATTGCTAGTTTATAAGGCCCATTTTCAAAGAGCTTAAACACATACATGTACTTTTTTTCGGGTGTGAATATCGACTTTTTTTCCGCACAACTTGACAAATTCGATTATTAAATGAGTTCAATGAACTTTCGGTTATAACTATCTTTATAATCAAAAGTTTATACATGTACTTGACTTTTGTTGAATAAGGAAAGGCGAGAAATGCGCGTTAACTTCCATGTGCTGCGTTATGGTTGAAAGCATTCGCGTAACGTTTGCGATTTGTTTTTTCCGCTTTGCACTTGTAATTACATGCAAAGCGGTCAACAATCTATGAACGTTCATAAACGTTCCGCATCTTGATTTCAGGACTGGTCCCATGCAGTCTTAGCGGTAAAGCATGTTAGTGTCTATTTATTCTTTGTTAGGTATAGTTCTCCGGGATTTTTGAAAGAGGGAAACGCGCGTTTCGACTTAGTGTTGGTCTGATGATGTCTGAGAGATAGAGGAGAATTGTTTGTTTTAGTGTAAGATCAATTTATATTTCATTGAGTGAACAACAAAAGCTATATTTTCACGAGTGAAAAATATAGCTTTTGTTGTTCAAGAAATGAAAACAAACGATTATTCTATTTCTTTAATGCTAAAATGAGACAAAATGTGAAATTTCAATGTGAACATATTTTCGTAGAGCGCGTCATTTTGCACGTGATTGATATTCAATAATCATTGTGACGTCACTAATTTCGCCCCGCATAGATGACATCAGATATGTTGAAATGCACAAAATCAGGGTATAAGTTTTTGATAACTTCACTGCTTTTGCGGTGAAATTCTCAAGTGATAATCTACCTTTATTTCTCGATAAACCACCGAAAAGCGTTAAAGAAAAAGTGTAATCTGATACTTTGAAGACATCTGGAACATTTGAAGATATTGGGTGCCTTCGTTTTAAAAGGATTTTCAGAGTTGAAAAGAAATATCCGAAATTTTCAAACTTCAACAAGAGGCATGCAGACATGGCCATCGATCTCCGAAACTGCGAAACATTGAAATAGGATCAACTCAAAAAAAAAAAAAAAAAATGAAAGTAAGAGAAATGGTTCTTGTACAAGGTTCTTCTCCTCAATAAGACCTGTCACCGTAAGTTATATCTTGAACATAAAAAAAAAAAATCTTAATCACTGGCTAAGAGCATTAACACATGCATTCAAAACAATCACACAAAGTACTCAAAAACGTTGCGGAATATTTCAAAATATTAAATTTTGATCGGTCAAATCATTTCAGGATTTAATTGTCTAGTGTGGATTTTGAAGCATCTGATTGGTCATTGAAGACACACAAACAGGAAAGTACGTATAAAAGTTGCATTGTTCATTATCTCCCCTTGATTTCATTGAAAGCTCCTTCCTCCCACTCATTCATATGAGCAACGCCCAAAGACTGTTCGTTGTGACGGGGGATAAAGCAAGGATACATGATGAAACTACTGCTGAGATCCGACATGGGTCTTTAACGCGATCGATGTATATAGCACCGTCACACGTAGCCTCGGTTAAAAGTCTCATGTGAAAGACACTTAGTTGGTTAGTGTGCCAGCCTTGGAATCGAACCGACGATATCGAACTTCAATTGCTTTACCTACTGAGCTAAATGAGCTGACCGAACTATCTTACTAACTGTACCTTCTCCATACTTGTTTAATAACCATGTCTTGTCATCTGGCTTCTGTTGTGTGTGTATTCCCGCTTATTTATCGTCGCTACCGTAGCACATGCCCATATAAGCGACGCCCCCACAAGACGGTTAGTTGTTACGGGGAATAGTAAACGGATACATGACGAAACTACTGTTGATACCCGCCATGGTTCTTTAACGTGATCGGTGTAAAGCACCGTCTCACTGGGCCTCCGTTTAACGTCTCATCCGAAAGACAATTATTTTTGTTAATGTGCCAGCCCTCAATCGAATCCACGCCGTCGAACTCCAATGGTTTTGAAGTCCGGTGCTCTACCAACTGAGCTAATCGAGCTGACATGGCTTCTGCTGGCCCTTCTCTTCTATGGCTTCTTCTGGTATAATTGTCCAGATAGCATTCCTGTGTGCTGTCCGTGGTCGAGCAATAAAGCGTCTGTTTCTTGTCGAAGAGATCCCGAGTTCGATTTCCGTGATCGGCTGTCGATCTTCGATCTTTCCTTGGCCCACACTTTCGGAGCGAGTACTGGTTTATATCCAGAAGCAGAATTGAGAGGTATGAATCTAAGTTGTAATAACTTTTATCCCGCTCGATGTTAAATGTACAGGTTAAAATTAGATAGCATTTCGCCTGGCTAGTTAGGTCTGTTTTACAGTAACATCATGGATTTGACAAGGTGGGTGATTTTGGAATGAACTTAAAATGAATTTGTTGGAGGAGCGAACTTCGAATGGACTTAAAGAGGAGAAGTGATGATTTTGCAAAATCTGACGAATATAACGATATTTTAGTAATTTACTTGAAAAGGACAATCCTACGAATTTTTATATTTGAGTGCCCTTTCGATCTAATCCGTCGCTTTAAAATCCACACCAGACAATAATAACATCGTGCAATAATTTTATCGATATGAATGTAAAAGGTGATGAATTTGAATGATTTTAGCTTTTTCGAGAGATTGTTCTGAATGCCCCGAATTGAGCGTTGGCGAATAATCAAAACATCGTAACTACAGCTTGAATAAGCTGTAGTACCGATGTTATGATCATTCATCAGCGAAATTTTTTAACAGAGGATTATTTCTTTTACGCACTTGCGTAAATTTCGTATTTTGGAGCTACATCCTTGGTTTTGACCGAAATGATTGTCAATTTCACGATGTCGTTAACTGTACCACGGTAGCACAGGGTATAACGTGCCACGCCGACACCAGAAGGTTTGTGGACACCTGATCGATTTTTTCGATACGGAACTAACGGTGGAGCAACTTTTTGACTGATTTATAAACCGAAATAATCATTTTCATTTCAATTTTTAGTATCACTGTCGAGATAAATGGTTCTTCTTTTAGGAAATAAAAGTAGAGGGTAAAAACTAAGCCAAATGAGCGAGTTCTAGCCCTAGGAGTGAGTGACTTTGCTTGATGTTTAGGTTTGTCATTATTTATTTGTCAAACAACCTGACTATTCTTAATTGCTTGTGATTGTCTAAGAGCATTTATGTGTCCTCTACACGCATACCAAATTTCTCGGCGAAAGATCCACATAAAGCGAAGATATTCGTACTTTTATTGGCCTGGGTAGCGGAAAATATGAACCTTCTGGTGTCGGCGTGGCACGTTATACCCTGTGGGTAGACTCATGTCAATGTCCAACTAGCCATGAGTGGTGTTATAAAACTCCAAACCGAGTTGTTGATCGCTAAAGTTGCTATTTCTGACATTAAGGTAAACAAGCTGACCATATCAAAGTCAACTCTTGAGATGGATATTTATTTTTATAAGGGAAATTTCAAGTATACTCAGAAAAAATATCTCCGTCATTCACGAAAATAGATTTCGATTGGTTGATAAACTCACAGCCGTTAAGATTGGTTAAAAGCTCCATCGATATCCGGTTCATTGATTTCTCAAGTTGAAGAATTTTCCAATATATACCGCGAGCCGTCTTAGCTTTATCAGTATTGAATTTGAAACGGCATTGACAAGTTAAAGAGGTTTTAAGTGCTCTGATCGATTTGAGACTTATAAATAAGCAAGGGGAGTTGCTAATATTGGTCAAATACAAACAGAAGTGGTCGCCGTGAGAGGAAATCTAATATTTACTTTACCTTGGATGACAGTCGGCCACGAACTCTCTGGAAAAATCAAGGAAGTTCACTACGTTCCATTCATTGTGGGATAATTAAAGTACGATTTGTGAAATTTGAAAAAAAAAGCGTTTGTGAATGAAAGAAACAATGTCAACGGGTAAAGTACAACGAAAACAGGATTCATTGTTAACTGCGACGCGCAGACAAACTACTTGGATTAAAAGTGACGAAAAAATGAAAACTTGGAAAAAAACTGTCACAAAGCCGGCGTCGAAGACTGTTAGTCGCCGAAACACCGGTATTTCAGAACAAAAAAGTGACGTAACGCGAAGCGGACGTTTATCTGACGGTACTGGTACGTCTAACGTAACAAATTCTTCATCAGAACCAAGTTTGAACTTTAAACGTTTACAAGACGTTGACGATATCGAACAGAGGGAGTCTATAGAAAAGTGTTTAAAATGGATGGAAACTCTGCCAAACAAATTCTCCGGGATGCATATAATGGTAGCACCGTCTGGTTACGACGACGTCTCCTGATTCCAGACCAAACCTTCATGACGTATCCTTCAACAAGGAAATATACAGCTTTAACCGCACGGCCCAGCGGGTCAACGTTGTCGGGACAGTTTATCGTTGAAAGGAATAGCCAAGGATCGAATTCCTTCATTTATAAAGACTTGTTTTCACAAGAAGTCGTGTTTCCAACTAAGTTTATCAACTGAATCGAAGCTAACAGTATTTTCCAACTATACTGAGGAAATTTAATTGCTCCTAATGAAAAAAAAAAGTATAGAAAGCAATGCGGACAATGTAGAAATTGTTTGTTAAAAGCAATTTCTTCATTTCCGCAATGTTTTCTACCAAAAGTGATAAAGATATTTTCATTCTTTCAACTTAAAAACATTGCAGCGTCTTTGAAATTAGACCAGTCTCATTTTTTCCTAGTAATGGGTTGATTTTCTTACTTTGGAGACTCTTAAGACGGTTGGGACGTTATTTCCGGCGTGGACGGCAAAAGTACGTTATGTGTTCATTTAACGACAGAGGTTCGTGTGCCAAAATAGATGTAGACATTATCCAAAGATAATAGTGTATTTATTTCATTATCTTATTGTCTAGGTCTTTCATTTTTGAAATGTTGTATCATATTTAACATGACATGTAGAGCATTTATATTGTTAACCACGTTTTAAATCTAAGAATATTCAGAATGAAGAAAATGTTTTACGACTTTAGACATTGCAAGGTTGCAGTAATCCATTAAAGTATTATTCCTTATTATGTTATTTGAATTAAGATTATATAGGCTTACTGGATTTTCTTTGCCTTATTTAATATGAAGAATGAATAACAATGGCTTTTTGCTTAAAATCTAATACCTTAGTCGTATAATTTTTTACACTTTTCTTTTAAATTAAAGAAACATTATAACACATGGCGTAAAATGCATATGAACTAAGAATAGAACTTTTTTTGCATCAAGAAAAATGTTTTATTACAATTTTGCATTCAAAAGAGGCTAAAAAAGTTATTTCGGAATGGCTATCGTGTTATAATGGATATAATTTCATTTTCGCTATGATGTGTTGATGAATTAATTCTGATGGGGGGAGGAGTTATATGCAAAGCAAAATCCTCGGGCTCCGCCCTCGGACTTTGCCTTTTGCAATAACTTCTTCTTCATCAGACATTCATCGATACATCACAGCGAAAATGAAATTATTTCATAATCAAAAACATACAGCTGAGCAACAGTTTCATCATATTCACAAACTGTGCACATTTTGACGCTGGAAAGTGTGTCGTTGATGTAATTCTAAAGCCTCGTAACTACAGCTTGATCAAAGCTTTAGGTACGATGTTTTGGAATGACAACGACGACATTTACTTCAAGGACATCGAGCACTCACTAACAAAATATTTCGACAGGTCCAATTCAAGGCCTACTTTCTATATTCACGTTAAGGCCACACCCACTCATTAAAGCGACTCTCTCACAGATTGGGAAAATGTGAGTTTTGAAAATTTTCGTAAAATCAATCGGGAGTAACGGCCTCATCAAGTTGAAGCCTTTGAAATAATAATAATATTCAATCTGGTATTGCATGGATAGAAAGACCGATATTTCTGAATTTAGCAAAATTCATTCTGAAAAAAAATAAAAAAAATAAAATAACCACTTAAGCCTAAAAATTATTCTTCAATTTCAAGCAAACAATTTACGCACGTGCATTCCACATGTTTGTCTTATTCAATCAAAGATTTAGGATAAAGTATTTGACAGATTGAAACTTCATATCGATACAAGCAAAATAGAATGATTAATTAGGGATAGTAACGATTTTGTAATTTTTAGACTGGAAATAAATAGACTGGATCCCTTACTGATCTTACCGTTTCGAAAAAATAAATTTTAAAATTATTGAAATATGTTGTTTTTGGTGCCAGTGTCCTTGAGCTTTTCTCAATCGCCTCAAAACACACACATTTCCAAACTAAGAGCACGTTTTATTTCTATAAACTGTGAAAGAGCAGCTTTAAAGGTGCCTGCAAGCTTGCAAATCACGACAAACGACATGAATTCCTTTCGTACCTGAACATAAGGCACGTTTTTTAAGTCACTCTCTTCGTTAAACCTTAGACTGCAATTCGTTCTTCGGATAAAATTTTCTATACTACAATGTGTACTTGAGGAAATTGATCATAAGTCAAATGAGACAAAATTTTAATCTATGATTGTGTAACCCAAAATATGAATAGAATAATTCTCATACATACTTGATAATTTATTTTAATACAGTGGGCGACAAATCTAATCAACAAATGTGTGAAAAAGTACGAACATAACACTTCCACAAATATTACAAGCCAATGACTCAGTGCTAAATCGTTGTAACTGTCCATAAGTTCATATCTTTATAGAGATTTTCAACTATTTCACTCTGAGCAATCGCTGTTGGCAAATCTGCTCGGATGTGAGATTTTATTTGGGCATACAATTGAATGGAAATGTCCTTCAATATCTCACCTTAAAATTATTTATTGATACATGTAGTTGAACTTGTTCAATATATTTATCGATGTACCATTTGAATGACATTAGAATATGTATTCTACAGGTCGTTGAGCATTTCCGATATTTGGACGATATCAATAAATTCTGTTGAATTTGATCGATGTTTTATTATTCTTACTCCTGTGATTAATAGCCCCGACCTACCGGTTTGATAGAAGATTGGGTGTCATCAGATAAATCTGTGACGCGTCACACAAAAAGGGACCAGAATAGATTTCCTAAAAACATAGAGTGTACCCAATGATAGATATAAACTGTTTCCAAGTGGATTATCGAGCTTCCTTAACTTAACAAACAATCAAGAAATTGAACCCCTCGATCGCCCATTCTGACGTCATCTGAGTGGGGCCTTTTATGACGCTGACGTTATCATGAAAATTGCCATACTTATCTGGTCAAGGTTGGGAGACTTTATCAGGACGAGGCTTTGCCGAGTCATGATAATTCTCACAGCCGAGACCAGATAACATTGATATTTCAAGACACTTACATGTTATTCTATTTATCATGCAACCTTTTTTTGCGCTTATTCATAATAAATCCTTTTAAAATCAAATAAATTCAGGTGAAAGTGTATGCAATTGTTTCTAAAATTAGACTGTCACAGGCAATGTCAGGTCAAGACAGGCTTCATTGCATGATAATACGTATGAAGAGACTGTTTCGTTCGATTTTGAATAGGCAAACCTAAATATTTGTTTTCAAATACGAAATCTGATTGGCCTCAGCGGGTCCGATCTTTTTGCGTATATGAGCCTGTGCGTGACATTTCCAACAATTTGAAATGTATGCGAGGTGCAAACAGTAGTGTAGACAGCCATATACTTTATATATAATGTTACCTGATGGTCTACAGATGCTTTGAGACCTGTTCTATCTACTAAACGCATAGTGAAGACTCTGGTCAGACTGTGCGGATGCACAGGCTGGTCAGAGTCTTTGCTTTGTACATATTTGAAATTGTTGGAAATCTCATGCACAGGCTTATGTTTAAGTTTTGCGGTGTCCCGAAATAGAAATTATTCGCAATGGCACATCACAAATGCTAACAGCTGAAAAGGAGAATGGTTCTATCAACGAACGAAATTATTTACATCAAACTCGACCATGTATGTATGTATTGATGTATTTGGTATAAAGAAATACTGTTCCAAAAGATGAAACCCCCTTTTAGACCAAAAGATGAAGGACCAGAATGCTTTTGTTGTGCACCGTATCTATAATTAATATCAGTAGACCACAAACTATTTATGTAAACTAGTATCGCGCGACATCGTCGCTTTAAGGCCGACGTGCTCTCCCAGCGAGCTATTGTTTTAATTTGAGATAAAATGGCGAATTCCCAGGACCATTAGGTCCTCGTGTCCGACAACTAGGATTCTTTTTCTGATTTCAGTAATCATCCTTCTCATTCTGTACACGACCAACTCCGGTTGTATTCAAAACTTCGAAAGGCTTTATAGACCAAGATCAGACTGCACGGGCGTGTGATCCAGAATGGTTGAAAAGTCACAAAAGTTGACTTTTTTCAATTTTGGCAGATTGAATAGGCTGTGATCAGCCTGCACATGCGTGCAGTCTGATGTTAGCATAGCCGGTTTACGTTCCATTTGATTACTATGGGTTGAAAGGATGTTTCAAAAAGAGGTTATTTCCTCTTAAGGCCATTCAGGGATTACATTTCAAAAGGCATTTTACATTCAAAAAACTGAAAATAAGCAAAGCACTTAAAGATGCGACTTTTTCAAGCCCGCGCCGCAGTCCGCTCGTTACTTGTCTTTTAACGCACAGCAAGGTAATCATGAACTAACAGTTATTATATTAAAAGAATGAGTTTCTCTAAATTTGCACTGATTTTTATAATTCCGTCATGGTATGGACAAATTTGACAGCGTAGCATTAAACTTTCGTTTTTGTATTTTTAATGGGTCTTTAAGCCACTTTCAACAAGTTTCAGCTATGTCGAGGCTTGATCACCTAACAATAATTTCCTATTTTTTCTCATTCCACATGTGTCTACGCTTATCAACCCATTGGTGAGAGACAAGAAGTAGGAAAGGACGAATACCGCTGTCGGGGTAAAGCCGGAACCTCTAGATTGAAAGTCCGCCGCGCTACCAACTGCGCCTTGACAGCGGCCAAACTAGAACGATTAAGGGTTTTGATATGACCTCGCCTAGACATGGGTGATTCCCCGAGTTTATTCATGAATTCAATACTAGTTTAGCATATTGATGTAAAAACTAATTGAAATACTTTACCTTTAAAAGCACTTGTGAGAAAAGAATTTGACTACATGTCGATTGTTTTTATGAATCTATTAACCTGCGTATGTTATGTTCAGCGCTTTTGAAAAATTTAAGAATGTAAAGTTTAGCCCGTGCTTGACATTTCCGACAATTCCATATGCGCTTAATGTGAAGACTTAGATCAGCATGTCACGCAAGAGCTCAATTCGTATTGACACGTTTTGGAAAGCGTTGATAGATATATCGATTTTTTGTATTTTCGTCGATTTCCTCTATTCATTCATTAAAATTAGGTATGTTTGATTCGTTTTGGCGCGGCGGTGGCATATATCCTTCTCGACATAAGTCTCCCAAAACGGATGGTTAATAGTATAGTAAACCCAAGTTGAATAGCAGCTTGGGGCTAGGAGATATAATGGTTGTACTGGTGAGAGAAATACAGGGAATCGATTGATAGGTGCTGCAACCTCCGCGATATGCCTGACAAGTTGTTAATAGCAACATTAAACATAATACAAACGAATAGTCTAATTGATTCGTTTTTTATTGAAATGCACACGCATGGGTTAAGTGGTCTTCGAAAGTCGTCTTTCGACAAAATGATTAATGATACAAAATCAATGTTCTAGATGTTCTAATAGAAATTTATAGATTCACGTTTTTGATCAGACAGATAGACAGCTATCCTGCTTTCATGCCAATAAAACATATATTCAGGATTGTAGACAGGCTGCTAATAAAAAAGTAATAAACTTATTAAGTATTGAGTAATAAACCTCCTGATTGAATCGAAGAAAAAAGCTTAATTCTAAACTTTATTTTTTCGTAGAATATCATTCAAACATCAAAAGAAAAGATGAATTAAATTTAATCCAAATATCTTGATTCACAGGGAAAAGCCCATGAAATTATACACTTTATAATTATATGCATGTGTATAGTCCGTTTGACTTCTATATGGACCAACATTTCGCCGAAAATCTCAGAAATTAATAAATGAAATGTATTTTTTTCTTTTCATTTCATATTTTCCACCTAATACCATGACGAATCATGTTTTTCAGAATTTTTGAATGTAAAATAATGATTTTGTCCGTCCGTCTACATGTTAATTTCCAGCCTTTCATACCTTCTTGTGTCTGCGTTAAACGGAACAGCGACTTGCCCAACCAAAAATAGTTCTGATTTGCATAGGGACCGAGTCAAAAGTGATTGATTTAAGTGGGTCGTTTTGGTATGAAATCGAGTATTTTTGTAAAATTTATTTTATCGAAGATTTTTAATTCTTTTGGATATCAAATCTGAGTGTATTGTCTCTTTGTGTAAAAACCGTTTAGCCAGATAAATGATAATTGTTCTTATCTATTCTGAGACGAACCCCATATTCACATATTTAGACCAATCAAAAAGCATTATTTAACAAAGTCGTTGTGAATTTCACGAGGAAAAGTAGATAAGCAGGCGAGTAATAACGGTACAATTCACGTGATATTTAAGTTTAGGATGACATGACCGTCGATATGCTAATTAGCATGTCCAAATAAGGAATAATGGACATTTCTTCTGTCAAATGTTTAGTATAAAACCACGTGTTTTTACGATATATTTACATCTTGTTACGATTAAACAGCCTTCTTCACCCCTCGTGTTTAAGAGTGGAAAATGCTAAAATATTAACATTAACTAGATAGACAAAATCATTATTTTGAAGTCATTTTATTTTCAAAAAATATTTTTTGGAATGGTATTAAACTAAAATTAAGATTTTACCACATCCAAATTCTTCATTCAAACTCGATTTTATTCTATTGGTGAAAAGGTCGGTCCATATAGAAGTCAAACGGACTATACTTTTAGATTCAAATCCTTTACCCTCCCCCCCCCCCCCCCGCCCCCAGCCCACGAAAGAGTGATAAACGTTACTTAACGAGGCGTGTATTTAACCCTTTACTGTTTAATACCTGCTTTTTACGTGTCTGTGATTTTATGATTGAGAAAACATTGTGAAAAAGAAGAAATTGCTTCTGACAAGCAATTTCTTCTTTTTCCACACCATTTTCTACCCTACAGAATGATTATTATTCAAATTAAATCCACTTTAAATTTTCATCTGCAAAACCTTTGAATTTAAACAGGTCCAAAATTTTGTAAAACATAAAAGGGTTAATGGGCTTCGCTAATTTCTATGGTAACGTTTCGTAATAATGACAACTCTTCTAAATACAAGTCCAAAATTTTGTAAAACAGGAAAGTGTTTAAAGGGACCGCGTCTAGAAAGTTTGGTCTTAGTATAGAAAATATAATATGCAAAGGTGATTTTCTGTTTAAATGATTAGGCAATCTTTTACAATTCACTAGGACAAATGAAATGGATTAATCTAGCTGTAATCAGCTTAAGCGATTAATACTGGATTACTGATTATACCACCTAAGTAATAAGAACTGCATGTTGGTAAAAGGCAACCAAATGTCGTATTTACAGCTTTATTTAGGCCGTAGATACGATATTCTAACCCAATATCGATGGCGTGCCGTTTTTACATGCACAACTATTTCGGAAAGGGCTATTTCCAATGTCAGCAAAACGTGATTGTCAAACTTCAGGATGCAAGGGGCAAAAACGTTTGCAAACGTGTTTTCAAAATGAAACGCATGTGCCACTTTGAAAACGTTTTGTATTTATTTGCATCTTGAAAACAGAAAAGGTTCTTTTGGATTCCGTCTGCGCCTCTTAGATTGATGGAGTAGAATAGCTTTATGCAGATTTAAAGCATATACATGTAATTGAAGAAGATTAGTATAGACCTTCTAGTTACTGAACAAGTGTGATGATACAGCAAAGCAAGAAATGCCATGAAAACAAAAACAAAACAAAACAAAAAAAAAATTCGACTCGAACATAAGTAAACAGCCTAAAGCTAAAAAAATATCTTATAACTAAACTAATATCCGCGTGATAACATCCCGTATGATATTTTTTATGATAGCACTTACTTATTTTTAGAACAATCATATAATGGGGTTATTTTTAGAAACTTACATTTCAGTTATAAACATCGAAGAAAACAAGACAAGTAGAGGATATGAAATAAATATAATACATACTTATTGTGTTGTATGGAATAAATATCTAAATCGGTTGTGAGAATTGTTATTGTCTCGGCAGAGCCTCGACAATGATCAATTCTCCAAACCTCGTTAGATATTTTTTCCATTTCTTCAAAACACTAAGTATGTAATATATATATGTCATAATAGAAACCCACTATGATATGTTAACATACAAAAGCTCAACCAGCCTTTAAAATCCATCCAAACATGTGACTATGAAGAGAGGCGAACACATACAGACGGGCCAAAAGAAGCCGCAGCTTTAGAAGAATGGCCAGCATACAGTGAGCTTATGGCAAAGTTAACTTACGGTTTATTTAGCGTGAAATTAATAGGCATGATAATAATAATATTGATAATGGTAATAATAACTTAAAAATAATAATAAGAAATAAAAATAAAAATAAAAATAAAAATAAAAATAATAATAATAATAATAATAATAATAATAATAATAATAATAATAATAATAATAATAATAATAATAATAATGCAACGGTTGGCTGAAGGTGCTGTATAATACAAAAATCTATGTCTAAAAAGGAGCATAACTCTTACAAAATTCGTCAGAGTTACCCGCTTGATAGTCTTGATAGCTCTTGTGGTGGTAAACTTCCAATTTTCAAATTTTAGGATATGGTTGCATACAAAAGACTTAAAACGATTTATCAAGATTTCCATAAAAAGATCCGAACATGAATTAAAACGTTTTCAAGATCCCCCACCCACCCCCTCCTCCACCCTACAGCTGACCGATCACGTTCTTAACCCTTTCCTGTTTTACAAAATTTTGGACCTGTCCAAATTCAAAGGTTTTGCAGACGAAAATTTAAAGTGGATTTAATTTGAAAAATAACCATTCAGTAGGGTAGAACATAGTGTGGAAAAAGAAGAAATTGCTTGCCAGAAGCAACTTCTTCTTTTTTCACAATGTTTTCTCAATCATAAAATCACAGGCACGTAAAAAGCAGGGATTAAACAGCAAAGGGTTAACAAAATAATTTTGCAATTATTCCATTAGGATTACCAACTTTTTAAGAGCTATTTAAATATGTAATGTATTATTCTTTGACCTCTTACATATTTTATTATTAATCCTTTGAAGTGGCATTAATAGATTTAAGAGATATATCTTCTTTACACCAAATAATTGCCTTTAGGTATAAAATCTAAGTATGCATGTACTTAAAGATTCAATGCGGTATATGACAATAACAAACTTCGACGAAACCAAAGACTACTGTATCTGTTGCCACAAGTAAAAACTCCTTTCATATCCATTTTTTTAATAATTTCATTGAAAATTATTCTTATCAAATCGGTTAAAAAAACAAGACAAGAAAAAAATAACTCTTGACCTTAGGCTTGTTTAATTACAAAAAAAAGTAAATAGTTTTGTTTTTACGGAAGCGTGAAACAAAAAACTTATCACATTTATGTATAAATTTGCTCTGCGCATTCAAGCAGTGTGGTAAGATTTAAAATTCATACTACCATGTTTAAAAAAAACCCAAAGGACTAATCTTTATCCATTTAATACAATAGGATTAGTTAATGGGACAAATCCCCCCCCCCCCCCCCCTAACCAAAAGACCTTTGAATAAAACACTCTGAAGGTAGACGACATTTGCGTTGTAACTTCTTTTACAGCGCCAATGAAAACGTTTCAACGTTTAATTCCTAGTCTAATATTAAACTTTGGCAAATCAAAAGCCTACATTTCTATTTCATCATGCAATGAAGCCTGTATTGACTTGATATCACCTGTCTGATAACTTAAGATGATATCAGGCATCTATTTCTAGAAACAATTTGTATACAGTTTCACCTGAATTTCTAAGGGTTTATTATTATTAAGGGCTGAAAAATGACTGCATGATAAATAGAAAAATATGTAAGTGTAAGATATCAATGTTATCTGGTCTTGTCAGCGAGAAATTATCATGACAGCCTCGTCATGATATATTCCCCCAACCTCGACCAGATAACATTGATATTCAAAGACACAAACATGTTTTTTCTCTATATATACATGAAGGTCGCACCTCCTACAGACGTTTATAAATGTTGTATTTTTTCGACGTCCTTACATTGTATATATACTGTTCACAAAAAGTAGGGGATAATCTGATAATCCATAAGGTTATTGTGGTTGCAAACAATTTAGGACAATCTAACTTATTCTTGGCCAACTAGCAGTTGTCTCATGGTATTAAGGTAGTAATGGAATTCCCTTTTATGGTAAACATGTCCTGCAAATTAAGCATTTAAGGAGAGAGGGTATAGCGCTTATTTTAACACAGTGTATGTTGTAATTGAAATTCTTACTTTAGTTGAGCATAACTTCGAGAAAAATTATGTGGTGTTTATCTCTGTCATGTATTTGCATCACATTTTGTTGGAATAATATGAAGTCTCATAAAAGCTCATTGTAAGTGAGTCAATGGTATGCTGGAAACTAGAAGAACGTGAGTCCAGACTGCTGTCAAACCCTGTATCTCACAGTCAGACATTGTCACGATATCAAACAATTAGCTTCTTTGTTGATGATTCAAAAAAGGGGCCCTTAAGATATATGGATGCCCAAGCTGACCAGAATACCACAAATCAAACTTACAATATCCCCTTCTTTTTGTGAACAGTATATATGTATGAAGCTAATTAATTTAGAATAATATCTGCGACAATCTGTCATGTCGTACATCAGGGAGGCTAGGCGAATGAGTGAACCGATCTTGATAGGTCATATGAATGGGAAATGTCAATATTAAAGAAATTACCAACACAAAATTATATATTCAAGGAGTGGTCGGGAGAACTAAGAATAAATAAGAATCTTCTAACAGAAGAAAACACGGCAATAATTCTGGCTCAAAATAATGCTTTAAATTTCCATTGTTTGAAGTAACATTTTTTTTCTTTTTGAATCATTTTTTTAAAGTTTATTTAAGTAGACTGAATAAACCTCTTCATAAATCCTCAAATTGTCATGTACATGAAGTTTGCATTGTTCAAACTTCGACACGTTGAGGGGTATGAGATATTTTCGCTCCACGAAGGGAGTGCTGTATATGAAGTTCGATATTGTTATGATGATAGCAAGTTTCTAAATTATGACCCGTCACGCAAAGAGGGACCATCTCAGAACCCTGTAAAATAAATATTTAAAAAAGAGATTTGGTCCAGCATTGGTCAACCAGAGGTCGAATTTCAAATATTCTTTCACTGTAAGGTAGATTGAACATTCTAGATTCAAAAAATAAGCCCATTGTGAAAAATTTCGACCCAAGTCAGTCTGTGCAGACTGCGCAGTCTGGCTAGGGTCGACACTTTACGCAATATCCCTTTTTGCGTGACGGGTCACAATTATAAGAGTAATTGTGTCTTTGTGTGGGGTGAAATGTCACTTGTGTCATGATTGCAGTTATATTTGGGCGGCTGGTGCATCAACCTACGGCTTCATGTTGTTTTTCTTATTTGAATCCATTCGCTTTCTCAAACTCTCAAGTCTGTGTTTTTACAAGCCGCCATGTTCCAGTGACTATTTGATACATGTAATTATATTTTGATAAACATAACTGTTCCCTATGTTAATTTTGTGGACATTAATGGTCTTTTTGTAAAGATAAAAGTTTTAAACTTTGGAGTTTGAAACACTTGATATTTTTTTTTGGCTAAAGGATGAACTATATTTTTTATTCAGAATTATCTAGAGCCAGGTATATAAGTTCAAAGTTTCTTGAATATAGTCGAAATTAAGAGACTTACTTTCGCATTATTCCCGATTCCATTTTCCAAATTTGTGATCCGTCGCACGAAAAGGGACCATCTGGGAAACTCGTCAAACATATTTGAAAAAAGAGATTGGTTCTAGCACATGTCAATCAGAGGTCGCATTTGAAAAAATCTTTCACAGTAAGGTAGAATGATCATTCAAGATTGAGTAAATTAGCATAGTGCTAAAAGTTTTGACCACGTCAGCCCAGATCATAGGCGAAGCTAGGATTTTGAAATAGTTACGCATTTCGAAGGCGACCACCAAAGAATAAATATAATGAAGGCGATATGTGACCTGTGACTAAAGACTATTGTCCTTCCTATCCGCTCCTTGTTAATATGAGTTGAGCGTTGGTGAATAATCAAACATAGTAACTACAGCTTAAATAAGCTGTAGTTTCGATGTTATGATCATTCATCAACGAGATTTTCGAAAGAGGATTTATTTATATTACGCATTTGTGTAATGTGCGTAATGGGGCTACGCCCTTACAGATTGTCTCTTTTCGCGTGACTAGTCGCATTTTCGTGTTGGTATTTCAAACAGCTTGCCTTGCGCGTTTCTTTTCTATATATTTACAATTTGACATCGTGCATTTCATAAAGCCATCAGTGTACTGAAAAGATTCTTAACATATATTTTTGTCGCCGACAAAATGTTCCAAAGAAAATCGGAATATGTGGTGATTGATCAAAATGTCTTTGGGTATTTGATACTCATTTGCCAAGGGTATTACAAGAGAAATCGAAAGAAAGCTTAAATCGTCAATGATGGATCGAAACGCCGTAACTGCAACTTATATACGATATAGCTGCGACGGTTTGGTTCTCAACTGACAAAGTCTAATGATTGGGGATGGGAAATGTGGACCAGTTGAAATATAAACTGCAGTGTCTGTTTGTGAAGAGATTTTATCTACTTGAAAGAAACCGTAGAAATGGCGGAGAATGATCTAGGGCCTGAAAACGTTGTCTAAACCGCATTCGATATTGATTGATTGACACGGCTAGACTGAAAAAAAAAAAAAAAAAAAACGTAGGCGGAGGGTGGTTTGCATTTTTAAACTCTCTATTTCAGGTCGAATGTCTCACAATTCTTCAACTGGTTCGATCATTGCCAAACCTATTCCTACTAATTCCCGCTCTTAGGTGACCCTAAAGTTAAAAGTTTCAGAAAATGTAGGGTATTAATCAATAAATTGTTTGAATTGCTTAATGATGGCAACATACCTACCTTTGATACCCGGTGGTCCCCCTGTTTGCTACGCTAGGTCGATACAGCGAACAGTTAATAACATCGAGATTGACATGGTGAATGATTCGTAATGATTTTGGGATGAAATAGAATGAGCGTGATGAGCGAGTTTTGAGTGAAATTAGAGGGCTGTAATCCAATATCGCTAATTTTGTTCATCCTGAACAAAATTAGCGATATCCATTACTTCCCTTTAATAAAATATGCATACAAGATGAATTGCTTCCTATTTCTTCAGGTACCAATCAGACGCTTACGGTAGAAACGCGATTTTCTGCTATTTATATATTTTTAATAAAGTTGTTGATCTCATCTTTTTAAGTGATTTTGGAGCGTTTTGGAATGGTTTGAGTGAGTGTTTGGAATGAATGAACGAATGCATGAATGAAGCGCTAAATGAACGATTTAAAATGAATTTGATTAGAATGAATGTCAATTTCACGATGCTATTAGCTGTAGCAAAATGGGAGACCCGTGGGTATCCGAAGATGGCACCAGATAGGAGACAAGAAAATATTTTCATTTTCATCGATGTATAACGTAATCGTGCATCAGTAACCATGTATCTGCTTCGGACAAGGATTTTTTTTCATACCTATATGAATATGAAAAGATTTTTTCAGACACGTCTTTTGATAGCTCCGTTTTTTAATTTTTTTTGTAAAACGTATTATGAGTCGTATCTTGTCATTAAGCACAATTAAGCGAAAAGATTCCATCTTATCTTTTCTTGATAATTGGCTCCTGGTCATTAATGTGTGATGTGGGATCCGTGGTAGAGAGGCGGAGCGTTATATTTTTTATCAATATTTTCTTGATCAAGAGGTTCCGAGTTCGATTGTATTGAGCGTCTGTCGATTTTTATTTTACATTACGCACTCTTTGCGTGATGGCATTTTTTCCCCAGGAAACAGAATCGAGAGGGATCAATCCAAGTCACAAGAACTTGTATACCATTTGATGAAAAATAAACAGGTTAACACAATCACGTTTTCAATTCTCAACTTTCAGCTAGAAAGACCAACTCCTGAGTGGTAAACGTGATTTCTTGCAAACCATATCTTAGACTGCTCATGAATATTTACGGCAAATTTACGTTTCAACAAAAAACAGTCTATTGCCGTCCTATATAGTCAATCGGCTATCAAAATATCGTATCTACAGCTTGAAAAAGCTGTAGATACGAGAATTTGGTCGCCATTTATTGCTATTTTCTTTTTCTGAAATAGGAGCAATCAAGTAATTATCTTGTCAATTCGTCAAACACACTGTATTTATAATCTATTACATTATTATGTGGACTATTTCAAAAGGAAATATTCAATAACCTAGTTTTACATTATAAACCGCCGATCATTATTCCTTAATAATTGTGGCTTGTCATTTCAAAGGGGAGTCTGTCGGACATATAACGATTCTACATCATTCTGTTCTTGGTCGTCGGATTACTTACGTAGCCTACTCACGCATATACGACTATTACTCCTGCTACTACCGTTTTAATTACAACAACTCCAAAAACTTCTGTAAATAATGATAACAATTCTACTTAGGATTCCCCGATTACCTAAGTTGGTAGAGCGCCTTATTTCCAAAAAATGAATGTCGATTCCTGGGCTGGCACACTGTCAAACTTAACATGTTTTTTCGGGTGAGACGCTAAACCAAGCTCTCGTGTGACGATGCTATACATCGACCACGTTAACGAACTATGGCGGATCCCAGCCGTTATTTCGTAATGCACTTTTCCCCATTACAACTAATAGTCTTTTTGGGGCGTCCCTCATATGGACATGTGAGGCGATAAATAAACTGAAATACACACATTTAGTACTACAAATACATCTACTACTAGCACTAATAAATAACGAAAGAAGAAATGTTACAATGACAATTCTAACAAATGAAAATAATTCCTATTTCGGAAATTAGTATTCTATTATCGGAAGGCAGATTTGAATCGAGTTGTGCAGATAAAGATCACTCTGTACAACTCGGGTAACTATCCGTAGATTTATCAACAATTTTGCCTCTCAGCAATCAGTCAACTGACTTGGCAAATTACTGCTCATAGCCTTGTTTACTGCACCAAAGTGCTAGTTTTTCGGTCACGAGTTACTATATATATAACCGACGAATTCTCTAGAATACAATGTCCAACCAATAAACAATTCAAAGCATTCGTTTATGATGGAAATGTATGTTGCAATGTGAAACTTTTTTTAAACTTGGATAACTTTGAAAGCGTATCTAAAGTTCATTCAATCTTATCGCCCTTTTTTTTTGTTTGAAAAACAAATGCATATGTATTTTGAAATGCAATGATAATTGACAATCATATCACAGTTCATTTTTAATGATTTGATGGGGTATCATGATCTTCCAAATGATTCATTTATACTGACAGTACGGGTCAGACCTCCGTCATTTACACCATTTTTGGTAAAATCTTCCGTTGAATGTTATTTTAGGCTTACCTCGACGTAAGCGTGCTTCACTAAGAATTTGTCTTCAACATTGCATCTCCACGACCTGTAAGACAGTCCCAGATATTAAAAATCCCCATCAAAATTAAGAAAGCCTCAGATGTTAAAAAGCCTGATCAAAACAAAGACAGCCTCAGATCTTAAAAAAATTCACCAAACCAAAGACAGCCTAAGATGATTAAAAAAGCCCTCTATAATAAAGAAAGACTCAGATGCTAAAAAGCCTCAGCAAAATATACTTTTGCTGAGGCTTTTTAATTTCTGATGATGTATTTACATGTCAGAGGTTAAGGGCCATCGTCAGCGACTGCTGAATCGTGTTACAAACCGAATACGAGTACAGAGAAAACATTGTAAGTTACAGGGCAACTGCAAAAGGTGACAGTATCTAAGAACTTTTAGGAAAAAATAAAAATAATTATTATATGACCTACGTCTTCGGAGTGAAATAAACCCGTTAAATATTTTTGATATTACACGGGTGTTATTACACTAGTGGAATAACTATGCAAATGAGCTCAGAACGAAAAGCGACGCTATTTTGTAACCGCGAAAATTACGTCATAATGTTTCTATTGTGACGTCAGTTTTAAACGGCGTTATATGTTTCGCGGAAAATCGAAATGTTGAATTTCAAGAATTTCGACTATTTTACGAAAAAATTCGGGTCAAATTATAAATAGAATATAAAATTTGTGCTCATAAAATACAGAATTTATTAAACTCGTCATCTAAAACAGATAAAAACTCGGCGCAGCCTCGTTTTAATCTGTTTATAGATGACTCGTTTAATAAATTCGGTATTCAATGACCACTCATTCAATATCCTCTTTTTAACACATATATGCATATTTGTAAAGAAAATAAATGTTTTGATACTATCGACTATGACACCGACTAGAATAGTAGCAAGAAGAGAACTACTGAAAAGGAATACTGTACAAATGTCATTTCTTTTGCTTAATTTGTGAGTTAAGGTTACAGAGTAATCAAACATAATTTTATCAATCTTTTATATAGTTAACATTCCAAAAATAAGTAAATATAAGTAAATATTAGTCGTGATTTTCAAAAGATATCACCATAGGTGACCTCCATTATTTGCACAGGCGATTATTTGACGCGAAATTGCTACCTTGTAAGGATATATTTGGAAACTATCAAAAGATTCCTTTCTGTAAATTGACTTTATCGAATTATAATCCTGATATCAAAGCATGCCATTACCACTTACCCTCTAAATTTGACCTTCAAACAGTATCGGTCAATGTGAGTCTTCAAAAACGTGATCAAATAAAGAATCTGAAGAAAAAACCATAAGATAGATTTATCAAAATCTTTAAGGTTCATGTAAAGTGTTTGAGGCCCAATTTTAAAACACTTCATTTGCCAAGAAAAAGGCATATGTCCAGGTATATTATATATCAAATTTAAGCTGTTTTGTTTATGAGCACAAGCAATTAAGCAACATAAGACTGCCATAGCTATAGCGGTATAGCAAAACATTGTGGAAAAGGGTCATTTTGTACAGAACAAGCAACTGCATGACTGTTGGATAAAATTGGCTCATATTTTAACAAATTACAGTCTAAAGTACGACCCAGGTACTACAAACGTTGGTATAAAACTCGAGCCTAAAACGTACTTATGCTAGCAATTTATTTTGACTTATTTTATAAACACATATGTCATATATGTCATTCTAATTTTGTAAACGTGTAGATCTGTTAAAGATATGGTGTGTTATCACAACATAAATGGGCATTAATAGTTTATTTACCTGTAAGGTTGTTAAGCAATATATCAATTTCTATTTTACTGAATGATAAATATATAGTAATTTATTATAGATCAATGAATTCAAAAACTATAATTTGAAATAAATTGCAGAAAATATTTCACAATATTATGGTGTGCTGTTGCACCATACCTAACATCTATTTTGAAAACAGACCAAACCGGTTTGACAAGTATGTTGACAAAATAAATGGAAATTGATTGTTTCAAAAGAGCTTTTTGAGACCGAGTTTTATATCTAAGGTTGTAGGAGTACCAAGGTAGTACTTTTGACTGCACTTTGTTAAAATATGAGCCAATTTTGTCCAACTATCGTGCAGTTGCTTGTGCTGTACAAAATGACCCTTTTCCACAATATTTTGGCTTTACCGCTATAGCTATGGCGGTCTTATGTTGCTCAACTGCTTGTGCTCATAAATAGCTTCATTTTGATATACAATATACCTGGACATACTGCTTTTTCTTGGCGAATGAAGCGCCCTTAAAATTGGGTCTCAAAAACTTTACATGAATCTTAAGGCTATTATTCTTTTGTTTTGTTTGAATGAGGTTTAACGCCGCTTTCAAAATCTTTCAGATATATCGCGGCGGCTGGAGCACCTGTTATGGATTCCTGGTATTTCTCACACCATTACTACCATTATATCCTTTTCTAGGCTTTAGCTGCTATCCCGGAAAGGTCTACGAATATTATTTTATCTTAGAATAGTCTAACAAGCTTTGAGCATTCTAATTTATCATCGGAAGAAAAAAAAGGAAATATCGACGGCTCAGCGCGAATCAGTAAAATGAGTTACATCCTGAAACTGACATTCATCTCAATCAAAACTATTCTGAATCGCTCACTTATCGCTTCATTCATTCATTCATTCATTCATTCTTTCATTCATTCATTCTTTCATTCATTCAATCATTCATTCATTCATTCATTCATTTGTTCATTCATTCATTCCAAACACTCACTCAAAACGCTCAAAATGACTTAAAAAAAGATCCACAACTATCTCAAAACTCTCTCCCCTCACTCATTCAATATCATTCAATAATCATTCCTATATCATTCACATTGTCAATTTCACCATGTAAATAATTGTCTATATGTTTATAGGCAGTAGCAACTGTTTCGCGCAGATATGTCGGCGTCGTCTTACTCTTTATCGTCGTTAATATTAACATTAACAATTGTTCAAAATTATCAACAATCCAATCAAATTTATCAAATAATTGTATTATTTTGTTGTCTGGTGTCTATTTTGAAGCATCTATTTTGGCCGTGAAGTCACAAAATCAGAAAAGAATATTAAAGAGGTCAAAAAAGGTCAAATTTATATTTTGACTGTACATGTAAAAACAAAATTTAAGATTGATCACTCACTTAAAGTTTTGCGTCTATAGTGATGAGACAAGCACATTTTGAACGAGAAACAGCTCGACATGAAGAACAAATAGACACTATTTTTGTGAACAATACTTGCATTGTCTGGGTAATTGGACTGTCAATCACCCAACGTATCACTGTATTGATAGAAATAATTGATACTCCATAAAACCTTTATTTTCTGTCCAAACACTTCATCGTTTTCTTTACAAATGCTAGGAAACAAAGAAACAGTGACATCGAATCTGGCATTACTGTTTAGAATCAGGCAAAGGTGCATATTTAATGACAATTTGTATTGCTTTGCTTTTAACATCACCAGACTCGGGAATTCGAATGAATGAAAACCGTATACGGATGCTATTCGATCTGTAGATTATTGGTAGGTGGAGAAATAATCATTTTTAGTAGACACTAGCCCTGCGTTCAGGGTCATCAAACAGTGCAAACAGTTTTCCAATTATACCCCGCTTTGCACGTGCATTTGCGTGCAAAGTGGGGTATAATTGGAAAACTGCTTGCACCGTTTGATGCTCCTGAACGCAGAGCAGCCATGTGTTCATGATGTAAAAACGTTTCGCGAGCGCTTTGAGATGATACCCCGCTTTGCACGTACACAAACGTGCAAAGCAAGGTATCATTTCGAAAGCGCTTCAGTAACGTTTAAATCATGAACGCAGAGCTGGTCATTCTGTGCAAGATACATTTTGAAGCCACCTCCGCTGGACATTCTAGTACTGTACCATTAAACTTAATGTATTACTTGAACATGTATATAAAAAAATGAAGCTGATAGCTAATTTAAAATAAGTAAAGTAAAAATGGTGCAAACCGTTTGCAAATTTTACCAAACTTTGCACGAGAGTGCTCGTGAAAAGTGGGGTATAATTCGCAAACATTTGGCACAATTTCGTCATCCTAAACGCATGACAGTCTTTCGAAAATAATTGAAATAAGCACTGTACATTTTTGAATTTTTTATAGCAATTATATCAAAATAGAACAGTAATTACAAATCACAAAGAAGACACAGTGAGGGGTAACTTATACAATAAACAGACAATAATTATAGATATGACCCTCAAGAAGAATACATAAACTATTGTAATTCGTCGTTTATGTAGTGCAGTGGGTCACACATGCAACAGAATCTCAAGGGGTATAGGTAGATTTTGCGCGGTGAGCCGTAAGATCAATTTTTTACTGTTAGATTCTCGTGCCATTTGTTCGACAAAGATAAAACAGGTTGAAATGACGCATTTAGAAAGTTTAAAATCTACCTTTTTAACCAACGTAATTGCTTGTCTTAAAACGTAGGGTTCAGTCAAACATGTACTTTCATAATAACAGTGAATGGATTAGGTTAAATTCCTATCATTTGCTTTTCAATCATACCCGGCTTACCTATGGTTATGGACTCATCGCCCACGTCAGAGCTCAGTTTTGAAAATACACCTATAGAGAAGAATCGACGAAGATATAGTGGGTAAAATCCATCTCTCGCATAGCACATCGCTACGGCATTTCTTTTTAAGTAATATTGAATAAAACTCAATAAATGAAAACAAAATGCCAACTTTTCCAATTGTTTACGTACAGTTTAATTCTGAGAGTATGATATATCAACAATTGAACTGTCACGCACATTAGAAAATTTCTGAAACATTTTCTTTCGGTATTTCAGAATAACCACATTCTAAGCACAGAATCCCGTATCACTTTCTTTGAAATAAGATAATGATAATAATAATAATGATAATTCATTACATTTTCAGCTTTGTAATTTACATATTAGACAAAAACAAAAATCTAAAGCATCTAAACAATATGAAATAGTAATCGCCTATTTTTTTCCACAAACAGTTCTACATGAAATACAAGGTTCATGACCTTACATTTCAGATAGGCTATTTGTTTTGATATAAAAACGAACTATTTTCGCGTTTCAGACGTTTTCTTATTTCAAATCAAAATAGAAAAAGAAGTACTTCATGGTGCAAGACTATACCGTGTGACAAGTGTGGATACAGCACTGCGTTCAGGATCACCAAACGGTGTAAACAGTTTCCCAATTGTATCCCGCTTTGCACGCAAGTGAACGTGCAAAGCGGGATACAATTGGAAAACTGTTTTGCACCGTATGGTGATCCTGAACGTAGGCCAGTTTCGATCGTAGTCTAAAATGCTTTGATTTGAGAAAAAGCGATTCTACTCAAAGTTAATAATGAACCACTAGAATGTGATGAATATATATACTGAGTTCCATAAGAAAGTGTGCACTTTCACATTTGACATTTTTCTTGATTTTTACAAATTTGGGGAAAAATATGGAGTAAATTTGATACCATACTTTAGTCAAGACCTTTTGAAATTAGATGCCAAATCAGTTTTTGGATAAAGTATCGCATGCTGCATACGCGCAGGCAAAACTTAAATTGTTGAGATTTGACCTTCTTACAACTTTTTCTTTTGTAAGAGCTATGTATTGATGTTGCATTATACAGTTTTAGAAGCCATTCCAAGCCATTTCCAAACAAAAGTTTTAATTTTTACGCAGACGTTACGTGTACGTCAACGTTAGAAATTTCTACGTTGCTAGGCTAGTAACTTGTCGTTGAATGGTGCTATGACGTCCAATGACATCTCGATTTGCTTAATAAAGGCCTTACAAAATGACGACCTCGATTTTAGATTGGAACATGAATGCTCAATCGATTTTAATGGCGTTCTAAATCTGACAATGTTCGATTTTGTTCAACGTAGTTTATTGGTAGTCAAACCACGCTGTAGCATCATGCATAATTGTATTGAAGATGTGATTTTATGCTTAAGAAAGCCGCAAAGATTCAACTGGATGCATTTTCAAACCAATTATTCGTCTAACGCGTGATGCACATGCAAAATATGCAAAATCAAATGTCTCAATTTAGCAGAAAATCTTTGCTCTTCGCGCGAATTTTGTTTTCAAATATCGTTTGCAGATACTATTGGAGATAGTCATACGACGTTTCATGACGCTAGATTGTGAAATTTCAGAGATATTCATGATTTAAAAGTGCACACTTTCTTTTGGAACTAAGTATATTTTTTTAATTAGTATATAATTGACGTCAAACCTTTTCTCGTTCTCCCCTATTTAAATAGATGAAAATTTAATCTTTACAATTTAAAGTACATTATATAAACATCAAAAAGATTCAAGTTTGACAAATTGGCCTTTTTTCATGTAATGGTCTGTTCAAATGATCAATTACAATTGATATTAATTCTCATGATATCATTTATAAACATAAATGGAACAGTGAGTAAGATTGTAAAATAGACAATTACTTCGATCAAAACCATAATAAATCGCTCATAAAGCGATTGCTTCCTTCCTTCCTTCCTTCCTTCCTTCCTTCCTTCCTTCCTTCCTTCCTTCCTTCCTTCCTTCCTTCCTTCCTTCCTTCCTTCCTTCCTTCCTTCCTTCCTTCCTTCCTTCCTTCCTTCCTTCCTTCCTTCCTTCCTTCCTTCCTTCCTTCCTTCCTTCCTTCCTTCCTTCCTTCCTTCCTTCCTTCCTTCCTTTCTTTCTTCGTTCCTTCCTTCCTTCCTCCCTCCCTCCCTCCCTCCTTCCCTCCCTCCCTCCCTCCCTCCCTCCCTCCCTCCCTCCCTCCCTCCCTCCCTTCCTCCCTTCCTCCCTTCCTCCCTTCCTTCCTTCCTTCCTTCCTTCCTTCCTTCCTTCCTTCCTTCCTTCCTTCCTTCCTTCCTTCCTTCCTTCCTTCCTTCCTCCCTCCCTCCCTCCCTCCCTCCCTCCCTCCCTCCCTCCCTCCCTCCCTCCCTTCCTTCCTCCCTTCCTTCCTTCCTTCCTTCCTTCCTTCCTTCCTTCCTTCCTTCCTTCCTTCCTTCCTTCCTTCCTTCCTTCCTTCCTTCCTTCCTTCCTTC
Source organism: Fragum whitleyi (assembly GCA_948146395.1). NCBI lineage: Eukaryota > Metazoa > Mollusca > Bivalvia > Cardiida > Cardiidae > Fragum > Fragum whitleyi. The sequence continues at coordinate 64,854,414 of OX411549.1, read as the reverse complement.
CTTCCTTCCTTCCTTCCTTCCTACCTTCCTTCCTTCCTTCCTTCCTTCCTACCAACCTTCCTTCCTTCCTTCCTTCCTTCCTTCCATCCTTCCTTCCGTCGGTCGGTCGGTCGGTCGGTCGGTCGGTCGGTCGGTCGGTCGGTCGGTCGGTCGGTCGGTCGGTCGGTCGGTCAGCCAGTCAGTCAGCCAGCCAGCCAGCTAGACTGCCAGCCAGCCAGCCAGCCAGCCAGCCAGCCAGCCAGCCAGCCAGCCAGTCAGCCAGTCAGTCAGTCAGTCAGTCAGTCAGTCAGTCAGTCAGTCAGTCAGTCAGTCAGGATGTCAGGATGTCAGTCAGTCAGGATGTCAGTCAGTCAGTCAGTCAGTCAGTCAGTCAGTCAGTCAGTCAGTCAGTCAGTCAGTCAGTCAGTCAGTCAGTCAGTCAGTCAGTCAGTCATTATGCTTACGTATACATGTAATTGTCACAATCTCTTTTTCAAATACACAATTTTCAGAGTTCCTAGTTGGTCCCTTTTCGTGTGACGGGTCACATAGTTAAAATATAGATTAGATACACCAGAGGTGAGTACTTGGTCGAATTTGAAATATTATTTTTAAGGAATTAAGCATAATCTATCTTTATTCAGGTTATATAAAACAAGAGGACCATGATGGTCCTAGATCGCTTACCTGCGTATCTTTTACCCCTGGGACATCACATTAATTGAATAGGCAAATACAAAAAGAAGATAATTTCTAAATAAGATCAATACCATGGAATGTTTTAAGCCAAGAGCAAGATAGATATGCCTTTTTGCTCTTTGATTCTATGTAATGAAGAAGATTTTTGAAGGTTTTCCTATTTTCATCCATCATGATCAGATGAGCTAAGAGGGATGCGCCCTGGTGGAGCCAAAATATGACCTCAGGGTATTGATATAAACAAACTTGGTAGGGGCCCAATAGGTGATGCTACATACCAAAAATGAAAGCTGTGTGCCCTCTGGTTTCGGAAAAAGAAGATTTAAAAAGATTTCCGCTCTTTCTATGTAAAAAGGGTTGCGCCCGGATGGAGCCCAAATATGATCCTGGGGTCTAGATATGAACAAACTTGGAGGAGGTCCACTAAATGATGCTACATACCAAATATGAAAGCTGTCTGCCTTCTGGTTTCAGAGAAGATTTTTGAAGATTTTCTTTTTTTACCCTTCGTGCTCAGAAGAGCTAAAAGGGATGCGCTCGGGCAAAGCCCAAGTATGACCCTAAGGTCTTAATAAGAACAAACTTGGTAGAGGCCCACAAGCTGATGCTACATAGCAAATATGACAGCTGTCTGTCATCTGGTTTCAAGGAAGAAGATTTTTTTAAGATTTTCGCTCTTTGATTCTATGTTTAAAGGGTTGCGCCCGGGTGGAGCTCAAACATAATCCAAGGGTCTTGATATGAAAAAACTTGGTAGAGGCCCACTAGATGATGCTACATACCAATTATGAAAGCTGTCTGCCTTCTGGTTTCAGAGAAGAATATTTTTGAAGATTTTCATATCTTCACCTTTTTTGTTAAGGGTAAATGGAAAATTAAGGAGGGTGGATTTATTTGAACAAACGTGGTAAAGCTTGACCCAATTAAGATCCCTGCAAAGTTTCATCAAGATTGGCTTTCTGGTTTAGGAGGAGAAGATGTCTAAAAAAATTGTGGACGACGCACGACAGACGACTGACTACGGACGGCGGACATTGTACGATCACAATAGCTCACCTTTAGCACTTCGTTCTCAGGTGAGCTAAAAAAGGAAAATAATCGACCCTAGTCATTCTTCGCAAATTTGGCAATCTGACAAAGTTAGATTTTTTTTTTTCGCTTCCCAGACGGTCCAATATCTTTTACTTAACATAACATTCATTGTATATGAGCCTGTGCGTGACCTTTCCAATCATTTATATGTGTGTTAAAGACAGACATTTACCAGCCAGGATTGTCAATTGTACATAAGAGTTACAGTAAAACAAAAGGACCACGAAAGGGACCACCTAAAAACGGTCGTTAAAAAAAGAAAATGGTCGTTTAGTACACGTTGTGTCACCAAATCAGACACATCATTTTGATTGATTGTCTGTGCTTTTTGGCATTTCTTGATCATCCTATGTTGTAAAAACTCAAAAGAGACGATTCTAATGTGTTTTATCAACACAGGATTCATTTACAATTATTTTATAGACCAATAATATCTACTTTATGAGATATTTTGATTCAAAGAATGGGATTTTGAAAACGGTCGCTTAATAGAAATGGTCGCTTAATAGACGTGGTCGCTTGAGCAAGATCGACTGTATTTTGTGATCGTGAACAACGACTCAAGGTCTGTGACTATCTTTTTGACGAATAGTTAAGAAGGGGTGTTGAAATACGACTTTTCTCCAATTGTCCATTTACAAGTAAAAGTCGATTTCCTACTTGTCCGGGATCTAAATGAACTTGCCCATAAAAAATAGATTGTTAATATTGAGAAAAACATTGTTTTTAATGAAGAATATGCTGTGACCCAGCATTTTCTTCATTAAAGACAATTTTCCTCCCTTCTGATGCAAAAAAGGCTAACTTTTGTCCTAGATTTTCTTATTACTGTTCGATGATTTGCTCTGGTATTCACTTGTCCACGGACACCCAGCATATTCTTCATTAAAGACAATGTTTCCTCCCTTCTGATGCAAAAAATAGGTTAATTTTTGTCCTAGATCTTTTTATTACCGTTTGAAGATTTGCTCTGATATTCACTTGTCAACGGACAAGCGGCCGAGAAAAATATACTTGCCCGTAATTGGAAAAGCCCATGTCGGACAAGTCGGGCATGGGAAAACCACACCTCGGAGCTAAGCATTTTAACTACGATCATACTGTACGAATGCAGTGTATTCTGATTTCATCCCGAGTCTTAGCTTTACGGACATATATACATACATATGACGGAATTATTAAAATTCTCATTTCATATATGTAGCGCAACGGACTCTTTTTATTTTGGAATTGAAAGACAACGTTTTGACACTCAACGCACACATTTCAAGTTGTTATTTGTGTTAGACAGACACTCGACATTTACAAAGAAATGGCTGAAGTATCTAGGTGAAAACAGACCATAAACCATGCCTACAGAAGAAGCGCAATAAAATGTCTACGGTTTTAAATAGAGTAAATAGTTTGAAGCAATTCAACAAAGATAGAGTAAACAAAACGATAAAGCAACTCGGCTAACTTGTTATTTACGATACCCTTAGAAGACAATTTGGGGGCCTTCGGTTATTGGGTGCTTACCTCTCAGTTTGGAGGGTTTGACATGCTGGTTTCTTTTTCTTTTCTTAATGTAGTGGACCCGTAATAGTTCCGCAACGTTTCGGAAGTAATCACTTTAACTGTATTAACCAATGTTTCCTAATGATTTTCATTATGAAACCTCGGTTAACACTGTTAAAGTTTATTACTTTCAAAAATTGCGGAACTATTACGGGTCCACTACATTAATTACAAAAAGGTCGCAAACACATACTTTATCGATTTTATAAAGAAGAAAAATTGTCTTTAATGACAATATTAGTAAAACTGCTTCACATTTTTTTCTTACATATGCCTAATAATAAACCAATAGAATAGTGTTTTTTGTATTTCAGAATCGAATACTACGTTGATTCTTGCACGAAGCGTACTTTGTATGCATAGGTGGCGGTATCAAAACTTTTTTTTTTACAAAAAAATATATGTATGCTAAATATAGACAATGTTTCTTTCATTGAAAATACTCGAGGACATCACTGAGGTGACCATTAGGGAAAGATGATAAAAATTATAGTAAAAGGCAGGAAATGCTCAATCATACAAGGACATGTTATCCAAACCAAATTTCTGGTAAATACATGTAAAGTCATTTATTTTGATCAAAAGGGTTTTTAAAATGTTTCTAGATCTTTTTAAACAGAAGCACTGCTTTCAACTTTCAGTCTTATCCTCCATACTGTTTTGTTGTAAAACTGGGTCATACCAAATGGGTTGAGCTGATATGATTGGTGATGGGCCTGTAAATAATAGGATGTAATGGGGAGGGGGGGTGTCATAGAGGCAATAAAATAGTGTGAAACTGAAAAAATATCATTTGGAATGCTTCTAATCAAAGACAAATTGGCACCTCAGTGTTGTCCTTACAAATGGAGGGTGTATTTTTCCTATATTATTCTGTAAGTGTAAGGCCAATTTCAACAAAAAAACAAAAAAGTCAACTTGTCATTATTTAATGATTATTTTTGGAATTTCTCTGATACTGTCACCTGTGGTTGTGTGTACTTCATAGAATCGGCTCATCCGGACGATTCAAAAATAGGGTTTAAATGAGAAATAAAGATATCAGATTTACCCGTTTGTATACGTATGTACCCCAGAGGCAAATGTTTTAAATTTGTTCAAATACAGGGAATATTTACTATAATGGTCCAAGAAAAACAATTTCAATAAAGATTTCTCAGTGTGTGGTTGGGCATTAAATATAATTAAGATATGTTATTTTTCGTAAAATGCCCACCTCTTTCAAACACAATTATGTCACTAAAGCCTTTAGATAAACAGTTTAATTCAATTTCTTATCTCCAATTTGGTTAATATATTTTGGACTTCAAACGAACGAAAGGTGTACTCAATAACTCACAACCATTTGGTTCCTAAATTCTGCCCTTATGTTTTGCATAAATTCTATGAGCACTTTTAAGATTTTTTTTTAAATCACTACAGCTTACTTTTCTTTGACTAAAAATTATTAATTTCAAGACTACTATTGACTTTTTTTTCATATTGACATAGCTGAAAATGTCAATCGCAACTAGGGATCGAAAACGAGACAAATAATAACAAATCGAGGAATTGTCAAAAACATTGTCAGTATAGGTAGATATTGCGCGGTGAGCCGTGAAATATACTTTTAACGGTTAAATACCCGTGCTATTCTTTCAAAATAAATAAAGCAGGTTTAGTCAATACTTAAAAAAAGATACATATTACCTTTCACAATGAAAGTTATAGCTTGTCTTAGCTCGTAAGGTTCATTCATTCATATAATTTCAAAGTCGAAAAGGGGGATCACATTGAATTCCTATCAAATGCTTTTTAAATATACCCGATATGCCTATGGTAATGGACTCAACGCCTACGTCAGAGCTCAGTTTTGAAAATACACCTATACCTATAAACATAACTCACTTACTGGCTCCTCGCAAAGCCTCAAAGTTCGGAGCCCTTACCATTAAGCCAAATCAGATCTTCTCTGACACAATTGCTAGAATTTGTTGATACGCGGACCTTAAAATCTATACAAAAAGGCATTCGAAACATCGCTCGCATTTTTCCGTTAATTGGAAAGTACCTCGGGCGTAAGAGAAGTAATTTTGTGTCATTTCGCTTGAAGAAAAAACAAATGCTCTTCTGATCGTTTATGGTGTTTTGGGGCATTACATGTAATATCTTGATGTCAAAACGCAGTAAAACACTGCGTTATGATATCAAATAATAACTTGCACACTTTGAATTTTTCGTTGATTTTGTTTTATGCAACGCCCTCCCTACTGGGATCTTTGATAATTCTGACGTCATATAAACACACGTGTAAAATGACGCGCTTTCGTGGTTTTGCCCATATTATTCCATAGATCTATTCCGTAGAATCGTCGATGGTTCCCGATTGTTCATAAAACGTATCGAGAAATGCATACCGTCAGTCGGGAACCATCTGCGATTCTACGGAAGAGACCTCGGAGATAACGAGGGCGCAGTCATGAAAGTGCGTCATATCACACGTTAGTTTATGTGACGTCGGAAATATTACTGAAGATGGCGTTGCGAAAAACAATATCAACGAAGGGTTAAAAGTCGACATTTTATATGTATTACAGTGTTTTACTGCGTATTGTATTCGAATTATGAAATGCCCAAAATATCTACATAAATGATCAGAAAGCAACAGACGTTATAGTATATTTTTTTTCAAGCTGATTGTACGAAGTACAACCAGAAGCCGATTTGCTTAAAAATGACCCAAAATTATTACACTTACGTCCGCGGTACTTTTTAAACTGGTAGCCTGCTGTCTGTGAGAGAATCGATGGTTCTAGGGACACAGTAACGCAGTCTCACTTTCTTTTCAGTTTACGGAAAAGTCCGAGGGATGTTCGGAATGGTATACCGTAAAATGGTAGTCTAAGATGGGGGCCCTGTTTTTTAGAAGTTTTGACAATCAAGGTAGGTAATCGAATTGAACCTTACCGAAATAAAATGAGTTGACTTCTTTAAGAAAAAAGGTTAAACCAGGCTCTACATCGTGAACGATCTTAAAAATAAAAGTCCATTAATTATTGCAATTGCTGTTTGTACATGTTAATTGTGCAAATGATTATAAGAAAAAAAAAATGAACAAAGCATTCAATTACATGTTATCTGTTTTGAACAAATGATTTATTGTTGTAGTTACATTATCAAGTACTTGGAACATATTTATCCCTTCATATCATGCTTGTGTCATGTTTACTGGAACAATTCCTTCAAAGTGATTTTCTTTTGGATTGTATAAAAATACGACTCCTAGAACATTTCTGTCGTTAGATTTTTACGTCGGTAGGTCTATCTTAATTTTTACAAATTTTCTTTAGGAAAACCTCAAAAATTTTATTCATTTTACCGAAAAAGGTAAGGTCGTTAATAAATTTAGTATATTTTGCATGTTCCCGATTATTTCAATACATTTGGCCGACGTTTGAAGTTCAGTAGATAAGGTTATATTGATATAGGTAAAAGCAAGCAAACCACAGATTAAGAAAGAAATCGATGAACCTTGGTCCTAATATTTTCTGTCATGGTTAAGATCCGATTAGAACATTACTTTTTGCATAATTCTTCACCTTTGGCTCATATTCATATTTAATGGAACTCGGCACAACAAAAAAGTCCGCCCACAAAACGGTTTTTGAATTGAGTTTTACGCCGCTTTCAACATTTTTTCAGTTATATCGCGGCGGCTGGAGCACCTAACAATGGATTACTGGTATTTCTCTCACGAGTACAACCACCACATCCTTTCCTAGCTTCCAGCTGCTATCTTACATAGGTATATGATTATCAACCCATTTGTGAGAGACAAATAGTCGGAAAGAACGAGTGCCGCCGTCAGGGATTGAACCCGGGACCTCTTGATTGGCAGTCCGACGCGCTACTAACTACGCTATGACGGCGGCTCCCCACAAATCGGGGGAAACATATGAAAAACACACGCTCATTAAGTAAATAGAATCAATATCTTTCTGGTGCATTTTCGTTTATGGCCAGTTGTTGGGTCTTTAGAGCACGTTTTTTTATAAACAAAGCTACTATAGAATAACACATTGCTTATGTCTTCAACTAGATAATGAGCAGTAAACAACATCGTGAAATTGAAAAGGTGAATGATTAAGGAATGATTTAGGAATGAAATTGAATGAATGTGTGAGCGACTTTTGAATGAATTGAATGGGAGGTAATCCAGTATTGCAAATTTTGTTCAGGATGAATAAAATTAGCAATATTGATTACCTCCCTTTAACAAGTTATGCATACAAGTTCTATAGATATCTCTCTATTTCTTCAAGAACATATCAGACACTTACAATTTCAATTCAAAATAAGTGAAACCAAGTTTTTATTCCCAGCTTTTTTTATTTTGAACAAAATTGTTGTTATATGTTTTTCGGTGAGTTTGGACCGTTTTTGAATGGGTTGAGTGAGTGTCTGGAATGAATGAATGGCGCTGAGTGAGCGATTTAGAATGGTTTCGATTGAGTTAAATGTCAATTTCACGATGTAATTAACTGATGGACTCACATTTTGTGTGAGCGCGACTAATCTCGGAAAACCCCCAGATTATTAGCCAGGCACTTTTCCAAGAACTGGATTAACGGATTAGGATCAGGTGCCGTTAATAGGATCAAACTTTGACCCTATTCTGTCAGGTGTGATTAATATGCAATTTGTATGTATTTGATCTTTGAGATGTCGAAACTACAAATTTTATATTGTTATACTTACATCACTTCTACCAGTTGCAAGCATGGTCATCTTAATAACCGTTGCGGAAGCATTAAAAAGAGTGAATATGATTAAATGAATTTGATATTATTTGAGATTATCGTTGTTTTGAGCAGTGGACAAAAGCCCAAAGTCTTTGTCTTATAAGTGATAATAAGAAGTTCAAATAAATTTGAAACCCGGAAAAAAACCACCTTTGTTTTTGACCGCACGTCTACATAAAAGGAGGTGTAACCATTTTAAAAGTCTGTGTTTATCGACGAAAGCCTATGTTATCGGTACTCGTACGAATCTTTTCGACTGGACGATTTCAATATGGTTGATTTCAATCTTAAGGTATAGGAACCGTAATAGATCCGCAATATTTCGGCAGTCATGAGCTTTCACAATGATGGCCGAGGTTTCCTAATGAAAATCATTAGGAAACCTCGGTTAACACTTTTAAAGTTCATTACTTCGGAAACGTTGCAAAACTATTACGGGTCCACTACCTTAAACCCATTCCCTCCTAAATTTATCGATTCGCCCTGCTTTTGACAATACTTCCCATGGCGTCAAGGTGAAATGCGGTCTGTCTCCAATTAGACTAAACTTATGTCTTTTGGTAAAGATGCAATGATCAAGGAGACTCGACGCGTGTACCTGATTGGGGTGGTCCAAGATCAGACGATAAGAAGGACCTAGGGTTATCGCTGTACAAAAACGTGTTGACAACTTTGTAAAATGTGCCAGGATTTATCCAATGATCATTCTGTACTTCAATCTATGTAGCTTACCCGTTCGTAATATTCAAATCGTTCATGTTTTAAGGTTCATGTAAAGAGTTTGAGGCCCAATTTTAAAACGCTTCATTTGCCAAGAAAAAGCAGTATGTCCAGGTATATCATATATCAAAATGAAGCTATTCATGAGCACAAGCAGTTAAGCAACACAAGCCTTCTATAGCTATAGCGGTGTAGCCAAAACATTGTGGAAAAGGGTCATCTTGTACAGAACAAGCAACTGCAAGACTGTTGGATAAAATTGGCCCATATTTCAAGAAAGTACAGACTAAAGTACAACCCAGGTACTACTACAAACGTTGGTATAAAACTCGAGCCCAAATCGTAGTTATGCAAGCAATTTATTTTGACTTAATTTATAAACACATATGTCATATATGTCATTCTAATTTTGTCTTATGTTGCTCAACTGCTTGCGCTAAAAAAAGCTTCATTTTGATATACAATATACCTGGGAATACTGCTTTTTCTTGGCTAATAAAGCGCCCTTAAAATTAGGCCTTAAACACTTTACATGCACCTTAATCGGTAAGTTGGATAGGAAGAGCCACAGACTATTAGAAGTAATACATTTGACAAAAAGTATTTTGAACCGCAGTTTCGTTGTCCACTGTACTAATATTTACCTCGATCAAAAACATTTTAAATCGCTCAACCAGCACTTCATCCAATACATTCAAACCCCCTTAATCCAACCAATTAACTAGAAAAAGTTTAACATATAATGACATGTTATACAAAGACGTTGGTTAGTTTTGAAGAATGTAGGATAGAAGTTAACGGCATGAAAATAATTTCGTCTTTAGAAGAGTTGTCATAATTACGAACCGTTACCATAGAAATAAGCGAAGCCCATTAACCCTTTCCTGTTTTACAAAATTTTGGACCTGTCCAAATTCAATGGTTTTGTAGACGAAAATTAAAAGTGGATTTAATTTGAAAAATAACCATTCAGTAGGGTAGAAAATAGTGTGGAAAAAGAAGAAATTGCTTGTCAGTTGCAATTTCTTCTTTTTTTCACAATATTTTCTCAATCATAAAATCACTGGCACGTAAAAAGCAGGGATTAAACAGCAAAGGGTTAAAGTCTTGTCTTTTCATTGGATCAAGAAAGAGTGTCACCCAATTGGGTTTTTTAACCACCAAACGAGCTTTGGTGGACACGTGACATTTGGCGGGAAATATGCCGTCTTTACTCCAATAAGCAAAATAGTTCGCAAAACTTCAGCAAGAAAGAATGAGGTTCGAAAAACCGTTATGTCGTATGATTTTCAATATAAAATTGATCTTAAATTACTCACTTACTCACATGAACCGAATAGCCTTCCGCTGTGCGGTCTGACCTGGGCTCGCACAAGTGACCAGGGGACTACCTGAACGTGCAACGCTCAGAGTTTCGAGTCGATCGGTCAAGGTCAAGGTCGATCCAATAAGCCAGATATGCGAATTTGAGTAGCATAGAGCAATGGCTTCGGCTGTGCGATTTGAACTGGGCTCGCGCGAATCACCAGGGGACCACCTGAACCTGCAAAGCTCCGACTTACGGGTCGATCGGTCAAACCAAAGGGGTAGAAAACTGCATACCAAGTTGCTAAAAGTGAAGGCCTTTGGGCTTGTTTTGTCTTTTCAAACGTGAACCGCATACCTTTCTGCTGAGCAGCCTGACCTGGACTCGCATGAGCGACCAGGGGACCACCTGACCCTCCAATGTCTGAGTTTCGGGTTGATGGGTCAAGCCAAAGGGGTAGAAAACTGCATACTAAGTTTCCTTTAGTGAAGGCCTTTGGGCTTGTTAAGATTTTCAACAGTGAACCGCATAGCCTTCTGCTGTGCAGTCTGACCTGGGTAGCGCAAGTGAACAGGGGACCACCTTAACCTGCAGTGCTCCAAGTTTCGAGTCGATCGGTCAAGGTCATGGTTGAACCGTTTGGCCAGGTATGCCAATTTGAGCGGCATTGAGGAATGGCTTCGGCTGTGCGATCTGACTTGGGCTAGCGCAAGAGACCACATGAACCTGCAACGCTCAGAGTTACGGGTCGATCGGTCAAGCCAATAAAAAACTGCTTAACAAGTAACCAAAAGTGAAGGCCTTATGGATTGTTTTGTTCTTTTCAAAAATGAACCGTATACCTTTCTCCTGTGTTGCCTGACCTTGGCTCGAGCGTGTGACCAGGGGACCACCTGGACCTGCAACGCTCCGAGTTTCGGGTTGATCGGTCAAGTCAAAGGGGTAGAAAACTGCATACCAAGTTTTCAACGGTGAAGGCCTTTTGGTTTGTTAGGTTTTTTCGACAGTGAACCGCATACCCTTGCGCTGTGCATTATGACCTGGGCTCGGGCAAGTTACCAGGGGACTACCCGAACCATCAACGCTCCCAGTTTGGGCTCAATTGGTCAAGCCAAAGGGGTAGATAACAGCCTACCAGATTGCCTTTAGTGAAGGCCTTATGGCTTGTTTTGGTTTTTCAACAGTGAATTGCATAGTTTTTCGCTGTGCAGTCTGACCTGGGCTCGCGCATGAGACCAGGGGACCACCTAAGCATGCAACGCTCCGAGTTTGAAGTCAAGGTCAAGGTCGACCTGTTTGGCCAGGTATGCCAATTTGAGAGGCATTGAGGAATGGCTTGGGCTGTGCAATTTAACCTGGGCACGCGCTAGAGACCAGTCAAGCCAAAGGGGTAGATAACTGCTTTAACTGGCCAAAGTTTACCTGTTTGGCCAGGTATGCTAATTTGAGCGCCAAAGAGTAACGGCTTCGTCCGTGCCGTCTGACCTGGGCTCGCACGAGAGACCATTGCACCACCTCAACCTGCAACGCTCAGAGGTCCGGGTCATTCAGTCAAGCTAAAGGCGTGTAAAAACTGTGTACCAAGTTGCCATAAGTAAAGGCCTTTTGGGCTTGATTCTTCCAAAATTAACCCCATTCCTCTCTGCTGTGCAAGCTGATCTTGGCTCACGGGAGTGACTATGGGACCACATGAACCTGCATCTCTCCGAGTTTTCGGGTCGATGGGTCAGGCAAAAGGGGTAGAAAACTGCTTACCAAGTTGCCAACAGTGACTGGCCAAAAGGGTCGTCCCTGACCTTGACTGATCGACCCGAAACTCGGGCGTTGCAGGTTCAGGTGGTCCCGTGGTCACTCGCGCGAGCCCAGGTCAGACCGCACAGCAGAAGGTTATGCCGTTCACTGTTGAAAACAAAAAACAAGCCCAAAGGCCTTCACTGTTGGCAACTTGATGGGCAGTTTTCTACCCCTTTGCCTCGACCCATCGACCCGAACTTCGGAGCATTGCAGGTTCAGATGGTCCCCTGGTCACCCGCGCGAGCCCAGGTCAGGCTGCACTGCAGAAAGGTATGCGGTTCGCTTTTGGAAGACCAAAACTAGCCCAATTTCTTCACTTTTTCGCGACTTGGTACGCTGTTTTTACCATTTTGGCTAAACCTATCGACCCGGCACTCTTGCCATTGCAGGTTGGGGTGGTCCCCTGGTCTCTCGCGCGAGCCCAGATTAGACCGCACACCCAAAGCCAATACTCTGTGCCGCTCAAATTGGCATACCTGGCCAAAAGGGTCGACCTTGACCTTGACTGATCGACCCAAAACTCAGAGCGTTGCAGGTTCATGGATTTAATGGGCGTGGCTAATTTCCAAATATGGTAAAAAGTGAATTTTCTCAGATTCTAATCAATGGATACCAATTAAATTTTACATGAATGATCCTTGGGTGTCCCTTTTTCAGTCTAAAAAAATCATTGTGATCCGATGGAAAATATGCATTTTATTGGCAGAGGTCATTTCTTTATATGTTATATAGTGGAAACTTTGAAAATCATTTTCTCAGAATGTAACTGATGGATATCAACCAAATTTCACTGGGATGATCATATAGTGGCCCTTTATCAGTCTACAATAAATCATTGTGATCAGATGGAAAATATGCATTTTATGGGCGGAGGTCATTTCTCTATATGTTATATAGTGGAAACTTTGAAAATCATTTTCTTAGAATGTAACTGATGGATATCAACCAAATTTCACTGGGATGATCCTTGTATGACCTTCTATCAGTCTACAATAAATTATTGTGATCAGATGGAAAATATGCATTTTATTGGCGGAGGTCATTTCTCTATATGTTATATAGTGGAAACTTTGATTATCAATTTCTCAGAATCTAATTTTTGGATATCAACCAAATTTCACTTGAATGATCCTTGAGTGACCCTATATCAGTCTACCAAAAATTATTGTGATTGGATGGAAAATATGTATTTTATGGGCGGAGGTCATTTCTCTATATGTTATATAGTTGAAACTTTGAAAATCATTTTCAACATCAGTAGAACCCAAAATATGTAAAAATCTAGTCAAAACTTTTATTGCTTTTACAAGAATTTCAAGCCCGTGGAGCGACTCAAGCCATTCATGGCTTTCTAGTTAGGAAAATGTATTGCCGATATATGATCAGATAGCAAATATTGCTTTGATACTGCTCTTTTCTTCTTTATTCTTCAGGTAAGAGAATCTCTATGTCCTCCATAGCATCACCATCCTGTATAATGCTTTGGTGCACTTCATCTGTTCCTCGTCACCTGTTTGGTCACCTACAAGGCAGTTGAATAGGACACCAGCCTTTAAGGTGCCAATTCAGGTGATGATGATCATGATGATGCTCTACAGCAGCCTCCTGTCTGGACTGTGAAACTATGGAACTGAAAGGTTACTTTATCTAGACATTAATTAACATAGAACAAGCAAGAGTGGAGGTAAGGATTGTTAGTATAAGAGCGTAGTATAAACAATTTTCACTGGAAAAACTCCTATCTTTTTACTCTAAATGAGCTAAAAACTCCTTTTTTTCAAAAAAAAAAAATATTCCTATTAAAACTCCTATATTTTTTTAGAAGACGTGGTAGACAGCCTGCTGTTGTAAACCAAAAACAAGCCCAAATGTTTCACTGTTGGCAACTTTGTGGGCAGTTTTCTACCCCTTTGGCTTGACCGATCAACCCAAAACTCGGAATGTTGCAGGTTCGGGTGGTCTCCTGGTCACTCGCGGGAGCCCATGTCAGCCCGCTCTGCCTAAGGGTATGCAGTTCACGTTGAAAAAGCCTAACAAACTCAAAGGCCTTCACTGTTGGAAACTTGGTAGGCAGTTTTCTACCCCTTTGCCTTGACCCATCGACCGGAACCTCGGAGCGATGCAGGTTCAGATGGTTCCCTGGACACCTTCATTAGCCCAGGTCAGGCTGCACGGCAGAAAGGTATGCAGTTCGCTTTTGAAAAGACCAAAAACAAGTCCAATTTCTTCACTTTTTGGCGACTTGGTACTCTATCTGGCCAGATGAAAAATTTTCTTCGTAACCAAAGTGAAAAATTTGTTATTACAGCCATATGAACATTTTCTCCCCAGTTAGGTAAAGAAATTTTCTCCCTGGCCAGATGAAAAAGTAAATATTCGACTCCAATGGGATTGCAACCCGGGACCTCTCATTCCAAAGCGAGTACTCTACCACGTCGCTATTACGGCTAGCTTTTACGGCAAGGCAGTATAGTGCGAAATTTTTGACATGACTTGACCTTTATGCAACGAATAAATTAACCGATGAATACATTTGTCATCGAGGGTAGTCGCAAGCTTTCGAAAAACATCGTAGATCTGTGAAGTGTATGGGTTTTAAAAATATTTGTATAATGTAATAGTTCCAATACACACTGTTTGATTCAGTGGTCGAGAGGTCTAGTCTGATGACTACAGGAGCAAGGATCAGGAGTTCGAATCTGCTTTCATCCCACTTTTTTATTATTATTATTATTATTTTCTTCCTTTTTTCTGTTAGCCCCCATTTGACTAGTTATCTCGTGTTTGAATGGCAATAATTGTTCTGCACAGCCCGTATCATCTATTGCATTCTATCTCCAGAACTCAAATATGGAAAACACAAGACGCTGTCAAAGGGCCTAAAGAGAAAATTTGGTTGAAAATCAAAGACCTATGTGGGATAAGTAACTTGAGTCTCGGAAGAGTTGTCGTGGTAGAATTCGTAGGAGAAATACCAGGCATTCATAGTTAAGCGTTTCACCCCCGCATTATGACCGAAAAAATATAAAAAGAGACGTTAATTCCATTCAAACAAATAAAAAAAAGAAGCTAACGGGAAAAAAGAAATATTTTATAACATACCACAAATCTCTTTGAGAATCGAGTGATATTCAACATTATTCAAAAGGAGAAAAGATCTATTAAATGGCTTGAAACCTAGAGGAAAAATAAATATTCTGTCATTGTAACTCGAACCACTGGCTTTCGTTTTCTGAAGCTTTACTCTTTCTACGTACCATGACAAGTGTCTTCTCATCACAATGTCATTTAATAGGTATATAATGTGAAACTTGGCTTACGAAGTTAAACGAGACCTAACGGAGATATCATGTGACAATCAGTCTAGCATGTAATGTATGCTAATAGAGGTTACGGTCAGTCATGTCAATGATTTTACACTATACAAACACCCCTTATACACATCCTGGCTACGCCAGATGAAAAATTTTCTTCGTAACCAAGGTGAAAAATTTCTAATGACAGCAAATTCAAAAATTTTCTCCCCAGTCAGGTGAAAAATTTTCCTCCCTGGCCAGATGAAAAAACAATTCTTCCAAAGCAAAGTAAAAAATTTCTAACTACAGCCAAATGAAAAATTTTCTCCCCAGTTCGGTGTGAAAAAAATACTATCTGGCCAGATGCAAAAATTTTTTCGTAACCATGGTGAAAATTTCTAATTACAGCCAATTGAAAAAAGTTCTCAACAGTCAGGTGACAAGTTCGGTGTAAAAAAAATTCTATCTGGCCAGATGAAATTTTCTTCGTAACCAAGGTGAAAAAGTCCTAATGACGGCTAATTGAAAAATTTTCTTCCAAGTAAGGTAAAAAATTCTCCTCCCTGGCCAGATGAAGAATTAAATGACAAGGCAGTACAAACACCCATTTTACACATCCCGGCTACACCAGATGAAAACTTTTCTTCTTAACGAAGGTGAAAAATTTCAAAGAACAGCCAAATGAAAAAATTTTCTCCCCAGTCAGATGAAAAATTTTCGTCGGAACCAAAGTGAAAAATCTCTAATTACAGCAAACTGAACAATTTTCTCCCCAGTCAGGTGATTTTTTTTTTCTATCTGGCCAGATGAAAAATTTTCTTCGTAACCAAGGTGAAAAATTTCTTAAGACAGCCAATTGAAATTTTTTTCTCCCAAGTTAGGTAAAAAAATTTCCTCCCAGACCAGATGAAAATTTTTCTTCCAAAGCAAGGTGAAAAATTTCTAATTACAGCCAAATGAAAAACCTTCTCTCCAGTGAGGTGGAAAAAATTTTTCTATCTGGCCAGATGAAACATTTTCTTCGTAACCAAGGTGAAAAAATTCTAGTTACAGTCAATTAAAAATTTTGTCCCCAGTTTGGTAAAAAAAATTTCCTCCCAGGCCAGATGAAAACTTTCTTCCAAAGCAAGAATAAAAATTTCTAATTACAGCCAATTGAAAAATTTTCCCCCCAGTAAGGTAAAAAAATTTCCTCCCTGGCCAGATTAAAAATTAAATATTAGACTCCAATGGGATTCGAATCCGGGACCTCTACATCCCTAAGCGAGTGCTCTACCACGTCGCTTTTAAGGCTAGCTTGTACGGCAAGGCAGTTTAAACACACCTTAAACACATCCCGGCTACACCAGATGAAAATTTTTTTCCTTACAAAGGTGAAAAATTTCTAATTACAGCCAATTGAAAAATTTTCTCCCCAGTCAGATGAAAATTTTCTTCGGAACCAAGGTAAAATGTTTCTAATTACAGCCAAATGAAAATTCATCCCCAGTCATTTCAACAATTTTTCCATCTGGCCAGATGAAAAGTTTTCTTCGTAACCAAAATGAAAAATTGGTAATTACGCCAATTGAAAAAATTTTTCCCCGGTTGGGTAAAACATTTTCCTCCCTGGCCAGATGAAAAATCAGATATTCGACTCCAATGGGATTCGAAACCGGGATATCGACATCCCAAAGTGAGTGCTTTACCATGTCGCTATTAAGGCTAGCTTGTACGGCAAGGCAGGACAAACACCCCTTATACACATCCCGGCTATACCAGATGAACAATTTTCTTCCTAACAAAGGTGAAAATTTTCTAATTACAGCCAAATGAAAATTTTTTTCCCCAGTCAGGTGAAAAATCTTTCTCCCCGGCCAGATGAAAAAAAATTCTTCCAAAGCAAAGGTGAAAATTTTCGAAGTACAGTCTATTGAAATTTTTCTCCCAAGTTCGGTGAATTTTTTTTTTCTATCTGACCAGATGAAAAAATTTCTTAGTAATCAAGGTGAAAAATTTCTAATGACAGCCATTTGAAAAATTCATCCCCAGTAAGGTGAAATTTTTTCTTCTTTCTTGATAGATGAAAGATTTTCTTCCTAACCAAGTTGAAAAAATTTCAAATGACAGCCATTTGAAAAATTTCTCCCCAGTTAGGTAAAACATTTTCCTCCCAGGCCAGACGAAAAATTTTCATCCAAAGTAAGGTAAAAAATTTCTAATTACACTCAAATGAATTTTTTTTCTTCCCAGTCAGGTGAAAAATTTTTCTCCCTGGCCAGATGAAAAAAGTAAAGTTAAAAATTTCTAATTACAGCCAAATGAAAATTTTCTCACCAGTTCGGTGAATTTTTTTTCTATCTGGCCAGTTAATAA
The DNA here is from genome assembly GCA_948146395.1 of Fragum whitleyi. Taxonomy (NCBI): domain Eukaryota; kingdom Metazoa; phylum Mollusca; class Bivalvia; order Cardiida; family Cardiidae; genus Fragum; species Fragum whitleyi. The sequence goes on along the minus strand of OX411549.1, from coordinate 64,836,835 downwards.
ATTTTCTTCGTAACCAAGGTGAAAAATTTCTGATGACAGCCAATTGAAAAATTTCCACCCCAGTCAGTTGATTTTTTTTCCATCTGGCCAGATGAAAAATTTTCTCCGTAACCAAGGTGAAAAATTTCTAAGGACAGCCAACTGAAAAATTTTGTCCCATTCAGTTGAAACTTTTTTTTCTATCTGGCCTGATGAAAAAATTCTTCGTAACCAAGGTGAAAAATTTCTAATGACAGCCAAATGAAAAATTTTCTCCCCAGTTAGGTGAAAATTTTGTTCTATCTGACCAGGTGAAAAAATTTTCTTCGTAACCAAGGTGAAAATTTCATTATAACGGCCAGTTGAAAAATTTTCTCCCCAGTTAGGTAAAAAATTTTCCTCCCAGGCCAGATGAAAAATTTTCCTTCAAAGAAGGGTGAAAATTTCTAATTACAGCCAAATGAAAAATGTTCTCCCCAGTCAGGTGAAAAAAATTTTTCTATCTGGCCAGATGATAAATTTTCTTCCAAACCAAGGTGAAAAATTTATAATGACTGCCAATTGAAAAAAATTCTTCTAAGTGAGGTGAAATTTTTTCTTCTATTTTGATAGATGAAAGATTTTCTTCGTAACCAAGTTGAAAAATTCCTAATGATAGCCATTTGACAAATTTCTCCTCAGTTAGGTAAAACATTTCCCTCTCAGGCCAGATGAAAAATTTTCTTCCAAAGTTAGGTGAAAAATTTCTAATTACACCCAAATGAAAATTTTTTCTTCCCAGTCATGTGGAATTTTTTTCTCCCTGGCCAGATGAAAAAAAAAAAAATTCTTCCAAAGCAAAGTGAAAAAGTTCTAATTACAGCCATATGAAAAATTTTCTCCCCACTTCGGTGAATTTTTTTTCTATCTGACCAGATGAAAAATTTTCTTCATGCTCAAGGTGAAAAAAATTCTAATGACAGCCAAGTGAAAAATTTTCTCCCCGGTCAGGTGATTTTTTTCTTCTATCGGGCCAGTTGAAAAATTTTCATTTGTTACTAATGTGACAAATTTCTAATGACAGCCGATTGAAAAATTTTCTCCCCAGTTAGGTAAAAAAAATTTCCTCCCAGGCCCAGGCCAAGGCAGTACAAACACCCCTTATATACATCGTCTACACCAGATGAAAACTTTTCTTCCTAACCAAAGTTAAAAATATGTAATTACAGCCAAATGATAATTTTTCTCCCCATTCAGGTGAAAAATTTTCCTCCCTGGCCAGATGAAAAAAAATCCAAAGCAAAGTGAAAAAATTTCTTATTTCATCCGAATGAAAATTTTTCTCCCCAGTTCGGTGAAATCTTCTTTCTATCTGGCCAGATGAAAAATTTCCTTGGTAACCAAGGTGAAAATTTGTAATTACAGCCAATTGAAAAATTTTCTCCCCAAATAGGTAAAAAATTTTCCTCCCAGGCCAGATGAAAAAATTTCTTCCAAAGCAAGGTGAAAAACTTGTAATTACAGCCAAATGAAAAATTTTCTCCCTAGTAGGGTAAAAAATTTTCTTCCCTGGCCAAATGAAAAATTAATTTTTGACACAAATGGGATTCGAACCCGGCATCTCTACATCCCAGGCCAGATGAAAAAATTTCTTCCAAAGCAAGGTGAAAAATATCTAATTACAGCCAAATGAAAAATTTTCTCGCCAGTTAGGTTATTTTTTTTCTATCTGGCCAGGTGAAAAAATTTTCTTTGGAACCAAAGTGAAAAATTTGTAATTACAGCCAATTAAAAAAAGAAATTCTCCCTAGTAAGGTAAAAAATTTTCCTCCCTGGCCAGATGATAAATTAAATATTCGACTCGAATGGGATGTAAACCCGGGACCTCTACATCCAAAAGCGAGTGCTCTACCACGTCGCTATTAAGGCAAGCTCCCCTGTCAGGTAAAAATTTTTTCTATCCGGCCAGATGAAAGATATTATTCGTAACCAAGGTGAAAAATTTCTAATGACAGCCAATTGAGAAATTTTCTCCCAAGTTAGGTAAAAACATTTCCTACAAGGCCAAATGAAAAATTTTCTTCCAAAGCATGTTGAAAAATTTCTAATTACAGCCAAATGAAAAATTTTCTCCCCAGTTAGGTGGTTTTTTTTATCTGGCCAGATGAAAAGTTTTCTTCGTAACCAAAGGGAAAAATTGTCATTACAGCCAATTTAAAAATTTTCTCCCCGGTTAGGTAAAAAAATTTCGTCCCTGGACTGATGAAAAATAAAATATTCGTCTCCAATGGGATTCGATCCGCGACCTCTAAATTCCAAAGCGAGTGCTCTACCACGTCGCTATTTAGGCTAACTTGTACGGCAAGGCAGTACAAACACCCCTTATACACATCCCGGCTACACCAGATGAAAACTTTTCCTCCTAACAAAGGTGAAAAATTTCTAATTACAGCCAAATGAAAAATTTTCCCCCTATTCAGATGAAAAATTTTCTTCGTAACCAAGGAGAAAAATTTCTAATGACAGCCAATGAAAAATTTTTCTCCCCGGTCAGGTGAAATTTTTTTTTATATCTAGCCAGATGAAAATATTTCTTCGTAACCAAGGTGAAAAATTTCTTAAGACAGCCAATTGAAAATTTTTTCTCCAAAGTCAGGTGAATTTTTTTTTTCTATCTAGCCAGATGATAATATTTCTTCGTAACCAAGGTGAAAAATTTCTTAAGACAGCCAATTGAAAAATTTTTCTCCCAAGTTAGGTAAAAAAATTTCCTCCCAGACCAGATGAAAAATTTTCTTCCAAAGCAAGGTGAAAAATTTCTAATTACAGCCAAATGAAAAACTTTCTCCCCAGTTAGGTGAAAAAATTTTTCTATCTGGCCAGATGAAACATTTTCTTCGTAACCAAGGTGAAAAAATTCTAGTTAAAAGCAATTGAAAATTTTGTCCCTAGTCAGGTGATTTTTTTTTCTAGATGGCCAGAGAAAAACTTTTCTTCGTAATCAAGATGAAAAATTTCAAATGACAGCCAAGTTGAAAAATGCCGAATTATAGCCAATTGAAAAATTTTCTCCCCAGTCAGGTGATTTTTTTTCTATCTGACCAGATGAAAAATTTTCTTCGTAACCAAGGTGAAAAATTTCTAATGACAGCCAATTGTAAAAATTAACTCACCAGTCAGTTGAAAAAAATTTCTTTCTGGCCAGATGAAAAATTTTCTTCGTAACTAAGGCTAAAAATTTCTAATGAAAGCCAATTGAAAAATTGTCTCCCCAGTTCGGTAAAAAAAAAATAATTTCTATCTGGCCAGATGAAAAATTTTATTCGTTACCAAGGTGAAAAATTTCTAATGACAGCCCATTGAAAAATTTTCTCCCCAGTTAGGTAAAAAGATGAAAAATTTTCTTTCAAAGCGAGGTGAAAAATGTCTAATTACAGCCAAATAAAAAAAATCTCCCCAGTTAGGTGAAATATTTTTTTCTATCTAGCCAGATGAAAAATTTTCTTCGTAACCAAAATGAAAAAATTGTAATTACAGCCAAATGATAAATTTTCTTCACAGTTAGGTAAAAAAATTGTCCTCCCTGACCAGACGAAAAATTTTCTTCGTAGCCAAGGGGAAAAGATTCTAATGACAGCCAATTGAAAATTTTCTTCGCAGTCAGGTGAAATTTTTTTTCTATCTGGCCAGATGAAAAATTTTATTTGTAAACAATGTGAAAAATTTCTAATGACAGCAAATTGAAAAAAATTCTCCCCAGGTAGGTAAAAAATTTTCCTCCCAGGCCAGATGAAAAATTTTCTTCCAAAGCAAGGTGAAAAATGTCTAATTACAGCCAAATGAAAAATTTTCTCCCCAGATAGGTAAAAATTGAAAAGTGAAGCCCAGATCAGGCTTCACGGCAGAAAGGTATGCAGTTCGCTTTTGAAAAGACCAAAACAAGTCCAATTTCTTCACTTTTGAGCGACTTGGTACGCTGTTTTTCTTCCCCTTTGGCTTGACCTATCGACCCGGAACTCTGGGCATTGCAGGTTGGGGTTGTCTCCTGGTCTCTCAGATCAGACGAATGACCAGGGGACCACCCGAACCTGCAACATTCCGAGTTTCGGGTTGATCGGTCAAGCCAAAGGGGTAGAAAACTGACCACCAAGTTGCCAACAGTGAAGGCATTTGGGCTTGTTTTTTTGTTTTTGAAGAGTGAACGGCATGCCCTTGGGCTGAGAGGTCTGGGCTGGGCTCGCACGAGTGACCAGGGGACCACCCGAAATTGGACTTGTTTTGGTCTTTTCATAAGCGAACGGCATACCTTTCTGTCGTGCAGCCTGACCTGGGCTCGCGCAAGTGACCACGGGACCACCTGAACCTGCAATGCTCCGAGTTTCGGGTCGATCAGTCAAGATCAAGGTCGACCCTTTTGGCCAGGCCAAGTCGCCAGGGGGCCATTTGAACCTGCAACATTCCAAGTTTCGGGTTGATCGGTCAAGCCAAAGGGGTAGAAAACTGCCTACCAAGTTGCCAACAGTGAAGGCATTTGGGCTAGTTTTGGTTTTTCAACAGTGAACCGCATGCCCTTCTGCTGTGCGGTCTGACCTGGGCACGCGCGAGTGACCTTGCGACCACCTGAACCTGCAACGCTCCGAGTTTCGGGTCGATCAGTCAAGGTCAAGGTCGACCCTTTTGGCCAGGTATGCCAATTTGAGCGGCATAGAGCATTGGCTTCGGCTGAGCTGTCTGATCAGGGCTCGCGCGAGAGACCAGGGGGGCACCCCAACCTGCAATGCCCAGAGTTCAGGGTCGATAGGTCAAGCCAAAGGGGTAGAAAAACTGCGTACCAAGTTGCCAAAAAGGGAAGAAATTGGGCTTGTTATGGTCTATTCAAATGCAAACCGCATACCTTTCAGCTGTGCTGCCCAACCTGGACTCGCGCGGGTGACCAGGGGACCATCTGAACCTGCAACGCTCCGAGGTTCAGGTCGATGGGTAAGGCAAAGGGGTAGAAAACTGCCTACCAAGTTGCCTACAGTGAAGGCCTTTGGGTTTGTTGGGGTTTTTCAACCGTGAACAGCATACCCTTGGGCTTAGGGGTCTGACCAGGGCTCGCTCGAGTGACCAGAGGGCCATTTGAACCTTCAACATTCCAAGTTTCGGGTTGATCAGTCAAGCCAAAGGGGTAGAAAACTGCCAACCAAGTTGCCAACAGTAAAGGCGTTTAGGCTAGTTTTGGTTTTTTAACAGTGAACCGCATGTCCTTCTGTGGTGCGGTCTGACCTGGGCTTGCGCAAGTGACCACGGGACCACCTGAACCTGCAACGCTCTGAGTTTCGGGTCGATCAGTCAAGGTCAAGGTCGACCCTTTTGGCCAGGTATGCCAATTTGAGTGGCATAGAGCATTGGCTTCGGCTGAGCGGTCTGATCTGGGCTCACGCGAGAGACCAGGGGGCACCCCCACCTTTATTGTCCAGAGTTCCAGGTCGATAGGTCAAGCCAAAGGGGTAGAAAAACTGCGTACCAAGTCGCCGAAATGTGAAGAAATTGGGCTTGTTATGGTCATTTCAAACGTGAAGCGCATACCTTTCTGCTATGCTGCCCGACCTGGGCTCGCGCAGGTGACCAGGGGACCATCTGAACCTGCAACGCTTCGAGGTTCGGGTCGATGGGTCGAGGCAAAGGGGTAGAAAACTACCTACCAAGTTGCCAACAGTGAAGGCCTTTGGGGTTTTTCAACCGTGAGCTGCATGCCCTTGGGCTGAGCGGTCTGACCTGGGCTAGCGCGAGTGACCTGGGGGCCATTTGAACCTGCAACATTCCAAGTTTCGGGTTGATCGGTCAAGCAAAAGGGGTAGAAAACTGCCTACCAAGTTGTCAACAGTGAAGGCATTTGGGCTAGTTTTGTTTTTTCAACAGTGAACAGCATGCCCTTCTGCTGTGCCATCTGACCTGGGCTCGCCCGAGTGACCACGGGACCACCTGAACCTTCAACAATTCGAGTTTCGGGTCGATCTGTCAAGGTCAAGGTCAACCCTTTTGGCCATGTATGCCAATTTGAGCGGCATAAAGCATTGGCTTCGGCTGAGCGGTCTGATCTGGGCTCACGCGAGAGACCAGGGGGGCACCCCAACCTGCAATGCCCAGAGTTCAAGGTCGATAGGTCAAGCCAAAGGGGTAGAAAAACTGTGCACCAAGTCGCCAAAAAGTGAAGAAATTGGGCTTGTTATGGTCTTTTCAAACGTGAACCGCATACCTTTCTGCTGTGCTGCCCAACCTGGGCTCACGCGGGTGGCCAGGGGACCATCTGAACCTGCAACGCTCTGAGCTTCGGGTTGCTGGGTCAAGGCAAAGGGGTAGAAAACTGCCTACCAAGTTGCCAACAGTGAAGGCCTTTGGGTTTGTTGGGGTTTTTCAACCGTGAACGGCATAACTTTGGGCTGGGCGGTCTGACCTGGGCTCGCGCGAGTGACCAGGGGGCAATTTGAACCTGCAACATTCCAAGTTTCGGGTTGATCGGTCAAGCCAATGGGGTAAAAAACTGCCTACCAAGTTGCCAACAGTGAAGGCATTTAGGGTAGTTTTGGTTTTTCAACAGTGAACCGCATGCCCTTCTGCTGTGCGGTCTGGCCTGGGCTCGCGCGAGTGACCACGGGACCACCTGAACCTGCAATGCTCCGAGTTTCGGGTCGATCAGTCAAGGTCAAGGTCGACCCTTTTGGCCAGGTATGCCAATTTGAGCGGCATAGAGCATTGGCTTCGGCTGAGCGGTCTGATCTGGGCTTACGCGAGAGACCAGTGGGGCACCCCAACCTGGAATGCCCAGAGTTCCGGGTCAATAGGTCAAGCCAAAGGGGTAGAAAAACTGCGTACCAAGTCGCCAAAAAGTAAAGAAATTTGGCTTGTTACGGTCTTTTCAAACGCAAACCGCATACATTTCTGCTATGCTGCCGGACCTGGGCTCGCGCAGGTGACCAGGGGACTATCTGAACCTGCAACGCTCCGAGGTTCGGGTCGATGGGTCAAGGCAAAGGGGTAGAAAACTGCCCAGCAAGTTGCCAAGAGTGAAGGCCTTTGGGTTTGTTGGGGTTTTTCAACCGTGAACCGCATACCCTTGGGCTGAGCGGTCTGACCTGGGCTTGCGCCAGTGACCAGGGGGCCATTTGAACCTGCAACATTCCAAGTTTCAGGTTGATCGGTCGAGCCAAAGGGGTAGAAAACTGCCTACCAAGTTGCCAACACTGAAGCCATTTGGGCTAGTTTTGGTTTTTCAACAGTGAACCGCATGCCCTTCTGCTGGGCGGTCTGACCTGGGCTCGCACGAGTGACCACGGGACCTCCTGAACCTTGAAACGCTCAGAGTTTCGGGTCGATCAGTCATGGTCAAAGTTGCCCCTTTTGGCCAGGTATGTCAATTTGAGCGGCATAGAGTATTGGCTTGGGCTGAGTGGTCTGATCTGGGCTCGCGCGACTGACCAGGGGGCCATTTGAACCTGCAACATTCCAAGTTTCGGGTTGATCAGTCCAGCCAAAGGGGTAGAAAACTGCCAACCAAGTTGCCAACAGTAAAGGCATTTGGGCTAGTTTTGGTTTTTCAACAGTGAACCGTATGCCCTTCAGCTGTGTGGTCTGACCCGGGCTCGCGCGAGTGACCACCTGAACCTGCAACGCTCCGAGTTTCGCGTCGATCAGTCATGGTCAAGGTCGACCCTTTTGCCAGGTATGCCAATCTGAGCGGTACAGAGCATAAGCTTCGGCTGAGCGGTCTGATCTGGGCTCAGGCGAGAGACCAGGGGGACACCCCAACCGGCAATGCCCAGAGTTCCAGGTCGATAGGTCAAGCCAAAGGGGTAGAAAAACTGCGTACCAAGTCGCCAAAAAGTGAAGAAATTGGGCTTGTTATGGTCTTTTCAAACGCGAACCACTTACCTTTCTGCTGTGCTGCCCAACCTGTGCTCGCGCGGGTGACCAGGGGACCATCTGAACCTGCAACGCTCCGAGGTTCGGGTCGATGGGTCAAGGCAAAGGGGTAGAAAACTGCCTTCCAAGTTGCCAACAGTGAAGGCCTTAGGGTTTGTTGGGGTTTTTCAACCGTGAACTGCATACCCTTGGGCTGAGCGGTCTGACCTAGGCTCGCGCGAGTGACCAGGGGGCCATTTGAACTTGCAACATTCCAAGTTTCGGGTTGATCGGTCAAGCCAAAGGGGTAGAAAACTGCCTACCAAGTTGCCAACAGTGAAGGCATTTGGGCTAGTTTTGGTTTTTCAACAGTGAACCGCATGCCCTTCTGCTGTGTGGTCTGACCTGGGCTCGCGCGAGTGACCATGGGACCACCTGAACCTGCAACGCTCTGAGTTTCGGGTCGATCAGTGAAGGTCAAGGTCGACCCTTTTGGCCAGGTATGCCAATTTGAGCGGCATAGAGCATTGGCTTCAGCTGAGCGGTCTGATCTGGGCTCACGCTAGAGACCAGAGGGGCATCCCAACCTGAAATGCCCAGAGTTCCGGGACCATAGGTCAAGCCAAAGGGGTAGAAAAACTGCGTACCAAGTCGCAAAAAAGTGAAGAAATTGGGCTTGTTATGGTCTTTTCAAACGCAAACCACATACCTTTCTGCTGTGCTGCCCCACCTGGGCTTGAGCGGGTGACCAGGGGACCATCTAAACCTGCAAGGCTCCGAGATTCGGGTATATGGGTCAAGGCAAAGGGGTAGAAAAACTGCCTACCAAGTTGCCGACAGTGAAGGCCTTTAGGTTTGTTGGGGTTTTTCAACCGTGAACTGCAAACCCTTGGGCTGAGCGGTCTGACCTGGCTCGCGCGAGTGACCAGGGGGCCATTTTAACCTGCAACATTCCAAGTTTCGGGTTGATCGGTCAAGCCAAAGGGGTAGAAAACTGCCTACCAAGTTGCCGACAGTGAAGGCCTTTGGGTTTGTTGGGGTTTTTCAACCGTGAACTGCATACCCTTGTGCTGAGCGGTCTGACCTGGGCTCGCGCGAGTGACAAGGGGGCCATTTGAACCTGCAACATTCCAAGTTTCGGGTTGATCGGTCAAGCCAAAGGGGTAAAAAACTGCCTACCAAGTTGCCAACAGTGAAGGCATTTGGGCTAGTTTTGGTTTTATAACAGTGACCCGCATGCCCTTCTGCTGTGCGAACTGACCCGGGCTCGCGCGAGTGACCACCTGAACCTGCAACGCTCCGAGTTTCGCGTCGATCAGTCATGGTCAAGGTCGACCCTTTTGCCAGGTATGCCAATCTGAGCGGTACAGAGCATTAGCTTCGGCTGAGCGGTCTGATCTGGGCTCAGGCGAGAGACCAGGGGGGCACCCCAACCGGCAATGCCCAGAGTTCCAGGTCGATAGGTCAAGCCAAAGGGGTAGAAAAACTGCGTACCAAGTCGCCAAAAAGTGAAGAAATTGGGCTTGTTATGGTCTTTTCAAACGCGAACCACTTACCTTTCTGCTGTGCTGCCCAACCTGTGCTCGCGCGGGTGACCAGGGGACCATCTGAACCTGCAACGCTCCGAGGTTCGGGTCGATGGGTCAAGGCAAAGGGGTAGAAAACTGCCTACCAAGTTGCCAACAGTGAAGGCCTTAGGGTTTGTTGGGGTTTTTCAACCGTGAACTGCATACCCTTGGGCTGAGCGGTCTGACCTGGGCTCGCGCGAGTGACCAGGGGGCCATTTGAACCTGCAACATTCCAAGTTTCGGGTTGATCGGTCAAGCCAAAGGGGTAGAAAACTGCCTACCAAGTTGCCAACAGTGAAGGCATTTGGGCTAGTTTTGGTTTTTCAACAGTGAACCGCATGCCCTTCTGCTGTGTGGTCTGACCTGGGCTCGCGCGAGTGACCATGGGACCACCTGAACCTGCAACGCTCTGAGTTTCGGGTCGATCAGTGAAGGTCAAGGTCGACCCTTTTGGCCAGGTATGCCAATTTGAGCGGCATAGAGCATTGGCTTCAGCTGAGCGGTCTGATCTGGGCTCACGCTAGAGACCAGAGGGGCATCCCAACCTGAAATGCCCAGAGTTCCGGGACCATAGGTCAAGCCAAAGGGGTAGAAAAACTGCGTACCAAGTCGCAAAAAAGTGAAGAAATTGGGCTTGTTATGGTCTTTTCAAACGCAAACCGCATACCTTTCTGCTGTGCTGCCCCACCTGGGCTCGAGCGGGTGACCAGGGGACCATCTAAACCTGCAAGGCTCCGAGATTCGGGTATATGGGTCAAGGCAAAGGGGTAGAAAAACTGCCTACCAAGTTGCCGACAGTGAAGGCCTTAGGGTTTGTTGGGGTTTTTCAACCGTGAACTGCATACCCTTGGGCTGAGCGGTCTGACCTGGCTCGCGCGAGTGACCAGGGGGCCATTTGAACCTGCAACATTCCAAGTTTCGGGTTGATCGGTCAAGCCAAAGGGGTAGAAAACTGCCTACCAAGTTGCCGACAGTGAAGGCCTTTGGGTTTGTTGGGTTTTTTTCAACCGTGAACTGCATACCCTTGGGCTGAGCGGTCTGACCTGGGCTCGCGCGAGTTACCAGGGGGCCATTTGAACCTGCAACATTCCAAGTTTCGGGTTGATCGGTCAAGCCAAAGGGGTAAAAAACTGCCTACCAAGTTGCCAACAGTGAAGGCATTTGGGCTAGTTTTGGTTTTATAACAGTGACCCGCATGCCCTTCTGCTGTGCGAACTGACCTGGGCTCGTGCGAGTGACCATGGGACCACCTGAACCTGCAACGCTCTGAGTTTCGGGTCGATCAGTAAAGGTCAAGGTCGACCCTTTTGGCCAGGTATGCCAATTTGAGCGGCATAGATCATTGGCTTCAGCTGAGCGGTCTGATCTGGGCTCACGCTAGAGACCAGGGGGGCATCCCAACCTGAAATGCCCAGAGTTCCGGGTCGATATGTCAAGCCAAAGGGGTAGAAAAACTGCGTACCAAGTCACCAAAAAGTGAAGAAATTTGGCTTGTTTTGGTCTTTTCAAACACAAACTGCATACCTTCTGCTGTGCTGCCCGACCTGGGCTCGCGCGGGTGACCAGGGGACCATCTAAACCTGCAATGCTTTGAGGTTCGGTTCAATGGGTCAAGGCAAAGGAGTAGAAAACTGCCTACCAAGTTGCAAACAGTGAAGGCCTTTGGGTTTGTTGGGGTTTTTCAACCATGAACCGCATGCCCTTGGGCTGAGCGGTCTGACCTGGGCTCGTGCGAGTGACCAGGGGGCCATTTGAACCTTCAACATTCCAAGTTTCGGGTTGATCGGTCAAGCCAAAGTGGTAGAAAATTGTCTACCAAGTTGCCAACAGCGAAGGCATTTGGGCTTGTTTTGGTTTTTCACAGTGAACCGCATGCCCTTCTGCTGTGCGGTCTGACCTGGGCTCGCGCAAGTGACTTCGTGACCACCTGAACCTGCAACGCTCCGAGTTTCGGGAGGATCAGTCAAGGTCAAGGTCGACCCTTTTGGCCAGGTATGCCAATTTGAGCGACATAGAGCATTGGCTTCGGGTGTGCGGTCTGATCTGGGCTCGCGCGAGAGACCAGGGGACCACCCGCACCTGCAATGCCCAGAGTTCCGGGTCGATAGGTCAAGCCAAAGGGGTAGAAAAACAGCGTATAAAGTCGCCAAAAAGTGAAGAAATTGGGCTTGTTTTGGTCTTTTCAAAAGCAAACCACATACCCTTCTGCCGTGCAGCCTGACCTTGGCTCGCGCAGGTGGCCAGGGGACCATTTGAACCTGCAACGCTCCAAGGTTCGGGTCGATGGGTCAAGGCAAAGGGGTAGAAAACTGCCTACCAAGTTGCCAACAGTGAAGGCCTTTGGGTTTGTTAGGCTATTTCAACGGTAAACTGCATACCCTTGGGCTGAGCGGGCTGACCTGGGCCCGGGCGAGTGACCAGGGGACCACCTGCACCTGCAACATTCCGGGTTTCGGGTTGATCAATCCAGCCAAAGGGGTAGAAAATCAGCGTTAAAGTCTCCAAAAAGTGAAGGAATTATTCAAAGTCGACCCTTTTGGCCAGGTATGCTAATTTGAGCGGCATAGAGCAATGGCTTCGGCTGTTCGATCTGTCCTGGGCTCTCGCGAGAGACCTTGGAACAACCTGAACCTGCAACGCTCCGATTTTTGACAAAATGAAGAAATTTGGTTTGTTTTGGTCTTTTCAAAAGCGATCCGCATATCTTTCTGCTGTGCGGCCTGACCTGGGCTCGCCCGAGTGACCAGGGAACAGCCTAACCTGCAATTTTCCGAGTTTTTTAGTCTTTGGGTTTGTTAGGGTTTTTTCAACAGTGAACCTTATACCCTTCAGCTCTGCGGTCTGACCTGGGCTCGCGCGAGTGACATGGGGACCCTTTGAACCTGCAACCCTCAGGGTTTCGGTGGGTCGGTCAAGCCAAAGGGGTAGAAAACTGCCTACTTAGTTGCCTATAGTGAAGGCCTTTGGGCTTGTTTTGGTTTTTCAACAGTGAACCGCATAGTCTTCAAATATGTCGTCCGATCTGTGCTCGTGCAAGTGCCCAGGGGACCACCTTAACCTGCAACGCTTCGAGTTTCTAGTCGATTGGTCAAGGTCAAGGCTTCGGCTGTTCGATCTGTCCTGGGCTCTCGCGAGAGACCTCGGAACAACCTGAACCTGCAACGCTCAGAATTCCAGGTCGATCGGTCAAGCCAAAGGGGTAGAAAACTGCTTACCAATTTGTCAAAAGTAAAGGCCTTTGGGCTTGTTTTGGTCTTTTTAAGGGTGAACCGCATACATTTCTGCTGTGTGGCCTGTCCTGGCCTCGCGCGAGCGACCAGGGGACCACCTGAACCTGCAACGCTCCGACGATCGGCTCGACTTGTCTAGCCAAATGGATAGAAAACTACCAACCAAGTTGCCAACAGTGAAGGTCTTTGGGTTTGTTAGGGTTTTTCAACAGTGAACTGCATACCCTTTGGCTGAGCGGTCTGACCTGGGACCAGGGGAGCACCTGATAATGCAACGCACCGAGTTTCGGGTCGATTGGTCAAGGTCGACCCGTTTGGCCAGGTAAGCCAATATGCGGTCTGACCTGGGCTCGCGCGAGCGACCAGGGGATCACCTGAACCTACAACGCTCCGATTTTCGGGTCGATGGGTCAAGCTAAAGGGGTAGAAAACTGCTAACCAAGTTGCCAACAGTGAAGGCCTTTGGCTTTGTTAGGGTTTTTTCAACAGTGAACCGCATACCCTTCGGCTGTGCAGTCTGACCTGGGCTCGCGCGAGCGACCATAGGGGACCACCTGAACCTGCAACGCTTCGAGTTTCTGGTCGCTTGTTTTGTTTTTTTCAAGGGTGAAACGCATACCTTCCTGCTGTGTGGCCTGACATGGGCTGGCGCGAGCGACCATAGGACTACCTTGACCTGCAACGCTCCGGGTTTCGGCTCGTTGGGTCAAGCAAAATGGATAGAAAACTACTAACCAAGTTGCCAACAGTGAAGGTATTTGGGTTTGTTAGGGTTTTTCAACAGTAAACTGCATACCCTTTGGCTGTGCAATCTGACCTGGGACCACGCGAGTGACCAGGGGACCATCCGAACCTGCTACGCTCCAAGTTTCGGGTCAGTTAGTCAAATAAAAGGGGTAGAAAACTGCATACTTAGTAGCCTATAGTGAAGGCCTTTGGGCTTGATTTGGTTTTTCAACAGTGAACCGCATAGCCTTTAGCTGTGCAGTCTGACCTGGGCTCGCGCGCTTGAGTCGCTCGGTCAAGGTCAAGGTCGACCCATTTGGCCAGGTATGCCAATTTGAGCGGCTATGAGCCATGGCTTCGGCTGTGCGATCTGACCTGGGCTCTCGCGAGAGACCAGGGGCCTCTTTCAAGAAAGGTCCTACGATTGAAATTTGGTCGTATCGCAATCGTACGATAAAAAGAAGGTTTTGGCTTTCAAGAAAGGCGTTGTATCGTGAAATCTACGATAAAATATACGACACCTTTAAACCAGTCGTAAATTTTACGATTATGTCCCTTTGAGCCTAAAATTTTCTCGGATTCCTTTTCAGCTCTCGTGGATGTTAGAACGATTATTTGGCTATGCACAAACCAAATTTCCCTGTACAACATAGTGTAATAAACGAGATATATTGAAAACAATTGATTCACCATCATTTCGATGTTTGATTTTACTCTGCGATAATCGTATGATGGTCGCAGAATGTTTACATATAGGTAGATTTTGAGCGGTGAGCCGTGGAATCTACTTTTAACGGTTAAATTTGCATGCTATTCTTTCAAAATAGATAAAACAGACATAACAAAGATACAAATCACCTTTCAAATGAAACTTAGTGCTTTTCTTAGATCTTAAGGTTTACTCATAGACCTATGGTAATGGACTCAACGCCGAGGTCAGAGCTCAGTTTTGAAAATACACCTATAGTGGTATTAAGTTGTTTTTTAACGTAAGAATCGACCCTTTCATGATCATGACTGAAAATGTTTGCTTACCCTTCCTAGTGACGCAGAAAGTGGGAGATACCAAATCAATAGATTTGTTACATATATATAAATTACTTACTTTTTTAAAAACAAATTACTCTCAAATTATGCAATATGGATTCCTGTGTTTCATGCTTCAAGAACTCCATTAATGAAAATGAAAGTTTCACAGCCTATAGTCAAAACCATGCAATTCTTGATAAATAGGAGGAGTTCTTAACAACAACAACAACGCTGTCCAAGTTTTTTTCTCTCTCTTTTCGTCAAAGATGAGCTGAGCAAATAATCAAGCAAATACAATTTTTGAGCGGCGATACTAAGCCAGATGAAACGTGTCTAAGCTACATATAACTATTGTAGTGACACGGATACGACAACTTGCTCTGAACCAGAACCGAAGTTAGAGTTTATCGGTAATTTTGTATGAAAGCGATGGAATATAATATCCAAATAAAGTTCAATAACATCCTTCTACAATTCGTTTCATTGCTCCACATTAGGCGCGACAGTCGGTATTCTTTCATTGGAAAGGGAATCGATAGTGTAAGCTAAATCAACTATGCGATTATTAGCACTTGCATAATTATCTTGACATAGATATTTAGATGTCGATGAGAAGTGTGTTGTTCGACGAATTTAGTTTTAAAAAACCTCGTTAAATATGCATTGATATACAAGTAAATGGCTTTTCTACGGTCAGTTTGCTGATTTATCCTTTTCGGTATCGTAAAAAGCGGAGAAAATACCCAATAACGAGGAAGTTTATATCATATGATCAGCACGTGCAGATGTGAAAGATCAACTTTACGATAATCTTATGAGGTCGTATAGTCTGTGATTTTCAACGAAATTTTTGTGAAAGCCGTTTACGACCGTCTTAAATATAATCGTACGATAATTATAAGAAAAAAACGTACGACATTTTTCTTGAAAGAGGCCCCAGGGGACCACCTGAACCTGCAACGTTCAGAGTTCAAGGTCGATCGGTCAAGGCAAAGGGGTATAAAACTGCTTACCAAGTTGCCAAAAGTGAAGGCCTTTGGGCTTTTTTGTCTTTTCAAAGGTAAACCGCATACCTTTCTGCTGCGCGGCCCAACCTGGGCTCGCGGGAGCGACCAGGGGACCACCTGAACCTGCAACGCTCCGATTTTCGGGTCGATTGGTCTAGCAAAAGGGGTAGAAAACTGCTAACCAAGTTGCCACCAGTGAAGGCCTTTGGTTTTGTTAGGGTTTTTTCACCATTGAACTGCATACCCTTCGGCTGTGCGGTCTAACCTAGGCTCGCGCGAGTGACCAGGGGCCCGTTTTACTAAACATCTTACGATCATTTTTTGCGTAATTCAAAAATTAAAATTGCGTCTACAGTGGTAACTAAACATGGAATTCTGCCATGCATCATCTCATTGGAATCGTCTTTGGAAGACGATTCCAAAGAGATATTGCAAGGCAGAATCTAACAATGAATAAAAACATCAGGTACGGTTTGATATTTTGACTTACGATCATTTTTATCGTAAGATGTTTAGTAAAACAGACCCCAGGGGCCTGTTTCATCAAAACATTTAAGACGTATTTTTGTCTTACCTATGACATACTACATATTTAGTTAAAAAATCATGTATCACCAATCTATCAATACCTATGTTAAGTGATTTTTGTTGTTACTGGATCGAAAGTCATCAGTAAGACAAATATATGTCCTAAATGTTTTGATGAAAATGGCCCCAGGTGACCATCCGAAACTGCAACGCTCCGACTGATCAAGATATTTCTGACTGTACGCTTTTAAAAGAGGGATTTTAAGTCGGTGGTTCAAATGGAAACAAGACATCATTGTGTGTATGAATTTTCGGGTAGATGATAAAGACAATGAGCCAACTTATTTCTCCCCTGGGCGGGGCCCGATTTCGTTGTTTTTCAGCCGGGCCACAATTAGAAACCGGCCCCTGTGTTCCGGTTGACAAGATGCTACAAACCGTTTTCTAATTATATCCCGCTTTGCGCGTGCACATACTTGCAAAAACGGGTATAATTTGAAAACGGTTTGTATCATCTTGTCAGCCGGAACACAGGGCTGGTTTCTAATTGTGGCCCGGCTGAAAAACATCAAAATCGGGACCCTTTCGGGCGAGAAATAAGTTGGTCCAGAGCGGAAGTTACGGGGATTTGGTTAACAATCCACGATTTAAGGTCTCGAGTTATTTATATCGACTCACTTTGGAAATAGGTTATTTTAGATGTAAGCTGATTTCCCGCAGCCTTAGGTGCAACGACCTGTTACTTAGGCTCTGCCCTGCCAGGGCTTTAATCATGGAAAATACAATATAAACGATATTCAGTGCAGTGAAGAAAAAACAATACCGGGCTCGGTTATTATAGGCGATAGGGCTCTGGGGCCAGTTTTACTAAACATCTTGGGACTGGCCAAGCGCGAAGTTGTGAGAACTTGTGGCCAAATCCATCTGCTCATTTTGTGTGTTTTTATGTAAAATGTATATAATGTAAATGTTTTAAAAATGGCAATAAAATGTGTTTAAACTAAACTAAACATCTCACGATTATTTTTTGCGTAAACAAAAAACAAAGTTGCTTCTACAGTAGTAAGTAAATATGGATTTCTGTTATACATTATCTCATTAGAATCGTCTTCTAAAGACGATTCCCATGAGATATTGCAAGACGGAATTTAACAATGAATGAAAACACCATGTACGTTTTGTAATTTTGCCTTACGATTGATTTTTTCGTAAGAAGTTTAGTAAACAGGCCCTGGAGTCTCAGTCCTGGCTTCATGATGCGTTCGAACACCCACTCGGTGAACCTGCATCCAGTATTTGAAGCAGTCATTGTGACATGCGTCTTATATCTAGCACAAATAAGGTAAAGATAATAAGTTTGTGTATTCATACACGAAGAATGGGCAGCTGATGGCTAGGATACAAATTTTGTCGTTGTATTGGGTTACACTCCTGTCTGTTTTGGCCGTGTTACTCAGAACAAGAAGTAAAGCGCCACCAGTTTTTAGACAGAAGATTTTTAAAGGCGGGCAGCCTGCATTAATTCAAAATAACAGAGATGTTAATATTGAGTTCCAATGTTGAAAATGGTTTGTTGATTTAACAATTTCACAACAATACATGGGAGGTGATAAATTTTATTGACTTTGTACCTTGAAATGTAAATGACGTATTTTCACCTTTTCTTAAAACATGAAAAACTATTGTCAAAGCCGACTTATGGTGTTGTCTATGAAACGAAACTTGGTTTTAGAAGTCAGATAACACAAATGCGATAAATTCCAGTCACATCTTAGTCAGTAGCGTGTGTAAGATCCGTGAGCATTGATCACTGCGCGCACCCTTCTCGGCATGCCACGAATCAGCCTCTGGATGATGTGTTGAGGGATTTGCTGTCACTCCTGGTGCAGTGCTGCTTCTAACTCAACCACATTTTGTACAGGAGGCTCTCTCCGACGTATACGGCGCCCTAAAATGTCCCACAGGTGCTCGATGGGGTTAAGATCGGGACTACAAGCCGGCCATGGAATGGTGGTGATGGCTTCACGTTGCATAACGTCCGCCACGACTCTTGCTCTGTGGGGTCTGGCGTTATCATTCATGTACACTGGTCTTGTTCGAAGAGGGTGATTGTCAAAATGTGGAATTACCACAGGAAAAAGGATGTTATCGCGATATTTATCGCCAGTCAATGTTCCTGGAACTGTCACTAGGTCCAATTTACAGCCGTAGGAGACACAATCCCATATCATAACGGAGTCAACGCCACCCTTATAGGTTGATTGGACGTACTTAGGTGCAAATCGGGTGTTAGGTTGTCTCCAAACACGAATTCGGCCATCGGTGACATGCAACAACATCCTGCACTCTGACCAATGGATCCGACGCCATGATGCCAAGTTGCAACGTGCCCTCGCTCTACACTATATTAGACGTGTCTCTGTTGTAACTTTGGACGTTTGAGGGGTCTTCGTGCCTTATACCCAGTCATCCGAAGTCGATTTGGCACTGTTGAAATAGAGACCCGTCTGTGTGTATTCCAGTTGTCCCTTAGTACAGGCGCACTTGTGAAGGGCAGACGTCTGACGTGACGCAAAAGTGCTCTATTCTCTCGAATAGACGTTACTCTAGGGCGTCCAGATCTGACACGGTCCTTAACGTCGATTGTCTGTGCGTGTTTTTGTACCAAACGTGTTATGACACTGTGATGATACCCCATCTGTCTGGCAATGGCTCTTCAAGACATTCCAGAATCTCGCATTCCAATTATTCGCCATCTTTCATTTGTAGACAATCTACGCCTTGCCATGACCGAGTTTCAAATCGAAATGTAAACAACTGCACGAGCTACACGACGTAAGTATCTCTGACAGAAAAGCTGATTTTCCACTTTGCACGAGCCTTGGCTTTACAGTCATTGCACGAGACTTGCTGAATATGCACGTGCATCCGAAACGTTTTAATCAATAGCTACAAGGTTGTTCTAACCGTTTGACAACATAGATAAGTTATTAAAGTTTTCGATAGAAATTTTATTAACTTAAAACTTAGTGGCGCTTAACTTTATGTTCTGAGTATATATAGTAAATTGGCACATTTTAGCAGTCTGTAGCTCCTCTAAAAAACAAATTTGGGCTAAATAACTTAGTGCTGCTTAAAGAGCGTTATATGCTCTTGAATATCATCTCCACAAAACAGTACCTTGCAGGATAAAATTTTTCACAATTTTTCATTGCGCACGACTACCCTAAAAATTCTCGTGGTAGGATTTTGATTTGATTTGAATTGGGTTTTAACGTCGCTTTCAACAATCTTTCAGTTATATCGCGACGACTGGAGCACCTAACGATGGATTCCTGGTATTTCTCACACCAGTACTACCACTACATCCCTTTCCTAGCCTCCAGTTGCTATTCCACATAGGTTTACGATTATCTACCCATTGGTGGAAGACAAATGTCGGAATAAGTGCCGCGGCCGCGGATCGAACCCGTGCGAATATAGACCCCTGGATTAGAAGTCTGGCGCGCTACCAACTGCGCTATTGCCGCGGCCTCGTGGTAGGAACGTGTACGCAGACTTGGGTACCTCCATCAAAGGTCAGGCTCCAAGAAAAAATAGTTCGCACCTAAATGCATTTCATGTCATGCATGGAATGTAACAGAGGTCTGGCACTTAGCTGAACCTCATTTCAAGTACTTTAATCTGACTTAAACATTAAAACAGTGTGGCAAAAGGAGCACATCATTTTTTCTTACCGGACTATTTTAGGCCGGAGCGGATCCATTGGTGTAAGATACGGCAGAAAACAACGATTTGGCGTTTTCAGCCGCCAAAATATAATTGCAGTTCTGTTGAAAGCGGTGTTGAACCAAATACTATTAAATCCAACAGAGAAACAGACAAATAAAACAAGAGCACCGCCTAGGGATACAACACCCGGCTACAATTGCTGAATAATGCAAAATATCTAAGTCGAAAAAAGGGGCATAACTCAAAAATATTTTCGGAATTACTCCCCTTGATAGGCCCCACACTTGTCAAGTTTAATGAAGTTTTCTTCAAAAACAACAGAACTTTGAACGAAGCTAAAATTTGCCACGCCAATGCCAACGTCAACACCGCCGCGAACGACGCCAAGGTGAAAACAATACCTAGGATTTTCTCCAAAAGCAGTTGAGCTAAAACGAAGGGAAGACGAGACACCGCTTAAAAAAAATGTGTTTGTTTATTTGTTTAAATGGTGTTTTACGTCGCTTTCTACATTATTTCTGTCATATCGCGGTGGCTGAAGCACCTAACAGTGTGCTCTATGGTATTTCTCACACCAGTACTACCATCACATCCTTTCCGGGCCTCCAGGTGCTATCCCACATAGGTCTACTGTTATCAACCATTATACAGTATTATCATAAGAGAAATGTAGACTATGGTGAGAATCTTATTTTAAAAGAAATAATTTTCAGATTGAACAAAATGCTCTAGCGCCATCTAGATCGGCGGTGTAACTTTTCCACAAAATTGCTTGTTTTAAGGTAGTTAATAATGGTTTTGCAACATTCGGAACCCATGATCTTTCACAATGTTAACCGAGATTTCCAAAAGAAAGCATTGGGAAACCTTGGTTAACACTGTTTAAGTCCATGACTTCCGAAACGTTGCGGAAGTATTACAGGTCCACTACCTTAAACCAGTTATCTTCAACATTTACAGGGAAATTGTGCCTTATTATTACAGAAAACAGCCATAGCCCTTTTCAAAAACAAAGGTCTGGATCATCTATTCGCAGTACACTTCCTATAACGAAAAAAAAAACCGCCATGCAATAGATATTTGAAAATAGGAATACTTTCCAGTTCATGGAAACCAGAGGTCGCTTTTCAAAAACTATTGCACATAAAGGTTGATTGATCATTCTAGTTTCTTGAAATCAGCAGTTTGTACCCTAGTCGCCGTATGCAGTCCGCGCAACCTGACTAAGGTCGACACTTCACACACTTAACCCTTATCATGCTGAGCCCGGAATATTCCTGCTTTGGCAGGAGCTATAGACAAACATCAGTCTGCACATATGTGCAGCCTAATGTAAGTTTACACCACCTGTTTCTCACTTTCAAACCAGAATTGTCAATTGATTTAGTATTTCAAATAAAAATTGACCTACAGTTGTTACTCTCAGTGCTTTTGCCCTTTGATTTTGATGTAAATTTTTAGCCAAAATTTATTCAGCATGACAAGAGTTAACAAGAAGGTTCCTTTTCTCACTACATTTCACATATGTGTAGAATGATATCAGGATCCGAGGTTATAAAACTTTTCTCATTCTCAATTCAGAATTTTCTCAAATTTCAATTTGAGATTAAACCCGTAATTCTGTTTTAATACCCATTTTAAAGTATTAACATAACAGATGATATTAATAAGGCGTTATAAATAACAACTTATTTATATCATCTTTTATTTTCATACATGTATTTAAATTTAAAATTTGAGAAAATTCTCAGTTGAGCCTGAGAAAGGTTTTATAACCTCGGGCCCAGATATTCTTATGGCTTGTTTTCCAAGGCACCAGCTAAACTGTCGACTAAGGTAAAATACGAATATTAATGAAGGGTGCACGTAACTACCTTGACGTCAGCCCGATTAGCTCAGTTGGTAGAACATCGGACTTCAAAACCATGAAACTTCGACGGTGTTCAAATCCGGGCTGGCACACTAACAAACTAATTATCTTTCGGATGAGAAGTTTAACCGAGGCCCCATGAGAAGGTGCTTTACACCGAGCACGTTAAAGAACCATGTCGGATTTCAGCAGTAGTTTCGTCATGTATATTTGCACTATCCCCTGTAACAACTAACCGTCTTCTGGGGTGTCGCTCATATGGGCATGTGCTACGGTAGCGACGATAAATGAACGGAAATACAAACAAACTACCTGGACGTATCCGGGTTTTATTAATGCCTTTGCTTGCCTGCCGCCGTCATGGCGCTGTTGGTAGCGTGTCGGACAATCAATCTAGAGGTCCTGGGATTGATCCCCGACGGCGGCATTTATGCTAGCCGACTATTTGTTCCTCACCAATGGATTAATAGTCATAAACCTAGGTGAGATAGCAGATGGAGGCTTGGAATGGATGTGATGGTTGTACTGGTGAGGGAAATACCAGGAATCCGTTGTTAGGTGCTCCAACCGCCGCGATATGACTAAAAAAAGTTGGAGGCGGCGTAAAATCACATTCAATCAATCAATTCCATGACGGCGGCACTGGTGTGAGAAACACCAGCAATCTATTGTTATGTGAGATACAGACTTTTAAAAGAGGCGGTAAAACCCATTCAATCAATTCAATTATACTCTTGCTCTGTCTTGAAATATTGAATGTACTTGTAAATACTAGAATATGGTAAACAACTGCACGTTCATAAAAAGTAACTGTCAGTCCACCCGCAAACAAACACAATTTAGTTATTTCCTTTCAATCTTTTGTAATCGCGTGATTAAATTACGAAGTACTATGTAATGAGTAAGATGATGTATACAAGTTCGCTACGTTACAGTTAGTTACATCGTTAAATTGACAAGATGATGATTTTGGAATGAAATTGAATGTGTGTGCGGAGCGAGTTTGAGTGTAACTATAGGGAGGTAATCCAAGCTGAACAAAAATGGTGATATTTATTAACACCCCCCCCCCCCCTTAATAAAAAAATACGCACATTTCTGGTTGTGGCGTTTTCATGGACCAATCAGACACTTTAAAATCAATACCAGCCAATAAATTCTTGGAATAATTTGATCGATTTGAAGTGAATGTTGATCGTCTCGAACGATTTTGAAATGTTTTCAAATAATTTCAGAGAGTGTTTGGTCGATTAGTGAGTGTTTGGAATTATCAATAGAGCGTTGAGTGAGCGACTTAGAATGCTTTTGATCGGAATGACGGTCAATATCACGATGCTATTAGCTGAACGAATAGCTAATTCAATGAATCAACAATCTGAAAAGTATGTTGATTTCTTTAATGCTTTTCTTTGGTTTATCGAGAAATAACGGTAGATTATCATCACTTAATAATCACACCGCAAAAAGCAGTGAAATTATCAAAAACTTATACCCTGCTTTGTGCATTTCATCCTATCTGACGTCATCTATGCGGGGCGAAATAAGTGACGTCACAATGAACGCTGCATAGCAATCGCGCGCAAAATGACGCGCTTTAAGAAATTTTTTCCTAGAAATGTCACATTTTGTCTCATTTTTGCATTAAAGAAATGGAATAATCGTTTGTTTTTTCGTGTAAGATCGATTTATATTTCATTGAGTGAACAACAAAAGCTATATGTTGTTCACTCAATGAAATATAAATCGATCTTACACTGAAACAAACGATTATCCTCTATTCAATTAAAGAAATGAAATAAATAATCAATAATTTTCCTCCAAGTTGACGAAATTATCGATTATGTTTTGCCTCCCTTGAAATTCATTCAAAACTCGCTTCACACACTCATTCAATATCTTTTTGAAATCATTCAAAATTATTCACTGTGTCAATTTCACAATGTGTTAACTCGATGCGCCGGACTGATTCTGCTGCGCAAATGTGAAAATCGTTGAAACGCCACGCACATCATTAAGTATTCAAGTATTCTGAGAACACATTCGTTTGACATTTTTATATTATTTTTGTTAATTGATTTTGTTTGATATGCCGCCACAAGTGGCAATCTTACGCCCCACTTTTTGATACCTGTCTATCTAAACAGCTTATAAATCAGTTTAGTAATCCAGATTTGTCAATCAATGTTTTAGGCATGGCATTCTTGGTTGGATCATATATTTATCATGCAATGAAGCCTGTATTGGCCTGATATCTCCTGTCATGATAACATTATATCAGACAGTCTATTTTTAGAAACAATTTGCATACACTTTCACCAAGATTTCTTTGAATTTTAAGTGTTTATTAAAATTAACCAATGAAAAAAATGCGTGATAAATAGATAAACATGTAAGTGTCTTAAAATATCAGTGTTATCAGGTCTCGGCTGAGAGAAATTATCACGACTCGGCAAAGCCTCGTCATTATAAATTTTCCAAACCTCGACTAGATAACATTGATATATTAAGACACTAACATATTATTCTTTATATATCGACGATATAAAGGCTAAAATCTTGTAACTTCATCTCAGATTAATAAGTAATTTTGGGGTTTGGCCCCAAACAAGTGACGACCGTATTCACAAACGCACACCTAAAAGAAACAACATAGCATAGAAAATAGGGGGACATAAGGGTTTCGGATGATGTTAAATAATCCTCCGATATGAAACTTGTGTATTGCCAAACCCTCACGCTGCTGACTCAATCGGTCAAGAGTTACAGTTATCAACATCGTGAAATTGACCAGATGAATGATTTTGGAATGGTTTTGGATTGAAATTGAATGAGTGTGTGGAGCGAGTTTTGAGTGAGTTTGACGGGAGGTAATCCAATATCGTAATTTTGTTCAGGATGAACAAAATTAGCGATATCAATTACCTCTCTTTAAAAGTATTTGCATATATGTTCTAAAATTAGCTTCCTATTTCTTCAAGATCTAATCAGACGCTTACAATTTCATTTAATTAAGTGAAATCCCGATATTCCCCGTCTATTTTCATTTTGAACGAACTTGTTGTTAAATGTTTTTCGGTGAGTTTGGAGCGTTTTTGAATGGTTTGAGTGAATGTCTGGAATGAATGAATGGAGCGCTGAGTGAGCGATTTTGAATGGTTTTGATTAAGGCGAATGTCAATTTCACGATGTAACTAGCTGTAAAATGCTGTAAATTCTAGGATCGTAATCTCGAATCCCGGCTCCGGGTCAACTTTTATCCAACATATGACAATAGTCACTGTGACTCGCGTCATTTGTCAACCACCAATAGGCGTATGATAAGTAGGAGCAGATACATGAATATACATATATTTAGACCACGCTTGAAGCGAATTAGCCAATCAGAGAACAGTATTTCAAAAGTATATATCACAGATACAACTCCGAGTGTTGTATATACAGATATACGTGTCATTTCAAAAAGATGTCGAGCAATTTACACAGCTCTTTTTTCCAAAAGACTTTCGACAGTCGCAAAAGTTCAAAAGATCTGAAAATGGAAACAGAAATAGATTCATAAGTAATTGCAGCATATTTACTCTTGATTAGAGAAATATCACAGCGAGATATACTCTTTTTCATTTTTTAGAGGTTCGGGAAAAATGCAGATAGTTAAAGAAAAGCGTGGTCTAAGTCGGATAGAAAATCTCTCGCCGCGGTATATGGGAAATAGACACTCGCTGACGCTCGTGTCTATTTCCCATATACCACGGCTCTCGTTTTCTATCCTATACATATACATATATACATACACGCTTTTCTTACACTATCTTTATTTTTACCCGAACCTTTGAATATTGAAAAAAGAGTAAATCTCGCCGTGATATCAAGTGTGAATATGCTGAAATTTCTTATGAATCTATTTCCGTTACCATTTTCAGATCTTTTGCACTTTTGCGACTATCGAAAGTCTTTAGCAAAAAAGAGCGGTATAAAATGCTCGTCATCTTTTTGAAATTACTCGGCCCCCAAAACCTATTGAGATTCACGTGCAAGACACACTACAACCGTATATCTGTAAATACAACGCTCGGGGTTGTATCTGTGATATATACTTTTGAAATACTGTTCTCTGATTGGCCGATTCGCTTCAAGCGTGGTCTAAATGTTATTCTATGTCTCTGGTAGTAGTCTACGCCGCTTAGTGGGAAAACAGTTAATCAACTAATCTGAAAGCTGTATAAAGTTTCTTCCCTTGCAAGAAGCCGTGTACGCGATCAACTTGGTATTTTTGGCGATTTTTTGTCAATCTGGCTTTCCGTGAAAGGCAAAAGGTTTGAAAGTTTTTTCGTTTTTCATGGTATTGAAGGAGAAAGGGCGTAGCTCCCATTACGCACATTACGCAATTGCGTAATAAAAATAAATCCTCTTCAGAAAAAATGTCGTTGATGAGTGATCATAACATCGAAACTACAGCTTATTTAAGCTGTAGTTACGATGTTTTGATTATTCAAAAACACCCTTATCATTACTGAGAGGAGAGCAGACAGAAAACATTTATCTTTTGTCATAATTGATGATTATTAGAGAGATTTCTAAATCTCCCTTCAAAATATTTTACAGCCGTCGTCATGGCGCAGTTGGTAGCGCGTCGGACTGTCAATCTAGAGGTCCCGGGTTCGATCCCCGACGGCAGCACTCATTCTTTCCGACTATTCGTCTCTCACCAATGGGTTGATAATCGTAGACCTATGTGAGATAGCAGCTGGAGGCTATGATAGGATGTGGTTGTACTGGTGAGAGAAATACCAGGAAACCATTGTTAGGTGCTCCAGCCGCCGCAATATAACTGAAAAAATGTTGAAAGCGGCGTTAAACTCCATTCAATCAATCAATCAAAATATTTTACACCCCGTTTACCCCACAATGTGTAGTGGGTTAATTCAAGGCTTAATCAAATAGGCTTTATTTAAAAAAAAATATGAGATTTCCCCGTATGTTTGATGTATGCTTGTTTGAATTGGATTTTAAGCCGCTTTCAATAAACTCTCAGTTATATCGCCGCGGCTGGAGCTCTTAACAACGGATTCCTGGTATTTCTCACACCAATGCTTCCATTACATCCTTTCCTAGCCCCCAGCTGCTATCCCACATCGGTCGACGATTATTGGCCCATTGTTGGACGACAAATAGTCGGAAAGGATGAGTGCCGCCGTCAGAGATCAAACCTGGGTATGTTTTGTTGCCTTGAAATTGCAAGTTTATATATATAAAAAAAAGCCCTTGAAATATTGACTGAAAATGTTTTCCTCAAACCTTTTGATGAACAAAAATATTGTCAAGAATTCTGAGTTTATAGTCACGCGAAAAGGGACCATCTGGAAAGTGCGTGAAGTGTCTACCCGGCACGGATAGCGCAGACTGACTATGATCGAAACTGCTCGCACATTACTAATTTTCTGAATCTAGAATAATCAACTTTCCCGTGTAGGGATTTTCGAAATGTGGCTTTTGGTTGGCCTGTTCTAGAACCGATCTCTTTTTCAAAAACATTTATTTATTTTACGAAGATCCAAGATGGTCCCTTTTTGCGTGACGGATCACTTATATATATATATAGACATAGACATAACTTTATTTTCGGAATGTAACAAAGTTTCTCTTCCATACAATTATCGAAATCATTTTGTCAAGGTCAGATTATAAACAATTGTAATTTGAAATACAATAGCCAAACCCTACGGATATTAGAAAAAATAGTAATAACTTATTACTAAGTGAATACAGCAAGAAATCAGTCTTCCGCGGCTGGATTTACGATGTTTTAATTCCCCACCGATTGAAATATACTCAGAACAAGAAGTTAAGCGCCACCAGTTTTTAGACAGAAGATTTTTAATTCAAAATAACAGAGATGTAAATATTGAGTTCCAATGTTGAAAATGGTATGTTGACTTAACAATTTCACAACAATACATGGGTGGTGATAAATTTTATTGACATTGTACCTTGAAATGTAAATGACGTATTTTCACCTTTTTTTTAAAACATGAAAAACTATTGTCAAAGCCGACTAACGGTGTTGTCTATGACACGAAACTTGGTTTTAGAAGACAGATAACACAAATGCGATTATTTCCAGTCACATCTTAGTCAGTAGCGTGTGTAAGATCCGTGAGCATTGATCACTGCGCGCACCCTCCTCGGCATGCCACGAATCAGCCTCTGGATGATGTGTTGAGGGATTTGCTGCCACTCCTCGTGCAGTGCTGCTTCTAACTCAACCATATTTTGTACAGGAGGCTCTCCCCGACGTATACGGCGCCCTAAATGTCCACAGGTGCTCGATGGGGTTAGGATCGGGACTACAAGCCGGCCATGGAATGGTGGTGATGGCTTCACGTTGCATTACGTCCGCCACGACTCTTGCTCTGTGGGGTTCAATGTTCCTGGAACTGTCACTAGGTCCAGTTTACAGCCGTAGGAGACACAAGCCCATATCATAACGAAGCCACTGTCACCCTAATAGGTTGGTTTGACGTACTTTGGTGCAAATCGGGTGAAAGGTTGTCTCCAAACACGAATTCGGCCATCGGTGACATGCAACAACATCCTGCACTCATCTGACCAATGGATCCGACGTCATGATGCCAAGTTCCAACGTGCCCTCGCTCTACACCATATTAGACGTTCATTGATGTGTCTCTGTTGTAACTTTGGACGTTTGAGGGGTCTTCGTGCCTTATACCCAGCCATCCGAAGTCGATTTCGCACTGTTGAAATGGAGACCCGTCTGTGTGTATTCCAGTTGTCCCTTAGTACAGGCGCACTGGTGAAGGGCAGACGTCTGACGTAAAAGTGCTCTATCCTCTCGAATAGACGTTACTCTAGGGCGTCCAGATCTGACACGGTCCTTAACGTCGTTTGTCAGTGCGTGTTTTTGTACCAAACGTGTTATGACACTGTGGTGATACCCCCGCTGTCTGGCAATGGCTCTAAAGACATTCCAGAATCTCTCATTCCAATTAGTCGCCATCTTTCATTTGTAGACAATCTACGCCTTGCCATGACTGAGTTTCAAATCGAAATGTAAACAATTGCACGAGCTTCACGACGTAAGTATCTCTGACAGAAAAGCTGATTTTCCACTTTGCACGAGCCCTGGCTTTACAGTCATTGCACGAGACTTGCTGAATATACACGTGCATCCGAAACGTTTTTAATCAATAGCTACAAGGTTGTTCAAACCGTTTGACAACATGGATACGTTATTACAGTTTTCGATAGAAATTTTATTAACTTAAAACTTAGTGGCGCTTAACTTTATGTTCTGAGTATATGAATACATACAATTCTTTCTCAATACAATCGAACATCGAATAAAATTATATGCTTTATTCAATGTAGATCGATCAGTTTAAATTAACATACGAGCAAAAAATTAGCTTTTGCAAATTTGCCTTTTATGGTATTTTTCTGGCAAATGCCTTTTTCTTTAAAAATTATATACTTAGTTCCAAAAGAAAGTGTGCACTTTCACTATTTGGTTTTCCTTATTTTTTGCAAAGTTTTGGGAGCTCTTGCTTGTTAATTCGGTTGCATGATTTAGACATGACCCTTTAGAAACGAGGCATAAAATACGATTTCGAAAGAAGTTGCGTATACTGTAGGCACTTGTTCAGCACATATGGTGTTGAGATTGGCCCTCCTAGAATTTCTTTTCTGGTAAAGAGAAATTGGCTTATATGGTACACGTATTTTCTAGTTTCACTAGGGACTCTCTACCATTTCCAAACAAAAGTTTGAGTTTACGTATAGACGTCAAACCTGCGCAAACGTTAGAAATCGCTACATTAAATGGTAAATGACGTCAGATACAACGGTGTTATAGCGTGATACAATATTTGTTGATACGTAACAGAGGAAGCTCAAGCGGATACATACGATTTCTATTGGAGTATGAGTGCTAATTTAATTTCATGGACAAATTTCTTTGCACGGGATTAATTTTCGCCCACGTACGAAATTTGTACGTTAACCTACGTTGTTTTATAGTGTATAATTGTCATTCAGATGTGAATTTATTACAAGGTAGGACACAGGGATTGAACTGAATGCGATTTCAAAAGAGTTATTCATCAACTGTGGGGTACAAAAGCAAATCACTCAAAATCAAAGATCATTTACTAGCGTAAAGTCACTGAGTTCCGTGTGCCTCATTTCTCAAAGTTTCGATGGTCAATAGTGTCGATGTTTGTCATGCAAAATTTTGTGACAGTACATTGAGTAAGTTTCGAGATATTCGCGTTTTAAAAGTACACTTTCTTTTGGAACTGAGTATATTTATCGCATTTGAAAAAAAAAATGAAATTCATCTTCAATTTCACCGTTTAAGCATATACATGTATAACATACTTTTTGATTACACATGGTATACACATGATATATTCAATTATTCTGTGACTTAGGCCTTACTGATTTGAAAAAAGAAAGGTTTGAAGCAGAGAAGGCGAAAAATCGCCAAAAATTGTTGGATGTGGTCGGATATTGCGAAAATCTGCTGATAAAAGAGCTATTGACGCCCAAGTAAATTTTTTTTTACTTGGTCGTCAATAACTTTTCATCTGCAGCTTTTTAAAGATCTGTCATATCCAACAAATTCCTGATATTTTCGACCTTCAGCTTGAATCCGGATTCAAATTGGTCACTTCTTGGAAGAATTGTTCATGTTGAGGCTTTTCAGAATTGGTCGTGGCACGTGATCTACCGACGTCTTAGTCACAGATGAACCCGAAGTCCACCCCACACAAATCGTGGCTAGCGAAATCTCGCATCCACCAATCCCAAGCGGAAGGCGCCACGGTCAAACAGTCTATTGCATAAAATGTAAAATTTTAAAACCACTTCCTTCTTTTTACCAAATGCTAAACAAAACTACGAGTATTTAATAAGGGGAGGTAATAATAAAGCTTGTTATATCCCGGTAAAATCAGTTTTCGGTAACCTAAGGTTTTTCAGCTCTGAAGGATTCAACACCTGAATGACAGCACATGGCGCTCTTTAAAACGATAATGAATTAATTTAACAATAATTTTATGACAAAAACAATATTGTTATCCATTTCTTATAATATTTCTTATCATTCGATGTTATGGGCCTACTCATTATGTTGACGGTTTCAACCTGACACAATTTTTATGTTTCCGATCAGGGGCCTTGTCTCAAATAGGCCTACTAGACCAAACTGATTAAGTTTTTTTGGACTAAAATATTGATCTGAAGTTTATCAATATAACTCGATTTTGAAAAATATCAAACTTTATTATCTGAAACCATTTTTGTGAGTTTTACCTGGCCCGAGCTATTCTATATCTTGGACATTTCATTAGCAGCAGAGTGGGGCCAACGCCCTTTTTTTTTATTTATTTCATTTATTTATATTTTTCAGAAATAAGGGACAAAACAATTTGAATTCATGTATTGCTGCCATGCAAAGGTTGGAAACACATCTCTATAGCATCAAATGCGCCTGCATTCGGAACATCGCTTGGACATTTACGTAAACTGGAAAGTACCTCGGACGTAAGTGTAGTAATTTTTTGTCAAATTTTATGTAATTCGGCTCCTGGTGGTACTTTGGTTAATACGCTTGTAGAAAATCACAATTTATTAATTCTCTCAGATCATCTTTGGAGATCTTTTAGGCATACTATAATTTGATGACAAAACGCAGTAAAACCATTGCGTTTTGTTATCAAATTATAATATGCCCACTTTTATTCTTCCGTTGATTTATTTTATGCAACGTCATCCTCAGTTGTTTTTGTGAAGTCATATAAACCCACGCGCTTTCATTGCAGCGCCCGTATTATTCCCGAGGTCTATTCCGTAGAATCGCCGAGGGTTCCCGATTGATGCGCCTGATCACAGTCAGTTTATGTAGTCTTGTGGCAATCGGGAAACTACAGCATTCTATGGACTAGACCTCGGGAATAATGAGGGCGCGGACATCATGAAACCGCGTCATATCGCAAGTGGGTTTATGTGAAGTCACAAAAAATACTGAGGATGACGTTGCGAAAAAAACAAACTCGACGAAAGGTTTAAACTGGAAATTTATTATTTGATCACAAAACGTTGTTTTTTACTGCGTTTTGTTATCAAAATTATAAAATGCACAACTTCGAAAAGAGAAAGCCGCTATTAAAGGAGCTTGTTTTTTCTTAAAGCGCATTGAACGAAGACCCACCAGAAGCCAAAATCACAAAAAAATAACCCAAAATTACTACACTTACGTCCGAGGTACTTTCCAGTTTATGGAAAATTCCCAGCGATCATTGGTCTTGTGGATGCCTCTCATGCTCAGTGTTCACAGTGGTCATAGGCGTATCTAGGACTTTGAAATTTATACGCACGCAAAAGGCAACTAAAGAATATATATGAGCCTATGCGTGACATTTCCAACAATTTCAGGTGTGCATGATGGTCAGACATTGAGCCTTCTGTACATCCACAATGAGCCATTAAAATATTCTACAACTGTGAATAGAGAGAATAGCTCCCTAGCTACCAATTTAGTGTATAATGAAGATTCTGATCAGACTGTACGACTGCACAAGCTGATCTTAGTCTTCAGATTATGCAAATGTGAAATTGTTGGAAATGCCACGCACAGGCTCATATGATATAGAAGGTATATGAGGACTTTGACAATACACGAAAGCCCTCCGTCCCCTACTTTTTTTATAATTTGAGCGTTGGTGAATAATCAAAACATCGTAACTACTGTGACAGCTTCAATAAGCTGTAGTTTCGATATTATGATGATTTATCAACAAAATTTTTCAACAGAGGTTTATTTCTTGTACGCAATTGCGTAAAATGCGTAATAGGAGTTACGCCCTTGGTGGTAGCCTGACGGACGGACTATCATTCCAAAGGTCTCGGGCTAGATTCCAGACGACAGCACTCATTCTTTTCGACTTACGTTATTTACCTTCCAGCATTATAAGGTTTAGTGCATGTTGCAGCTTTTAGCTTCTCAAAATTTGTATCTCGCACACTGTCATGTGAAATTACGGGTGGATATTTCGAGCAGAAGTTATATTAATCACGAATGCGACTTTTCAGGTCGAATGTGTTTTTTTTCCGCGGGGGATGGGGGTGTTACTCTAAGGCATTCAGAAATTGTAACGGTTACATCGATTTTTTTTTTTTTTTTTTTTTTTTTTTTTGAAATACGACTTTCTAACCCTTTCAGAATACAAGTTTTTGAGTTTGAAAGATCTCGAATCGTAGCTTATTATTGTAACGACGGTTACTCCTATCTTCAATAGATTTTGGACAGAGGGCTCTTGAAATATTGCTAATATTTTTATCAAAGTTCAATAGCTTTTAACCAAAGAAATCTTCAATCATGCTTTAATCTCCCATGGGGTAGAAACAGGAATGATTTTTCTTTTCTGCATATTTTCATACAAGGATTTCTAGAAAAGGTATGGATTTTTTTAGAGATTAAGAGACTTATTTTATCGTAGAAGTGTGAAACTTAAAACCCAATCATACTATACATAACTTTTGATTAGGGTTTTAGTTTCGTACTTCCATTCTATAAACAAATATTATTTTCATATCTTATAAATTGATATAATGATTCTAAGTTGAAAAGCTAAAAAAGAAGACTTTTATGGACTGCTTTGTGCGGAATTCTAAAAATTAGCTGCATACTAAAAATTATTTAAATTACGGAACCAACTCTATTCTTCATACAAACCGAATGCATGAAACTCATCTTAAATTAAATTTCTAGTATATGATTTTCTGGAGATATCTATTTATGTCAAATGCTTTAGTTTATAACTATAAAATTTCTAAAATAAAATAATATTTTTTTCAGGAAATACATGTATGATCACTTTACAGAAATCGGAAAAAATAAAAGCTTTAGCATTTCAAACACAATTTAAGTACTTTCACCATTTTTGACTTGAACGCGGCGTTTTACTGCGTTTCTTTTTCAAATAAAGTTATTTGGTATGTGAAAAGATTAAGTTAATAACTTCGTGCTTTTATCCCTAACATTGTTCAAGCTAACCGTGAACATTTTGTAATGTTTTCCTTTCAGGGGGGAAATTATTCATAACCTCAAATGTTTTTCAAGACAAGGTCGCTAACGATAACAGGAGCTGCATTTCTATGTTCATGGACACTGATATGCGGTAAATAGATTCCTTAAGAAATATATCAATCCTTGTCATGCGGAATGAAACCATAAGTAAAATTTGTATGAAGATCAATGACCTGATAGCATTCGATGCACTAATTGAAAGTCAGTAATTCTTTTGAAAATAATTTGGGTTAAAAGAGAAAACCAGGTAATATATGTGTAGACTAAGATCACACACATATTTCATTCGTTAAACTTAAAATAATCTCTTAATAAAATGATAATAATTGTGATATTTATCAATTCTCTTTATTTCTCCTGGGAACTAATGCTAAATGATAAACAAGAACATAATTGTATTTACACACAAATTCCGAGTCGTTGTCATAGCGCTGTTAGCAGCGCACGAGAATTCCAATCTTTCTTTAATCATGTGGTCATGGGTTCGACCCCAGGCCGCGGCATATATTCCTCCAGAAAGTTGTGTCAAAACACTGGCTGAATAATCGTTGACCAATGTGGGATGGCAGCTAAATGCAAGGAAAGGATTAAATAATAGTTCAAGAATCAAGACAGAAATCTATTCTTAGATGCTACAGCTGCCACAATATGACTGAAATATTGTCTATATATCCGCAACGTTTTAGTGAGTGATCAAAGGTCAATTTGTCTATACTTCATAGACAAAATTGACCTTTGACCACTCACTTAAAATTGTGGGTGTATAGTGCTACCTTTAACCCATTCTAAAAATTGATTGAATGAAGTTTAACGCCGCTTTCAACATTTTTTTCAGCGGCTGGAGCACCTAAGGATGCTTTCCTGGTATTTCTCACACCAGTACAACCACCACATCCTTTCCTAGACTCCAGCTGCTATCTCACATAGGTCTACGATTATCGACCCATTGGTGAGAGACAAATAGCTTGAAAGAATGAGTGCCGCCGTCGGAGATTGAACAGGGGACTCCTAGACTGACAATCCGACGCGCTACTACCATTCTAACAAACAAACACAAAGAATATATTTATTTCATAACTGAATCTTCAACTGTGACTCAATAGTAGCTGGAAGCTAGAAAACGCTTTAATTATAGTACTGGTGTAAGAAATACCAGGAATACATTGTTAGATGCCATAGCCGACGCGATGTAACTGAAAGATTGTTGAAAGCGGCGTTAAACTTCATTCAAACAAACAAACAAACATACTATGACCCAACTAGTGAGGGTAATGGCAATGTTGATGTACAAAGTGGATGCATTTATCCTGACCAAAAAATTGTTTTACTTTATCAAAAAATTCTTTGTGTATTATAAAGATGCAGAGAATAATGTTTTAACTCTTTGTAATCAACGTAAATCAAGTTAAACCCTTTGCTGTTTAATCCCTGCTTTTAACGTGCCTGTGATTTTATGATTGAGAAAACGTTGTGAAAAAAGAAGAAATTGCTTCTGACAAGCAATTTCTTCTTTTTCCACACTATTTTCTATCCTACAGAATGTTTTTTTTTTTTCAAATTAAATCCACTTAAAATTTTCGTCTGCAAAACCTTTGCATTTGGACAGCTCCAAAATTTTGTAAAACAGGAAAGGGTTAAGACAGTATCGGCTAGCCGCTTTTTAAAGTTCGCCTTATCTGTCCAGGTCAGATACTATCGAGAGGTGGGGTGGTCACAATGAGCTCTCGATGGTCGGACTGGGCGGGATCAAGAGCTGTTGACGGGCACTATAATACAAGTGCTGATAGCTGCGATTGTTGTGCTTCTACTGATATACAAAGTGATCCCTGGATAAAAGTTGACCTGGGTGACACCTTCATTATTACACGCGTGTTGGTGTATGGTGGCACGGATGGACACAACCAATGTGAGTTTATAGATGCGAGCCATCTGGCGAAAAGGGGTCATCTAGGTAGTGCGAAAAGTGTCGACCATGGTCAGACTGCGCGCACTGCGCAGACTGACTGGGGTCGAAACCTTTCGCACAAAGTTGATTTCGAAATCTACATTCCCCAATCTGCTACCTTCCAGTGAAATAATTTCCAGCTGCGACCTACGGTTGACCTCCAATGGAACCTATCTATTTTTCTAGAATGATTATTTTACGTTGTTCTTTGAGAGTCAAATTTGTGTGACGGAAATATCTTTTATATTATAATTTGTATTTTGCATGTGGTCTGAAAGGGAATCAAAGAAATATGTTCATTTCAATGATGAAGAGAATGTCTTTCAAGTTCGTGGAGGCTTATGTATAGAATATATACTCTTCAAAAAAAGTTCTTTGACACTTAATCTATATGCGGACTAATATTACGACATACATATCTATATGTATGAGCAAAGTCAATCAATGAAGGTGAAGTCAATGCATCTTCACACTGTATTAAAACAAAATTACTTTCTTGATCAAAGATGTGTAACAGAGACGTTGATAAAGGACGTTACGTCGCACGTGTCTTATAGTGGCAAACTTGACCTCTCTTATCTGGTTCCACGTTTTTATCACCAGAGATCCAATTTAGACATGAGTCCTAAGTTTTCGTTGATGTATCAGTTAGATTGAAAAACCCCAAATATCGTTACGTCATTCGACGTCCTGGACGAACGTTGTTATCCAGCGTCAGACTGAACTTGTTCTATACATAACGCTCTGAGGCTTTTTATAGCGGTGCAAAAGGTACAAGATAGTCTATCCGGAAACAAAAAAGTCATTTGCAATGTCTTGTCTTATAGAGCCTGCTTTGTGGCGACAAAAAACTTTATGACGTTGTTCCTCCGTTCGCTTGACATGTTTTCATTGCAGTTGTGTGCCTAGACGTTCAATTTCAAAAGCAATCAAGCAATGGCAATTCATCCATAACACAATGGAGAGCTATCAAGACTTTTCAGTTAATCTGGAACTACACGGGCTGAATAGGAATTCGGATTTTACGTTATTTGACGTTGACGTTTCTATTGAGAAACGTGGTCGAGTAAATTATCGCAATTACATGTGATATTCTTACATCCTAATTACTGTTCACAAATCAATAAAAAATTATCGCAGTTTTTACATGAACTCAGAAAAATCGTATGTTAAATCAGTGTCAAAGAACTTTTTTTGAAGGGTATATCAATGCGCGAAGCGGATTTATACGTAAGTGCTATTAGTTTTTGAGTACAAATGTATCATTACTCATTGGTACGAAACGAGAATCACTTAATTACGAATGACATTTCAATGGCATCAATGTGAAAAAAGCTAATATTTCATTTATTTGATAATATTTATTGGAAATTATTTTGTGCTGAAATTTTATGTGTGGGGGCCAAAAATGAAATTCAAAGTACAATACATGTTTTATGGGACAGGATATTTCTCGCTAATGTATATGCGTCGATCGACAGAAAAGGATAACAAATTGTTAGGCAATTTTGTAACGAACTACGTTTTCTTTAATGCTTTTTGGTGGTTTATCGAGAAATAACAGTAGATTATCACTTGATAATCTCACCACAAAAGCAGTGAAATTATAAAAAGCTTATACCCTCAAAAACTTATACCCTGCTTTTGTGCATTTCATCCTATCTGACGTCATCTATGCGGGGCAAAGTAAGTGACGTCACAATGAACGTTGCATAGCAATCACGTGCAAAAAGACGCGCTTTACGAAAATTTTACCTTTTATCTCATTTTTGCATTAAAGAAATAGAATAAACATTTGTTTTTCGTGTAAGATCGATTTATATTTCATTTTGTGAACAACAAAAGCTGTATTTTCACTCGTGGCTCCACAACTCGTGAAAATATAGCTTTTGTTGTTCACTCAATGAAATATAAATCGATCTTACACTGAAACTATACACTATATGTTCAAGCAAAAAGGTAGCTGCGTATTAATGGGTATTAAAACGCGTATGCGTTGGTGTATTAAACACATTTTTGAGTCGTGAACGAAACCAACCATAAGTCTCTCTTATTTAGACAACCTGACCGGGCTGAAAATCAATACAGATCAAGATCAGTTTACCCCTCCACACTACATCTGGACGATGATCGACACATTTTACAACTACGTGTTTGACAGACCTATATCAACTAGAACTATCAGACTCAGTTTACCTGGCAGACGGCGGCTTGTTATTTGTGAATTAGACGTGTATAATGGTAGGTTATATACGTTTTATCTGAGCGTTTATGAAATATTTTTAGGCTTGTGGACCTGTATTAGCTCCGCAACGTTTCGGAAGTCAAGAAATTTAACAGCGTTAACCGAGGTTTCCTTATGATTTGATTAGGAAACCTCGGTTAAAATTGTGAAAGATATTTTGTCCCGAAATGTTGCAGAACTTTTACGGGACGACTTTCTTAAGATTCGAAGAGTTTATTCTTTAAATAAATGAAGTTATGAAAATAAAACATCTAATTTCACTGTATGAATACGCGAAACGAAATTATACATAACTGTGATTTGGTTTTCGTTTTCACACCTTCATGAATTCAACGAATATTCTTTCCATGCCTTACAGTACGTAAAATCGTGAATTTGACATTCACCTCGATTAAACCTATATAAATTGATCGATCCGTTCAATGTATTCAAACAATTCACTCAAAACGCGTCGAAATTATTTAAAAAAAAAAATGCTTCGAAATGGTTTGAACGATCAACATTGCAATCATGGCGATTAAATCATAGCGCCATTTTATTATCTGATGTGGGTTTTAAAACATCTTATATGTCGTAGAAGACATACAAACAGAAAAGTCGTATATTCTTTTAAAGGGGGTGGGGGAAATACCATTAATTTAGCGAAATTGTTTTATCGCCAGTTAGTTTAACTCAAAGCTCACTCATCGAGCTCATTCAATTACATTCAAAGCTCATTCCAATATCACACGCCTTATCAATTCCACGATGGTACTAACTGTTTATACAGTTTTCTTGGGGTTAATGAAAGTTTCCTTTCAAGATAGAATGAATTTATTCATTAAATACATAGAGGTATAAAAATTAAACATATTATCACACTAAATGAATACGCGAAGCGGAGTAATACATAAGTAGGAGTTTGCTTTTGTTTTCATACCTTCATGAATTCAAAGGATATCAATCATCATATCTTATGATTTTGTATCATGAATCATTATTAAAGTTAACAAAATCGTGAAGTTGACAAGGTGAATGACTTTGGAATGATTTAGGAATGACATTGATTGAGTGTGTGGAGCGTGTTTTGAGTGAATTTAATAGGAGGTTATCCAATATCGCAAATTTTGTTCAGGATGAACAAAATTAGCGATATTGGATAACGTCTCTGTAATAATATATGCCTTCAAGTTCTGTAGATAGCTTCCTATTTCACCAAGAACGTAATAGGGCTGTCACACCATAACGTTTTAGCCAGCGTGTGCGGAACGTGTTGGATTTTTTATAACACGCTGCGAACACGTCGGGTACGCTATGGACACGTTCCGCACACGCTATCGGCACGCTGTAACACGTTGGCACACGTTGCGATACGCTGAGTATCTCATAAAATTTTGAGCATGCACAAAATTTCTCAGCGTGTGCCGAACGTGTTGGAACACGCTCCGCACACGTTTCGAACACGCTCAGCACGCTAGAGACACGCTAGGAGCTCGTTCACCTACGCTACGGACACGCTAGAAAAACGTTCGCCCAAAGTTTAACGTGCTTCTAGCGTGTCTCCAGCGTACTTGGAACGTGTGCTAAGCGTGTCTGCAGCGTGCTGAACGTGTGTCTAGCGCGTTGCCAGCGAGTTCACGGCGTGTTTCTGGCGTATGACAGCGTTTCAGTTTGTAATGAAAATATAAAAGTTCCGCAGCATATTTGTCTTGACTTTCTACCATCAGCTTGTCGTAAATAAATAAATTTGTGCACGTACGTGTGTATGACCCTTTTGACATGTTCATATCTGCATGTTTCCTCATGACCAGTCTTAGAATGACTTAAAAATTCGATTATAAGTAGCATTCTTTATATTTGACGATGAACGATTTCGTTCAAGTCATAAAAATAAAACTTATGTTATGTTATGTTATGTAATGTTATAAGCTGCCTGTCTTTTCTTCCATAAAAAATCCTTCACGGATTTTCTTAATTCCTTAGATTGTCAAGGTGGAGAATGTAGCCTAAATGTGTATTTAACATTGCGGTTATAGCTTTACAAGTGCGTCTGCTCTTTGGTCACAATAACAATACGTTCGCGAAAATACAAACATTCATTCGTCTCATGTGATCATTATCAATATACCAAAAAGAAAAGTACATCGTTGTACCTAGTAGACATAATACAAGACTAGTTTTACTCTATTCTGTTCTGTTCAGAATATTTGATTCTGTTATATGTACTACAAGTTTGATATTTGGTACACCTTTTCCACCTTAATATAAGACTAGCTATTCAAGATTAAGAGAGGTTGTAGAAAGTCATCCTACATGGTAGAAGAAAGGAGTGCATTATGACAAGAAGTTCTTTACCCTTTCGCAATATTTTTCGAGTGAAAAGTACCAGAAGCGTTAATCAGCCTGTAATCTTATATGTTTGTTATATGCATGTTTTCATATGTAACAGGTGCTAGTCTTTTACATGAACCAACATACGTTGAATTTGAATATGTGTAGCCGCCGTTGGCCTGTTTATATATTAAAGAATGAATTTAAAGTGGTAATTTCTTGCAGAATTTATATTAACATCTAAAACACGCTGCGAACACGTTATAACACGCTAGCAGCGCGTTACAAACACGCTAAGCACGTTCTGAGGACGTTACGAGAACGTTGGACACACGCTCAAGAACGTTGGTATACGCTGCCATACGCTATCAACACGTTCTAGACACGTTACTCACGCGTTACTCACACGTTCAAACTCGCTATGAACACGCTACAAGCGCGTCGTGAATTGACAAAAAGAAAATGTAGGTCAGCGTATGCCGACGTTTTGCGGACTCAGTCGTTTTCTCAAACGCGTTGGGCACACGCTGGCTAAAACGTTGAGGTGTGACAGGGCCATAATAGACGCTTACAATTTGAATATTGACAGTTATATCGCGATTTTTGCTATCCAAATTCATTTTGAATGGCGTTGTTGATTCTATATTTTTCAATTGGTTTGAGTGTTTTTGAACGGTTTGGGTGAGTGTTTGGAATGAATGAATGGAGTGCTTAGTGAGTGATTAAGAATGGTTTTGATTGAGTTTAATGTCTATTTCACGATGTAACTAACTGTACACGATTTATCCAGATTTCATATGTGACTACCATGAGTGAAGCCTAAAAAAAGCTGTGTACTAGAACTAGACGCATTAAGTGATGAAACTGCTTTTTTAGCCGAACAGAAAAAATTCGATGAACACAATGAAAATAAAACAAATCTTTGATATAATTTTTTGATTGGCCCAAATTAAAGAATTCGTTAAATAGGATACTTTGGACATGACTAAAAAGTAAGAAAAAGTAATATCTCATAGCTCAGACGTTTTTGATACCGTTAGGGTAGTGAGACATATTTATGATTGACTTAGAAAGATAGTACTAGTCATATCTTAATTCAATCCTCTTGTGTCTTTTTCCCCCTTAAGGTAGTGGACCCGTAATAGTTCCGCAGCATTTCGGAACTCATTATCTTTTATCATGTTGACCGAGGTTTCCTAATGAAAATCATTAGGAAACCTCAGTTAACACTGTTAAAAGTCATTTCTTCTGAGACGTTGCAAAACTATTACGGGTCCCCTACCTTAAGGTGATAGGTAGACATTACTCGAAATTTTCTGAATTCATCTATATAAATGTTAGAAGATAATATTTTCTATCCGGAGTCTTTTTTTTTCACTCGTTACCTTGACGTTTCAAACAATTACCTTCGCGTTTCCCATATTTCAAAATAATAATGAAATGAACTGATTAGTGTTAACTACCTTTTCGGTGTTCTTGTACATTTTTTAAGGGTCGACATATTTTTTTCTTTCAGACAGAGTGATTTCCAAAGGTAAGCATGTGGTCATGAGTTCTCAGCTCTTGTCATACACTGGAAACCTGTCTGTAGACGGGAACACCAACACAAACGCTGTAGACTGTAAATGTTGTGCTAGCACGAGGTGTAACACCACAACATGGTTACGTCTTGACCTGGGAGATTATTTCAATATCAACTATATGGTGATATACGGACGGACAGACGGCTGGTATCCAGGACGTAAGTACCTGCCTTGCAAAACGGACCATCTAGAAATACGAAATATGAGTATATCGCAGATCCTTCCATCGCTCGTTTGTTGCATTTACAATTTTTGTCATCCTTTTTTGTGTGTGTTTACAATACTAGCCACAAAAGATTCTTTTTCTATTTAACAGAGCGAAGCACTTTGTGAGCGGTACTTTTAGTATGCTTACTTATCAGATTTACCATTTGACCGTTATTGACCGGCAACCTACAATATACTACAACCCTTCTCACAATGTACAGAGTGTGTCTATATATATAGTGTGTGTAACTCATCTCCCTCCCTCCCTCCCTCTCTCTCTTCTCTCTCTCTCTCTCTCTCTCTCTCTCTCTCTCTCTCTCTCTCTCTCTCTCTCTCTCCCTCCCTCCCTCCCTCTCTCCCCCTCTCTCTCCCCCTCTCTCTCTCTCTCTCTCTCTCTCTCTCTCTCTCTCTCTCTCTCTCTCTCTCTCTCTCTCTCTCTCTCTCTCTCTCTCTCTCTCATTCTATTATTCTGCGTTATTAAGAAACTGGCGGGGCGGGGCGTAGCCGTGACGTAATTTTATGAGTTAACGTTTAAATATTTTGGGTTCATTGAAAAGTTAGTCGGCAATAATCGTGAACGCGTGCAAATAACTGTATCATTAAGCCTAAAGGATTCATGCGCTTATAGAAAATTGCGCATTTCATCGTTGATTTACCCAAAAGTCCAAAACCTCGTAACTTCAGCTTGGACTTGGATTTGGTTACCAACATACGCTTTACGGTCTCAAGTTAAGTATGTCGAATGTCTTTAGAAGTTAAAAACAATGAATAAAGGCTGATTTACCATTACCTAAAGTGCATCGATCCGTTACTTAGGCTCCGCCCTTCCAGGGGAAAAATCGTGGATTATACTTTATCTTATTGTATTGTTTTTGCCTCGGTCTAAGTTC
Organism: Fragum whitleyi; assembly: GCA_948146395.1. NCBI lineage: Eukaryota > Metazoa > Mollusca > Bivalvia > Cardiida > Cardiidae > Fragum > Fragum whitleyi. The sequence goes on along the minus strand of OX411549.1, from coordinate 64,794,017 downwards.
TCTGTCTTTTAATTATCTACAAGTATTTTCCCGAAATCTTCTATCTATTTCTTACTTCAGTCAGTCAACACCCCCCGGATAAAGCCATTGGTCTTATGAACGTTCGAGTATTTTAACCATTCCCGGTACTCATTCGATTCGCTACTTTTTGTCCTATATAATATTCTCTGACCAAGTGCAATATCATTCCATGTTTTCATAGAAAGTTTTTCCCCTTTCTTTGGCTTTGTATGTTCTAGTCTTAAATATCGTAACCCTGTAATATGAAAATCCCATTGGTTGAAAGTTCCCTACATGTCATTAAAGGTTAAAAGAAACCAAATTAAGAACGAAATAAAATATCTATTTTCAGAGAGCTATGAAGGCATGAAAATAAGTTTCGACGATAGAATAGTGCATCGTATACCCGAGTCTTCATCTTCCTTAAATACGAGCGTCCATTTTGAATTTCGAGTTGAACGCTCGTCTAGCCCTGTTCGTTTCGTAAAGCTGACACTGTCTGGAAATGATGAAGGATGTAACTCACAACTTGTTGTGTGTGAAATACAATTATATGGAGGTAAGTTCGGTTCCGAGTTCGATCCCCGACGGTGGCTTTCATTCTTTCCGACTATTTGTCTCTCACCAATAGGGTTGATAATCGTAGACCTATATGAAATAGAAGCTAGAGGCTAGGAAAGAGTCCGACGGCTGTACTGGTGAAAGAAATACCAGGAATCCAAAGTTAAGTGTTCCACCCGCCGCGATATAACTGAAAAAAGTTGAAAGCGGAGTTATACTCCAATCCATCCATCCATCCATCCATCCATCCATCCATCCATCCATCCATCCATCCATCCATCCATCCATCCATCCATCCATCCATCCATCCATCCATCCATCCATCCATCCATCAATCAATCAATCAATCGAAATATGGGTTATATCAATTGGCGTAGTTCTTATCATTCTCACTTGAGATAGATCTCAAATGTTCAAAAAGTGTTTATCTTGTAAAGAGAAGACAGAATAGTGTACATATTTACGCTGACGGGATTTGAACCTACGTGGATATGGCAACGTCGTCTAGCTCTACAACGCCCGGCGTCTTTTATATATTATTAATATATATTATCCTTGTGTTTTGTATGAAAAAAATATCTTACGAGGCTGGGGGAATTGTATCATTGTCTAGGCTCTTTCGAGACAATTATCTATTTCCACAACCGGATAAAATATTATTTCATACAAAACACTAAGTGCGTGTTTTATTATAGGGATGAGTGTTTTTTTTTTCACTGCGTTTATTGGGGTATAAAGTTCAATTGCCTTAGCATATGGCAAATAACGCCCGTAGGGCGTTATGTTTATGCCATGTGCTAAGGCAATTACACTTTATACCCCAATAAACGCAGTGAAAAGACACTCGTCCCTTATAATTGCAATCCTCTAGATCGAAGAAACTATCAAAATACTCTGCTAAACAATAAAGCTTCAAGTCTACTTTATGCGCGTATATATTACACAATCTATTTTTAGATCGTGTATTTTCCATCTCGCTATCGAAGTGAACTGTCTTAAAATAAAACAAATGATACACAAATAAACGACAAAAAACTTGTTTCTACCAAGTTAGTCGTTAGTCTGTATTTTAAAGCGAAAACGGCGTGGCCGGTCTTAGTTGGGAGGGTTGCTTGATAATCTTCGTCGACTCGCAGTTTTCTTGGTTTATTTACGTCGGCTCTGAATCAGAACTGTATGCTTGTGATCTTAAATTCTTTCGAAAATATCTTAATTTATAATAGATCAAATAGCAATGTTGCGTTGATGATCGGGAACTAGGTTAATTCGAGCTCCTACAACACAGGACTTGCAGATCGAAGGCCGAGGGTTTCCCGAAAGACCTATTACATTTTATACAGAAATAAATTGCAATGGATTTCCCCACGTGGTGCGATTTAAACCAATCAGAATTCTTTAGTTTATTGGATTGCAATTATTTACATATAACCTCGATTTGCCTCATTTTCGCCACTGTTTCTAACAGAAATGCAAGTTTCTAAAAATAACCGCATTATGTCATTGTTTTAAAAATATCCATGTGATATAATAAAAAATCATATGAGATGTTGTCACACGGATATATGTATAGTTTTAAGATAAAGAATATAACTAAGCTCGTTTGTTTCAGGTAAAAATCGATTTACATTTCATTGAATAAACACCAAAAGCTTTGTTTAAAAAAAAAAACAAGTTTTGTTGTTCATAAAATAAAATATAAACTGATCTTACGAAAAAAACAAACATTATTATTATTATTATTATTATTTTTTTGCAAATATGACAAAACGTTCGAACATTTTGGGACTTTTTAAAGTTTCATTTTTTACCTGATTGCGATGAAAGGTTACACATCGCGTCATTTGTTTAATTGGCTTTGCTTGAAAAACGCAATAGTGTAAAAGAAACGAAAGCGGGGTATAAATATTTGCTAATGTGACTGGTTTGGCGGTGAAGTTATCGAATATTAAACTCCCGTTTTTTTTTTATCGAAAGTCAACTAGAAAGCATATTAAAAAACACACATATTGCCTCTAAATGCAACTTTTGAATTTTAATTTTGAAAAAAAAAATTTGATCTCGAAATGACGAGACCATTTTTTATATTTAAATTATCAAGAGGTATATTGCTCATGTTGGATTCGGTTAACACTTAAGGTTTGTCGGGAGCAATTGGCTACGAATTCAGAATAAAAACCTTCCGTAAACACAGTGAATTTTGACTAACATTTAAGATAGAATAGTGTCAACAAGGAAAGAAGTGACTATGAGTTCTGAGTGGAATAACCAAACAAGTGCAGTGCTCGCAGTCGATGGGAACTTTGACATCTTTACCAACAGCTCTGACGCTTCGTGTGCTGTCACCCAGCAAACCGATCATCCTTGGCTGAATTTGGATCTTGGCGGACACTTTTTGATTCATCAGTTACAGATTTACGGAGCTCCTAACAATACTAGCTTAGATTATGGAACAGGTGAGAGTTGTTTATACATAATTTAATTTTAGCTAACTTGAGCACAACTGTCAATGGAAAATGATAACATCAAAACTACAGCACTACAGCTTATTCAAGCTGTAGTTACGATGTTTTTATTATTCAAAAATGCTCAAATCAAACCATAGAAAAGGGGAGCGGAAGAAGGATATTCATATTTTTTTCCAGTCTATATATCGCCTTTATCCTACTTATTCTATGTTGGTCGCCATCAGAGTGCGTTAATTAAAATTTCAAAGTCCTATTTACGCCTTTGTATTAAGATATATATATTTTATTTACTTTTTTTATTTTTCATTTTTTTTTTTGCTTGATGCTTTTAAAATTCATGGTACGAAGTTCATGTTTAAAATTTTAATTAAACAAAAAAAAAATCGGTTCGGTTTAAGTGTACTTCTCGTATTATACAATGCGATTTCTTTTTAAGTTCCAAAGCTCCACAGAATAAACATATCTCTTTATCTCTGAAAATATATTTTTCGTCATCTGTAATCGCCAAAAAGTTTTCTGAGATCGACCATCTTTCAAATTGTTAAAACCTCTGAATGATTAATGTAAAATGTTGTATTATTCAATTTGACTGGTTCTTTCTTCTACAAGATGTCTTCACCCCTTACATACTGGATTCTTAATATGTATTCAAACGAATTGCACTTTTTGGACCAGTCTTTCGAAGGTTTTATCACAATGATTAAGTAGGGATTCAGGCAGTAAAGATTTTATTTGACTGCATGTCTGTGCAGGGTGATCGTAATCTACAATGTCTACAAAAGCCCTGTTTAAGACATAAACATAGGCGTAACAGCAGGGTCGGTTTAACATTACGAGGCGGCCACATGTTCCTGTTTCATTCTATTTTTCAGAATATTTCAAAAATATGTCAATAAGTTTCAATGGTATAACAGTTCACCAAATCGAAGAAGTCGTTGCAGTTGAAACATCGCCTTACTATATGTACATGCCTCCAAAAGCAATTGATGTCAAAAATGTTAGCCTGACAATTGATGGTGAAAACAGAACATTGGTAGTGTGTGAAGTCGTCGTGTTTGCAGGTAGGGAAATAAATAACACGTTCTTAGTGTTTTGTATGAAAAAAAAAATATCTGGCGTGGTTGGTAGAATTGATAATTGTCGAGGCTCTGTCGAGCCAAATATCAATATCCACAACTGATTTAGATATTTTTTCATACAAAACACTAAGTACGTATTTTAATTATCTTATAACCTCTATTTTCCTTGTTTTCTTCGATGTTTCTAACAGAAATGCAAGTTTCTGAAAATAACCGCATTGTGTCATTGTTCTAAAGCCATCATTTTGATATCTAAAAAAAGTATCATATGGGGTGATATCAAACGGATATCTGTAATGTTATAAGATAAAATATGTTTTTATATCAAAAGTGATTGTACGAAGGTATTCATTTTATACTCAAAACAGAAAGTATACTGCAATTCTGCTATGTTATATGAATGCTGATACATGGTTAATTGTCTTGCGTGTGTTATTCTCTATATTTAAAGCGTTGTTAAATGAACGACTTATTTCCGAGATGTTACTGGTGAAACATCATAGAAATGATACATTGATTCGGCTAACATTAAAATTGAATCATACGGAGCATTGTTTCGGCTAACATTAAAATTGAATCATACGGAGCATTCCTTTAACGCAGGATGAAAACGAAGCGGTTGTAAAAGTGATCAAATCGACCAAGTTTCTTTATTTAAGTATTTTAATTTTAAACCATGCATCTATGAAAATATCTACTTTCTTTTTTTCTATCTGGGAGATAAGCTATTACCGACTTTTCTTGGATTCGAACCTTTACCAGTACGACAACGTTGCATAGTCCTTCGGCGCTACTGTATCAGCGTATGTACAAGTTCCGTAATCATCATATTTTTTTCATTCCAGAATGTGAAAAGGGGTGGTACGGATTAAACTGTTCATCTCGCTGTGGTCATTGTAAGACCGGAGTTTGTCATGCGTCGACTGGTCACTGTGAGGCATGCGCAGATGGATATCAGAACAGCGATCCCTTCTGCAATACTCGTAAGTAATACACGTGTATGGTATTTATTTACTCCTTTCCTTGGTCTACTACCAAATGCAGTCGATATTGCTCTAGCGACCATGTCTTTAAAGCGACTTATTTTATTAAGCGACCACCATAAAAAGTCCCTTCACCGTAAGTAAAATCTCTGAAAAAGAGGATATTCTTAACGCAAAATTGGTTATTGTTGAATCTTATGTTTTTGGAACCCATTAGAATCGTCGCAATAAGACGATTCTAATGGGTTCGAACATCAAAGGATTCAGTAGACTTGACCGACAAGCTATAAATGCGATTAAAATGAACTGTCACAGTTATTATGGTATTTTGCATTCAGCAACCATTCCCATAAACGGCCGCTTTTTGGTGGTCCCTAAGTGGTCGCTTAACACAAGTTTTACTGTATAGATAATCGTACACTTAAGTTCGATAGCAGCTTGAGAATAGGAAACAATGTAATGGTAGTACTGGTGCCAGAAATAACATGAGTCCATTATAAGTTTCCCTAATGACCGCGATATGACAGAAAGAATGTTAAAAAAACCGTGTTAAAAGTCCATTGCAACAATTGACTAAATATTCAGAGTAAATCTGAAGCTCATTTTTTGCAAGCAATTTTCGTAATAAACTACTTAAAAAATGAATATGAGTTGGGATTAAGAATACCTTACAAATTTGATTAGATACGATCTGGTCAAAACCGCTCTAAAATTAAAAACAGTGATCCCTAATGCAATACTGGTAAGTTATACATACATGTATCTAATTAGTAACTATTCATACCACTAAAGTCGTTGTAAAAAGGTACTGTCTCACAAATCAACTTGTATCTTCTGTGCGCTATGCTCTCATTTCTTTCAAGAAATACTCCTATTTGCAACGCTAACATATACCATTAGATTTAAAAGCTTTAGAAGTTTACGCTAAGTTTGCCTTTTATGATTTTCTAATGGATTTCAAAATAGTATTATGTGTTTAACTGCCTCATTTCTTCATTTCAGCACAGAGAAACGAGTTCTGCGAAACCTTTTGTCGGAAAACTCATGATACCAATCAATTCAGCATTACATATACAGTAAAACCCCTCTATTAAGACCACTTGGGGTACTTTCTGAAAGAGGTCTTAATAGCGGGGTGGTCTTAATTCTGAGGTTTGGTCGGATGCGAAACTTTCAACACAAAATATTGCTGATAGAGAAGACTGTGTAATTTTGTTTATTTTATTATAATTTAAGCTTTTTCGTGTATTTTTATTTTACACAATTAAATAAAAAATATACGTTTACATGATAAACTTTGTTTTTAAGCCTTACTAAATGGAACGCTTTCCAAAAGGGAGAAATTGATTCCGGTTAATTTGGTCTGATTTGAAATTCCCACCTCGGATCCATTATCAAAATAAAGTCCGGTTATTGTCTAACTGAAAATGTAACAATTACATTCAGTAAGTTCATTTTCTTGAATCCGAAACCTATACATCATGAGCTAGGTACAATCAATTTAAATGGCTCATTATTACCGGTCTGCAGATCGCCGAAAAACGAATTTCTGTAAATTGCGCGAAATCGCTTCACTTTCGATTTCGATTTGTTACGACAGTTAAACATGTAATAAACATCTTTCGTTGATAAACGAATTCAGTGTATCAAAACGATTGACCACTTAAAGTTGATTATTTTAATAACGCCAAAACACAATAGAGGTTTAATCACGATGTCGAAAAAACCGATAATCCCATTGTTGTCTGTTGATGAATTCGTACCTAATTAGTGTCGTACTAAGCGTGAAATTCGGCTGGTCGATCCGGAGGTGTGAAGTTACTGGTCTTATTAGCGAGGGTTGTAATAGTGTATTATACGGCGTTTGTACTGAAATAAGTGGTCGTAATTCGGAATAGCAGGGTGCTCGCTTTAGAGGGGTCTGCGACCATTGAAATAAAGAACAAATAATTCCGTTCTGTCAAAAATCGTTCGTAATAGCGGGGTGCCCGGTTTTCCGGGGTGGTCGGAAGGAGGGGTTTTACTGTATCAAGCGATGAGCAATGTATCTGCGATTTCTTAAAAAAATAAAAATAATAATTATAAAATTTAAAATAATATTCTATAATTTCAGCGACTGCCTGTCAAAAGCGCCATTATGGTACAAATTGTACCGAGACATGTGGTTACTGTAGAAGCAGTGAGCCCTGTAATACTATGACAGGAGAATGTAAGGGGTGCGAAGATGGATTTACGGAAACAGACAAATATTGTAAAACGGGTAGGTGTGAGAACCATAGTGGTCCGCAATTACCCCCCTACCACCATAAAGACCAATAACATAAACTATGTTTATATTATTGGTCTATATGGTGGGGGGGGGGGTTAATTTCGGTCCCCTATGGTGAGAACGATTAAAGCATCAACACAGGAATAAATAAGAGAATGATCGATTTATAATTAAATTCTTATTTCTTTTATATTTACTTATTTTGGTAAAAAAAAAAATGATACTACTAGTACAGGGTATAGTTCAGGAATGATTCGGATCAATTTGAAGAAAAGAACAAAACAAGCAAACAAAAAAAACTTGCATATTTGGCTCCATATTGTTATTGTTACAATGCCGCCTTATTCTCGTTTTGCCGAGTTAGGAAAAAAAAGAAAAAGTTTTCAAAAGTGGTCCAAGCAATGATAAAAAGAATGCGTAGAATAGAAAAATAATAGATGACAGATAATTGGTATATTGGTGTTTCAGCTTGTCCTGAGGGAACATATGGACGCAACTGTACAAATATATGTGGTCACTGTAAAGACGGTGAATCCTGTAACAAATCGACTGGTGTATGTCGACAATGTGAAGATGGCTTTGAAGAATTAGATATGCTGTGTAAAACAAGTAAGAATTAGAAGATCAAACCATATCGCCGACTCCTTGATAACGAAAACCCCATTTGCGTTGGTTATCTAATAAGGTAGACATATGATCTTGACAAGCTGCTCCTTTACTTTTCAAATACTCTTGATATCCACAAAAAAAACCTAACGCCATCAAGAAAGAAGGTATATATATTTATTCATCTGCTCGCGATGACAAAACGGTGCAACTTGCAAAGCGGTGTATGATTTACACAAACGTTTGCACCGTTTTGGAATCCTGTGTGCAGGGCTGGTAAATCACAATAATTTGTATTCTAGATCTCTCACGCTCTATAAGAATTTGAAATCAGCTGTATCACGATATAAGCGAGTAGTTTATCTTGATACATCCAGAATGTCCAACAGGAGCATATGGCAAAAACTGTACAGGTATTTGCGGTCATTGTTGTAAAAAACGAGACGTGTATTAATACAACAGGAAAACCCGATTGTACTGATGAATATCTTTCAATTAACACGATTTGTAAACTTACACCGCGTTCAGGAAAACGAAACTGCGAATTCAGGTTATAAATGATTTATCTTACCACTTTCAGAATGTCCTGCAGGAAAATACGGTAAAAATTGTACAGGTACTTGTGGTCATTGTCGTAACAACGAGACGTGTAATGATGCAACAGGGGAGTGTACAGATTGTGCAGACGGATATCTTCAATTGGACAAACTTTGTATAAAAGGTACAGTTAGAAACATCGTTGAAATTTACAATTTTAACGATTTTAGAAAGATTATGGAATGATATCGAATGAGTGTGCGGTGAGAGTTTGGCTGAAATTATGGGAAGTATCAATTTCGCTTATTTAGTCCTTTTGGACAACTCATCGATATATTATTACTTCCTGTTTTAAAAAATCGTCTTACTTTACTTTTTTTGCTCTGGGCGAGTGATTTGGAATGTTATTGGTCGAAATCGGTATTAATCTCACGATACTATTTACTATGATATGAATGTTGTTTTACGCAAATGATTCTGTAAGGTGGTATCTTTTTTTTTTTTTTTAAATAACCGGATATATCTAAGTATGTAACTTAAAGCATGTGCGCCTTTTATGACATTTTATTAAGAATTAACATTACAATGACACTGGAAATATGAAGATTCTGTCCGTTTTGTAAAAAACCAAACAACGTACATTCAAATTCTCATCCCGTACTCAATTTATTGGGTAGATATATAGAAATTAAATAAAGTAAGATATATTTTAACCTACCTTTAGTAATTCATAATGGCGTTTCATTTCCGAAAGTTCAAATTAGCTTACAATTAAAATTCATTTTATACATGTGAAAGATGAACTTAAATTCTTGAAAACTTTGAGCATTGAATTTTTAGTATTTTTTGGAAAATGGATCCGTAAAAATTTAGTTTCGGAAGTCACGACTTTAACAGTATAAACCGATGTTTCCTAATGATTTCATTAGGAAACCTCGGTTGATATTGTGAAAGATCACGAGTTACGGCCCCACTACCTTAAGTAGAGGTTGAATATTGTAACTTTATTTTTCTCTCAAATTTTTCCCTGTTTCAGTTTGCCCAGAAGGAACATATGGTCCAAATTGTTCAGAAAGCTGCGGTCATTGTAAGAATGGAGAAGCATGTAACACAGTTACTGGTATATGTACTCATTGTGAAGATGGGTTTGACGAAATGGACATGTTGTGTAACACATGTAAGTTTATTTATAGAAAAAAATCTCTATATAGAAAAAATAATGTGCAAGTCTAGGAATTGGGATAATAGGTGTTATTGACGAACTGTTCTCAAGTGAAGCATAGCTGAAAGATATCCGACGTGAGCCACGCGGACAACAGTATTCAAATAATTGGTTCGCTAACCACTGAGCCAAAGAAGATCTTTCCTGACACAGGTGTCAGACATTGTATTTAAACCGACGAAGCTAAGCAGGACAGTGGTGAGAGTGGTCTCCCTTAACACACGCCCCCTTTGGAGTCATCATAGTTACGACTTTGGGTTACCATCATCAATTGGCGGTATTCTAAAACATTTAACTTTCATATTTCAGCCTGCCCGGACTCTACATACGGCACCAACTGCAGTCAGACCTGTGGATATTGTCAGGAAGGCAAACAGTGTAATAAAACTACGGGCCTTTGTCCAGAAGGCGGTTACGGATACACTGGTGTTAATGGATCACCAGGTAAGGTTTACTTTATAGCTTACATAAGCATCTTTTGTTCTAATTCTTTGTCGGTCGTGGGTCGTTCGTCAGTCGTCGGAAGTCGCAAACAATTCTTTTAATATACTCTCTGTGACCACTTCATCAGAAATGCTCCTTGAGTTAGGCTTCTAAAAACGTGTTTTCAACTTTTGATAGATCACCAAATGTGGGTGAGGCGTTTTCAGTCCTAAAATCTTAAAAGAACATCTTGTCTCTTGTAACAACTATGCCTATTTAAGTCAAACTAAAGAAAGCAATGTTCGTTGGATGACTCTTCTCAAAACTTGTCCGTGAAGTTTTGCTAGACCGCGAAATAGGTAAGGCGGGACTGTTTTCAATCCCGAATTCTTAAAACACCACGAATCGTATAACCACCCGCCCAATTGCAGCTAAACTTAGCCGATATGTTTTTGACCCTTCTCAAAATTGTTCGTGCACATTCGATTAACAACCCAATTTGGGCGTGGCTGGACAAGGCTGTTTTGACCCAGAAATCTGTAAACAGCTTGTATTCTTTTACCGATGGACCAATTTCAGTCAAACTTGGCAGACATTTAAATATGGCCGTGGTAGATTGGGCCCGTTTTCTGACCCCATAATCTTTTTTAATAAAAATTTTTGGAGGAATGAAATTTTACCGACATAATTTTCTTATCAATTTATGGCGCTAAATAGTTAGAGAAATCTATGACAGAGTTGATAAAATGAAAATAGAGACGTAGATCCTGTCAATAGAATTTAGACAAGCTGATCTTAAAGTCTTCAATCATAATACAAAGAACTTATAACACTCGCCTAGGCTGGCATAAGTGTATACAAGAAAAAGCTCATCATCAAACAAAACTTATTCTTTTATCACATAACCGTTGTTGTGTTTAACCACAGAGTGGTCGTTCACAATGGTACAACTAATGGTTATTCTTGTAGATGATAATAAATAAATATAAATGCATTTGATAGCCTATGGATTATGATATATTTGAAAAATTGTGCATATCATCGTATAAGGTACTTTTTATTTCTTACACAAAGGCATTCGTTTCGTCATTTAAACTCATCTCGTTAATATTGCTAATAAATTATTGCTAAATAATTGTTAATATAACACTTCAAACAGTATTTAAGTTGATATTTCATGTATGATAAAGCTTTGCATAATTTGATTTTATTTAAAGCCTGTGCGTGAGATTTCCAACAATTTTAAATATGCGCAAAGCAAAGACTCTGACCAGCCTGTGCATCCGCACAGTCTGACAGAGTCTTCACTATGCACTTAGTAGAGAGATAAGGTATCAAAGTATCTGTAGACCTTCACTGAACTTTATATATACACTATAATGTGGCTGTCTATGCTGCTAAATGTTTGCACCTCATGAACATTTCAAATTGTTGGAAATGTCACGCACTGGCTCATTTCAGTTTGTCCAAAGGGAAGGTATGGATCAAACTGCAGCAGCACGTGCGGCTCATGTCGAGATGGTTCCCCGTGTAACTTTACAGACGGAATGTGTATTGAATGTGAAGATGGGTTTGATGAAATTGATCTAACTTGTAAAACAGGTAACCTACACATAACTTGTTCAACAAAGACACTTCATTGTACATGTAAATTAAACATTTAGGATTAAACATTTTCTTTTATTTTCCATAGCACAACCAACATGGATTCTAAACTTGTTTTGTGTTTATTTAAGAATCTATTCGATTTTCTGAAGCCTCCACATTTTCGTCATCCACCTTGAAATCACGGAATTTTTTTTTCGGCGTTTAGTATGTTGCAGAGCGATTTCATTGATTTTGGAATGTCTTAAATGGCTTAGGCGAGTGCTTGGAATACAAAGAATAAAGCAATGAACGAGCGTTTTAGAATGATGTTCAGTGTGATGAATGCCATTACCACAATGTTCTGAAATGTTGTTAGGCAGAGCCTCGACAATGATCAATTCTCCCAACCTCGTTAGATATTTTTTTCCATACAAAACACTAAGTACGTATTATATATTTATCTTATAACTATACAAATATCCGTATGATAACATCCCGTATGATATTTTTTATGATATCACATAGTTATTTTTAGAACATGATATAATGTGGTTATTTTTAGAAACTTGCATTTCAGTTAGAAACGCCGACGAAAACAAGACAAATATAGGTTATAAGATAAATATAATACGTACTAAGTGTATTATATGAAAAAAATATCAAACTCGGTTGTGAGAATTGATAATTGTCTCGGCAGAGCCTCGACAATTTTCAATTCTCCCAACCTCGTTAGATATTTTTTTTCATATAATACACTAAGTACGTATTATATATAAATCTGACATTCACCTCGATCACAACCATTTTTAATTTCTAATTCAGCGCTCCATTTATTCATTCAAAACGCTCGCTCAAATTTCTCAAAAATGCTCTGGAATTGTAAGAAGCAATTTGAAATCTTTCAAAACGCTCATCATTTTTATTTGATCAAATTATTCCATGATTTTAAGCTTTCGTGGAATTTAAAGGGTCTGATTGGTACGTGTAGACACTGAAATTGGAAAGCAAATACATATTTAAAGGGAGGTAATAAATATCGTTAATTTCCTTCAATTTGGGACGAAAATAGAGATCTTTTATTATCTCTCTTTAACAAAACATTCAAACTCGCTCCATACACCCATTCAATATCATTCCGAAATAATTCCAAAATCATTCAACTATCATTCAATCAACGATGTTGTTAACTGTACTACGATATGAATGTGGCATGTCAGCTTGTAGGCCCGGTCTTATACAGTTAACAACATCGTGAAATTGACAAGATGAATGATTTTGGAATGATTTAGGAACAAAATTGATTGAGTGTGTGGAGCGAGTTTAGAGTGAATTTTATGGGAGGTAATCCAATATCGTAAATTTTGTTCAGGTTGAACAAAATTAGCGAAATTGATTATTTTCCATTTAATAAAATATGCATAAAAGTTCTATAATTCGATTCCGATAACTTCCTATTTCTTTAAGAACCAATAAGACGCTTACAACTATCCAAGTTTAATTTGAAAGACTGATTGATTGATTGATTGAATGGGGTTTTACGCCGCTTTCAACATTATTTCAGTTATGTCGCGGCGGCCGGAGCACCTAACAATGGATTCCTGGTATTTCTTTCACCTGTACTACCATTACACCCTTTCCTAGCCTCCGACTGCTGTTTCACATAGGTTTACGATTATCTACCCATTGGTGAAAGACAAACGTTGTTGATTCTATATTTTTTCAATGGGTTTGAGGGTTTTTGAATGTTTTGAGTAAGTGTTTTGAATGAATGAATGGAGCGCTGATAAAAGGATTAAGAATGATTTGGATCGGAATGATTGCCAATCCCACCATGTTCTTAATTGTAGGTTTGATGATAAAATCATAATTTATTCATAAACTTTCAGTATGTGCAAATGGTACATACGGACGGAACTGTTCGGAGACATGCGGACAATGTGCAGGAAATGAAGTGTGTCGATCTACAGATGGTTTTTGTAACAACTGCCAGCCTGGATATAACGGGAATGACGCAACTTGCCACACAGGTAGTGTTTAAAAGTGTGGCTCATTAACCCATTACTAGACGGCAAAACTGATAGACTCGTCATTTTTTTCCCAAAAGGGTGGAGGCTTTTTTTTGGGGGGGGGGGGGGGGGGGGAAGAGGGGCGATTGTATACGATGAATAAATTGTCTTTTCAATTCATTCTTCATTTTTGTCAATGTCTCCATTTTTAGGCTCGTCAATCAGAATATGTTGGAACGGATTCTGTTAAGAACTTGAAAAGTTCTACAGTTAAAAAGTTTATGAATATTCGTTCAAATTCAAACCATTTAATTCAACAACTGAATTTTAACACATTATTTATCAAAGTTGTTTTCGACTTGTATAACAAAGAAATCTCTTATCATAATACTGAATTCTAATTAGCGTTAAGTCTTTTTAGTTATTAAATGAGTAATAATTTACAGAAGTGAAAGCATTTTTTTTTCAAAAATCCCCTTCCTGTAATTGAACAATAATGTTTAATTTTCGAAAAAAATAATAAAGTATTTAATCATTAAACCAGCGAAACATTGTGACATTTCCAACTATTTCAAAGGTGCACAACGAAAAGCCTCCGACCAGTCTGTGCATCCGCAGTATCTTTACTATGCGCTCTATGGATACGTGTAAAACACCCATCGTCAGGTGGTCCACGAATATTCTTTTTGTAATGTATTCTGCTTATGTTGTGGCGATTGAACATATGAAATTGTTGGAAATGTCACGCAGAGGCACAATTTTAGATGGTTGCACATAATTAATCGTTTGGTGTTTTTTTTATCATTTTCACTGAAGTGTGTAGAGACGGATACTATAGTAACTGCAGCAATAATTGTGGTAATTGTCGAAAACCCGATATTTGTAATAAAGAAACCGGTGAATGTCCAAATGGTTGTGAGGCAGGATTTATGGACAGTAATTGCTTAACAGGTACATGCAGATCTTTCAATTATTTGTATGTTACTTAATTTACAATGTCAATTTCCTCCACTTCCCTTTACAGTTAACAACATCGTGGAAAAAAAAACAAAATGAACGATTTGAAATGATTTCGTTTGTCCGCTCGTTAACTTTTGTCTTTAAACATCTTCTTCTCTGAAACTATTTGTCAGACTTCAAATGCTCTTTCAGATTTGTTCAAAATACAATTATTATCAGGCTGATGACATGGGCTCTACGGACAGACGCGACACTGAAAAAGGGTCCCATATTATAAATTATAAAAAAAAAATCTTCTTCTCTGAAACTAGTAGTCAGAATTCAACCAAACTTCACAGGAATGATGCTTAGAAGATGCATGCTCTTTCAGATTTGTTCGTTAAATTGGGATCGGGCAAATGCCTTGGGCTCTGTCTTGTGGCTGAACATGGTCTTATATGAAATATTAAATATTCTCCTTCTCTGAAACTCGAAGTCAGAATTCAACCAAACTTTACAGGATTTATTGGCAAAAAGACGGAGTTATGAGGTTTTAATCGCCCGCTGACGAAAGATAACTTTGTGTATCTTTGGGCTAACGTTTTAAAAACGCGTCATATTACATGTGGCTTACATGTGTTTCTTAGAGGAAGGCGTCATTTTTTGTTATTTGAGTCTGTGCAAATCAAATCAAATCTTGTGTGCATGTTGGACATACACAGCATGGACAGCCACATGTTGGATTGAAAACATCTCATATTGTAAATTATCACAATGCCAGAATCTTTCAAATTCACTACGACTAAACCCAGATCAGACTATGCAGGAGGCCGTTTTACTAAACATCTTACGATCATTTTGTGCGTAAGTCAAAAATTAAAGTTGCTCCTAAAGAAGTCACAAAATATGGAATTCTGCCATGCACCATCTCAATGGAATCGTCTTACAATGAGATATTGTAAGGCAAAATCTAACAATGAATGAAAACACCAGGAACGATTTGTGATTTTGATTTACAATTTCTTTTTTCGTAAGAAGTTTAGTAAAACTTCTGGATTTAGTCTTAACGTTGTGCATTTGTGAAAAATTAAGAAAATGACGCGTACAGTCTTAATATATTTTCAAGCTTGTCCCAGAGGGCGATATGGTATCAATTGTACAGAACTATGTGGAATATGCCTAAACGACGAAGATTGCAACAAGTTTACCGGGGAATGTGCGAACGGATGTACGGACGGTTACGAAGGAAGCCTGTGTCTAGAACCCCACTCAGAACCAAAGACACCAGTAGCCTTATATGCTGGGTCGATAGCTGCGGGATTGGCCGTCTGTGTTGTAGCTGTTGTTGTAGTTTTATTGCGAAAACGACAGAGAAGGCTTTTCGTAAAGTAAGGAATTTATTTATTTGTATGTTTGATCGTAATTTTTCCTTTGAAAAGAATTTAACACGCTTTAAACGGTCTTAAATCTTTATATCAGCAAAGCTCTTATACGCCCGTCGAAAGATGGAACATATTTGAGCAAGTGTGTGACATTTCCAACAATTTCACTCATGTGCGAGGTGCAAATTTTAAGTATTGTAGACATCGACACAATGCAATAAAAATATATGCTGACTGCAAGAAGATGGATTAAGGCCTTATCTCTTATATAGTGAACAGTAAAGACTCTGGTCAGACTGTGTGGCTACACAGGCTGGCCAGAAGCTTTGCTTTGCGCACACGTGAAATTGTTGGAAATGAGAAGCACTGTCTCATTTAGTGATTACCCTGGCGTCCGAGCGGGCTGCGTCCACTTCTTTCTCCGGATCATAACTCTTTCTCCTAATGTCCGATTGACTTAAGGTAGCAATGGACACATGGCGTCATTTTTTTCCACCCAATGAATTTTTTTCTTGTTCACATATGTTGTAGATTAACATTGTCTAGTCATTATATCAAAATTTGAAGGTACCTTTCCATGCTCGTTTTCATGCTAGAATTATCTGCCCTTGAGTGGTATTGGCCATTTTTCAGTAAAACGTTTATATTCCATTTAAGTCTAGTATAAACTAAGTACTAGCTTATAGCTAAAAACAAATACATTTTGATAGACCTTATACATGTACACAATGGCTGTTGCCAAGAAAATTTCTCTTTGATTAATTGCATTTGCACAATTTGTCTTCAAAAGTTTAAAAATGCACTAATTTTTGTAATTTTACAGGGTAAAAATGCCACAAAAATATATTTTTTGAGGAAATTACCCAATGATTTTTTCTTGTTTTCCGATATGTTTAAACTCCATATTTTTCCTCTATTTGGTAAAAAATTAAGCGTACCTTTCCATGCAAATAAGAAAGATTTTTGTTATTTTACAGTGACCCCTCCTGATTAAATGACGCTTTTAACGTATTTTTGTTGTTAAATTTAATGATCCAGTCACTCAGTTGATATCAAATGTTGAAAAGAAGCTAAGTTATGAAATTTTACCATCATTATTTAACGCTATTTCCATAAGCAGAACCTTACGAAAACCGGTCTTTTTAAACAACGCGCAAAAAGAGCCGTAAAATAAACGAAAACCCACTTCCGGTTTAAAGAGTCGGAAGGCGGCTGTCCATTGCCACCTTAAAACCTGGCAGTTATGTTCTTCTCATGATTACGGAATGCAGTGTGCAAGAAACGTGACTCTATATGTCTTTATGTTTTAGCTATTTTTCTTTGTTGTTTTTCATACTTTGAGATCCATATTGTAACAGGCGTGTCTTGTGACAAGTTGTCATCTTAATCGATTCATGGGTTTCTACAGTACAAGACTGGCGCTTTGGGATGTGTTATCCAAGAAAATGCCACGTGACTTAACATGTGATCTTGATTCGAAACCATACATAGGTTCAAAAAACGTTTAATGTAATGGACCCGGAACTATCACAATGTTGGCCGAGCTAACTTAATGAAAATCATTAATAAAAAAAACTCGGTAAACACTGTAAAAGTTTATTACTTCCGACCTAAAACTTGATACAACATTTTGCCCGCTCAAATTGAAAATATTTTGAACCGTTTTGTCAGCCTGAACAAAAGCCGGGTTTGATACTGTCTGCACAATCCGAGTGGTTCCTATTCACTTGTTGGATCACGTCTTTTTAAAACCGCTTGTCCTAATACGTTTTCATATAACTGATCATTTCATTGACAATTTTTAAAAAAAAAACTAATTCTTACTTGAGCACGTGCTGTTTAACACAATTTCTATTTCAGATCACTTTACGGAGGACTAAAGGGACAATACGCAGTGCATGAAAATATAATAGGACAGGATAATAAAGGGACGGATTTTTCTTCTCTTGACTTACACAGAAGAGATTCAGTGGGCGAAAGGAGTATAGAAATATTCAATCCACAGTTTACGCCTTCAACGGATAACCTACGGGATGATACGTAAATTCCGTATTAAAGTGTTAAGCGGCCTTTAGCAGATTAATATTATTGCCAGTGATGCATGACAATTATTTAATATTGCCAATATATTTTCAAAGTTTTCGAAAATAATATTGAATTTTTGATCGCTTTAATGCTGGATTATTGAGAAATAATGGTAGACATCTCTTGATAAATTCTAGGCCTACCTAGTGAAATTATCAAAAACCTAAAGAGTTTTTGGCTATTTCACCTTACGTAACGTTACATGTATCTTAGTGCAGCCCAATAAGTAACGGTATCATGAATTTTGCATAGCAAACTCGCGCACAATGGCGCGTTTAAAGAAAATTTAACACCAATTATTTTTGAACATTTTATTTATAGCAAAAATGTTGTTTCACAATAAAGTGCTTGACAAACATAAACAATGGTTTTAAATCAGTGGCCAGGAGCTTAAGTTTTATCTTTCTGGCTTAAAGAAACTTGGCTAAAATTGAAAAGTCACTAACATCAATAACAAGTATACCCTCCGTTTTCATGAAAAACTGCGGTGATTTGCGCGTACACATTTATATTTAGTATAAATATCCTAAGGCCCGGTCCCACTGCACTTACGGATGCATTGGGGATGTAAAACGTATGAAAATCTTTACATCCGTTGAAACTACGCTTTGTATCTGTTTTTCACCCTCTTCATACGCTTTCCATACGCTCTGTCCGTTGAGCGTCCGTCCATTGTGATTTTTAATCGCACACAAAGTTTTTAGCAGCACAAAAACTTGTTGAGCGGATAAAATTTCCGCTATGTACGATTTAAATGTGAAACATTACGAGGAACAAACCCTACGTATCCGATACCATCCGTTATACATCCGCTGTATCCTCAATCCATCCTCGATACTCCAGTTCGGTTTGATTGAAAGCGTACAGAGGGCGGAACTATAGGGTATACGAAAGGTTTATAAAAGGGAAGTAAATTGGATATGTACGAATGTGAGCGTATGCATCACGTAAAATTCAATGGTCCGCGCTTTATCCATTTTGTTTCCGCTCAGCATTCGCGGTATATACGACCGATGCTTTATGTGTCCGCCCTTTCAGCTATTCGAATACGTCGCAATGACACCCGGTGACCTCTTCTGAGCTGTTATCCACGCTTATCCGCGAGGCTTCCGATGAACATCCACTCAATATCCCGGCTACATCCTTTAAGCGTCCGATATTTTCCGTTATGTTTTTGCAAGTTTTTATCAAGCGTATGAGAGCGGCTGGAAACGTTTCTCTTCTGTCGTATCCGTTTGGCAAGCGTTTTGTGTCCGTTTCGCAGTGGGACCGGGCCTTTACATAGTGAATTGCATTTATAAGGTATAGTTAGTAACATTGTGAAATTAACATTCAACTCGATCAAAACCATTCAAAATCGCTCGCTCAGCGATCTTATCCTTGCATTTAAAACACTCTCTCAAATCACTCATTAACGTGCCGAAATTATAAAAAAAAAAAAAAAATACCAACATTTCATTCAAATCGATCAAATCATTCCATGATTTTATTGGTAAAAATATCTAACGAGGTTGGGGGAATTGATAACTTTCTCTGGCTCTGCCGAGAAAATTATCAATTCCCACAACCGAGTTAGATATTTTATATACAATACACTAAATACGTACATTTATTATTTTTATCCTCTATTTGCATTGTTTCTAACAGAAACGCAAGTTTCTAAAAATAACCACATTAAGTCATTATTCTAAAAATATCCATTTGATATCATAAAAAATGTCACATGGGTTGTTATCACACGGATATTTGTGTAGTTATAAGATAAAAGTATTTCCAGCATGCAAAGTGACAGATATGCCATGCACTGGCTCAGCTTATATCGTTTAAAGCTGAAAGTTTTCACACTGGTCAGATAGTGTAGACCATGCTGCCTTACCAATTTTCGCATTTGTCTCACTTCAATACAGGTCTTTTATTCAGCAAACTGATTCACATATTACAGTTAACATCATGGAATTGACTTAATTAATGATTTTGGTATAAATGGGGAATGAGATTGAATGGGTGTGTGGATCGAGTTTTGAATGAAATTTAAGGGAAGTGATACTAAACTTAAACCAACTTATAATCGGTCACTCAAATAAAGCACAAAAAGTAATACTTAAAAATGCTAAAGATGCAAGTATTTGATGAATTCCGATAGCCCGTGCAACTGGTAGATAGCAAAACCAAAATGCATCGAATAACTCTACGGGGAAAGCAATTGAACTTGCATGAGAACATGGGTACCCCCAATTTCAAAATTGACATTTGTAGGTGGGGTAAATTTAACAAATTCACCTCATCTACGCCTATGAATGGATTAAATAATGTTTTCTTTGCTTGTTTCTATTTAGCTACCTTTAAGGCATCGAAAGCATACGGTATTTCTTCGACTGAAAATTTGAACATTCCCTGCATTTACGTGTTATGTGACTTTTTCAAAATAGGGTTGGTGTCTTCTTTTGTCTGCTGCAATCTTTCTGTCGGTCTTTTTTACATAATTCTTTCACCAAAATCCTCAAGATGGATTTGTCTTTGCATGAACGTAGTGTTCTATTAAATTCTTTTATTGTAGATGTGTCGAAAAGAGGAAAACATGCAGTGACTGATTAGAAATCGGTTTCAGTTTATATCGATAATTTTGTCCAATACAAATTGGACGAATTTTACGATATCTTTTGCCTCCTTTCCATATTGTGTGATCACAGTCCAATAAGCCGTTTAGAAATCAACACCGGCCAAAAAATCGTCCACGATTTATTCAATTTGAATAAAAAAATGATCGCTTAGAACGATTTCATTGTGTTTTTGAACGGGCTTGGAGCGTTTTTTGAATGGTTTCAGTGAGTGATTGCAACGAACGATTGGAGCGCTGAAGAATTGTTTCGGAATGACTTCGATCGAAATGAGTGTCAATTTCACGATGTAATTAAGTGCTTTTTAATTAGTAATTCAGAAGAAACAAGATGCATTCATCACCACCAAATTTCCCCGCAACTGCCATGTTCAGAAACGGTGTTTGATACACTAAGTAGTGGAGCCGCAATAAGCTTACAGTAATTCTCTACCTTGGCATTATTTTGCTCGGCTGGATTGGGAAAGTAAGATTTATTGTCACCACCTCGGTGTCGATTGCGTTGGTTTTGTTCATGCAGTTGCCATAAGCGTATGGCGTGACAATCTTTAATCTAGGATATATCGCTGTTGTTATCGAAGATATCGTCATGATACTTGGCATTTGTGTTCAGAAATCGCAAGAGCTATCCGGCCTTGCGTTCAGGATCACAAAACAGTGCAAACACTTTTCCAATTATACCCCGCTTTGCACGCAAGTACACGTGCAAAGCGGGTTATAATTGGAAAATTGTTTGCACCGTCAAATCGATCGAAGTCTTCAATTGCTGTCTTTTAAAAATGTGACCCGTCAAGCGAATAGGGACCGTCTGAGAATTCTGTAAAATGAATTATAGAAAAAGAGATTTGATCCAGCATAGGTCAACCAGAGGTTGCGTTTCAAAAATTCTTTCACTGGAAGGTAGATTGATCATTCTAGATTCAGAAAATAAGCACGGTGCCAAAAGTTTCGACCCTAGTCAGTCTGCGCAGTCTGACTAGGGTCGACACTTTACGCACTACCCAGATGGTCCCTTTTCGCGTGACGGTTCACAAATATTTTCCCAAAGACAAACCACTCGTTTGTTTAAATGAAATGAACTTTTGATTTTGTAATTTCTTAATTTGCAGATTTTCATCTTCGGTCTAAATTTTTATTTCAACTTTCAATGTTTTGAATTTAAATAAGAAACTCGTTTTAATTTTTTACTTGTTAACTTATGGGCTAACTGAATTTTAGGGGTCAATTTCTGAAAAGGTACCCTATAAACATTCTGGAACTTTCATTGGAATTGGCCCAGTGGAGATATCTATTAAATATTTCATTGAGAAAAAATACCACAGCCATATGAATTGGCCAATCAAAATTTCACAAACAATTTCTTTAACTGGTCAATATATTTTAAAGGTGTTTTACGCCGCTTTCAACAATCGTGCACTTATATCACAGAGGCTGATGCACCTAACAACCGATTCATGCTATTTCTCACACCAGAAACACCATTTCATCCTTTCCTAACCTCCAGCTGCTATCCCACATAGGTTTACGATTATCAACCCATTGGTGGAAATAGTAAGAAAGTCTGAGTGCCGCCGTCAGAAATCGAACCAAGGATATTTTGAATGATAGTCCGATGTGCTATTCCTGCGCTATGACGACGGCTTTAAAGGGTTACCGAGATAAAAATCTGGCAAAGAAAAAAAGAAAAAAACCTGCCTTGACATGCCCAATCAAATTATTATAAATACTTCTGAATCATGAATTTGAAAAATTGTGAACCAAGAAACGTTCAGGCAAATTCATTGAAATGGTCGCAGTGATTAAGCCGGAGATATCTTTCGAAAACTTAATAGTGAAACAAGATTTGATTGTGAAATGAATCCCCCAAAACGTCATTTTTTAAAGCTTTGATATTGACAGATGGCCTTGACATTGTCATATGACCTTGACCTTGGTAGCTGAAGATGCGCATCATCGAGATTTAAAATCACACCATAGATGAGTATTGTATCTTGAATAGCCTGAAAGTAATTGGCAATGTTTAGTTTATCGGTTGGGTTTTTCAATGGGTTTTGCAGACAGACAGACAGAACGACAGGCAGATTGACGGAATCACAGACAGAAGGCCAACGGTAAAACATTATGTCACCGATCTTTCAATGCGGGGAGTCTAAAAAGCAAACACCTGGATTTCCATAAGAATCGTCATTCCACGACTAGTAGTTCAAAGGATTCACGCAAAAGGTCAAAAATTTCGGAACACACCTTGTATATCTAATGACTAATACAGCAAGTGTAACAAAAACCCTCCGAAGCATCGTCGATGCATCGCCTACGTCTTTTAGTGGAATGGTGATATAATCGTCGACAATTCTGTGCATCGGCCGATTCAAAAGTGGGGTTTTTTTGAGATCGGTGACACGTCGGTGAGTTTTAACTTCAAGTTAAAATCTGCCGACTGGTCGGCGACGTCTTTTATGTTTATCGCCGACGATCGGTCGGGCTACGAATGGTTGTCGGCCGGACTGTGGCTTGTTTTATACAAGTCCCAAACGTGTTTTTTCTGACCTTTTTCACTTCCGTTTAGCATCGGCGACTAGTTGGCGATGCATCGCCGACTAGTCGATGACATTCCACCGGCGCATCGTCTGGTGGCTACGTTTTATGGCCCGTTTTTAAAATTCATGATTAATATCTAGCCAAGAAATAAGACATTACCACATCGGCGGTTTAATGTGACAAAAAAATGCTGGTTTCCGCCCGACGCTTTTTTTTCTTAGCGGCCGATGGAAAAGAGGGACCGCCGCCTTTTTTGTAACATAAGAATAAGCGGCTAACTCCTGTATGAAGCCGATTTCGCCTTGATCCTTTGGTGGCCGCTTTAGGCAGTTTTGACTGTACTTGTGAGACCATATCTAGTCATTTACATTTCAAATTTGTTACCCAAATTGAGAAAATGTAACATCTTGGAACTCCGTAGAATTAATATTTGAAAGATTGGTTCTTGTATAGGTCAATCAGAGGTCGCATTTCAAAAATTCTTTCACGGGAAGACAGATTGGTTACTATTGAATCAGAAGATTAGCAAAGCGCGAAATGTTTCGACCTCCAGACAGCCTGCGCGGTAGGCGCAGTCTGACTGGGGCGAAACTTTACGCACTACCCGGATGGCTCGTTTTGCATTACGGGTCGAATTTCAGAACCGTCACACGAAAAGGTAGTATATTCGAAATACGAGAATATAAACACAATACAATACAAACTGCGCAATTTGCACATTTCGGTCTCTGCATAATCTGTAAATCTTAGGTGGTCGTACTACCATCTTATAAATCTTTTTTAACACAGCCTTCGGTTGACCTTTTAAATGTTGTTGTTGTTGTTTTCGTTTAGTATTTACTGAGTTCCAAATTACCCCTTTTCTGCTTGACTGGTCACTTTCTTTCAGAATATGATTCCAGGGACGTTTAGAGTGGAGTTTATCAATATGATAGACGCTACAACTCTCGTGACATATTATCTGATAGCCAATTCAGGCAATGGTTTTGCTACATGTATGCCAACACCCATATCTGGTTTATTAGCGGTCCCGAATTTAAACGCAATTATGACACGATGACGTAAAACGCAATTATAGAATATAAGAAGAAATTATTTAGAACTTTAATCGAAACAAAATATATATTTCATCGATTTTACTGTGTACACGGATAGCTCCACCAATCATTACACTATACGTCATCTTTAGCGTTAACCTTGAAGCTTTTGACGTCATATAGCCCACGTGCTAAATTACGCACTTCGTTTTTTAAGAAATTCTCCCAACGTCAATATCATTACTTTTTCATTAATTCTACACACAGTAAAATGTCTTAAACAATTTTACACACAGGAAAGGGTAATTAGACTTATTTCCGAATTGTGATCTTGTCATAATGAAAATAATTTCATTTTCGCGTTGATGTGCCCATGAATTAAGTTTGATGGGGGTGTTATATGCCAAGTAAAATCCTCGGGCTCTGGCCTCGGATTTAATCTTTTGCATATAACTCCTCCTCCCACCAGATTTATTCATGGACACATCAACGAGAAAATGAAATTATTTCAAAAAATGTTATTGTATATTTGAGAAATTTACAAATATGATAAAGTTAATGATGTGACTCCCACAAATA
This sequence comes from Fragum whitleyi, assembly GCA_948146395.1. Lineage (NCBI taxonomy): Eukaryota > Metazoa > Mollusca > Bivalvia > Cardiida > Cardiidae > Fragum > Fragum whitleyi. The sequence goes on along the minus strand of OX411549.1, from coordinate 64,769,102 downwards.
CCCTGTAGATCAACTGCAGGAGAGGATTACAAACTGATTTAATCCTTTGCTGTTTAATCCCTGCTTTTTACGTGCCTGTGATTTTATGATTGAGAAAACATTGTGAAAAAAAGAAGAAATTGCTTCTGACAAGCAATTTCTTCTTTTCCACACTATTTTGTACCCTACAGAATGATTATTTTTCAAATTAAATCCACTTTATATTTTCGTCTGCAAAACCTTTGAATTGGGAAATGTCCAAAATTTTGTAAAACAGGAAAGTGTTAAACATGCTTTCAAAACACCGGAAAAGGGTTGATAAGACCGGGATGACATGCCTTTATCTACTATACTATCACACTTCATCTCCTCTTACTAACAAACCATGCGCATATCTCGATAACACTCGAAGGACGCATCTAGACGTTATAAACAGAGAGATAGACAACCCTGAGTGTCCAGCAAATTCAGATTTTAGAAGTTTATGAAACGGACTGTCAGTAACAATGGCAAATAGTTCGGTAGACTACAAATACCTCGGAAGGTCTGGTGTAAAAGTTTCGAACATATGCCTTGGAACTATGACATTTGGGCAGCCGAAACCGGTAGGTACATGAAATCCGTCTTAGTTATGGGTTTGTTTCATTTATTGAATGGGTTACCGCTTTCAACAATTTTCATTTATATCGCGACGACTGGAGCACATGAACAGGATTCCTGGTATATCTAACACCAGTACTACCATTAGATTATACTTACCTAGCCAAAAAACATCTTTCCCACATAGGTCTTCGTTTATCAACACATTGTTGGCAAATAGTCGGAAAGGATGGGTTCCGCCATCGGGAATCGAACCTATGACCTTTAGAACGGCAGTGTTACACGCTACCACCGTGCTACGATGTCGGCCGTATTAGCTATGGAACGACATGGTGTGCGACCTATTTCTGTAGAAAATGCACGGTTTTGAATCATTCTCTAACCCCATGTTATTTATTCGAAAAGCCACTAAAAACTGCTTTGTTTTAATCAAAACCTTCCGTCAGACATACAGTTTTAACCTTTTAAGATTAATTATTACCCGTTTCATTTAGTTCATTACAAGCAAGAGTTTGCCAAACAGTTGCCAATTATACCCCGCTTTGCACGAAAGTGCACGTTAAAAGCGGGATATAATTTGCAAACTGTCGTCATTAAATTGAGTCTTTTTCACGGATCTTCAGGGCGGAAGACCTGTTCCACCCTCTCAAGCATCGGAGGAGCTATCCCATCAGATCATGGATAAGTTTGCAATGCTGGGTGGAAACTTTCTGGATACAGCTGACGCATATCAAAGTGGTATTTCTGAACGGATCGTTGGAAACTGGCTCTCAAAGTAGGTTGTCCGTTTATTTCAATCGGATTTTTCTTCAGCGATCACATCTATTAAGCGATAGTCTCTCCTTAGCGACTACTGTCATATGCCTATTTGATAAAAGAGAAATCTCGTGAAAAATGGCCAATTTCTCTGATTTTATTTCGATTGGATCCTTCTATGGCGATCTCATTGCAATTGATTCAGTTAGACGAGTCGTTTGAGTTCTAACAGCATAGGATAAAGTTTGAATAATGCAGTAGTCATTTAAACACTTACCATAACAGGATTTAAACCCACGCGGACACGACAACATCGCTTAGATGTTCAAAGTCCGACGTCCTTAACCGCTGCCTGCCGTGTCCGCGTGGATTCAAATACCGTTAGAGCCAGTTATATCATTTCTCCATTATAAGACAGAAGTCACTTCCATCAATGGGAGATTTGAATATCAAAACCGTTTATAAATACTTAATTTGATGATTGTGTTTTTTAACAAAAAATGTATAAAACGACCATCTTCTTAAGATACTCCTTTTTAGCGATCCCATGAACGGTCGCCTAATACAGGTTTGACTCTGCCTGAAATACATCCTCGTAAAACAACCTTTTTTTTATCATTCATCTTAGCTGGCTGCGTTATGAGCAAATTAGATTAGTCCTCAAACATGTTTAATTGCCATCTTAATTCCTTTATATAGTACATAAGTGTTATTACATTTAATATAATTACAGACAAAATGGTCTGCCCACAAGTTCTTACAACAGCCATTCGCTCAACAGCCATTAAACAGCAACATGTTGAAAACAAACAGCTTGATTATAAACAAAATGATATTTTCGATCGGCGACTAAAAACTTTTAAACTCCAGGTTTATAATTTTGCTGATACTATGTACTGGTCTCCAAACAAAGATTATTTATGCCATTTCTATTTTCTGGTGCGTTTTCATTAGATAATTGGGATTAGGCTGCAAACTAATCCCAGAAAAAAACTGAGTGTGGGACAAAAGCCCACTAGGACAAAAGCCCACTGGGACAAAAACCCGGCGGACAAAAGTCCACTGGTACAAAACCCCACCCCCTATAGGACAAAGCCCACTCAGTTTATAATCTTTAGTGTAGTAGAATGTTTTTAATCATAATGTTTGTTTAATTTAAGCTCCACTGGCTGAAAGCCACTAAGGCTGTTGTCATTGCGTTGTGTCCGTCGTGCGTCCGTCCGTACGTGCGTCCATGCGTCCTGTCGTAAACTTTTCTTTAAAAATCTTCTCCTCAGAAACTACTGGATGAATTACAACCAAACTTCACAGGAATGATCCTTGGGTGACCCTCTTTCAAATTTGTTCAAGAAATTTTGATCCAATGAAAAACAAGGATTTAATGGGCGTGGCTAATTTCCAAATATGGTAAAACGTGAATTTTCTCATATTCTAATGAAAGGATACCAATTAAATTTAATATGAATGATCCTTGGGTGACCCTTTATCATTCTGCAAAAAATCATTGTGATCAGATGGAAAATATGCATTTTATGGGCGGAGGTCATTTCTCTATATGTTATATAGTGGAAACTTTGAAAATCATTTGCTCAGAATGTAACTTATGGATATCAACCAAATTTCACCTGAATGATCCTTGAGTGACCCTTTATCAGTCTACAATGAATCATTATGATCAGATGGAAAATATGCATTTTATGGGCGGAGGTCATTTCTCTATATGTTATATGGTGGAAACTTTGAAAATCATTTTCTCAGAATCTATTGTTTGGATTTCAACCAAATTTCACTGGAATGATCCTTGAGTGACCCTTTATCAGTCTACCAAAATCATTGTGATCGGATGGAAAATATGTATTTTATGGACGGAGGTCATTTCTCTTTATGTTATATAGTGGAAACTTTGACTATCATTTTCTCAGAATCTTATTTTTGGATATCAACCAGTCTACGATTGGATGGAAAATATGTATTTTATGGACGGAGGTCATTTTTCTATATGTTATATAGTTGAAACTTTGAAAATCATTTTCATCATCAGTAGAACCCAAAATATGTAAAATATCTAGTCAAAACTTTTATTGCTTTTACAAGAATTTCAAGCCCGTGGAGCGATTCAAGCTATTCATGGCTTTCTAGTTTAGCTTAGCTGAACACGAAGTGCTCAAGTGAGCTATTGTGATCACCTTTCGTCCGGCGTCCGTCCGTCCGGCGTCGTCCGTCAACAATTTCTTTAAACGACATCTTCTCCTAAACTACAAGGCCAATTAACTCCAAATTTTACAGAAATGTTGCCTAGGTGGTCCCCTTCCAAAATAGCCAAAAGAATTGAAATCTATGAAAAACTCTGGTTGCTATGGCAACGAAAGTTGATATTTTAAGAAAATCTTGAAAAATTCTTCTTCTTCTGAACCAGGAGTCCTACAGACTTAAAATTTGGCATGGATGATCAGTTCAAAGACCTGAATTAAAATAGCTAAAATCATATCTGTTGGGCCACCAAATGCGGAGCAACAGGGAGGAGTGGGTAGTACTTTGGGTAAATTTTGTAATCTATAACCTTCTTCTACTTCGGAACCATGTGCCCTACAGACTTGAAAAATGGCAAGGATGATCAGCATATGGACCATAATTAGAATAGCTAAAATCATAACTGTTGGGCCACCAGGTGCTGAGCCATCAGGGGGAAGGGATAGTACTTTGTTAACATTTTGAAATCCATAACCTTCTTCTTCTTCTGAACCAGAATCCCTACAACCTTTATATTTGACACGGATGATCAGCTCATAGACCCTATTTTACATAGCTATAACCATGAATGTTTGACTACCATGTGAAGAGCACTGGGGGAGAGGGTAGTATTTCGGGTTATTTTGAAATTTTATATCTTCTTCTGAGACCCATCACCTTATTAAATGTGCTCTATAAATTGGCATCTGGGTCTATTGCCAACAGAATTAAAACCACGTTAGACAAGCTAATTACGAAAGATCAAACGTGATTTATGGAAAATAGACATATCGGTGAAAACTCGCGTTTAGTTTATGATGTAATGAAACACTGCGAAGAATATAAAATTCCAGGTCTTCTAATGCTGATTGATTTTGAGAAGGCATTCGATTCATTGTCGTTTAAATTTATAGAAAAAACATTATCTTTCTTCAATTTTGGAGAATTGGTATTGAAATGGATAAAACTACTTTTATATAACACAGAAGTTTGTGTTCAGTTAAATGGGTATATGTCTGATTATTTCAAAATTAAAAGAGGTTGTAGACAAGGTGATCCCATTTCTTCATATATATTTATTCCTTGCGCACAAATACTTAATATGAAAATAAAGAAATGTAAAGATATTACCGGAATCAAGATAAATGAAAAAGAAGTTACTTAATCATTTATTTATAAGTTTGCCATCTCCAAAACAAGAGTGTATTAAACAAATTAATGATATTATGACCGAATTTATATGGGATGGTCGACCAAAAATTAAAACTTCAGTAAGTAAAAAGACGATTGAAGAAGGGGGCCTAAAAATACCCGATGTTAACTGTATTTTGCAAAGCATGAAATTGAAATGGCTTGAAAATTTAATGATGAATAAAGACAATTTGGTTTATGAAATTGCTAGCAAAATAATTGATGTTAACAAGGTCATTAACTTTGGAAAGGTTTATTGTGAAAAAATACTTAAAACCATAACTAATGAATTTTGGGCAGACGTGATAAAATCATACATACAATATATCAATAAATTTAACTTTGATAACTGGGAACAAACCTTGCATGCACCTTTATTTTATAACGAGAACATTGTCATCAATTCAAATCAAGTATATTACAAAAAATTGTATGAAAACGGCATAATCTATGTTAAAGATTTGCTGCAGGAAAATGGCGTTTTCCACTCTTCAAAATATATAAAAACCATAACAAATGATAAAATAAATTTTCTTGACTATTTTAGTCTTCGTCAAGCGGTATCTTCCTTCATTAAAAAATATAGCTTTCAAGATAATAATTCAATATTATCACAAAATCACAACCCATGTAATAACTGCTATCTCTTCCCTATCCTTACAAAAGTAAAACCAAATAGATTTATATATTCAGTACTTAGTAGAAATAACGAAGTACCAACAAGCCAACAAAAATGGATAAACATATACGGTAACATTGATTTTAACTGGAAAAACATATATACTTTTGTATATAAAATTACAAATGATACCTATCTACAATGGCTACAGACAAGGACAATACACAGAATACTTCCTACAAACACCTTACTTTATAAAATGAATAAAGCTGAAACCAAAATATGTTCATTTTGCCAGATACATGAGGAAACGTTAACTCATATGTTTTTTGACTGCCAAAAAATAACCCCATTAATACAAATGACAAGTTCAAATATAATCCATTTTTATCAAAATTTCAATTTAGATAGCAATGACATCATTTTGGGTACAACAAAAAATGATATAAGCATGGTATGCTTACATATGAAAAGATACATCTACATGTGTAAACTCAAGCAAATAACACCATCCATACAAGGACTCAAAAAGAACTTTAAGTTAGCATCTGAAATTTTTGAACATTCAAAATACGCAGCGTCTTACGAAAAATACTGGACAATTGTAAGAAGAATGATACAAGGCCAATAAATCAAGAAATTAGAACAATCCATTTAATTAATATAATTAAAGGAAGAAACAACATCCATTTTCCTTTAATATGAACACCCTTTTAGGTTTCACCCACAGTTTTTTATTTAAAAAAATGTTTATTTTGTTGATCATTTTTTTTTCAAAAATTTACACTTTGTTTACCAAAGATTGTTTATTTTATGTAATACATTCATGCATTTATTTTTGTTTAAATGATTGGCGCGATCTTGGTCAATAAGTCGAGTTTAATTTTTTGTAATAAAAAAGCAGTAAAAAGCAGACTGTATAAGCTTGGATCCACCTGTACATTGTGCAGTCTGATCTTTGTCTATGTTTGTCTGCCATAAACCTTGTGTTTAGATATAGTATTTTGCTCGAGAAAGAAATATGATCTAACGATGAAACGTTAATTTCACAAATTGAACAAAGATAAAGAAAATCTTGTTCGCAAATTAATTATGAAATGAAAGTCCATTAAATATCCTAACATCATACAGGTTTCCATAACAAAGAATCAATTTCATTTGTATGCTATTCACGTGCTCAATTGAAGGTTTACTTAAACTAAAGTCAAAAGCTGCATTACTCATGATAATCTATCCTATGATACAGGCAGAAAATATTAGTATTTTGTTATTGCCGCGTTTGCAATACGTTTAAAGATTAGATAAAATATTCTTATTCCAAATTTAAGTTTAGATGAATTTCAGTTGAGTACAAGTAGACTTTACATTATACAGTTAACAGCATTGTGAAATTGACAAGGTAAATGCTTTTGGAATGATTTAGGAATGAAATTAAATGAGTGTATGGAGCTTTTTTTGAGTGAAATCAATGGAAGGTAATCCTGTGTCGCAAATTTTGTTCAGGATGAACAAGATTGGCGATAATGATTACCTCCCTTTAACAAAATATGCATACAAGTTCTATGAATAGCTTCCTACTTCTTCATATGAGTAACCTATGAGAAGCTAACATTTTGAACTATATCAGTGACGTCGCGATTTTTCTTTATCAAAATTTAATTTAGAATGACGTTGTTGATTCTATAGTTTTCAATGGGGGTTGAGCGTTTTTGTATGGTTTGAGTGAGCGATTAAGAATGAGTTTGATTGAGGTGAATGTCGATCTCCAGATGTGAAAAACTGTATAAGTCTCAATCTTTATTATGTAATTTGAATCGACAAATGCAAAAAAATTACTATATGTTGTATGTTACGATTCTGATAAATAAAGTGTAAAAAAAAAAATCTTCTTCTGATGATGAAGTAGGAACCTTGCAGGCTCTAAATTTGGCATGAGTCATCAGCTCATATATGTTAATCAAAAAATATATATTCGTGATTGTTTTGTGACCAGGGACAGAGACCCAAGGGGAGGGGGTAGTGCTTTGTGGTAAATTTAGCAATTGTTAAAAATTCTACCGAACCAGAATTCCTAGTTCTGGATTTTACTTCCAACCAAATACAGCTTGTTGTTCTGTATAAGGCACCAAATATGCCCTCTTCAAGTTTTTTAAAAGTGTTAAAAGAAGAACTTGTTTCTCATGTAGACATAACAAAAGCTTTATTTATCATGGGAGATTTCAATCTTGATATCAAAGATAAGCATAAAAATGTTGTACAAAAGTTATCCAAGATATTCTCTTGTAAAATGATCACGCAAAAACCAACGACTGATAACAATTCCATTTTGGATCTTGTATTTTCAAACAGAAATAGTAAAACTGAGACTGGGGAATCTTACAGGTCTGACCATAAGATTATTTTCCTTTACACATAAATTTGTTACAGTTCAATAACTTTATCATCTGAATTAAAAGTAATGCAAGTTACCCTTAGGTGCTTTGACTCAGGTGAGCGGACCAGGGCCAAAGACCCTCTGGTTTTAAACTGTTTATGTACAATCATCAATTTTCATTGGCAATGAAGCTTCTTATTTTCTGTGTATATTATGTGATTGAAACCTCATTGTATCATGTTTCCATTTTGTCTACAATTTGAATTTGACAAGTTACAGATATACAAGGTATGATGTCTTATTATGTTGAAGAAGAGTAGATGTCATATAGGTGTCACATCCTTTTATATCCCCCAATACTCTTATACAGATAGTTAAATATCTAATTAAAAAGTTTTCATTAAGGATAACTTAATGATACATAAATGCCAAATTCTCAATAAATCATAGAAAAAGCTAAAAAAAAATCTCAATATTTGCAAGGATAATATTTCATATGGCAAACAAACAAAGCCCCACTACCAAAATTTATAGGCCTTTAGTGGATGAAACTCAACACTATCTATACAATGTTGAGACAAGTACTATTCTAAAGAAGTTAAATGATTTATTTATTAGATGATTGAAAAAAAAGTTATTATTTAATCAATACATAATAAAAGTCTTACAATAATTCACTTTTATTATACTTTGATGGGCTTCTCATTCATGTTCATTTTGGAATTTGCTGAATTAAAATGATTAAGGTACACAAGAGTGGACAAAATATAAATGGAATGCTGTTAAAATACAACATAAATAAATTCAAAAACAAAAGATAATGTAATTTGGATAAGACTTATTCGTATGAATAATTTATATATCGATTGGGCTTTTGTCCTTTGTTTGGTGGGCTTTTGACCTAGTGGACTTTTGTCCGTACCCCAAAAAAACTACACATCGGCATTGTTCTCCCCAGGCCATTATGGCGTATCGGCCCCGATACGCCTTCAAGAAATTTAACAGGTTTCCGATACACCTTAAGAACGCCGATACGCTTTAATTTGGTCACCGTTACAGCTTAATTTCTTTCTGAAGAAAGGGTCAAAACGAGCAGTAAAACTGATTACCGATGCGCTGTCATAACGTAATCGAATTCTGGGAAGTTGTATACTGTTAATTACACAGTGTCCCTAATTGATAAGACCCTTACTTATCAGTGATTATCGATTTTTCCTTCACGCTTGGTTGATTTTCACTGGTCATGCTTATTTTCTTGTCATTTAAAATTGACTTGCCTTTTTAGACATGAAAGAAATCGGTTTGTGATCGCGACCAAAGTTCGATTCAACATGGATCCGACAACCGTGAACCGAGTGGGTCTCAGCAGACGACATATTGTAGAGAGTTGTGAGGGAAGTTTGGATAGGCTTAACATGCCATACATAGATTTATATCAGGTAAAAGCAACAGCAATTATTATGTCTGGTTTTGGGTCGCTTTTCATAGTTTTTCAGCCATATCGCGGCGGCTGGGACACCTTCCTTCAGATTCCTTCAGATTCCTCGTATTTGTCAACCAGTTCTACCTTTACATACTTTCCTACCTCAAACTGCTATCATACGACGATTATCTACCCATTGTTGGGAGACAAAATGTCCGGCGAAAAGAATTTATGTCGCCAGTGCGGTCTAAGACATAACAATCTCTAATTGAAGATAGAAAGACTATTGAGCTACAAACTGCAGTGGATATTTTTGTATGCAGGGCGCCGAACTTTTTACATATCTATCGTGAAGAAGCCATCGACAAGATGACAGAAAAAATGCCCCGCATTTAACCCTTGCTGTTTAATACCTGCTTTTTACGTGCCTGTGATTTTATGATTAGAAAACATTGTGAAAAAAAAAGAAATTGCTTCTGACAAGCCATTTCTTCTTTTTCCACACTATTTTCTACCCTACTGAATGGTTATTTTTCAAATTAAATGCACCATAAATTTTCGTCTGCAAAACCTTTGAATTTGGACAGGTCCAAAATTTTGTAAAACGGGAAAGGGTCAAGATGAAAACGTTCGCGAACCGTTTCAAAATTGTCTCTAATTATATTCATGTGGAAAGCGGGGGATAGCTTCTAAACTTGCGTAAAATATTTTGCAATCTAAACGGAAGGCTTTCGTTTAATATCGATCTCCATTATATAGTGCACTTTTGAAAGACGAATCTTTGCGAAACGTTTTGCAAATTCAATCTCAATTTTCATCAACGTTAAACAGGTGCAATTAACAAACATTCGCAAGCGTTTTTGCATCCTGAACGTAGGGCTGGTTCTGATCTATGCTTGTTGACTGTCCATTTATTTGTATCAACTGTTGTGTTTTTTTTTCTTTTTGTTTTTAAAGTTTCACAATTTAATGCCATTTTAAATCTTTTGTGTGGTAAGTCAAGAAGAGTTTTTGCATTAACTTCTATAATCGTACTTTCAGATTTCCTGCTTGAACTGTATATAAGTTCACACGGGATGAACGCTCTGTTTATAGCAAAATAATTTAGTCATGCGAACGTTTGAATAGAGCATGACCTACGTATCGGGAATGAAATATCCCCGTTGAATATTTTTGTATTACCCGAGTATTATTGCACTATTGGAATAACAATGTACGTGATGTAAGAGCGTACAGCAACGTTATTTTTTGTTGTTAAAATGACATCATAATTGATTGAGTGGCGTCATTTCGCAAACGGCATTATATGTTTCGCGAAATAATTTGAACCGATAAATATCGTAATTTTCTCGTTTTATCAAAAAAAAAAAAAAAAAAAAAAAAACAACTTCGGGTCAGATTTTTTAAAAAAATATCAAATTTGTGCGCATTCAATACTTTTCATTTATTAAACATGTCATCTAAAACCGGCGCAGCCTCGTTTTTAACTGTTTATATTCGACTCGATTAATAAATTCGGTATTCAATGACCACATATCCAATAACTTATAATTAGCTTTGTGCAAATCATGGTACCATTCCTTAAATGTTTTCATCTTATATGCACGGTAGATCCTTCCGTCTACGGTAATCCTAATCTCAATCGACCCGAACATTCAGGAAACCCACCCTATATGACAATAAAACGACAAAAAACTAAAACTCGTAACCTAAAAAGATTATTATTGATAAAAATAAGCAATTTATGTTTTTTTCCAGAATAATTTTGATACTTTGCACCTATGTATGTTGCCATTTTCCCACAAAACAGACTTTGTTATGCATTGCAGGCAAGAAAAAATTGGGGAAACAGTTTAGGAAAAAGAAGAGACTGTGATCCGTCTCGCGTAAAGGAACAATCTAAGAACCTCGTAAAAAATATTTGAAAAAGAGATTGGTCTTTAAACAGGCCAACCAGTGGTCGCATTTCAAAAATGCTTTCACTGGAAGGTACATTGATTATTCTAGATTCAGAAAATTAGTAAAGTCGAATTGTTTCGACCCTAGTCAGTCTGTGCAATCTGCGCAGTCTGAAATGGGTCGACACTTTACGCACTTCCCAGATGGTCCCTTTTCGCGTGACGATCACAATTGCTTGTTTTAAGCAACATCTGTCTTTTTCTAAATATTATCTGAAATTAATTGCAGTGTCTTTTCAATTCCAACACACATTGAATTTTTAGTTCAAATTCTTTGAGTTTGGATGTGTTGAAAAATACCTTCTTTTTTTTTTAACTTTTTTAGGACACTTGAAATTACTCAGTTTTTGGCAGATTTTCCGGGATAATAGATCATAATTATTTTTTTTTCTGAAAAACTACGTTTTTACGTGGAACGTTTTGTTTTTAAAAAAGATTGAGCCTGTGTGTGACATTTCCAACAATTTCAAATGTTAGCAAAGCAAAGACCCTGGTTAGTCTGAAAAAACTACGTTTTTACGAGATACATCCTTTTTTATTTGAGCCTGTGTGTGACATTTCCAACAATTTCAAATGTTAGCAAAGACTCTGGTCAGTCTGTGCATCCACACAGTCTAACCAGAGTTTTCACTTAACATTTTATGCATAAAAGAAGTCTCAAAGAACCGGTAGACAGTTTGTTAATCTTCAAATAACACATTGAAACTCTCTCGGCTGCTAAATGTTTGCGCATCACGCAGGTATGAAATTGTTTCGCACAGGCTCATTTGTGAAACTATTCTTTCAGTCTCACTTATGGGATAACGCCACGCCCCTTGATGAAACTCTCCGAACGTTCGACGATCTAATTCGTGCAGGAAAGATTCGTTACTTTGGCTGTAGTAACGTTTGTGGGTGGCAGTTACAGAAAATTGCCTGTCTTCTAGAAAGTATGGGCTTAAACAGATGTGTTAGTCTACAGGTATTGAAGCTCCTATTGTCTTCTATGATGAACAGTTATCAGATTATCATTGACATACACATGTATATGTCTTGGAAATGCTTTTTGAGATCGTTTGACCACCTTATTTATTACATGCTAGTCTACCAGCTATTATCCACATGAGGACTAAGGGTTAGACGATAGTCATAGTTGTATTTTTTTTTCTCAATTTGCTAATATTATAACATTGTATCAAATTGGAAATTTCAAGTCTTCGATCCTCGAGAGAAATACGAACTATTCCCCTTTATATGTTTTAAATAGCTTACTAATGAATAATGTACTGATCAACTCTTATTTTACACTAGATGTAGTGGACCCATAATAGTTTAACTTTAACAGTGTCAACCAAGTTTTCCTAATGATTTTCATTAGGGAAATCTCGGTCAACATGTGAAAGATCGAAATGTTGCGGACCTATGACGGGTCCACTTCTTTTAAAATCTTTGTATTAAAAAAAAAAAAAACGCGTAGAAAGTAAATGCATGATATTTCTCGCATTGTAATCTAGCAACAATATAATCTACTGTGTCGACAATCCGAGTTTGAAGAATTTATGGTGTGCCGTAATGAAGGGATCGGAGTGTTGCCGTGGAGTCCTCTAAAAGGGTAAATTGGCTATCTGTTTTGTATAATGTTTAATTGTAATGGGTATATGGGCCGGTGGCCGTAATAAATTCCAAATAAACTATGACTATAGCTAGGTGTTATGTCATCTAAAGAATAGACGAGTGATTCCGCCACCGATTTATAAGTTCGCGACTATATTTGAGCCTGTGCGTGTCATTTCCAATAATTTGACATGCTCGAGTTTCAAGCATTGAGTAGCCTAGACAGTGACATAGTGCGATTCGAACATTTCCTTTCTGTCTAGAGTAGATTTATGATCTTGTTTACCTATCAGATTCATTCTGGAAAGACTGTGTAGATGCACAGGCTGGCCAGAGTCTTTACTTGGCGCACATTTGAAATTACTGAAAATGTCTTGCAGAGGCTCATTTTTCTAAGCTGCAGTATCTTTTGTTTGTTTATTCATAGTCGCTACCAGACCAGACATTACCGGAAGAGAGTTCGGGTTATTTTTAAAACCTTAAAAACATTTTTTACCTTAAAAACTAATTTGCGAAACGCTCTGATGATAGAAATGCTGCATAGACGTACGTTAGAGTACGAAAGACCGGTGGTGACTTTAGTCCAGTCAATCTAGCCCCAAAATAGGCCAAACCTCAAAAAAATTGCAACAGAAATGTTTTCAAGTGATTAATTATCAACAACATATGTACAATAACATATCAAAAGTCTAGAAGAATCCAAGTGGGGGAAAGTCTTAAAAAATCGGTCAAAATGAGGTACCCTAAATCATTGAAATAAAGGTGATGTGAGGCTAAATTGAGATACAAAACTAAATTCTCGGCTTCCAAACACTTTCTTTAAATAATATATACACTTTTCTTTATGTTAAGAGTTGTACTGTCATATTTCTCCCATATTATTCGGAAAAAACAGTAAAAGCAATTTGTTTTCTGAAAATTTGCACACAAAAGTGGGTGGGGTAAGATACTTTGGTCCAAAGCTGTTGGGTGGATATAGATTAATAATTAAACCAATTCGATCTTTATCAAGTTTTATTTTTCATATAGAATTGAATAATATGTTTGAGTCATGTTTATTTTTACTAATACTACTGTTTTTAAAGCTAAATTATGTTTTTGAAAATTATGTCACACAATTAAGGTATAGCAATATATACGAATCTGACCTCTGTCACATGCATTTATGCGTGTTAACATACTTTTGGGATTCATTACTTGTATATTTAGGCATAATTTTTCAAATAACTTGGTATATTTATTTTTCTTTATAACATTGGTTGGATTTGGAAAATTATCTTAGATATGTGGCTTTAAGATCATAGACACTTGAAGGTCATACGTCAAAGATAGCCTCAGCGTGGGGTAAATATACATGGCCATTTCGTTACCAGGTATTTATCTTTGGTCATCAAAAAAAAAAATCTTGACATAATATTTCTTTAGCTTGAGGCAATGTCAAATATGCAATTCCATAGGTTTTAGTTTAGTATTCAATATCAAATTACATGAAAGAGGTCAAGGGTCAGAGTTTTGAGTAAAATATCTATATGCAAGCTTCGTGACTCTTTTTGTAATTCAATGGAATTCGAGATAACTTGGAAGTTATGTTCTCCTGTGGATGGCAGTAAAAGTAAATCTAAGCGTGTCAGCTCAAGTTTAATGTCAAATTAGAGGTCAAAGATTAAATACGGAATAGGATATGTGTGCCTGCTCCATAACTGGATGTTTATTTATATGTATTTCCACAAATTAACACCGCCTTGAGATGATATATAATGTTCTTTTTGATAAAGGTCAAACTTATAGGTCAAGGATGAAACTTGAAAAAAATATACATGGGCTTGTTTCAAAACCATGATATTTATAAGAGAATAGACCTGATGAATTGATAATGATATTACATTTCAATCATTTTACAAACAATAGTTATTTGCATTCATATGCAAAATATGCTCTTTCTACCATTGTATATCTTTATGTTACAACACTCGAGGTTATAATTTTGATATACTGGCATAAATCAAAATTGTTACTTCAGAATGAAACAAAACTTTTATTAGTGTTCATTATAATTCATTTGAAACGTTAATCATAGATTTCTTAATATGGAGTCCGAGGCCTCAATATGACAATTAAAATGTGTTATAAGCTGGTTTAAGGGTTTGATTTGCCATTCAAACATAAATATTGAAAATCAAAAATAAGAAGGCCAGGATGATTGAGTAACCCTTTCCAGTGTTTTGATGTGGAACGTTTCCCCTCACAATAGGGTCCATCCTTATGGCCAGACAAACAATCTTACAAATTTTTATGAATGTTGAACCAAAATTGTG
Source organism: Fragum whitleyi (assembly GCA_948146395.1). NCBI lineage: Eukaryota > Metazoa > Mollusca > Bivalvia > Cardiida > Cardiidae > Fragum > Fragum whitleyi. The sequence continues at coordinate 64,754,065 of OX411549.1, read as the reverse complement.
GCCACAGAGGGATAACGGGAAAATTTGGCGCTGTTGATAAAAAACCCCTAAAGACCTGAAGAGTTTCTGAACAAGTTCACGAAGAATGGGATGTAATCATAGTACAATCAATAGCGCATCATTCTTCCAATCTTCAATCATGGGGTGTCATGAGATCTTGCCTCAGTTGTTGCACATATCTTTTCTGTAATTTGTCTCAAGACTGCTGGTGGATAGTCGCAAACCTTAGTAGGAGATTGACGCTCGGAAAAGGTGTTATAATAGTACTGGCGCTAAAAAAACTAGGAATCTATAATGTTAATTCTATAAAGACTGGGCCAAAAAATGTGGCTACCAAAGTATTCTTGCTTAAAACAGGTTGCTTGTTTAATACAGATAAATTGTGTCCTAGTAGATAATATTTTTTGATGCGAAATTACAGCAAAAATTATTACAATTAGGTAATGTTCATTAGATATTGTCTTTTTGGAAATATATCTAGGCTTTCATGAGAAATGAATCATAAAAATAATCAAATTTTCAGACTGTTTCGGAGGTATTGCTATAGCCTTGGTGTCGTAGTCGTTGTGGTGCAAAAAAATGACAATTTGATATATCTCTAGTTCTAAAGGCACTCACTTGAAACTTGGCACATAATATTATGCTCACTATAAAAAGCGCAACCTATACTATTAAGGGGATAACTCTATATGCATTTTGGACAAACTATGCTCTTTTTCCACCATCCAGCACTCGACAGCCAAGCGTAGGCATCCCTTGTTTAATTTGTATTGTATATTTCTAAATCATAATTTGTCAAAGCAAGCCAAGAGTGATTTTTTTGTTCACAACTTGATATTTCCAATCATACCCCAGAAGTGCCATTTTAAAATCTATATCTTAAGTTTAGTCATTGATCCCATTAACTCTAAGAAAATTCTCATTCCTGATTGTAACCCAAAACGTTACTAAACTCTAGCACAATATGTTGTTTTTGCTGGATCCATGGCATAACGTAAATATTTTTAATTATATATATACTGTCTATCTTTCCTTCAATTGAAGCAGTGTGTTTTCAAATAAGAAACAAAATAAACTGTGGGTAAAAGTTATAACAACCCAAACACTTCAAAGATAATGTTACAAATAATGCTTTGAGATATCAGAACTAAAATATGAAATTTGAGTCGTGAAAACTGCGGGCGAAAATGTGCCATTTACATATATAAAGAATATAAAATATCTAGAATCATTTCTTTGTTTATGTGAGTTTAAATTTATCAAACACCAGGATCAGTGAAGTATTTTGTTTCATTGTATTAATATAGAGTACCAAAATATAGTCCCTTAAAACTTCTTGTGAATTATGATTTGGGTCGATTATGTAGTGCCTAGGTTTTGACCTTGCGCCAGTCCCCCCCTCTCATTTTTATAAATTTCTCCCTTTTATTACTCCCTAGGAAAATATACCTTGAAGTCACTGCTTGCTTTCTTGGTTCCACAACCTTTTTTGTAGATGGTTAGCCTAATCCATCAATAAGTAGAATAACTACAAACATCAGACCACAAGACAATTTTTCCTTTATGGAAACACCTGTCCGACCATTGTCCTTGTTATTTTTTCAAAATTAAATCAAAATCAGTAAATTACCCTGATTAGTCCATCAATTTGTTAATAACTCATAGATATTTAGCCTTAGTCGATTAAAAGTTTGCCGAGCCCTATAACTTTCAAAACAGAAGAAACCCATTGTTTTTTTAATTAATTTGAAAAAGTTCGAGACAAAATCACAGTACCATCATATGATTAAAAAGTGGCATAATTCCTAATTTCGTGGTAGAATCATGGACTTTCAATGCGAAAGGGCAAAATCCTATATATCTACTTCATGTTATTTGTTAATGATACTATTCTTGAAATATTTTCTCATGAAATTTGAAATTAAAAATGTGATTTCTTCATTTTGAAAAAAAGTGGTTAATTATGGTCCTATTTGACCACCTTACTTCAATTTTCTCTTTTTGTTGATTTACCCATTTTTATCACGAAAAGCACTGAAAAATTATCAAGTTAAATTATTTAAGTTAATATCTGATCTATTTCAAACATTTACTTCAATACATATAACACCAGTGCGTATTTAAACACGAACTTCATGTTTAGTTCAGTTTAAAGCTATTTCTTAAGAATAATCCACGAATACTAATGACAAATTGTCATAAAATTTCATTTTTTTTGTTGATTTTCAATAAAATTAAACAAACTAATCACAGATAGACTTTTCATCTTTTTTTTAAATGTTATTGTTACAAAATCATTATATTCTTCAAAAAGTATGGTGACTTAACATTACCATGAAATTGTATGGCAAAATACAGAAATTTGAGTGGTCAAAAATCACATTTCCCCCATCTAGATTTTTCTAGACTTTTTATATGTTGAAAAGTAAGTTCAGAGTAACATCATAACGCAAAAATAGTTTCTGTTGCATTTTTTTTGAGGTTGAAGTCTAGATTGACACACTTCACGCTTTGAACTTCAAACATATGATATGAAATGTGAAGTTTGAAGTGTTAAGTGGGAAGTTTGAAGAGTGAACTGTGAAGTTTAAAGTGTGAAGTTTGAAGTGTGAAGTTTGATGTGTGAAGTTTGAAGTTGAACTTTTTCAAAGTTTGAATTTATCAAGTTGCCATATAAACTTCCCAGTTTACAGTTCACATTTCAAACTTCACACTTCAAAGTTTACACTTTACACTTCAAAATTCACTCTTCACACTTTGAACCTCATAGGTCACACTACACAGTTCACACTTCATACTTCACACTTCAAAGATATTATGTTTGAATTGTGAATTTTAAATTTAAGAAATGCCACCACCAGTTCACGCTTCCGAGTTCACATTTCAAAGACAAAATGTTTGAAGTGTAAAGCGTGAAGTGTGAATAAAAGAAGTCACCACCGGTCTTTCGTATTAGAGGACGCCGTGATAACGTCATTTAGATTGTTTAGATCTTACACATTTTTAAATACACCCCCCCCTCCTCAAACACACAAAAAAAAGAAAGAAATTTGATCGGTATATATCGCACCACGCGGGGAAATCCGTTGTCCTCTATTTCTGTATAAAATGCGATAGACATTTCGGGAAGACCGTTTATCTTCAGGGGCCCGTTTTACTAAATAACTTACGATCATTAAGTAAATTTCGAATTCTGCAATGCAACATCTCATTGGAATCGTCTTCAAGGACGATTTCAATGAGATATTGCTAGGCAAAATCAAACAAAGCATGAAAGCACCAGGTACGATTTATGATTTTGACTTACGATCATTTTTTTCGTAAGAACTTTAGTAAAACGGGCCCCAGGTCCAGTGTTTTAGGAACTCAAAAATCGCTCGTTTCTCTTCCATAACCTGTCTACGCTGTTTAATAAGTTAAGAATTAAGATTTTCTCAATAGAATTTATGCTTTTAAGCATCCAGTTCTGATTACGAGCCGTCAATAGCAGCAAGTCGAAGAAGACAATCAAACAACTCCATGAACCACGCTAGATCACATCGCTATCTTTTGAAAATTGAGACATGCTTTTCGTCTAGATTTTCTGTTCATAAACACCTATATGAATATCAAAATTGTCGTCTATTCGTTTCCCATTTGACAACCTTTATGCCAACAAACTTCAATAGCGAGATAAAAATAGACCTACATGCTTAGTAGGCCAATCTAAAATTAAAAACCGTGTTTTGATAAAACGCGCAGAAAGTAGACATGTAACTTTCTTATTTAGCCGGGTTTTTTAAATGCTTCTTAGGTTTAACGGATTGCGCATTGCTTAAACATAACGGGCGTTATTTGTCATGTAATAAAGCAATTGTACTTTATACTCCAATACACGCAGTGAAAAATGCACTCAGCCACATAGAGCCAACTTATTTCTCGCCCTATCGGGGCCCGTTGTTGTTGTTTTTTTTCAGCTTGAACCCCGCCCTGCATTCAGACTGAAAAAATGTTGCAAACCGTTTTCAAATTATACCCCGCTTTACACGCAAGTATACCGCTAGAGCGGGATATGACTTGAACCAGTTTGTCATCCTGAACGCAGGGCTGAATTCAAAGCTGAAAAAACAACAACAACGGGCCCCGATAGGGCGAGAAATAAGTTGGCCCATAGTAATACAACAATACATCAATGTCTTTGATGGAGTGTTCGTTATAAAAGTATTGGGGGGGCTATGTATGAAAAATCATTGTTTTATATCTACCCTTTCACAGAGGACTGCTAACTGGTAAATATAAAAGGGAAGAAAAGCCGGATGCACAAAGTGGACGGATAGGGTTTATCCACCAAGACGAGAAAATGGCGTTGCAGAGTTCCCCGGCTTGGAGTAAATATGTAGATGATGCTGGGTTCTGGCAACTTATGGATACCATGTCAACCGTGGCCAAAACTCATGGTAATTTGAGAAATATTTTTTGTTGGTGGTTGACTAAAGTATCGCCACGATAGCTTATAGTCGACATTTCGATCGCAACACTTACATCTAGGTGTGCTTGTCACATCAAAAAGGTATCAACTCTAAGAAAATCGACCGAGTCAAAAGTATTTCATTATGGTTCATCGTGTGAAAAAAACAAACATATCAATAAGAAATTTAGAAAATTAACGACTCTCCGATGCGGTCTTTATGAATGAAATGTTTCAAGTTTTTTATTTTGAATCCGAATTTTCAGCATCAAAACGTAAAATTCCGACTGAATAATACGAAATGTCCAACATAAGAGAATGCCAAGAAAGATATTCATCCTATAGGGGGCATTAATGGTCACACTTTTCGCATGTTGAAGACTAACAATAGTTGTATTTACATGATAAAGAGTAAAATAACAGAATGCCTTCTTGCAAACAGAACGTTTCATGCTACCTAAAAAACTTAATTAATTCTATTCCTTTGAAGAACTTATATGAGCTAATTCGTGTGTGGAGTTGACATCATTCTGAACTCTTTTAAGTGTTTTGCATTTGTAACCCGTCACGCGAAAAGGGACCATCTGGGAACTCTGTAAAATAGATATTTGAAAAAGGGATTAGTTCTAGTACAGGTCAACCGGAGGTCGCATTTGAAAAAAACTCTTTAACTGAAAGGTGGATTGATCATTCTAGATTTGGAAAAATATATAAGCACGGTGCAAAAAGTTTCGACCCTAGTCAGTCTATGCAGTCCGCGCAGTATGACTATGGTCGACACGTTGCGCACTACCCAGGTGATCCCATTTTGCGTGACGGGTCACATTTACATTTCAGGTAAAACTGTGCCCCAAGTAGCCCTCCGATGGCTAATACAGAAAGATGTGGTATCTTCGGTCATTATCGGAGCGACATCTGTTAAACAAGTGGAAGACAATATGGGAGCTAGTTCCGGTTGGGAGATCTCGAAAGAGGAGGTAAAATATTCTTTGTTTTATTTAAGTACATGTATCTCTAATAGTGCGAATACAGTGCTTAACATTTCTACAGCACTGATATAACACATTCAATGATAGAATGATTCATTCTTACAGTCGGTTATTGAATATTTAAACACTTTTTGAGTTCAAAGGCCCAAGATATACTCCCAGAGAGTTTTTGTCCGAACAGCTTTCGCGTGAAGATATCCGTATTTCTTTAAAATTTGGTCCCAAATAAATAGAAAACAAATATGCACAAAATTGAACTTTATTTTTCTTAAATTATTATTATTATTAATATATACAAGTATACACATCTTACAAATTTGTATTCAGTGTAAGGTTTCAAGTTGGACAGGCATATCTCAATTTTCCTTCAACATAGTTAATTAAGTAAGTTAAATAGGATAAATAAGCACTAATGATGATGCGTTCACTTTAAAAAAAGCTGTCTTAAATAAGATAAGGTAAACAATGATTGACCGACGTTTTGAATAAATATCGTAAAGATAAATTTGTATTGTTTTCAATCGTAATGTTAATTTTGTACTTGTAAAAAGACACCAAATGCGGATTGATGCAACACGATTGACTTCATGCTTGTTATAAATACGTGTTATAATGGATTGTTACTCACGTTTGTGGGTTCGATAACCACATTCTGCTCTATTAAAATCCACTCATTCACAGAACAAACACAATTTATTATTTATCCATTAAATTCATACATATAAAATACTATTCATAGAAATATAAAATCTTAAAAAACAGCAAAGAAATGCAGTAGAAACACATCATTGAGAATGGCAAAGTTCGTAAATTCACGAACTTTGCCATTCTCAATGATGTTTTACTGAATATAGAATTTTCCTAGTCCTGTTAATGAGTAGGTATTTCTGACAATATAGAGTGAGTAACAAACCAAATTAAGTGAGGCAAAAGTTGAGCATTTTGTGAAAATTTGCTTCAAACTTCACCACTTGAAGTGAAATGCTTTATCAGAATGGTACAAAGCGAACACATTTTCCAGAAATGTATATATATACGAGTGTGTATTTAATAATTTCATAATTTTAATCCTGACGGTATATATATATAAATATTATATCATATTCCCCAAAGATATTGTCAGATTTCGACAACATTAATTTTCCCTAAATGTACACTTTGTTTGATTGTTTGAATAAAATGTTCATAATGAACTCCGCTTGTTATAATTACCAGGGCAGGAATTCTTTAGAAATCTTCTGTCTTTCGAACATCTACTTGACCTCGTTGTTCTATTGAATGAATGCTCTCAAGGCCAAAATTTAAATTAATCCACTCAGGTGCCCGAAGAAAAGGCTTTTAAGGTTTATTTTCAAAATATTGCCTAGAAATTTAGTTGTGTACATTGTGTTAATTGTTTACAGGAAATATCATTCTCATTTGTATTTTGGAAATATTAAAAAAGGAAGAAACAATAGTGGATTATGAGAACGGCTTTTTTAATATTTTCCATATTTTCGTTTCGAAAATGTTATTAAAGTTTTATTACTCATTTCTATTCTAGATGGTCAGTCTAGATCAAGTTGCACCACGAGCTAATCCATACCCATACGAGATGATGTGGAGATGTAATGCTGACAGAGACAACTCTTTTAACCTATCGATATTTCCTTAGACAATGCTTTTAGTAATATTTCGTAAAGAGAGTTCTAAATAAGAGGGAATAATGTTCGTCTAAAACAATTCTTTCTCTTTTTCGAAACCGATTGTTGCAATATAGCGAAAATGATTTCAATAAGTATTATGTAGATAGGTTTTAAATATAATATAAGTACAATTTCCACTGTATGATTTTTATTTCAAAATATTGATATCAAACTTTATGTGACGATTTATATTATATACGTGTATGCTCGTATGTGTGACCCGTTATGTGATAACTATGACAGAAAGACAGAATATTTTTATCTTTTAGAATTGTACAAAGTACATCATCAAATAAAAAAAGATATATATAAGAGTGTTGATCCAGAAAATGGGATTATATTTTAGAGAAATTGACTATCAAAGTTAAAAGTTGTTCATTCATTTAATGCAATATCTATCTAATGAATTTAAAACAATGAACGCGAAAAATCCACGGCCGCTTTAAAGTGACTAGGGATATCTATCGGATGTGATCAACTGATTTTGTGGACAAATAGTACTTTATACAACAATAGGTTTCACAAATTAATAAATAAATATAAATAAATAATAAGAATTTCACTTGAACACAATTAATTCTAATATTCGTTTCGCAAAGACGAGATCCGCATATTTATCTTCTGATTAATGACAATTTAGCTACCAGCTAGGAAGTGAGAACAAGGCGCAAAATTGTCACAAGATACGCCCGTCACACGGCTTGATGTAACTTTCAGTTAAGAGTAGAATTGAATTGATTTCGAATAAATATCTTTTGGACAATTTTCGTGTAGACAGACAGATGAATAATTGTAGAAGTATATTAATATTATGATCAAATCTCATATACTATTAGAGATAAGCTCTGGACAAGATTCCAAGTAGAGTTATGGTTCTTTTGCATTGCACTTGCCCTTGATGAAATACCAATGAAGTTTCGTGTTCATAGCTCCTATAAATTTAGAGATATGCTCCACACAAGATTTAAGTATGAAAAACAACAAAGGGCAATAACTCAGGAAAAAAGCCAAGTAGAGTTATGGTTATTTTGCACTGCACTTCCCATCTATGAGATTTATCTACCCATGAAGTTTCGTGATCATAACTCCTATGTTTTATAGAGATATGCTCCGGACAAGATCTAAGCATGAAAAACAACAAAGGGCAATAACTCAAAAAATAAGCCAAGTAGAGTTATGGTTTTTGAACTGCACTTCCTCTAAATGAGATCTATTTACCAATGAAGATTCATGATCATAGCTCTTATACTTTTAGAGATATGCTCAGGACAAAATCTAAGTATGAAAAACAACAAAGGGCTATAACTCAAGAAATAAGCCAAGTAGAGTTATGTTTTTTTTGCACTGCGCTTCCCCTTGATGAGATCTATCTACCCATGAAGTTTCATGATCATGGCCCTTATACTTTAAGAGATATGATCCGGACAATATCTAAGCATGAAAAACAACAAAGGGCAATAACTCAAAAAATAGGCCAGGTAGAGTTATGCTTCTTGAGTACTGCACTCCGTAATGAGAAGAAGAATATAACTGCCAAGTTTCAAGAAAATCGGACATAGGGTTACAGAGTAATTCTCCGGACAAAGAAGTGCACGCCGCCGGACGCCCAGACACCCGGGGGTCGGACGGCACGGGTGATCCCATAATACGTCCCGTCTTCGACGGGCGTATAAGAAGTATTTATCCTTTACAGACTACATGGATTGCGCAGGTTGACACTGACTGAAACTTTTCGAGTACCGTATTTTTCCTGAATCGAAGATCTTTCTACTTTTCTATCTGTCGCTTTTTGAAATGCGAACTCTGACCAGCCTTCAGGATGGCAAAATGGTGCAAATTGATGTCATCCTGAACCCAGGGCTAGTCGATCTATGCTGGATAAAATCCTTTTTCAAAAAAATATTCTATGGATTTCTCAGATGGCCATTTATTCCTTAGACAGATCACAAATGTGTTTTTTTTTTCTCTTTCTTTTATTAGATTGAATCCTAAAACATATTTATTGAAGTACATGTAGTCTGTTGAAATACGATCTAATTTTTTTCCTTTCACATTTCTTAATGCCAAATCAAATTTGGCCAACATGTAAGGGTATCCCATGAGAAAAAAGCTCTTTGACTTTGATTTATGCAGTATGGACAAGCGGTCTCGCTGGTGGCATTTCTTTTTGTTTATAAGTAGAGATCAAAAGCAAAACAAAAGAAATAACTTAGAATTGATCGAATATTCTCATATAGTGTGAGGGGCCGCCGTCATAGCGTAGTTGGTAGCGAGTCGGACTGTGAATCTAGAGGTCCCGGGTTAGATCCCCGACGGCGGCACTCATTCTTTACGACTATTTGTATCTCACCAATGGGTTGATAATCGTAGATCTATGTGAGATAGCAGCTTGAGGCTAGGAAAGGATGTGGTAGTTGTACTGGTGAGAGAAATACCAGGAAACCATTGTTAGGTCTTCAACCGCCGCGATATAACTGAAAAAATGTTGAAAGCGGCGTAAAAATCCATTCAACCAATCAATCATATAATTGTGAACTTTAAACTAGAAGGGCGAGCCTTATCACAGATAAAATACCTGATAACCACAACAAATGAATTTACCATATTTAAGAAATACTTCTATCCACCAATCTGCAGAAGAATAAAGTTATTTTTGGAACTTAGTGTAGGCCCTCGATTAAGAAAAGCAAACGGCTGCACTATTGGAGATTGAACTTATGTTTTTTATGGATCACACATCGACGATTACTGTTCGTGTCAGCAATTATTCAGTTTAAAATGCCAGGTGCCGAATACTTATCGGCATTGGTATAAGTTGGAAATTTATTGATTCAGACAAAGGTCATACTAATTTCTTTTAACGTTTTTTTTTTGTTGTTGTTGTTTAAAAATTGAATCGTCTTTGTTAGCTTAATAGGAACAAGAACAGTGATATTATTCAAGGTTAAAGCTCATAAAAGAAGTGAATCTGGACTACGTAAGACTTCTCTAAACAGAGTAACAGGAATGATTTAAGACAGTAGGGAAAACTATGTAATGAAGCTGTACAAAATAATGAATTTTTTGAAACTTTATGGAAAGTCTGAACTGTAAAACTTACCTGAAAAAATATTACAACATTGGAATTATTTTTTTCAGGGTAATTTTTAAGAAAATCAATAATATCAATGATATGAATTAAACATATATTTCGTAATTTATATAAGATATCGTGACTAAGATTACTTTTTGTTAATCAAATATAAAATTTCATGAAAGAAAGAGTAGAATTTTACTCGACATGGGTTGTGTATTTAATTCATTAAGGCGCAAGAAGTTTATACTTAAAAAGCAAAATTTATTCGAAGGAACTACAGGCTTGGATGTTTCAGGTACGAAGGTTAACAAAAAAACAGTTTAAAATTTATCTAACATTCTCGGTCTGACTTCAGAGCATCATAATTCGACCTACATCTCTTGCTTGAACGATGATGCTAGGTTTACGCATATATTGATGTAGGTAAATGGATACTTTTACACAAACGTAAGCCGTACCATTTTTCAAACAAGGCATGCGAGCCCTATTAACTATAACAAGTCATAGAAGAGACCAGCTCTGTGTTCAGGATGTAAAAACGTTTCGCGAGCGCTTTGAGATGATACAGCGCTTCGCACGTGCACATTCGTGCAAAGCGAGGTATCATTTCAAACTTCGCTAACGTTTTCATCTTGAACGCAGGGCAGCTTATCGACAAAAAGTCTTAGGCACTGGAAATCTTAATTTGAGTAACGAAGGTTTTGGGGTTTTTTTTTCAGAACCGCGGTTAATTCTCATTTAGATAAATGATTCGCCAATTTCGTGTTATGAAGCTGAATTTGATTTGTACGCTGATGATTCTACCACGAATAAGTCAAAAGAAAGTCTTGTCGGCTTGAAAAGAAATTGTATACCGGTATTGTCAATGACATGTCTCTTCATCCATTAAAAACAAATCTTTAATCAGAGCAAGGCACAGACTTACAGTTAAAAAACATTTGAACGACAATGTCCTGGAAAACGTTAAAGTACAGAAGGCACTAGACGTAACCATTGACAACAAGTTTAATTGGAAATTTCGAATTAATTTTTGTCTGTTAAACACTGAGTTAATTGTAAGAAAACAATTCTTCAAACATATTATATTTTCATCAGAGTAAATCAAAATACGATACGGATACGTCTGCACATACTATCAATTATGGAGTTTTGTTAGATCGTTTAGGGTAATTCTGAGCAAAGTTTTGTAAACAAAGTACTTGTTTGCAAAAAATCATCGCTAAACTAATTGTCTGTGAGTCTTTACGATTTCCTACTGAGAAGTTATTTAAAGAACTTACTCGGTTGACTTTCCAAATAGCTGTAAGTAAGATAACAAGTTGAATTGATCTAAATTTATTTAAAATAACGCAGATTTATCCGAAAAACAGAAGACAAGAAAACCTCGTCAGTTCAAATCCCTCGTCAGACATGTAGTTGCAGACACTTGGTATGACGTCTTTGGGATTTCCCCGTCTTCTCTGAAAATGCCGTTTATAAACGAGGATAGTCAATTGACCTTTTGGAAATATTTTCCGGTAGCGTCTATTTTCTCTTCGGATAAAATACCCGTAGATCTATTTAAAGACTTTAAGAAAGGGATATTTCGAAATTTTATTGGTCAGAGCTGTGTAAATTACGTTTGATCTTACGAAAATTTCCCTGATTTGAATTTCGTTTTGTTTCAATAGGCCAATAAAAGGTATCTCGCCATCTGCATCCGACAGTGAAAGTTAATGACAGACGCGGTAATAACGCGTCGTCGCTAACCCGACAAGATTGCGTAATCAAAGGCTGGTAGTTTAATCGACAGTCTATTACTCCTTGCGTTACACACGACTTGTTTTGGTCAGCTAAAATATGTATGCTTGCCATTATCGATTTTTTACACGTGTAAAACTTCCGGGGTCAAAAAACAAGACGTTTTTCTTGAATCGGTATGCAACATTACGGTTGAACTACTTTTTATGGCGAAAGCCAATGTAACCCAATGTGGCTATATTCCTTAGACTATATTTATAGACCATAGAGCGTCATGCTAGAGTTTTTCTTTCTCGTGGATAATTCATTAATGAACAATTTTGTTAGTTGAACCAAATTGATATTTTTATATATTTCTTTTTCGTTTCATTTCCCAAATTTATTTGTCCTATTGAAACATGTATTCATTTTTTGTCACTCCGATTAACTCAGTTGGTAGAGCACCGGACTTCAAAGCCAATGAAGTACGATTTCGTGGGTTCATTTCCCGGGCTGGCACACTAAATATCAAACCGCTAAAAGCGCTGAAGGCCTGGTTTATAAAGAGGCAATGTGACATTTGAAGGCATGCACTCCATTTTTTTAAAATCTTTTTAGCAAGGCTTTTTTAGGCGAGGGAAACCAAGGGTTGCATTTACCTATAGGGATCGTAAGCCACATTCCGAACTTACTTCAAAGGAAAAATGTCCAACGGTATGCTCACTATATAGCACTGAGTCCGCCTAGACTGGTTAACCTGTCCCAATCTACGCTACCCTCCGATACTGGGACAGGAAAAACCTAATTTTTTACCATGCAGGTTTCTGCATGGTAACAATTGCGCATGCGCAAGGATGGGCGGAGTTTATTGGAAGGAAGTATCTTGTCGAACCGAGAGTTATGAACGCTTTACTATTGATTCGATATGCCTTGACTCGTGAAGATGGGAAAGGAAATGATATAATACTCTACCGCTTTTTGTTCACTGATAGACCTTTTTATTTATATGATCAATCTTATTCATCATTGACGAGAAAGGAAATTTAAATATGATAAAGTTGATGTTTAGAAAAACTTCTGTTTACATAATTTCTTTATGATGTGACATTAGCATTCGTTTGCAACGGAAAACGTTTAGACCACTGATTGAATAATTTTTGTTTCCCGCATTCGGTTACCTGATAGAGTTTTTTGTTCTTTTTCCGATTGTAATATTTGTGGTTAATAAGCACAGAAAGATGAGAAATCCATTTTGCATGGAAATCATAAAATTTTCATAAAAAATACAAAACTTTATCACGCTTCGCCATTAAACATTTTTACAAAAAAAAAAAAAAAAAAAAAAAAAACAAGCAGTATTTTTCTTGTATTTTCTTCCGACAAAAACTTATCTACTTTTTATCTACTTTTATACGGCATGACATTGTTTACTTTTGTCTACATGTATGTATTGTTTATTTATTTCTCTATTAATATTAATCCATCTTTCGTGATTATTTCGGTAATTTAAATTGCGAAATCAGTGGCTTTCACAGAGGAAACAATTATAGAAATTCTATCATTTCAAAATATTAAGAGTTAATTTTTGTTAAATCAAATCTTTAAATAACAACCTATTTCAGACGCATCGTGACATCAAGAGCTTTTCACTGACTGTCGAAAAATGAGAGTAGTATAGAACCAGAAAATTAATGGACAATGAGGAATTTTCGAGAATATTCTACAAATTTACTGTTTTTCGTGTTGCGATATAGGGAAATTAATAATCACTTATCAGACAGCGCGAGATGCGAATTACCAAGTGAAACGAGTCAAAACTTTTTATTTACACAAAAAAATAATCTTCATGTCACGTTCGTTTCAACGTGCAATTAAAGTATGTTTTCTTTCATAAGGTTCATGTTCCATTTTTTTGTAATGCAAAAACGTTAAAATTGAAATGTAAGATAATTAAGCCTTGATGGTGAAAATTTCTCTTGTGCAAATACCAGTTAGTTTTCATAAGAAAAGAATTTGGATAATTAATCGTCGATGTGCTACCAAAGCCGCGCAACTACAGTTTTATTCTAACTATACTTACGTGATTTTACGTGGCCCATCGGAAATATAATAAACTTAAAAATAATCTGGGGAATCTTTTAAACAAAATAGAGTTAAAAGAAAGAGAGAATTTGAATATTTATCTTATCCGTGTCTCGGAAAGAAGGGAGGCCAGATGTTTCAACGCTGAATATACATGACACGCGATTCCAAGACCGCGGTCTCTATCATCTATATATTAAAATCTGAACCCTTAATTCTGTCTGCGTTATTATATCGTTTTGTACACGGCTTTTGTTGGCAAGCCACGCCCATATACAAAACGGCCAATCAGAATCATCAATGCATTTAGGCCAATGAAACAAAAGGATACAACGGACCAATGATATCCATGCTAACATTAAGTTTTACCTGTCTCAATATCGACAGATTGAGACAGGCTCGCCAGTCAATGAGTCCGCCAAAAACAACTAGTTCCCAAGGTATAGATTACTGCGCCCGATACTGCTTTGCAGATAGGCGCAACTCGCGTTTTTATAATTTTAGTTGAGTTGATTCGTTTGCTACTAGTCAATCAATTCATTTATTCGATCAATCAGACTAACAATCGTAGGAATGCTGTTTTCTAAGGACACCGGCTCGTCGGCTCTTTCTTTTACATTGAATTAAATTCCATAAAGAAGTTGTATTTTACTGTCGGAACACAAAATATTGATAGGTCCACCTTATACTCATACCCCATTTTTTTTTTTTTTTTTTTTTTTTTTTGATTTCTGTCCATTATATATGACAATGATATATTTATATCAAATTACACTCATGTTGAGTTATTGTCTGCAACCTGTTCCAAGTTGGCCCAGTCTAAAATTGTGTTGCCTGTTTAAGGGTTTAAGGATGAGACGAGGCTTTTATTTTTTTCAATTTTTCCATAACATGACAACAAATGTTAAGACAGGTCCAAACTGTAAAGGGTTGTATATTACATACAAAATGTGGGCAAATTAGTAAAATTTGTAGCAGAAAGGATAGATAATATTAGGAAGAAAGGAGAAAGTGTTAGTTAGCAGCATTTTCTTCTTTTCCCTATTAGCAAGGTCATCAGTCAAGATCAATTATAAAAGCTATGTATCTTTAACACAACAGTGATTTTGGCAGTGATAAGTAAGAAAGTATCTGGTATCAATGATAAATATTTTATGATATATTCCAGAAAATTGACCTCGTGTGTTGTTTCGACTATTCAGTTCCCTCGCCTTCAGTATTACCAGTTCTTTGATTTTATCATAGCGTAGTGATATGCAAGCACTGTTTTGAAAACACAAAGCAGTTCGTGTCGCACAAAAGTTGATTACGTATACAAGACCTTTTTTTTTTTGGCACGTATGACCACAAAAAAGCTACGTAGTACACGTTGTTCGGTTTTTGACTCGATTATCTTTTCCCTAAGCAATTTTCAGGATACAGGGTTGTCTCCTATGGCCTGCTAAACCAGGCCAAAAACTAATTGTCTTTCGGATTAGACGTTAAACCGAGGACTCGTGGGATGGTGCTTTACACCGAGCACGTTAAGAACCATGTCGGATCTCCGCAGTAGTTTTATCATGTATCCTTGAACTATACCCCGTAACAACAGTGGCGTAGCCATGTTATTTACATTGGTGCGGCAAAACTGAGCTCCGAAGGAGTGAATGCGAGCGCCGAAGGCGCGAAGCCCTTCTAGGGGGGTCCGGAGGCATGCCCCCCCCCGGAAAATTTTTGAAAAAAAAGGTGCGATTTGGTGCATTCTAGACTATACTTGATCACAGTAGGGAAGAAAATAGTGTGGAAAAGGAAGAAATTGCTTTTCAGAAGCAATTTCTTCTTTTTTCATAATGTTTTCTCAATCATAAAATCACAGGCACGTAAAAAGCAGGGATTAAACAGGAAAGGGTTAACCCTAGTACGAGGACTAATCGATAATGACATTAACAACTCACCATGTACTCACAGGAAATCGCATGTTTGACATCAACAGAAAACGGAAGTAAACAGAATTACCATTCTACAGACGCTTGGAAGTTTAGATTATTGATGAGTCATCCCAGGATGCTGGCATTTCGTTGTGTATGGTGGATTAAAAGAACTATAAGACATCATGTTTTATAAACGTTTTATTCATCCGTTATATGCTCACATACATTTTCAGTCATTTAGCGGTCAACATAATCCAGTTTTATTGTAGCGGCATGCCGCATCTACGGCAATTATTGGTGCGGCGAATGCCGCACCTGCCGCACCCGTGTATACGCCCATGAACAACTAACCATCTTCTGGGGGCGTCGCTCATTTGAGCATTAACTATGGAAGCGACGACAAATAAACGGAAATACACACATGTATTCATTTTAAAGGATGGCAACCCATGTCATAGTTTACATCATCGCACACATATTTTCGCTAGCCTATTTTCATATGCGAGTCAAGTTTTTCATCCCTTACGTATACAGAAGAAGAAGAATAAGAATTTATTTATGCACAGATATACCCGTTTTAAAGGTTAAAGGCAATAACAATCAACAATACAAAATATTGCATCAATATCAATTGAATCCACAAACAGACACACACCCACACATGTTCACGCGCACTCGCATGCACACACACATACATGAAACTTTTAGTAAAGAAAAAAAAATAGAATATATTGGCTCGGAGTTTAAGGACTAAACCACGGTTAAAGAATATCGCATTTACGGACGAACTTCGCAACTGCTTTAATGATATTCACATTTCGGCTTGTCATTATGTTGATGAAATATTCTTATTCTTATTACTACAAATTATATCATTACTATTCACTATATCAAACAATTTAGATCTTAAAGTGTCATACTTATTACACTCGCATAGTAAATGAATTTCGTCATCTATTATCCCGCAATAATTACATAACCTTTCTTCTACTTTCTCGCCTAAATATCTACCTCGCTCAATTCGTAATTTGTAGGAGCTTATTCGTAAAGCACACAAGCTTTGTCTACATTTCATATCTTGCAATAACTCTAAATACGATTCAAGACCATACTCTTTTTTAATAAGTTTGTACGTTCTCAATTTATTATCCTTATCATCTGCTGAAATTCGCTTTTGCCAATATTGAATAAACCGTTCTTTTATTTTTCGTTTAATGGAGTACAGCAATGCTGAAGGTTTAAAAGTAGATTGATTTAACCAAATATGTGAAAATCCCAAATCAGACAGTAGTCCTTTAACAAAGTGTATCCATGTGGAATTCGTGTTTGACCTATTCAGTTGTTCATTATATGCTCTAAATAGTAAAGAATCTTTATCTGCTTGTACCATA
Organism: Fragum whitleyi; assembly: GCA_948146395.1. Taxonomy (NCBI): domain Eukaryota; kingdom Metazoa; phylum Mollusca; class Bivalvia; order Cardiida; family Cardiidae; genus Fragum; species Fragum whitleyi. The sequence continues at coordinate 64,736,766 of OX411549.1, read as the reverse complement.
TGCAGCCAAAAGTTAACACAATTCATTAGCATACTAATCAAAAGTGGGAACTGGCCCAACTCACTTAAAACGCCAAAATTAGAACTTTTAGAATGAACTCCTAAAACATATTTACAGAATCTTGTGTGTAATTTATCGAAATCATTGCTACCATTTAACGATAAATCAAAAAGCTCTTCTTCAGTTTTATCCTTGTAATCTGTTTTGTGTCCACCCCACACTTCACAGTTATAAATAGCAATAGGTTTAATGAGTGAATCGAACAAGCTCAATACGACAGATGGTTTAATAGATTTATCAAAAATGCTTTGTTTAATCGAGAATAAAGCTCTATTAGCTTTCATATATAGATTTCTCTCCACCTGGCAAAACTTACCATTATAAGAAATTATCAGGCCAAGATATTTATACTTTTTCACGTTTTCTAATACTTCATTGCCGATAATAAATCTGAACTTTGTTATTTCTGTTTTACCATTTTTGAAAATACCATAATCTTTGATTTATCAATATTTATAGCCAAACCCCAGTTTGAACAAAAAACATTTATCCTATCAATATTTCTTTGGAGCCCTTCGCTAGACCTAGACAAAAGAAGTAGATCATCAGCGTATAACAAATGATTAACTGAATAATCTTGTAAAACAGGCGCGTCCTCCATGGATAATGTCTGTCCTATATCTTTGATAAAAATGTTATAAATGATTGGGCTTAAAATATTGCCTTGGTGTACACCCTGTTTGATTTTGATAGGGTCCGTAAAACATTCTTACATTTAACCCGAGAATATGAATTCTGGTACATAGACTTAATTATTTTATACACATTACCGTCGATGCCAACCTTTTGTAATTTGAATGACAACCCTTCGTGCCAAACACTATCAAAAGCTTTCTTTAGATCAATAAAGCATGCAAACAACTTGTTGTCCTTACCACCTTTATTAATATACTTGTCTACTAATGTTTTAAGGATAAAATTTGAAAACCAGCTTGTTCTTTTTCCAAAAATGAACTATTTTCGACATAAGTATTAATTCTCTCGTTAAGGATATGACAGAATAACTTACCAAAGCAACTATTCAGAGTAATGCCACGATAATTATTAGGGTCACTGCAGTTTCCATGTTTATGCACAGGAATAATTATCCCTTCAGTCCAGGAATATGGGAAAGTACCTGTTTTTAGAAGAGCGTTAAACGTTTTTACCAAAGTCGTCCCTAAGAAAGGAAGATCTGCTTTTAGCATTTCATTGGTAATGCTATCAAATGCACTAGATTTATTATTTTTCAATTTTTAACCAGCTTTCATTATTTCGTCTTCAGTAATGTCATAATCTAAATGACAAGATTGTATAGATTTTTCAAGATCTTTTAATTCATTTTAAATGGTTTCTTCTTGATACTTTCAATCTCATCAGAGTTAGATTTTAATAATTTACTGAAATGGTTGAACCACTGATTACGACCAATTGTTTCAGACTTATCTGGTTCTAAAGAATCATCTTTAAGTTGGTTAACTATTTTCCAGACCACCTGAGGATTCTCTTCCATTGACTTATTTAAATTACTAATCAAATGTTTACGGAAAGCTTTCTTTTTGTACTTGATTAACTTTCTATATTGTTTGTAATTTGTGTAATAAGATAATCTTAAATCATTATTTGTAACATTTCTCTTGAACCTATTCTTTATTGTGTTAAGTTCTCGAAGTAGGGTCCTGCAATCCTTGTCGTACCATTTCTTATTTATTCTCCTTATCTTTTTCCTAGTATTTCTAAATGTTTTTCGAATAAGGGTTTTACCTGCGATCTTAACTAATATATCTGTAATTGAATTTACAATATGCAAAACGTCTGTTGATCCTTTATCTAATGCTTCATTAATATCGTTGATTTCATTTACAATATCAGACGATTGTAGAATTTCTTGATACTTATCTTTACGCTTATCATCCCACAAAAATTTATCTGGCAAATCTATATTATTTGCATTGAATATTGTAGATGTGTCTACTAAAATATCTTTAATTTTAACTTTGAGTTTTAAGTTTATTGTACAATGGTCAGAAAACAAGCTAAGATCATTAACTTTTATTGATAAAACCTCATTCGACAAAGAAGTGCTTGAAATAAAGTAATCAACCACACAACTTCCCCGTGGTGTATGACATGTATATTTACCACTAAGATCACCCAACGTTCTTCCGTTTAAAATATATAATTGGTTTTCTGTACAGACATCTATCAGCCATTTACCGTGAGAGTTAGTATTTTCGTAATCATGTGTAACTCGATGAAGAATGCAGTCAAAGGCATCATCTTTTGGCATTTGAATGTAAGGGTTATCTTCATTTTGAATATAATCATTTAGTTTTCCGACCCTCGCATTAAAATCTCCGCACAAAATAACTTTACCTCGACACGAAAAATAATCAATATGTTTTTCAAGTTTTTGTAGAATGCTTTTACCATGAACTTTGCCATACGAGGAATTTGCAGGGGGTAGATGAACAAATCCTAGGAACAAGTCACAATTAAAATTTGTAGCATGTTTAAGTACGCGGATCCATATAACATCACTGTCACTTAAAGGATCAAATTTACACATTTGTCTCAATGCATCCTTGACCAAAATAGCTATACCACCTGAAGATTTCCAGGCCTTCTTATGTTTACATCGATCTTTTCGAAAAGTATAATAACCGTTTAATGAAATATCTGTTGAAACGTCCGCATGTGTTTCGACCAACCCAATAATGTCAGATTTACAAAGAGTATCTGTTACTTTATGGCCATGTAGCTTATTTGTTTTTACTCCATTAGCCTTAAACTCCTAACCATTAACATTCCAACTAGAGATAGACAAATAATTGCTTGAATTATCCATTACTTCAACTCAAGTTTAAAATAAGATGAGAAAAATGATTTAAGTGAGAAATTAGAGTTACAGTATCAAATTCGCGTGACAAATTCGAGGCTTCATTTCGTGATATCACATAAATTTTATGTCATAATAAATACTAATAATATATTCACAGCATATAAAACTAGCCATGCACTTATGATAAGAACGACAAGAAAACAAATTACTATCATGTGCAAGACGACATTCTTTTAGCTTGAAAAAAAAAGAACTAAAATGATATTGTAATCAACAGTGTCTGCACATATTCTACTGTTTTCACTAAATTAGTCATCATTAAAACGGCCTCTTTTAATTGAATTGTTATGGGTATCTTTAATTCATTCTACTTTCCGAATATTTTCTTGTTTCAAAACGCCTATTGTTTCTACCAGTATACTCCGTGTATGATCGGGTGTCATGCTCCGTCTCATCTTCTGCCAAGTTTCTCCTTCGGTAGTTCTCTTTACCATCCCGTCTAACAAAATTGCGATTCCTGTGATTAATATAACCTCCTTGGCCATTATTGTATGGAGTATTGAATGCTCCTGATCCTTGGTGGTTGTCTCCGAATCGGCGTTTCTTCAAGCTACCAGATTTTCTTATGTATGTAGGCTTTTGGCTTTGAAATTTGACATAGGTTTCTTCAGCAGAATTGTTTAACACATCAATCATTAAAGACGTTACATTCTCTTCAAATAACGAAACCCCTCTGTCAGAGAGATGTATCATGTCCCTTCTGTAAAATTCTCTGACAGGTAGTCCACGTTCAGCAAGGTTTCCGTGCTCTAGGAAAACCACATTTAATTTATCAGTATGAACCAATTCTCTCTCACATTCGGCATTGAATATATTTCGATTTATGTCCAAATCATGATCACCTGCAGGAATAACTTTGGAAATCACTATCTGACTTTGTGGCGCCACTCTCCCAATTGATTCATCTGTTTCTACTAAAGTCTTTACATTATCTGTGACTGTATTTACTTCACGAAGATTATTTATTCCTGCATGGATTATTATCATGTTTGCATCTCTAACCTGTTCAGATAGAGATTTGATATCTTCTAATTTGGAAGCTTTGATTTTCTTCACGAAAGTATTAGTTGCTTTTCCCAAAATCGCGGGGTTAAACTGTCCTGCAATTGAAAAACCATGTCTTTCTTTTAAAACTTTTTGATGAACTACAAAAAAGGAGGTAAGGGTCCTTTAAAATGAATACATGTGTGTATATACATAACATAAACATTCCCAATACTTCTCTTCCGTCTGGTATCTAGTAGCAGTGTGCGCTATATTCTGTAACTTTGTCATATTTATCTTATAGCTTTACAAATATCCGTGTGATAACATTCCGTATATTTTTTTTATGATATCACATAGTTATTTTTAAAACATGATATAATACGGTTACTTTTAGAAACTTACATTTCAGTTAAATAAACACCGACGAAAACAAGACAAATAGAGGTTATAAGAGAAATATAATACGTACTTAGTGTATTGTATAAAAAGAATATCTAACTCAGTTGTAAGAATTGATAATTGTCTCGGCAAAGACTCGACAATTTTCAATTCTCCCAACCTCGTTAGATATTTTTTGTCATATCATACTCTAAGTCTCTAAGTACGTATTATATATATCCCAGTCCAGGTGGCGAAAATCCAACATCTTTGCTATCACCCCAGGAATTGCCATATAATTTTATTATCTGGGTTGCTCGAAACGCTCTTTTTTAAGGAGAGCAGAATGACGTTAATGCCAATTTCTAAGCTTTGAAAATTCATGGAAACGAAGTTTCGCTAAACAAATATCCTAGGGGGGGGGGGGGGGGGTTTAATGAATGTTAAAAGTACCTATACACACATACTCCGTGGATAATATGAGTTCTACTTCGGTACATGTAATGGTCATAGGATGAATGTCATTTTATAGACTTTCCCGTATCTCCTTCAGCCATGGTAGTACTGATTTTACAAATATTTCATACATTTTAGATCTTGATGAGATCAAGTCTTTTTTCTACGACCGTTGGGTTAGTACCCTAAGTGGTATGGCGGCTGTTGGCTCGGTTGAAAAGGTGGTGTTATTGTTCTGGTGAGAGAAGCAACAAGAACCCATGGATAGGTGTATCAGCTACCACGATATCGCTGAAAATTTGTTAAAGCTGTGTTAAATCCCTAACAATCAATAAAAAAAATTATACTTTCTGGTAACATTGATTTAATTCGTTAGTTTTAGCGTGGCATTTTCGTTCTCAGAGAATTCAAGGAATAAAACTACAGATTTTACGAGTATAAGCGCAGACACCATAGAGCAGATAGAAGTACTCAATTCTTTAACTTCAAACACGGGATGTCATGGGCTCGATCACCTTCAACAGCACATACCCTTTTTCGAAAATTAGATGGTGAAGACTAAGATCATGCTGCACATGTTTGAAGGCTAATCTGTATCAACAGATAAGAACATTGTGAAATTGACAAGGTGATTGTTATTGCAATAATTCAAGAATGAAATTGAATGAGTGTGTGGAGTGAGTTTTGGGTGTAAATAAAGGGAGGTATTCCAATATCGCTACTTTGTTAAAAATGAACACAATTTACGATATTTATTACATCCTTATAATTAAATATACGTACTTTTCTTTTTGTGGGTCTTCGTTGACCAATCAAACACTTTGAAATCCGCACCAGCCATTTAAATCGGAGAGTAATTTGATTTGTTTGAATTGATCGTTGGTCGTCTTGAACGACTTCGAATGTTTTCTATTGTTTAATGAGCGTTTTAGATTGATTTGAGTGAATGTTTGGAATGAATGAATGAATGAACGTGTGTTTGGAATGAATGAATGATTTTTTTTTAAAAGTAAAATGAGCATGTTGCAAGTAAAAATTGTTCAGTTTGTTTCAGCCCGACGGTTGTACTTATCCTTTAAAGCTTTTTTGGCTCCCAACCATTGCTCGATAATCGTACATTTATGTGAGATAAAAATTATGTGGTTGGCAAGGGTGAATGGTCGAATGGTTGTGAGAATGACCATGAATCCGTTCCAGTGCTCCAGTCGCCGCGGTATGACTGACAAATTGTTAAAAGTGGCGTAAAACCACATTCAAACTTATCAGACTATTTACATATACAGGTTGTTTGGCTAACTTAAGTCGTTTCAAGAATGCAAGCTCAAATAAAGGTAGGTCAATCTAGAGAAGGGATGGAAAAATTTAATACACAGAAGATAACATGCATTTCAAAGTCTCTGAGGACTGTATGTCATTCTTATTTCCTAATTGTTCTACAGTACTTAAACTTCTAATAAAGCACATTGCATGTTGTTGAAAAAAATAACGGAGAAATCCTACTAAAGATGAATAAGTCACACAGTTACATGGACCATAATGTACCTTTGCTTTAATCCGACTCGCCTCTCGCTCTCCCTCGCTCCCCCCTCTCTCTCTCCTCTATCTCTCTCCCTCCCTCTCTTTCTCTCTCCCTCTCTCTCTGTCTCTCTCTCTCTCTCTCTTTCAGATATTCTCTATCTGTCTGTCTGTTTTCTCCACTAATTCACTCAATGAGACTTTTCGAAAATATTTTGTCGATGTCGTAAAGTTTGTAAAATTGTATTGTCTTTACATGTCGTCCTCATATCTTGCACGTACATCAGGGCAAATCGATAAACTATCTTAACTCTTCTCCTGCTCTTCACATCTTTTTTCCTTTTGTATGCAAAGATTAAGTAGACGGTATATCCTAATATCGGCTTGCACTAACGTGCAGTGCAATCTTAGCATTCACTACCTGCTTACTACGGAAGTATTTTGAAAACTCTGATTTGAGTGGCTCTTAATCTGCAATCGCAGTGAAACAAAATTTAGATTCAGTAGGATCAGGGTATAAGCTATAACTATCTTTAATATCAACGACAAGATCCTTATACATGAATGAACGCTTTTCTTGAAGTGAGTATGTTTAAGATTGTGATTGAAGATCGAACCAATCACTTCCTCTTTCCTGATAATTCTCATTATATCCTTGTATTTTACTGAATCACTAGATATCTATAAAGACTTCTTTTTTTTGTTCTAAGGTAGAGGACCTGTAATAGTCCCACAACTTTTCGAAAGTACTGAACTTCAACAGTGTTAAACGAGGTTTCCAAATGAACTTTATTAGGAAACCTCAGTCAACATTGTGATAGTTCATAAGTTTCGAAACGTTGCGGAACTATTACAGGTCCACTACATTTGAAATAGGTCGACAAGTTGTTGTTACCAATCTGGCCATTTATAACACAGTCATAATTTCTATTTCAGAAAGAAGCGCGACACTCTAACGCCATTCACAGGATATATAGCCCCGTATATAACAACTAAACTCAATCAAATTGAATGTTTAAGAGAGTCTGCCTACCTTTTTATGAATTCTTAGGAAATTATGTTGTGGTTTCATCTTTCATCGTCTAATCGTTTATTTTCAACCAATAGAAAATTACAGTTAGTTACATCGTGAAAATGACACTCATCTCGATCAAAACCATATCAGAACACTAGTTCATCATTCCAATCATTCATCTAAAGCATTCTCTCCCACCACTCAAAAACACTCAGAAACACTTAAAAAATAGTTCAAGACGATTTGTTTCAAATCGACTAACCTTATATTTTACTATTTATTGGCTGGTGTAGAATTTTAAAAAGCTCACACAAACAAAAAAATGCGTATATATTTATTAAAGGGGGGGGGGGGGGGGGTTAAGAAATATTGATAATTTCGTCCATTTTGAAAGACAATTTTTGATGATGTCTTACCTCCCTTGAATTTCACTCACAACTCACTCAACGCATTCATTCAGCTTCATCCCAAAAGCAATCCAAGAACATTCACCGAATCAATGTCACGATATTATAAGTTGTACTAAAAATGGGCAGCTGGGGACTCGAATGAAATGTTGTGGTAGCACAGTTGTGAGAAATCAATGGAAAAGAGTTCCAAGCGACGTGATGACTTGAATACTGTTTAAACTGGCGTTAAACCTTGCTTAAACCAAGAAATGCAAAATAATATAATTTGCCAGGACTCCATGCACTTTATAGTCGCAATGAATTAAAGAAAAAAATAGTTTTTGAATATATAAAACTTTACATCTTCAGAACTAACGGATTTACGAAATTGACTTTAAGCGATATACCTATGCTGTTTCATGAGTTGATTTGTTTCTTTTTATCGATGAGGAAATCGCATGTGTATGTCATATTTGATAGAGTCAAATGATCGGATTGCAAGTCAAAATTAACCCCTCGTTTCAAATCAAACTCTTGTATTTTCATTGGTATAGTGCGGTTTTATTGACTTGAATCTGACCCCTGCTGTTTAGACGAATAAAAATCTGATTATTCCTACTCGGCTTTGCACGTGCTTTCATAAGAATGAATAACAAACGATATTGAATGTATTATACATTTTGTTAATTGATAAAATATGTCGGTAATTGATATTTAAGCATTTTTTCCACAGAGGTCAAAGTCGGGTCAAAATAACCAGGCTATACACTGTCGAGGCTCAATTATAAAAAGAGAAAAAAACATAATGGTAGTTAGAACTCTGTTTTAGTTTTAAACTAATTTCTAATGGACATGTATGTCTTTATAATTCAACAAAACGTGTTAGGAAATAATCGAATTTGTGTAGTTTCCCCCTATTCCGTCACTGGTATTGAACTATTTTTGGCCTGGTTTAGCCGGCCTTAGGAAAAAAACTCTGTATCCTGGAAATTGACTAGGAAAAAAATATTCGGGTCAAAAAACGAACAACGTGTGTACAACGTAGCTTGTTTGTTATCCAGCGCGCGCAAAAAATAGGTCTAGTATACTTTTGTGCGATACGAAATGCTTTGTGTGTTCAACGCAGAGCTTGCATATCACTACGCTGTGCTAAAATCAAAGTACTGAAGTCGAAGAACTGAATAGACGAAACAACACACGGGGTCAATTTTCTCGAATATAACCTTAATTATTCACCTTGTCCTTATTATGTATACAAGATATTTTCTTACTTATCACTGCCAAAATCACTGCTGTGTTAAAGCTACATACCTTTTATATTATATAAGCTTTATTAAATAAGCATCCAGAATGTCTTAACAACCCATGAGGACAATACAATACAGCATAATAACAATGTTTGTAATATGGCGGACATTATACAACAATATAAAACATTTTACTTATCATGTTCAATTACAATACAGTTATATATTACTTAATTTTTGGTTATTTTATCATTTGACATTTTTTATGAGACCGTAATAATGGATGATGCAAATCTTACAATACTAGTTCATCAAAACTGTAGTTATAACATTCTGATCTCCAAACGACTTCTAACTATTTAATTCATTTTGATCTTGACGGATAACCTTGCTAATAGGGAAAAGGAAGAAAATGCTTCTTACTAACACTTTCTCCTTTCTCCCTAATATTATCTACCCCTTCTGCTTCAAATTTTACTAATTTGCCCAGATATTGTATGCAATCTGCAACCCTTTACAATTTGGACCTGTTTAAACATTTGTTGTTTTGTATTGGATTAATCTAAATTCGAAAAAATTAAAAGCCTTGTCCCATACTTAAACCCTTAAACAGACGACAAAAATTCAGACTGGGCCAAATTAGAACAGGTTGGAGACAATAAATCAACACGAGTGTAATTTGATATATACATTTAAATTTTGACTGTTTACAGGTTCCTTACACTTGGAGATTTACAATATTCATTCTAGATAAGCCACAAGAAAACATTCTTAGTTTGACTGTTTAAAGTTTCCTCACACTATATATCTAGGGAAGAAATTAAAACAAATAATTGGGTATACGTATGGGGTGGACCATATTGTGGGAAAGGGAGAAATTGACCAAATCAATATTTTGTGTTCTTCTTTATGGAATTCAATTCAATGTAAAAGAAAGAGCCGTCGAGCTTGTGTCCCTAGAAAAAAGCATTACAACGATTGTTAGACGGAATGATCGAATGGGAAAATTGACTGACTAGTAGCAAACCAATCAGCTCAACTAAAATTATAAAACCGAAGGTTGCGCTTGTCTGCGCTTGTATCGGGCGTAGAAATCTTTACCTTGGGAATTAGTTGTTCATTGCGAACTCGGCGCTGTACAGTGAGTATACCGTTCGTATTTTTTCCTTTGAAGTGAGTTCGGAATGTGGCTTACGATCCCTTTAGGTAAATGGAACCCTTGGTTTCCCTTGCCTAAAAATGTCTTTCTAAAAAGTTTCAAAAAATGGAATGCATACCTTCAAATGTCACCTTGCCTCTTTATAAACCAGGCCTTCAGCGCTTTTAGCGCTTTGATTTTCTAATCAGAAATGATTGTTGGCATTCCCTTCCAAAATAACCGGTGAAAAATTCTCAAAAGAACCTCGGAGCAATAGATTCCGTATATGACCGCGATATAATGAATTAGTCTCTATTCATACTAGATCATGCATTATTACGGGGATGTGGTTTGTAACACTACCGGGTGCGCAAAGAGTGCGTTATCTTTTGAATTATAAAGGAGTAACCGAATTTCAACCCGATATGTCTGTAATTGTTTCACTTTATTTTGTATTCATGGATGCAATATTTGATTTGTAATGATTTTGGAATCACATAATTTTGCTGCCAAATCATATCGTAAAAATCGTTTTATTTGGTATTCTGCAGGTGAATAACAGAAAATGTTGACCTTAACTAATCTGCCATTTTGTGTCATATTGGGTTCTATGGTCTGTTTATTACCTTCAACGGACGGTAAGTTACGTTACTTACTTGTCACTTTAAAAAGGCATAAATAGTAATATAAGTAATATAAACCTATTGAGTTTTGCAAAAATGGAATTTAACAATGGTCATCGTTTGTAATTCATAATTTCTTAGATGTACATAAGACATTATAGAATACCGGGACAATTCTAATCATATCCTTAAGGGCTATAAGGGCAGAAGTGAAAAGTTTCCATCCTGATCTGACTGCTCAAATTGCACTGACTTTCCAGCATTGATACTTTTTCCAATTAATATCTGTTCAACCTAAAATGATTTGCCAACCTTCCTTTTACATAGAGAATGAGAGAAGATGAATTGAACAAATTCTTTGTTCGATTCATTCTGAAAGAATGATCTATAAGCAAAAGATCGGTTTTTCGCCCTTTTTTTTGGAAAACTTGATGCACAGGGAATCTATGCTGGGAATTTCGCTAATTTCTTTTTAGGCAGTTTAGTTTTAACATGTTTTATTACCAAAATTATTAAAAGTTACATACATAGATATACAGCAATTACAATTATTTTATTGTAAAAGGGTTTGACCACAAGTTCTCTCACCTTAGAAACGGTCATCTTTTGTTTTTGGTTTACACAAGATCTGTCATGGTTTGTGCTTATTTTAAGTTATTTTGCAAATTGGCTTCAACAAAATTTTAGACAGTTTTTCCAGTTAGGGTGCTTTTTATTTCAAAAGACGTATATTTATTGACAATAATTAACCATACAAATACCTAATAATATATCGAGATGTTGTTTAAGAAATACTTTTGGTGTTCATTGATCCTTGTGATGAAGTTTCCTGTTGTCAACAATGAATGAATGAATGGTGTTTTATGGCCCGTCGATAACTAAGGTCATGTTGGGCACAAAACGTCTTTATCAAAATATAAAGAAAAGGTAAAACAAAGTGAGCATTAATGTAAAAGAATTTCATTTAAATAAGCATATTATAATTAACACTCAAAACATCATAAAAAGAAATCTCATAAACATTAAGAATACAAAGAAGTACTATCAATAGAACATAAAATTATATTTTGCTTAATAAATGAATTGCCTTTAAAAATTCAAAAATAAGTTCGATTTTGACCGAATCAAAAAGCTCCCTTATACTGTCTACTTTAAAATATTCATCTCTGGTAACAGAAAAATCAATACAGTCTATAAAAATATGTTTGACAGTAAGAGGAGCATTGCATGGAATGCACATTGGCATATCTTCTCCTTTCAAAATAAATGAAAGAGTAAGGTATGTATGCCCAATGCGAAGGCGAGTCAAAATTAGTTCTTCTCGACGGTTTGATCTATAACCTGGTAACCTATCACCTAAATCTTGTTTAATAGAAAATAATTTGTTATGTTGGTAAGCATGATCATTCCAACATTTTTTCCAGACATTCAGGATAAAAACATTAATTAAAGGTTTAAAATCGATAAAAGGTACTTCAAAGGGCAAAACCTCAAGTGATAATATTAACATCATTTAGCTGAGCTTTTTTTGTCGAGTAATCTTACGATAAGGGGGTTGTCAGTTTTCTCGTGCTCAATCGCTTGTATACTTGACATGGAGTCAGTATAAATGATATGCGAGATCAATAGCCTTAAGCTCGGCTGAAAAAAATGGAAGAGTTATTAGGAAGGCGGAATTGATATTTTTCGACATCTAAAACAGTTGCTGAAGCAACTTTTTCGCCATCGTTTTACCCGTCAGTGTATATCTCTTCATATGAAGTGTATTTTTCTTTGACTTCCAGGAACTTTGTTTTAAAAATAGTTGGATCTGTTGAATCTTTTTTGCTTGAAGCAAGATCATAAAGAAATGTGGGACTTTTATATGTCCATAAAGGAACACCAGGAACAATATGTTCTGCCACGTCCTCTAAGTCAAAATCTAGAGAGTTAACATCAGCTTCACAGCGCAAACTAAGGGGAAGTATAGGGTTCTTTTTCTTTTCAAAATCCTCTCTATATTTAGGTTCAAAAACAACTTTATTAGTAGGATTTTCGGGATTTAATTTTAGCTTTAAATAATAGTGCAAAGAAAGCTTTTAATTTAAGGAAGGCTCATTTGCTTCTGTATATAGACTGTTAACTGGTGATGTTCTAAATGCGCCCAACGCCAAGCGAAATCCCTGATTATGGAAAGTATCAAGTTTGCGATGGTATGAAGGGCGCGCAGAACCATAAACAACACAGCCATAGTCTAGCTTTGATCTAACAAGTGCCCTATAAAGGCGCAATAGAACCTTTTTATCGGCTCCCCAATCCATACTGGATCAAACACGTAAGAGATTAAGTGCCTTTTGGCATTTATTTTTCAAATTGTCAATATGAGGAAAGAACGAAAGCTTGGAGTCAAATAATAGTCCTAAGAATTTAAATTCTTTGACAACTTAAATCGGTACCCCGTCCAACTTTAAATCTGGATCAAGATGCATTTTTCTCGTTTGACAAAAATGCATACATTTAGATTTTGTCTTTGAAAACTTGAAACCGTTTTCATTGGACCATTTTGAAAGATTGTTCAAGACTTGTTGCAATTGTCTTTCAATTGTATGCATGTGTTTTGATCTGTAGCAGATACAAAAGTCGTAAACATATACATTCTACACCAGGGCGAAGGGTTTTAACAATGTTGTTTATTTTGACACTAAATAGTGTCACTGATAAAATACTCCTCTGAGGAGCACCCATTTCCTGTTCATGGGGATCAGATAAAGTATCTCCAACACGAACTCTAAACTGACGTTCATCCAAAAAAGCTGAAATGAAAAAGGCAAGGCGACCTCGGATACCGAAATCATAGAGGTCGTTCATAATTCCATACTTCCAAGTGGTGTCATAATCACTTTCGAGATCGAAAAAGACAGAAACAACGTGTTCCTTCTTTTTAAAGGCTTCTCGAATAAATGTCTCGAAGCGAACAAGATGATCAAGAGTGCTTCTCTGTTTACGAAAGCCACTTTGGACTTCCGTTATAAGGTGGTTCTTTTCAAGAAACCAAACAAGACGATCATTAACCATTCTTTCCATGGTTTTAAAGATGCAACTAGTTAAAGCAATTGGGCGGTAATTTGAAGGGTTTGTGGAATCTTAACCTGGTTTAGGTATTGGAATAACGATAGCTTCCCGCCAAGAGGCTGGAATGCTTCACGTCTTCCATACCTGATTATAAATTTCAAGTAAGCAATGAAGGGAACGAGATGGCAAACGTTTGAGGAATTGATCATGAATAGCATCTGAACCGACAGCAGTGTCGTGACACTTTTTTGAAGCTTTTTTCAATTCCTTAACGGAAAAGTCTCTATTATAGTGTTCAAGATTTCTGGAACTAAAAGTAAGTTTAGAATTTTCTTTTTGGCTTTGAAACTTCTGAAACGTAGGTGAATAATTAGTAGGGGAAGATTTTTTGGCAAACGTGTCTGCAAGGACAAAGGCAATATAATGTTTCGAAGAAACTGTATTATCGTCTTCCGTTTTAAGATGACCAACACTAAGTGATGTATTCTTTTCACTAATTTTACGTATCATTTCCCATGTCTTTTTGACCGATGATCTTGAATTTAATCTAGATACATACTGTCTCCAAGACGAACGCTTACTTTGTTCAATTGTACGACGTGCTTTTGCACGTGCAATTTTAAATTTGTAACGATTCTCCTTTAAAGGCCTTAAGGCAAATGTTCCAAGAGCACGTTTTCGATCAGCTATAGCCTTTTTGCAATCTTCATTTAACCATGGCTTATTTGTATTTTTTGGGTCAGGCGATGTTTGTGGAATAGCTTTTTCTTCAGCAGAATAAAGTAAAGATGTAAACAGTTCTGCAGAGTTTACACAGTCATCAAAGGCTTTTGGATTAATCGATTGTTCACAGGTAGTTCTATAAAGTTCCCAATTAGCCTTATGGAGTTTCCAACGCCTAGGGCGCTCCTTAACAGATGGTCCTAATTTGGAGATCTGAATAGGGAAATGGTCACTACCATGAAGGTCGGAAAGAACTTTCCATGAAAAGTCAGGAAAAATATCAGGACTGCAAATAGTCAAAACCAGTGAAGAGTAATTTCCAGATGCAGGATGAAGATAAGCTTTAGATTGATCATTCAAAAAAACAAGATCATGCCTAGTTACAAAATCCTCAACAATACGACCTTTGTCGTCTGTATTGGAGCATCTCCATAACCTATGGTGAGAACTGAAATCCCACATAAGTATAAAAGGTTTTGGTAGCTGGTCAACTAGATTATCAAGTTTTCTGCCATCAACAGGGGAACCTGGAGGAAGATAAACAGAGCATAGTGTAATTGTTTTATTGGCAGCCACTGCTTGTAGAGAAGTATTTAAACTAACATGACGGTGAGGGATATTATTATTTACAATAATTCCAACACCACCAGACGCTTTCTCGCGTTCTGTAAAGAAACTAAAATATCAAGCATGATATTTTAGAGAAAACTTATCTGAGTCTTTGAGAAACGTTTCGGTATACATACTGCAACTGGTTTTTGTTTGTTTACTAGAAGATTAAGTTCTTCGAAATTGGCCTTGATGCTGCGACAATTTCATTGTATTATGTTATTCGCCATATTGGATGTTATTGTAAAGATTATACCACTTATTAATGGAAGTAAGAAATTACCCATTATTTAACTCCTGTTAGGTTAATTTTATTCGCACCTTGCCTTATTGCATCTGTTTCTTTTGAAGGAGGGGGATTCGGAGGAGGGGGAGCGGGTACATCCATCTCCTGCTCTTCGTCCGATTCACTTAATTCAGAGAATCGATTGCCGGTCGAAACTGGAGGAGGAGAAACCTTCTCCAAATTTATTCGACGTCTTCTTTGACTACCGGACTCTGAAGTATGCTACGACGTTTCTGTTTGAGCATTATATTTTTGATAAGAATATTCAGATGTTTCTGTAACATTGCTATTGTTTGACTGTTTATTTGAATTTTTAGCACTATTGACTTTTTGAGATCGGGGGGCAGACTGCGTCTTTTCCAAGTTAGAGGAATCTACATTTTCTACGACTTTAGGTTGGTCATCTGGGGATTCTTCTGACATGACTTGATCGAATTTTTCCTTTACTTGAGGGAACAATTCAGTTAAGATTTTAGGAGCCGTTCACAATTACTACATTCTGTTTTAGGCTGAGGTATTGCTGAAGGTGTGGGTTTCAATTTTCTAGCGTAGCTATTGTCAACTCCATTTGAAGACCCATTTCTTGCTTCTACAATTCTTCGAGCGTCAAGGAAACTAACAGACTGTCTGAATTTTACATTTAGAATTTCCTTTCTTTTTGAAATTTGGGACAGACCCTAGAGCTAGCTGCATGATCTTGTCCGCAATTAACACATTTCAAGTCGTTTTGACAAGTATCTTCTTCGTGATCATCATCCTCACCACCAACATATCCACATTTTCGGCAGACTGCTGCTTTTAGACAATGATCCTCGTGATGGCCGAACCATTGACATTTGAAACATCGGAACGAGTTCGGCACATACACGTCAACTTTAACAATCTGGAACCCTATTTTAATCTCACTAGGTAATGTGGGTTGACCAAATGTCAAAATATATGTATTGGTCTTAATTGTTTTATTATCTCTCGTGAACTGTATTTTTTTTACCTCAGTAACACTTTGACCTCGTAGATTATGTTTAATTTCAGAAATAGTAGTGCATTTGGACAGTTCCCTACAGCGAATTACTCCCTTAGATGTATTTAGCTTTTCATGGGCGTAGCATTTGACTTCTATATTGTAGAACTTTGTGATCTTTAATAGATCATCTGCCTGTGCTCTTTGAGATACCTCTATCAACAACGTTTCATTTTTCAAGTTTTTCACGGACTTCGGTGAACCGATGATAGCATTGAGTTATTTTTCAATACTGAACGGTGATAGATCTGTTATAGGATCATCGGGGTCTTCACTTTGAATTACAAGGAACTTTTGAAAAGACTTGCTGCTCACAGTTTCCTCTTCGGAGTCGGATAAATAACGCTTGGTTTTCTTGTTTTGTGCCATGGTAGTTAATTGACTTCATCGGCGATGCTCCAAACCACCCGCCCTCGGAGTCCTACAAGGGTACACCTAACCTGGGGAATTCCATCTCAGGAGAGGTGCAGGGGATTCATCGCCGATATACTCGTAGCAAAATGGCTAGATCAAGCAAAAATACGCCGACGAATATTTCAACAAGAGATCCATAATGGTCCTATATCGCTCACCTTCGTCTGTTTGACTTCTCCCTTAGCAAAATTAAATACTTGAAAGATCATTAATTTTCCAAAGAAAAACATAACTCTTTTTCTATGATCGCTGCATAAATTTCTATCCTTTTCTAAACAAGTTTCGTGTGACCTGGCAAACAATCTGACCAAGTTTCATAAAGATTGGGCAATATTTGTGGCCTCTAAAAAGAAAATAGTCAATTAGGCCCCTTTTCATGGGATCTTAAATAGGGTTCATCCTTGTGACCTAGCCATTATTCTGATCATGTTTAATGAAAATTTAATAGAATTTGTGGCTTCTAGAGCGTTAACAAGAAAATTGTCATTAAGGCCCCTTTACCAGTGATATGGCACGGATCCTTCTAATTTCAATAGGGTTCATCTTTGTGACCTGACCAACATTCTGACAAAATTTCATAAAGATTGGGCCATATTTGTGGTCTCTAAAGTGTAAACAAAAAATTGTCATTAAGGCCCCTTTTCCCGTGATATGGCACATATCCTTCCCATTTTCATTAGGGATCATCCTTGTGACCTGGCCAACATTCTGACTAAGTTTCATAAAGATTGGGCCATATTTGTGGCCTCTAGAGTGTAAATAAGAAAATTGTCATTAAGGCCCCTTTTCCCGTGATATGGCACGGATCCTTCCCATTTTCAAAAGGATCCATCCTTGTGACCCGGCCAGCATTCTGACCAAGTTTCATGAAGATTGGGCCATATTTGTGGCCACTAGAGTGTAAACAAAAAAATTGTCATTAAGGTCCCTTTTCCCGTGATATGGCACAGATCCTTCCAATTTTCAATAGAGATCATCCTTGTGGCTTAGCCAACCTTCTGACCAAATTTCATAAAGATTGAACCATATTTGTGGCCTCTAGAGTGTAAATAAGAAAATTGTCATTAAGGCCCCTTATCCCGTGATATGGCACAGATCCTTCCCATTTTCAATAGGGTTCATCCTTGTGACCTGGCCAACATTCTAACAAAGTTTCATGAAGATTGGGCCATATTTGTGGCCTCTAGAGTGTAAACAAAAAAAATGTTATTAAAGCCCCTTTTCCCATGATATGGCACAGATCCTTCCCATTTTCAATAGGGATCATCCTTGGGGCTTAGCCTACCTTCTGACCCAATTTCATAAAGATTGGGCCATATTTGTGGCCTCTAGAGTGTAAATAAGAAAATTGTCATTATGGCCCCTTTTCCCTTGATATGGCACAGATCCTTCCCATTTTCAATAGGATTCATCCTCGTGACCTAGCCAACTTTCTGACCAAGTTTCATGAAGATTGGGCCATATTTGTGGCCTCTAGAGTGTAAACACTAAGATTGTTGACGCCGGACGACGGACGACAGACGACGCACGACGGACGACGGACATTCAATGATCACGAAAGCTCACCTTGAGCACGATGTGCTCAGGTGAGCTAAAAAGCATGAAGAAGACATCAGACAGTAAAATTGTCGATCAAACACCACATTTACCCGGTTGGTCCATGAGCCACCGCCTTCTAAGGCGCAAGTGAAAACGATATTTAATGATAAGGGTGGTTTAGGAAACACAATTCTTTTTGATAAAAACGCCCTAGGGCATGGCATGACCAGCCGATTGATCAGGTCGGGCCCGCCTGGCCTCCCGTTTGTCCCAACTCAGGGCCAAAGTGGTGTGTTGCAAACACAGGGCCTAGCCAATCCCCAGGGTCACTCAACCACCATGATCCCGTCATCAGGCATTACTGGTCGCAGCCCACGGCAAACAGGCAGGTCCATTTGTTTGGGGTCTTACCATGTACTACATGGACAGCAGCCGACTATTTCTATCCCCCCGCCCAGCTTGGGGCACTGTTGTCAACAAAAATTCGTATTCACAACTGCAATTAAGTTGAGGTTACGAACCTTCTGTTGCCAGGTTCTCCATAGTAACCTTGGTTATAATCAATCAATTTTGTATTCGAATTTAATTGAATTGTGATGTGTCAGCATGGAGTCGAGTTAGGGGCTTGTTAACCATACGGGCTAGTAGGATATCAGGTGTACAACTCAATGCATGGAGTAGTGCCAGTTTTTATTGTTTTTATATTGTTTGTTACGCAAATCTTTTGGAATCTTTGATGGATATTTGGACAGTAGAAAAAATGGCAAAGTTTGCCTTGTCACCTAGAGAGTGTTCTCCAAATAAAAACAAATTTAGATTACGTGGATGATAATGGTATAACTCTCGGAATAATGACACACGTTGTTTACGATGATTAGTACATTTAAAGAAGATATGTTCTGTGTCCTCAATGTTTTGCCCACAGTGGCAGCCCTTATCTGCAGCTATGTAATTGAGGACCGAATCAGATTTAAGTTCACTACAATTATTGCAAAGTCTGGCATTGGGAGCAGACAATTTACGTTCCCCGACAAAGAAATACTTTAGTACAGAAGATCACGGAAAGCATTAAAACTTTGATTTGAATATTCCTAGTGAAGTAAAGTTTTTAATATTTTCTGGCAAATCATTCCATAATGATATGGCTGAGGGAATTAATTATTCATTGAAGAGCTCAGTTCGATCGAGTTATGATATCAAAATCAAGTGCATAACGAAGAAGATAGTTTGTTCTATCAGCAAAAGTTCCTGGAAAAATATCACTAAGATAATTAGGTACCATACCATTAATAATTTTATAAGTTAACACACGTTTTTGGTATGGTCTATCAGACAGAGAGAGAGAGACAGAGAGAGAGAGAGAGAGAGAGACAGAGAGAGAGAGATCCATCCAATTTCATTATAACGTGTATTTAGCGAAGCAGATCTGGTAAATCAAGACATAATTCTAGCAGCTTCGTTTTAAATTTTTTCGAGAGAGGCTTTTACAGCTTGGATACAGTTGTCCCAAACGATGGACGCATATCCTAGAATTGGCCTTTAAAAGTAAATATATATCTGGTTGAGAGAATGCCTTTGAAGTTTAAATTTTAAAGACCTCATCATACATAGTATTTTTGT
The DNA here is from genome assembly GCA_948146395.1 of Fragum whitleyi. Lineage (NCBI taxonomy): Eukaryota > Metazoa > Mollusca > Bivalvia > Cardiida > Cardiidae > Fragum > Fragum whitleyi. The sequence continues at coordinate 64,716,814 of OX411549.1, read as the reverse complement.
TGCAGAATTAGACAGATTAGTGATATGTTTCTTTCCATTTGCCATGTTCGTTAAATGTCAGGCCAAGATGTTTGTGATTCTCAACAAATTGTACATTAACATTATTGAAAATAAAGTAAGGTTTCATACCCAGCCCAGTTTTGTTTGATAATTATATTGCTGTTGATTTTTTCCGGATTGAAAGTAACCAACAACTGCTTTACCCAGTTTGAAATTATTGCTGATTCATAATTGAATATAACCTCAATATCTACAATTGAGGACGCTGAACATGCCAATGACGTGTCATCAGCAATAAACGTGATATGCTGGTGAGATTGTAAACAATGCCATTCACATATACTAAGAAGAACAGTGGACCCAAAACTGAATGGGGTACACCAGTGTTTGAAGGCATTAAGCTTGAACCAGCTGTACCGACAATGACTGATTTGTCACGTTCTTCTAAAGTTTATATCCAATTCAGAAGGGAACCAGATTTACCAAGTTTGTGTAGCTTAAACACTAGTCCTTTATGCAAAACCCTGTCGAATGCTTTGGAGATGTCGCAAGGGATCATATTTAAATTTTGTTTCGAATCGATAGAGTACATGATCTGGTGATAAATTTCTAATAACTGATGTAATGTGGAATAACTGGAATGTCCTGTAAATGAAACCGGGTTGTTTTTCACGGAGCAGGTTATTTTCCATTGGGTAATTGTTATATATATATTTATAAACACAATGTTCCATAAGTTTAACAATGCAACTCAATAGTGAAATTACCTAATGGTAATAACTGGCAAGACATTTATCTCCCTTTTTTAAAAGAGGCATTACTATCGAATGCTTCAATTTGGTAGGCAAAAATGTTGTGGACACCTCAACGTCTGTATGTTGTTCCCGCGTTACGTTAACGTCGTTTCGTCTTTCCCGCGTCTTGTATACGTTCCCGTATTTTACGTCTGTGTTGTCTTGACGTTACGTTGTTTATTAGATACGTGTTTGTTTGTTATTGTAACTATTGTAATTTGATTTATCCGTCAGTTGTATTAAAGGATCGAAACTGAACACAAGCGAAATAGTTTATTCAACCTACAACTCAAACATTTTGGTGCCGTGACCAAACCGCAATAGAGACAAACCCCAATAGAGATAAACCGCAATAGAGACAACCCGCAATTGAGATAAACCGCAGAGAGATTAAACAAGCAAAATGTCTAAACAAACTTTGAGCAAGCTGATCATCCAGCGAACCGCACATAGGAATACTACGAAAAGATTATTGCAGAAAATAGAAGCCGCTAGAGACGATGGGAAAATCAGGGAGTTCAACAAAATGCCGGAAACGTTGGAATCCAAGTGGACAGTGCTTGAATCTTTAAACGAGAAGATTTTAGCGCAAATGGACGAAGACGGGATCGAGGAAGAGATCGGACGAGTACACGATGGACTTGAGTTTACGTTAAGACGAGTTAAGGGAATTCAGAGGAACCGCGTCTACTAGCCATTCTTCGACCGATCGAGTGATCCAGGTCGAGTCAGTAGAGCGAGAACAGCCCGTCCCACAGTTGCGTGTAAGTGAGCCACACGCAGTCATTCAAGGAAACCCAACTGTGAGTAACGAATCTTTTTATTCAAACTCCTCACAAAGCCATGAGTTGCCCAAGTTAATGCTTCCTGCTTTTGACGGTAGCGTCCTCCAGTGGCAGACGTTTTGGGATAGTTTTGAGACGAGCGTACATACAAACCCTAGTCTGAGTTATATCAAGAAGTTCAGTTACTTAGAGTCCCAACTAGAAGGAGCAGCCGCACTGAAGATTGAAGGGTTTTCTCTTACCAATGTGAATTACTCATAAGCAGTAGAACTGTTGTGTGAACGCTATGGACAGAATCACAAGATTTTTCAAGCGACCATGTCAGCCCTTCTCCAGTTTCCCAGCCCAACCATGACTATCCTCAATCTGAGACAATTTTACGATAAAATGGAGAGTTATATTCGCGGATTAGAGTCGTTGAACCAGAGTCAGGAAACATACGGAAGCTTGTTAGTGCCCATATTATTAGATAAGCTACCCAGGGAGATCAGAAAAAATATCGCCAGAGAAAATAAACGTAACGATTGGACATTAATGAACTTACGAAAAGCCATCAATAAGGAGATAAATATACTAGAGGCTGGATGTTCGAGCAACGCAGAATCGGGCGCACATCACGCGACGGCCATGTTCTATACAACGACTCAAAGCACAGTGAAAGATACTCATAATGAGAGGTATGGTGAAAGGGAAATGATGTGTTCATACTGTTACCAGAACCACCACAGCAATGAGTACAAAGAATTCGCAAGTTTAGACTCGAGAATAGATAAAGTGAAGCAAAATAAACTCTGTTACAACTGTCTCGGAAATCACCAGATTGCTAAGTGTCAGTCAAAGAAATCATGCAGATATTGTGATAAAAGACACCACTCCAGTATTTGCTTTAGGAACCCCAATTTCAATGCAGATAGCCATAGACTATCAGAAACCGCCATATTTAACATTAATCACTTTAGACAAGACATTCTACTTAAGACTGCTGTAGCTGAGGTTGAAAATGGAGGGAACTGTACATGTTCAAATATCCTGTTCGACGAGGGGGCACAGAGAAGTTTCATTACGCAAAAGTTAGCAGATGAGTTGAAAGTTTGTAGCGTTGGTACTGAAAAGATTAAAGTAGCGTCGTTCGGAAGCCAGGACCAAGACCTGCCACATCGATACCTAGATAGAGCCGAGATAAACGTAATTACAGATAGCAATGAGAAAGTAAAACTTGACGTGCTCATTATTCCGACGATAGTCGTACCGCTACGAATACAGGCACAGAGACACGCAGCTATGCTTCCACATTTAAATACTCAAGTTAGCGCATCCGATTAATAGCACCTGTGAGTTCGAGATTTCTTGTTTGATTGGAGCAGACCAATACTGGAAAATCATAGAAGATAAAATAATTCGGGGAAACGGTTTAGACTCGAGAATAGATAAAGTGAAGCAAAATAAACTCTGTTACAACTGTCTCGGAAATCACCAGATTGCTAAGTGTCAGTCAAAGAAATCATGCAGATATTGTGATAAAAGACACCACTCCAGTATTTGCTTTAGGAACCCCAGTTTCAATGTAGATAGCCATAGACTATCAGAAACCGCCATATTTAACATTAATTACTTTAGACAAGACATTCTACTTAAGACTGCTGTAGCTGAGGTTGAAAATGGAGGGAACTGTACATGTTCAAATATCCTGTTCGACGAGGGGGCACAGAGAAGTTTCATTACGCAAAAGTTAGCAGATGAGTTGAAAGTTTGTAGCGTTGGTACTGAAAAGATTAAAGTAGCGTCGTTCGGAAGCCAGGACCAAGACCTGCCACATCGATACCTAGATAGAGCCGAGATAAACGTAATTACAGATAGCAATGAGAAAGTAAAACTTGACGTGCTCATTATTCCGACGATAGTCGTACCGCTACGAATACAGGCACAGAGACACGCAGCTATGCTTCCACATTTAAATACTCAAGTTAGCGCATCCGATTAATAGCACCTGTGAGTTCGAGATTTCTTGTTTGATTGGAGCAGACCAATACTGGAAAATCATAGAAGATAAAATAATTCGGGGAAACGGTTTAGACTCGAGAATAGATAAAGTGAAGCAAAATAAACTCTGTTACAACTGTCTCGGAAATCACCAGATTGCTAAGTGTCAGTCAAAGAAATCATGCAGATATTGTGATAAAAGACACCACTCCAGTATTTGCTTTAGGAACCCCAGTTTCAATGTAGATAGCCATAGACTATCAGAAACCGCCATATTTAACATTAATCACTTTAGACAAGACATTCTACTTAAGACTGCTGTAGCTGAGGTTGAAAATGGAGGGAACTGTACATATTCAAATATCCTGTTCGACGAGGGGGCACAGAGAAGTTTCATTACGCAAAAGTTAGCAGATGAGTTGAAAGTTTGTAGCGTTGGTACTGAAAAGATTAAAGTAGCGTCGTTCGGAAGCCAGGACCAAGACCTGCCACATCGATACCTAGATAGAGCCGAGATAAACCTAATTACAGATAGCAATGAGAAAGTAAAACTTGACGTGCTCATTATTCCGACGATAGTCGTACCGCTACGAATACAGGCACAGAGACACGCAGCTATGCTTCCACATTTAAATGGGCTCAAGTTAGCGCATCCGATTAATAGCACCTGTGAGTTCGAGATTTCTTGTTTGGTTGGAGCAGACCAATACTGGAAAATCATAGAAGATAAAATAATTCGGGGAAACGGTCCCACCGCTGTTAAATCGAAAGTCGGGTATCTACTTTCTGGTCCCATGCCGAAAGAGGAAGATGAGCCACAATCCCACATTTTGGTGAATGTCGTCCCGCCAATTACATGTAAGATTCAGACAATATGTGAAGTTTATCCCGATAATGCTTTCGGTGAACGAGCAGACTTGAGGAGGGGACACCAGAATGAATGTGCCTATTTGAAAGGGACATTATCTCACGCACCCGCCAAAGAAGTTTACAAGGTATCACAGAGAGGACAAAATAAAGTTAATGCCTTTTACCATCCACGCGTTTCCCGTAAGTTCGATAAACCCAAACAAATTGAACACTCTAATCATTTGTGTACGCGGAGGATGTTGGTGTCGCCCCAAAATAAATTTCCCGACGATCAGATGAACAGTGCCCGAGTTTCCGATCATGAGACAAATCAATGCGATAGAAAGGACGTACCCCGGCATTCGCTTATTCGTAGACTTTCATCTCCAACACAAAATAACAAACGCCGACGTTTAAACCCGCGAGAACAAGCCATGTATACCACAGATTATTGGATTCGACCGAAGGATGAAACCCTAGACATGGTCAAAGATCAGTGATATGTACCCCATTGGACAATCAAATGATTATCAATATGGACATTCGCTTTAATTGCATTTAAATTAATGTAATGTGTAACCAATGACACAAGTAGACATTCATTTTACTATCAGTAATGTTCAAATTCTTATAAACATGTACATGCATCATTTCCTTACGAGTTCTCATACATGACAATATTAGATCTATGTGTTTCCTAATAAATTTGATTTACTTATTTATGATTATTTGTGTAATTGCATTGTGGTGCCCGGAGAATATTGTGGACACGTCAACGTCTGTATGTTGTTCCCGCGTTACGTTAACGTCGTTTCGTCTTTCCCGCGTCTTGTATACGTTCCCGTATTTTACGTCTGTGTTGTCTTGACGTTACGTTGTTTATTAGATACACGTTTGTTTGTTATTGTAACTATTGTAATTTGATTTATCCGTCAGTTGTAATAAAGGATCGAACCTGAACACAAGCGAAATAGTTTATTCAACCTACAACTCAAACAGAGGCATTACTATCGAATGCTTCCATTTGGTCGGGAAAATTTCATTACTTAAAGATTTATTGAAAATTTTGCAAAGTGGTCTTGAAATGGTTTGATGTTTAGACTTAAATAATCTGTGGCAAACTTTGTCTAGGCCTACTGCTTTATAAATGTCTAGGTTACTAATTATACTTTCCACATCCTCTACAGAGATCTTAATCTCCGTTAAAGTACTATCGGTTTATGGTTGAAATAAAAGGAGGAAAGCAGTTTCATCATCTAGCGTAGAGATGGAGGTAACATATTTGTTGAGACATTCAGCTTTTTCTTCATCTAAGAAGTGGTGTATTTTATGGTTATTACAATACTTTTTAAAACTTGAAAATATTCTGATCTTTAGTTGTTTTTTTATAAGACTTCGAAGGTTCTTCCAATATTGCTTTGGGTTTTGATTTCTATCATTACTAATTGATTCTTCAAGATTTTCGAAATACCTTTGTTTCGTAAACTTAGTCACTGTGCCGTCCAGTTTGTGACGCAGTACGTTTTTTTCTTTTTAGGCATTCATCTGATATCTCGATCTAGGTTTATAGAAAACACTTATCCTATTAACAATATTGTTTACGAGTTATTTGTAAATTATCCGTCTACTAACCACCCGGTAATTATTAAACTCCATCGCTTAGAAACGTACATTCGAAAGAAGCCATCTTGTGTTTAAAATTTGCATTTAGGCGTGTGTAAAATCGCACAGTTAATGCGGGTTAGTGTTATTTGTTTTATGATAATGTCGCATAAGCGAATGACGTTTAGAATACAGGGATGTTTTATTTTGTTTTGCAATCAGAATTTTTCCCAGCCTGTCGGATTAAAGTGAGTATATACGTAGAACCCCCGTGCAGTGTTATCAAGCAAATAAATTCGTCTCCGTTAATTTTCGTCCCCTAGAAGTTAAACATTGGAAAACTTGTTAACATGCAACTCATTTCAATTCATCTTCTCTCGTTTCTCTCCTGCGAAACCCTTAAGGTGTAGCCCATCTAGCAAGGTTAAGTCCATTATCGAAAAGGTCCCCGATGATAATTAGCAAACTGTATTTGCTAGGCTTTGTAAGCCTAACTGTGATCTGCCCTACATTCAGACTGCTACAACGTCTGCGCGTATTTAACCATTGTATCTGCTTTGCACATGAGGACGTAAAAAGTTAAACCATTTCTCAGAATTTTCGCGAACTTTTTATAGATACCACGGGTTTTGGGTGTAAATAGTGTCTAAAACTGCGTTAAAGCGGCGCTCTCGAGGTTCCCTTGTCTTAAAACACTTCATTGATTATAATGGTACCATTTCAAGGAAACACACCAGCGCTCCATTTTCCAAAATGCAGGACTGATCAGTCTATCCTTTGTCCTTCAGACTTTATCTATCGACACATCATAGCGAAAACAAAATTATTTCATCATTAGATTACTTTCAGTTTTTTCACTTCTTCAAAAATTTATGACTATATGTGTGTGTGTATATGTAGGACCGATATTATCCAGAAATACAACAGTGACTATGAGTTCTACCAATGCTGGCTGGTTTGCAAGATATACTGTAGGACCGATATTATCCAGAAATAAAACAGTGACTATGAGTTCTACCAATGCTGGCTGGTTTGCAAGATATGCTGTAGACGGGGATTATAGAACGAATGCTGATAATTGTCAATGTTGTGCAGCGACTAAGGAAGAACTTAACCCTTGGATACAAGTTGATCTGGGTGATACCTACACAGTTACACGTATATTGGTGTATAGTCGGTCTGATAATTACATAAACACACGTAAGTGTAGCAAAACTACAAACATGTGGCACATCAACATAACTTAAAATCATGTAAAGAGTTTTCGAACCAAATTTAATGCTGCTTCTTTTCAAAAAAGAAAAGACAGTTTACCCAGCTAAACAATGTACCAAACTGACACTGTAGATGAGCATAAGCAATTGCACAGCATTAGGGGCCCCATCTTATAACTGAATAGCCAAACCATTATAGAAAAGGGATATTTTGTTCAAAACCAACAACTTCATTACGGCTGGATAAAATTTGCCAAATTCTGATTAGAATGGAGACAAATGTTCCTACTAGAGTTACTACAACCTCAGAAATAACAAGATGTGTTTGTGAAACACGAATGCCCCCGTAACAGCATTTTTTTTTAAGTTTGACCTGGACAGATGACCTTGACCTTGTCACATGACCTTGATGACCTTGACAGATGACCTTGACCTTGTCACATGACCTTGCCTTTGGTGTACGGCTTTGTATGTCAAATACTTTAGGAGAAAATGCAAAGGTTAAGTTTGGTTAAGTTTTCGGACAGACGGACGGACAGACAGACGGACGGACAGACAGACAGACAAACGGACATTGAGTAAAACAATATGCCCCCGATCTCTCGATACGGGGGCAAAAAAATCAGTATCAAAATGCGCTTTTGAAACAATCATTTTTTGCCAGCATACATGTCAAACCGGTTTTGTCAGTTTTTAAAATGGATGTTAAGAATGGTGCGACATCACGCCATAATGTTGTGAATATTTTCAGCGATTTATTACAAAGTACAATTTCTTTTAATTCAATGATCTATATTGGTCTATAATGAATTACTTCATGTATATCACTTTGTGAAATAGAGATTGATATATTGCTAAACAACCTTACAGGTATATGAATTATAAATGCCAATTTATGTTGTAATAACACACCTTACCTTACATAGATCTACACGTTTACAAAATTAGAATCACATATTTTACATATGTGTTAATAAAATTAGTCAAAAAATTGCTTGCATAACAAGGTTTTTGGCCCGAGTTTTATACCAGGGGTTGTAGTAGTACCTGTAGACTGTACTTTGTTAAAATATGAGCGAATTTTATACAACAGTCATGCTGTTTCTCCTGTACAAAATGACCCTTTTACACAATGTTTTGGCTATACCACTACAGTTTTAACAGTCTTATGTTGCTTAACTGTTTGCTTTCATAAAAAGCTTCATCTTGATCGATTAAATACTTGCAGTTGGACATAGGCTAACCGATCTTGTCAGCACTGGTTCGAATCCTTAAAGTACCATATTTGCGCTTCCTTTGTTTGTGCCAGATTCATTTTTTTTACCTTTCCTTCCTTTTCCTTCCTTTCTAACTCATCGGTTTAACAGATTTTTTTTTCTATTTTGTATTTTTCTACTTAAAGACCTGGTTTAATCCTTCTTTATTTGAGCCTCCCCCCCATGAGATATACAATTAATTACCCATTGTTATCATAATGGTTTAATGGTCCTTATCTTAATCACTTAATCACCCTGTATACTCTATGTAGAGATACACATACAGAGGCTTTCAGACATATATTGATTTTTACTTATTGAGAAAGGTATTTAGTTAATTATTGGTTAAATTATTTAAATTTCTAAATATCTCATTTATTCTATCGTTTAGACAATGATTTTTTTACAATTTTAAACTTGGCATCGAAAAGAAGTGTTTGTAATGCATCTTTAACTTTAAATTTTTGTTTAAAAAAAACGATAAAAGATGAAACAATTTTGCTTTTATAAAAATAATTCCTCAATCACAAAGTAGCTGTAGCTATGATATTAAGAAAATTCTCAAATGATTGCAAAACGATAAATAATGTCCTCCTTTTACTGTAATGTTTCAATTCTGTATTAAGATTTTACGGGTAATATCATATTTGGAGGGGAGATAAACGTATTTTTTACAAAAAAAAAAATACTTTTGAATAAATTATTTTCTTTACATTGCTGTAAAATTCAACCTTTTTTATTTATTCAAATTCCTACCTTCAATTGATCTAGATCATTTCATCTCTTTTTGTCACTTACTTATTTGTAGATTTAATTTAATAACAGTGTTATGAGTCAGAAATAAATAAAACTTTAAACAGTTTACAAAATTGATGAAAGTTTTGTTTAAATAAATATAAATATTCTATTTTTAACCCTTTTTAAATCAATTGATGAATTACTGATGACCAATAATGGTCAATGTCATGTGTAGAATGCAAAAGGTGATTGACCCCCCTAGGGAGATTCAGAGAGATACAAAATTAGCTTATCAGTAGGGCTCTTGAATAAACAACATTCCTTAAACCAGGTCTTTACCTAGTTTTCCATATTGTGTATATGTTTTCCAAAATAATAAAAACACCAAATCCTGTAAAGTAGTAAATTTTAAAAGTAAATACTGAGACATTCAATCTGAAAATTTCCTTGTAAATAATTTCCAATTAACAAAATATTGTTAAATCTAATTTATTCATTTTCTTTCGTTTTTGAGGAAAAAAGAAAAAAAAAGAGTTATGAGGAAAAATAGCATTCTAAAAGGAATCAACCCAATTCGCCTTAGTTCAGATCGTATGGTCAAGTATCCTTAACCACTGCGCTTTTTCCGATTATGCATACAAACGAGCTTATTTTAAAAAGAAAAATACTAGGAGTTTTTTATACGTATTTACATTAGGCAAAATATATGCAAATAGCATCACTGTGCCATAACCATAGGACCAGTCAATTTTATTGAAAACATAGACACAGCTCGAAGTCTTTAATTACTTCAAAGTAATTTACTATCCACTCATTGTTGTAACCAACATACTGCACACTGAGTGAACTAAGATCGACATTGTATCACAGCTTTTCTTTCTTAAGTTGAATCTAAATTTGAACTTTTTATTGCTTTCTTATTAAGAGTTTTGAAAAATGGATTAATCATTAGATCTTTATTTTGCAAATATTTCGGTTACTGCAAAATTGCATTGTTTCAAACATCTTTTTTTATATTCTTTTTTGTTGTTGTTGTTGTTGTTCCGTTTTCATGACCTTACTCTTCCAAATTAATCGTAAATTAAAGTGACTTTTAACCGTTATATAATTATTTGAATCCAGTTCATATATATAAGTCATCTTTAAGTTTATACACTTGTATAGGTAGGACTACGTCACATCAAATATACTATTTAAAATTTTAAAAGCACCGCTTTTTGGAATGGGGTTATTTCCTGTGCGAATTTGAGAAATCTTAAGTGACAATATTTTCTGTCATTTTGAATAAATGTTGGTTGGACAATCCGATTACGGTGAGAAACTTTTGAAATGTAAAAGTGGTGGCAGAGGCAGAGACAGAGGTATTTCAGTGAACTGTGCACTTTTTTTTTGCTTTTTTTCTTATAAAATTAAGCTGCGTGTCTTAGCGTTAGAGTTTTTTTTGCAAGTACTTTGCCATTCAAGCAGAATGCTGTTTTTTTTGTCGATTTCGTGGATGACTAATAAACTTTCAAATGTTATCTAAGATTTAAGTAGACTGGTTAAGTGTTGTCTACCACAGATCAAATATTGTGATGTAAAAGTGGGCTTAAAAATTAGTTTGCAGTATTACGTGAGCATGGTTCGATATTCAATTCATCTCCTTAAAAACTGTTTCCTGATGGAACTCCCTTAATGTTCTCGCCTCGCGAAATGAATTTCAAATTACTTATTTCTACAAAGCCAGTAAAACTGTCCTTCTTCCAGGATGACCAAACGGTGCAAACTGTTTACAAATAAAAGACTGTCTTGCTCGGAAGTGGACGCGCAAAGCGATGTATTATTTGCAAAGGTTTGTATCGTTTTATCACCCTGAACACAGAGCGAATCAAGCTTTAATGTAACCATGTAAAAAAGGTTTCGACCGATACAGAGGTCCAATAAAATAAAAAATAATACACCTTAGTGTCCTTGGTATACAATTGATTACGCAATCCAGAGAAGTAAACCACTAGATTGGTAACTACAAACAAAACTGCAGAGGCATTAGGTACACCCACTTTTTTTTTAAAGCGACTTAACTGTCTACCGTTTCACGAATTATTACTACTACCAAGTTCCCTACGTTTCAACAATGTATTAATTCATTAGGATTGTGGTACGAAATTGTTGTCAAAAGTCTAAAAGGCACATTTCATAATTCGATAAGAGGACCATGATGGGCCTAGATCGCTCAACTGGGTCTCTTTGACCCCTGGGACACCGAATCAATTAAATAGGCGGAAGTCAACAAGGACATAATTTCTGAATAAGATCGATAACATGCCATGTTTTCAGCAAAGAGTAAAAAGGATATACCTGGGCACAGCCCTTACATGAACGTATGGGCATGCAATTAACAAACTTCATGAAATACAATAAAATGAGACTAGTATGAAAGATTCCTGCCTTCTGGTTTCAGGGTCCAAGTTTTGTTAAGATTTCCTCCTTTTTGTCTATTCAATATAGGGTGGGTTCATTTAGAGCCAAAATATGACCCAAGGGACATGACATGCAAACATGATAGTCCACTAGATAATATTACAAACAAAATATGGAAGATGTCTGCCTTTTTGTTTCAGATTAGAAGATTTTGAAGTGCTTTGCACTTTAAATCTATGTAAAAGGGGTATCGTCCTGGTTGAGCCCAAATATGATCCAATGGTTTTGATTTGAAGTGTTTATTTGGTAGAGTCCACTAGATGAAGCTTCATACCAAATATGACAGCTGTCTGCCTTCTGGTTTCAGAACTAAAAGGTGTTTGATGATTTTCACTCTTTGAAACTATGTAAAAAGGGATGGAGCCCAAATATGACCCCAGGTTCTTGATCAAACTTTGAAGAGACCCAATTGATAATACTACAAACCAAATATGATAGCTGTCTGCCATCTGGTTTTAGAAAAGATTTTTGAAGATTTTCCAATTTTCACCCTTTTGTAAAGGGAGAGTTAAGGGTGGATTTCATTTACTTGAACAACTTTAGTAGAGCTTTACCCAAGGAACATCCTTGCCAAGTTTCGTCACGGTTGGCCCACTAGTTTAGTAGGAGAAGATATATAGCGAAATTGTGGACGACGCACGACGGATAACGGACATTAGACCATCACAATAGCTTGTGAGCTAAATTCAACAACAAAGTTCTATAATTAATGTTGTTTATTATTAGGTAAAATGTGCGATTAAAATCCATGAAAATGCATGGAAAACGATCCACACAGCTTTGTTGCACATACAGCAAAGTGCTGACAATTATTGTTATTATTATAATAACAAATATGCGTCTATTGTACTTTAAAAATTTCATATAAATTCGCGTTCACGTAAGCTCGACAGTTACAATGGTCGCCTACTATAAGTTTATGTTTATTGCTTTCGATATTTGAGCGTGATTACTTTAAGTACAAGTAGCCATCCGTAGTTATTACAATTTAGAAACTATAGTTTGGTTAATGTACGTGACGTCTACCGCTCGTGGCATTACTTTACTTCAGATGAAGAGAAAATCAAAATTAAAGGTTATCTAAAGAAGAAACTTACACCATTTGTTAAATGAGGCTCAATTCATCAAGGGAAAACCTCAAAAGTCTAAGGTATTTACAAGAAAATGTTTAAATTACAGCCCCGAGATTTAACGTTTGTGACATGGATTGACCGCAGATATTAGTCTTTATATTGCTTGAAGTTGCAGAATAAGCAAATCGTTTTCATCTATGAGTTAAATGGGAGTAATTAAAAAGTTTGTAAATGGATATTTCACACGGAACCTTAATTGTATAACGCTGGTATACGTACATTACTTTAAACGTACATGACTGCGTTTTTAATTTATCTGACTTTTTCGGACAACAAGTCCGATCTTATAAGAAATACGTATCTATTGTGATTTAATATACCGTTCATCCCATATTAAGAATGGCTTAGAGATAAAGTTTTAAATATCGAATAAGTTACGTGCATTTAATGATCTAACGTTCGTGACAATTTTTAGCGTAATATTGTAAATATGAAACATTTACTACGTGAGGCTTTATAAACGGATATTTCTGAAATTGTTTGGCCCTTTCCCATGGAAGAGTGATTTATCAACAGTTCTTCAGTAAATTTTGAAAAGAATTGCAACTTCATAAAGAATGTTTAAATAAGCTTGAAATTGTAAGCGTTAGTGACAGCACTTTATGCGACAAAAATGAACATTGTGCTTTACACAAAGCATCGGTAAAACTACGAAAACCCCTGTTTACTATTTTGAAATGGGATATCTTCTATAAAATGTTCTTTCCTAAATAATTTTTGTTAACTACAGAGTTTTAACTCATCCAGACCTACTACCAAATCGTGAGACAGGCTTATTTGGCAAATTTCGCCCTTTCTAGCTGATGCCTTATGTACATAACGATTGAAAATTATCGAGTTTGGCGCATCAATCTACGCGGTATGAAGTCCTGAATTCGACTTCGGTAAAATAATCTATATATTTCTCATGCAGTTCATTTAAATTTTCGACGACACTGAAAAAATGAAAATGTACATTTATCTGAGATTGAGTGGCAAATGAGCAAATGTTTTGGTTTTTTTTTTTCATTAGTCACGTGGAATGAATTACTGTTGCCATGACTTATGTCTATGACTTAAGTCCTAATATCTAATAATATACTGAAAAACAAAAATAACGCATCACTTAACTCTTTAGATATAACTTTTTCCGTTATCTCAAGTTTGGAATAGTGGTTATACCAAAATAAACGTTAACCAATAATTGATTTGTGAGAAAAGGGGTGACAACGTAGACATGTGCATTTAAGAGTAATAAACACACAAACTCGACTACCCCCAAAATCAAAACTTTGAAATTAGAGTCAGTTATCATTGCTCATTAAAAGTCAATAGCGCGTGAGTTCATGTGCAATATTGATCTCAAAGGATTTCTGACAAGTGGATCTCTAAATGATACCAAGAGTATATCCTTAGATGGCTAAACATTTGCTCTTCATGTTGCCTCAATCTGGATCAAAATCTTGGGTTTTCGCGCTCTTTTTGGACCCTCATTACAAACTCGTTTCTGATATGCTCGAGTTTGAAATAAGTCCGGTCGGTGAAAAAGAATGCATTTGTGTAATTTTAAGAAGGTGTTCGCGAATTAAGTTTATAATGATCTGAGATTAATAAACCATAAATTGACTTAACAAGCATATTCGTTGAATTGATATCCCCCTCCGAACATATTTTCATTGTCAATGGAGTTAATATCAAACTTAGGTACAGGTTATCTTTTATCTACATCAACCTTTAAATTTCAAGAAATAGCACTCTGTATGTATATGGCTTAAACAGTCAGGGGTAGTGACTCTATATTCAACGGTCGAACCGGGTAACCCCGACTAAATGCGCATGTCCTCATTGTAGTGAAGCTGTGTGCCAAGTTTCATTGAAATCCGGTCTATAGTTTTCAAGAAATAGCGCGGAAACGAATATCACTCTGTGTGTATATGGCTTAAACAGCCAGGGGTAGTGACTCTATATTCGACGGTCGAACCGGGTAGCCCCGACGATATGCGCATGCCCTCATTGTAGTGAAGCTGTGTGCGAAGTTTCATTAAAATCCGGTCTACAGTTTTCAAGGAATAGCGCGGAAACGAATATCACTCTGTATGTATTTTGCTTAAACAGTCAGGGGCAGTAACTCTAAATTCGACGGTCGAACCGGGTAACCCCGACGTTATGCGCATGTCTTCATTGTAGTGAAGCTGTGTGCCAAGTTTCATTGAAATCCGGTCTATAGTTTTCAAGAAATAGCGCGGAAACGAATGTTGGACGGACCGACGGACGGAAGGAGGGACGGACGAGCGGACGGACGGACATGGCAAAAACAATAACCCTCCCCCCCCCCGATGATTTCATCGGCGGGGGATAATAACGGGGATTTACGCTATGGCTATCGCTTATGAAGGAGTCGACAAACAGCCAAGATACCAAATATTTGTGGTTCACTGTCATCACAAGTCTACGATAACCTGAAAACTGAAAAACTGTAACCTATAGAGTGAGCGTGATTACTTTAAGTACTATAGAGTAAATAACACATTTCAATCCGCCCTCCCCATCCTGTCAGCCACCAAAGTTCGGTACCGGTTGTTGTTATAATCGACGTTTTAACCAGTCAATGGTCGAGTTATGACCCCTCATGGTAGTTACAAGTGTCTTTGATTCTTTACCACGTACATGAATATAAGCTGTAATACTCGCCAAATTTTAATTTCGAACAATGCGTTCGATCTGCTGCATGAGCAGAAAACATGTTTATCGTATTCAAGTGTCTCTGCTCAGGTGAGCATGGGCTAAGTAATCAATTTTACCACAACTGTTTACCTAGTGGTCGGTCAAAACAAAGGAATATCATAACAGCAAATCAGTGGATTTTGAGACAGAATTATTGGTCGTTGAAAGTTGGTGCGTTATTTTTGTTGTTCAGTATATATAAAAATATTCATCCCTCAGTGATCTGACTATGTAAAACTTTTGATATCGTTTAGATAACCCGAATTTTCAAACATGCAAAATAGAAAGCGACCAATTTGTATGTACTAGCATTCTGTCAATTTTCTTTGTATACCCTTTAATCGCAATAGTTTATGTCAACAGAAAACATCGATGGACTAGAAATCCACATGGACAATCAACAGACATTCAACCCACCAAAGAATGAGTGGTACAAGTATGACACGTTCTTAAATTACAACTTTACTTCACCGGTATCAACAAGATACGTTAACCTCACCGTTCCTGGCATAAGATATCTTGTGATTTGTGAAGTTGATGTTATCTATGGTACGTAATAAAATTAAAATGTATACTTTTCGTTGTCTTGTTTATCATAAACAACCGATTTATAGGTAGTCGCTTTAAATAAAAAAAAATGTTTCGTGGATGACTGTCTTAGACTAATGTGATCTCGTAGCATTGGAATTCTAAGCTCCAAAATACGTAAACTTATTGTACACTCTGAGAAACACTTATATTTTTTAAAACCGGTGTCTACCGGCTCTGTCCTGTTTTTTTCAGCTTCTTACTTTTAAGCAATTTTCAATGAAATTCTGAATGTTATAATTAACTGTAGCTATTTTTCAACAATTATCTTCTTTTAAAACTTTCATCTAATGCTGCCGACATGACTATTTTAATAAAACGAAGATTGCCATAACCTAGATACCAAAAATATAAATGATCCCTTCTTTCAAAGTATACATTGTTTTAAAAATTGAAAATATCATTTTGGTCAGTAAAAACCATCGATGCAGGCAATATTTCCATTTCTGAAAATATTTTGATGGGGTACTTTTTCTTCCTTTGCATTTCTTTTCAAATCACGTTTTGTAATTCTAGCAAAACATATTAAAATGTTTTGTAATGAAAGATGATCCTAACGAGATTATGTCTTCATCTCCCCCGCCCCCCGGCTATTACTTCCTACGCGCCTGGAT
The DNA here is from genome assembly GCA_948146395.1 of Fragum whitleyi. Lineage (NCBI taxonomy): Eukaryota > Metazoa > Mollusca > Bivalvia > Cardiida > Cardiidae > Fragum > Fragum whitleyi. The sequence goes on along the minus strand of OX411549.1, from coordinate 64,700,098 downwards.
CATCATCAATCGAAACTGAATAGCAGGTATAAAAATAACATTAATTTACATGTAAATTATTCCGGCAAATATTGATTTTTCTCGTTTTTTCAAAATAAGTTTACGTCTGAAATTTAAGAATTTACTGTTTCAAAATCAAAGTCCAACAGGACAGGGGCAACCCCATTTAGACATTTTTTCTAACACAAATGTAGTTTGTAGTGCTAGTTTTAATAGTCCTTTTTTATATTTTGTTTTCCGTATATTTCACAGACAAGATCATTTCAATGAATAAGCCAGTTACCATGCATTCAACCTTCCAGTATACTTGGTCGGGAAACAAAAGTGTTGATGGAGATTGGAGAACAGACGCTGGTCCTTGTAGTTGTTGTGCTGCAACTGACTATAGCGAACATCCGTGGCTTAAGGTTGATCTTGGAACAGAATATGTTATCAACTATGTGATGATTTACGGTAGAACAGATGGAACGTACCCGGGACGTAAGTCAAACAAAGTTGATGGTGATTTAAACAAAATATGTAAATATTTCATGTTATCTGAATCTTAACATATATTAACATATATTACATGCCTTAGTTTTTTTATTCTTGCTATGTTTTAATTCTTTATTCTTCCTTTACAACATAACTTAATTTACATTAATTGGTGACGGATTATGACATATCTTTAGCTGCATTATCAACATATGGCATTTAGATAAATATTCGTGTGTCATTTTATCGCGACTGTATAGTTGCAGTTGAAGAAGCTTTAATGCTTCACCGACAATTAATTCTTTCCAAATATATTTAGCTGTAGAAGATGTTAGGGAAGATATCATCTTATTTATCCGTCTTACAGAAAGCTTTGAAGATATGTCAATTAAATTTGACAATCGTGAGGTAAAGCGAATTCCGCCTTCGTCTGATGCAAAGAATACAACCAAGTTTTTCGAGTTTCGGAGTGATGCAACAAGCGTTAGAGTTGTTTCTTTGGAATTACTTTCCACCAACTCTATACCTAAAAAACAACTAGTTGTATGTGAAATTGTGATATATGGTGGTAAGTAAACCGTAGTATTTGTTTCCATCGGACTCTTAAATCAATATTGATTTGAAAAAAAATAGTAGTGTTCTTTCGAAAATTAACCGTAGGTTTCAAGAAAAAAATAACTATTTAACTTCTTGAAATTTGTATAACCCTAAAGAATAGGTCTACTTAAGTCAAGTATGCTTGTTTGAATCTAAAATTCTATTCAACTAGTTCTTTTCATTTTATCACAATGACATATGAAATAAAAGATACACGCATCGATCAAAACCAAAGCGAATAGCACAATTATTTTCAATGACACAGTTAATCGTATATTTATATAAAAGACGACTTTTGCAAGTCGAGTATTCTACCGACTGAGTCATATTGTAATCGAGCACACTACTAGTATAATTCGTTCTTTGATTGTATTGTAATCCATAACCATTTGAGGTACCGAACTTTATGCGGAATTCCAATATAGAAACCAATGCCAGTTATTTTTCCAAACTAATTACATGTAGCGTAAATATATTTTAGCTCACCTAAGCACGAGATATAATCATTTGATGCATGACGAAGGCACCAAATGAAAAAATGCCTTAAAAACATTTTGATTAATGTATACAAGGAAATGCAGTATAACTATTTTCCCCGTTTAAGAATGCCCAGCTGGAACATATGGAAAAGATTGCGGTAGAACATGTGGATTCTGTAGGGGAAGTGAACCTTGTAATTTTCAAGTGGCGTTTGTAAAAAGTGTAAAGATGGTTATATAGAAACGGATATGCACAGCACAGTATCTTAAATCCGATAAGGTGCACGACCAATGCCTATTATTTCAATGTTCTTTAGCAATGCTTTTATCAATATGAAATTTGGCTTTAATAAATTGAGGATAAAACTAATAAAAATAATTCGACGACTGTTGTTCTTTTGAACGGGGATATGTGCATCTCTTGACAGTCTTCCTTCATAACGCGGAAGCTCCAGCGTCTATCAATGTATTCCTGATATTTCTTGCATTAGTACTACCATGAAATTGATCTAACGATTAAGGATTTAAAGTCTTGCACTACCAAATGGCGCCCTTACGGCAACCTTTATTAATATGACATCGATTTGACAGATTCCAAAATCATTTGAAGTTGAAGTTTAATTTGCGGCAAATCAAAAGAAATGCCACAATTACGGTTGGTTTCAACCATAGCAACACTGCGAGGAGGTTTATTGTACAGGTCGATTAGATTTGTGGATGGTCTTAACCAGATAAGAAATAGAACTCGACCATTAGTGTTGACGTTTAGATATTTAAAATGTTTTACTTCTTTTCCTTTTTAAGTATGTAAGAAAGGATTATATGGAAACAATTGCAGAAGTGAGTGCGGATTTTGTAGGGGGAATGAAGCCTGTAACTTTACAACTGGAGTTTGTAAACAGTGTGAAGATGGATATAAAGAAACGGATATGCTTTGTAAAGATTGTGAGTTGATCTCAGTACCATTCTCCATTACACCTTTATTATGACTAGAAGTTCGATAACTAAAAAAAATAAACTTTAATTGAAAGGGCACTTTTTACAAAATGTCATGTAACTTTGTACTTACGCTAAAAAATCATCATTTTTCGCTAATGTTTTGAATTAATCGAATTTCAAAAGGTTTTCGGAATCGTTCATTTAAACATATACACTGCATGCATATCATTATGCTTCTAATAAAACTCTGATTGTTTGGTTTGATGAAAACCCATCACCAAATTTTATTATATGCCTGTTTAGGTGGCCTAGTGATATAAGCGCACGACTCGTGACCGGGAGGTCCGTGTTTCGAGGCCAACGCCGGTGTGAAGAGTTCACAGGAAAAACACTTAATAGTAAGCCTTGGTCTACCCAGTTGTAGAATTAGGCCGCATTGGGTTAAACCATTGCCTTTATCTTTGGGCCGTGAAAACATCCTAATTAAGTGATCGAAAATGACTCTATGGGCCCAGGCTTTCGTCCAAATCGAGCTTGAATAAAATTTTAGAAACAATATTTCATTTCTAAGGCACTTGTAGCTCAAAGTTAACGATGGGATTTTTCAGATGGAGTCTTGTTCAAAGAACATTTATTCAAGGCTCGCGTTCGAATTTTGAGCTCAGCTGAGCACGGTTGTGATTGTCGAATGTCCAGTGGGCCAATCTTGAATTAACTCGGCAGGGATGTTTCTTGGGTCAAGATGTACCTAAGTTCTTCAACCAAATTAAGTCCAACCTTAACTCTGGTTGCGATGGCAACAAAAAGGGTGAAAATAGGTAATTCTTCAAAAGCTTTCAAATTTAGCATATAGCATCATCTAGTGGAATATTTACAAGTTTGTTCATAGAAAGACCCTGTGGTCATATTTTGGCTCCACCAGGCGCATCCCTTTTCTAAACAAATCAAAGCGCGAAATCTTTAAAAATCTTCTCTGAAATCAGACGACAGACAGCTTTAATATTCGGTATGTAGCATCATCTAGTGGACCTCTACCAAGCTCGCTCATATCATGACCCCTGGGTCATTTTTGGGCTCCACCGGGCGTATCCCCCTTTTCATAGAATCAAAGGACGAAAATAATAAGAAATCTTCATCTCTGAAACAAGAAGGCAGACAGCTTACATTTTTTATCTATTCGGTATGTAGCATCATCTAGTGAACTTCTACCAAGTTTGTTCATATCAAAACTCTCGAGGTTGTTTTTGGGCTCTACCCGGGCTCAACCCTTTTTACATATAATCAAACAGCGCAAATCTTTAAAAATCTTCTTCTCCGAAAACAAAAGTCAGCCAGTTTTTATTATCACATGCCGTTTTCGGCGAAGGTATATAGTTATAGTCTCCGTCCGTCATTCCTAAAGAATAAGGGCTATGAACTTGAAACTTTATGAGTGGATAGATGACATGGTTGAGAAGTGCAGTGCGCAAGAACTACAACTCTTGCTTGCATAATTTTGGAGTTATTGCCCTTTGTTATTTTTGATACTTAGATCTTGTCTGGAGCATATCTCCAAAAGTATAATAGCTTTCATCTTGAAACTTTATGGTTGTATAGATCTCATTGAGAAGAAGTGCATTGCACAAGAACTACAACTCTTGCTTGCATAATTTTGGAGTTATCACCCTTTATTTTTTTTCATACCTAGATTTTGTCCGGAGCATATCTCCTAAAGAATAATAGCTATCAACTTAAATCTTTATTGGTGTATAGATCCCATTTAGGAGAAGTGCAGTACACAAGAACTACAATTCCTGCTTGAATAATTTTGGAGTAATTGTCCTTTGTTATTCTTTATACTTAGATTCTATCCGGAGTATATCTCCTAAAGTATAAAAACTATCAACTTGAAATTTGGTAGGTCGATAGGTTTTATGGAGGAAACGTGCAGTGCACAAGAACTACAACTCTTTGTTAATTTTGATACTGAGATTTTGTGCGGGGAATATCTCCTAAAGTTTAATAGCTATCTTTGAAATTTTATGGGTGGATAGATCCGATGGAGGGGAAGTGCTGTGCACAAGAACTACAACACCTGCTTGCATAATTTTGGAGTTAGTGCCCTTTGATATTTTAGTGACTTAGATTTTTTAGGTGGTTAATCTCTTGTTGTCACTGGTGACGATATCAAAATTTATTTCACTGTGAAATCTTAAGATTACACTGTCAAGAATGTAATAAATCAGCTTAGATACACCCTCTCTCTATATAATTCATACATAATTGCAAGAGTAGTTTATTTGATTCAATTTCACAGCAAAATCCAGAATAAAAATAGTAAAAAATAACTATTTCGGCATACGTTTTTTCTACTTTTCTCATATTTTTTTTTTTTTTGTAAATTATCATCTAAATTATTTTTGAATAATACTATTTTATGGCTCGGCTTTGGATTGATATATTTCGTTTGAACATTGATCGATAATTTATCAAATCACTGATGGAAAAGGAATGATAAAAAATACTTCAACATGCATATGATCGCATCGTGTGACGTCTTCATCTCACTCGTTTTCGCTGAGCTTTTTTGAGTTCTTCTGTGTATTTTGCTGGAACAGGTCTAACGCTTTAAGACTCTAGATTTTACTAGATGCTTTGTGTTTGATCTTTTATCTTTTAAAGAAAGGGATTTTAATAGTTCGGAACTAATATGTATCATCATCGTTTAAATTCATTGAATTTCATTTTTTACAATATTACTACCAACCATTTTGACATATTAACATTTTATTTCGTACATTTTAATTCCATATCCTTTCATAATTAGCATTCAGAGCATTAAAATAGAACTTTTTAAATTACTATCATATTTGAAGTATTTTCAGGTAAGTTATGAATCTTTACCTTCGCCGTACACTTATGTTCCCCATAGGATCCCTCTTAATCCCCTATAAGTGAGAAAATTGACTCGACGTTATGAGAACACTCCTCCTCGCGAAACTTTGGGTCTGAAAATTTGTCATGTCAAAAGGATTCGCTGTATTGAAATGGAACTGTTCCATAGGAAATCACAGTAAAAGAAGTCCATATGATAATTTCCTGATTACCAATATTGCTCTAGAGACCACCATTTTGGCTTTATCTTCATGTTACATTGTCAGAATGTTTGAAAATATTAGTCTCAAGGATGAACCTTATAAAAGTTGTTACTCTTACTGGAAAACAGAGAAAAATGGGCCTTAGTCAAGTGATAATATCCTTGTTAACACTGGGGGAGGGGGCATATTTTTGGTCACAAGTTTCAATGATGTTTCAGGCAGAAAACTGAGAGAACCTCTCACCCAAAATGATCCCTGCTTTTGTGCAAAAGAAGGTTAAAGTACAATTCACATGCAGGGGTTAACTCAAGTTGATGACCACTTGCCTGGGGCAAGTAAAAATATTGTTGGCAAGTAATTTTTTCCATCGGGCGAGTATGTAGGGGACAAGTTTGATTTGAAAGTTATTTGCCCACTGGGCAAGTAGAAGCAAATTTCTTAGGGAAACCCATATACATGTGTATAAATTTTACTTATAATTCTTAACTTTGAACTCGAGTGAGTAATTTCGGGCCTCCTTGACCTAATCTTGTTTATAATCAAATTTCAATAAGACACCAATGAAAACTGTTGACTCTTTGAGTGTTAACTAGGAAATTTACTTAAATATACATAAGGCCCCATTCTGCAAAGGATAAAATACCTTAGCAAATAAAGTTTAAGGAAATTCAGGTGAAATTATGGACTTTAGACTGTAAACATGCATTTATTAACTTAAAATTTCAATAGGTCCTTTTTCCCAAGTCTATTTGCTATTTATCATTTCGGACTGGTCAGTCTACAAAAATGAAGTTTTTTCATGTCCTTAAATATTTTTTTAAATAAAATTATTAAGGGAAAGGTGTCTTTAAGTTTTGCAGCTATAAAACTATAAAACATTGTATTTAGCCTTTGGTTTTTATTTTCAATTCAAGTGACATGGCTGGTTATATCATAGATATTTGTGACCTCATGTTCTTATACGTTTTGTAATTATACTGGTAATGTATATATCTGTTTTAAACTATATTCACATAGAAAAATATTTAATCTTTGTAAGATAGATTTGTTTTAAGATTTAATCTTTTTCATGTCTTGAAAACTGTGAATGATTTCATTCTACAGCTTCACTTTTCAATTGGACCTTAAGTAAAATTAGTTATGTTATAAATGGTTGATAAACAGAAAGTTAAAGACACAAATAGTGGTAGAATTTGTGTTATTCACATCAAAGATACTAAAGAAAATAAAATCATTGCAATTAGTGAGCAATCCTAAAAAAAATTAAATATGTGGCCAATGAAAGGTTGAAACATTTTGATGATTAATTTAGGTTAGAGGACATATCAAGTGACCTTCCTACTCAGTTTATGCCTGACCTACATGGATACCATTCAAGGTGCTATCGGCTATCCACTAATATTGCAAGGCTCCCTAATCGTAAATATGAACCCACATATGACTCAGAAATCCTAACCAGTACCTCAAAACGCAATAGAACATCAACTGATCTCTCTTCCAGCACAATTTTGTTTTCCTGATCAGTGCTTATTTTGTGAAAAAGCAACGATTAAAGTAAAGGGAGTGAAACAAAGTTTAGTCAAATGTGTAACTAAATGCGCAGAGAATGCAATGAATACTGCGAATTATCGAAAGAGATCATAGCCTTCTATGCAAAATTGGTATGCAGGACCCAGTAGCTAGGGAGGCACGTTATCACCACCATTGCCGTAGGAATTATACCAGAAACTAAGAGAGACACGAACTTCATACAATCTCAGAGTCTTCAAAGTCACAAAAAGCCCATGAAGATGCGTTTAAGCACCTATGCCAATATGTTGAAACACATATAGTTCTTGGTAAAAGTGTTGATGGGCTGACAATGCTGCGAGAAAGGTACATGGCCTATCTTTTAGAGAAATACCCTGACATGTACAATGAAATTTACAAGACCTATAAATTAAAAGATAAGTTGGTAAAACACTTTAATGGGAAAATCTGCTTGCCGAATTGGAAAAGTGAGTTAGTATATGCAGCTGATGTTAAAGGCCAGGCTATTGAAGCAGCATTTGATATGGCAGCGTCTGACCAGACGCGTCTTCAAGAGTCTACAATGATTATAAGAAGATAAGTTTGTGAGGCAAAATTGCAATCACCTGCAATGCCATGGCCACCAACAGACTCATGACTTACATCTGGAGAGTGCAAGCCTCCTGAAATACTTATAGATTTCCTACACCATGTCATAAGTGGTAAAAGCGGTAAGGATATTTCCATTAAGGTTGAACGTGTGTCTTCTTCAATAGTTAAGATATTTGTTACGCAGTAACCAATGGCGAATGGAAAATGCCCAAAACATAATTTGTTGCCAATGACAGTGAGGCATATCACTGGCAATGCTGAACTCATTACAATTCTAAATCGGTATGGTCATGGGCAGTCCTACACGAAGACGATTGAGCTTGAATCTGCAATATGCAACTCTGTAACGTCAGTAGATTAAGTTTTGCCCCCAAACATTTGCCGTGATAAAGATACCTGCATACCTGCTTGGACATCTTTGAATTAAATGAAGAAACACCTTCTGGGCCAGGAACAACACATTCAACCCATGGAATAGTCATTTAGGAGGTGTGTGACAATTATATTTCTTGCCCAAATCCAAGTCAGCAATTCTCAAAGTAAAAGAACGGTCTGTCAAGCCAAACGAAATCCAAATTTTGCCATGCTATGCAAAGCAAAAGGCAGAACAGAACGTTACAATTGTTAATCGTAGGATGGATTATGCTTTCAGTAGGGAATACCTCCAACATTTTACTTGGATTCTTTGCAGAGAGATTGGCAATTCATTTGGTGAACGAAACGTCCCTACTTGTTCCGGCTGGCTTTCAAAGACCTCTCAAACTGCCGAACTAAGCAAATCAATTATAGAGTAAATGGCTCCGTTGAATGTGTCCATCAACGAAAACAAAACAGAACAGCATATCCTGTTTTTTCCTCGTAAGCTGCAAGTGAATAGGTCGGGCAAAAGGTTATGTCTGGCAAACATTACAACCGTGCCCTACATGTCCATAAACTTGTTACTGTAGCTTTAGATCGTTTACTTCTAAGCCAGTTTGAGGATCTACACCCACGAGCTGACTGTATGTCATCTGAAACAATGGAATTATTACAATCACTTGCAAGCGATCCATCTGAGGACAAAGCATTACAGATTGAAATTACAGAAGATTTTACTGAATACTTTAGTAAATACCAGGAATTCAAATCTTTCATTCGAAATGGACAATGTGGCAAAACAGCACAATTCTGGTTGAATTACATGGAGATTATACAGTTGATAATGGACTTGATAAAAGCTACTAAAGATAACAATCTTAGCCTTCATATTGCATGTCAATATAAGCTCTGTCCCTTGCACTTTGCCTTCGACCATACTAATTATGCTCGGTATGTGCCAGTGTTTTTAATGACTCTGATGAACCTTGAGAGTAATCATCCTGGATCTGTTCAACTGCTTAATGATAATGGTTTCAGTGGTTGTAGATCATCTGTACCTAGATCAAGAAATGCACTTGACATTACAATAGAACAAACAATTAACCGACATGCTAATTCGCAAGGAGGTATTGGTTTCAGCAGAAACTATGCTGCATATTATTGATGGTTCATGACAAGACATTTCCGAGCAAAATACGTTGGGGCAACTCTTCAAATGACTGACATGAGTTCTGATTCTATATAAGAACATAAGGAACTCCAACCAGCCCAAATTAAAAGTAGTGAAGCCGATGTAAAAAAAGGTTTTCAGTGCTATAGGTAACTTCATAGACCCTTTTAAAACAGAAGATAGGAGCAATGCCTATCATCAGGGTTGCCTGCTAAAGCTGAGGTAGCCGATGCTTTATTAAATGCTATCAATATTGGTCAAGAGGATATGGATGATTTCATTGAAAAACGTCTCATTGAAGAGTCAGTTCAGTTCCATGATCCGATTAAGAAGAATATACTAAAGACGTTTGCTGCGGCTGAGATAACCAAGAACGTTACCAGCATGCGAAACAAGACGACTCAAATAAAAGCAGAACGCAATATATTGCGTTCATAATTCATACTTTATGTTTTACATATATACCGATTTTGGTGCTCTCAGTACTTTGATTTCATATAAACTGTTATAAAAATATCACCTTGTGATTTTTTATGACTAGAAAAATAGTAAGCAAGACATCTAGAACCATTTCCTGTTAAATTGCAAGAAAAATAATGGAATATACCATTTCAAATCCAGCTTATACATGTATATTATGTCCTAGAAAAAGTGCACTTATTGACTTTTGACCTCAATAATTCCTTAAAGCCCCAGCCGCCGAGTTGCAGACCTTCAGAGTATGCTTATTAGACATTGTGCTTTCAAAAAAACATAGTCCCGAAAATTCCCCCCGGGGGGGGGGGACATACTGGCTCATAGTCTAAATATTTCAAAATGATGAAAAAAACCACATTTAATTCTTTGGAAACCATCAACCTTGCAATAAGCAATAAGATAATGCAAGGAAACCATTTTTGGTAAAAATGGGACTAAGGCTAGTCTTGCGTTGAGCCATCGCTTTTAAGCTTTTCCTCATTTACATACAATATTTCAGGATTTTTACTATTTTCAAGAGAATGTGTCAGGTGACACTCAACAAGCACCGTTCTCCTCTCATCTCAATTTGTTTTGGTAAAATCCTTAAAGCTCCTTTTACTATGTTTTCATTAAATTTTGGCAAAGAACCTTACCTAAATCCGTAGAATCATTTTGTGAAAGTTTCAAATAAATCCCATAATACTTGTTGACTTTATCGCTTAAACGAGAGTATTTTGAGGAAACATACATAAGGCCTCTTTTCCCATGTTTTTCCACAAATCCGTCATATTCAAAAGAAACATTCATTATGACCCAATAAACACCCTGTTAATTTTCAAATTAATCCCTTAACATATTAGAGCTTTTAGAGTTTGAACAAGATTAAACTCGAGAGACCCATGCCCGTGTTTTCCGACGAATCAGCCCTTTTTTGAAGTAATCTTTCTTATGACTGTAACCATCACGTGAAAATTTGAAGGAATACCGATAATATAAGATGAATTCTTCGCGTAACGGCAAAATTCTTTAGCATTCCTTTCTAATATTATCCTACAAATCTGTCCCATTTTCAAAGGAAACCTTCCTTATGACTCTACAATTATTCCTGGCAAGTTTGTAGTAAAACGGGTGAACAACGGACAGACAGACTGTAAGACGAACGGACCGGAATAGCGCCATCTTCAGTAAGTGGATATCAGTAATATCAGTTTTAAACATTATTGTACGTAACTAAGCCAGAAGAGCCAAAGTGATGGCGTGTTTCCATCCGTCTTCCAGCCTGTCTGTCCGTCCGTATATATTTTTCGTTTACGCGATAAAGTCCACAAATATAGTCGGATTTCTTTTAGAATTTAACAGGTAGATTAATTTCTCATGAAAAAGTTTCCTTTCGAAAATCGGGCCGATCTTGAAGAAAACACTGGAAATGAGACCTTCTCATTTACCCGACAGAGTCCACAAATATCATTCGTTTTTCTTGAAACTTTTACATGATACTTGTAGTGCCATAAGGAAGATTCAATTTAAAAGGTAACGGATCAATTGGAATACACGGGAAAGCAGCCTGGTGGATTTTCCAACCAAAATGTCATTGATACACAAATGTTGTCGGGTTCTCTTGAAATCTCTTACATGTACGTTGATTGTACGGTCAAAATGCGGCTTCCAATTGAAAATGGGGCAAATACATCCAGGGTTCCCACGGTCCAGCAGCTCCAAAATTCCCTGAATTTTCCCTGACATTTCCCTGACAAGAAAGTGGTATTCCCTGACATTTAATGGACATCTCAGCGTATGTTTCCCTATTCTTTAACAATTTTACTATAGATCTACAAATACCTTTATGTAAGAAATAGCTCTAGAAATGTTTCTTTTAATATTTCTATCTTGAGCTCTAGAGCATATACGTATAATACATTTTTTTCCCTTCAAGATTTCTTGCATGGAGTTTAAAAGCCACTTTCAAACCTAATTCACTATGACAATCACCTTAGAGTATTCTTGAAGAAAAAGTAATAATGATAATAATAATAATAAGCAATAATACATAAAGAACATGAACAAAAGCAAACTCTTTAAATACCAGTAGGAATAATGTAAATTTAAATACCAGAAGGTCAAATGCAAAAGTAACTATACATGTATTATATATCAAAAGTCAAAGCCTTTCGTGTCTGTGGCAGAGAGGTACAGAACTTATCTCTTGACCAAGAGGTTTCAAGTCTCTTTGTTCTTTTACTACCGGTATATTATCATAAGCCCATACATTTAACTCAAGCACAGGTGAATTTTCCAGGAAGCTGAATTGAGGGGGATAATTCAGGTGAGGGACTTATTTCCAAATGCATGTAAAACATATAGGTTAAAAAAAAGCTTTTGACTCAATTGAGATATGACCATGAGTTGTAAATGTGTGATATATATCAAAATAAAAACAAATTTCTCAAAAGTAAGACAAAATATGTCATGTTTTGAATACTTATACTGACCAAATGCAGTTTTGTGTTAAAGAGAAAACAAATCAAGAACAAAGGAAAAGGATTTTTAAATTCAGCTTTCCTCAGACATCTTTTTAATTATGATTGTCCAGTCTAAAGCTTACAAACGTCATATTTGCAACGTAAATACAATGTACTAGTGGAAATGTGACAAATATCTTGAATATTGTTGACACCATCAGATAGATTTGCAGAAAGAATTGAAGCTTGATTACAATGAAACCATCAGATATCAAGATGTGCGCAAATTAATGAATTTAAATTATAAAATCATCTTACCTACACATTGTAGTGTGGATAAAAGTACCATGTTGTTGTAAATAGAACAATCAATTCATTGATATTCTTAACATGATTCCTTGAACCTCAAAACTGGAACTACCATACAAACAATGATAGATGAAGGAGCTTAAGGACAAAAAAAAAAACTTTAAAATGAGACATTAGCCGTTTCAGTCTAGAATTTGGTGACAAAATCTTAAGAAGCTGCCTTTGCATTAAATACTCCTGAAATGAAAAATTCCCTGACAGTCTTTTCAAAATTCCCTGACATTTCCCTGATTTTTGTCTTATTTTTCAAATTTCCCTGACACTAAACAAAATTCCCTGACATTTCCCAAAAATCCATTTTCCCCTGACTTTTCTCTGACGCGTGGGAACCCTGACATCGGATTTGCACAAATAATGGATCTTGTGGTTAATTTTAATTAACCGATTTATTATTTTTGGCGGTACTCCTCTTTGGTTGGTATCCGTTAAGAAATATCAGTTTGGTAGACAAGGTCAATTACGCTATCGAACCTGTAAAAATCTATCTATAAATCACTCTAAATTTGATCTGCATTAGAATGAATACGCTTTTTTGCCCGGACACATTATGAAAAGGAAACCCCACTTTTTTGTGGGCGTCATTTTCTAGGCCAGGAATAAATCGTCGAGAACAAAATACTGTATAACTAATAATATTTCTGAACTGATAGTGTGTGAAAACGGAACCTATGGACACAATTGCACAAGGACATGCGGGCACTGTAGACACAGAGAAAGTTGTAATCAGACGACTGGTAAATGTGCAAACTGTGAGGATGGCTATAGAGAGACAGACTTGCTCTGCACAGATCGTAAGTAAATATATGATATATGAAATATATATTGAATCTTTAACTTAAAGTAGTGCAAGTGTAATGCACAATTCTTAAATCCGGCATTGCAACTCCTCGGCTAACTACGAATTTCGAAATCATGGCAATCGACCAGCTAAAAACAAATAAGGTAATTTAAATGTCATAACGACCCCATAAAATGGAATTCCCTAAGTATCACGTCGTCGTTCGGGGAAAGCGGAAATTGGCCGATCCAAAAGATTAGCACAAAATGTTTAATGGATAAGAATTATTCGCGTTTTTAGGTACAAACATTTCAGTTACCGTCCGAGTTCGAAGCACGGGAGCTTTAAAAGCAAGTTGAGGGTTTTTCAAGTGTTAAAGCCCCAATAAATGTGAATGACGCTATTATTGAATTTAAAAAAAAAGACTAAAGAAGTTACTCAAATGAAGACTGCCAAATAATTCATAAAACGCTTGAAAACTAGCTCCAAACCTACGAATAGGTCGGAAAAATGTGTTATGCATAGCACAGGCTATATTTTTCATACCGACGTTGCTTTGTGAAACTTTATGACCTCACAAACTGAATCGGGGTAATAACTTCAGCATCTTTCGTTGTGCTCTTAACAATAATAGACATGGTGAGGAATTACGCAATTTACTAATTTATGTTCATAAAATTCAAAATCGAATCTTTAGAGTATATAAACAGTAATTTACATTTTGATGAAAAACAAATATTGCGGATAATATCAGTATCATTAAATTGATTAGAATTATTATGTCCATATCGAGGACATTACGTGAAACAAGGTCTACGGCACTTTAAATACTGATTAAATCACGTATTCTCGCCGTTAAAGCCCATTGGATTTCGACGTTACCACGCGTCTACATCGACCATAAAACATACATTTTACGCATTTGTCGTAGGGAGACATTTAATACCAATCCATTCAAATGTGTCTAATCTTTTGAAATGAGGACATAAATGTCTTGGTAATGGATATAGTAATCTTTATCATATTTTTAAACAGTCTTTTCTTGTACAGTAATAGTCAGTGCTATTTCAATTTAAAATGGTGTCACAACGATTAAAAAGAGCACAAAAAAATTAGTTTTACACAATATGTTGAGAAAAGCAACATAAAAGCATCGACAAAAACAAGGAAACATTGTTTTTACCCTGGTGAGCTTCCACAGTTATATTGAAGGAAAGTGATGTAGGTCAATAAATTTCGCACCTTCGCAATTTCCTTATTTTTCTATTAAGATTGTGAGTGACATAGTCCAAAAGTTCCTGGACTTGTTCAATGAATGACTTACGTTCCAGCTAGAATTTCCACGAATATAGTGTGCCTTAATGGTGGTATTGTGTGCACTTATGAGACCACATCTTTTGGCTTATATGTCAAGAGGGGTGAAACAAAGTCGCGGAGGCAATACCCTAAAAACCATGTGTGTACTCTATTGAATACATTTTCGGCTAAAATGTCTTGAAACTTGGTGAGAATACTTGTCTACATGATATGGTCAAGTAAAGTAAATAAAAAGTCCTACGTCTTTGGGACAATTCATTGAAAAACATTAGCTGTACTCTCAAGGCCGAAATTTAAGTTTAAAGTCGTTTTATTTTGGTCTAAATGATATTTTGGAAATTAGCTCAAATCAGGTCAAAAACTTGACCACAGGGTTAGATTCTATGTACTCTAGAGTCTACACGTTTTAGCTCAATCGGTTTAAACTACGAGTCAGAATGTTGTTAATTATGATCCGAAGAAAATTTCGAAATTTGATCTAGTTTGGTAAAAAACAAGATCATATGCTTAAATTTTTTGGAAAATACTGCGAGAATGGTTGTCTATTTGAAATCTGGTCATAGTTTGTAAACAATGCCTTGGACGATACTTAAGGGCAAATGCCCCCTCGTTCTTTTGAGAGAAAATGGTATTTCGGATCACTTTATGGAAATGAAACGTCCACAATCGAACTCTTCTTTTGTGACTTCCTGGGTATCTTTATCTGACGTGAACACTAATCGAATTTTAAAAATTAAAGTTTAATCTATTAAACGAATTCTTATAAGACTATAGTTGAATTGATTTCCGCTTCAGTCAGAATTAATTAAATGTAGAAAATTATAAACTGCACTATGACGTCATCATAGCGTAATCATACGGAAAACCCGGCTGGATAACTCGTGTAATTTCAATTTTCTTACAGAATCATCATCGTATAAGAACTTATTTATAGAGCGTATATAGGATTTGTAAAGGGAATTGGAATTTTGATACAAGCCAATCTTAACCTTGCCTAGAATAAAAATGTTATCAAGCGAGACTTGGCGGGGCGTGCAAAGTTTGGATTAAAACATTGTATATGCGTTCTTTGCAGTTTGCCCTAACGGTACATATGGTCATAATTGCTCCCAGACGTGTGGTCACTGTAGAAATAACAAAAGCTGTAATCAAACAAATGGACTGTGTGAACAGTGTGAGGACGGATATACAGAAACAAATTTGTTGTGTACTGAGCGTAAGTCACAGCACCATGTTTTTTCTATCTTTTTAGCTCACCTGAGCACGAAGTGCTCAAGGTGAGCTATTGTGGTTATGTGAATGTCCGTCGTCAGTCGTCAACATTTGCCTTGTATGCACTCTAGAGGCCACTTTTTTGTCCGATCAACCTTAAATTTGGTCAGAATGATTGTCTTGATGGAATCTCAGATGAGTTCGAAATTGGGTCAACTTGGGTCAAAATCTAGGTCATGGGGTCAAATCTTAAAATAAACATTGTATGCAATCTAAAGGCCACATCTTTTGCCTGATCAACCTTAAATTTGGTCAGAATGATTGAATTGATGTAATCTTGGATGACTTTGAAATCAGGTCATTTTGGGGGTCAAAAACAAGGTCACCGAGTCAAATCATAGAGAAATCTTGTAAGTTAACCTGAAAATAGTAAAACAAATGGATTCTCAAGTTTTATAGAAGCAACAGCATTATTAAGTCATTTATTCATCATTCTCTTTCTAAACCTGCTTTTGAAAATTTTAGACAGTTCATTCAGGTGAGCGATTTAGGGCCACTATAGCCCTCTTGTTTTCACATGAATAGCGTGATTTTTGTTATAAATGACGTATTCTGACTGTGATCACATTTTATTCAATTTATTTAGAAACATTAAAGTAATATTATTACAAGTATTATACCGATTTGGGAATCTAAGATAATCTAAAGAATAAGAAGGAAAAACATAAAAACGTTGTGTAATTTGAGCCTAAAGCAGAAATCTGGGATTTTTTTAAAGATGTAAAAATCCAAATGAGGTAAAAACATTATCAATTAGTCTTGAATTTACACCGTTTAAGAAAATTATATTCTCCAATAGTTCAGGTTCCTTCTACCATTTTCTGTGTCAAACTTTGTACAGTAACAAACATAATTCATTTGAAATGCATAATAAAGTTTGCCCAAATGCTACATACGGCCATAACTGCACAAATATATGTAGTCAATGCAAGGACAACGAAAGTTGTAATCAAACCAATGGACTTTGTGAACACTTTGAGGACGAATTAACGGAAACTAATCTGAAGTTTATAAAGCGTAAGTCGTGCTCCTAAATTTTGTTTCTTGTAATTCTCTCATTATTTTATATTTTATATATGTCGTAAAAGCGAATAAAATCACAAATACGTATAAATACGGGGAGAAAAAATAGAAAAGATATCGTAATTTGCCTTCTTTATGGTTGTATTTGTTTAGTTTACAAAGTTTTATAGAGAATAAATATAATATAATTCTACCGGTTTCACCATTAAATGGATCATCAGGAATGACGTTAGTTACAACCGTATACATTTATATATGTATATATTTTTTTGGAAAATAATAGAACTTTTCACATTGTGAAAAAACAATTAAATTTGATAGTTGTTCGTACAATTATTTGTCTCACAAAGTATACGAATTTATTTGCTCATGCTTAATTTGATTATTATCAAAATAAATCTTTTAAATGTGATTTAAGAGGAATTATTAAGTGGTTGTCAGATTATATTTTATGTTTGTGATAAAAACTGAAAATATATTAAGGTTAAGATACGAAGAGGATGCAAATATTCGTAAAACGGCAAAATAAAGGAACTCAATAAAATAATGTTTGTAAAAAAAAATATCAACGTTATATCTGATTGACAAGCATTTTACACAATGGGTTAATTTTTTGTCGACAGGAACTTTTACTATAAATGTATTTTTGATGCTCAAAAGATAAGTATAAGTATGCAATTTCAAATGTGATGATAAGAATATAAATTAATATTCGACTTTGTAGAGACTGTGAGAATGGGTATAGAGAAACTGATATGATGTGTACAGAAAGTAAGTCAGAGAGACTTCTACTGTCTACAAAATAATTACAGCGTTTACTCGGCTTTTTGGTATTTTCTACCACTCGTTGTCATTAAATGACACAAAGACAAAATATAAAAAGTGTTTGAGATGAAGGTTTCATTTATTTTAAGCTTATCTGTGCACAACGTGCTCAAGGGGAGCTTTAATGGTTCACCCTAGCTCCGTCGTGCGTCGTGTGTCGTACGTCATGAACTTTCCTAAAACTTTTCAATCTACCTCGCTGGGTCGATTCCAACGAAATTTGCCAAAATGTTCCTTTTAAAAAGTTTCGCTAAATTTTGATTGGCCTATAAGTAAGAGCCTGGTAGGGCGAGGCTCATTTTGAGCCCAAAATTCCTGAACAACGGGGCCAATTTCATAGAAATTTTACCAGAATGTTCCTTGGGAGACCCTTTTCAAACAATTTTCGAAAAATTCTGATTAGCCCATAAATAAGGGCGTGGCAGGGCGGGGCTTATTTTGAGCCCGTGATCTTTGAACGACCACTCCTTCTGAATCACTGGGTCGATTCCAATTAAACTTTACCAGAATGTTCCTTGGGTGACCTTTTTTAAAGATTGTTCGCGGATAATTTATTGGCAGATAAATATGATCGTGGCAGGGCGGGGCTTATATTCAGCCCTAAATTTTGACCATTATCTCCTCCTGAACATTTAGGCAAATGTGAATAAAATTTCACCAGAATGTTCCTTAGGTGACACTTTTCAAAGACTGTTCGCTAAATTTTGATTGACTGATAAATATCGGCGTTGCAGGTTAGGAGGGGCTTATTATGAGCCAGAAATCTTTGAGTGACATCTCTTTCTAAATCACTCGCTGACTTTAATGAAACTTTACGATACTGTTTCTTGTGTAACTTTTAAAAAAAATGTTCGCGATTTTTTATTGGTCGATAAATAAGGGCGTTGCTTATTTTGAGCCCAAAATCTTTGAATGACATCGCCTCTTGAATTACTGGGCCGATTTCAAGGAAACTTTACCAGATTGATCCTTGGATGACCCTTTTCAGTAATTCAGTAATCAGTAATTCAGTAATCGTTGACGAAATTTTGATTTGCCCATAAATATGTGCGATGCTGGGCAGGACTTATTTTGAGTCTCCTATGTAATGATTGGGTGAACAAGGTCTATTGTCTCTGTAAATTCTTGGAATTACATCTTCTCTCCAACAATTCAGCAAATGTGAATGAAACTTTGCTAGAAAGTTTCTTGGATAAGATCCACTAGACCAATTAAATTCAGGTGAACGGTGAAGGACTACTCTGAACCTTTTGTTTAATTTTAATTATTATTTTGTTTTTGTTTTGTTTTTGCTTAATTGCCATGGCATTTTCCACAATTTTGCTTGCCATACTTTCATGGTCATACAAGTACTTAACACTGTCAATAGTATATATTTCAAAGAGAAGGCCATCAAAAGTTAAGACTATTGAAAGCAAAAACCGATATCTCATCTTTTGAAGTAAGTTATGAGTGGCATTCTTGTTTTCAATATGAAACAAAAATTAATAAGTTTTGACATTTGGACGTAGACTTGTTTTTACCTCCCTTAATTGACACATTATCCAAAGTATTAAAACCAATTATGTGACGCCATGTATTCTACTCAGTAAACCCTACATTTTAATAAAAAAAAACATTTTCCTTTTTAAGTATGTACGCGTATTTCAATTTAAATAAATATTAAATGAAATGAATATTGTGAAAAGATTTATCAGTGTTACCCGTCTTCCAGCCTGTCTGTCCGTCCGTATATATTTTTCGTTTACGCGATAAAGTCCACAACTATAGTCGGATTTCCTTTAGAATTTAACAGGTAGATTAATTTCTCATGAAAAAGTTTCCTTTCGAAAATCGGGCCGATCTTGAAGAAAACACTGGTAATGAGACCTTCTCATTTACCCGACAGAGTCCACAAATATCATTCGTTTTTCTTGAAACTTTTACATGATACTTGTAGTGCCATAAGGAAGATTCAATTTAAAAGGTAACGGATCAATTGGAATACACGGGAAAGCAGCCTGGTGGATTTTCCAACCAAAATGTCATTAATACACAAATGTTGTCGGGTTCTCTTGAAAATCGCTTACATGTACGTTGATTGTACGGTCAAAATGCGGCTTCCAATTGAAAATGGGGCAAATACATCCAGGGTTCCCACGGTCCAGCAGCTCCAAAATTCCCTGACATTTCCCTGACAAGAAAGTGGTATTCCCTGACATTTAATGGACATCTCAGCGTATGTTTCCCTATTCTTTAACAATTTTACTATAGATCTACAAATACCTTTATGTAAGAAATAGCTCTAGAAATGTTTCTTTTAATATTCCTATCTTGAGCTCTAGAGCATATACGTATAATACATTTTTTTCCCTTCAAGATTTCTTGCATGGAGTTTAAAAGCCACTTTCAAACCTAATTCACTATGGCAATCACCTTATAGTATTCTTGAAGAAATAGTAATAATAATAATAATAAGCAATAATACATAAAGAACATGAACAAAAGCAAACTCTTCAAATACCAGTAGGAATAATGCAAATTTAAATACCAGTAGGTCAAATGCAAATGTAACTATATATGTATTATATATCAAAAGTCAAAGCCTTTCGTGTCTGTGGCAGAGAGGTACAGAACTTATCTCTTGACCAAGAGGTTTCAAGTCTCTTTTTTCTTTTACTACCGGTATATTATCATAAGCCCATACATTTAACTCAAGCACAGGTGAATTTTCCAGGAAGCTGAATTGAGGGGGATAATTCAGGTGAGGGACTTATTTCCAAATGCATGTAAAACATATATGTTAAAAAAAAGGCTTTTGACTCAATTGAGATATGACCATGAGTTGTAAATGTGTGATATATATCAAAATAAAAACAAATTTCTCAAAAGTAAGACAAAATATGTCATGTTTTGAATACTTATATTGACCAAATGCAGTTTTGTGTTAAAGAGAAAACAAATCAAGAACAAAGGAAAAGGATTTTTAAATTCAGCTTTCCTCAGACATCTTTTTAATTATGATTGTCCAGTCTAAAGCTTACAAACGTCATATTTGCAACGTAAATACAATGTACTAGTGGAAATGTGACAAATATCTTGAATATTGTTGACACCATCAGATAGATTTGCAGAAAGAATTGAAGCTTGATTACAATGAAACCATCAGATATCAAGATGTGCGCAAATTAATGAATTTAAATTATAAAATCATCTTACCTACACATTGTAGTGTGGATAAAAGTACCATGTTGTTGTAAATAGAACAATCAATTCATTGATGTTCTTAAAATGATTCATTGAACCTCAAAACTGGTACTACCATACAAACAATGATAGATGAAGGAGCTTAAGGACAAAAAAAACTTTAAAATGAGACATTAGCCGTTTCAGTTTAGAATTTGGTGACAAAATTTTTAGAAGCTGCCTTTGCATTAAATACTCCTGAAATGAAAAATTCCCTGACAGTCTTTTCAAAATTCCCTGACATTTCCCTGACTTTTGTCTTATTTTTCAAATTTCCCTGACACTCAACAAAATTCCCTGACATTTCCCAAAAATCCATTTTCCCCTGACTTTTTCCTGACGCGTGGGAACCCTGACATCGGATTTGCACAAATAATGGATCTTGTGGTTAATTTTAATTAACCGATTTATTATTTTTGGCGGTACTCCCCTTTGGTTGGTATCCGTTAAGAAATA
Organism: Fragum whitleyi; assembly: GCA_948146395.1. Classification (NCBI taxonomy): domain Eukaryota; kingdom Metazoa; phylum Mollusca; class Bivalvia; order Cardiida; family Cardiidae; genus Fragum; species Fragum whitleyi. The sequence continues at coordinate 64,678,700 of OX411549.1, read as the reverse complement.
TCAGTTTGGTAGACAAGGTCAATTACGCTATCGAACCTGTAAAAATCTATCTATAAATCACTCTAAAATTGATCTGCATTAGAATGAATACGCTTTTTTGCCCGGACACATTATGAAAAGGAAACCCCACTTTTTTGTGGGCGTCATTTTCTAGGCCAGGAATAAATCGTCGAGAACAAAATACTGTAAAACTAATAATATTTCTGAACTGATAGTGTGTGAAAACGGAACCTATGGACACAATTGCACAAAGACATGCGGGCACTGTAGACACAGAGAAAGTTGTAATCAGACGACTGGTAAATGTGCAAACTGTGAGGATGGCTATAGAGAGACAGACTTGCTCTGCACAGATCGTAAGTAAATATATGATATATGAAATATATATTGAATCTTTAACTTAAAGTAGTGCAAGTGTAATGCACAATTCTTAAATCCGGCATTGCAACTCCTCGGCTAACTACGAATTTCGAAATCATGGCAATCGACCAGCTAAAAACAAATAAGGTAATTTAAATGTCATAACGACCCCATAAAATGGAATTCCCTAAGTATCACGTCGTCGTTCGGGGAAAGCGGAAATTGGCCGATCCAAAAGATTAGCACAAAATGTTTAATGGATAAGAATTATTCGCGTTTTTAGGTACAAACATTTCAGTTACCGTCCGAGTTCGAAGCACGGGAGCTTTAAAAGCAAGTTGAGGGTTTTTCAAGTGTTAAAGCCCCAATAAATGTGAATGACGCTATTATTGAATTTAAAAAAAAAAGACTAAAGAAGTTACTCAAATGAAGACTGCCAAATAATTCATAAAACGTTTGAAAACTAGCTCCAAACCTACGAATAGGTCGGAAAAATGTGTTATGCATAGCACAGGCTATATTTTTCATACCGACGTTGCTCTGTGAAACTTTATGACCTCACAAACTGAATCGGGGTAATAACTTCAGCATCTTTCGTTGTGCTCTTAACAATAATAGACATGGTGAGGAATTACGCAATTTACTAATTTATGTTCATAAAATTCAAAATCGAATCTTTAGAGTATATAAACAGTAATTTACATTTTGATGAAAAACAAATATTGCGGATAATATCAGTATCATTAAATTGATTAGAATTATTATGTCCATATCGAGGACATTACGTGAAACAAGGTCTATAACGGCACTTTAAATACTGATTAAATCACGTATTCTCGCCGTTAAAGCCCATTGGATTTTGACGTTACAACGCGTCTACATCGACCATAAAACATACATTTTACGCATTTGTCGTAGGGAGACATTTAATACCAATCCATTCCAATGTGTCTAATCTTTTGAAATGAGGACATAAATGTCTTGGTAATGGATATAGTAATCTTTATCATATTTTTAAACAGTTTTTTCTTGTACAGTAATATTCAGTTTTATTTCAATATAAAATGGTGTCACAACGATTAAAAAGAGCACAAAAAAAATTAATTTTACACAATATGTTGAGAAAAGCAACATAAAAGCATCGACAAAAACAAGGAAACATTGTTTTTACCCTGGTGAGCTTCCACAGTTATATTGAAGGAAAGTGATGTAGGTCAATAAATTTCGCACCTTCGCAATTTCCTTATTTTTCTATTAAGATTGTGAGTGACATAGTCCAAAAGTTCCTGGACTTGTTCAATGAATGACTTACGTTCCAGCTAGAATTTCCACGAATATAGTGTGCCTTAATGGTGGTATTGTGTGCACTTATGAGACCACATCTTTTGGCTTATATGTCAAGAGGGGTGAAACAAAGTCGCCGAGGCAATGCCCTAAAAACCATGTGTGTACTCTATGGAATACATTTTCGACTGAAATGTCTTGAAACTTGGTGAGAAGGCTTGTCAACATGATATGGTCAAGTAAAGTAAATAAAAAGGCCTACGTCTTTGGGACAATTCTTTGAAAAACATTAGCTGTACTCTCAAGGCCGATATTTAAGTTTAAAGTCGTTTTATTTTGGTCTAAATGATATTTTGGAAATTGGCTCAAATCAGGTCAAAAACTCAACCACAGGGTTAGATTCTATGTACTCTAGAGTCTAAACGTTTTAGCTCAATCGGTTTAAACTACGAGTCAGAATGTTGTTAATAATGATCCGAAGAAAATTTCGAAATTTGATCTAGTTTGGTAAAAAACAAGATCATATGCTTAAAATTTTTGGAAAATACTGCGAGAATGGTTGTCTATTTGAAATTTGGTTATAGTTTGTAAACAATGCCTTGGACGATACTTAAGGGCAAATGCCCTCTCGTTCTTTTGAGAGAAAATGGTATTTCGGATCACTTTATGGAAATGAAACGTCCACAATCGAACTCTTCTTTTGTGACTTCCTGGGTATCTTTATCTGACGTGAACACTAATCGAAATTTATAAAAATTAAAGTTGAATCTATTAAACGAATTCTTATAAGACTATAGTTGAATTGATTTCCGCTTCAGTCAGAATCAATTAAATGTAGAAAATTTTAAACTGCACTATGACGTCATCAAAGCGTAATCATACGGAAAACCCGGCTGGATAACTCGTGTAATTTCAATTTTCTTACAGAATCATCATCGTATAAGAACTTATTTATATAGCGTATATAGGATTTGTAAAGGGAATTGGAATTTTGATACAAGCCAATCTTAACCTTGCCTAGAAAAAAAATGTTATCAAGCGAGACTTGGCGGGGCGTGCAAAGTTTGGATTAAAACATTGTATATACGTTCTTTGCAGTTTGCCCTAACGGTACATATGGTCATAATTGCTCCCAGACGTGTGGTCAATGTAGAAATAACAAAAGCTGTAATCAAACAAATGGACTGTGTGAACAGTGTGAGGACGGATATACAGAAACAAATTTGTTGTGTACTGAGCGTAAGTCACAGCACCATGTTTTTTCTATCTTTTTAGCTCACCTGAGCACGAAATGCTCAAGGTCTGCTATTGTGGTTGTGTGAATGTCCGTCGTCAGTCGTCATCATTTGCCTTGTATGTACTCTTGAGGCCACATTTTTGGCCCGTTCAACATGAAATTTGGTCAGAATGATTGTCTTGATAAAATCTCAGTCGAGTTCGAAATTGGGTCAACTTGGGTCAAAAACTAGGTCACGGGGTCAATTCTTAGAAACCTTGAATGTACTCTAGAGGCCACATTTAATGTCCGATCAACCTGAAATTTGGTAAGAATGATTGAATTAAAGTAATCTTGGATGACTTCGAAATTTGATCAACTGGGGTCAAATACTAGATCAGAGGGTCAAATATTAGAAAAACGTTGTGTGCACTCTAGAGGCCACATTTTTTGGTCTGATCAACCTGAAATTTGGTCAGAATGATTGTCTTGATGAAATCTCGGATGAGTTCGAAATAGGGTCAACTGGGGTCAAAAACTAGGTCACAGGGTCAAATCTTTGAAAAGCATTGTGTGTACTCCAGAGACCACATCTTTTGGCTTATATGTCAAGTGGGGTAAAACAAGGCCGCGGAGGCAATGCCCTAAAACCATGTGTGTACGCTATGGAATACATTTTCGGCTGAAATGTCTGAAACTTGGTGAGAATGCTTGTCTACATGATATGGTCAAGTAAAGTAAATAAAAAGTCCTACGTCTTTGGGACAATTCATTGAAAAACATTAGCTGTACTCTCAAGGCCGAAATTTAAGTTTAAGATCATATGCTAAAATTTTTTGGAAAATACTGCGAGAATGGTTGTCTATTTGAAATTTGGTTATAGTTTGTAAACAAAGCCTTGGACGATACTTAAGAGCAAATGCCCCCCCCCCGTTCTTTTGAGACAAAAAGGTATTTCGGATCACTTTATGGAAATGAAACGTCCACAATCGAACTTTTCTTTTGTGACTTCCTGGGTATCTTCATCTGACGTGAACACTTATCGAAATTTATAAAAATTAAAGTTGAATCTATTAAACGAATTCTTTTAAGACTATAGTTGAATTGATTTCCGCTTCAGTCAGAATTAATTTAATGTAGAAAATTATAAACTGCACTGTGACGTCATCATAGCGTAATCATACGGAAAACCCGGCTGGATAACTCGTGTAATTTCAATTTTCTTACAGAATCATCATCGAATAAGAACTTATTTATAGAGCGTATATAGGATTTGTAATGGGATTTGGAATTTTGATGCAAGCCAATCTTAACCTTGCCTAGAATAAAAATGTTATCAAGCGAGACTTGGCGGGGCGTGGCCACATTTTTTGCCCGATCAACCTTAAATTTGGTCAGAATGATTGTCTTGATGGAATCTCGGATGAGTTCGAAATTGGGTCAACTTGGGTCAAAAACTAGGTCATGGGGTCAAATCTTAAAATAAACCTTGTATGCAATCTAAAGGCCACATTTTTTGCCTGATCAACCTTAAATTTGGTCAGAATGATTGAATTGATGTAATCTTGGATGACTTTGAAATCAGGTCATTTTGGGGTCAAAAACTAGGTCACCGAGTCAAATCATAGAGAAATCTTGTAATTTAACCTGAAAATAGTAAAACAAAGGGATTCTCAAGTTTTATAGAAGCAACAGCATTATTTAGTGTCATTTATTCATCATTCTCTTTCTAAACCTGCTTTTGAAAATTTTAGACAGTTCATTCAGGTGAGCGATTTAGGGCCACTATAGCCCTCTTGTCTTCACATGAATAGCGTGATTTTTGTTATAAATGAAGTGTTCTGACTGTGATCACATTTTATTCAATTTATTTAGAAACTGTAAAGTAATATTATTACCGATTTGGGAATCTAAGATAATCTAAAGAATAAGAAGGAAAAACATAAAAACGTTGTGTAATTTGAGCCTAAAGCAGAAATCTGGGATTTTTTTAAAGATGTAAAAATCCAAATGAGGTAAAAACATTATCAATTAGTCTTGAATTTACACCGTTTAAGAAAATTATATTCTCCAATAGTTCAGGTTCCTTCTACCATTTTCTGTGTCAAACTTTGTACAGTAACAAACATAATTCATTTGAAATGCATAATAAAGTTTGCCCGAATGCTACATACGGCCATAACTGCACAAATTTATGTAGTCAATGCAAGGACAACGAAAGTTGTAATCAAACCAATGGACTTTGTGAACACTTTGAGGACGAATTAACGGAAACTAATCTGAAGTTTATAAAGCGTAAGTCGTGCTCCTAAATTTTGTTTCTTGTAATTCTCTCATTATTTTATATTTTTATATATGTCGTAAAAGCGAATAAAATCACAAATACGTATAAATACGGGGAGAAAAAATAGAAAAGATATCGTAATTTGCCTTCTATATGGTTGTATTTGTTTAGTTTACAAAGTTTTATAGAGAATAAATATAATATAATTCTACCGGTTTCACCATTAAATGGATCATCAGGAATGACGTTAGTTACAACCATATACATTTATATATGTATATAGTTTTTTGGAAAAATAATAGAACTTTTCACATTGTGAAAAAACAATTAAATTTGATAGTTGTTCGTACAATTATTTGTCTCACAAAGTATACGAAATTATTTGCTCATGCTTAATTTGATTATTATCAAAATAAATCTTTTAAATGTGATTTAAGAGGAATTATTAAGTGGTTGTCAGATTATATTTTATGTTTGTGATAAAAACGGAAAATATATTAAGGTTAAGATACGTAGAGGATGCAAATATTCGTAAACCGGCAAAATAAAGGAACTCAATAAAATAATGTTTGTAAAAAAAATATCAACGTTTTATCTGATTGACAAGCATTTTACACAATGGGTTATTTTTTTGTCGACAGGAACTTTTACTATAAATGTATTTTTGATGTTCAAAAGATAAGTATAAGCATGCAATTTTAAATGTGATGATAAGAATATAAATTAATATTTGACTTTGTAGAGACTGTGAGAATGGGTATAGAGAAACTGATATGATGTGTACAGAAAGTAAGTCAGAGAGACGTCTACTGTCTACAAAATAATTACAGCGTTTACTCGGCTTTTTTGTATTTTCTACCACTCGTTGTCATTAAATGACACAAAGACAAAATATAAAAAGTGTTTTAGATGAAGGTTTCATTTATTTTAAGCTTATCTGTGCACAACGTGCTCAAGGGGAGCTTTTATGGTTCACCCTGGCTCCGTCGTGCGTCGTGTGTCGTCCGTCATGAACTTTCCTAAAACTTTTCAATCTACCTCGCTGGGCCGATTCCAACGAAATTTGCCAGAATGTTCCCTTTAAAAGGTTTCGCTAAATTTTGATTGGCCTATAAGTAAGAGCCTGATTTTGAGCCCAAAATTCCTGAACAACGGGGCCAATTTCATAGAAATTTTACCAGAATGTTCCTTGGGAGACCCTTTTCAAACAATTTTCGAAAAATTCTGATTAGCCCATAAATAAGGGCGTGGCAGGGCGGGGCTTATTTTGAGCCCGAGATCTTTGAACGACCACTCCTTCTGAATCACTGGGTCGATTCCAATTAAACTTTACCAGAATGTTCCTTGGGTGACCTTTTTTAAAGATTGTTCGCGGATAATTTATTGGCAGATAAATATGGGCGTGGCAGGGCGGGGCTTATATTCAGCCCTAAATTTTGACCATTATCTCCTCCTGAACATTTAGGCAAATGTGAATAAAATTTCACCAGAATGTTCCTTAGGTGACACTTTTCAAAGACTGTTCGCTAAATTTTGATTGACTGATAAATATCGGCGTTGCAGGTTGGGAGGGGCTTATTTTGAGCCAGAAATCTTTGAGTGACATCTCTTTCTAAATCACTGGGCCGATTTTATTGAAACTTTACGATACTTTTTCTTGTGTAACTTTTAAAAAAAATGTTCGCGATTTTTTATTGGTCGATAAATAAGGGCGTTGCTTATTTTGAGCCCAAAATCTTTGAATGACATCGCCTCTTGAATTACTGGGCCGATTTCAAGGAAACTTTACCAGATTGATCCTTGGATGACCCTTTTCAGTAATTCAGTAATCAGTAATTCAGTAATCGTTGACGAAATTTTGATTTGCCCATAAATATGTGCGATGCTGGGCAGGACTTATTTTGAGTCTCCTATGTAATGATTGGGTGAACAAGGTCTATTGTCTCTGTAAATTCTTGGAATTACATCTTCTCTCCAACAATTCAGCAAATGTGAATGAAACTTTGCTAGAAAGTTTCTTGGATAAGATCCACTAGACCAATTAAATTCAGGTGAACGGTGAAGGACTACTCTGAACCTTTTGTTTAATTTTAATTATTATTTTGTTTTTGTTTTGTTTTTGCTTAATTGCCATGGTATTTTCCACAATTTTGCTTGCCATACTTGCATGGTCATACAAGTACTTAACACTGTCAATAGTATATATTTCAAAGAGAAGGCCATCAAAAGTTAAGACTATTGAAAGCAAAAACCGATATCTCATCTTTTTGAAGTAAGTTATGAGTGGCATTCTTGTTTTCAATATGAAACAAAAATTAATAAGTTTTGACATTTGGACGTAGACTTGTTTTTACCTCCCTTAATTGACACATTATCCAAAGTATTAAAACCAATTATGTGACGCCATGTATTCTACTTAGTAAACCCTACATTTTAATAAAAAAAACATTTTCCTTTTTAAGTATGTACGCGTATTTCAATTTAAATAAATATTAAATGAAATGAATATTGTGAAAAGATTTATCAGTGTTACCCGTTTATTTTATTTATTCCATGATACTTAAAGAAAAAATGGAACAAGTTTCCAAAATAAATGTTATTTAACATGTATGTATCATTCTGTGCAGGCTTAAAAGGTATCCTTTGAATTTTGAGGACTCTATCGCGTTTAAGAGATTAATTAAAGTGGATTTTCCTATCTTCTAATATTTTATAGTTCTATCAACAACTATGACGATAACAGCAAATCAATGTTTCAAAACTTTTTTCATAAATTGACGCCATAGTACTCAATAAAAACCCAAGTTTTAACAAATATTCTTCAAAACAAACAATATCTCCATGATGAATAGAATAGATATTTTTAGGTTGTTTATTGAAGGGGTTTTACGCCGCTTTCAACAATTCCGCAGTTATATCGCGGCGGCCGGAGCACCTAACAAAGGATTTCTGGTAATTCTTTCACCTGTACAACCATTACACCCTTTCCTAGCCTCCGACTGCTATCTCACATAGGTTTACGATTATCTACCCTTTTGTGAGAGACAAACGTCGGAAAGGATATTTAGATATTTCTAGGATTTTCTTAGACTTGAAATACACGAGTCTATAGATTAAATGTGGGAAAATCAACGTTTCTTCTTTTTTAGCTCACCTGAAGATTAATATTTTTAAGATGTCTTAAGATTTTAAATGGGGATATCTTGCGCGATTCAGTTGAAAATATAAGACGTAGCCCGAGAAATCCCGATTAAAAATCTTTAAAATCTTATGAATTCTTAAATTCTTAATCATAAAAAAACGCACCTCTGAGCACAGCGTACTTAATGTGAGGTTTTGTGATCACCGTTTGTCCGTCATGCTTCGTCTGTCGGTCGTAGGAAATCAGAAACAATTCATTAAACAATTTCTCCTCTGTAACTAATGGGCAGATATCACCCAAGTTTGGCAGAATGATCCAATGGTGACCCATTTCAACATCGCTAGTGAAAGTATGATTTGGTATGATTAGTTAAAGCGTGACAGGTCGCGGATTTTTAAGCCCGAATTTTTTTAAACATCTTCATCTAAGTAATGATCCTTTGGTTACACTTCTCAATGTTTGTGAAATTTTGATTTACTCCCACGTACGGGCGTGGAAGAGGTGGGCTTAATTTTACCCTAGAATCTTTAAACATCTTGTTCTCAGTGACCAAAAGTCATATTTCAAGCAAGTTTGGCAGAAACGTTCCCTATGTGACCTTTTTATTAATTCTTAATTTAAAATTCGATTGACACCAAAACATGGATGTGGCAGGTGGCATATGTGGCATATTTGACCTTGATTCTTAAACACCTTATTCGAAGAAAACTAATCCAACCAAACTTGACCGAAATGTTCCTTTAAAGAGCCTACTCTTTTATGAGTACGTGATAAGATGGGACTTTTTTTCACCCTGAAGTCTTTAAACATCATCTCATTACAAAGTATTAGGCCAATTCAACCAAACTATGTCTGAACATTTCTAAGACGAACCTTTTTTAAATTTGAGAATTTGAAATAAGGATTGAAGCAAAAAATATTTGCATTGTAGGCTAGGGATAAAGGTTGACTTTGAAATCATTATACGTGACTCTCTCTTCCAAAATGCCCTTGCCAATTTCTGTATTTTTTAATTGCAAGTTTCTTCTGATTGATCTAATATTTTACAGTCGAGCGAATAAGATCCGTACTGGCTCTCTTGTTTAATTGATTTTACACAAGTTGGAATGTCAATGACTTTTGTTTGTTTGTTTGTTTGTTTGTTTGTTGATTAATTGATTGATTGATTTTCGGTAAGTCTCTTTTTGTCTTCGATTTATAGAAATTCCAGTTACAAACGGCTTTCTTTTATTTAGTTTAAGGGGAAAAATACTAGAGCCTTTTTATTCCCCCTTTAAAGTGGGATAGTGGTCTGTCTTTCAGCTTACCTGATTGTTTAAACAGACTTTGTAAAATTATATTCATATTTAGAATGTCCTGATGGAAGGTATGGTCCGAACTGTTCAGGTATTTGTGGTAGATGCGCCAACAATATAACATGCAACAAACATACAGGTTCATGTGATGATTTCTACAATGGATATTACTTGACGGACAGTATGTGCCAGAACGGCAATAATTAAATTGTTTACTTCACTCCTAAAACCCGTTTAGAATCCTTTTAAATCTAAACACAGAAAAAAACAAAGAAAAGAAAACACGTACTCAAAAAAAGTGTTCAAGTGTGTGATCGATTTATCTTTCAATGAGTGAATATATACCTGATAATGTCTACGTAATGAAATATTTATCTATCTGGCATGGAAAATACCATCTAGCGATAATTCCTTTAATGTAAAACTAAGACAATTTATGAAAAAAGACAACTCCCCGGCAGCGAGTCCTGTAAACTCTGTTTTTTTGGAAACTTTGTGATGTCATTGGCTTAATAAGTCCCGCTGATATAGCTACAACATGGGCAAGACGAATGAAAGCAAGCCAAAATATTTTGGTTATTACAGTGTTTTGGTAACGAAATGACTATCAAATATCGACCGATATTTCTCAACAAGATGTCGAAAATAATTAAATATTATCTTTCCCATTCTAGAATCGGTTATAACATCTCTGTCATAAATACAATCCTAGAGGTCTTATTCATATCACAGCTTAGAAATGAGCCATAAATGATGCGTTCTTCTCCGGGAAAAATGCTCCTTTTTTATTGTCAAAGACATTTGCACAAATCATGGGATCTTTATACTATAAGTAAGACGCATTGCTTTTTTTCAAGAATGTCGGGATGGTACGTTTGGTAGAAATTGCACAGGAGGCTGTAAGAATGGAACCTGTGGTAAATATGACGGACGGTGTGAAGCATGTGCCGAAGGTTTTGATGACATTACTCCTCACATCTTGGTTGTATTGATTTAATCATGTCGTTCACTTCCATGCACCATAATATCGTCGTTGTTATTCTAAAACGTCGTAACTGCAGCTTGATCAAAGCTGTTGTTACGAGGTTTTAGAATAACAACGACGATATATTTACATTATCCAAGCTAATGATAGTTAGAAAAATATGTTAACTTTAATTTCCTTATACTTCAGAAGCCGCTGAACGAGGTCCTGTTTCTTTTATACTTTATAGTTTTGGTGTCTTTGCAATTTTTGTTATTGCTGTTGGTTGCGTGTGTTTGAAAAGGAGAGGGTAATAATAATATTTAGCAATTAAACTTTTGTTTGTTATCTCCCTTATTTGTTCTATGGATTAAATCAGACGTGCTACAAAATCCACAGCAGTCTTTTTACCGTTTTTTATTGGATTGCATCCTTGCTTTCTTTGGGACGGTTGTAAAATTTGCGTATTTATGGGAAATTGAAAAATAAATATTTGTTAGATATATTTTATAAATGTTTAATATTAAATTTAAAGCTTATCTTTGAATCTTACGTCCCAAAGGAGTTAATGAAACAACCAAAGGTAACCAACTTGTTGGAAAACCAACTTCATTCCCTGATTGTCTTGATTTTTAACTGGTGTATACGAAATAATATTGAGATTGTATTGAATGATTATGGATATCAAATTATTAAATGAGTCGTCTACAAACTGATAATCGGCAAACGGTTGAACGACCTTTCAAGATTGTGTCAGTTTAAGATGTGCTTTTTTTTTTTAATTTCGTAATTCACTTACAACAATTTGATCTTATTTTTATAATAGGAATAAATTGATTTTAAAACCATTTAATTCGTGCTCATGGTTAGCTTTTGAGATCATTGAATGTCCGTCGTCTGTCGTTCGTCGTCCGGCGTCAACAATTTAAGTGTTTACACTCCAGAAGGCACAAATATGATCCACTCTTTATAAAAACTTAATCAGATTGTTGGTCAGGTCACAAGGAAGAGCCCTATCGAAATTGGAAGTAACCCATGCCATATCATGGGAAAGGGTCTTACTGACAATCTTCTCTTTTTACACTATAGAGGCCCTAATAAAAGCCCATTTTCATGAGCTTGATGAGAATGTTGGCAAAAACATAGGATAAACCTTTTTTAAACTGGGAATGATCAATGCCATATCACGGGAAAAGAGGCCTTAATGATGATTTTCTTGTTTACGCTATAAAGGCCTCAGGTATGGTCCAATCTTCTTGAAACTTGGTCAGAATGTTGGCCGGATAACAGAAATGAATCCTATCGAAAACTGGATGGATCCATGCCATATCATTGGAAAAGGGTCCTTAATGACAATTTGTTAACACTTTAGAGGCCACAAATATGGACCGATCTTCGAGAAAATTGGTCAGAATGTTGGTCAAGTCACAAGGATGAACTCTTTTTAAATTGGGAAGGATCCATGCTATGTCACGGGAAAAGGGGTCTTAATGATAATTTTCTTTTCATTACTCTAGATGCCACAATTTTAGCCCAAACTTCATGAAACTTGCTTTTATGTAGAAATTATATTCTTTTTGACATCTTACATCTTTAATGTCCTAGGGGTCAAATGGTCATCTTGATTTGTCTTTCATAAAACACATAACGCTTTTAGTTAAAGTAAGTTAGGATGCACAAACAAACTATGGGGTATTTCCACTTGACAAAGGTACTTTAATTTCGTACTCTTTTTTATTATTATAAAACTTTTGCAACACTAAATTTTGATTATTTCACCCTAGCATCGTAGAAAGTATAAAAAAGCAATTCATTTGTTAAAATCATAATATATTCAAGGAAAAATATATTCAAATGTTTGTTCTGGATTTCTATACTCTGTCAAGCATAAATGTTATCGATTATTTTATTTTGTTTGTTTGTTTGAATGGGTTTTACGATGCTTTCAACAATTTCGCAGTTATATCGCGACGGTCGGAGCACCTAACAATGGATTCCTGGTATTTCTTTTACCTGTACTACCATTACACCCTTTCCTAGCCTCCGACTGCTATCTCACAAAGGTTTACGATTATCTACCCATTGGTGAGAGACAAACGTCGGAAAGGATATTTGCCGCCACCGGGGACCGAACCCACGACTTCCAGATTGGAAGTCTTATGCCTAACCAACTGCGCTATGGTAGCGGCCTCGATTATTTTATTGTGCTGTCAGAAGTAAATCATGTTAAGAAAACGATTCTCAAGCAATATTTTGTCGCATTCATATAATGTACACAATTTTGTAGCTGTTGTAGAAACTTAATATTCATACTGAAGAAGAAAATAGAGGATTGGAACCGAAATGAAAGCGGAGGGTCCGGACAAAATCAAGAGCATGAAAGTGACCATATAGAGGCCGAAAGTAAGCTATTTAGTCGCATAAATAACTTCATAAACAGTGTTCATGCATTGATACATTTGTTTATTTTCATTTCTGATAATCCAGTTTAATATAGCAAAAAAATGATATTTCCTAAATGCTGGATTTTGAATATACGATAATGGTAGAGTTTTATCAAGTGTTAGTGCTTATATAGAAAATTGCAATTCATATATGAAAAGAATGTTTTGACACGCAAAAGAATTGTGATAATTTTTTTTAAATTCATAAATTTGTAAAAACATATTGCGTTATTCCGAAAATGAACTGTTTTCATTCCAATAATTTTGATTTTATGTCTTACGTGCTTGGGTAAATGTTGTAAATGTTGTAATTGTTTACTAAAGAATCCTTTTTTAATAATTAGAAAAAAATATTACTCTACTAGCTGAGCGAGACGCACCAATGTCCAAAGTTTCCATTTATATTTCAAAATTGCCCTGAATGATTATATTACCATAAGTAATTTTCCTATCCAAGATATATCAATTTCGTTAATTAACACAGGAAATGGAATGTCCTCGTACACATTTAATAACATGATTGAGATAAAGTTCGTAAGAGTAACTAGTCCTCCGACTTTAACATAATGATAAAGATCCTATTCATCGAAGTCGGGTTGATCGTTTTACCGTATTTGGGAAGCTGCGTGACCCGTTTTGACTATTTACACCATCCTTCGATCGATTTTACTTTGTGATTGCATTGTATTATCGTTGTTAAAAATGCTTATAGCTTACGAGGGTTGATCGAAAAATTCGTAAAATGGGGTTATAAAACTTTGGAAAAGTTGACTATCAGAATAAGAATTATACATTCATTTGATGCAACATCTGTGTAATAAAATTGGAAGTTTCCGAATTGGTAAGTTATATAGCGGCTGTAAAATGACTGATCTAAGATATAGACCCCGCACGTAAGCGGGGGAGCAACAAAGTCATGTGCGACGTCATTTTTCACTCTTTTCTATTTAGTCTCCAATTGTTCGCATGCCTTTCTAAGCCTAATAAATAAAATTGCAGAAAGTATCCATTTTACATTTGGAATTCAAATGTCGTACAATTTCAATATGAATAGTATTTTTATTGAAATGGAGACCAAAATACAACACCGTTATGTTTGAAAATAAGGAGAATCAGTTGGAACGTATTCATTCTCTTTAAACTCCATTTGGACCATTCTTAATTTTCCTTTAAAGTCTGAAACTCTTTGAATAAGCGAGGTTACTAAAGGAAACTTCTGTGTTTGACGTAATGATATTTTTTCTAAATTATCTGAGCTGTTTGGATATGTGAATAACCCATAATCACTACAAAATACGAAAAATAAACGGAATTCACGTTTGGATGTTGACACCAGGTAAGTATTCACTCGAATATTTAGTCTTATTCAAAATGTCCTGTGTCCGTAAAAACTCATCCAAAAATGTTTAAAGTATGACAATTGATTCCTTATTTGTGTCTTATTTACTTCAGGCAAGAAATTCCTAATACAATTTAAGAACACTTTCAAAAAAATGATTTATGTATCAGATTTTCATTATTTTTTACGCTTCCCCGCCTAAACAGACATATGTAACTATGGTAACGAAATTCAAGTTCGCTTAATATAATTTCGCAAAAATTATAGTATTTGTGCTCTTCGAAGATACTGAATTGCACACACAAGATATTATACACTAAACAAGCTAGAAATGCAAACGTTATAATCCCATTGTACGAATTTCTGGATCATCCCTCGTAAGTTAATTGTTAACTATTGCCCACTTCGTAAATAGATTTAACTTGAATTGACTCGAATATCAGGCCTTAGTCACTGTAAGTTTATCCTTCGATGGGGACATACTGAAAATATTAGTCTGCCTTCTCAACAGTGACAGCAGTGACAATACCGATACCAACTCAACGTCATACATCAGATGGTGAAACGAAGGAAGATCAAGTTAACTCAGCTAATGAAACCCAGATTGACGCTAACTGGATTTAGAAATCGCTTGTTTGTGGGGATTGCTTCCAGTCAAACAGCAAATGAAACTGACAATCATGTCAACTTACACACATAAAAACCGCTAGCTTTTACTTATTTGGCTTCCTTTTTTACCTTTATGTGGTTTTTACACTAGTTTTTTTATTAATGCCAAGGGATTTTTTTTATTATTTTTCTATTTGTTTGTTCATCTGTTTTCAATGAAATATAGCCAGATAATATAATAAAACAACCCTGCGTTTAGGATGAAAAAACGTTTAAGAGTTTTTAGTAATAATAACCTGCTGTGCACATGGGTACATGTGCAAAGCGAGGTACCATTGGAGTATTCGCGTGACATTATCCAACAAATAATCATATGTGTGCACAGAAGAGCCTCTGGTCAGACAATGCATCCGCACGATCTGACAAAACCTTCACTATGTACTCTGTAGACAGACTAAGGGTCCCAACCACTCTTCAAACAGTAAAGAATATTCTAATTTAATTATAAAATTGTTGGAAATGTCACGCACAGGCTCTTTAATAAAACGTTTTGCTAACGTTTTCATCATGAACGGAGGGTATCTCTTTTAATTGTAAATAGTTTGTGCATGTTCTTAATATGCGGAGTGTTTTGACCTATGAAAAACATAGGCGTGTCTAGGGCTTTGAAATTTATACGCAGTCTCAAAAGGCGACAACTAAGGAGCATATAGAATAAAGGCGATATGAGGACTGTGACAAAAGATGGGTGCCCTCCGTCCGCTCCCTCTTTATGATTTGAGCGTTGATGAATAACCAAAGCACCGTAACTACAGCTAGAATAAGCTTTAGTTTCGATGTTATGATCGTTCATCAACGATATATTTTGAACAGAGTATTTTTCTTTTATGCTCTTGCGTAATTAGCGTAAATAAGGATTGCAATGCAAAAGACACGGAACTTTGAAATACATAAAAAATAACTTCGGGTTGTTTGGCCGTTCTTCTAATATTCAAGGTATATTCCTGTCGGCAAGAAAAAAAATGTCAGAGGGTGTAGAATAGGATCAACTTACACTGACGCGCTGTATAATCTTGGTCTGCACTCTCTTTCAAGATTCATTTCTTTTGTTTGGCATGGTACTAGATCTTATTGATACAGTTCTGCTGGCATCAACCCTACGTTCAGGTTGACAAAACGGTTCATGTTGTTTGCAAATTATACCCCATTGTGCACGAAAGTTCACGAGCAAAGCGGAGTATAATTTGCAAACTGTTCGCATGGGTTAGTCATCCTGAACACAGTGCTGTATTTAAGTCAAATGTTGCTAAAACTTAATCAAATGATTGAACATTGCCAATTTCTTTCGGCTCATTCAAGATACAATAGTTGTATTTGGGAAAAAGAAAACACTTAAAATTTCCAATTTCTTTGACCAATTCAAGATACAATGTTTGTAAAGGCATGACAATAAATCTCAATTTTGCACATCTTTAGGTATCAAGGTCAAGGTCGTCTCACATGTAAAGGTTATTTATCAAACCGAAAATTTGACGGCGATATTAGTGTTTCAAAAACATAGTTTGTTTTGGTTTGGTTTGCTTTAGTTAAGTTTTCATTTTTTCTCATATCAGGAAAATATAAAAAGATATAATAATTATGTTGCTTGTTTAAATTACTCCTATTTTCACAACCCTTAACTGTCTTAAAAATCATGTTGCTTTGCTCATAATCTGGAGATCCTATGTTCAAGCACACTGTCACAAAGAGGTGTTCGTTGTTAAGATACTTGATGACCAATTCAAGTCTACACAGCCAAAAAATAGAAATCGGTTGACTGTTTAAACCCTCTTCTTGGAGTTTGGAACAGCCGAAACGATCGTTAGACTATTTATAATATATCGTTTAAGCTTTCTTAGCAATGATGGAAAGGGATTGATACAAAAAATAATTTCAGAAAAATTTTTAACTATCCAAGTATATCAATGGGTGAAATCTATACCATTAGTCAGAGAAAGAGCTCTAGAGAGAGAGAGAGAGCTCTAGAGAGAGAGAGCTCTAGAGAGAGAGCTCTAGAGAGAGTGAGAGAGAGAGAGAGGGGGAGAGAGATGGAGAGAGAGAGAGAGAGAGAGAGAGAGAGAGAGAGAGAGAGTTGGAAATTAAGTCAGACAGAGAACGGAGAGAGACAAAGAAAGAGAGATGCAGACGGACAGACAAACGGACAGACGGAGAGACAAAGACAGAGAGAGGGAGAAACTAGACCGAGACAGAAAGAGACCCTTAAATAAATCAAGAAACTGAAAGGCCTTTAGAAGGTAAAAGATGCGTTAACCAGTAATTTAAAATGTCGATGGTAATGCTGAAATCGGGGACGAAAAGAATGAAAAATATATACGTGTATTTATACAATGTTAAGTTCGCTGACCGATCGTTAATATTTATGACCCATCACGCGAAAAGGGATCATTTGAGAAGTGCAAAGAATATTGACGAAATTCAGAGAGCGCAGTCTAACCAGGGTCGGTACATTCCATAATCAACAGATTTTCTAAATCTACACACTCATCTCGATCAAAAGCATTCCAAATCACTCGCTCATCGCTCCAATCAACCATTCAAAACACTCACTCCAATCATATGTAAAAAAAACCGCCTAGAAATAGTTGAAAATTCTTCGAAATCATTCAAAATGATCAAAATCGCATTCAAATCGATTAGATAGCTGTCTTTTATTGACATGTGTTGATTTGTAAGCGGCCGCCGTGATATCCCAGCGGTAGCGCGTCGAATTATCATTCTAAAGTTCCAGGTTTGATTCCCGATGGCGGCATTTGTCCTTTCCGACATTGTCTTCAACCTATGGGTTGATAATCGTATAATATCGTGGGATAGCAGCTGTGGCTAAGACAGAATGTAATGGTAGTACTGGTGTGAGAAATACCAGGAATCTATTGTTAGGTGTTCCAGTCGCCGTGATATAACTGAAAGATTGTTAAAAGCGCCGTTAATTCCATTCAAACAAACAAATGATTTGTAAGCGTCTAAATCGACCGTGAAGACACAAAATCGGAAAAAATGCGTTTATCTTTTTAAGGGGGGGGGGGGGTAAAAATACCGCTGATTACGAATTATGGATATATATAATACGTACTTAGTGTTTTGTATGACAAAAAATATCTAACGAGGTTGGGAGAGTTGAACATTGTCGAGGCTCCGCCGAGACAATTATCAATTCCAAAAACCGAGTTAGATGTTTTTCCATACAATACACTAAGTACGTATTATATTTTTCTTAATGATAACCTCTTTTTGCCTTGTTTTCGTTGATGTTTCTGACAGAAAAGCAAGTGTCTAAGAATAACCACATTATGCCATGGTCCTATAAATATCCGTGTGAAAACATAAAAACTTTCATATGGGATGTTATTACACGGATATTTGTATAATTATAAGATAAAATGTTTTACTTCCCTTAAAATTCATTAAAAACTCGCTCTTAACACTCATTCGATTTTAATCCAAAATAGTTCCAAAATCATTCAACTTGTCAAATTCACGATATGTCTAACGTGATTCATATCTTAGCTCGGATTTTTTTTATTTTCGGAGAAATAACGAGATATAGCTGTAGCCTTGGCGGCTGCGTCAACGTTGTTATCGTCGTTGTCTTGTGAAAACTGTGACTTTTAGTGATATATCTGATTCTCATGAAGGCATTCACTTGAAACTTGGCATACATCAAAATAGAAACCTATACTATCAAGGGGGGTAACTCTAGATGGAGTGTTTAATGCAAATTATGCCCCTTTGTTCCACTGAAGGCGTTCCTTTTAAACTTGGCACACATGGTCACCATCAGAAGAGAAACCTTCATTTTTTCTACCATCCAGCACTCAACAGCCGAGCGGTAGGCACCCTTGAGTGGTCGCGGCTTGTTTACTTGGTGATATGTCTTTTGTTTGATCTCTGGTTGAGCAGATTTCTTTTTTGGATATCTATTTCACGGAGTTTCCCAAAAGTCCCTTTTCCTTGTGACGAATCACATTTCATTGGCGAGATAAATTTTCTCAGTCAATTTTCCGCATCATACTATCATGTTTGCATTCGGAACATCGCTCGGACTTTTCCGTAACTCGAAAAGTACCTCGGATGTAAGTGTAGTAATTTTGGGTCATTTTTAGGTAATTCGGCTCCTGGTGGTACTTCGGTTAATACGCATGAAGAAAATCTCATTTTGTTAATTCTTTCCAATCGTCTTTGGAAATCTTTTTGGCATATGATAATTTGATGACAAAACGCAGTAAGACACTGTGTTTTGTTATCAAATTATGATATGCCCATTTTCATTCTTTCGTTGATTTTGTTTTATGCAACGTCATCCTTAGCGGGATCGTTTATGTTTGTGACGTCATATAAACCCACGTGCGAAATGACGCGCTTTCATGGCTGCGCCCGTATTATTCCCGAAGTCTATTCCGTAGAATCGCCGAGGGTTCTCGATTGTCATGTTTGGGGCTGATTTCTCCTTCAGTCTTCAATTCCTTTTCATCTGTATATTCCTAAAGGGACAATTTTCTAAACAATTAGCTGATTTACTTGGCTGACCATTTTTATGGATGCTGCACAAATATATCATCATTTATAAAATCAGAAGAATTAATACTAAATAATATAATATGAAATTAGGCAAAGCCTAGAAAACGGGCGAAAGAAAAATCATTTGTAATGAGACATTTACTGACTGGCGACCATTTCTTGCCGCATACCATTTCTTGCAAATTATACTGTTTCAGAAATGGTATACACTGAGAAACCCTTCCCAGCCACTTGGCCTAAGTTTTTTCTGTCTTTTCTGTTTAGGGTACCTGTCAGTTTGCCATATCCACAAATCCAGTTAGTGTCTATGTGGCAGCTTTTACAGTGTCCATTGAATGATCACACAGTTTAAATATTGTAATAGACATTGACATTTAGACCTAATTAAGTTTAATTTTAAAAAGAAGCACTTTTTGTAAATTTCAAGGCTGTAAAAGAGACGGCAATATGTAGATGCTTTAATCTCATTAAAATTACAGAGACATCACACTAAACCATACAATATTTTTCCTGTATATATTTGAACAACCTTTGGTCCCTGTGTACCGGTAGTGAATGCAGTGCAAACTCCTCAAGAGCGCCTTAAATGAATTATTATACGATAGAAGATATTGTTCTTGATAATTATCTGGTAAATGGTGGCAGATCTACGCCACAATAAGAAAAGGAAAAATATCTTGTGAGTGGTGGCACTGCTGTGCAAATATAAGATTTATAAGCATGTCAAATTACAAGACATGTCAAACATATCAAATTCGCTTTAATGAAGCCTCAACCATCTGTTTATGAGTATAAGCACACTAACAACTCCGTAAAAATACAGCAATGTGTTAACACAATTTTTTAAACAAGAAATATGAATATATATCTCTTATATTGAATTGCTATTTTAGATTTATAATAGAAAAAAAAACAAATATGTTTATCAGAAAGAGAATATTTTGATACACAGGATGATATTTTATTTCTTATTAATGAATAGCTTCCAACAAAGATTAATGGACCACATATTTAAGAGGTTGTTTACTGTTAAATCACATTGAATCAAGACAGTAGTGAAAAGGAAGCCTCAAAGTTGTTGGCTTCATATAAACAGTTGTTCACAAGTATGTCTGTCTTCCTTAGTTGTTCTAAATTTCTCCGGGATTGTCATAATTGAATAAAGATGTTATCATCTGCATTAAAAACTATGATAAATGAATCTTTTTGTTTTGTTCCTTTTTATTAGAGGGCCTGTGTAAACAATATGCCAAGGTCCAGCCATCACCTTGGTGTATTTACTCTTTGGTGTTGTTGTGGTTTTTGGCACCCAGAAATTATTGATTATACCAGTACATGTATTTATTTATAATTGTTCCTTGTACATACGGTAGTTGAAATTTGAAACACAAAAAGAGGGGCATTTTTTTTTTCTTTTTCCAGATTTCTAGGTAAACAGTATTAGTATAATTAAATGAAATTAACTAATGTCCATTGATCCTATTTGCTTTGTTTCCTTTTATTGGATTTAACCCTTACCTACAAAATACTACTTTTTGTTGCTATATAGCACAGTAATTAAAATCAAGAGAATGAGAAAAACTTAAGATATACAATTTCCTAATTTTAGACAACATTATTTTCTCTACGGGAAAAAATAGAATTTGCTCATTTTAAAATGGACTCATACAGCACTTTTAAACAGCCTCAAAGCTTTGGCCTTAAAATTACCAAGATCAGAAGCAATGCAGAAAGACTTTAAACTCATGGCCATTGCTCATACTAGCTCCCTATGAAAACATAAAGAAAGACCAAAACAAAAAAAATATTTTCAACCTTTGTAAATGCAAATAACTTTGGTTTCCTTGTTATTGAGCAAGCAATTTTCCCTTTCTTACATTTTTCCTGATATAAGTGCCTGTTCTAGATATTCAAAAAAGGAATAAATTCTAAGCCCAATCTAAATAAAGTATTGGATAAACTTGTTTTCTTGATCTTTTATTATAGATCAGTATTGAAATTTATGAATTTTATATTGTTTGAAAATACTAAAATCACTTTAATAATGGGCAATTTAAAATTTTCTTGAAGACAAAAGCTGTTATTTTTTAAAATATGCATAGACTGAAGATATGTATTCTAGTCTAAAGGTTACCTTTCTACCTGGAAGTACTGGAATACTAGAGTGCCACCTCTGCATCAATATTCAGAATGAGGATCAGTGACGTCACTGTCCTAAATGTAAATATTTTTTTAACTAGAATTTTATGCCGTCGTAGAAGTTACGTAAATCCCTTTTTGGTGAATAATTAAAGAAATGACTGCCAAATTTTATTTTCTTTATTTAGTTAGGATTTTTTTAGAAGGTAGGTTGACTGTATTGTACGATTTCTAGCTAAAAAAACTTCTTTTGAGTAATTTTTGATAACCAGTCGGAAACTTGTTGTTGTTGTTGCCAAAGATTAGACTGTGTCTCGAAACACCAATTCAGGGTATAGGAAAGTGAGTGACCGGAAGGAGATAAACGGACGCGGCCTGACATAGGAGGTTTTATGGGGAAATCAAAATGGACGATTTTACTTGAACGGTATATGAGTTTTGATTTAACTGTTTGTTATTTTACTTCTATTTTCCCTATATATACCTGTAAGCTATAGGCGGTCTTCAGACCGGGCCTTTGGCCCGGTCTTTCGCCGTATAATAATAATTTTTTAAGATATTAGAATAGCAGTGTTTAAAAGGTTCCTTTAATGGTGTTTCGTGAAAAACTGATCATTTATAGAGGATGTGTTCTGAAGAATGTTGTTGTTGTTGTTGTTGTTGTTGTTGATGATGATGATGATGATGATGATGATGATGACGATGATGATGATGATGATGATATAGAAATAAAAAGCTTTCATTTCGTGAACAACATGAGCTATACAGTATTGTTCACGAAAACAAAGATGTATTGAGCTTGCACGAAAACTAAACAATATTCTAATTTCTTACATGCGAAAAATTAGACGACCGATTTTGTGAGAGCGCGTCTTTTTGTTGCAGATTGGTAAATAAAGTCATGGCGTAATTCTATGGGCTCCGCCTAGATAACGTCAAATAGGGTAAAATGAACGAAGGCAGGAAAACATTTATTGATTAATTAATCTATTCATTTATTTATTTAATTATTTATTTATTTACTTTACTTTATTCATTTTATGTTATTTTATTTTATTTACTTATTGTAATTTCACTGCTTTCGGAGTGAGATTATCAAATGATAATCTACCGGGTTTTTTATCGCTTATCCACCGAAAAGCATTAAGAAAACGCTTGACTTGTGTTCTTTGTTACATCAAATCTCCCTTTGAAATGTATATTTCATTGAGATCCAATTTGTTCATTTTGGCTTGACTGGTCACGTCGATATAGAACATGAATTGTGGCGTGTCAGTGCTACAGAATTGGACTTTTAGTCAAAAATTAATTTTCGTGCAATAGAAAAAACACGCAACGAATAAATGAGGCATATCAACCTGGAAAATTGTCCAAATGGATTTTCTTCTGATAATGTAAATTGAAGATATCGGATTTACCAAGGGATAACAAGAATCTGCATATTAAAAATAAAAAAGACAATCGTTTGTTTCAGTGTTAGATTTGTTTATATTTAATTAAATAATGTAAGTAGGCCCATATGCAAAAAAAAACAAAAAACAAAAAACAAAAAAAAAACAGGAGCCATGCTTGAAAATATAGCTTTTATTGTTCCAGAAATAAAATATCAATCGATCCTACTCGAAAAAAAACAAACAATTATTCTATTATTTAATTCAAAATTGAGACAAAATGTAAAAAAATGGACATTTCTTTCTTAAACCCCACAATTTGGTTTGTGATTGCAAAACAACGTTCATGATGACGTCACTTATTTTGTACCGTTTAAATGACGTCAGATAGGATGAAATGAACAAAAGCGGGGTATAAGTTTTTGATAATTTTACTGGTTAGGCCCTGAGTTCATCAAATGAAAATATGCCGTTATTTCTCGATACACCGCTGAAAAGCGTTAAAAAGTATGTGTAATAACTATGTTATTATTTCCAACATAAACAGAGCTGTACTCGTGTATTTCCAAAACAACGATTTCTGATGCAAAACGCTAGATTTTTATTTATTTAAAAAAAAAAACACGTTTGAACATTTAAACGTTGAAACATTTCTTGAATTGCGAAATCTGTGCAGAATCGAAAAAAATCAAACCTGCAAAACATGAACTAAGTAAGAATTATCTTTCTTTGGGAAAATTGCAGGAGGTGTTGGTTCTAAAGCAACATACAGTCAATCTTGCTGGATGGACCAGTTTTATTACGCGGCCGTTTTCAAAATTACCTTCCTGCAATTTAAAAATTTATACACGGTAGACTTGATAGGTCTAAAATTAAAGTTACCATATCCTCTATTTGTTAAAACTCAATAATCGTCGCATTTTTTTTCACTTGGGCTACTTTTCTAGGAGTTTCAATTTTAAGAAGAACCTGTTTTTGTCTTATAATTATACAATTATCAGTGTGATAACACCCCGTATGATATTTTTTATGATATCACATAGTTTTTTTTTAGAACAATGATATAATGCGGTTATTTTTAGAAACTTGCATTTCAGTTAGAAACATCGACGAAAACAAGACAAAAAGGGGTTATAAGATAAATATAGTACATACTTAATGTACTGCATGAAAAAAATACCTAACTCGGTTGTGAGAATTGATAATTGTCTCGGCAGAGCCTCGACAATGATCAATTCTCCCAACCTCGTTAGATATTTTTTCTCATACTTGTGCATTTGGTTAAGCGGAAACAATGCAAGAAAAACTAGCGAGGACACAATTGGCGCTATCTTAAAAATTTGTTACAGTAAATAACCGTTGAAAAATAAAAAAAATAAGATTTTCAGCCGTTCGTTAAGAATCGAAAGATAATTGTATACGAATACGATGGTTTCAGTGACTTAAACGAGTAGCGTTGGCGACGACGAATGTTTTTACTCATATTTTTGAGGGCTTTCGCCATTTGAACTAACATCTTCGAGTTTTTACAAGGTTTTCCCGTAATTATTTGAAAATAGTCCGTCTATGTACATCCGAGGTTGATCGTGAGATTGGCCGAGTGGTGCTCCGAATGTTGAAAAAGTCACCGTATCAAGCGCCATTCTTCTAAGTGCGATGTGCAGCTGGTGGCTCGGATGAAATGTTGTTGTTGTACCGATGAGAGATGCAAAAGGGAGCCATGAGTAGGTGAATAAATCTCCGCGATATTACTGTTATAATGTTTAAAGCGGCGTTAAACCAAGAAACGATCAGTAAACAAAAGATGTTTTCTATGAATATAATTGGTTTAACTCTTTAGTTTCAGTGTGGCATTTTTGTTCTCGGAGAATTCAAGAAATACAACTGCAAATTTTAAACGCAAGCGCAACCCCAAAATCGCAGTAACTAGCACACATTTCATAGTCTTCAATCACGACATGTCATGGGTTCGATCTCCTACGACGGTACATACACTTTTTAACATTTGTCTCCAAAAAACGGGTGGATAATCTTTAACATAAGAGGGATACCAGCTAACATCGAGAAATTGACTAGGTGAATGATTTTAGAATGATTTAGGAATGAAATGAATGACCGGGAGGAGTGAATTTTAGCGTATTTGAAGGGAGATAATCCAATACCGCTAATTTTGTTTAGGATTATTACCTTCCTTTAAAAACATATACCTTCAAAATCTATAAATAGCTTCATTGTATCAGGAACCAATCAGATGCTTACAATTTCAATTATGTCAATTAAATCGTGATGTTTGTTCTATTTATTTTTATATTTAATTTGAATGTAGTTGTCGATGTTATATTTTTTAGTAATTTTGGGCGTTTTTGAATAGTTTGAGTGAGTGTTTGGAATGAATGAATGGAGAGCTGAGTGAGCGATTAAGAATGATCATGATTGAGGTGAATGTGAGTTTCAAGATGTTGCTAACTGTACCAGGAATTAATAGGTGCTCAAGCCTCAGCAAATCTGTAACGACCCGGTGCACCGACGAGCGACAAGGCGACAGCAATAGGGCAAGATTCTTTCGGATGGTAGTGTGAACTTTTAAATTGCCGAGCGGTCAGTGAACAATCAGTTCACGGTCTATCTATGTAGTGGAAGTTTAAAGATAAGGAGATTAATCTCAATTGACAATTTAATCAAATTCAAATGACCAACGCCACACCGATCTCACGCACACTCTCACTACAAATATTAATACAACATGTCGTAAATTGATAATTAACAGATATCACAGATTGGTGAATATGAAAAGCGTGACCAGGCAGATCGAGAAGGCTTCACCGTCTCGTAAAGCTACGAATTACTAAATTAAATAAAATATCTATGTTGCATTAAAACATAGCTAAAATGCTCGAGCAAAGGCGTTCGTTCGCTATAGCAGCCGTGCTTAAAGATACAACAGTTGTTCCCTTCACGAGTTCAATGTAGTTCGATTGATACCGAGTTAGACCTATATCAATATATGTACATCTTGTACGGTTCGGTGTCTAAATACCAGAAATACTCCGCACTTTGTAAGATCTCATATATTCTCAGGAACAACAAATCACACGTTCAGACCGGTGGCCAACCGCGTAAGAACAAGCCTACCGTACCGCTCCCGGCGCGCTGATACCGCCTAGACTACTTAATAAAAACCACATAAGCCCCAGTGCTACAGCGACTACACTACGCCAACTTAAAACAACGAAAGCAATTAAATAGATAATCTTTAACTCTGTTAACTAAATTCCAACGCAATATCCCTAACTTAAAGTACCCGTCATCTTAAGATTGCCAGCAATACCCAAAACAACAGAGTTAAATTATCAAATAATGGCGGATCAACAATGCGTGACCTGTAAGATTCTACGCAATAAATACAAGACTTAATGTATTCAAATTGAGTATAAATTACAATTCTATTAACTGACTGCATATTTTGCATGCTGTAAGATGGTAAGAGTGAAAAAGACTTTTCTTCAATGGGTTGAACTACAGTGCGTGAATGTGCGTTTGAGCGCTAAGTCAATCCGAAGAACTGCCGCAACGAACCTGTATTTATAACCTTCAGAGTCACGCATTTACGAAATGCGTACACGGATCAAAGCTTTGATTGGTCTAATTTCGTGCGTGAGTGATTTACCAATCAAATCAATGCGTAACAGTCACGGATACATGTGATTGGCTAAAAATAGATGACCTCGTCACAGGAGCATTCCGCACGCCTCTTTATTTACTCTTGATGGCACAGGAAAAAGACGCGGTGATTGGTCTGTTGGTGAAAGCACCCCCCTCACCTCCCCCCGCTACCTTAGAATTATGTCAAGAGCCTAGAAATTAATGAAAAAAAACTCAACTTCCTATCAGTATATTCTATAATATACTGATGAAGTTTTGAGTTTTTTGTTCATTAATTCTTATAATAGGCTAAATTTGATAAATTAACAATTTTTGGATTAATTTCTAGGCTCTTGACATAATTTTAAGGTAGCGGGGGGGGGGGGGGTGTGCTATCACCAACAGACCAATCACCGCGTCTTTTACCTGTGCTTGATGGCGGCCATTTACAAAATGTCCCACATTCGACTCAAAACTCGATTCACAGAATGTGGTCGCTTAGGAGAAATATACAGACTTATCACTAAGGGAAGGCATAAAAGACGTTATGTAGCAACTTTCTCATTGCATGAAATCATTCCAATCGGTAATGTACTAATTTTAGATATTCAATACACATTGAACGTTATAGAAAATGACCCCTGCGTAACGAACGCAAACACAATACGATCATGAACATTATTGATTCAATTTTATACTTCTGACGAAGTACAATCATCAGAATATAAATACTAATGAATAAACATACATAGCTGCCACACAGGTAGAAATATTATGAGAAATGATTGAAATAATGAGTTGTCAGAATGTAGACCGCAAGGTCCCTACAATACTACTGAAAGATTGTTTTAAGCCTTAAATACTATTTAAACGCAAAAAATGAATGGAAAAATGCACGGAATCTTAAAGCTGCTTACGCATATTTTATGATTTAATGGGAGACTTCGGTGGGTTATCTCCCTTGTTGGCCTATGGATTAAATCAGAGGTGTTCCAAAATTGTTAGCGGTCCTTTTAGAAATTTTCCTTGGGTTTTATCCATAGTTTCTTTGGGGGAAATTTCGAACTTAATTTTTATAAATACAAAATACATGTTTATGCAATTCGTATTAATGATACAGTTTTCAATAGCAAAGAAGAAAATAAATATTTATTTTACGTCAAATGTATCTTAAAATTGCGCAATATTTGATTTTGAGATTATCTTTAAATCTTACAGTGCAAAGAAAATAGGGATAAAACCCAAGGGAACCACTGATTTGGACCCTTCCTCCTTTGGGAGTATTTCAAGGGAGATTACCAACCGATATCCCTCATTGGTTGACTAATGTGAGATTCAATTTCTATTTCAAATATTTATATTAGGGAGTTCCAAGATGGTTCTTTTTCGCATGACGGGTTACATGGAATTCTAAGTTTCTACTATCAAAATCGAGTATTCTAATTGGTTAACCTGATATTCATTGAAAATGGAAGAACAGTTTTTGTTTTGAAAGTATATTTTTTGAACTTCTAATATTTTAAGAAAATCAGATTTTGTAGTCTAAGATCATACTGCACCTAAGTGTAGGCTAATCTGTATCTACAGTAAGAACATCGTGAAATTGACAAGATTATTGATATTGGAAAGAGTTTGGAATGAACAAAATGAGTGAAATTTATTTCCCCCGTTTAAACAAAATATACGTATTTTTTCTTTTTAAGTGTCTTCGTTGACCAATCAGACACAATAAAATACACACCAGCCAATTAAATTGTCGAATAATTTGAAGGTTTGAATAAATTGTTGGTCGTCTTCTGATTTTTGCGCTTTTTAGATTGATTTGAGTGAATAAATTGAGTGAATGTTTTGAATGAATGGATGAATGAAGCGCTGAGTGAATGAATGAAGCGCTGAGTGAATGATTTAAAACGATTTTGATCGGAAGGAGTATCATTTTCACGATGTTACTTGCTGTATATCTCTTGAACACGCAGGACTATTCTGGTATCACCAACTTTTAGATTGTATGAAACGATGATGACAATATCGTTTAAAATTCTTTCTTTTAAAAGTAATATGAGCACGTTGCAAGTGAAAATTGTTCAGACACTTTCAGCCCGATGGTTATACTCATCTTTTTCAAACTATTTGGCTCCCAACAATGGCTCAGCCCCCAGCTGGGCGGGGGGATAGAAATAGTCGGCTGCTGTCCATGTAGTACATGGTAAGACCCCAAACAAATGGACCTGCCCGTTTGCCGTGGGCTGCGACCCGTAATGCCTGATGACGGGATCCTGGTGGTTGAGTGACCTCAGGGATTGGCTAGGCCCTGTGATTGCAACACACCACTTTGGCCCTGAGTTGGGATAAACGGGAGGTCGGGCGGGCCCGACCCGATCAATCGGCTGGTCATGCCTTGCCCTAGGGCGTTTTTTACCAAAAGACTTACTTTTTAATTGTTTTCCTGAACCACCGTTATCATTAAGTGACGTTTTCAGTAACGCCTAAGAAGGCGGTGGCTCATGGGCCAATCGGGTAAACGTGGTGTTTGATCGACAATTTTACTGTCTGATGTCTACTTCATGCTTGGTTGAAATATTCATCAGCGTATTTTTGCTTGATCTAGCCCATTTGCACCGAGTTTATCGGCGATGTATCCTCGGCACCTCTCCTGAGATGGAATTCCCCAGGTTAGGTGTCCCCATTGTAGGACTCCGAGGGCGGGTGGTGGAGCATCGCCGATGAATTAATCCAACTATCATGGCAACCCACAAAAAACCAAGAGTTATTTATCTGACTCTGAAGATGAACCACAATTCTCACAGTCATTTTCAAAGTTCATAGTGGTTGAAAGTATCGACCCAGAAAACCCAATAACTGAATTATCTCCCTTTGTCATTGAAAAGCAGATACATGCTATCTTAGGAACCCCTAAATCTGTGAAATCTTTGAGAAATGAGACTCTGTTAGTTGAAGTTTGTAAAAAGAAACAAGCTGAAAATCTTCTAAAGATAAGGATTTTCTTTAATATTAAGGTCAAAGCATATCCCCATGAGAGATTGAATACATCCAAGGGCGTCATTAGATGCAAAGATCTATCAAAATGTACAATCCATGAAATAAAAGAAAATCTTAGAAGTCAAGGTGTGACGGAAGTCAAACGCATAGAATTTAAAAGAGATGACAAGACTATCAGAACAAATACATATATCCTCACCTTTGATGAACCATCACTTCCTCCAGATATAAGAATTGGATATCAAATTGTAAAGGTTGATGTTTTTGTCCCAAATCCACTCAGATGTTTTAATTGCCAAAGATTCGGTCACCATGAAGATAGATGCTCAAGTGTTAAAGTTTGCAGGAAATGTAGTTATGCTGGTCCCGAAGACGAACACTATGAAAATGACTGTGAGAATGACTTAAAATGTTTCAACTGTGGACAGGATCACGCAGCAAATTCCAGACAATGTCCTAAATTCATCATTCAAAAAGAAATACTTGAAGTAAAGTTTAGGAAATCTGTCTCATTTTACGAGGCCAAAAAGATTGTAGAGTCAAGGCAATCTGAAAGTAGCTACGCAAGTAAAGCTAGACCTGATCCAGTTGAAAAGAATAAAACTCATCAATGTGATAGCTGTGAACGACTTTTAAAAATAGTGACTGATTTATTTCCTCAGGCGAAGGAAAAAATTAAACAAGCGTTGTCTCAAGAAACATCAACACATGAGCCTTCAGTTACAGATGATAAAAACAAAGATTCTTCTGTTGAAACTAATGTATCTGCTGTAGTTGAAAGTACAAAATCGTCAAAAAATAACAATAAGAATGTTGTAAAACCAGAGACTGTCCGCCAGAGGAAGATACGCCTTCAGTTAGAGAAGGCACATCCCCCCTCGGTCGACGTTGAGAAATATTCTACCCCTCCAGTTTCGACTGGAAATCGCTTCGCTCATTTGAGTGATTCAGGTGAGGAGGATATGGATGTCCGGGAGGTCTCGCCTCCAAAACCTCCAGATCAGCCTCCTTCAAATCAAAAGCAATCAGATGCTATAAGGCAAGGTGCTAACACAATTAACTTAACAGGAGTTAAATAATGGGAAGTTTCATACTACCTTTGATAAGTGGTATTATTTATTCATTAACCTCCATTATGGCGAATAACATAATACAATGGAATTGTCGCAGCATCAAGGCTAATTTTGAAGAACTCAATCTTCTAGTTTCGAATGAAAAACCAGTTGCCGTTTGTTTACAAGAAACATTTCTTAAAGACACAGACAAGTTTTCTTTCAAATATCACTCTAGCTATTTAACTAACTTTACTGAACGCGAGAAAGCGTCTGGTGGTGTGGGAATTATTGTAAATAATTATATCCCTCACCGTCATGTAAGATTAGAAACTTCTTTGCAAGCAGTGGCTGTAAGTGTCTCTCTTAATAAAAAAACAATTACATTATGTTCAGTTTATCTTCCTCCTAGTTCCCCTGTAGATGGTAGAAAACTTGATAATCTAGTTGACCAGCTACCACAACCCTTTATACTTATGGGAGATTTCAATTCTCACCATAAATTATGGGGATGTTCCAATACAGACGACAAAGGTCGTACTGTTGAGGAATTTTTGACTAGACATGATCTTGTTTTATTGAATGATAAATCTAAAACTTATCTTCATCCTGCAACAGGAAATTATTCATCGCTGGATTTGACTATTTGCAGTCCTGATTATTCGTGGAAAGTTCTTTCCGACCTTCATGGTAGTGACCATTTCCCTATTCAGATCTCCGAACTAGGACCATCTGTTCAGGAGCGCCCTAGGCGTTGGAAACTTCATAAGGCTAATTGGGAACTTTTTAGAACAACTTGTGATCAGTCGATAAATCCAGAAGCCTTTGATGACTGTGAAAACTCTGCAGACTTGTTTACATCTTTACTTTATTCTGCTGCAGAAAAAAGTATTCCACAAACATCGCCTGACCCAAAAAATCCAAACAAGCCATGGTTCAATGACGATTGCAAAAAGGCTGTAGCTGAAAGAAAACGTGCTCTTAGAGCATTTGGCTTAAGGCCTTCAAAGGAGAATCTTTACAAATTTAAAATTGCACGTGCGAAAGCACGTCGTACTATTAAACAAAGAAAGCGCTCGTCTTGGAGACAGTTTGTCTCTAGATTAAATTCTAGATCATCTGTCAAAAAGACTTGGGACATGATACGTAAAATTAGTGGGAAGAATACATCACTTACTGTCGGTCATCTTAAAACGAATGACGATAACACAGTTTCTTCAAAACATGACATTGCTAATGTCTTGGCAGACACGTTTGCCAAGAAATCTTCCTCTACTAATTATTCACCTGCGTTTCAGAAGTTTCAGGGTGAAAAAGAAAAGTCTTAACTTAATTTCAGTTCCAGAAATCTGGAACACTATAATAGAGACTTTTCCGTTAAGGAATTGAAAAAAGCTTTAAAAAAGTGTCACGACACTGCTGTCGGATCAGATGCTATTCATTATCAATTCCTCAAACGTTTGCCATCTCGTTCCCTTCATTGCTTACTTGAAATTTATAATCAGGTATGGAAGACGGGAAGCATTCCAGCCTCTTGGCGGGAAGCCATCGTTATTCCAATACCTAAACCAGGTAAAGATTCTACAAACCCTTCAAATTACCGCCCTATTGCTTTAACTAGTTGCATTTGTAAAACCTTGGAAAGAATGGTTAATGATCGTCTTGTTTGGTTTCTTGAAAAGAACCACCTTATTACGGAAGTCCAAAGTGGCTTTCGTAAACAGAGAAGCACTCTTGATCATCTTGTTCGCTTCGAGACATTTATTCGAGAAGCCTTTATAAAGAAGGAACACGTTGTTTCTGTCTTTTTCGATCTCGAAAGTGCTTATGATACCACTTAGAAGTATGGAATTATGAACGACCTCTATGATTTCGGTATTCGAGGTCGCCTTGCCTTTTTCATCTCAGCTTTTTTGGATGAACGTCAGTTTAGAGTCCGTGTTGGAGATACTTTATCTGATCCCCATGAACAAGAAATGGGTGTTCCCCAGGGGAGTATTTTATCGGTGACACTGTTTAGTGTCAAAATAAACAACATCGTTAAAACCGTTTGCCCTGGTGTGGAGTGTTTTCTCTACGTTGACGACTTTTGTATCTGCTACAGATCAAAACATATGCATACTATTGAAAGACAATTGCAACAAGTCTTGAACAATCTTTCAAAATGGTCAAATGAAAACGGTTTCAAGTTTTCAAAGACAAAAACTAAATGTATGCATTTTTGTCAATTAAGAAAGATGCACTCCGATCCAGATTTAAAGTTGGACGGAGTGCAGATTGAAGTTGTTAAGGAATTTAAATTCTTAGGACTCCTTTTTGATTCTAAACTGTCGTTTATTCCGCATATTGACAATTTGAAAAATAAATGCCAAAAGGCACTTAACCTTTTACGTGTTGTATCCAGTATGGATTGGGGAGCCGATAAAAAGGTTCTGTTGCGCCTCTATAGGGCACTTGTTAGATCAAAGCTAGACTATGGCTGTGTTGTTTATGGTTCTGCGCGCCCTTCATACCTTCGTAAACTTGATACTATTCATAATCAGGGTTTGCGCTTGGCGTTGGGTGCATTTAGAACATCACCAATTAACAGTGTTTATACAGAAGCAAATGAGCCTTCCTTAAATTTACGCAGGAAAAAGCTTTCCATGCAATATTACTTAAAACTTAAATCCAATCCCGATAATCCTACTCATAAAGTTGTTTTTGAACCTAAATATAGAGAGGCTTTTGAAAAAAAAAGAACCCAATACTTCCTTTTAGTTTGCGCTGTGAAGCCGATGTAAGCTCTCTAGATTTTGACCTAGAGGACGTGGCAGAACATATTGTTCCTGATGTTCCTTTGTGGACATATAAAAGTACCACGTTTCTTTATGATCTTGCTTCAAGCAAAAAGGATACAACAGATCCATCTATTTTTAAAACCAAATTCTTGGAAGTCAAAGAAAAATACACATCTTACGAAGAAATATACACTGACGGTTCAAAAGATGGCGAAAAAGTTGCTTCAGCCACTATTTTAGATGGCGAAAAATATCAATTCCGCCTTCCCAATAACTCTTCTATTTTTTCAGCCGAGCTTAAGGCCATTGATCTCGCACTCGATCATATGATCGCAGAACGTCTCTCTCGCTACATCATTTTTACTGACTCTATGTCAAGCATGCAAGCGATTGAGCACGAAAAAACTGACAATCCCCTTATTGTAAGGCTACTTGATAAAATAGCTAAGCTTAATGATGTTGATCTTGTTTTCTGTTGGCTTCCAAGCCATATTGGTATTCGTGGTAATGAAGAGGCAGATAAAGCTGCCAAGGATTCATTATCATTTGAAATTTTACCCTTTGAAGTACCTTTTACTGATTTTAAGCCCCTCATTCATAGTTTTATTCATGATGTCTGGAGGAACTGTTGGTTAGATCCAGTTAACCAGAATAATAAATTATTCTCTGTTCGACCAGCCCTCGGCAATTGGATTCCTGGTTACAGGGCAAGCCGTCGCGAAGAGCTGATTTTGACTCGCCTACGCATTGGCCATACTTATCTTACACACTCCCATCTTTTAAAAGGAGAAGAGATGCCAATGTGCATTCCATGCAACACTCCTCTTACTGTCAAACATATTTTTATTGATTGCATTGATTTTTCTTTGATACGAGACAGGTATTTTAAAGTTGATAGTATGAGGCAGTTGTTTGACAATATTAAAATTGAACTTATTTTTGACTTTCTCAAGGCGATTCATTTATATAACAAAATCTGATTTTAAGGTACTATTAATTATGTTTTCTTCTTAATTTTTAAAATGGTTCTATTAAATTTTACCGTTTTCAATGGCTCTTTTGGCTATTATGTCTTATACATTTGAAATTCTTTTGGAATTTTTATATGTTTACCTTGAAATTGTTTTAAAATATTGTTTACTTATGTTTTCATACAATGGATACTCACTTTTTCATACATGAGTGTTTGCGCCCAACATGACCTCAGTAGTCGACGGGCCGTAAAACAATATTCATTCATTCATTCCCAACAATGGCTCGATAATCGTTCATTTATGTGAGATAAAAAACTGTGTGGTAGGAAAGGGTAAATGGTCGAATGATTGTGAGAATGACCATGAATCCACTTCAGTGCTCCAGTCGTCGCAGTAAAAGCGGCGGAAAACCACATTCAATCAAACAAATAATCAGACTATTTAGATATACAAGTTGTTTGACTACCTTAAGTCGTTTCAAGAATGCAAGCTGAAATAAAGGTTGGTCAATCTAGAGAAGAGATAAAAATTTAAAACACAGAAGATAACATGCATTTCAAGATCTCTGAGGACTTCATGTCATTCTAACTTCCTTATTGTGCTACAGTACTTATATTTTTAATAAAGCAAATCGCCTGAAGAAGAATATATCCTATATATCCTATCACCCGGTTACACGGACCATAACGTACCCTTGCCTTTATTTCCGACTCGCCTCTCTGCCCCCCCCCCTCTCTCTCTCTCTCTCTCTCTCTCTCTCTCTCTCTCTCTCTCTCTCTCCCCCTCTCTCTGCCTCTGTTTCTCGCTCTCTTTCTGTCTCTGTCTTTCTCTCTCTCTCTCTCTCTCACTGTCTCTCTCTATCTATCTCTCTCTCTCTCATTCTCTCTGTCTGTCTGTCTGTCTGTCTGTCTGTCTATCTCTCTCTCTCTCTGTCTGTCTGTCTGTCTGTCTCTCTCTCCCCTCTCTCTCTCTCCCTCTCTCTCTGTCTCTCTCTCTGTCTGTCTCTCTCTGTCTGTCTGTCTGTCTGTCTGTCTCTGTCTCTCTCTGTCTCTCTCTCTCTCTCTCATTCTCTCTCTCTCTCTCTCTCTCTTTCTCTCTCAGGTTGTCTCTGTCTGACTGTATATTCTCCTTTCATTCACTCAATGATACCATTTGAATACCTTTTATCGTACAATTTGTAAATTTTTATTTGTTTTTATAGGTCGTCCTCATATCTTGCAGGTACATGTATCCGGGCAAATCGATAAACTATCTTAACTCTTCTGCTCTTCATAGCATAGGCGTATCTAGGACTTTGAAATTAAAAGGCACTTAGAAGGCACCAAGCAAAGAATATATAGGATAAAGGCGATATGTCTTTTTTGACAAAAGATGAATGCCCTCTACCCCCTCCCGTTTATATGATTTGAGCCTTGGTGAATAATCAAAACCACGTAACTATAGCTTAAATTAGCTGTAATTTCGATGTTTTGAATATTCATCAACGATATTTTCCAACAGATTATTATTTCATTTACGCACTTGTGTAAATTGCGTAATGGGAGTTACGCCCTTGCATAGTATTTTTCCTCTTGTACACAGAGCTTAGGCAGAGAGTAAAGCCTATTTCTGGCCTGTACAAACGTGCAGTCCAAGCATACACTGCCTACTTTCTACTGAACTATTTTGGAAAAGCCGTTTTTAGTTACTCTAAATCGGCAATCGCATTGATATTTTTTTCTGTTATTTGCAAACAAAACGTTTAGAAAATAATCGAATTTGCGTAGATTTCCCCTTTTCTGTCAAAAAATGTTCAAAGGTATCTCGATGGAATAAATTCCATATATAATCGCGGTGGAATAATAGGGGTCCAAAATACACCCCCCCTCCCCACCACCACCATATAGACTAATGATATAAACAAAACATTATTAGTCTATATGGTGGTGGGGGGTTATTTCGGACCCCTATGGGTGGAATAAGATCGTCTCTATTCATACTTTATCATGCATTATTACAAGGAATTAGTTTACACTACTGGGTAAGCAGATAGTGCATTATCGGATGAAATTGTGCAGATATAAAAAGGAAAAAAACTAAACTTTACCCGATATGTATGTAATTGTTTCACTTTCTTTTATGTTCTTAAATGCAATATTTAATATGAAATGTTTTGGATTTACATATTATATTTTTAAATTCAATTCATTAATTTGTTACACTTATCTACGCGATGTTTCATTCTTGCCTGCATATTACGTCTGCTAACATTTTATTTAATCAGCTCATGATTTATTGAATAGAATTCGACAACTAAATTTTGCAGTGATCAAGTAGTTGTGTCTTTTCAGAACTTGTCCGTCAAATTTGCATAAAGTTATTGTTTTGTTTTATAGTCTAGTTTTGCACTGTAAGGTTCATGTAAATGTTCGAGACCTATTTTTAAGGGCGCTTCATTATCAAAAAAGCAGTATGTACAGGTATATCGTATATATAATGATATATATTGTATATTGTAAATGAATCTATTTTTGAGCAAAAGCAGTTGAGCAACATACGACCGCCATAGCTATAGCAGTAAAGCCGAAACATTGTGGAAAAGGGTCATTTTGTACAGAAAAAAGCAAATGCATGACGGTTGGGTAAATTTGGCTTGTATTTTAACAAAGATCGAAACCGCTGGACCGCAAACTTCAATAAAAAAATGGCTGTCAAGTCATAAAAGAAATGAAAAATTTGGTAAAATGCAAACAATCGTCTTAAAATGTAATAAGTCTTTTGATATGGAATATTTTTGTAGAAAGCAGAAATGTAACTGTCCTGTACCTCTTTGATATCTTCCGGTATGTTATGATCTTAACAAAAGACAGGAAATAAGTGGTAGATTATTAGCACTATATTGAAATTATATACCAAGCAAAAAAGAAACTTAATACTTAATATACTTCTTGGTCTGTTGTGGAAGGCTGACAATGTCTGTTTGCAAGCTTTATTGACAAATACGAATTGGGATAACAATAGAGACTGCACAGACACTAGTCTTTTCACCTTTGCATCGCATCCGGGTCATTGTCTTTGTCACTTCCGTCACACACTCGTCTTCAGCTACCCAAAGTTCATTTCGTGTGCTTTCTGTTACTCCATTACCCTTATTCCATATCACAGACACCAAACAACCCGCACAATTTCTCACGAATTTTTATTGTAATAGGTATGCCACAGCTTTCAAAAGAAAAAAAGAAATAAGACTCTGGATATGTGGACATCTGCGTGTCACACAACTAAACAACCAAATCAGAACTGCTTGGCTCAGTCGATAATATGAATGGCTCTCATTCCTGGGGTCGTGAGTGCGATCCCCGGCTCGCAATCTTGGATTTGCCATATGACATTGTGACTCGTCCATAAACGGACGGGTTATCCCATAATACGAGGTTCACGTTATGTCTGAATACTAGTGGCCATCATTCATGTTTGTGCATAAAAGGCCACGTAATCGTAATGTTTTCGTTTTGACTCGTGTCAGTTTGTTTATAGTTAGCCTTCGTTTTTCACAATGTGAAATGAAATACGGAAAAGGAGAGCAAAATTTTCACCGAGGCATTTTTGATATGCCGACGAAGACGTCCGGGCGCCCTGCGGTGAGCACTTAATAACTCTGTAACCTTATGCCTGATCTTCTTAAAACTTGGCAATTTTTTCCCCTTATTACGGAGTACAGTAAACGAAAACAACATCTCTTCTAGCCAATTTTTGAGTTATTGCCCTTTGTTGTTTTTCATTCTTGGATATTGTCCAGAGCGTATCTCTAGAAGCATAGTAGTTATCATCACGATACTTCGTAGACAGAAAGAAATCATCAAGGGAAAGTGTACCTGGCTTATTTTTTAGTTATTACCCTTTGTATTTTTTCAAACTTGAGTCTTTCTCGGAGGATATCTCTAAAGGTATAGCAGCTTTGATCACGAAGCTTCATGGGAAGATAGATCTCATCAAGGGAAAGTGCAGTGCAAAAGAACCATAACTCTACCTGATTTATTCTTTGAGTTATTGCTATTTGTTGTTTTCATACTTGGATTTTGTCCGGAGCATATCTCTAAAAGTATAGGAGCTATGATCACGAAACTTGATGTGTAGATAGACCTCATCAAGGGGTAGTACAGTTTAAAAGAACCATAACTCTACCTATCTTATTTTTTAAGTTATTGCTCTTTGTTTGTGTTTTTTCATCCATACTGAGATCTTGTCCGATATCTCTAAAAATATTTGACTTATGATCATGAAACTTCAGGGGTGGAAAAAATTCATCAAATGTAAGTGCAGTGCAAAAGAACCATTACTCCACCTGGCTTAATTCTTGAGTTGTTTACCTTTGTAGTTTTCTTACGTGAATCATGCCCGGAACACACATCTATGAGTATCTGAGCTATGATAATGAAACCTTAAGGGTAGATAGATCCCATCAAGGGAAAGTGCAGTACAAAACATCCATAACTCTACATGACTTTTTTGAGTCTATGAGTTATTGCCCTTTGGTTCTTTTCATACTTGGATCTTGTCCCGAGCATATCTCTAATAGTATACATATAAGCTTTATCATAATAATAATTTACCCCGTCTACAATTATTCATTTGTCCGTTTACACAAAAATTGTCCAAGAGATATTCATTCAAAATCACTTCAATTCTACTCTTAACACAAAATTACATCAGCCTTTGTGACAGGCGTATCTTGTGACAATTTGGCACCTTTCCTTTGACGCCAGTATATGATTCCTCATTGCATCTTTTATCCTTAGAACAGAACCTTTCGTCGGGGGTCTATGATCAAGTCGCGATACCCTGTGTAATATAGATGCTTTCCCGAGCCTTCTATTAGACTTATATCTCTTTAGTCCATGTGCCAGAAGGGTTTTTTTCTCCCTATGGGGAGTTTTGTAGACTATATTTTTTCTGAAAGCCCAATTGTATATAGAACATTTTGGGACAAGTTAGCACTCTGGCGAGTGGGGCTATTTGTAAGAAAACGTTACTTTAAAGTAGCACAACCAACATTTTTTTGAAAGGATTTTAAAGAATACCTAAGAAACTAAGCAAAAAAGATAGAAATTTGCCTTCTTATACTTACATTTGTCTTGCCGAATAACTGTAGAGCCCATTTATGGTATGTTTGAAAAATCCGATCATCTTTAGAGGAGTGATATTGCAGTAAAATTATTTACCCTAATAATAAAAAAAACACTATGAATAAAGGAATAAATTGTCCAACCCTGCCTAACTGATAATTTTGTTAACATTGCCTGCTTGATAGCCCATGGTATATGAAATATTTTGAAATTTGTCAGCACTCTGACCAGTAGGGCATATTCGAGATACGCTACCAAAAGCTAATTAGCTATCAAAATTTGAGGACAGGATTTTAGGTTTGTACAGTGATACGAAGAGTCAAAGTAACCAGTAGTGATATTTTAATACCAAAATTTATGTTGCTGAATATATGTATAGCAAATTCATGGTAATACTCTGTAAATAAACATCTTTCGAACGCATGAAGTTAATACGTTAATTTTCACTTACAAAGAAATGTACACAGATAGAAATGATTTTCCATAACTGCCCCACTGAGAATTTTATTAACAGAGCATTTCGTGCACATGCCAGGCTGTCCAACGTCCCTAAAATTCCTAAAAAAATTCTATTTTTTTTTTCAGTTTGGCTAAAATTCTTAAAAAAAATGAAGAAAACAAGACAAATTCTTAAAAAAAGCCCTATTTTTTTCTTGCGATTCCTAATTTTCCTTGTCAGTTCTTCACGGTCAACCGTGTGCTGATATTAAAGTTTTCAGCAATCCATTATCAATACATTCTTACTGTGTTAAATATCTGAAACCTTTTTGGCTCTTTTTTCACTCTGCAGATCAAGACAAGCATTCTTTTCAATATAAAAACAAAAGTGCTCTAATTAACAATTTGTACACAACTTTAGCCCAATCTTTTTCAATCCTGAAAATGTCGTTTATTTATTCATGAAGAACATTTGCCGTTTTAATTATTATTTTGATAATTTTGACATAAAGTCATAGATGTGATTGAAAATTTCCTATAAATCCTCTGTTGGGCAAAATTTTGGCTTCATTTTTCTCTGACTCATTGAAAATGGTTATGTCATAGTGAGGACAGTTTCTGTGAACATACTGTATAAGCATTTTTAGTACCTTAGTGACTGCATGTATTAATTTCGCTTCTTACTCATTTTCTCCAAATCTGTCTGGGAAATAATTCTTACAATCATGCAAGGATAAACAGCCTCATTGAATAATGAAAATGTCCTTATGCTGTTCAATCTAGCAATAGGCCAGTGAAGGGAGTCTCAAGTATAATTTCCTTGATAATTGAATGATTGTGGTGAAGTCCGCTGATTATGGTGGTATTTTGTAAAATATAAATATGAGAAAGCTTCTTTTGGAAAGGTATTTCTTATGCATTCAGTACATAATGTAATGATTTTTTTTTGTCTGTCATGTTAAGACAGTGAAAGTCTTTGTTATATCTTTCATATTTTTTCTCTACAGACAATAATATTTCCTGAACACTTCATAATTACCCTGCTGGTGTTATTTGAATCACTAAAGTAATTGTTATTAGGCATAAAAGGGCCAAAACAAAATGACAACAGTGTCATTTAGTCCAAATTATGATTTTCTGTTTTCTAAAAGTTATCCATGATAATATCCGTTTGCCCACATTACTGCTTACATGTCACCTTCTTTCCTGAATATTGAAAACTTTTCTGAAATTATATTGCAATGCATAATCAGAGCTGTGTTGTGTCTTTGTAGTCATGTAGATGTGAAGTGGTAGGAGATCTTTAATGGCCATCATCAAATTTTGTTTTAAATAAATTGCAAATTCTATGGGACGTTTCAAAAAGCCTTACCTGAGTTTTAATCATAACTATTTTTATGTAGAGAGCAGGCAGTGGGCTTAGATCAAAGAGCATGTCTGTGCAGGCTGTTTTAAGTCTATATTATTTGCAAAAGCCTTTACTTACAATAGGATATGTCTTGAACAGTATAAGGGTTAGCTTGTTTTCAAGTGAGAGGCTAAAGAACAGAAGAATATGTATGTCTTTATCTTTTGTTTTTGAGCTTGACCAGAATATACAGAATTTATATTTTCCATGTCACATTCAACAGAATACCTGAAACAATGATACTATTGATTCTTTTATTGTAATAACATTAAATCTAGCGGGTTTGGTCCTGTGAATCTTGCAATATTCTGATAATTCTGATTTTCAAAATTCCCTCATTTATCATCGTCATTTCTAATTCTAGCCCTAAATGCCCTTATTTTTTCGATTTTTGTCCCTGAAATTAGCCCTAATTTTTCCACAAGAGGTGCTGGACAGCCTAACATGCAATACTTAACATATTGAAACTTGTTAGCACTCTCGACATCGGGCCAAATGCGAGATACGTTACTTTAAAGAAACCAACCCATAATTATTCCATAAAACAATATTAGTTGTATGTCTTGTAATAGTATATAACTGAAACCTAGTAAGAATTAATTGATGTTGTGTTTTGTTAATGATATCTGTGATTATGAAGGCATTTGAAGCCCATTTATATAACGACTTGAAAAAATAGCCCTTAAAAGCAATGTATAGTTGTGAAATATGTTTCATTTAAATTTCAATTTAATGTATAAAAAGAAAAGATAAATTCATTACTGCCTCATTGAAAAGTTTGTGTTATTGTGTCTTTTAAAAGCTCGTGTTCTTTTGAAGATTGTAAGGTTTTTCAGACATCTGGCCATCAACCTGTTTGCAAAATATGTTACTCTAAAGTAAATAATTCACCCATCAATTACTATAGGCTGACTAATATGGCATCTGTTTTCAATGGTTGTAAAATCCTTCATTGTCTAAATCAGCTATTAAATATGAATGTTTAAAGTATTTTTAAGTAATCAACATAATTTCAATCAGTTCAAGGCTCGTCGTGGTTTTAAAAGCGTGCAAAATACGTTTCTACTTATCTATATGAATAATTATTATTGGACCGCTTTCATTCTTACACCCAAAGCCATGTTGAGGCAGCGTATGGTTTCTTCCTTGTTTGAAACTTTTTTCAGCTTTCTAGAATAAAACACTAGATATTCGTTCCTTGTGACGATAAGAGGCAATTTCATTGTGAAAAGTGATGATCAAAATAGATGTAAAAGTTGTTTCCATAAATTTTTAGTAATATTTCTATCGTTTTAGTACAAAAAAGGCTGAAAATGGTACTAATAAAGTAAAAACAACTTTTCTGAAAGTTGATCATGATCGTAGCCCAATTAGTAAGTCATTGGATTTGGTAGCGCATTTGACTCCCAATCATCGGTACTAGGTGGCATCAGCCTGTACTTAAGAGTTGAGTTTCATTAACCTTGGTATTATAAGAAGCAAAAAGAGGATTTAGTGAATGTTATGATGTGTACGCGAAATACCAGGAATCAATAATTAAGTGCATTAGCAAGATTCATAAGAGTGTTAAAGCGTTAAAATGACATGAAATTTCAATGAAACATTTTTAGATCTATATTGTTTCCATATGAATGCGAACTACATTGCAGACAATCCTAGTTTTGCCAAGATCTTTAACTTTTGAAACTGTGCAATTCAGTTCAATACTGAAAATTTACATGAAAATGACCGAATAAATAGAACATTGCCATATACATATTGATTTAGCTATCAAAGAATGTAATATATGTTACATTTAAACGATTGATTTCAGAAAACCTAATATAAATACTGTTTCAAAACGACAGTGAGATGCACATCAATCGTAATTCTCTGGAACAAGTATAATAATGATTGATTCTAACAAAAGTAAAGATATAAGTTATACAACGATAATTAAACGGTAAGAAATGTTTAAACTTTGAACTAGATACAAACTACCAGTACGTTTAATGCAAAAAAGACACAGATTGTAGATAGAATTAAGGCTTTGTTTATATCTTACATTCTGAAACATGAAATAATGATAAATTGTTTAAACAATTGGATTTGATAGATATCAAACCCTCATTCAAATACATGTACAATCCAAGACTCGATTCATATAAATAAATAAAACGCATTATAGGTCTATAAGTCGCATGCTTATAAGGGCTTTGTAGGTGTAAATGGTTGGTGATTTAACATTCAAATTGCATTTCTGTTTGACATATATATGTTTGAATATATATGTTTGAATATATATATATATATATATATATATATATATATATATATATATATATATATATATATATATATATATATATATATATATATATATACTCGCAGTTCTTGTTGAAACAGAGGAATAAATTGAACAAGGCCCATTTTAATTTATATACACATGGTTCTTGGGCATAATTCTCATATTTTACTCATGTGCATAATTTCAAGACTCTTCTACTTACCATTATTTATTTTCTAACCACTTGGCCAACAAGCCAGACAAACAATTCGAAAACCATTCAGTAAACCTAAAGTAATCAATCTTAATCAAAGTGAAGCAACGATGGCAACAGAGAAAGCAACAATATTGACACTGAATGATATTTAAGATAACTGTGACTTGTTTCATACAAATTGTAATTTACGTTACTAGTT
This sequence comes from Fragum whitleyi, assembly GCA_948146395.1. Lineage (NCBI taxonomy): Eukaryota > Metazoa > Mollusca > Bivalvia > Cardiida > Cardiidae > Fragum > Fragum whitleyi. Next base: position 64,634,577 of record OX411549.1, on the reverse strand, counting down.
TTTGACCATCTGTATTCTGTTTCAAGACTTTTATAGAGTAAAGAATAAACCAATGCACAAAATTAGAAATAAATGATATACATGCTTGAGTAACAAAGAAATTCTGAAATAAATTTCAATAGATTAAGTTTTGTTAGTTGTAATCATGTACTGTAAGCAAGCTAGATATGTAATTAAACTGAACATATATTTCCCTATGGTGAAATTTAACAATTGGTATAATCCACACAAAGTACATATACCTAGCTATCAAAAAGTCAGTATTTACATTGAATATTTCAGTATATTTGTTATGTCTGATTTGAAATGATTATGAAATTCTATGCCGATTTAGAAATTGTAGGTATTTCGATTTCAGCAACTTCATTTACAGGTACATGTATTAATTATTAGGTTATTTCAGAATTATGATCTCAAATCTATTTTTATGTAATTGTTAAACGCTTTTAATGAATTCAAACGATTTAAACAGTAAAAAGGACGGAGCCAAGAGATCGACTGAGGCTGTTTAAATCGTTTAATTTTCAATTATAAGCGTTTAAATGACCTACTCTTGTCACGCCCTGTATATTTTTGAAAGCATCTTGCACGATTTTCACGAAAAAAAACAGTTTTTTTATTACAACTAAACACCACCTTCTTTTTGAAGATGGATTTGTTGAAATATGCACGTAAATATCGAGTCTTTGTAAAAAGCAATTACAGAAGATAAATTTGCTGTACAGTTAGAATTGATTTTCCAACAATGACCTCCGTTATATAGGTGAATCATGCTAGAGGTACTACTTATCGAAATATGCCCAAAGAGTTAATACAAAATGGGAGAAAAGCATTTTATTTGATAAGGATTCAGGGTGGGTGATTGTATAGTAACGTATCTTACAAAAGTCCCACTCGCCAGAGTGATAACATGTCTTAAAACGTTGCTAATACGTGTACCTTTCAGAAAATCTTCATGCTTCAATCATAAATGTGCACCATTAAATTGTTCTTTTGGTCGGAAGACACTAACTAACGTTTCGATGAAATCCGAAGTTCCTGTACGAATATCCCGTATCTGAAAATCGATAACTTATTACTGGCCCAGTGTATAATTTTAGGTCTCTCTTTCTCACGAGTTTAAGAACTAATGTCCTGATAGCGAATTTAGTAAGCTTATAAAATGAAAGTTCCAACTACGTATTATTTTGATATTTTGCAGGTGACAAACAGAAAATGGTGACAATGATTAGTCTTCAGTTTTTTGTCATGTTTGGTTCAATGACTTGTTTACTATCTTTATCACACGGTAAGTGTAGATTTTGATCCGAAATAGTGTGGATTACCTTGTCGAATCTTTTATTGAACAGTGATCATTATTAGCTCCAATGGCCGAAGGCCCGCGAGCTATTGTCATGGTGGTGTATCCGTGCGTCCGTCCGTGCGAAACTTTTTACTTTAAACATTTTCTCCATCTAATCCAGTGGGCGAATGTTAACGTAACGAAACTTGGCAGAAATGTTCCTTGGGTGACACTCTTCTTAAATTGTACAAGAAATTTTGATTGACCCCCAAAAAAGTACGTGGCAGATTTGGGCTTACTTAAATTTGAATATTTAAAACCCTTCTCCGCCCTAACCATTTGGTCGATTACAATGAATTTTGGCACGAATGTTCCTTGAGAGACTATTTAGTACCTTAATTGTTTAAAAAGCAGTGATTGACCCCAAAATGTCTGCGTGGCTTGGTAGGGCTTATTTTCATTCAGTTAAACGCTTAAACATTTTTATTAAAATATACTCCTCACATCCATTCGGCCGATTTAAATGTAACTTGGCATGGGTGTTTCTCGGGAGACCCTTTACCTAAATTGTTTTAAAAAAAATTGTACGACCATAAACTCTTGGTGTGGCAGGGCGGGGTTTATTTTCACTTAATTTTCACTTTAAAATCATTAAATATCTTCTCCCCCAAAACCATCGAGACGATTTCAATGAAGCTTGGCATGGATGATCCTTGGGTGACCTTTAATCCAAAAGTATTAGATAATAGGATTGACCACAAACATGGGCGTAGCAGGGCTGGGCTTATTTTCCATTTATTTTTCATTCTATTTTGAACGTCTTTAAAAATCTGTTCCTCCAAAACCACTGGGCCAATTTTAATGAAACTTGGCATAGATGTTCCTTTGATTACCATTGATTTTATTTGTAAAATAAATATTGATTGTCCCCCAGATATGGGCGTTGCAGGGCAGGGCTAATTTTCACTTAAAAATGCTTATAAAAATCTTACCCCTCCACACCATTGAGCCGACCTTAATTAAAGTTGGCATTGGTGTTCCTTGTGAGACCCTTTACTTAAATTGTTTAAGAAATTTTCATTGATCCTCCCCCCCCCATGGTAGGCGTGGTAGGGCGGGGCTTAATTTCACCCTAGGATCTTTAAAATTCTTCTTCTCCCCACTTATTTTGGCCAAATTCAATGAAACTTAGCATGAAAATTCCTTACGTGCACCTTAACTAAAATTGATAACGATTTTTGATTGGCCCATAAATGTGGTTCTTGCAATGCGATTTTAATTTTCTCTTTGAAATCTCAAAAAAAAGTCTATTTCTCCAATCATTTGGACTTATTTCATTTTATCTCGGCATGGATGTTCCTTGTGTGATCCTTTGCTTAATTTTTTCCCGAAAATGAGTTTAGAATTATCTACTAAAAGCAGTCACCTTTATGTTGTCGATAAGATGTATAAAGAGTGTGCAGGTTAATGGTGATTGAGTATTTTGGAGCAATGTCAGAGTATTCGAGAAAACTAATGATGATATAAAAACGAAATTTTACATGCATGTACATTGTTTTCTCCTACATTTATTTTTCACATCAACCAATATGTTGCCATGACGTTATGTTGATGACGTCACAAGGAATGACGTCATTACGTTAGCCATGGCAAGATGAATATCAAAATAACAGAAATACTTTAAGAGTTAAATTTCGGAAAATTGAAGAAGATTGAAACGCGATTTTGCTTTGAATATTATGCAGGGATACAGTACTTTCTCACTATACCTCATTTCTACTAATTATTTATTATCTGTGGGAAAATTCAATTTTAGCAAAAAACTTCCTTTTTGCATGATTTTGATCACGAAGACATTGTTTTCCAAAGAAAAAAAAAATGTATTTTTCAATTTGATAAAGATTTTTTTGTTACAGATGCCATCTAACATCTCCCAGACAGACATTTAATGCAAAATCTTTTGTCAAAACTTACGAGTACATCAATGTAGAATTCAATTCGGATACCCTCCCATTTTTCCAGAACGACATTTTCAGATAAAAGGAAGGCATTCGTTAAAAAATTTGACGACCTTCTTAAAGAATTATACAACCATTACCTACAACATAAATATAATAACAGAAAACATTTATCAATGTCATTTGGGTAAAAAACATAACCAGCCAGTTAAATTTGGCGTTTTTTAAACAGTGAAACAACAAGGAGTTGATGTGGCCATTACGCCATATGGCACCTTCTTCTGTTGCCTAGCAATAAGATTTCCATGGAAAGTATGTCGGTAAGAGTTTGTCAAACATTGAAGGTGATGTTGCACCAAACAATGGTGGAACAATAATCTCATATTTAAGAACTAGTTAGGCTTTATAGCACATGTCTCACTATTTATTGGATGACCCTCGTAAGCTTCGTATATTAAATGAAAGTCTGGAGATGTTAAAGCAAGTGGAGCGATACAGGCCTTCTTAGGCTTCTTATTTAGGAAAAGGAACGCTTACTAAACAGCACTTATTAAATAGTGCAATAGATCCCATACATCTCTTTCAACGTTTATTTCAACAAAATTCTCGTTTAACTATTTTTGTCACACTCTTAATGTTGCCGAATCCCGTTTCTTGATCATGTCGAAGGTAAATTAACAAAGGACAAATTATTTTTCGACGGCCACTCCCGTTAGTTGAGGGATGAAGAACATTCACAAAGTTGAGTGATTGCATATCCATATATATCCTGGGTTAAGATTGGTGGACTGTAACTTCATTTTTAATAAACTGAAAAAGGTTTTATGGTTTTTCATGTTCTTGGATTTACCACCATTAACAAGTATGCACAATTACTGGCATATTTTATTGATATAGATTCTTGCTTATCTATATAACGGAAGTCACAGGCGGGTAAATAAAACCAAACTTTACTGCTTTTTTGTCGTCTTAAATGGATCTTACAAAAACTCAATATTTTCATGCATAATATCAACTCGATATTTGGAAAGAGAGGGGCGTTTAGTTGTAATAAATGTATCAGTCTTATTCCATCCAGTTAGTTCTGCAACTTGCCGTCTATAATATGAATTGCGGGAAAAAACTAAGTCAACGCAAATTATTGAAAATTAAACCATTTTAACAACCTCAGTCGGTCGCTATGCTCCCTCCTATCGGCTGCTTAAATTGTTTAATTTTCCATTTTTTACGTATAACTATTACTTAGAGGCCTAACCATACTTTTACACGATTCCGATTCCCTGTTACTTCCTCTTTATATTCCCTCCATGTACCATAATTCCGCCCTCTGTACGTTTTTACCAAAAAGATTTCCGAGGCTGCTAAGCGGATACATTGTGGATACAGACAAAGCTTAACGGATGGTATCGTATACATATCGTTCTTCCCTCGTAATATTACACCGTACAATGCAAAAACTTTATCCGCGGATGAGAAAGCACTGGACGGACGGTCTCGTAAATGGCGTTTGTAACGTATGTACAGAAAACAGAGTACACAACAGAATTATGACATCTTTTCGGCTGATGAAAAGATTGCTGTACGTTTTACTTTCTTAATGAAGTGGGCCGGGCCTTATGATGTAGTCGTGATGTTTAATATTTTTATATGAATAGGAAAAGTACAATGAATGGTCATTCTTGATAAATCATGATTTCTAAGATGTGTTTAAGAGGTTAGCGAATGCCGGAACCTTTCAATTCATTCTAAGATGGACTTTAACGGAAAAAAGAAATGTCACGACCGTAATCAGACTATGCGATTTGCAAGGACCAATCAGCATATGCCATTTATACTTTTTTTCTTTTACTGTCTACCTACTAGTAAATTTAATAAGCATGCAAAACCACACTGGACAAAAGAGGTCAAAAGCGCATATGCGTATGCTCTAAAAACACGCAACGAATGGTTTAAACTTGGTAGACCTAAGGATGATTCTTCCGCATTTATTACATACAAAACAGCTAAAACAAATTTTAGACGAACAGAAAGGCACGCGAGACAAATGCATGATAATGCGCAATATGATCAGTTAAATAAAACAGCAGAAATGGACTATAGGAGTTTTTGGAAACTTTTGCGACGCAAAAAAGGAAACAGGCATGATATGTGCAATAAAATCGTTGTAGGGAGCAAATCATATGAGCCTGACGAAGTATTAAATGGCTTCAAGGACTATTATACCTCATTGTTCGATTGTGTTACCGAAGATGATAAAATCGACACTAATTCTGCGCAAGATTTATCGGACTATCTAAACAGAAACGAAAATTTTGATACAAATCAAATTATGTACGATCTTTCTGTAGACGAAATTGAGAAAATCATTAAAGAATTGAAAAACCGGAAATCGCCGGGCATCGACGCTATTCTCAACGAGCATGTAAAAATGGCGGGATTACCTTTTACAAGAATCCTTACTATTCTTTTCAATAAAATATTGCACCAGGAGATAGTACCAGATATATGGCAAACAAGCATAATAATACCGCTTTTCAAAGGAAAAGGAAAAAATAAAACAGATCCCAAAGTTATCGACCCGTGTCCCTCTTACCATGTTTTAGTAAAATATTTGAAAAGGCATTATTAAATCGTATTTATACTTATATTTCAATGACAAATTTACCATTTCCATCACCCCAACAAAATGGGTTCCAAAAAGATATGAGCTGTACGACAACAGCTTTTAATATTCAAGAGACCGTGTTATACAATACAGAACGTCAAAGTGACGTATATGTTGCGAGTCTCGACCAAAAAAGGGCATTTGATACAGTAAGGCATGCCTCTCTGTTTCTAAAGTTAGGCCAGCTTGGATTTAAAGGCAAACTGCTGAGAGTTCTCAAAGCAAGATATACCAATCTGAAATTCGTTGTCAAATATTCGTCACGTACGTCGTCTGCTAACAACGTTGTCCGTGGAGTCCGTCAAGGAGGGGTCCTGTCTACCTTCCTATACCTCGTCTATATTGACGAGTTACTATGTAATCTAGAAAGGAGTGGGTTGGGAGCGGGCGTTACAAATACGAACGTTGGTAGTCCTACGTTCGCCGATGATATTTCCCTTCTCTCTTTATCACCCCTAAACCTCCAAAAAATGGTCGATATTGTCTATCAATATTGTATAAAATGGAAAATAGCTATAAACGTTGAAAATTCAAATATTATCGTATTCAGTAAACGACGCAACGAGCCATGTGTCGGTATAATGTATGGTGGCCATTTTCTTGAACAAGTCAAATCAATAGTCCATCTCGGGATTACACATGAATCGAACTTGCGCTTTAAATCGAGAATTGATAACCGGATTCAAAAAGCCCGTAACTCATTCTACGCGATAGTAGGTAACGGCATTCATCCCAACAATGTAAACCCCCTAGTTTTAACAAGACTTTATAAAAGTGTTGTTCTTCCAACTCTTCTATACGGAGCGGAACTATGGAATGATTTAAGCAAAAATGAACTTCTAAAGATAGAACAGTTTCAGCATTTCATTGCTAAGAAAATACAGGATTTTCCTATAAGAACAAGATCAGATATCGCCGAATCAATGATTGGCCTCTTTACAATTAATTCAGAAATCGAAAAGCGAAAACTCATGTTTCTGCAAAAATTTCTCAGTCTGCCATATTCTTGTACAACTAAAGAAATTTTTATGAAAAAATAATTGATGTTTACTAGAAACAGCGATTTGGTGAAAAGCGGTTTTATTCCCGATATTTGTCAAATATTAGAGAAATATAGACTGACATATATAATTTCAGACTATGTAAATAATGACATTCTTCCATCTAAACTTTCATGGAAACAAACTGTTAAGCAAACAGTTCAGAACCATGAAAGTCGAGAATGGAACACAAGGATTAATAACGACAATGACTTTTTATTGTTTAGTGTTCTCCATCGAAATATTAAGCCCTGTATTGTATATTCATTATGGAATTCTAGTAACTTAAAACATTGTACAAGCATCGTAGCAAGTATATGGGCTTTACCAACAGAGATCAAAACCGATCTTTGTAATAAGTGTGGCAGAGCATTCCAGATAGAAATCGTACATGTACTTCACGATTGCATAGCAACCTACACAGAGAGGGAAAATTTGTATAGGAGTCTGTCTCTAGTGTTTAACCAAGAATTTGTAGATGAATTAATTATTGAAGACAGTATCTCATGGACACTAAAAATCCTTGGGGCACCAATTGAGCCTTTTGCAGAAACAAATCAAAATGATATATTTCTGAAAAAGGCGTTTATTTTTATATATAATTGTCTTAAGCGATACCTTCTATAAAATCAATCACTACGTTGTTTTAGTAGATGGAAGTATGTAAAATGATATGTGCCATTTAGCATAACTCTGATAAACGTATCGATTGATAAACGATAAAATACTGAGAAGACATTGGAAGAAAGGAAAAACTAATATTAATTAGTTTTTTTCCATCTTCTTTAAATGCCGTCTCATCTTAAAAATCGATAAAGAGCAGCAAAACATGTCGACGTCGATAAATTGAAATGTCAAGTCGTTACATTACTCGTTTGTCTCATTATTCGTGTTCATTTTATATAGAAGAAATTTTCTCCTGTGTATGTGCGCGAGTGTGAATGTGCAGGGGCTCGAATAATGCATGTGCGCTTGTGCATATGATGTGTTTGCGTACGTACGCATGTGTGCGTGTACGCGTGCGAGTGTGTGTGTGTGTGCGTGCGTGTGTATAAGTGCAAGTGTGTGTATGTTTTGAATTTTTTTCTCTTCTTTATATTCAATAATTTTGTGTTCAAAACTAAATGTAACTTTATATGACAATATCTCCACAAATGTAGGCAATAAAGATATTGTATTGTATTGTATTGTATTGTATTGTATTGTATAGTCATTTGTTACCGAATTTATTAAACACGACTTCTATAAACAGACAAAAACGAGGCTGTGCCGAGTTTTCATCTGTTTTAGGTAACGAGTTTAATAAATTCGGTATTTAATGACCTCAAATTTGATATTCTATTAATAAAATGACACTTCTCTTTGTGATAAAAAAAGGAAATAAAGATATTTATCTGTTCAGATTATTCCGCGAAACATATAACGCCGTCAGCAAATCCATTAAGACGTCATTTTCGCGACGAGAATATAACGTAGTTCTTCCATTATGTAATAACACCCGTGTAATATCAAAAGTATTAAATCGGGTTATTTCACTCTTGCGACGTAGGTCATATTATAAGTAATCTTTCTTTAATACTTTTCGGTGGTTTAAGAAATAACGATTGATTATCACTTAACAATCTTACCACAAAGCAGTGAAATTATCAAATACTGATACCCGCTTTCATTCATTTCACTCTATTTCACGTTATCGGAGCTGAGGAAAAATATCCAAATGTTTATGAGGTCATGATGGCGTCGCCTAGTAATAATTGCCAAAATACGAGCTTTAAGTTATATGTCCGAAAAGTGCACATTTCGCTCCGTTTGTTGTCTTAGAGAAATAGATAAGCAATTGCTTTTCATTTCGCGAACAACAAAAGCCATAATTTTACTTGTTGTTTCACCACTCGCGAAAATATAATTTTTGTTGTTCACTCAATGAAATAAAAATCGATCTTGCACTGAAACAAACTATTATCCTCTATTTATTTTCAATGCTTCGCATGTCCACTGGCAATGTGGTTACCAACGTGCCGTAGATAGAAATCAAGACCATTTGGTGGTACAGTGCGATTTTATTGCTCTTAAGTTGACACCTGTCGTTTAGATGAATAAAAATCTCCTGATAATTCCGACTTGGCTTGTCACGCGTTTTCATAGGACACCATAACGAACGGTACTGGATTTGAAGATATATTTCATTAATTGACAAAATCTGACAAAAATTGATGTTTAAGCATCAAGTTCTGGTCAAATAAACCAAGGTACAGTAAATAGTATCGTGAAATTGAAAAGATGAATGATTTGGAGTGATTTAGGAATTTGATTGAGTGTGATGTTCTTGTTGAATAACTTTTAAGGCAAGTGAAACATAATCCATAATTTCGTCCATTGTGCGAAATTAGTCATAGTTTTTTACCTCCCTTTTATAAAAGCTACATGTTCTTTTTATTTGTGTCTTCACGTAAAAATCAGAAGCTTACAAATTATCACCAGCCAATAAAATCATGAAATAATTTGATCGATTTCATAGAAATATTGATCATTTTTGGCAATTTCGAAGTGTTCTTAAACGATTTCGGAGCATTTTTGAGTGATTTGAGTGAATGTTTGGAATGAAATAACGGAGCGCTGAGTGAGCGGTTCGGAATGGTTTGATCAAGGTTAATGTCAATTTCACTACGTAACAACTGTATAGCTGTGACTCAAACTGCGTTCAGTGTCATTAAGCACCCTTGAGTTCCCGAATCTTGAATCACTTCACTTGGAAATGTAGTGTACTATGTCTGGTCTACGCCCCTTTTTTTCTGAACGTAAGACAAATCAGTCAATCTTAGTTGTTATTTGTTCGTTGTTGAATTGATTTCTTTAAAGGAGGTCCGACAATTACTTTATACTTTTAATATTAAGGTTTTTACTGCGTTTGTTACGTAGTTTTGCCTCGAATCCATAACGCTTGAAATACTATCAGTTTTTGACCAACCTCTTTTGAAAGAACTTGTGATTTAACTTTTGTACTTGTAGGACAGATATTGTCTAGAAATAAAACAGTGACTATGAGCTCGACCCATTCTAACTGGACTGCAAGTAGAGCTGTGAATGGGGACTATAGAACGAATGCTGATGTCTGTCAATGTTGCGCAGCTACGACTGAAGAGCTTAACCCTTGGTTACAAGTTGATCTGGGTGATACATATACAGTAACACGTATATTGGTGTATAGTAGGTCTGATAATTATTTAGACAAGCGTAAGTATCCTACAACTAAAATCTGTCCTGTGTTCAGCATAACAAAACAGTTCTTGCAGCCGTTTTGTCACCCTGAACGCTGGACGGGAGTAACTTTTCTGATCTACTATATTTAAACAAATATACATACATTAATGACTAAGTAATCGAACAGTGGTTAAACATTTAGGTCTAAGTGAAGTTGTTCATTTTCCGTACGCGGCCATTATAATATATTTGGTCATAGCTCATGCCAAAAGTTTGCGAAAAGGTCAAACCTGCATTAAATTGAGGGTCATTCAATCGCTCATGAAATGTAATAAAAATCAGTATGGTATGATTCCTTTTCTCTACGTCTTTTTTGGCCAATTTTGAGATTATCGTTTTCACCGGCCCCTTCAAGAAATATACCCCTCTTTAAAAATAGCTATTGGACTGAAAAATTGGTTTAAAATCTTCAATTTTTCGATAATATTTCAACAACCGATTATAGACAAAGAATAAACTTCAAATATTTTCTTTTTATTTTTATAATATTGACCAATCATAGATCACTTTGAACGATTGTTGATGTGAACCGGAGTTTTGTGACAGATCGCGGGAATTTAATTACTTCACTAATACCATCAGTATGCGTACCTGATTTTTCTCCTTATAGGAAGGAACGGTAATATTGCCGTTTATTGAAAGGGTCCGATATTTTTTTCATTTTTTTTTTCAATTTAAAATGTTTTTTATTCAACCTTATAATTTCTCTCGAAAATAAAACAGTTGAGAATTTCGAAATACAGATAGTTGGCGTTAAAATCACAAGTCAATATTTCGATTTACATTTTTGTACAAATTCTAATCGGAATACACTAACAGACAGCCTAGTTAAATGTCGGCGTTCATGTATCAATCTCTACCTTATACTTTGTTTTTCATGTCATCGTAATATAATTTATTTCAACAGAAAACATCACTGGGCTAATTATCCATATGGATAATCAGCAAGCATTCTATCCACCCAGCAATAAGTGGTACCAGTATGACACCTTCTTCAATTACAACTTTACTATACCGATATCAACAAGAAATGTAACATTAACGGTTCCTGGTGTAAGGCATCTTGTGGTTTGTGAAGTTGACATCATTTACGGTACTGCCATAAGATTTTTACTTTGTTTTTTTAAGGACAAGTTGATTGATAGCCGCTTACAAGGAAAACTTCGATTGACTGATCAAATAAAATCATTAAGACATGTTGTTTAAATGAAATATACTGCCGAACTAAAGTTTAGGGCCGGCCTCTGATTTTCATATCTTCAGTCGAAAGTTTTATGCTAAACAATGAAAGAAAATAGATTAGGCAAATTGTGTTTTTCTGATGCATTTCCATCTGCTGCAAGAGGCAACCATTGTTTTGCAAAGAACGGAGTACAGCTACAGTGCTCCTAGGATCCTTTAAAATATGGCACAACCAGAAAATATCCGTTAAGCATTTTTCTGATTTAGCTGTAGAATCAGTACTGTTTGACATGTTTAGCATCTTGCAGGAGCATTCGATGAATAAACTGAACACATTTCGACAAGATGGTAACTTAAGGGGTTCATTGTGGCGCCGTTTGGGGCTTCTGTTCGACATGCTTCAAATGATCAAACTGGGAACATTGGATGTAGACTAGGCTCTCTGATGGTTTCAACATGTTTGTCAAGACAGAAAACTGTCAAGGCGACTAACAATGAGCCATCCTGTCATTCAGTGGCAATATTTTCAAACTACCGGTTCACCTGATAAGCAATCCCGGTCGGGAGGTCTAGATGTTCAGATCGAAGGTTCCTTCTTTACGGTCAGCTCCGGGCTCTATGTTACCAATCCAACACCCATATGTCATTGATAAACAGTATTAGAAGCGCTCCCATCATTTCCATAGGTTGCGTGAGTGAGACTCGTTTCCTGTAATAAAAGGGGCTGCATCGGGGGTCAACTGTTATTCAAGATCACATTGATCATCGTCATTTTGGACTCCAATTCACACTTTAATTCTCAATATGAGTCTAAACACAAACACAATAAAGGTAAAGATGAACTGTTGAGCCAGATCAACTGACTTGTTGCTGAAAAGCGACCCCTTGAATATCCTACGGTGTCGGACTGGGAATAAACTTACACCAGCTGGTGTAAATCAGTTCTCTATTTTTGCAAATGGTGTGGTTAGCAACTCAAAAACAGAATCTGCTAATTCAACGTTTCCTTGGAACATTAAACGCTTTTCAGAAGATGATTTACACATCCGGCTGGGGGCTTACCAAAATCAACAGGTTTTTGCTACTTTACGAAAGGGGGTTGGGTACTTTTGACCATTCGTCTAAATTTAAAACTGCTTTGTTGGCAATTTTGATTGCAGTTCTCTGAAGTCATATCATCGAACTCAGTTCCTGCAAAAGTTGAAATTGTTGCAATGTATTTTCAAGAAATGACATGTGATTTGGCCCTTAACTTTAGTTTAGCAGTATATATTGTCAGAGAGAGAGATATGCCTTAATTATTGAGAGTAGAAGACTCCGTTCCTCTGCTATTCTAAATCATGAATGTTAGTTAACCAATAATATTAGCGCCATTTTTATCATCTCAGTTGAACTTTGTCATTCTTTTTAATTACTTTACAGACAAGATCATTTCAACAAGTAAAATGGTAACTATGGATTCAGTATTTGAAGGGACTTGGTCGGCAAACAGAACGGTTGATGGAGATTGGCGAACAAACGCTGGTCCATGTGGCTGTTGTGCTGCAACAATCTATAAATCATCTTCGTGGCTTCGTGTGGATCTTGGAGCACAATATGTCATTTATTATGTAATGATTTATGGCAGAACAGATGGAACGTATAAAGGACGTAAGTCGTACATAGATAATTGGAATTTAAACCAGATATGAATCCTTCTGTTGTTCAGATCCTTTTTTTGTCTTTATCTTGAATTTTGAGAAATACGATTCTGAGTATTATATTCACGATACGTCTCACCGCCTGTCGATTTCTTTTCAATACAACTGCTCAATTATTGCTTCCTTCTAACCGCCAAACTCTTCCTACATTTTCAGAATGTATTCGTTTAAATTTATCATGAACCGTCTTTATTGTTGGCGATAATGTGATTCGTAAAAAACAAATTTCACGATAACTCTATTTTATACGCATCTTCTTTGGAAAATCAGTTGAATTTAAAAGAAACGTTCATAGAACGTTCCAATCAATGCAAAATGTTTGTCTTTTCTTTTCAATAAAACGCGTAGCCGCAAACTTTAATCGCATTTATACATCATTTCTCGATAGAGGCTCATAAAGTATACATGTAAATAGATGAACTTACAAATCTTTCATTGAATTTACTTCATGTTTCATTTTGTAAACTATTGCTGTATCGTTATTCTTTTTTTTAATTAAAGAAGGGGAGCATTTATCAGCCTAGTACCTTTTTATGTACCTTTTTGTTGGGATGTTGGTACCTGTACGGCTTTATGTACCTTTTTTCATTTACAGAAAGCTTTGAAGGTATGTCAATTGAGTTTGACAATCGAGAAGTCAAGAGAATTCCTCATTCGTCTAGGGCAAAGAATACAACCAAGTTTTTCGAATTTCGGAGTGATACAACAACAAGCGTGAAAACTGTTAACTTGGCATTATATTCCAGTAACTTTGTACCTGAAACACAACTTGTTGTGTGTGAAGTTGTGATATATGGTGGTAAGCTAACTGTTATCTCTTAACTCATTATCGAGTTAAATATTAAACATTTATAAATCAGAATTAAAGATTGCACTTTGGGTTCCATATTGAGTGAAATATTTAGCATTTATGAATCAGAATTCAAAATTGTACCTAAGATTACATATTGAGTTGACTATTTAGCATTTATAAATCTGATTTCGAAATTGTATAGTAGGGTCCATATAGAGTTGAATATTTAGCATTTATAAATCAGAATTCAAAATTGTGTAGTAGGTTCCATATTGAGTTAAATATTCAGCATTCATAAACCGGAATTCAAAATTGTATAGTACAATATAGATATAAATCATGTTAAGACTCTACCAAATTCAAGCGCGTTTTTGTATAAAAAAAAATGTCTTATTTTAGATTAAATAGGAATGAAATTTTAAATGCATACATGAAAATCGGTCTTATGGAATTGGAACACTGTATTCAATGTCTTATTTATCCGTATATATGAGAAACGACATTTGAAAGTCTAGAGGTTAATCAAGTATTCTACCGACTGAGCTACTTTGTAATCGAACGGACTATAATTCTTCCTTTTATCGTATTATATTACATAAACATTGAAGGTAAAAAGAGAACTAAGATAGTCCTAGGTCGATCCTCTTATAAATTGATTTGTTAGCGATCCTAATTTAGGTCCTCCTTTTAGAATATATATCGCTTAAAATATATTTTAAAACATAATATTTTTCTAATTAAAACATCTTTAAAGTAACTGAAATTTATAGATGTGACCCGTCACGAAAAAATGGATCATCTCGATCTCTGCACAGTCTGACAAGGGTCGAAAGTTATCTCACCGAGCTGATTTTCGAACTCTAGAATGGCAATTATTCTACTTTTCTGTGTACAATTTTAGGGATTCGACCTCTGGTCGACCTTTTCCGAATCAAAAATGCAGGAATCATAAATCTGTGAATAATCTTCAAAGTATTATCCATAATTACAGTTTGAGTAAATGGTCACCAAAGAAACATCAATGCCAAATTTCATTGAAATCGACAAAATGATTTGGAAGAAAAAGATTTTGTAGTGAAATGAAACCCGCCCGGCTACTTGGATATTTGGCGTTGCAATCAAAGTTTCTTTAACAATTTAAGACAAGGATCACCCAAGGAGCACCAATGACAAGTTATATTGATATCGGCTAGATGATTTTTGAAGGTGAAGTTTTGAAGAATTTAAATTGAAAATTAGCCTAACCTTGCCTTGCCCAAACAAAATTATTTAATAATTCAAGTATAGGATCTTCAAAGATATTAACAATTTAAGTAAAGGGTCACCAAAGGAACACCCATGTCAAGTTTTACTGATATCGACTCAGAAGAGATTTTTGGAGAAGAGATTTTTAAAGGAAAAAGTAAAAATAAGTCTAACCCTGCACGACGATATTTGTGGGTCAATCAGAATTCCCTTTACAATTTTAGTAAAGGGTCGCATAAGGATCATCCATGCACAATTACATTACAACCTGTCCCATGGTTTCGGAGACGGATGTTTTAAAGTGAAAATATGCCACGCCCTGTCAAGGCCATATTTTGGCCCAACCAAACTTTTTTTAACAATTTTCTGTCAAGTTTCGTTAAGATCCACCCATTGGGTTTGGAGGACAAGATGTTAAAGGTAAGGTTAACTCACGAACGGACGGACGCACAGACCAGTGGATCTAGGAAAAGTTCGATTTTGTCTTTGTACGTGTATATATTTTACAGACGCAGTTAGTAGCGCGCCAGAATGTCGACTTTAAGGCACTGGGTTCGCTTCCCTACGGGGGTACTTCGTCCTTTCCGACTCTTTGTTATCCTTTAATGAGTTTATATTCGTAAGCATATATAGGATAGTAGCTAGAGGATAAGAAAGTTGCTATGATGGTACTGATGTGAGAAATACTAGGAATCCCTTGTTATGTGATCCAGCCGCCGAGATATAACTGGCTGTTTGTTAAAAGCGGAGTAAAAAAAACATTCAAATAAACAAACATAATCGCAACACAACTCATGACATGAGAAACAGAAATTTTCTATCTTCATCGATGTAAAATCGATCTTTCATCATTTATCTAATCGAAATCATAACAATAGAAATGCTGAAAGGGGGTATTTTAGGTTGTGTTTTTTTATTTCGATATATTGACGGTCGGGCTAAGATGCGCAAAAAAATTAAACCAACGTCAATATTCGTCATTTATGAATGAAAAAATCCTACGTGATAGATCTTATTGCAAAAAAGTCTCTTGTCAGTAAACGTTTAAGATCTCTATATCAAATATAGAAAGATCACAGTACTTGAATTCAGTGTACAATAATAAAAGAAAGAGTGACTTCTAAATTCATTTAAACCTATAAATGTCTAAGGTCATTTTAATTTTTCTAATGAAAATCCGTCACAAAGTGTGAGAAAGGGTACACAAATACAAATCTAACGATAAGCGGCAAACATTATACTGTTTTGGTTCACAGAAAGCTGTTGATAATATAAGTACATGTATACGTACTTTAAAGGGAAATATGGTCAACATATAAAAAGATACAACCTAGGGTATCATTTGCACTTATAAAATAAAGTTTTTTTATGTCGTTTTTGTTGTTTTTGAACTAAACACAAATTTGGCAGGGATGTTCCTTGTGTCAAGGAATAAACTTTGCATTGTAAGACATTAATCTAGACAGCGAGCTTTATCATACTTCCGTCTTTGAAAAATGGAATTCAGCAATTTTGAACGTACATGTCGAAATATGGGATTATGCTCTGTCTTTCTAATTTTACCAAAAATCAAAAGCAAATAACGGCCAAATGTGAGAAACGCAAATATAAAGCCGTTTTCAGTAGAAAACATTTTCTCATCGAGCAAACAAAAATTGCTTCCTACAACTAAATCATAATATATACTTGCAAGGTTTGAGTTGCCTAAAAATGATAATTAAGACTTACAGTTTTCAAATCAGTTGCATATCCTTTATGGAAATTTATCAAAAGATAACTACTGCAAAACCACAATAATTAAGATCAAGTAAAATGAAGCCATTAGATTATGTTAATCGCACCACTTGACACCACAATCAAATTATTAATCATATTTTTTTCTAGAAATTCATAAAGTATTGTGTTTGTATTTCTTATTGATGATATAAATAACGTACAAGAGGACCATGATCGCTCACCTGAGTTTCTTTGACCGCTGGGACATCACATCAAATAAATAGGCAGATGTGAACAAGAAGATAATTTCTACATAAGATCAATACCAATTAGCAAAGACCAAAAAGGATATGCATGGGCACAGCCCTGATATGAATAAAGGGGCATGTAATGAATCAACTTGATGCAATTCAAGAAAATGAAACTATCAAGAAAAATTCCTGCCTTCAGGTTTCAGATAACAAAATTGTTAAGATTTCCTCCTTGGTGTCTATGTAAAATATAGTGGAGGCAGATCAGAGCCCAAATATAAACCCATGGCTTTGATTTGAACATACTTGATAAAAAGTCTACTAGATTATGCTACATACCATATATGCAAGCTGTCAGCCTTCTGGTTTCAGAGAAGAAGATTTTTGGAGATTTTCGTATTTTCACCCTCATGCTCAGGTGCGCTAAAAAGGAATGGGCCCGGGTGGTGCCCTAATATGACCCCATGGTCTTGATATGAAAAAAACTTAGTAGGGGTCTACTAGACCCTTCATACCAAAATTGGTTGATTGAATGGAGTTTTACGCCGCTTTATGCATTTTTCAGTTATACCGCGGCGGCTGGAGCACTTAACAATGGTATTTCTCTCACCAGTACGACGATCACACCCTTTCCTAGCCTCAAGCTGCTTTCTCACATAGTCTACGAGTATCGACCCATTGATGAGAGACAATAAGTCGGAAAGAATGAGCGCCGCTGTCGGGTAGCGAACCCGGGACCCCTAGATTGACAGTCCGACGCGCTACCAACTGTGCTATGACGGCGGCCCCAAAAATGAAAGCTGTCTGTCACCTGTTTTCAGAGAAGGAGATTTAAATAAATGTTGTTTGCTCTTTTATTCTATGTAAAAAGGGTTGTGCCCGGATGGAGCCTAAAAATGACCCCATGGTCTTTATACGAACAAACTTGGTTGAAATCCACTAGATGATGCTACATTATAAATATTAAAACTGTCTACTTTCTGGTTTATGAGAGAAGATTTTTGAAAGTTTTCCTATTTTCACCCTTTTTATTAAGGGTTAGGGTGAGTTAAAGGTGGAGTTCATTTATTTGAACAACTTTGGTAGAGCTTGACACAAGGAACACCCCTGCCAAATTTCATGAAGATTGGTCCACCGGTTTAGGAGAAGAAGATGTTTAAAGAAATTGTGGACGTCGGACATCGCACGAGGGTCGATCACAATAGCACTTTGTGCTCGGGTCAGCTAAAAAGCCTAAAAAGATTGGTCTAAATATATACCATCACATTCAATCGCCCAAAAATATAGTAGAACCATATACTTATTGCTGCACCAAAGAGAACTTATTTCGTTTGAAGATTATTTTCAACAATGATTTAAATGCACAGAACTACGATACGCCCAAGAATCCAAATCATTGCGTTTATTGAAGTAAAGCCTGTGATTAACACCTGGCTAAAACATAGCACCTAATAGTATTATTTATCAAGGAGACATTTATTCTTATATCATTAAAAAGTAGTAAAAATTAAAGCTGTGTTGCACACTAAATTAGATATATTAATTTGATGCAAAGAGTAGGCATCGGAAGCCAAAGTTCTAAAACCTCACAGCTTTTGTTGAATTAACACGAGAGAAAACTGCTTTACTATTATGCTCGTTAAAGCATGCCCAGCTGGAAGATATGGAGCAGACTGCAGTGGAGAATGTGGATCCTGTAAAGAAAATGAGCCGTGTAATTTTACAAATGGTGTTTGTAAGAAATGTGAAGATGGGTATATAGAAACGAATATGCTCTGTAAAGAAAGTAAGTCTCTTTCGAATCATCTTCAATTTTCATTGTTATTTTTCGCCTGTAATATTTTCATTGCACCTTAAATACGATGAGTAAACGGCCAATGTATAATTATTTGGAGTCTTAAGTTAGTGGTCAGACACTGCAGTCTCATCTCAAATTTATCAAACGGTATATTTCAATGTTCTGAAATAATGCTTGAAAATCATACAAATACAAAATGTGGCTTTACAGAAATAAAGGATTAAACTAACAACAATAGGTCGACGATTTTTGTTTGATTGAACGAATGTCTGCGCACCTCTTAACAGTCTTCCGTCATATTGCGGGGGCTTGAGCACCCAAAAAAAAATTTTGTTACTACTCGCACGAGTACTACCATGAAATCCTTTCCTAGCTTCTAGCTCGTATGCTCCGCAGGTTTACAATTATCCCAACCATTTATAAGAGACTAATGTCGGAAAGGATACGCTCTTTTCGCGAGGATCGAACAGGATATCTCACGCACAACCAGATGGCGCCCTGACGACAGCCGTTTTTAACATGACAGCGATTTGACACATTTAAAAAATTCTTTATGTTATAGTTTTATTTCTGGCAAGCTAAGGAAAATGCCACAAATCGCGATTGATTCATCTATAGCAACAACGTGGGGATGGTTATCGTACAGGTCGATTATCAGCTTTTGTTGTTGTCGCTTGCTATTTCAAATGTTTTAAACCTTTCTTGTTTTAGGATGCCAAGACGGATTGTATGGAAACAATTGCAGTAGTGAGTGCGGATTTTGTAGGGGGAAAGAAGCCTGTAACTTTAAAACCGGAGTTTGTAAAGAGTGTGAAGATGGATATAAAGAAACCAATATGCTTTGTAAAGATTGTGAGTTGGTCGCAATACCACTCTCCTGAACGCCTTTATTGTAAATTAAAGTCCAATAACTATTTATTCTCATGCTAAAAGCATTTTTCTTCTTTTTCGAATCTAGAAAGACCAGCTTAAGGTTTTCGGTATTTATTATTAATACATACGAGGGCTGTTTAATTTTCATCCGTGTTGGGTCAATTTATCATCACGGATTTATCGCTTAGTTTAAAAAGTATTCTCATATTTACGGGACCTTTTGTATGCTCCAACTTGCCAAAACCTGTCGCAGTTGATCGATATATATCCATTTCACACGCAAATAAAAATACATGGGTATTAGGTGGTAGAGTTGTCAAGAATTGAAATAGTTGATTTGTTATTAAGCTTGTCACTGTTCGGTATTCATGGAAGAATGGGGGATTTAGTTTTCCTGTTATTAAGTTCTCAGAATGGTTCTCCTTAGTACATGGCCGATAATTCCCAGAGACTCGGCAATTGACGTCCCTACAGTTGCTTGGATACGTTTCTTTCTATTCCTTCTTCCTCTTATGTCCCGGAGCACCGAAGCGTCTACACCGATGAAAATAAATTATTCTCCCTCGGCGTGACAGATATATGATTTATGTTCTTCGATATTTTTTCTAGATTTCGAATATAATTTTTAAACATCAAAATTCCCAGCAATCAGTTGACGTCGTTTAGAACGTTCCGAAACATTCACCCCTCCATATTTCAAACGATCTTTATCGAAAATTCTACGGTCAAATAACTACAAATTAAGACAAGACAAGCGTAATACTTATTCCTGCAACTCAATAAATTTCATTTTTTTGCAGTCAGAAGAGAGAGAATATCTACCAAAGAAGATCAAATATATGAATTATTTCATCTGCTGCGCCGGGTACTCGTTACCATGGCATTTTATATGGCCGTTGTTCCCGCACTTTTTCCGATAACTCTATCAATTTTACACAAGAGCCTTTGTCGGACATGGCCACCCCCGCCGCGAAAGCTTGATAGTAAACTGAAGCCTAAAATATGAAGGATTCTTTTGAACTTTAAGAGTTTTACCCCCTACAAAATCTAAGTCTTTAAAAAACAAAGGGCAAAAAATTTGAAAATTTATGCAAGCAATAGTTATAGTTATTGTGCACTGCATATCTCCTCCATGAGATCTATCCACCAATAAAGCTTCAAGTTGATAACTATTGAACTTAAGGAGATTTTTGCGAGGCAAAATCCGAATAATTATTTAATAACCCTCGTATACATCAAATTCAGATCTTGCATTTTTACTGCTGAAAAACCACCACCAAATTTCATTTCATGACTGACTCGATGGCTTAGTGGTATTGGCATACGACTCGTGACCTGAAGGACCATGGTTTGACCCCCCCCCGTCGCTGGGGTCTGGTTATATGCAAAACACACAATGACAAACCCGTGTTTACCAAGCTGTAAAGCATCTGAATCTCGTGATCGAGAGCGACTCTAGAAACTCAGTCTTTCGTAGCTGCAAGACGTATAAACAATATTTCATCTCTTCCAGCTCAAAGTAGCTCAAAGTTTACATTGGGGATTTTTCAAAGGCAGACTTGTCCGTCAAAAAAAGTTTATTAAAGGTTCGCTCTCGATTTTTTTTTCTTAAGCTCCCCTGAGCACATCGTGCTCAAGGTGAGCTTTTGTGATCATTGAATGTCCGTCGTCCGTCGTGCGTCGTGCGTCGTGTGTCGTGTGTCGTCTGTCGTCCGTCGTCCGGCGTCAACAATCTTAGTGTTTACACTCTAGAGGCCACAAATATGGCCCAATCTTCAGTAAACTTGGTCAAAATGTTGGCCAGGTCATAAGGGTGAACCCTATTGAAAATGGGTAGGATCTATGCCATTTCACAGGAAAAGGGGCCTTACAGACAATTTTCTTGTTTACACTCTAGAGGCCACAAATATGGCCCAATCTTCATGAAACTTGATCAGAATGTTGGCCAGGGCACACGGATGAATCCTATTGAAAATGGGGAGGATCCATGCCATATAACAGGAAAAGGGGCCTAAATGACTTTTATCTTGTTTACGCTCTAGAAGCCACAATTATGGCCCAATCTTCATGAAACTTGGTCAGGATGTTTGTCAGGTCACAAGGATTAACCCTATAAAAAATTACAGGAAAAGGGGCCTTATGACAATTTTCTTGTTTACGCTCTAGAGTCCACAAATATGACCAAATCTTCATGAAACATGGTCAGAATGTTGGCCGGGTCACAAGGATGAACCCTATAAAAAATTACAGGAAAAGGGGCCTTATGACAATTATCTTGTTAACACTTTATAGGCCACAAATAAGGAGAATCTCCATGAAACTTGGTCAGAATGTTTGTCAGGTCACAATGATTTACCCTATTGAAAAAGGAAAGGATCCATGCCATATCACAGGAAAAGGGGCCTTAATGACATTTATCTTGTTTACGCTCTAGAGGCCACAAATATGACCCAATCTTGATGAAACTTTGTCAGAATGTTGGCTAGGTCACAAGGATGAACCCCATTGAGAATGTGAAGGATTTATGCCATATCACAGGAAAAGGGGCCTAAATGACAATTCTCTTTTTTACGCTCTAGAGGCCACAAATATGGCCCAATCCACATGAAACTTGGTCAGAATGTTGGCAAAATCACAAGGATGAACCCTTTCAAAATGAGAAGGATCCATGTAATATCATGGGAAAAGGGGCCTTCATGACAGTTATCTTGTTCACGCTCTTGAGGCCACAAATATGGTCCATCTTCATGAAACTTAGTCATTGTGTTGGTCAAGTCACAATGATTAACCCTTTTGAAAACGGAAAGGAGCCATGCCATATCACAGGAAAGGGAGCCTTAATGATAATTTTCTTGTTATATCTCAAGAGGGTATATTTTTGGCCGGAACTTCTTGACACTTGGTTTGGTGTAGAAATTATCTCCTTTATGACATCTGCCTATTTAGTGATGTGATGTCCCCGGGGTCAAAGAGACTTAGGTTAGCGATCTAGGACCATCATGGTCCTCTTGTTTTAATTTACACAAGAGGTCAAAGAGGGCATGAGGCGCTCTTCTGACTTTTAAGTTTTTCTTCATTTTAATATGATATTGAAATAATTCAAAAATTACCGGATTTCTCTCGAAATTTACCATGATGATTTAATTGTTATAAAAAGTTTCCGTCAGAAAACCGCAGAAAAATGCAGAAAGTGAGCTTTCAGGACTTTCAGTCAGAACTTCTCATTTACCTGACAGAGTCAACGAATGTTATTAGTTTTCCTACAATCTTTTATAGGACAAATAGTGCCACAAGGAAGATTCCAAAAGGAACAGACCCAAATTTCGTTATGGAATTAAATACCCAAATGTAATCTGGTTCTCTTGAAAATTCCATACGGTGATGAAGGGTCAAAATGCAGCTTCCTTTTGAATATGACGCAGATATATCGGAATGCACAGAAATGGGGGTATTGTGGTAAAACAATCAAAATAGTCTTATTGAAACATCTATCCAAGTCCACAAGTATTATCATAAAAAGAATCTCAACGATCCATAAATATTAAGAACAAACAAAATCAGGTTATTGTAGTGTTATTATGATGGTTTCTCATATGGGATTTATTCGTATATATGATATACAGGAAAATGGCATCCTGCTTTTATCTCAAACGATTATTCTCATATATCAAATATGACTTGAAGTGTTATCTGATTCTCTTTAAACGAATACCGGATGATTCTATGGATATTAAACATGGTTCTCTATGAAAAAAATGACGACACAGGTGTTATGTATAAATATATAATCATGGTTTTTCCTGTATCTATTTTTAGAATTCGTCAGGAAATTTCGGATCCCTTGACTATTAGGTAAACATGTATGTAGAATATTCTAGATTTTCAAAGAAAGGACTTTATGAAAGTGATTAAAACTCTAGAGTCTTCTATTGTTCTGAGCTATTCTAGATTGTTCTATATAAAGGGATTCCTACAGTATTTTTGATTCACTTGGTTTAGACTAATGGTTTCATTTAGTAGTATTGTGTTAAACTAAAAGGGGGGGGGGGTTCTCGTTATCGTAAAAGTGTGTTTAAAAGTCTGTTTAATTTTAAATTCAGATATTATTGGACTTATTATTTGTGGACCAGGAACTTAATTCAATTGGATCTGAAAATTAAAACTTTAGGATTAAACATTCAAGGTATTGTAATTTGTTTTTTGTATTAATTTTATATTGTCAATAGTTCTGTTATTATTGTCAATAAATATTGTTAATTGTAAGGTTTGTTGCTAGTTTCTTCGTTCTTGTAACGTTGGCACGTAACACAAGAAGGAGAGTCCGAAGAACTACAACTAAAAACAAATTAAGAGGGAGAAAATACACTTAGTTATTTTTCATTTACACGTATGGCTTCAAGCTATAATGATCCCGTAATTTAGGATTAAACTAAGAAATAAGTTTATGAACAGTAGTGCGTCTCAGGCCCTCATTGGCCTCGTTTTTTGGAAATGACAATGTTTTTCATATTTCATTTCACTCCGATGATGAAGTTTTACGTGTATAATTCTGTAAACAGCCTACTTGTAGGTTGAAAATATTTTGGGTGACTTCACTTATCATTTGGAAATGTTCAGTGGTAGTTTAAATCCAACATAAATTAACTGATATTCGATCTGCATTAGAATAAATACCCTTTATCCGGGTACGTTTTGGAAAGGAAACATAACGTCATTTTTCAAGCCAGGAAAAAATCGCCGTGTTCAAAATACCATATAAAATATAATTTCTAAACTTGTTAGTGTGTGAAGACGGGACATATGGACAAAATTGCACAATGACATGCGGGCACTGTAGACACGGGGAAAGCTGTAATCAGATGACTGGTAAATGTGTCCAGTGCGAAGATGGATATAAAGAGACAGATTTGTTTTGCACGGAACGTAAGTAAATATATCTATTTTTAGAACATTTAAGTGGAAGTGCATTGCACACTTTTTGAAATCGGCCCGACAACGGGATTTCTCGACTACCTATGCTTCCGAAGTCATTTGAATCGACAAGTTGAAACAAATGACGTAATAAAACGCAATAACGACGCCTTTAAACTAGCTCCAATTATGCGGGGAAACTTGCGTTATGTATAGCACCGGTATTTCCTTAATACCGACGTTGCTTTGTAAATGTTATTCCGAAAAAACACAACGCGAAAATTGGTTCAACGTTTAAATTATGTTCTATATATCAATAATAGACATGTTTATGTGTAACGCAATTTACTAAATAGGAATGTTATCGAGCGAGACTAAGCAAATCCTAGAATATTTGTATTATATCTCGTATATGCGTTTTTGCAGTTTGCCCTTACGGTACACATGGAATTAATTGCTCACAGGAATGTGGTCAATGTAGAAATAACAGAAGCTGTAATCAAACAAATGGACTGTGTGAACAGTGTGAGGACGGATATACAGAAACAAATTTGTTATGTACTGAGCGTAAGTCATAGCGCCATGCTTATTTTCTTTTCTTTTTTTTTTAACATAAAAAGCGTGCTCTTTTTTATAAATGACGTGTTGTGACTGTGATCGAGAGCTACATCGTCATTCGAAAGATCGCTTAGACTATTCCGTAAACTAGAAATCTCCTCGGACGTAAGTGTAGTATTTCGGTCATTTTAAGGTTATTCGGCTTCTGATGGTACTTCGGTTATTTAATACGCTTGAAGAAAATCCCAGTGCTAATTCTTTCCGGTCGACTGTGGAGATATTTAAGGCATATTATGATTTAATGACGCCTCGTTTCGTTATCAAATCATAATATGCCCAATTCTATTCGTTCGATGATTTGGTTTTATGCTACGTCACCACAAGCGGAATGGTTGATAATTCCGACGCCATGTAAACCCACGTGAGAAATGACGCGCTTTCATTGCTGCGCCCTTGCTATACTCATGGTCTATTCCGTAGAATCGCCAAGGTTTCCCGATTGGAACACCGTAAATCTTTTGATCGATAGGTCTCTCTACTCGGAACCGGCTTTCAAATGAGGTTCTTTCATTGACCGACATAATCAACGTGAATACTGGTAAAGCAGAATCAAAGGCTAAAAGGGATGCACCCGGGTGGAACCCAAATACAACCTCAGGGGGTTTCGCTCTTTGATTCTATGTAAAACGGCGTGCGCCCGGGTGGAGCAAAAATATGATTCTAGGGTCTTGATATGAACAAACTTGGTAGAAGCCCACTAGGTGATGCTACATACCAAATATGAAAGCTGTCTGCCATCTGGTTTAAGAGTAGTAGATTTTTTAAGATTTTCGCTCTTTGATTCTATGTTAAAGGGTTGCGCCCAGGTGTAGCCCAAATATGACCCCAGGGTCTTGATATGAATAAACTTGGTAGAAGTCCACTTGATGATGCTACATACCAATATGAATGCTGTCTGCCTTCATGTTTTAGAAAAGAAGGTTTTTGAAATTATCATATGTTCCCCCTTTTTGTTAAGCGTAAAAGGAAAGTTAAGGGAGGATTTCATTTATTTGAACAGCTTTGGTAGAGCTTGACCAAAGGAACATTCCTACCAAGTTTTATCAAGATATGCCCACTGGTTTAGGGGGAGAAGATGTTAAAAGTGGACGGCGCACGATTGACGACGGACATTGTACGATCACAATAGCTCACCTTGAGCACTTTGTGTTCAGGTGAGCTAAAAACTAAAACCCTTTCGAAAAAACACTCATTGTTCAAACTGAGCTAGAACTTGATTTTTTTTTAATTTCAAGGTTCTTTACCATTGTCTTTATTAACCTCTGTAAATTAACATAAAATAATAAATTTGACCCAAATGATATAGTTTGTCCAGATGGTACATACGGCTTTAACTGCACAAATACATGTGGTCAATGCAAGGACAAGCAAAGTTGTAACCAAACCGATGGACTGTGTGAACAGTGTGAGGAAGGATATATGGAAACTAATCTGAAGTGTACAGAGCGTAAGTTGTGCTCAGTATTCGTAATTCTGTTATTTCTTTACGATTGACAACATTTTCTACTGCAATGTACTTTTTTCATAATATATAAAACAAGTCACTGATCTTCCTCAATAATATTACATATTCGAAAGTAAAACATTTTGAGGAAGTATATTAAGAATATAAAAACCTAGTCTTCAATATAGACCCTTTAAAGTAGAAAAAAAGACAAAATATGATATGACATTTTATAACTACCATATGAGAAATCAACAAAAATATCAATCAGAAATTAAATTTAGAACTGCAAGATTTGGCAAAAAACATTATTTTATGAAATAATAAGTTATAAATGAGGTTTAACAATAAAATAGGTCACAATTTTCAACATTTTTGCAACATTGTCATATTTATTTGGCTAATCCTTTATTTCGAGTTCCTATGCATTATCTGTGGTAACCTCTGTAAATGTACATATAGCCATTCCCTTTTAAATAAAACAACACAAATTAATAATATAATTTGCCCAAATGGTACATACGGCAAAAACTGCTCAATTGCATGCGGCCATTGCAAGGAAAACATAAGTTGTAATCAAACCAGCGGACATTGTGAACACTGTGAACACTGTGAGGACGGATATAGGGAAACCAATCTAAAGTGTACAGAGCGTTTTTTGAACTTATAAACTAATATTATTAGTAGGATTATACCGGATTGATAATTTATAGAATATGAAGGATCTTAAAACATTGTGTAATTTGAGCTTAAAGCAGATATCTCGTGTGTTTATAAAGAAATAAAATTCCAAATGAGGTAAATAAATTAATAATAAGTCACGAATTCATGTACGAATTCATGTACACCGTTTTAGAAAATCGGTCTGCTAAAATTAAATACCCCTTTGGTTCTAGTTCCTACTACCATTTTCTGTGTCAAACTCTGTAAATTAACATAGAATAATTCATTTGAAATGCATAATATAGTGTGCCCAAATGGTACATACGGTCATAACTGCACAAATACATGCGGTCACTGCAAGGACAACAAAAGTTGTATTCAAACCAATGGACTTTGTGAACACTGTCAGGACGGATTTACAGAAACTAATCTGAAGTGTACAGAGCGTAAGTCGTGCTTCTTAATTTTTTGTCCTGTAATTCTCTCATAAAGTATATTATTCTTGTATGAATAATATTTGGCTCACAAATTAAACGAATGTTTTGGCGCATCCTTGTCTATTAATTTGCGTATTATTAAAATCAACCTTTAAAATAGGATTTAGATAGAATTATTATGTGTTTGTTAGATCATATTTTATATTCGTGATTAAGACAAAAAAATTATTAATGTTAAGATATGTAGAGGATGCAAATATGCCTAAACAAGCACAATAAAGGGACTCGATGAAACAATGTTTATAAAACATCAACGTAATAACTAATTCACAAACATTTAACACAATGGATAAATCTTTGGTCGACGGGAACTTTTAAAATAAATGTATTTTTTAATTTTCAAAAAATACGCATATGAATTCATGAATTTTAAATGTGATAATATGAATATATAATTTAGTATTATACTTAAAGTATGGGTGACTTTGAATCGCTGAGGTTTATATTTCCATTTTAGCTTGTCCAAATGGAACTTACGGTAGCAACTGCTCAGAAAAATGCGGTCAATGTAGAAATAAGACAAGTTGCAATATTACCAATGGAGCCGCCGTCATAGCGCAGTTGGTAGCGCGTCGGACTGTCAATCTAGAGGTCCCGGGTTCGATCCCCGACGGCGGCACTCATTCTTTCCGACTATTTGTCTCTCACCAATGGGTCGATAATCGTAGACCTATGTGAGATAGCAGCTGGAGGCTAGGAAAGGATGTAATGGTAGTACGGGTGTGAGAAATACCAGGAATCCATTGTTAGGTGCTCCAGCCGCCGCGATATAACTGAAATAATGTTGAAAGCGGCGTAAAACCCCATTCAATCAATCAATCAATTACCAATGGACTGTGTGTCAAGTGTGAGGATGGATACACAGAAACTAATCTATTGTGTACAGAACGTAAGCGATTGGGCTTTCAATAATAACCTCCCTAATAGTAATAAAATGTAGAATATTCTGAATAGCTATTAGCTTTGCATCTCTAACCTCTTTTTCCTGGAAATTGAATTAAGGACATACAAAATCTATTATGTCCCATTTACGATGAATGTTTATTTTTACAGGTTGTCACAACGGTACCTACGGTCATAACTGCACAAAGCCATGTGGTCAATGTAAAAACAATGCAACTTGTAACCAAACTAATGGACTTTGTGAACACTGTGAGGATGGGTATAGAGAAACTGATATGATGTGTACAGAAAGTAGGTCAGAGAGACTTCTACTGTTTACGAAATATAAACAGCGTTTGTTCGGCTGATTTTTATTTATTTTCTGCCACTTGTTGTAATTATAGGGAATAATAAATACACAAAAATGTTTGAAATAAAGGTTTCGTGTTATTATTTATTTATTCTTTTATTTTAATTTCTTTATTATCATTTCTATGCTAAATTACCACTGCATGTTCCGCAAGTGTTGTTCAGAGGCATGGTCATACAAGTATCTAACACTGTCAATAGTATTTATTTCAAAGAGAAGACAATCACAATTAAGACAATTGAAAGCAAGAAACGATATCTCATCTTGTTAAAGTAAGTTATCAATGGCATACCTATTTTCAATATTGAATTTTGGACGTTGATAAGTTGTCACCTCCCTTAATTTTGACACATTATCAAAAGTATTAAAACAGTAATTATGTGACACCATTTATTCTTCGAAGTAAACCATAGAATATAATATCAAGAAATAATATTGCAAGAAAAAGTATGATAGTGAAATATTATATCTTTTACTAAGAAACATGTGGTATATCTTAATGTTCGATAAACCATTGACCAAAGCGTGTAATATTTTTTTCTACAATTAATTTTCATATATTGTGTTTAATTTAAAGACTTTTTCATCAAAAGGCAATATAACCTTGTACTTTTTCTCTAAAATTGGTATATTCTTTCCTTGGAAATTCAAAAGAAAAGATAAACAACGGTATATGCTTTTCAGAATGTCTCATAGATGAAAAAAAACATGCCAATTTTTCTTTTGATATTCATTATAAATCGTTTTCATTTATTTACAAAATTGAATTTAAAGAAAAGTAAGATAGTGGAAAAAGCCGAGCTAGCAATCCTAAGGACTTTTGATTTACCCCAAAGTACGGGCGTGGAAGACGTGGGCTTAATTTTACCCTAAAATCTTTGAACATCTCAGTGACCAAAAGACATATTTCAAACAAGTTTGGCAGAAACGTTCCATACGTGACCTTTCTCTTAATCCTAATTAAATTTCGATTGACTCCAAAATATGGTTGTTGAAGGTCTGGTAACACCTTCTCCTAAAATACTACTTGAAAAGGTTGGGCTTTTTTGGACCCTGAAATCTTTAAATATCATCTCATTACAAAGTATAAGACCAAATCAAACAATCTTTTTTCTGGACATGTCTTAGACATCCTTTTTTAAAAAAAATTGCATTGCAGGTTAGGGATAAAGGTTGACTTTGAAATCATTATACGTGACTCTCTCTTCCATAATGCCCTTGCCAATTTCTTTTTTTTAATTGCAAGTTTCTTCTGATTGATCTTATGTTTTTCAATCGAGCGAATAAGATCCGTCCTGACTCTCTTGTTAAATTGATTTAACACAAGTTGGAACAACAATGAATTTCAAACAGTGTGATTGGTTGATTTATTTTTTGATTGATTGATTAATTGGTTTATTGATTGATTTATTTGATTTATTTGATTGATTGATTGATTGATTGATTGATTGATTGATTGATTGATTGATTGATTGATTTTCGGGAAGTCTTTTTTTGTCTTCGATTTATAGAAATTCCAGTTACAAACGGCTTTATTTTATTTAGTTAAATGTAAAAAAATTCTACCTTTAAGTGGGATAGCGGACTGTCTCTCAGCTTACCTAAGTGTTTAAACAGACTTTTTCATATTTAGAATGTCCTGATGGAAGGTATGGTCCGAACTGTTCAGGTATTTGCGGTAGATGTGCCAAAAATATAACATGCAACAAACGTACAGGTTCATGTGATGATTGCTACAATGGATATTACTTGACGGACAGCATGTGCCAGAACGGTAATTATTAAATTGTATACTTCACTCTTAAAATCCTTTAAAATCTTTAATTCAATCTATGCACAGAAAAGAAAGTAAACATGTACTCAAAAAAAAATGTTTCAGTGTGAGATCGATTTATCTTTCAATGAGTAAATATATACCTGATGCTGTCCACGTTATAAAATTTATCGCTCTTGCATGAAAAATACCATCTACCTGTAATTCCTTTAATGTGAAAATGAGATATTTCATAAAAAAGACACATCCTCAACAGCTAGTCATGTTAATTCTGATTTAAGGCTACTTTATGATGTCATTGGCTTAATTGGTCCCGCAAGAGTAACTACAACAAGGTCAAGACTAACGAAAGCAGGGCAATATTTATTTGGTAATTACGCTTGAATTGCAATGAAATTACTATGAGATATCAACCGATATTTCTCGATAATGTGTCGAAAATTATTAAAAAGATATATAATACATACTTAGTGTATTATATGAAAAAAAATACAATACACTAAGTATGTATTATATTTATCTTATAACCTATACTTGTCTTGTTTTAGTCGGTGTTTATAAGAGAAACGCAAGTTTCTAAAAATAACATTATATCATTGTTCTAAAAATAACTATGTGTTATCATAAAAAATATCATACGGGATGTTATCACACGGTTATGTATATAGTTATAAGATAATATCTTTTACTATTCTAGTAAGTTATTACTTGTCTGTCATAAATTTTAGACAGCTTATTCATATGAAAGCTTAGAAATAAGAGCTTAACTGATGCGGTCTTCTCCGGCAAAAAGAAAAAAAAATGTTTAATTCTATTTTGGGGAAAGAAGTTCACAAATTTTAGGCTCTATATTCTTTCTTTTTTCAAGAATGTCGGGATGGTACGTTTGGTAGAAATTGCACAGGAAAATGTGGAGGTTGTATGAATGGAACCTGTGGTAAATATGACGGACTATGTGAAGCATGCGCTGAAGGTTTTGATGACAAAGACCCATACTGCAAAACCAAAACTGGTAACCTTCAACAACCGTAATTTTATCGACTCCTTTATTTTCTGTTTCGCGTATGACCGTTTTTTTTTCATTGGAGAATTCATAATTACAATTTAATTTTGTGTACATTGGTATCTTTTACTCCTCACATCTTGGTTGTATTGATTTAGTCATGTCGTTCACTTCCATGCACCATACTATATTTACATTATCAAAGCTAATAATAGACAGAAAAATATGTTTATTTTAATTTCCTCATACTTCAGAAGCCGTTGAAAAAAGTCCTGTTGGTGTTATAGCTGGAACCGTTTGTAGTGTCATTGTGTTGACTAGTGTTGCAGTTGGTGTCATTGTATATTTGAAAAGAAGAGGGTAATGATAATCAATGAAACTTTTGTTTGTTATCTCCCTTATTTTTTATGGCTTAAATCAGACGTGCTACAAAATCCACAGCAGTCCTTTTACCAAGTTTTAATTGAATTGTATCCCTGCTTTCTTTGGGACAGTTATGCTTATTTATGGGAAATTGTAAACTAAATATTTGCTTGTGTTAAATATATTTCATAAAGGGTGAAATATTAATTTAAGAGCTTATCTTTAAATCTTATGGTGTAAAGGAGGTAAGGAAAGAACCTAAGGTAACCACTGATAACGACCCTTCCTCATTTGGGACCAATTCAAGTTGGATAACCACCTTCAATTTCTTGATTTTTAACTGGTGGATACGGAATAAGACTTTAGATATATTAATTAAGTGATCACGGATACCAAATTATCAAATGAGTCGTCTACAAACTGATTAGCTACAAACGGTGGAAGGACCTAACGAGCTTGTGCTAGTTTTATATGGTGAATTTGAAAATTTCGTAATTCACTTACAGGAATTTGCTGTTATTTTTCTTATAGGACTTAACTGATTTTAAAACCATTGAAATAATATATATAAAACACATAACGCTTTTTGTTGAAGTAAGTTATCATACACAAACAAACTATGGCGCATTTCCACTTGACAGAGGTACTTTTTTCGTACTCGGCTCTTTTTTATAGTCATATCTAACCTGTGCAACACTAAAATTTTATTATTTCACCCCATCGCGGATAGTATAAAAGAGCAATTCATTTTTTCAATAAAATATATTTCAAGATAAATATATTCAAATGTTGTTTTGGATTTCAATACTCTGTCATCATTAAATTTTATCAATCATTTTATTATGCTCTCAGAAGTAATTCTGTTAATAAAACGATCAGCATTTCTCAAGCAATTTGTTGCATTCATATAATGTACACAATTTGTAACTATTCTTGTTATTGAAGATTCATACTGAAGAAGAAAAAAGAGGATTTGAATCGAAATGAAAGCGAATGGACCAGGCAAAATCCAGAATATGAAAATAACTATTTTGAGCCTGAAAGTAAGCCGTTTGATCACCCCTTAAACGTTATAAACAGTGTTAATGTATTTATATATTTGTTTATTTTCATACTATGATATTCCGATTTAATCTAGCAGAAATATAATATTTCCTAAATGCATGATTTAGAAGATACGATAATTGAAAATTTAATCAAAGATTAGTGTATATATAGAAAATTTCAATTGATATATTAAATGGGTGATTTGACAAGCCAAAGAGTTGTGATAAAATCATTTAACTTCATTAATGTTTAAAAACATATTTTTAACTGTGTAAAATGAATTGTTTTCATTCCAATAATATTTATTTTATGTTTTACGTGCTTGGGTTAATGTTTTAAATGTTGTATTTGTTAACAGAAGAATCCTTTTTAGCTAGCATTTAGTTAACATTCAAAAATCTGAGTCTGTCTCAAAGTCCAAATGAGTGCAAACTGCCTCTGGCAGCTTAAGCACTTAATCAATAAATGCTTTCGCCATAAAAAGTAGTTCTCCCGTAATGTTCCATACCTATGTCTGCAGTTTCACCCCCTCATGATTTTAGCTCGTAGGGGCAAACCGGGCTCATGTTGAGCTGTGTGATCATAAGATATCCCTCGTACGTCGTTCGTCATCAACTCTCTTTAGTGTTTATATCATAAGGGCGACAATTTATGAATATTGGATAGTAATGTTTGTCAGGTCATTAAGATGAACCGTATGATTTAAAATTTGGAATATTCCATATGAAAACACGAGAAAAGGATACCTGTTGACACTTTCTTCGTTTACATTCTGAGGGCAATATATTTCGCGCATTTACTTGTTCAGTATTTTAGTCAAAATTATTAAATCTTCTGAAAGAGCAAAGTTCATCTGAAAATACAAACGTAGGGACATGAAAATTTGGCTTACCCGTGATGGAAAATGAACAGAATACAAAAATTACAAAAATTAGTTTTAATCACATATAAGTTCAAGTGTTGGAACCAATATGCCAAATATCATTGAAATCCACCTGACCTTTTCTTGATAAAACCAGTTTAAAGCCAAATTTTGCTTATATTCGCATATTCAGGGGCAGATAACACCAAATGATATAAAAGTTTTAAATTGAAAAACAAGTTCGTAGTAAATTACCCCACGCACTTTTAACATAACACACAGCTAGAACAAATAAGTTTGGGAATGTATGGCAAAAGTTTAAAGAAATCTATTCTAGCCAAGAAAGGGTCCTTTTGGAGACCCGCCCTGTCCCATTCAAAATATATCATCCCATTCAAAATATATCGTTAAGTAACACGTTTAGTAACTCAGGAAATGGAATGTCCTCGTACGCATGTATTAACGTGATTGAGACAAAGTTCCTGAGAGTACTTATTCCGACTTTGATATAATGATAAAGATCCTATTCATCGAAGTCGTGTTGAGCGTTTTAACGTATTTAGGAGCTGTGTGACCCGTTTTGACTACTCGTAGTACTCCTCCGGAATAATGACACCATCCTTAGAGTCGAAGGATTCAACAATATTGTGCTCATTATAAATCTTTCGTAAGCCATTCAGAGATCGTGTCAGTGGTCTTGATCAAAAGAGTGCATCTCAACAGCAACTATTTAGCGAGAAATCAGGACATACAAAATGGCTCACTATTCACTGCGTTCCATATGCTAATGAGGATATTTATAGGACATCAAAAATTGGTTCTGCATCGTTTGGTTTGCATACAAACCGACACCCACATTACTTCTATGATTTAACATTTTGGCGTATAAAGGAGATGGATTTTTTTTATAAACATCTTAGATGAATGGTGTATATTCAATTTAGATTTGTTCTTCAGCGTGTCTAAATCATAAATGTAAAATAAAATCGATATTCATCATTGTTTAATACTTTACAAGACATCAAAATTTTAGGAAAGTTTGTGATGTCACAGACAGAAATTAAATTTCAATCACTGAACAAATCTAAATCATTGTCACGTAAGTGAGTCGTTTATGATTTTAAAGCTACCACTGCTACTAATAACGTCAGAGAAGGGGAAGGGGAGTACATCAATGTCAGGAGGACCCCGGATGTTCGGATAGTCAATCTCTGGAATTACATTTACAGACAAAAGCGAAACAATGCAGAATCTTTAAAATCTCAATACGATGTAAGTGTTTTCCTTTTTTATTTTCATTTTATTGTCATTTTACCATACTTACATACGTTTCCAACAATCGTTAGAGGGCCAAGAATTCTAAGCTTCTTTTAAAAAAATGCCTTTTGAGAGTAATTTGTCGATGCTTGGCGAGCTTTAAGACTTTTCTATAAACTAAGTTTCTTTCTTGTTATATAAAGTTTGTTGCGATCGATAAAAAACATGCATTGGAACGCTGTTAAGGTTGCAATGGACATCGGCTTCCGGACTCTTATCAACCGGAGCCCGGTATTTGTTTATTTTGCGGATTTTTTGTCCGTTATCTAAATAGATTGGGCTTTATTAGATTCTACTGAAGGAAAAAAGTGGAATAAGGATACTTAATTTTCATCACATTGCTACTTTACACTATTACATATCAATTTAAAGCCTGAAGTATTAATTCTAAAAATAAATGTAAGCTAAAAGTATTCACTTAGGACGGATAATAGAAAGATTACCAAAATCTGACTCATTTGCATGGAAAGTTATGCCGATTTTTTACCATATGAAGGAAAATATGTTTTTTAATCAAATCGGAATATAAGACAAAAATCAAAGGGCAATTTTGTAATGCAATTGGTTTTTGTGGCATTTTTACCTTTTCATATTACCAAAATTAGTGCCCTTGTCAACTTCTGAGGGCATATTTTGCAAATATAATTATTAAAAGAGAAATTTCTATCGTTACAGTCATTGAGAATATGTATAAGGTCTATAAATTGGTATGTGCTGTATAACTATTAGTTATTATTAAGCTTAAGCTTAACCGAAAGCGAACATAGACATTTTACTGAAAATGGCCAGTTCCACACAAGGACAGACATCTCTAGCATGAAAGAGACTACGGAAAGGTGCCTTCAAATTTTAGACTTACGATCCCATCGTTATTAAAGCTGAAGAGACGGTTTCTTTACCGTTGAAAAAATAATTTGCCTTAGATAGATCCCTTTTTATTTGTCTTTATGTTAAATTGTAAAGTTAAAATCATAGGCTAATATGTACCTTCGTATATTGTATTTTTTTAAAGGAATTCGGAAGTGAACTACTCTATCCTACCGACGACGCAATCAAGTACAGAGATAAGGTCCGATATAAGGATATGGCACCATGTAAGTATTTGAGCTTGTGCGTGACATTTCCAACAATTTCACACGTGCACAACGTTACTACTCAGATCAGTCTGTGCCGCCGCACAGTCTGACCAGAGTCCTCACTTTGCGCTCTATAATGGCTACAGACCTAAAGTCTTTGATCACATTTCAAGAATATTTTCATGCACTGTGTGATTGTCCAGGCTGCCCAACGTTTGCCCAAAGCGCACACACGATATTGTTGGAAATGTCACACACAGGCTCATTTGATAACTGTGATCAGTCACATGGAGAGGATTTTCTGGAAGGTAAGAAAAGTGTACAGACTGCACAGAAACTTTCCTTTTTGGAGATTTTCATTATTTAGACTTAACTTAAAACAGTAAATGCCTACTTCTGGTAGGTGTCGTTTGAATGATTTTTTTTTCAGATTTATAGTTTTTATCGAGCTCAAAATTTGTCCTTTCTCGCCTGACGGGTAGTATATGTATAACAGACTATTGGTAATTTAATACAAATCTTATTTTATTAATGCGAGTTATCATAAAAATCACACCATTTATGGCAAGCATGTACCGTATGTGTGTCACACTCAAAATATGATTCTTTTAATGATTAATCGTTAAGCAACTTTTTGTCATCTTTTAAATATATCGATTTTACCTTCTTTTAGAGTCTGTATATGTTTTAATTATAAATTTTGGGAAAAGCTTTCTCGTTTTCAAGCAATGCAGTATAAAGTAAGGCGGAATAATCAGATTAAGAAGTATGCAGTAAACTACCTTTATTATATCTATCTGGGTATTCAAATCAAAATCTTTGGAAGGTAAAGACTTACAGGTTCAATGAAGTGAAAACATTATGTTACAGATGACTATACAAGGGTCCATCTAAAGGTTGAAGAAGAAGATGAGTGCGAGTTCATCAATGCTTCACATATCGATGTAAGTGTTTAAAAGCATAATTTTTTGGGATGGGCTCTTGATGTTTGAAATATTGATCATCTTTAGATCAGATTGTCTTAATAATTGAGTTATCATATGCAATAATATGTTAGCTCCCTATAATTTTCAATAGGAAAAAAAGCGTCAATTAACTAAAAACTCCTATTTACTTTTAAGGGATTCGACAGACAAGGAAAGTTCATAGCTGCGCAAGGTAAAGTATCAACAATTTCTTGTCATCTCTGTTTAAAATGTATACTTTAAACACTATAAAACTGTTATAACATTAAACTTTGTACGGTCGATCCTATTCGCCAAGTAGAAAAGACAGACTATAGATATTCAAACTCCAGTAACTATCGAGAAACAGTTATAACAAATCATTTTCTATGTAAATTCAACCTTTTTTTATCTATGAATGATTTAAGGTTTATTGTTCGTTCATTGAATTATCAACAAAAAAACCAAAAACAAATTATCAACAAAAGATTTTACAAACGTCAGAACCAAAGGCGAAGAAACAACTGTTTTTTGTACAATTAAATATGCATCAAACATTTGGATGAAACAAAAATCATGCTATTCGCATAACAAAGATAAACAAAATATATAAAATGTTTTACACTGTGGCAAATAGTACGTTGTTCTCATATGATTTCTATGACATTGTAGTCGATGTATGTCATAACGAGACAATGATCATGTTATTTCGAGGTCAAAACTAGAAATTATTTATTAAAGTAACTGGTTAAATTATCAAATGAGAATCGATTGGATATTAATAGAGATGTATTATTATTTTTTAAAAAAAAACTAGGAGCGGACCAGTTTAAAATTTAAAACATCGAAAAGAAATCATCAAACATCCACAGATGTATAAAATTCAGTTGCATTTCGAGAATGATTTAAAGGAATGTAGATTGATCTTCAGAAAATTTACCTTTAGTATATAAGTTTCGAACTTGTCAGTCTGCAAAAACTAGCTAGTGTCGACACTTTTCGCACTTGCTAGATGACACAATATTTTGCCACCGGTGATTGAAGATTTGGAGTCTGCGATATGATGACGGCAGAGAGCCATAAGTAATGCTCGTAGAAAAAGAAAACCTAGAATTCGTTTATATATATCCTAATGGATACCAAGATAAAACAACTTCGAGACGCTTTATTGCAGGTCCTATGAAAGCGAATGTGATAGATTTCTGGAGAATGGTTTGGCAATACAACATCAGTAAAATCGTTATGTTGACCAACCCCGTCGAAATGGCTGCGGTAAATTTACTAGCAAAAAATTTTTTTGTGCTTAAGACTTCGATAACGTTCCGAAACTATGTTCAATTGAAACCAATATAACCATAATGAATCCTTATGTTGTTTAAGTAATTTCATTGTTATATCTGAACTATAATGTTACCGATATAAGACAAGATATTTGAAGAGCGAATCATGATGCAAAGTCGCAAAACAATAATAAACACATGTTTGTGAACTTAGTTTACAATTAAGCAACAAATTCTGAATACGTTATAGTTATTAATTTGATTTTAGGTCAAATGTATTGAATATTGGCCCGACGAAGGTGAAGTAACATATGAAAAGATAAAGATAGTTCTATTACAAGAAGAATCTCGAGATGATTTTATTGTCAGAACTTTCAGAATTCACAAGGTATTTCATAAGACATCATTATTACTGTTGATTATTTATACCAACATTTTTCTCTATCGAATGCAAAATACCTAAAGCTTTAAAAAAAACTTTTGTTTCTTGCTTTTCATTTAAGTACATGTAATCATATCCTTATTAAAACGTGTTCTGCATTTTTTATACATTTAAGCATTCGAAATAAGAATGTAGAAAAAGAAAATGACACTTACCCGTCACGCGAAAAGTGACAATCTTGGAAGTGTGTAACGTGTCGACCAGATTCAGACTTTTCGGACAGCAGAGACTGACTAAGGTAGAAAACAACACACACATTCATCATTCCATAAACCGTGTATAAAAGAATTTTTGAAATGCGACCTCAAATGAATCCAGTCCTGGAACTAATCCCTTTTTGCCTGGTTAAGCAGGCCATGGGAAACAACCCTGTATCCTGGAAATTGCCTAGGAAAAAGATAATTGAGTCAAAAACCGAACAACGTTTGTACTACGTAGCTTTTTGTGCTCAATCGCGCGCATAAAATAGGTCTAGTATACGGCATCAACTTTTGTGCGACTTGCAGTGATTTGTGTGTTTACCGCAGTGCTTGCATATAACTACGCTATACTAATATTAAAGAACTGGTAGTACTGAAGGCGAGGAAACTGAATAGACGAAACAACACACGAGGTCAATTTTCCATAATAACCTTGATTATTACCCATGTCCTTATCATGTATACCAGATATTTTTCTTACTTATCACTGCCAAAATAACTGCTGTGTTAAAGATACATAGCTTTTATATTTGATCTTGACGGGTGACCTTGCTAAAAGGGAAAAGAAGAAAATGCTGCTCACTAACACTTTCTACATTCTCCCTTATATTATCTACCCTTCTTGATATAAATTTTACTTATTTTCCCACATATTGTATGTAATCTGCAACCCGTTACAATTTGGATCTGTCTATACATGTGTTGCCTTGTAATTGATTTATCTAAATTAGAAAAATTAAAAAGTCTTGTCCCATCCGTAAACCCTTAAACAGACGACAAAATTTTACACTGGGCCAACTTGGAACAGGTTGTAGACAAGAAGTCAACATGAATGAAATTTGATATATATCTAGGATAGAAAATAAAAAAAATAATGGGATATGAGTATAGGGTTGACATTATATTGGGAAAGAGAAAAATTGACCCTATCAATTTCTTGTGTTCCCACAGTAAAATACAAATTCTGTGTGAATTTCCTTTTAATTTAAAAGAAAGAGCCGACGAGCTTGTGCCCTTAGAAAAACAGCATTACTTCGATTGTTATACCGAATGATCGAATGGATAAATTGACCGACTAGTAGCAAACCAATCAACTCAACTAAAAATATAAAAACGCGAGTTGTGTGTTTGCAAAGCGGTATCGGGCGTATTAATCTATACCCTGGTACTTACATGTAGGCACACTCAGTGCTATATAGTGAGCATACCGTTGGACATTTTTGCTTTGAAGTAATTTCGGAATATGGGTAACGATTCCTATAGGTAAATGGAACCCTTGGTTACCCTCGCCTAAAAAAGCCTTGCTAAAAAGATTCGATAATTGGAGCGCATGTCCTACATGTCACTTTGCCTCTTTATAAACCAGGCCTTCAGCGCTTTCAGTGCTTTGATTTAATATTCAGTGATACGGAACTGTTCCATGGTCCCTTTAGCGTGACGGATTACAATATTTATAATGTTGATCTTCATACTTTCAGCCAGAGGGTACCCCTAAACAAGTGCGCCAGTTCCATTACCGAGTTTGGCCGGATAAAGATGTACCACACAGTGCATGGTCTCTGGTAAATTTCTGGAGGGAAGCGATGAAGGATGATGATAAATCATCGCCTCCTATTGTTGTACACTGCAGGTCTGTAAGAATACTATCCAGACCATGTTTTTAGTATTGATAGTAAAATGCACATGGAATATAAATAAACAAATAACGTCATAGCGTAGCATATCATTTACGAGTAAAATGTTGCACTTAAAGAAAATTGATCATAACGTTTTTACATTTTTTCTCACTTGGCATGAATGAAATGAAATAATCGTTTGTTTTTCGATTAAGATCGATAAATATTTCACTTCGTGAACACCAAAGCGAAAATTTATATTGTGGTGCGGAAACTTGTTAAAAATTAACTTAGAGTTGTTCACTGTGTGAAATTTAAATAGATCGTACACTGGAACCAACTATCATCCTCTATACATTTTGTTTAAAAGTTCATCACTGCAAGTTAGCCCGTTTCAACTTAATTCCTCTTTGCCGAAACACCACAAAAGAATCAAGAACTTGAGAAAGCTTTGTCAAAGACTAGAAAATCGCTCTATAAAAGCATTTATTATATTCCTTACAATGTTTTTTTGTTGTTGCTGTTTTTTTTTTTTTTTGCAAAGGAAAACGGTGTTGTTGGGGTTTTTTTAAATTTCCTTATTTATTAATTTTGAAAGTGTGGTTTTCAGATTTTTTAATGTGTCTAGTATTTAAATGTGTCGTCGTATAGTGCCACTATAAGACGACACATTTAAATACTAGACACATTAAAAAAAACTAAAAACCGCACTTTCAAAATTAATAAATAAAGAATCCGTATTATTTTGTACATTTCTAGTGCTGGAGTGGGTCGAACAGGGACGTTCATAGCTCTAGACAATCTGTATAACCAAGCTAAACAAAAAGGACCTGTTAACCCTGTAGAGATTGTCAGTAACCTTAGAAACCAACGACAAAAGATGGTCCAAACAAGGGTCTGTTCTAGTGGTTTTCGTTCATTACCTGAAGGATAATAAATTCTCTAATGCATTTATGGATTCAAATGCACATTTGTCAGTTTCATGCTTAAAGCTTCGGCAAATCGAAAATCTTGGGACATCAAATTTTGAACTGAGAATTTTTTGTAGGAATTTTACAACCACTTAATTCTACTTCCATTAATGTGATTTGTCGTTTCACATTTTGACTTCTTACGATTTACTATGAACTAGGATTCTTTCCAGTCACAAAGCCGAAGTTCGCAAAACACACATATATAATATATATTATATCTAGAATTTGAAAAAAAATTGAACTCATTGAAAGCAAGGAGCAGAATACAAGGATTGAATATTT
The DNA here is from genome assembly GCA_948146395.1 of Fragum whitleyi. Lineage (NCBI taxonomy): Eukaryota > Metazoa > Mollusca > Bivalvia > Cardiida > Cardiidae > Fragum > Fragum whitleyi. The sequence continues at coordinate 64,592,248 of OX411549.1, read as the reverse complement.
TTGTACGTTTATTAATACAACAAATATTTTACCTTTCAAACTGACCTTTCACAATACAGAGATGGTCTAATTTTCTTATAATATCATATTGTCCCGCGACAGGATCAGTATGTCTACCTACATGACGCTGTAGCCGAAGCTCTGATGATTGGTACACATCACATTCCAGAAGAAAAGTTCAAACACTATTACAGCTATATGATGCAGAATGATTCGTCCACGAAAAAGCTCAACCTTCACAAGCAGTACTTGGTATAATTATATTCAATATTGATATTACGACAATTCCGTAAAAGTTATTGCTTTTTTAAGCAACCAACATAAAAAGTCCCTTCAGCGTAAGTGATATGTCTAAGTAAGTGGATATTCTTCAGCGAAATATTGTATATTATTGAATCTTATGTTACTGAAATCCTTATGAATCGTCTCAATGAGCGATTCTTATGGATTTCAACATTGTAGGATTCAGATAGAATTATGCGACTGTATATATTGTTTTTTATTAAGCGAACTTTCCATTTAGCGACCGCTTTTTGGCTGTTCCCTAAGCGGTCGCTTGGCACAAGCTTTACTCTAATACCAAATTTTGCATAATAGTGCATAAGGTCGTATGTGTCTATAAGGCACTTATAACTACTAAGAATTTTGACTTCGAACTATTGTATGAACTCAAACGCGATCAAAACGCAAGACGCCAATATTTACGTTTAAAACGCCTTAACAATCAATATTCAAGTTCATTACAGCATTACATTTTATCGCTTAATCATTTAAATCAAAAGTGTAAACACACAATCTTTCACGAATAGGTACTTTAAGGGTCTATAAAATGTTCTTATATATCTTTTATCCCCGATAGCTCAAGTCCCAAATCTTTGTAAATGTATGTCATTCACTTAATATACTTTCGGTCGTTTTGCAATCTTGGCGTCGTTGGTCTTGACGCTTGCAATATTGTAGGCGTTGGCGTTAGATTGATAAACTTTTCTTCTTGTAACATCTTTATTATTCATTATATTGTTTTCAAAAGCAAATGTAATACGGGTCTAATTTTTTTCATTCTTGTAAATCATGCGCGCCTTATTGGACATTGTTAGCTATATTAAGTATTCGAAACCGACCATTTGCACCCGATGGGGTTCTCTTGTTATTATTTTGTCAAATTATTTGAAAGTGTTATCATTTTGTGTTTCTTAACTTAAATTACCAAGGGAATAAATTTGTCATTAAAATTTTCAGTTATTGCTCGACGGTTTAAGGCATTTTGAGCAAGATGAACAGGCGGATGGTGCAACGTCAAATGCTGAAAGTAAGTAAATTTAATTGATGTTCAAACATGGTGTTTCTTGAAAAGGTCAGCTTATTGGAACATTTGAAATTTCAGTGGAGAAAAGAAGAGGTTGACATATGCAAACTTGGACTTAGACCTTTTAACTCATATTAATTAATCAGTACCATCTGTTCATGCTTACATGATTCTAGCCAGATCTATCTCAATCGATGAAATCTTATTTACTTGTCCGCTGATGTAAAAAGATTTTTTGAAATTAAATTCTATTTTATTTAAAATATGTATTAAAGGGTTTAATATTACAATACACGCATGTATTGACGATCTTGGTTACGTATAGCCGTCACGCAAAAAGAAGGGATCTATATGAGAAGTTCGAAGACTACCAACAACAAGACCTCGCCTACTGTAACAGCTGACTGGGGTCGACAGACTCCATATTTTGTCATATTTTCTGAATCTAGAATGCTCATGATGTTATTTTCTGAATGTGAATTATTTTTGAAAATTGATTTCACAGGGTTCCCAGATTGTCTTATTTGTGTGATAGATTACATGTGAGCCTGTACGTGACATTTCCAACAATTTCAAATGTGCGCAAAGCAAAGCTTCTGGCCAGTCTGTGCAGCCGCTTCACTTTGCGCTATAGAGATAGATAAGGTCTTAATCCCTCATCATGCAGTCAGCATTTATTATTATTACATTTTGTCGTTGTCAACGCTACCCAACGTTCGTAACTCATGCAGGTGTGATATTGTTGAAAATGTAACACACGGGCTCATATTTTTTCAAGGTGATGAATACAAGCCAAAGCTACAAACCAAAGTGTTAGCCAAGAAACTAACGTCCGTCCAGGTATATGTTTTTTCTTTATTTTTATCCAAAAAATACTTTCCAAGAAATTACTTTCTGGCGTCTAATACGATGTTTCGCAAGATTTGATTTCTTACTTGAGAATCGGATCTATTTCTGCCCTTTTTAAAAGTTAGTGTTGCCCTGCTTGTTTGCTCTAATTATGAAAAAGGTCGAAATATGTGGGTCCTACGCTTGGTATTTGAGAGCTTGATAGAGGATGGGAAAAACTGGGCCGAAAAGGGGGCATAATTTGTTTTAAAGATACAATTATATTTATATGTTGATATGACGGGTTGTTCATTTCATACTTAAAATATACTCAAGTCCAAGTCGAATTTTAAAATGACAAAGTGTTTGTACGTGGACAATCGGTTCGCCATCAGCACTCGCAGAGCTTTGATTTCATTATCTGTTCAAAAATTTCAATTTGAAAAAGGCGCACTCAGAATAAAGGCGATATGTGGACTGTGAAAAAAAATAAAATGCCCTCAATCGCTCATTTTTAATGATTTGAGCGTTGGTAAGTAATCTAAACATCGTAACTACAGCATTTATTCAAAAACTGTATTCATCGAAAGAGGCTTTATTTGTATTACGCACTTGCAGTTTGTGCGAAATGGTAGTTACGCCCTAGAATAAGTCTTGATATTTTACAGAACTACGAGGGTAAAGAAGTCTTAATTCTAACAACTTCTAGAAAAGAGGACAATTTCGAGGAGTTTTGGAGACTGGTCGATCAAACGGACATAAAAAGTGTGGTAACATTAGCGGAGACCGGTGAAAGAGATGAAAGGGTATTAAGAATCTGATTTACACTAAACAATACATTTTTTTCAAGTTGCGGACCTAGAGGGGTCTCGTGGGGTAGATCAAACGAAGCCTATTTAATTCATTGTCATGGGGAAACTCAATTGCAATTGGGTAAAAGTAGGAAAGCTACACGCCTTTTTTATAAGACGTCAACAAAAGGGGTCACAAGAACTAAATAGTAATGCTCATTTGGGCCCCTTCTTTCAACGTAAATTAATTTGTTTTAGCTAACCTTATGTTTTTGTGAAAATATCAAAATATTCTCTTCATGAGCTACACAATGTGTTAAAGAAACTTTCGGATCATTTCCAGAAAAGAATTGAAGACTATTTTAAAACATTTTTGAAGTTGATTACTAGGTTTCTTTCTATGTTTTTTAGTCCTTGTCGAGTTCATTTTTTTAAAATTAAAAACGTTACTTAAAATAATAGTTTCTTAAATCTACACATGTAAGCTGGTTGTATCGCAACATGGTCGTTATCATCCGGAACTAGTGTCCGAGGAGGCCGACACGAAGTGTACAGTTCGAACGTTCACATACAAGAAACAACAAACGGTGAGGGTAGAATAAATACATTTCTTTTTTTATACACCCTTCGAAGTACGGGACTAATCATGTGATCACCCGTAGCGTCTGGTGTTGGGCGTCAAGCGAGCGGGCGGTGTCCAATTCTTTGTCCGGAGCATAACTTTATCACCTTAATTGGGATTGACTTGAAACTTGACAGTTATGTTCCTCTCACGAATACGGAGTCTGGTGCACAAGAAACGAAACTCTACCTAGCTTATTTTTCAGATATCTTCCATTGCTGTTTTCATACAAATTTAGATACCAAGCAGTGTAAAGGGCGTAACTTCCGACAGTCTGTCACCTTGTTTAAGTTTACTTTCAATCATGAAATTGGTCAACAGGAAATTCCAGGAAAAAATGGAGATGACAACGAGAAGCGACCGTAAACTTTTGGTTAAGCTCACATATGAAATAAAAAGACCCCCCCCCCTCTTGCCTAGATAGGAGATTTCTTAATTCTTGGCAAAAATGTTTTAACTTATCAAGCCTATCGAAAATCTGTTTAGGATTGTAAATAATGTAAAAAAAAAGTGAACGTCGAAAAAAAATATTCATAACTGTATCAGTTATACGTGTGCCTTATATTTTTTAGCTCACCTGAGCACGAAGTGCTCAATGGAGCTATTGTGATCTATCAATGTCCGGCGTCTGTCTATCCATCTTTCCGTCTGTCCGTTACAGCGTCAACAATTTCTTTAAACGACATCTCCTCCTAAACTTCCGAGTCAAAATCAGACAAATTTGGCAGAAATATTCCTTGGTTGGTCCCTTGTAAAAATTGCAAAAAGAATTTAAATCCATGAAAAACTCTGGTTGCCGTGGCATAGGGAAATGGGAAATTTCACAAAAGCTCAAACATTAATGACAATTTTCTTTTCTACACTCTAGTGGCTACAAATATGGCCCAATCTTCGTGAAACTTGGCCAGAATTTTTGCCAGGTCACAAGGATAAATCCTTATGAAAATGGAAATGATCTGTGTCATATCACGAGGAAAAGGGCCTTAATTACAATTTTCTTGTTAACACTCTAAAGCCACAAATGTGATCCAATTGTCATGAAACTGTGTCAACATGTTTGTTAGGTCATGAGGATGAAATCTTTTGAAAATGGGAAGGATATTTGCCATTTCACGGGAAAGGAGGCCTTAATGACAATTTCCTTGTTTACTCTCTAGTGGGCACAAATATCATCCAATCTTCTTGAAATTTGGTCAGAATGTTTGCCAGTTCACAAGAATAAACTCTTTTGAAAATGGAAAGGATTCGTGCTTTATCATAGGGAAAAGGGGCCTTAGTGACAATTTTCTTGTTTACACTCTAGTGGCCACAAATGTGGCCCAATCTTCATGAAACTTGATCAGAATATTTGTCAGGTCTCAAGGATGAATTCTAATGAAAATGGAAAGGATCCGTGCCATATCACGGGAAAAGGGGCCTTAATGACCATTTTTCTTGTTTACACCCTAGAATCCACAAATATGGTCCAATCATCATGAAACTTGGTCAGGATGTTTGTTAGGTCATGAGGATGAAGTCTTTTGAAAATGGGAAGGATCCGTGCCATATCACAGAAAAGGGAGTCTTAATGATAATTTACTTGAAATAGCTCTAATGGCCACAAATATGGCCCAATTTTCGTTAAACTTGGTTTTGTGTCGAAATTCTCTTTTTTATGACATCTGCTTTTTAAATTGATGTGATGTCCCAGTGATCAAAGAGACTCAGGTGAGCGATCTAGGACCATCATGGTCCTCTTGTTTATACCATTATACTGATATATCGGAATGAATAATTGTCATGTCTTGACAATAAACTATTTCTTCTATAGTCCAAATCCAGTCTCAACAAAGATGAAGTGAAACAGTTCGTCCTTTGGTTTGACAAATCTGGTTTCCCTGACAAGGATTCGGTCTTAAAGATGCTCCAAGATGTTTTCAAATGGCAATACAAGCTGTCTGATTCACAACCCTTGTTGATACAGTGCAGGTAAAAAATATGACACGTCACCCCAAAGGGTTTATTCCCTCTTCGTCTTATCCAATATCGTCTACAGAATGTAGGTAAAATACCAGAGGTAAAAATGCCATAGGTAAAAATGTCAGGGATAAAAATGCCATAGGTAATAATGCCATAGCTAAAATGATAGAAATGTCACAGGTAATAATGCCATAGGTAAAAATGCCAGAATATATGAAACAATATGATAATAAAATGACATAAGGAATATTTTTTTTTCTGTGAAAATGTTGTAAATTATCTTCAGTTGTCATAAAGACTTTTGTATAAAAAAATTATATATTTATACATGTGTATCATATAAATTGAATATTTTCATTTTTGTTATAGTATTATCCTAATGAAAAAAAGTAATGATATTTGTCATATGAAAATGAAATAAATAATATTACATGATCTTAATCAGTAAAATATTTAATTGAATTTCTACTTTAAATAGATTCAACAAATTAAATTTAGTGTACAATTGGTTTAAAGGTAGATTTGGAAATTGTTTAGTAAGATGTGCCAGATTTACCAACACATTATTGCGAAATGTGTGAAATGTCACAATAATGTGTTTAATTTACCTTTTAACCGTATCCTACTATTCACATATTATATATATGAAAAAAAAATAATTGAGCTAAATTAAATAGGTGAATGAATAAATAAACAGACATGGTTTATTTCAGCTATTTCCTATATTTTTTTCTGTTTTTTTGTTTATGTTTGTATATACACAAACCTCGTCATTTATATATGGGCGCATAATTTGTATACCCTTTTACTTAATTCTACATCAAAGTCTTGAAAAAATAAGAATCGAATTTAACAGATCATTAAAAGATTATTGTAACTATTCCTTTTGTAAATGAAAATAAAATTATTTTTTTACTGAATGAAGTCTAGAAATGAAAGATATAATACGCCTCTGGCATTTTTACCTATGGCATTATCATCTATGGCATTTTTACCATTTTACCTGTGGCATTATTACCTATGGCAATTTTACTTCTGACATTTTTAACTATGGCATTTTTACCTCTGGCATTTTTACCGCACATCCGTCTACAGTATAAAATCATTGATTCAGACCAAAAAGTCCCATTCGATCTAAAACCTTTTGACACCTTATTGCATCAATTTCCCATTTTGTCTACAAATAGTTTTTGACGTGTTATGAGTGTCATAGAGGTGTTCGTGTGATAAAGGTGTTATATTCATCCCCCTCTCTACGAGAGATCTTAATGATTTGTATTGTTGAATATCGCAAGTGTTGAAAATAAACGGATAAATCTGTGACCCGTCAGGCGAAAAGGGACCACCCGAGACGTGGATAAAGTGTCGACATAGTCAGACTGCGCGAAATGCACAGGCTGACTGGGTCAAAGCTTTACACAATTGGCGACCTCCATCGTTTTATCGTTTTAATGTTGTTCATAGCTTATTCCCGCTGTAAAAACCCTTTAGCAGACAGTATAGATAAAGATCAGCCTGCTCTGGCGTGTAGTCTGACATTAGTCTACAAATCCTGCTAAAGTATTAATAATTATAGGAAAACATTTTATATTTTGGCTGAAATTGCATTCTGTTTGAAAACAAATTTTATGTCGAAAAGACCAATTTTATGCATGTCAATAAAGCTATTCGTAAATTCTCCGTAGAGAATCTATTAACAGTATATATTCTTCTTACTCGAATGTAACGTTTTCCAAAGCCTTATATTGTTTAACCAAAAAATGTCGTCGATAACTAGAAACAAAATTGAAGACTTATTTTTCTGTAAACTTTGAATAAATCAGCCCTGCGCTCGCTAAGGCTTAAAGCGATCGCAACAAGTTTGAAACTTACATTAGATACATTTCATTTGGAAGTGCATGGCACCATTTCTGGGACGCTTGCTTTTGGGTTGTTAATTTGAACGCAGGTCTACTGCCATATAAAGAAAATACTACGTAATACATAAATACTTCAGTTATAGTAAGAAAAAGAAAGAGACTGGGCAAAAGATCACAATTAATCGAAAACTCGGAATTGATTTATCTGTTTGTAAAAAATAATATTTAATTTTCATCTAAAAGAGACATAACGACACAGCCCGGTATAATGTGTGTGCTACTGAATGAGGTGGACCGAATGTTGAATCAAAATGGACATATCAACATACTGGAATCTATCACTCTTATTAAGAGAAAAATGCCTGGATTCATATCAACTTTTGTAAGTTTTCTTATTCCTAATGATGCTTGTTCATGATATTAGTGTTCCCCTTTTTCAAAATTTCAGAGCAATCCATTTAAATATGTTAAATAGCTTATATGCAGGGGAGGCAATAAATCCTTTTGTTCGATGAGCTTTGCTATTGGTGATCTCCCCTGCATTAGTTCCGACCTTCATACATCACATCGTGTCATTTTATATCACTAGTTATATTGGCTTTTTCGGAAAATGTGATTATTTTTTATGATTGCATTGTCATATCATTGTCAGAAAAACCTTATCAGAGTTTGTTATTTCTTAAACATCCCGGACTTTGTAAATATTTTTTTCTTGAATTGAGTTGAATATTTGGCCTAAGTCACAGTTCCATAACTCCTTCAATGGGAACATGAATAAAGAATAATATCTTAGTGTCGTAAATTATCAATGTTATCCGGTCCGAGGTTGGGAAAATTATTTTATGACGAGACTTTGTCGAGTTATGAAAATTTCTCACCAACGAGAGCAGATAATATCGGTATTTCAATACACTTACATTTTATTTTATCTTATAACTATACAAATATCCGTGTGATAACATCCCGTATGATATTTTTTATGATATCACATAGTTACTTTTAGAACAATGATATTATAATGCGGTTATTTTTAGAAACTTGCATTTCAGTCAGAAACATCGACGAAAACAAGACAAATAGAGGTTATAAGATAAATATAATACGTACTTAGTGTACTGTATGAAAAAATATCTAACTTGGTTGTGAGAATTGATGATTATCAATTCTCCCAACCTCGTTAGATATTTTTTCTCATACAAAACACTAAGTACGTATTATATATCTATCTATTATGCAACCTTTTTTGTGCCTAATTATAAATTGAAAATTAAAAAAAAATCAAATGAATGTTTAAGCGAATTGTTTCTAAAAATAGACTGCCTGATCTCTGGCTATGTTATCACCTAGGTGATAGATCATGTATAGTTTCGCAAGAAAGACCGAGGTTCGAGAAACCGTTATCTTCTATCATTTTCAATGTAAAATTGACTGATCACTCACTTGAAATTGCTGGTCTATAAATACAGGCGTCATTGCATGATATAACGTTAATTTGTTTTCTCAACAGGAACAATACAGATTCATACATGACGTCCTACATCAGATGGTAATAACGAAGGAAGATCAAGTTAACATCGAAACAGCTGATGAAACGGAGATTTACGTTAACGTACAGACATAGAACTCGCTAGTTTTTGAGGAATTGCTTGTGCACAGTCAAACAGCAAATGAAACGGAGATTTACGTTTACGTACAGACATAGAAATCGCTAGTTTGTGGGAATGGCTTACAGGCAAGCAGCAAATGAAACTGACATTTACGTTAACGTACACACATAAAACCGCAAGCTCTTGCTTGTTTGGCTTTCTTTTCTGTTAATTGTCTGTGTTTCCTACACTAGATTTTTTTTTAAATGTCAAAGGGGGAAATGTTTTTTTTTTTTTTTTTTTAATTTTTCTATTTGCTTGTTTATCTGTTTTAAATGAAATATAGCCAGATAATACAATAAAACAGCCCTGCGTTGAGGATGCGAAAACGTTTACGAGTTTTTCGCAAAGATAACCCACATGGGTACACGTGCAAGAGAGGTGCCATTTGAGCATTTGCGTGACATTTCCAACAAAAAAATCACATGTGTGCATAGCAGAGCCTCTGGCCAGACTGTGCATTCACACAGTCTGACCAGAGCCTTCACTATACACTCTGTAGACAGGCTAAGGGTCCTAACCACTCTTCATGCAGTTCAGAATATTATAACTGAATTGTACGGTTTGGATAGTCAACACGGTGGTTGTCCATCGCACACATATGAAAATGTTGGAAATGTCACACAGGCTCATTTAATAAAACGTTTCGCGAACGTTTTTATCATGAACGTAGGGTATCTCTTTTAATTGTAAATAGTATAGGTATGTTCTTTGTATGCGGAGATTTAAATACTATTTATATTTCCTACATCATTAAAAAAAAATACAAGATCTACAAATATATCATGTTCCCGTATCGAAATCTCGGTTGCTTTTTTTTCTTTTATCGTTGTCCGTATTTCTGTCTGTCAATCTGTTTGTCTACAAAACTAAACTCATCCCCCACAAGTTTGCCAATGTCTTAACTTATTCAAGATCCATTGCTCGTGTTTAGCATGGTAATGGATGACATTAGTACATATCTGCTAGCACCAGTCGTTCGTTGACAAAACGATGGAAGCTGTTTTGCAAATTGTACCCCTCTTTGCACGCAAATTCTCGTGAAAAGCGGGCTATAATTTTCAAACAGTTTGCGCTGACCGGTCATCTGACCGGTTGAGGTCTTACCCTGCGTTCAGGATGACAAAACGATGCGGACTGTGTGTGATTTGTATACGCCTTTGCACGCAAGTTCATATGCAAAGCGGGGTATATATTGCAAATAGTTTGCACCGTTTCGTCATCTGATCGGGTCAAGATCCCTAGGTCAAATTTTGGGAAAACTCAACAAAATAACTTTACCAATTTCGCTTAGCCTATTGAAGATACAATAATTGTTTTTGGAAAAAAATAACTTAAAATTGCCACTTTCATTTGACCACCTTCAGACACAGTTCTTGTAATAGCAACATGATAGATCTCAATTATGCACATATTTAGATACTAAGGGCAAGGTCATCTGACATATAAAGGTCATTTACCTATGTGAGACTTATGAAAAAAAAATCGTGTTTCGGGGGTATTAGTGTTCCACATCCGTTTTTTGTTGCTTTTTTTCTTCTTCTTCTTTTTTATCATAACAGAGTAAATAAATATATATATAACAATTATGCTGCTTGTTTAAATAAATCCGATTTTACAACCCGTTAAGTTAGAATTGTTCTGTCTTGATGATTGAGTTAAAACAGAGTTTTGATCGTGATCTTGGGGTCTTGGTTCGGAAACAAAGACAGAAAGAGACAAAGACAGAATGAGTGGCTGAGACAGAATGAGACAGAAAAACGGAGACAGTGGAACTGTGACAGAGAGAGAGAGAGAGAGAGAGACGGGGACAGAGAGAGAGAGAGAGAGAGAGAGAGAGAGAGAGAGAGGGGGGGGGGGGAGAGAGAAGGCGAGAGAGAGACAGAAACAGAAAGAGACCCACATATAAATCAAGAAAGTGAAGGGCACTTAAAATGTAAATTTACGTTTAAAAAGTAATTCAAAATGCCGGTTTTAATGTTGAAATTGGATATGAAAAGAATGTCAAATATATACGTAGAAATGTATTAAAACTGCGCATAGGTCGCTGACCGATCGGTAATATTAATGACCCATCACGCGAAAAGGGACCATTCGAGAACTGCGAAAAATGCTAATTATGATTAGACTGTGCAGACTGACCAGGTTCGACACTTTTCATAATTAACCAATTTTCTTAGTCTCACTCTATGATGATTATTCGGCCCTTCGATATAGGCCTACTTATTTTATAAATGTGCCGCCTTAAAGACCCCCGGAGGGTCCTATCTCTTATTCAATATTCATTTTACGGAGTTCCCAAACGGCCATGTTTCTTGTGGCTCATCACATTTCATTTGGCGAGATATATACTACATACTTAGTGTTTTGTATGAGGAAAAATATTTAACGAGGTTGGGAGAATTGATCATTGTCGAGGGTCTGTCGAGACAATTATCAATCCTCACAACCGAGTTAGATATTTTTTTTCATACAATACATTAAGTATGTATTATATTTATCTTATAACCTCTATTTGTCTTGTTTTCCGTCGATGTTTTTAACTGAAACGCAAGTTTCTAAAAATAAGCGCATTATATCATTGCTCTAAAAATAACTATGTGATATCATTAAAAAATATAATATGGGATGTTATCATACGGATATTTGTATAGTTATAAGATAAATTTATTTCTCTCTTTTCCCTGCATCATATTATCAATGCTTAAAGCTGATTTCTCCTTCGGCCTTTATCTTCATTTGGCAGCAACAAGTAAAAATAAAGCCATTGTCTGTTTTCAAGAAATGAAAGATTTTTCGATCTTACTCGAAAAACAGTCGCGAAAAAGGTGAAAATTTGGCGACGAATCAGTTTTCTTGAAGCGCGCCATTTTGCACGTGAACACTTAACAACGTGGCATGACGTCATTTGATTATTTAACTCGGTTTAGATTACGTAAATAGTGTCAAATGAACGAAAGCGTGGTAAAAGTTTTTGGTAATTTCACTGGGGTTTGGCGGTGAGATTATCGGTCTACCGTTATTTCTTAATAATCCTCCAATGAGCATTGAAGAAATAGAGTATAATCGTTTGTTTCAGGGTAAGATCAATTTATATTTCATTTCGCGAACAACAAAGGCTATATTTTCGAGTGAAAATATAGCTTTTGTTGTTCAAGCAATGAAACATTAGTCGATCTTACTCGAAAACAAACGATTATTGTATTTCTTTTATGCAAAATGAGACAAAACGTGAAATTTCTAGGACATAATTTCGCAAAGCGCCATTTTGCACGTGATTTCTATGCATCGTTCATTATTACAGCTTTAAGCTATAGTTTCGATGTTATGATAATTTATCAACGATATTTTTCAACACGATCAATTCTTTTACGGACTTGCGTAAATTGCGTTATGGGAGTTACGCCCTTGTTTGTCTTCTGCCAAATCCAATCCTTTTCTTTCAAATGAATATTTTACGGAGATCCAATTAGTTCTTTTTTGCTTGACTAGGTTACGTTTATAGAATATGAATTGTGTCGTGTCAGTGCTACAGGATTCGACCATTAGTCAAAAGTATTTTTTCGTACAATAGAAAAATACGTAGCGAATAAATGGGATATATCATGCGAAAATGAACCATATGGAAATGTCTTCTAAGAAACGTAATTGAAAAATAGACAATTTCGGATTCAACACGGGCAAACCATACTCTTTATCTTAAAAATTGTGCGTTATAGGGTCTAACTATGAAATTGAACTCATTCACTAACAGAGCTTTACACGTGTATATTCAAAAACAACATTATAGACGAAACACGTTTTTTTTTTTTTTTTTTTTAAATCGCATTTGAACATTTGACGTGTCGTATAAATATGCATTGAATTACGATATCTGCGCGGAATCGAGTTTCACAAAAAACTAACCCGAAATCATAAAATAAGTATTGTCTTTATTTGAGAAATTTGCAGGACATTTGCTCTGCAGCAACAAACGGTCTATCTTGCTCGAGCGACCACGTCTTTTAAGAGACCACTTTTATTATGCGACCCTTTTCAAAATCCCCTCCTTGGAATCAAAATATACAACATTGGGCCAACTTATTTCTGACCCTGGGCGGGTACTGTTGCCCGCAACATAAGAGTATCTCTCAGAAAGCGGGCTACCAGCTGTAGATTGGTCCACATATCGACCATCAGAATAGCCTAGGATAGGCTATTCTGATATTCGACAGTGAGACCAGTCTACACCCGACCCGAAAGCGGGCGAGAAATAAGTTGGCCCACGGAAGATAGGATAGGTCTTAAATTATAGTTAACTACCCTTTGCTATTAAAGCTCAATTACCGTTACACAATTATATTTGACTTTACCTATAGTAGGGCTTATCACTTTTAAGTCAAATCCGCTTTTCTCAGTCAAACGTCAATTGAGCTCTCGGGTCATGCGTTCGAATCACAGCTTAGCCAACTTTCATTCAACACTGACTTGGCAAAAGTCACTACGACACGCGTCTTTGGCTCAAGGGCGAACCACACAAAGTGCGTTTCTATAGCCTATGGGATGAGCACTGAGCTCCGGGTGGGTCGGCCGTGATGACCGAAATAGTTTACGGTATGTTTGTGTGAGTAACGAAAGGAAGGTATGAGTAGGTAAATCAGCTGTCACAATAAACTGAAATATCGTTGAAAGCGGCAATAAATCACAAACAAACCATGGGCGTATCCGCCGACCAGGATCTTTTAAGGGTACAAGTAGGCCGATACGCAAACAGAGGGTGGCTGTCTGATATTGTATCGGCTATAGGGGGTAGGGGTATCAGAAAATCCCTTACTCGTCTGACAAAGGGAAGAAGTTAGGAGGGGTCATTTAGCAATAAATATATAAACAGTAAAAGTATTTAAACGCTGGGAAATAATCAAAGCAACGTAGCTACACTTAGTTTGATCATTCATTGTCGATATTTTTCAAAGAAGATTAATCTTATAAAACACATGTGCGTATTGGTAGCTGCGTCTTCAAAAACAATCGATCAATTGTCAAGTTTATATTCGAGAGGGCAACAACTCCAAAAGACATTTTGTAATCTCGCGCCACAGTTTACCTTGACTTATTTTTCACTGCGCATGCTCGATGTGACCTATTTAATCTGTCGGCGTGTTAAGTTGTTATTGTCAGATGTTTTGTATGAAATAAAACACCGACTTCCCGATACTTCTGCGAGGTGACACAGATCTGATTTGTGAAAATAATATCCAAACTGTCGGATTTCAGGAAAAAATCTAGAACGGTAAGTGCAATAACAGCTGTTAGGCTTATGTAAGCTGAAACAAGTCTTATCTACATGTGCGTTAATCTTTCTGGAAATCGACACATAGTAAGTTTACTTTAAATCGATCAAATTAAAAGGTTTTCGGGATTTCATGATTTACTTAACATTTATTTTGGCATGAAATGAATTTGTTCATTTAGTGTCATTCATTCTTCATAAGATCTAAATTAAATTTCAATTAAGCCCAAAACAAGAAACTTTAAATAAGAAAACAGTACGGACTCTTTACACAGTCAAAAGTATCATACGAACTGGTTATTTCTAGTTTTGTTAGTACAGGATATGTGATTAATACATTTTTTCTTGTTAAAAACAATAAATGGTGAGAAAACAATCGCGATTTTTGTCTCATTTTAAGTAGATTAATGAATAACTTGGTGTTAAGACAATCTTGACGTCCCTGGGAAGAGAGTACAGTGTTAACCTTGAACCGAACAAATATTTAGAACGGGGCTGCAGATATGTGTTATATTTTAACCCTTTGCTGTTTAATCCCTGCTTTTTACGTGCTTGTGATTTTATGATTGAGAAATCATTGTGAAAAAAAGAAGAAATTGCTTCTGACAAGCAATTTCTTCTTATTCCACACTATTTTCTACCCTACTGAATGGTTATTTTTCAAATTAAATCCACTTTAAATTTTCGTCTGCAAAACCTTTGAATTTGGACAGGTTCAAAATTTTGTATAAAAAGGAAAGTGTTAATATCATTTATCTATCACATCTAAGTCTATATTGATTATGGATTTTGATTAGGGCCTAGATCTATATTGTTGTAATGGAATAAACAATCGACAAGCCTGTGGCAATGGTTAATGAATTATTTACTATTCAGTATTAATATTTGTCCTTATTCCATCCAACCTCAAAGTATTAGATCTCAGTTGATGAAAACAAATTTCATACGAAAAAATCATGCCTCTCTAATTTCAAAGTTATATAAGATTAGCATGGATTGAATTTCAACTTTTGGTCACATGATTTCTGTTCATTGACTAGGAAGTCAAACTTTGTTAAATTCGAATTGAAGTCAGAGATAGAGTACATGTAGAAAACTAGATCTATATTTGGAGAAAAAAAAAATCTGAAAATTTTGAAAATTAAAAGTGAATGCCATCTTAGTAGATCTAAAATCCAAATAAAAAACAATGGTTTTATATTTCATTGAACCATCTCATGAAAAAGAGTCTAAGGACACCCAGCAAAGTTGACATTGTGGACAGTTTTTCAAAAAATATTATTGGAAGGGTAGAATGACCATTCAAGATTAAGAAAATCCTGATCACTCAATAGTGCCTATGCAACATGTCCTCGTAAATTAAGCTTACACTTTCCATCTAATCTTGCCAGGATCAAACTTTTCATTTTATTCAGATTTTCCCTTTGTCAAAATAAACAGCTGTGACTTAAACATCAGTGTGTCTTATTGTAGTGAAATTGCAGTATGTTTATATGTTTACAAACATATCTTGGTTGGTATGAAATTAAATTCATTTGTAGAATTTATTTGAGAATCAGAATTTTTTATTAGATAAAGTCACATTATTTTACAATAGTTATATTGCAGTGGCAGATCCAGAGGGAGTTTGGAGGGGTGCAATTGAACACCCTTTAGAGTTTGTTTGTTTGAATGGGGTTTTATGACGCTTTCAACAGTCTTTCAGCTATATGGCAACAGAGCAGTCCTAACAATGGATTTCTGGTATTTCTCACACCAGTACTACCATTACATGCTTCCCTAGCCTCCAGCTGTTATCCCACATAGGTCTTTGATTAATGACCCATTGGTTTGGAGAGAAATAGTCGGAAAGAATGAGTGCCGCTGTCGAGGATTGAACACAGGACCTCTAGATTGACAGTCTGATGCGACCCCTTCAGAGACTGATGAGTCCAGTGTCATGCAGAATTTCAATTTCAATTTCAATTGTGCTGTTCAAGGCATCTCCCTACCCTGAACAAATCTTTGGCAGATGGTATAGATTAAGAGTAGTCTGCACAGATATGCAGTCTGATCTTAGCATGCACTGTCTGCCTTTTACTTGATTTTTGGGAAAAGAAAATGTTGAGGCGGACTTGTTGATATGTCAAAAGGTTAGGAAATATTATTTAAACAAAATTTAAAATCAGCAGGATAAGGGTTCAAATTGTGTAATAAAAAAAGGAAACCTCCTTTTAGTAAACCTCCTTTTCGTGTGTCACCCCCTCTGTACAGAAATCCTGGATCTGCCGCAGTATTGAATATCCCAGTAAAAGGAATAATTATCAGAACTCTTCAGGACTCTTTATTTAAAGACATTTGCAGGAAAGTGTTTGAAATATATGTTGAAAAGCATTGTAAGAGCACAGTTGGTAGCACAATGGGTTTGATCCCTGATGGCGGCACTTATTCTTTCTGACTATTTGTCTCTTACCAATTGGTCGATAATTGTAGCCCTTTTGGGATAGCAGCTGAAGGCTAGGAAAGGATTTAACTGCATGGTGTTAGAAATACCAGGATTCCATTGATAGGTGCTCCAGCAGCCACAATATAACTGAAAGATTGTTGAAAGAGACATTAAACCCTTTCAAACAAACAAACAAACAATCTACAGACAAATTGGTCCTTTTGCAGGGGTAAAGAATTCCTTTGCCCATTTTATCTGTCTGGGGCTTTTTAGCTAGTGGATGATAAAATTTTCCTTGTGAATTTGTCCAAGTTTTTAAATGAAATAGTTGTATTGACATTTGCAGGAAAGTGTTGGAAATATATGTTGAAAAGCTAAGTGTTTTCCAAAATTCAATTTTGGCATTTTATAGTAATAAAAACATTATTGTAAAGCAATTTCTCCTTTTATCTCAATGTTTTCTATACTTATGTTGGTCTGCAGTTGGAAAAGATATATGATTGTTGGACAAGAGTAATTTAACTTTCATTTGTCCTAGGGCAAGTTAGAAAATAACAACTAATTTTCCCAGTTTTTCTTTTTTTTTTTTTTTATTTGGTTTCTTTGGTTGAAGAAAATTCAATTGTTTGCCGAATAATTTGTATCTTAAAAGAGATGATAATTTTCCTCTCCTTCCCCACACAAATTAATATGTATTGTGAAAATTTAGAATTCTGCAAGCTGAAATACAATTTACGTAATCAAATTTATTTGGACTTTATACAGACTGAATTGTCTGTCATGAGTTTAAGAGCCAATTCTAGAGCCTTTTAACTTTTGATCTCAGTTTGTCTCAAGGCCAGACTTCTTCATTAATACTGGTGGAAGATGAAGGTGTGTTTTGTGTGAGAACAAACCCCCAGTGACCAATAAAAAGTCAAACAAAAAAAATGAATTAAGGTAGTGGACTGTAATAGATCTGTTACATTTCGGAATTCATGAACTTTCTCAATGTTGCCTGGGGTTTCCTAATGAAAATCATTAGGAAACCTCGGTTAACACTGTTAAATTCATTACTTCCTAAACATTGCGGAACTATAATGGGTCTACTACCTTAATACAGAAAAAGTCTAGGAAGTGTAACAACCCCTGAGAAAAAGTGCAAGAACTTGTTCTAAAAAGTTTTGAAATGTGAAATGGCAGTTAAAATCACAACCTAGTTGTAGAACTGGTTCAAGAACTAGTTCTTGAACTTCTTAAACTAGTTCTTGATCTAGAACTTCTAAAACTAGTCCTTGAACTTCTTAAACTAGTTATTGATATAGAACTTCTAGAACTAGTCCTTGAACCAGTTCTAGAACCAACTCTTTAACAAGTTCTAGAGCCCTTAACCCTTGTCATGCTGTACCCGGAATATTCCTGCTTTGACAGGAGGTATAGACAGAGATCAGTCTGCACAAATGTGCAGTCTGATCTTCGTTTATACCACCTGAATTTCATTTTTGAACCAGAAAGGTGTAAAACAATGCATTTCCCAAATCAATACTCACTCACATTTGGTAACTTCCAGTGCATTTAGCACTTTGATTTTACATTTATTTTGAAAAGATTTTTATTCAGCATGACAAGGGTTAATATACTTTAATTTCAGCTTGAAGCATCATTACAAGAAAGCCTTAGATTCTTAAAGATATTCCTTTGCAAAAAAAGTTCAAGAACTGGTTCTTGAATGTTCTAGAATGTCAAATGGCAGTTCAATAAATAGAACTGGTAAATCGATTTTTCAAAAAGGTATTGGATCCTGTAGAGGTCAACTAGAAGGAGGATTTTGAAAACATTTATTTAGAAAGGTGGGATAATCATTCCAGATTCAGAAAATCTGTTAAGGTAGTGGAACCGTAATAGTTCCACAGCATTTCGGAACTCATGAACGTTCACAAATTAATTTTGACAGAGGTTTCCTAATGAAAATCATTAGGAAACCTCTGTTAACACTGTGAAAGGTCATTACTTACGAAATGTTGCATAATTATTACAGGTCCACTACCTTAACCTGAAAAGTTGATCCTTGTCAGTCTGCGTGAATCAAGTTGTCAGACCAGGTTGGAATTTTTCCCTTTTTTATGATGTACTCTTTTCACATAACACAAAATTATGATTTACTGTTGTTACTTCATGTAGCGGGCCTCCACCATAGCGCAGTTGGTTAGGCATAAGACTTCCAATCTGGAAGTCGTGGGTTAGATCCCCAGTGGCGGCAAATATCCTTTCTGACGTTTGTCTCTCACCAATGGGTAGATAATAAACCTATGTGAGATAGCAGACGGAGGCTAGGAAAGGGTGTTAAGGTAGTACAGGTGAATGAAATACCAGGAATCCATTGTTAGGTGCTCCAGCCGCGATATAACTGCAAGATTGTTGAAAGCGGCGTTAAACCCATTCAAACAAACAAACAAACTTCATCTAGCCTCTCTAAATTGTTTCAAAGGGCTTTTATCATAGCCTTAAAATGTGAACATTATTTACATGAGCAAAAGAGAAGAAACAGGGTTTTTATCAGTTTACTCTTTCTTAAATGGTCTTTGAAGATTCAAGAGCCAATGACCCAAGGTCAGTTTACTGAACGTTTCTTTTGATCACGAATTTGAACTTGAACTTTGCCTTCAGCTGAATATACAAAACAAAAAGACTCTTATCTTAATAATTGTAGCTTACAAATGTTGACAAATTCCAACCTTGAAATTGCATAACCATCTTGGTTTATATGTCTAGTTTGAACAATGTCTAGAATATTTTACACATACTTGATCCCCTACACTTTTTACTGCGTAATTTGAAATTACATAAATTCTAATGACTTTGTGACTGAGTTTGTTTATTTTTCTCTGATTTAAAATTAATTTCCTCTAATTTAATATTTAATCAAATATTTGTTTGGAGAATAATTACCTCCCTTCAAACACGATAGAATCCAAAAGACATTTTGTATAATTTTGTTTAATAGAATTTTCGTTAAAGAAATTGGTACTGAATAAAATAAAGCTCCCTGTCCAAAATGTGCATTAAAACTCGATCCTGGATGCAATAATTAGGATGAAATTTAATATCAATATTTTTTTTAAAAAGTTGTGTTTTGTTGTATTATCAGAGGAACTGATAAGTGTGGATAAAGCCAGTCCAAAATCTGTACTTTTCAATGTAACCCCATGTTGTGGGTACTCATTTTAATCGTCTCGATGAGACCATTTAAATGATAACCAGCAACATAGGAAATACAAGTTCTGTTATTATTGAAATACTTTGATCTATAATCCAAAATACCTCTTCTTTCTGTTGCTCTTCTAACACTGTTATTTACCAATTATATAAAAAAAAAAAAAACGAAATGATGATATATGCTTATATATTTGCGCTATTTTAGTAAATTGGTTGTATTTAATTACTTTTCTCTTTCATGTATTTGTTTATATTTGTCCTTGTTGTACAGTAATGTACTTGGATGTGAATAAAAGATTTGTTCTGTTCTGTTCTGATATGAGACAAACCTAATATGCCAATGAAGGGTCATAAGAGGACAGAAATTTTCCAAGCAGAAGCCACGGAAATCATTAGTAAACAAGAGACATAGGGAGTTGTTTGTCACAATAATTATTGATTGCTTTAAAACTCGTCTAATTCTTGACCTTGCAAAGTTCTCTTCTATATCCAGATATTTTTTGATCCTATAAAGAAGCAGAAAATCTCTCACAAAGATAATTGAGCCATTTATTATTTGTGTGGGTGATGACCACTTTGATCATGATAGCTCAGCACTAAACAGTTGTATTTGCCTTTAAACAAATAGGCAATTACAACTGTTTCATGCTGAGCCATCAATAATCCATGGTTTCGTGTTAATCCCACAACATTATTTTGTGGAATGAGTGCAAAACCACAGTAAATGTCTGAATCTATATCCACATTGCATTAGATTGTGCTGACAGCTAGATGATATTGTATCTGTCATAAATTTGAATTCAAAGTAAGTAGATCTAAACAGGGTCTTACATTCGAATCATCAGTATCTGAAAACAGGGCAATTTAGTGGTATAGCCTGGAAGAGGATTGTACTGAACTAAAACCTAAATAAAATCAAATCAAGTTTGACTGAGTGGTATAACCCAAAGTATTTGACATGATTGAGCATGACCTCTATCTAAATAATTACACGGTTTATTGATTCAAACTTTACATAATCGTCCGTTTTCGTTTTATCTCGGGAGTCGACCGTGATAAGTTATATGTTTATTTAGCGCACCATACGTAGAGGGATCTCTCAGAATTAGCTGTAAGGTCGCCGAACTTCTGAGCACAAGGTCCGTGGTTCGAGCCTCGTTTAATCTTATTTTTATTTTTCAAAAACAATAAAATATCCCATTACTTGTTTCAATTTCTTGAATTTCTCTTTTGTTTTTAGCTCCACTGGCCGAAGGCCAGCGAGCTATTGTCATGGCGGAGTGTCCGTCGTGCGTCCGTCCGTGCGTGCTTCCATCCGTCTGTGCGTAAACTTTTTCTTTAAACATCTTCTCCTCCCAAACCAATGGGCAGATTTTAACGAAACTTGGTAGAAATGATCCTTGGGTGGCCCTCTTCTTAAATTGTTCAAAGAATTTTGATTGGTCCCCAAATATGGGTGTGGCAGGGTGTGGCATTTTTAGCTCACCTGAGCACAACGTGCTCAAGTGAGCTATTGTGATCACCTTTTGTCCGGCGTCCGTGCGTCGTCCGTCGTGCGTCGTCCGTCGTGCGTCGTCCGTCGTCCGTCAACAATTTCTTTAAACGACATCTCCTCCTAAACTACTGGGCCAATTTTAACCAAACTTGGCAGAAATGTTCCTTAGGTGGTCCCCTTTAAGAATTGCTAAAAGAATTGAAATCGGTGAAAAACTCTGGTTGCTATGGCAACCAAAGTTAAAGATTTAAGAAAATCTTTAAAATTCTTCTCCTTCTGAACCAGCAGCCCTACAGCCTTGAAATTTGGTATGGATGATCAGCTCATAGACCTTAATAAAA
The DNA here is from genome assembly GCA_948146395.1 of Fragum whitleyi. NCBI lineage: Eukaryota > Metazoa > Mollusca > Bivalvia > Cardiida > Cardiidae > Fragum > Fragum whitleyi. Next base: position 64,570,512 of record OX411549.1, on the reverse strand, counting down.
ATAGCTAAAATCATACCTGTTGGGCCACCAGGTGCGGAGCATCAGGGGGGAGGGGGTAGTACTTAGGGTAAATTTTGTAATCTTTAACATTCTTCTTCTTCTGATCATGAAGGCCTACTGCCTTAAAATTTTGCATGTATCATCACCTCATAGACCTTAATAAAATTAGCTAAAATCATATCTGTAGGGCCACCAGGTGCGGCGCACCAGGGGGGAGGGGGTAGTACTATGATGAAAATTTTGTAATCTTTAACCTTTTTCTTCTTCTAAACCAGGAGACCTACAGATTTGAATATTGGCATAGATGATCAGCATATGGACCTTTATAAAAATAGCTAAAATCATGACTGTAGATTCACCAGGTGCGTAGCACCAGGGGGGAGAGGATGGTACTTTTGTGAAAATTTTGTAATCTTAACCTTCTTCTTCTTCTGAACCACAAGCCCTACAGACTTGAAAATTGGCAGGGAGGATCAGCTCATATACCTTAATATAAATAGCTAAAATCATGACTGTAAAGCCACCAGGTGCGGAGCACCAGGGGGGAGGGGGGAGTACTTTTGTGAAAATATTGTAACTTTAATCTTCATCTTCTAATGAACCAGGAGCCCTACAGACTTCAAAATTGGCATGGAGGATAAGCATATGGATCTAAAATAAAATAGCTAAAATCATGAATGTAGGGCCACCAGATGCGGAGCATTAGGGGGCAGGGAGTAGTACTTTGGGTCAATTTTGAAATCTTTAACCTTATTCTTCTCCTGGATCAGGAACCCTACAAACTTGAAAATTGTCATGGGTGATCAATATATTGACATTAATAATAGCTAAAATCATGACTGTAGGGTCACCAGGTGCCGAGTGTCTTGGGGAGGGGGTAGTACTTTGGATCATTTTTGAAATCTTTAAACTTCTTCTAATGAGCCAGGAGTCCTACAGACTTGAAAATTGGTATGGATGATCAGCATATGGACATATATTGAATTAGCTAAAATCATGACTGTAGACTCACCAGGTGCAGAGCATCTTGGGGGAGGGGGGGAGTGCTTTGTTGAGAATTTTGAATCCCTACAGCCTTTATATTTGACATGGATTGATCAACTTATTAAAGAAAACTTTAAAAGTCTCAGACTCAGCCTGTATATCTGGCATAGATTAGCTGATCACAGACCTTTTATGGAAAAAGCTTAAATAAATAATGTCCAGGGGAGGAGCAGAGGGGGGGGGGGAATGATTATTTCAAATGTTATCTGATTGAATAAGTGAAAATCTCTTTTTCTGTAGTTGCATGGACATACCTAGGTAATGAAGCTTTTTTCTCAGGTGAGCGACCCAGGGCCAACGGCCCTCTTGTTTCACTTTGAAATCTTTAAAAATCTTCTCCTCCAAAACCATTGGGCCGATTTCAATGAAACTTGGCATGCATGTTCCTTGGGTGACCCTTTACTTAAATTGTTTAAGAAATTTTGATTGGCCCATAAATATGGGTGTGGCAGGGTGGGGCTTATTTTGAGCCCGAAATCTTTGAACCACATCTCCTCCTGAACCACTGGGCCGATTTCAATGAAACTTTATCAGAATGTTCCTTGGGTGACCCTTTACTTAAATTGTTCAAGAAATTTTGATTGTTCCATAAGTATGGGCGTTGCAGGGTGGGACTTATTTTGAGCCCAAAATTTTTGAATGACATTTTCTCCTGAACCAATCATTGAAACTTTACCAGAATGTTCCTTGAGTGTCTCTTTTCAAAAAAAATTTGCTAAATGTTGATTTGCATATAAATATGGGCGTGGCAGGGCGGGGCTTATTCTGAGTCCAAAATCTTTGAACGTTTTCTCCTCTGGAACCACTCAGCTAATTTCAATGAAACTTTGCCAGAATGTTTCTTGGGTGACTATTTACTTAAATTGTTCAAGAAATTTTGATTGGTCCATATATTTGGACATGGCAGGCGGGGCCTATTTTGAGCCCGAAATCTTTGAACATCTCCTTCTGAACCTTATGTTTTAATAAGATGGGTAAAGGGTTGAAGGTTCATTGTGATTGAGTATTTTGGTGCAATATGGACCAGAACAAGTAAATCATTATTAAACAGGTTTTAGGAAATTTCGGAGTGTATTCATTTAAAGAAAGCTTTATTTAATGAAAGTCTAAAGATTTTAAAGCCAGTGGAGCGATACAGGCCCTCTTGGGCCTCTTGTTTTTAAATATAAATTCTTTTACGACTCAAACATCTCTACATGCATCTCTCAGAAAATAACAAATATGATCGTTTGTATGCTTTCAACCTCAGAATCGGTTTGTTTGCTCAAAATTATCCAAAAAGCTTCTGCAAGCTACTTTTAAAAAATGCAGTCTGATTTACGCTTCTTAATTTGGTGGTTCAAATTTCGACAAACTAGTAAATTGAAGACTATTTCTTTGACAAAGGTATAACGTAAAGGTTTCTAATAAATATATAGTCAGAAAACATAAGAAAGTCATGCGTATTTTCATTTTTGTGATATGTTAAAAGAAAAAAAAGGAAAAAAAAATAAAAAAATTACTTTGTGCAGATTTGAACAGCCAAAAGTATACATCGTATGACTGCGACCTACACCTCTCTACCACGGAACCGTTAGTCACTGTAGGTAAAATTTTGTAATGGTATGAAAACATACTATGCGTTCAGGATGTAAGAACGTTTTGCGAACATTTTGTGTTGATAACTCTTTTGTACGTGCACATACGTGCAAAGTAGGGAATCATTTCGAGAACGTTTGGCTATAATTTTCATCTTGAATGCAGGGATAGTCCCCCGGGTTTAGACGAAGCCATCCGTAACCACCGACCTTCCTCGATGGTAAATGTATTCATCGGCAAATTTATTCATTGCATAAAGGTCAAATCATGTCAATAATTTCAGGTTATAAGCACATTTGACTAGTAACCTGGAGCTTGTTTTATCAAAGATCTTAGGCAATCGTGCAGTTTAAATGTCTGTCCAAATTGGTCCTATGATGCTTGATAAAACAGGCCCCCCTGTGGCTGCATGTATGAGCCTCACCTAAGGCAGGTAGTGGATTTGGGTAGGTCTCTTTACAGATAGGTCCCCAGTCCACCCAACTGCAATTGTTAAAGTTGGTAGGAGTGGTTATTTTGTTATCGAGTAAAAAGAAATCAAAGCAATTTTATTGGTCTAAAAGTCCTGTCACAGGGCTGTCACCATTAATCTTAAAAGCATAAGGTAACAGTACTTAATTACAATATTGCTATAACCTGTATACTGATAGAGTAAAGAAACTGGTCACAAAAACCACTTTTTTCCTACCTTTTTTCATTAGTTTCTTTATGATGAGTTTGGCTTCAAAAGCATGTTGCTTTTTTGCTATTACACATGTATGACTATTAATTATAACACATGCCTTAGTAAAGTCAAAATTGTAATGTTGGAAGAAATGTCAGCAGTTTTGAGTTTCTTTGATCTTTCAGTATAGGCAGAGAACTTGACAGCAAAACATTGGTTGTTCCCATATCTATATCAAACTTGTCTTAAGTCTAACTTATGAGTCAAAATCAACCAAATTTGGCAGAAATATTCCTTGGGTGGTCCCTTGTGAAAATTGCTAAAATGGAAAGGATCCGTGCTATATTACGGGAAAAGGGGCCTTAATGACAAATTTCTTGTTTACACTCTAGAAGCCACAAATATGGTCCAATCTTCATGAAACTTGGTCAGAATATTTGTTAGCTCATGAGGATAAAGTCTATTAAAAATGGGAAGGATTTGTGCCATATCATGGGAAAAAGGGAATTAATGATAATTTTTTGTATGCACTCTAGAAGCCACAAATATGGTCCAATCTTCATGAAACTTGGTCAGAATGTTTGTTAGGTCATGAGGATGAAGTCCATTGAAAATGGGATAAATCCGTGCCATTTCACAGGAAAAGGGGCCTTAATGACAGTTTTCTTGTTAGAGCGCCACAAATATAGTCCAATCTTCATGAAACTTGATCAAAATGTTTGCCAGGTCACAAGAATGAACTCTGTTAAAAATGGGAAGGTTCATGCCATATCATAGGAAAAGGAGTCTTAATGATAATTTACTTGAAATATCAGGTGAGGGATTTAGGGCCCTCAGGGTCCTCTTGTTTAAACATTCAAATGGCATGGTTTACCTATAATAGGAAAGTCAAATACTAAGTGAGCCTTTGCAAGTGATAATTTAACTTTTCTATCCTAGACTTAGTTAAGATAAATTTGTCCCAGATAAAATCAAGTATTACAAGATTATTTTTTCTCACATAAATAAAAGTTTTATGCTTTTGAAACATTTATTCTGAAATCATAAAAAGGACATAACTCTTAGAAAAAATAAACCAAGAGTAATTCCCCTTTAAATTATGAGTTGCTGATATCTTCATGCCAAAAGCACCTTTATAACTACGCCTTCTTTGATATCTCGACAATATTAACTGACTTTGTTCCAAAATAGCAGCGCTAAAAAAAAATGGGAAAAGATTGAATTAATTGTGATTCTGTTTCACTGAAATAGAAATTCATTAGAGAGAAACTCCCAGGTACACAATTAACGACCTCATGATGTCAATGGAACTGTAATGAGTCCATTAATGACGAGAAATGAGCTGGTGACATTTTTTGTTGTTTTGTCATTTAATCTCTCAATCTCAACTTATTTCTATTATGTGGAGCCGCCTTCATAGCATATTTGGTAGCGCATCAGACTGTAAATCATAAGGTCCCAGGTTTGATCTCAATTGCATTGATATTCTTTCCAACTATTTGTTTCCTACAAAAGAATTTATAATTGTAGACCAATGTGGGATTTTGGCTCAGCCTAGGCTAGGAAAGGATGTATGGTAATACTGGTGTGAAAATTACCTGGAATCCATAGTTAGGTGACTCAATATGACTGAAAGACTCTTTAACAAGTCATGAAACTTCAAACAAAACAAAACAATTACTATATGGGGACTGCTTGTTTCTTAAAACATCTAAACCTTGTCATGCTGAACCCAGAATATTACTAATTTAGCTCTAAAGGTATATACAAAGATCAGCCTGCACAAATGTTCAGTCTGAACTTAGCTTCTATACCACCTGATCTCTATTTAAACATCATAAAAGATAATATAGATTAATTTGACAAAATAGGAAATTGTGTATGTATTTTGAAAATGAATGTTATTGACACAAAGTAACGTACTGCAGTTCTTTCTGCCCTTTTATTTTAATGCAAATTTGCCAAGTTTTTTATCAGTATGAAAAGCGGTGAAATTTAGCTCTTGTTACCCTATGAACGATTTTCTGAACAAAAATATCATCATGATAACACTGAATTCAAAAGCCTTAAAAAACTAGGAGCATGACTGTGTCTATTCTTAAGCTGTGATATTGTTCTGATAAAAAAAATGTTGAAAAAGAAGAAACTGCATGCTTGTAACAGTTAGAAAAATCTAATCTTTGAATCTAATCCAAAAAGTTTTCCTCTTCAAATTTCTGCCATATTCCTTTAATTTTAATCTTTTGAAAGGAAAAAATGGGGAAAAAACCTCTTTGAGAATAAAGTTCTTTTCCAAAGAAGTATATTCAATTCATCTGTAAAGCACCTTTCATGGTTATGTAAAAAAATGCAAGTTTTATAAAATTTCACAAAATTTCTATCATTATGAACTGCACCCATCATTTTTTCAAGATATCAAACACTTGCATAACATTAATAGTTACATAATTTGTTTTTCTGCCACTTGTACATATCAAGTTGCTTCTTGGCTAAATATAATCATTCAAAAAGGTGTTCATAAGTTCAGTATTTAGAATGAAGTTGTAACTTAATGTTTAGGAGATCATTCATACACTTGAAATGAGGAAGATAACATTTTTAAAGGTAACAGTTTGTCATAAAGGTGTTTTGTGAATGAAACAAGATGTGGGGTCCTTAGTTGTAATAGGAAATGCGAAATAATATTATCAAATGTAAGTCTAAATTATTGTTGAAAATTTAGGTCTTCTTTCAGAAAATATGTTTATTATTGACAGTAACATAAATTCTTAACCATTGGTTAAGAATAATATTGTAGCTTTTTAATACTCTGAAAAATAAACAAAACATTGTAGGAAAAGAGAAAACTTTGCTCACTACATAGAAATTTGTCTACCATATTGAACATTTATTTTCTTTTTCTACTTTCCAGAGGTGTTGTCACCTGGAATCTTATGGGATTTATCTAATATTTTGACATTTGTTTACCTGAGCAACTTTTCTCATTCTCTTAAAAATTCTAAAGAAGAATATATTTCAGACCAAGTCGAAATTGAAAGAAGTTTAACCCTTGTCATGCTGAACCCGGAATATTCCTGCTTTGGAAGGAGCTATAGACAAACATCAGTCTGCACATATGTGCAGTCTGATGTTAGTCTACAACACCTGTTTCTCACTTTCAAACCAGAAATGTCAATGGATTTAGTTTTTCAAATACAAATTGACCTTCAGTTGGTACTTTCAGTGTTTTTTAAAAAATTGTTTACAACAGTGTTAAACCCCATGCAAAAAAGGGATGAATTCATAAAGGTAATTCCAATGTTACAATTAACAGTATTAAAGTGTTTCACTGTTCTAGAATGATAGAGTTCTGTAAATGGAACTTTCATTACTTATTTGTTTAAGGCAGTTTACAGTACAATATTTTACCATTTCTTTCCAGGATTTTAACCATTATGAAACAAAACTGAGTGCTGAAGGATGACAAAAGAGAAAACAAATATTTCAAAGTAAGATTTTATGACTTTTTTTTTCAACTTTATGTATTGAATTGATTTTAGAATAGTTCAATTAAAAAAGAGACCAGAATTCATATATGTACAAACTGCCTATTGCCTAATGTAGTACAGTTGTCAATGCCTCAGCACGAAACAGTAAAGTTGCAGGCAGTTACAGCATTTTTGTGCTGAACCATCTAATCTAAAATCTGAATTAACACAGTCGTAAAGGCGCTTGAATGCTTTTCTGTGATTGTTAGTCTGAAAACCTGACTGCACATTTGTTCAAATTATGTATGGAGGCAACCTATGAAACCTTGAAATCTCAGGATATGTTCTAGATAGGATTTTGTGTACTACAGAAAATTACTTTAAATATTGTAAATGGTCCTTGAACATGATTTTTATATGCTCTAAAGGTGGTGTTATGTTATTTCTTGTAATGAACTGAACACACAGTCAGATATGATCCATTTAGGGAATAGGATCCTGAACACTAAATTGGTTGCCTCTTTCTATATATGTAATCATTAACCATATATCTCCGGGCAGGTATCTCTCATTTGCATATCCTCTGCAACTTACCTCCCTTTAAACAGTAACAGTCTCATGTCTGTCAGTATCCATTCATCTGTCTGTCCATCTACTGGCATCTTTTTGTATGTGCAACTGCTCCTTAATTTTCAATGGGAATGAGCTGAAACTTGCCACAATATATCTAAATGATGTCTAGTTGTACATTATAAGACCTTTGAAATTCAAATATCTCCAGTCAATCTTGGATTATCTGTTCTTGAATTGAATAAAAATCACTGTTTCTTGTTGGTATTTGATATTTATTTTATAACTGTACAATATATCCGTGTGATAACAACCCATGTGATGTTTTTTCATGATACATGTATCATGTAGTTATTTTTAGAACAAAGATTTAATGCGTCCTTTTTTGGAAACTTGCATTTCTGTTAGAAACATCCACGGAAACTAGGAAAATAGAGGTTATAAGATAAATATAAAACAAACTTAATGTATTGTTTGAAAAAATATCTAACTAGGTTGTGAGAATTGATAATTGTCTCGGCAGAGCCTCGACAATGATCAATTCTCCCAACCTTGTTAGATATTTTTTTTTTACATACAAAACACGAAGTGCGTATTATATTTATACACAGGCTGTCAAGGAAGGTTGGAGAGAAACTGAGACGAGATAAACTGAATACCTTGATAACCAATCTAGCAGAGGAGGTTCCCACAATCAAGTATGCACAAAGGCGGCCGGACAAGTTGGCAATTCTCCGACTCACAGTTAGTTACTTAAAATTACACCATGGTATGTATGAATTATCTTTTAATTCCCTTTTAATTTGGCTCTGATTCTATAACAAATCTTTTCCTATACTCGTCATCATCTAGGACACATCAAACAAATCACACAACAAAAATTTACTAACTAGTAATATTATGCCATAAGATTATTCCTTAAATTTAAGGATGATTTGTTGTAGATACAACTGTAATACTCATAAAAGAGCCCTCCTCTTCAATAGTAGCTCCCTCGTACTAATTGCCAAATAAACAATCTAAGTTGATTGAAATTGCCTACTTTTAAGAATTTTGTGTTTTTCTAGCTCAACTGGCCAAAGGCCAGCAAGCTATTGCCATGGCGATTTGTCCATAATGCATCCATGCATGCGTCTGTGTTTGTGTGTCCTCTGTAAACTTTTCTTAAAACATCTTCACCTCTTAAACTGATGGGCAGATTTTGACGAAATTTGGAAGAAACGTTTCTTGGGTGTTTAAGAAATAAGGATTGACGCCCAAATATAGGCGAGGCCAAGTGGGGCTTATTTTCACTTTATAATCTTTAGAAATCTTCTCCTCTCAAACCATAGGCCAAAGTTCAATGAAATTTAGCATGAATGGTCCTTGCATGACCCTCTTCTAAAGTTGGTCAAGAAATTTGGATTGACCCCAAAATATGGGCGTGGGCTTATTTCCTAAATAAATCTTTAAAAATCTTCTTCTTCTCCCAAGAGAATGTTTAAATTTCAATGAAACTTGGCATGCATGATCCATTGGTGACCCTCTTCAAAAGTTGTTCAAGAAATAAATAAATACCTCCAAATATTGGTGTGGCAGGATGGGGCTTATTTTCACTTTGAAATATGTGAAACTCTTCTCCTCCCAAACCCTTGGCCCCATTTCAATGAAACTTGCTGTGGGTGTCCCAGTTGGCCCTTTGCTTAAATTGTTAAAGAAATTTGGATTGACCCCCAAATATGGGTATAGCAGGGCGAGGCTTATTTTCACTTTAAAATCTTTTAGAACTCTCTTTCCAAACCATGGGTCCAATTCAATGAAACTTGGCAGGATATTCCTTGGGTCAAGCCCAACTTGAATTATTAAAGAAACTCTGATTGACCCCAAAATATGGAGGTGGCAGGGCAGTACCTATTGTCACTTTAAAATCTTTACAAAATCTTTCAAAGAGTCTTCAAAGTGTTAATTTCAGTCAAAGAAAGCTTTCTTTAATGATAGTGCAAAGATATTAAAAGCCAGTGGAGCGATACAGGCCCTCTTGGCCTCTTGTAACACTTTGAAATCTTTAAATGTTTTTTCATTCATGGCCAAGCAATTTGGTAATTTCAACCAAACTTGGCATGAATGTTCCTTGATGACCCTTCTTCAATTAAGATCCGCAAAATTCTTGTCTGCCATATTGGTGTGGCAAGGTTGGGCTTTTTCTCACTAGGAAATCTGTAGATAACATCTCCTCCTAAACCGATAATTTTAAATTGAACTTTGCTAGAATTTATTTTTGATGTCCCTTTTCTAAAAAATTTCATGGCATTTTGATTGGACGATAAGTATGGGCATGGCAGGGTTAAGTCTATTTTCACCCTCAAATCTTGGAATGAAATCTCCTCCTCAATAAGTTTGAATGAAACTGTGGTAGAAATCCACTGGGTCAATAAGATTCAGGTTCAGGGGCATTCTGGCCCTCTTGTAATGCATTTATTATTCTTTCAAAACTGTTAAGTCAAACATCAGTGAAAATTCATTAGATATTTTCTTTTAGGAAAAATGTTGAAATATTGAAATTGTCCGTAAAATTTTCTGGTTTGCTTACTTAGTTAGCCACCATATGAAACATGATGATGATTCCAAGTTAGAGGACAAAAACATCTTTAAAAGTTTTTGTTCTAAGCCTAATGTACTATATAAAGTAGAGCAAATCATGACAGTGGCTGAATATTTCACATAAATATTTGTGAATGTTATTATGCAAGATAGGAGATAAAAGCATGCATTTATAAATAAATCAAGGCGTTTGCACAAAACTATAGCAACGACCTATATTTATATAGGCCATTACTTTAGTTTTGCCCTGACCCCTCAAAATTCTGTAGTTGAAGGAAGGTTATTCTAAGATATAGTATTATCAGTGATTTTTGACATGTCAAGGTGGAGTATAAATAAGGGGTCTTTATAATCAAGGTTCTGGTAATGCACTTATTGTACATTTACCAGCTATTGATACATTATACTTTGTTGTCTGGTCTACTTTCATAAGTTGTTTGGCTGATGGATTTACTCACGGACCCTAAATATACGTATTTGTATATGTATATTTAGAGTCCCTGATTAACTATAAACTATGTAACTTTGTCTTTGATAACCAGAGCAAAGGAAGTTTTGGTAATAGGATGACAAAATGTGTTCATTTTTTTAAGCATGTTCATCCTTTTGGTACAATGCAGTAATCTACATGCATAAATATGATAAATAACAACTAACTATTAACAGAAACTAATAAATTGAAAAATAATTCATCATATATTACATCGAGGTTCAGCCCAGACCTGCCAGGTCAATAATGAAGAAGAATATTCATTTTCAATGCATGATTACTTTGCACTTCGTTTAATCATAAATATTAATGTAATTCAAATGTAATAGTGTTTATGTATCTATGGGAAAGTAATGCATCAAAAATGTGATAATGATATGGTAATGGGAATATTATGTGAATGCAAATGCACTAAATATGTTGAAATTTGGGTGCATGGTGATAAGAAGTACAAAATGTCAGCTACTATCATAGGATAGTTAATAGTATTTATCTTATAACTATACAAATATCCGTGTGATAACATCCCGTATGATATTTTTTTATGATATCACATAGTTATTTTTAGAACAATAATATCATGCAGTTATTTTAAGAAACTTGCATTTCAGTTAGAAACATCGACGAAAACAATATCAAAAAGAGGTTATAAGATAAATATAATACGTACTAAGTGTATTGTATGAAAAAATATCTAACTCGCTTGTAAGAATTGATAATTGTCTTGGCAGAGCCTCGACAATGATCAATTCTCCCAACTTCCTTAGATATTTTTTTCTGATACAAAACACTAAGTTCGTATGATATATGTACATGGGCCTACTAACCATGATGTTTCTAGAGTTGAATCCTAGATGGCGACATAGAGAATAGTATTTTAGTGTCTCAAATTATCAATGTTATATGGTCAAGGTTGGGAGAATTTATCATGACAAGGCTTTGCCAAGTCATGATAATTCTCCCAACCTCGACCAGGTAACACTGATAATTTCAGACACTTACATATTATTCTATTTATCATGCAACCATTTTTCAGTGCCTATAATTAAAATAAACCCTTAAAAAAGAAATTCAGGTGAAAGTGTATGCAAATTGTTTCTAAAAATAGACTTCCTGAAATCATATTATGTTATAAGACAAGTGATATCAGGTCAATACAAGCTTTATTGCCTGATGAATATCATTGCCAAGTTTCGTGTTTCATCAATGGGGGGGATGATCATAAACATTTGTGAAGCGTGCAGCTGGAAGCATAGAAAAGTATCTTATTGAAGCACTGGACACGATGGTGAGAGATATACTAGGAATCCATTGTTAGTTCTTATGGCCACCTTTATATGACTTTTTTTTATTTTAGAAAAAAAGTATTTAAAAAATGATGCATTCACCCTAATATTGTTGGTACTCATTGGAATAGTCTGGCAAGAAAATTCAATTGAGTACCAACCACATAGAGTTTCATTGAAAAATAAAGATTTTAGATGGGCTTTACCCCCTTTTTTATGTAACTCTGGGGGAAAAAATAGGTAAATATATAATCCGTACCTAGTGTATTGTATGAAAAAAAAATCTAACGAGGTTGGGAGAATTGAAAATTGTCGAGGCTCTGCTGAGACAATTATCAATTCTCACAACCAAGTAAGATATTTTTGTCATTCAAAACACTAAGTTTGTATTATATTTATCTTATAACCGCTATTTGTCTTCTTTTCTTCTATGTTTCTAACTGAAATGCAAGTTTCAAAAAATAACGGCATTATATCATTGTTCTAAAAATAACTATGTGATATCATTAAAAATATCATATGGGAAGTTACCACAAGGATATGTGTATAGTTATAAGATAAAATACTAACCATTGTTGAGAGACTTAGCTTTTTTGGTACCCGCCAAGGATAGGACATGGGAAAAGGTGTATATTTAAAAATATATATGATAGGAGAAGGAGAATTGTCTTGTAATTACAGACATTTTATTTTCTAGAAATTTTCCTTAACATTATCTCAAGAATACAATCAATGTGTTATTTAACCCTGGGACTTTACAGTAAAATGTTTAAGATAGAGAAGTACAAAGAGGGTTATTTTATGAAAAAAGTGTTCTATACAAATATTACAATTTAATATCACTAGCATACAATGATCCGCCAAGCCAGATTAGCTCAGTTTGTAACACCTAGGCCAACTTCCATCTGACATTTGACAAAAGTCATTGAAAAAGACAGTGTGTTTTTTTCCCACTATTTTGCTAATGAAAGTTCTCTTAATGGGATGGGCAGTTGGTGACTTGCGTGAATTGGTTGAAGTGATGTGAAAACGCCAGGAAGCTTTAGTTTCACCAGCCACAACACTATAACTGCAATACTGTTGAAAGTTGTGTTTAACCCCATACAAACATTCAGGCATCAGGGGTGTGGAATTCCCATGCCCGACTTGTCCAACACAGGCTTTTTTACCTGCGGACAAGTATATTTTACGGGGCCACTTGTCCGAGGACAAGTAAATTCCAGGGCAAATCTTGGATTGGTACTATTATGTCTTAAAGATTAATCAACCTAATGTTTGTAGCACAGGGTGGAAAACATTGTTTTGTAAGATGAAAATGCTGAATTGCAGCATTTTCTTCTTACAAAACAATGTTTTCTCAAAATATATCCATTCTCCTTTTGTGTGGACAAGTTAATTTTGATTTTGGACAAGTAAAAAATCCTCTTTTACTTGACCAGGGACAAGTGAAGAAAATCCCCATTTCCACACCCCTGGGCATAATTATCTATTTTTAGGACTGAAGAAGAGGAAGAATGTTAGCCAGTGTTTGAAGTCCTTGGGTTGCTTGTATGGAGCTGCAAAAGCTGTAGGTTTATTATCAATTTTTGCTCAGAGCCACTATATCAGCAGTTTTTTTTGTTGTTTTTTTTTGCAGTTGGTGTCATGCTAAAAATTTGACATTTTGTGATATCTGGCATTTTATACTAAAAGGGTTCACTTGAAATTTAGCATGTCATGTTCTCAATCAAAAGAGCAGTAGTAACCATGAAGAGAGATAACCCTTTTGCTGAATAATGACCCATTTTTGGACTTCTAATATATTTAGCCACTACCTAACAACCAACAGTTACTGCGGAGGCATAAGCACCCATTAGGAGGTGCTCTTGTCTAAGCTCCCCTTAGAACAAAGAGCTTAAAAGGTGAGCTTTTTTGTAATTGTGTAATGTTCATTGTAAATGTGTCATTTATTGCCAATATTTTCCTTTAACTCAGAAAAACATTGTGGAAGGAGTATTTTGTTACGTGCAATTTATTTGTTTTACAAATTACTCTTTAGAGAAAGAAAGATTTTTAAAATCTTACCAATTGGAAATATCACATGTTACTTCTTAATATTTGAATCAGTCTAAAGTTTCTTTGCCTGAAATAGGTTAACTTTGTCAACTTCTGCTGTAAGAAATTTTTAACTCTTAACATGTCCTGCCGAATGTAATCTTTTTTCAGAATTTGATCAAAGCACTGAAACACCACTGTTTCATGTCAATCATTATTTCGTTTTGAAAAGTTATTTACCTTTGTACACTGTTTTGGCTTTAAAAATGGTCAGGTATTGAAGACTAAGATCAAAATGCTTATATGTGCATATTAATCTCTTTCCTTATCAGCTTATTACCAAACCAGAAATACATTAGGTGAAGCATTATAGGGGTTAAGGTCTAAATTTATGATAAGACTAACGTCACCGATGTTAAATAACCCTGTTGAATATTTTTGATATTACACAAGTGTTATTACACTTAGAGTTGAATAAATATGCAAATGGCCTAAGATCAAAGAAAAAAAGTTATATTTTTTGTTAGGAAAATGACATCTAAATGGATCTACTGATGTCATTTCAGAAATGGCTTCATATGTTTCGCGTAATAACATGAATCAATAAATATCGTATTTTTCTCGATTTATCACAAATATTCGGGACATATTATAAAAATAGAATATCAAATTTGTGCTAATCAAATACCGAATTTATTAAACTTGTCATCTATACACAGATAAAAACTTGGCACATCCTCGTTTTTATCTGTTTATGGATGACTCCTTTAATAAATTTGGTATTTAATGACCACTCATTCAATACCCTTTATTTCAGGCCACAAATGGAGTTATTTTCATCACAACAAAAGCAGGGACCATTTTGTATGTGTCAGAAAACATTCGAAACTTTCTTGGATACCATCAGGTAAGAATAAATGAGACTGTGTGTGACATTTCCAACAATTTCACTCCTTTGCGAGGTACAAACATTGGGTACTGTTGACAACGACACAATCAATAATTTTATATACCAACTGCATGAAGATGGAATAAGATCTTATCTATCTATTAAGCGCATAATGTAGATTCTGGTCAGACTGTGCAGCTGCACAGGCTGGCCAGAAGCTTTTCTTTGCGCACATTTAAAATCGTTCGAGATGTCACACACAGGGTCAAATATAGTTTAAAAAACAACAACAACAAAAATGAACTACATATATTTCAAAAACAAAACTTCTTGCTTGTAGATTTTGTTCAAGATTTAAACGTTGACAAAGAATTGAAGGCATACTTTATACCACTTTTCATGTAAAATTGCATCCAAAGCAAGGAGTATTTTTTTGTCAAGAACTTTTCAATCATATTTTCTATGCAGGGAAGGTGAAAAGAAAGGTGGTTGCAGGATATGTTTTAAAGTGTTTTGATACTGAAAAATATAAGGATTTAAAAAGAAGCCTTGGAAAAAAGCCTTGTCCTTGGTCTAGAGATAGAGTGTTGGCCTCTTGACCCAAAAGTCCTGAGTATCATTCCAGGGAGCAGCCATTGATCTCAGTTGTTTCATTTGCCAACTCATTCAGAGCAAGACCTGGTGATTTTTCCAGTAAGCAGAATCAAAAGGGATTAAGCTAAGCTGAAAGAACTTGTTTCCCAATTAATGTAAAATATTTAGGTTAAAACCAAAACAATTTTATCATTTTTTTGTCTTTTACAAGGTGATTTGAAATGACATATTACTGATTATCTTTCTTTCAATCTTGATATCAAGATATGATTTTTGTTTATCCTTTGGTTCTATGAATAATGAAAATAAAGCTAAAACGGGATTATCATTCAGACGGAAATTCCAATAAATTATTTTTTTTTGCAGGTCAATTAATCTTAACCCATTCTGACAATCCAACTTTTGTCGCTCTCAAAAAAAAAAAAGCCCCTTAAACATTCTACTTTGTCTGCAAGATGTTTTCAGTAAATAAAGACAAAGAAATTTCAATACTCCATTAAGGAAAATTGTTCAATATCTAAAACTTCTTTGCGATTAGGCAGTCTAAAATGTTGTCATCTAATAAAGGGTTAAAATTAATTTTCCTACATGCTTTTGGTGGATTATTGATAAATAAAGATAGATTATGATTTGATAATTCACTGGCTTACCAGGGAAATTTACCCCCCTTTCGTTCATTAATCCTATTTGATGTTATCTGAACAGAGCCCAATAAGTTACATCATCATGAACTTTGCATAGAAATCACATGTAAAATGACATTTTTCATTTTGTGAACAACAAAAGCTATATTTTCACTTGCGGCTTCACCACTTGTGAAATATAGGTTTGTTGTTCACTCAATGAAAAATATAATGGATCTTACACTGAAACAAATGATTATCCTCTAAGCTATTTATACATGTTGTATTTCATTTTGTAGATGGATGTTATAGGCTACAATATGGACAAATTTATCCATGAATCAGATATGAAGACATTTAATTCCCAGTTTGTACAACAATCCAGGACATTAGCTGCATTTACAGATGATAAACAAGGGAATTCATTTCAGGCTGGTTAGTATTTTATATCCATTAAGGTCCTACTTCATTCACATAGAGCTAGTTAGAAGAACTGGATAGAGGGAGTGAGATTACTTTTAAAATAGAATGAGCCTGTGTGACATTTCCAACTATTTCAAAAGTGTGCCAAGCAAAGGCTGTGGCCAGTCTGTGCATCCGCACAGTCTGACCATAGTCTTCACTGTGAGCTTTTTAGATAGATACGGTCCCAAAGTGTCTTTAGACAGTCAGATAATCTTCTAAATCCACTATGTGACTGTCTAGGTTGCTCAATATTTCTACTTAATGCACAATGTCAAATCGTTGGAAATGTCACACACAGGCTCAAATTTCATTTATCTCTTTCAAATCCTACATTGCATGTATTCATTGGAATCTTCTCGTCAAGGGGTTTCCCAATGAGTACCTACAACATAGATTTTGGATTATAACCAAAAGATTAAGATGGCCTCGTTAGCCAAGTGGTTGGTTTGTTAGTCCCCTACCGGTGTTCACACCGGAGGGGACTATAGGTTTGCCCTCCGTCTGTCCGTCCGTCTGTCCGTCCGTCCGTCTGTCCGCGCATGAGTTGGGGACATTATGTGGTATTATGTATGTTTTTCCAATACCATATGTGGTATTTTTATTTTATGTGGTTACCGCCAGATTTGGACATAGTATTTCTGTATATTTTGATGTTGTGTGGTCACCCAGCTTCATACCACTTAAGCTCGGACGGTCCAAGAAAATGTCCGAGTCCAACATTATGGACTTATTCCGTAGTAGTTGCCTCCCTTATACAACAAAGTTTTGATCCATTCGGATAATGAACAAGGAGTTCCGAATGAATTTTGATCGTGTTATTTGGTACTCCGCGCCAATTATTGGAAGACTGTGGGAAGACCTGAAGCCAGGAACCAGTATTAGCGCATGCGCTAGTTCGTAAACCACGTTTTCCGGATGAAGAATTCTGCATTGGTGGGGAAGTCATTAAAAGGCAGGGTAAGTCATAAAACTTCAACCAATTGTATTGTTACCTTCGGGAAAGGTTTTGGTAATCACGAAGGAACAAATTAAATCGCGTTTTGATATTTTGTTTCCCGATTTTCACTGGTTATTTGTCAAAAAATTTCGACCTAATTACCTGTCTTCAATACGTCATTCAAAATGGCGGACTTCCGATCGGCAACTTTCAAAACAAATCTTTCGATGAAAAATTCGCTGGTTTTTCGTCAGATTACGAAGAAATTATTCTCAACCAGATAAAAGATAAATTATTAAAGATGATTTCAAAAGAAATCGGTTGGTAAGTGGTCGTAATTTTTAAGAATTGCCCTTGACAAGTACGGCGAAGATCGATCCGAAAATTCGTCTGCCCGAAAATTCAACTCACCGAATTTTCTCGATCTTTTCATCGCCGAGGACAGTTTTTCACCGTGTAAAACGAAAATAATCATCATTCTGCTTGATATTTAATAATCATCGCATCGAATTAACACTCTATGATTAATAATCGGGCCGAAATAACCCCCCGAAAATGAAAATGAATTTGACCTGACAACTTCCGGCTCGATTGTCGTTCAACTCCCCACCAACAACAAAATATTTAGGTCAACTTAACCCTTCTCTTTAGTTCATTGATGTCACGGGATAGTTATTTGCTTCTTACAATATTTTTTACATTGCCAATTAACAAATCGCGATCAGAATGGGACAAAAAGTGCCTGAAATTAGTGTTTATGTATTTTGTCACATCTGGACAGGTAAACTGTCAGGAGAATGACGAAAATCAAAAAGTAATGCATTGAGTCATATAAAACTACTGTTTTGCTGTTTTATCATACTAATTTTACACAATTTAAATTTGTTTATCTGTAGAGACTTCTATACAAAGTTGTTTTCTATACCCAGAATTTAATTAGAAGAATTGTTCTTACCTGTGCTTACCTGAGTCTCCGACTTGATCTGCATGGCTTGAAATTTGGATATTGATGGTCAATGGTGGAAATCACAAGACAACACAAACAAATATCAGAGTTTTTGCTAGTTTTATTATCCCCCACCGTTTTCGGCGAGGGGATATAGTAATGCTCTCCGTCCTTCATTCTGTCATTCCGTCCTTCCGAGCTTCCGTCACTAAACTTGTCCGGAGCATATCTCCTAAAGTATAATAGCTATCAACTTGAAACTTTATATGTGGATAGATCTCATGGAGGAGAAGTGCAGTGCACAAGAACTACAAGTCTTGCTTGCATAATTTTGGAGTTATTGCCCTTTGTTATTTTAAAGACTTAAATTCTGTCCGGAGCATATCTCCTAAAGTATAGTAGCTATCAACTTGAAACTTTATGGGTGGATAGATCTCATGGAGGAGAAGTGCAGTGCACAAGAACTACAACTCTTGCTTGCATAATTTTGGAGTCATTGCCCTTTGTTATTTTTAAGACTTAGATTTTGTCCGGGGCATATCTCCTAAAGTATAGTAGCTATCAATTTGAAACTTTATGGGTGGATAGATCTCATGGAGGAGAAGTGCAGTGTACAAGAACTACAACTCTTGCTTGCCTACTTTTGGAGTTATTACCCTTTGTTAGTTTTAAGACTTCGATTTTGTCCAGAACATCAACTTGAAACTTTATGGGTGGATAGATCTCATAGAGGAGAAGTGCTGTGCACAAGAACTACAACTCTTTCTTGCATAATTTTGGAGTTATTGCCCTTTGTTATTTTAAAGACTTAGATTTTGTCTGGAGCATATCTCCTAAAGTATCAACTTGAAACTTTATGGGTGGATAGATCTCATGGAAGAGGAGTGCAGTGCACAAGAACTATAACTCTGGCTTGCATAATTTTGGAGTTATTATCCTTTGTTATTTCAAAGACTTAATCTATTAGGCTTCAGTTTACTATCAAGCTTTCTCGGCGGGGGATGGCCATGTCGGACATGGCTCTTGTTATTCTTAAAACATACAGGGGTCTTGCTGCATATTTTTGTCTGGGGCCTGGGGCCAGTGAGATTGGGAAAAATAGCGGCGTTTTACCCAAAATTGGGAAAAATTAAATAAGCTTATAAATCGCATCATTTCTTTATTATTTATTAAAGTCATCAACATAAACAGTCTCTGTTTTGATATACCTAGCATCACAGGTATTTGAGACAATATACAATGATTGTCTAAATATGCTGTATTATTATACATGCTGTTTTTTTAAGTATATACTGCAGAGTGCATATTTATACAATCATTGTATATTATGTCAAAAACTTGTGCCTATTCTCTATAAATTGTAACCATAAAAATTCACACGAAAATGCTAAGCTTTTCATTACACATTTGTATAATCAGTGAAGTTAGTTAAATTGGATGCCACATATCCCTGTTTGAAGGTAAAATGCAACCTAAGTTGAAAGGGATTTGCGTAAAACAATCAGTTTTTGAGGAACTTACCCTCCGGCTCAGAAGCTGTCGAGGTATAAGGAATGGCCTCTGACTGTACATTGTCCGACGAAGATTGTTTATCAGTGGCTTTTAAAGCTTGCATTTTAAACATTGTGTCTATTTTGGCACATTTTTTGCCACTTTTGCCGATCTTTTTTCGGTAATATTTATCATTGTGCGACATTTTGCATCCGTGGATGCTGAACGGTTACCCTTAGTTACGGTAAAAGATTAAAATGCGGATCACGTTTGTCAAGTCGATAATTTCAAATAATGACTATTCTGAGTGAACAATTCTTTAGAAAACAGTTGAGCTTTGATTTCAACTCATGAAAGCAAAAAATGCAAACAAAGTAGTTAAATTTCGATGTGAATACCGGAAAATTATTATTCCTCTATAACGGCAATGGAAGCCACAAAATAAACTGGCCATTCATTCTAGACTTGGTCACGTCTCTGATTATTACTACGGTAAAATACACAGTAAAACGACGAGTACCAGTCTAGCCAATATCACTCGGCGTATTTCGGTAATGAATCAATGGAAATGTAAACAAAAATACGGGACTCTCTCGGTTGACAGTTTATTCATTCGTGAGTTGTTTCTTACGATAATTTTACAGGCAAGGATGGCAGTTCTATGTATCATTCTGTGTTGCCTTAATCGGGGGAATTTTAGATGCTTATTGGGAATTTTCAGCCTAGAATTGGGAAAAAAAGATACTTTTTGCCATTGGGAATGGGGCCGAATTTCGGCCCCAAAATTCGGCAAACTAGACCCCTGACATAGTTTAACAGTTTTGTTACATTTACCTGTTTTTACCTGTAGTTTATTAGGTAACAAGTTTATAAAAATACTTTTTCATATTACAATCATAAAGTTTAACATTACACCTTTCCAATGATATATAACATTACAACATTTCACAAAAACAAGCTTACATACAAAGGCTCTCAAGTTAAAGACCCATAATTTACAATTCACTTAAAAAATATTCAGCCAACACTACTGGCTCTATTAGAATATATAGCATGACAAGGGTTAATCATGAGATTTTACCCTGCAGGGCGGAGCTAACAGTAAGCAAAGGTCGAAGAGTCTATTTTTCAATTTCGTACAGGGAAAAAGACTAGCAGGGGCCCAGTCGCCCATGGCCCCTAGATTTTTGGCTGGGCCCCTAGATTTTTTTGGAAAATCCCTATACCTCTAATGTTAAATATTGAAATTTTGAAGCCTGGGCCCCTAAGGAAAAATTGCAAGTAATTTTCCCTGTCGTAGCATCAATAAATATCGAATATACATTAACGCATGCATGGTAACAGTTATTTTACACTGACCATTTGCTTTGTACTCAACATAATGTTATGATTTACAACGGTATTACGTTAAATCACATGTTAATCTTTCATTCTTATCTCATTTCTGACAATCATCCTTTGCCTTTGATATTTCGCATTTGATGCAGTTTGTATTCGCTACTACATGTATTTACTGCTGTTACGGATTTCGGTCATACATTTGACATTCATTTTCCGTAATTGGCAAAAAGGATGAAATGTTGAAATTCGAGATTTGTTACCCGTCAAGCTAAAAGGTACAACCTTGAGAGTATGAAATTTATCGATCTAGTCAGTCTGCGCTTGGTGACTATGGCCGAAACTTTTCTCTTTTTCAGATGATTTTCTGTACAAGTGCATAATGCTTTTCTTCTATAAATTATTATAATCATTATTATGGTCATTTTTTGAAATGCGGCCCCATCTGTGATGTCTGCAGTATCTGATTTCTTTCATACGGATTTCCCGGATAGTACCTTTTAGTATGACGGGTGCAAGTATAATGTATAACGCCTTTAGAAAAATAGCTTTATTTAGACTGGTCATATTGAAAAAGAAAATGTTAAGTTTTTGTTGGTCTGTCTTTAGAAAAGATGAATGGTAAGATAAAATCATAATTCGAAAATAGAAAATATGCACACAAAGAACCCCGCTAAGTTGCCAAACCTTGCAGACGACGCAAGTTAACCAGGGTCAACACGTCTTGCATATAATTTGATATACCAATATTTTGAAGCGATGTGACAAATGTATGCACATGAAGATACTGTTATTTCATCTAACAGCGTGATAATCATTGGTAAATGGCAGAGCTGGGGAAGCTTACGACAACCAATGGTGATTATCGAAACACCTTTCTCCCCTGGACCAAAAATCCGTTGACCTTTCCGTTGGCTCCACCCTGCAGGGTCAAATCATGGCTAATATTTCTGTATATTTTTTATGTTGTGTGGTCACCCAGCTTCATACCACTTAAGCTCAGACGGTCCGCCCGTATCCATTATCACATTGATGGTCAAGAACTCTTGTCGGACACTTATTTAAGGGTTCCCTTATTTAATTTTGTTTTAAAACAAAATGTTTTCAAAATCATTTCTAACGAAATGGCTCAAATTTTGAAAATTTCTCTGCAAATTGTGAATGTCAGGTCATAATTTTGAATGAGTCCTTTTTACGGTACCACTTAAAAGGAAAAAATAGTTTTGTGACAGTGGTTTTCATGAATAAAGGTTGTTTTATTTCTTTTAAT
Source organism: Fragum whitleyi (assembly GCA_948146395.1). Lineage (NCBI taxonomy): Eukaryota > Metazoa > Mollusca > Bivalvia > Cardiida > Cardiidae > Fragum > Fragum whitleyi. The sequence continues at coordinate 64,548,246 of OX411549.1, read as the reverse complement.
GTACACCATGTATTGGTGAATTATTGGAAATTGAGACATCAATTTCTGTTTAAAGTGGTTACCACCAGATTTAGACATAGCATTATTTCTTTTCTGTGTTATTTTGACATGTCTTCCCTCTGTTTCATACCACTTAAGACTCATACAGTCAACCTAGGTTCCTTCCATATCTGTATATTTTGACATTATCATGGGTGAAAGTTTCCAGGACTTGTCCTGAAGTTCAGAATTTTCAGAGTTTAGAATTGCTACTATGTCTAGACAGGGTTTTCCTTGACGCAAAAAATGCGCGTCTTTGTCGCAATTTCAACTCAAATGACCCGCAAAAAAATTATCTGTGCGACATTTGTGACGCAAGTTTCAAAATACAGCTCTGTGCTATGAACATGTATGATTGGAGATCTTTTTTCATAGATTTTCAGTTGGGTTAAAAATTGACATAACTCACTTGTTAACAAGCATCAGATACAATATTTCCGTGACCTCTGTAACTAGCCAGGTTTTCCAATATTGATAAAATCACTACTGCACTATTGAGTACCCGATAAAATATGCAGACGGGTTATCGTGATTTAAACCACCTCAGACCCAATTTCCGGTCGTAAAATTAACTGTAAACCAGACACCGGATCTTACATAATGCAACAACAAATAAAAGTGTGTAAACTTCCATCGTCTGCATTTGGGCCATTCTTTCAAAGGAGCAACAAAATAGAGCTGTTTTAGCGAGTTTGATGATGATTACTATCGTCCATCTACCAAAGGAGTCATTCGTCATTAAATCTGAATTTGTTTAATATTTTTATTTATAGCTTGAATTCTCCGAGGGTTAAAATGTTTCTGACCTGTTCCAAAATAGGAGGAATGAACAACCAAACCCCGAAAAATATGAAACGTATATGGCTCTGAAGATGTTACCGTCTACTTTATTTTGTTTTTTATGTACTCCCTAAGCTTCTTTAAAGTTGTCCCCCCAAATTGGGGAAATGACCCTCAATTCTAAAGGTATGGGGGTCACAATGACCCCCAAATTCTGAGGCCCAGGGAAAACCCTGTCTAGACTATATAAAGCTATGGGAAAAGAGCCATTTTAAGGCAGTTTCAGGAATTTGATATTTTTGATTTTCACCCATTGCATTATGTGGTCTCTCTGGTTCATACCACTTAAGCTTCTACAGCCCATCCATGTTCATTTCCCTAAATTTTGATGTTTCATGGTATCTGTATTTCTGTTCCATACCACATAAGTCTGTGCAGGCCATCCATGTCCATTTCTGTATATTTTGATGTTATGTGGTCCATATAGTTGCACTGAAAAGGTCCAAATCTGATGGTTACCACTTAAAATAAAAATACTGGCCTCAGTACGGATGCACATAATTTAATCATGCATTATCAAACCTCCCAGGGGTACCTGATGAAAACTAGGTAGTCACCACATAGTCTTAGATTGCATTATGGGAAACATTTATTGATATGATGATTGGCGAAAACATGAATCCTGAATATTATAATGCCATGCTGAGGAACCTGCAAAACTTATTCTGTTTGTTTGGGGTTTAACACCGTTTCAACTTCTTTGGTTATATAACGGCAGTCGGCGCACCTAACTTGCTTTCCTGGCTTACTTTTACCAGTATTCACACCAATTTTTACTATGCCGCTGACTGCATATCCACATAATTTGAATTTGAAATAATTCAGAACAGCTGTGAGGGCAATTCAGGGTTAGACACTAACTTTTTAAGTAGGTGTCCCGAAGGTATGATTTAGCAAAATCAGGGACACTTCACTCTATAAAATGAAGAATTTCAGGGGTCCCTCCTTAAATTTTGGGGTCCTTGGGATCCCGGGACACTGTTAGTGTCGACTCCTGTAATTTTTGCCAGTGAAAAGATCGCCTCCACCAGGGTTTGTGGTTATATATTGTCGGAGACTGTCATGTGATGATCTCCCTGTTTTATTGTTTAATTTTGAGTCATCATCACCTCCTGGTCCGAGACAGTCATAGTGTAAAGAGAAAACATATTGACAAGTAGTTGTTTTGTCTCGTTTGTGTCTACCGGTACTTATATTTTGGTTTATTATATTATAATACTTTTCTTTCAGTATGGATCTAATTTATTGGTCATCGTTGCCAGGTGTTCCAAAGAAGTTGAAATGGCCTGTGAAGGTTACTACATTTGGCCAGTATACGTCAGTGTATTGTAAATCAGATGATGCACAGTAAGTATTCTTTACATTGAACAATTTACTTTAGGTTGTCATTATACCAGCTTTTTTCCTTCTATAACATGAGTGGTGATTTCCCAATCCAAAGAACTGCTTAAATTTCTCAATTATGAGGAAATATAGACAAATTTTCTGGATCCCCCCCTCCCCCCAAGAAAAAGGAAGTTCATTGCCACTGAATAACACATAGGTAGTAGTATTCATGCTAAATTGTGTAACATTTGTGAAATATCAAGTGCATGGCATTTCTTGATATTGTGATGTGTAAGCATTGTTTTCCTTGAAATTGTGAAAAAGAATGCATGCTTTTGATATTAATTACGAAAAGCATTTTTTAAGTGTTGTTATTTGGCAGAAAAACATAAAAGTTGTATACATTTACCTATCAAATAGGCTTAAAATGAAAATAGATGCCCTACCCAAAATATTTTATTGAAAATATGAAAATGAAATTATTCTTCAGACTTTTTCAAGATGTGTACTAAAGCTATATAGGAAAATTATTTACTATTTATTGTTGGGACAAGTAGTCTCAAATCCTACATTCACCAACGGCTGAGTGCTGCTGTTAATTGAAGAACCCTGCTAAAGACATCTAGTAGAATTTCATATGAATAAATAATATTCAGTTTCAGGGTTAAGATGGAGCAACTTATTCCTTTCCCAGGAGAATTTGAAAAGTTAAAACAACATGGTTTAGGTACTTTAATTGTATTTTTAGTTCTTGCATGCTTTTTACAGTTGTGGCGAAAACCTGTCAGACATGTCTAGTAAAAATTGGCTCAGTCTGATGAAAGGTCCAGATTGATAAAAATGTTTGAAAAATGCTATTCAAATCTAAAAAGGAAAAATACTACAGCTGTCAAATGGTATACCAAAGCATTTTAAATTCATTTGTTTCTGTAGGTTTTACAGCAGACCACAATTGGTGATGTTATCAAGCAAATTTATCACTCTGGACCTCTTAAATGCAATCTGAGTGACCAAGGTCTGATACTTTTGCCTGTGTGACAAAAAAGTTACTATGACAAAAATGAAGCGGGTCTGACAATTTGGCATTTGGTCAGACAAATTTTCCTTTGCTTTCTGCAAAAAATGACCAACAACCCTTGAAAGTTGTTTGCCATGTCTGAATGTCAAAATTATAAGTACATGGTATAATATTCTGGAAAACATCCATCTACATTATCATCAAACCTTCCTTGTAAATTAAATATAAAGTATACTATTTAGTATTACACTAACATTCATTTGTATTAATTTGTTTTAAAAGTAGTTTGTGCAATGTAAAAATCATGCAAAAAAAATTGACCCATGTGGTTATAAAGAATCATTTTACAACTTAGTTTTCAGGTAACTTTCTGGATTAAAATATATGTGCAATCCTTTTTTCCTTCCAAAATTGTATGACTGTAAATTCACAATGGAACTAAATGAGTTGGAACAATTGGAGATTTAAGTATCTGTTAGCTCCAGAAGGTGGGGTGGTTTGATCCTTGGGGTATATTTGTTACACCTGAGGTTAGCCAAAATTTAATGATCTCCACTTATTTGCGTGGCTGTAAAACCTTTCAAATGAAAAAAATAAAATTATCAGCCACTCGCAATATTAATACCGCAGACCATCCAATATCAATTTGTTTCACATAGTAGCTTCTTAGTAAACACAAACCACTTAAACCATAAAACCATTATTGGACACAGGAAGTGATGTCATGGTGTCGGCCATTTTGGAAGGACTAAAGAGAGCATGGATGATCCACAAAATTTCTTCATAGTTATTGTTGCCCTGTTGTGTTTAATTGCTTTTTTGTTGCTGGCAATATGCATTATTATGTGCAAAGTTTTTATTGCATGGTCACAGTTATTTTTGTCTTGGAGTGCTGACTTGAGATAATGACATAATGTGTCTGAATATTTCTGGTAAGCATCACTCTATGATTCCAATTTTTTTTATGACAGATACAATGCTGTTGTGTAGAGCTTAATATGAAAACCAACCTCTTTGGCAAGTTGGAAACAAAGTTGTAATTGGAAGTCCTAGTAAGCTAGACAAACTTCTTAATGAACATTAAAGTCTTTTAAAGAATATGTTTTTAAAAGTTTGCATTTTTATCTTCTCAAGGCTGAATCTGGCTGGTTGTGCAGTACCAAGAAAGTGCTTCTCTTTACACCTAATGCTTTGCTTTACTGACTTAAAATTCAGACTTTATAAAAGCTTGACTGCTCATTTAGCTACTGATAAAGGACCTTTTTCCAAACAAAATTTCAGGTTTTCAAGGTTACTTCTACAAATTGATTTCCCAATATAATTGGATATATATTTTTTTAATTGAGCACTTTGTCCTTTGGCATTCACACACTTGGTGCTTTAAGTGGTAACTTGTTTGTTTAGAACAACAAAAAGTGGTTTGTTATGGACTTTGGTTACCACAGAATTCCAGTATGGAATGAATGTCATGACCACATTATTTAAGGTCAATAGTGTCTTGCCTAATTCTCCAACAAAAACATGCTAGTGCAAATGGATTCCCTCTGCAATTTGTGGTAAGATTTATATATAACCTCAAATGTTTTGAAAGTAAATAGACATACTGTGTGTCATAATTGTTCGCGTTTACTTAATTTTCGCTATATTAGTGAAATTACAAAATTGCCATATTTAGAAACACACAATCTGAAAACAAATTTCTTTATAGTGAAATTAATATATATGAAAAATGTAGTATTTATAAGCAAAACTTGATGCACACACAAAAAAACATATATTTAGATATATGTTTTAGATTTGAAATTTTGGACAGATGTTCACCATCATTTGGAGGTATTGTGTACTAGCTTTCAAAGGGTTAATTATGACCATCAATAACCTAAAAGTAGCTTTTTTTTCATTGAGCATGAATCTTTACATTTATTGCTTAGTACTGATAATGATTGATTCAGGATCGGATAGGGGAGTGTGCCTATAAGCTTCCTGCACAATCATACTAAAATGAATTCTTTATAAACTAACATCATAGAGACATTAAAAAAACATTTACTTTGTTCATGACAAGTCATCTGTGCTGTATATAGTGTGTTAATTATGTGTGTATTTAATAGGCAAGTAACTCTTTTTCAGTTTCATTGGCAAAGCGCCCAAGAGACAAAATTGCATTTCTTGACGATGTTGAGTGGGCTCTGAAACAAGTACAGAATAGTAGGGTAAGTAGAATTGTTTGCAAGATAGGATACTGATGAACTTTTCTTCTGAAATCAGCAGCTACTGAGCTATGGTTTGTGTCAAATTGTGAGATTACATTTCCAGTTACTAGTGAAATGCTACTATGTATCACGATGCCATACTGATCTATGGCAGTGTTACCATTTACTTCATGTTGAATCTCTGTTGTAAAAACTCTATTGATATAATGTCTGAGCTTGAAACTAAAGGTGTCATAGTAGACTGTGCATTTGTGCTTTAACTTTACAAATAATTCAGAATTTCACAAAAATCCAATAAAAAATACACAAATGATGGAATTTCGTTTTAGGTTCATAATGTTGCTAAGTCACTAAACCCTGTAGCCCAGTTATTGTATTTCACAAAGAAAGTAAACACCACTGGAATCTCCCCTAACGGCCATGATGATGGCAAATTTTGTACATGAAGTGTACTATATTTTATCAGATTGTTCTTTCTAGGGAAAAGATCCAGAGGTTTCCACAAAGTCACCACTGTTGAAATCTCAAGTCAGACGTAGGTTATCTCCACCAGTAGGGACAAAACGAGCCAGGTCAAAGTCACCCATGGGAAAACATTCACCTTCACCTGTAAGGTCGAACAAGGCGGAGAGAGGTAGACCGTCGTCAAGAAGTTCTAGAAGTGCAGTGACAAGGTGAGCTTCATAAATAATTACACTATTGACACTTTAATCCTGTTTAGTTTACCAAAAAATTTCTATAATTAAGTTGTCAGTTAAGTTGTTTCTTTTGTCCATGGACAGACAGTTAAATTGCATGACATGGAGAGCTAATTTACTCTCACTGACTGGCATTGCCACCGGTTTTAAGTTGCCACAAAGTCCTTTATCATGGCAGGGGGTTGGGATATTTTATTGTGGTATCCCTCTCTGTATGTGCATGCTTGCATTAGTGTGTTCAGAAATATTGTCCGGCCAATAACTTGTTTTTTCAAAATGTGTAATAATAGTGCTTGATATTTTTTAACATGATTTTATGAATTTACATATATTTCATTTCAGTGTACGAGACGGTAAAGATGAGGCAGATGCGCTGGATACTGATAGCGGCGCTGACTCTATTGTAGACCCTAATTTGGTACCTAATGAATGGGACATGAAATCTCCAGTCAGATGTAGGTCTTCTTCTCCACCAGTAGAGACAAAACGAGCCAGGTCAAAGTCACCCATGAGAAAACATTCACCTTCACCTGTAAGGTCGAACAAGGCGGAGAGAGGTAGACCGTCGTCAAGAAGTTCCAGAAGTGCAGTGACAAGGTGAGTTTCATTAACAATTACACTATTGACACTCTATTCCTGTGTAGTTAACCAAAACATATCTATAATTAAGTGGTCAGTTTAATTATACCCCCCAAAACTCTGTTGGGGGGAGGTATAGGAGTCAGCTTGGCGGTCAGTCTGTCCGTAGCTTTTTTTTGTCTGCTCTATTTCTTGGAAACTACTGACCGATTTCATTCAAACTTTACAGGTATACTCAATTCCATGTGGAGATGTGCATGTGACATTTTGGCTACAGTCCATTGATTTTTAATAGAGTTATGGCCCTTTTCTCATTTTAAATATTTGTTTTCTGACAAAGGCGCTGTTAGGGGGTATGATCACATTTAGTGATAGCTCTAGTTGTTTCTTTTGTCCATGGACATACAGTTAAATTCCATGACATGGAGAGCTAATTTACTCTCACTGACTGGCATTGCCACCGGTTTTAAGTTTCCACAAAGTCCTTTATCATGGCAGGGGGTTGGGATATTTTATTGTGGTATCCTTCTCGGTATGTGCATGCTTGCATTAGTGTATTCAGAAATCTTGTCCGACCCATAACTTTCGTCAATGGCGTCATACATTGAGAGATTTTGAAATGGGACATGCTTGATATTTTAACGTGATGCTATGAATTCATACATATTTCATTTTCAGTGCAAGAGACGGTAAAGATGAGGCAGATGCGCTGGATACTGATAGCGGCGCTGACTCTATTGTAGACCCTAATTTGGTACCTAATGAATGGGACATGAAATCTCCAGTCAGATGTAGGTCTTCTTCTCCACCAGTAGAGACAAAACGAGCCAGGTCAAAGTCACCCATGAGAAAACATTCACCTTCACCTGTAAGGTCGAACAAGGCGGAGAGAGGTAGACCGTCGTCAAGAAGTTCTAGAAGTGCAGTGACAAGGTGAGTTTCATTAATAATTACACTATTGACTCTCTATTCCTGTGTAGTTTACCAAAACATATCTATTATTAAGTAGCCGCCACCATAACGCAGTTGGTTAGGCATAAGACTTCCAATCTGGAAGTCATGGGTTCAATCCCCGGTGGTGGCAAATATCCTTTCCATCGTTTGTCTCTCACCAATGGGTATTTAATCGTAAACCTATGTGAGATAGCAGTAGGAGATTAGGAAAGGGTGTAATGGTAGTACAGGTGAAAGAAATACCAGGAATCCATTGTTAGGTGCTCCAGCAGCCTCGATATAACTGCGAAACTGTTGAAAGCTGCGTAAAACAACATTCAAACAAACAAATCTATAATTAAGTGGTCAGTTTAATTATACCCCCCAAAACTCTGTTTGGGGAGTATATAGGAGTCAGCTTGGCGGTCGGTCAGTCTGTAGCTTTTTTTGTCCGCTCTATTTCTTGGAAACTACTGACCGATTTCATTCAAACTTTACAGGTATACTCAATACCATGTGGAGATGTGCATGTGACATTTTGGCTACAGTCCATTGATTTTTAATAGAGTTATGGCCCTTTTCTCATTTTAAATATTTGTTTTCTGACAAAGGCGCTGTTAGGGGGTGTGATCACATTTAGTGATAGCTCTAGTTGTTTCTTTTGTCCATGGACATACAGTTAAATTCCATGACATGGAGAGCTAATTTACTCTCACTTACTGGCATTGCCACCGGTTTTAAGTTTCCACAAAGTCCTTTATCATGGCAGGGGGTTGGGATATTTTATTGTGGTATCCTTCTCGGTATGTGCATGCTTGCATTAGTGTATTCAGAAATCTTGTCCGACCTATAACTTTCGTCAATGGCGTCATACATTGAGGGATTTTGAAATGGGACATGCTTGATATTTTAACGTGATGCTATGAATTCATACATATTTCATTTTCAGTGCAAGAGACGGTAAAGATGAGGCAGATGCGCTGGATACTGATAGCGGTGCTGACTCTATTGTAGACCCTAATTTGGTACCTAATGAATGGGACATGAAATCTCAAGTCAGATGTAGGTCTTCTTCTCCACCAGTAGAGACAAAACGAGCCAGGTCAAAGTCACCCATGAGAAAACATTCACCTTCACCTGTAAGGTCGAACAAGGCGGAGAGAGGTAGACCGTCGTCAAGAAGTTCTAGAAGTGCAGTGACAAGGTGAGTTTCATTAACAATTACACTATTGACACTCTATTCCTGTGTAGTTTACCAAAACATATCTATAATTAAGTAGCTGCCACCATAGCGCAGTTGGTTAGGCATAAGACTTCCAATCTGGAAGTCATGGGTTCAATCCCCGGTGGTGGCAAATATCCTTTCCATCGTTTGTCTCTCACCAATTGGTATTTAATCGTAAACCTATGTGAGATAGCAGTAGGAGATTAGGAAAGGGTGAAATGGTAGTACAGGTGAAAGAAATACCAGGAATCCATTGTTAGGTGCTCCAGCAGCCTCGATATAACTGCGAAACTGTTGAAAGCGGCGTAAAACTCCATTCAAACAAACAAATCTATAATTAAGTGATCTGTTTAATTATACCCCCAAAACTCTGTTTGGGGAGTATATAGGAGTCAGCTTGGCGGTCGGTCGGTCTGTAGCTTTTTTTTGTCTGCTCTATTTCTTGGAAACTACTTACCGATTTCATTCAAACTTTACAGGTATACTCAATACCATGTGGAGATGTGCATGTGACATTTTGGCTACAGTCCATTGATTTTTTATAGAGTTGTGGCCCTTTTCTCATTTTAAATATTTGTTTTCTGACAAAGGCGCTGTTAGGGGGTATGATCACATTTAGTGATAGCTCTAGTTGTTTCTTTTGTCCATGGACATACAGTTAAATTCCATGACATGGAGAGCTAATTTACTCTCACTTACTGGCATTGCCACCGGTTTTAAGTTTCCACAAAGTCCTTTATCATGGCAGGGGGTTGGGATATTTTATTGTGGTATCCTTCTCGGTATGTGCATGCTTGCATTAGTGTATTCAGAAATCTTGTCCGACCTATAACTTTCGTCAATGGCGTCATACATTGAGGGATTTTGAAATGGGACATGCTTGATATTTTAACGTGATGCTATGAATTCATACATATTTCATTTTCAGTGCAAGAGACGGTAAAGATGAGGCAGATGTGCTGGATACTGATAGCGGCGCTGACTCTATTGTAGACCCTAATTTGGTACCTAATGAATGGGACATGAAATCTCCAGTCAGATGTAGGTCTTCTTCTCCACCAGTAGAGACAAAACGAGCCAGGTCAAAGTCACCCATGAGAAAACATTCACCTTCACCTGTAAGGTCGAACAAGGCGGAGAGAGGTAGACCGTCGTCAAGAAGTTCTAGAAGTGCAGTGACAAGGTGAGTTTCATTAACAATTACACTATTGACACTCTATTCCTGTGTAGTTAACCAAAACATATCTATAATTAAGTGGTCAGCTAAATTGTTTCTTTTGTCCATGGACAGACAGTTAAATTGCAAGACATGGAGAGCTAATTTACTCTCACTGACTGGCATTGCCACCGGTTTTAAGCTTCCACAAAGTCCTTTATCATGGCAGAGGGTTGGGATCTTTTATAGTGGTATCCCACTCTGTATTTGCACGTTTGCATTAGTGTTCAGAAATCTTGTCTGGCCAATAACTTGTTTTTTTCAAAATGTGTAATAATAGTGCTTGATATTTTTTAACATGATTTTATGAATTTACATATATTTCATTTCAGTGCAAGAGATGGTAAAGATGAGGCAGATGCGCTGGATACTGATAGCGGTGATGACTCTATTGTAGACCCTAATTTTGTACCTAATGAATCTGACATAGAATCTGACATAGAGGACCATGCATGTGATATTCTTGATACAGAGCAGTATGTATGCGCTTCAGAATCAGATTCAAGTGATTGCATTCAATATTTTCCTGCTCTTACCATAGAGAAGACTCCAGCAGATTGTAGACTGATGAAAGATCAAGCAGGCACATCTGTTTCTAGTGATTCTCCGACCGCTGGAAGTTTTGTAACATTGTCAGATTTACATTATCAGTCAAACCATGAACATGATTTGCTTGATGAAGGTGACATTGAGAGAGATAAAACGTACCCAGATGTTTTTATTAGGAAAATGAAACAGTCTAAGAATGATCGACGTATATATGATAATTATCACTGCTGCTTTGTGTGCAAGAAAATGAAGTCCAACATAAGAAAACACATTCTAGTACATAAGGAAAATGATACAGTAAAAAAAATTCTGAGACTGCAACTTAAAAATGATAAGACTCAACAGAAAGAGATAGAACGTCTAAAAACTATTTTGAGAAATTCTGGAGACAATGCTCACAATCAGGTAGTTTTTGAGAGGAAGAAGGGGGAACTTATAGTGTCAAGAAGACCTGCATCCTTTAACTTAACAGATTTTGGTCCTTGTCCAAATTGTTTTGAATGGATCAAGATTGGAGTGTGTGTAACGAAACATCAAATACAATGTGCAGGTGCGATAAAGGATGGGCAAAAACTATCAAAAGGTCAAATGGTGGTGAGGAGTAATGTACTAAAAGGAGTCCTGTCACTTGAAGCCTCAGCTGGTTTGCTTTCACATGTTTACCCAATAATGACTAGAGATAGAATAACTGAAGTAGCACAGAGAGACAGTCTTATTGTAGGTCTTGGTAACTTCTCATATCGGCAAAGTGTCAACAACAAAGGGAAAAGGAAATACATCACTAGTTCACGAATGCGTGGAGCTGCACGGCTGTTGAAATCTCTCAAAGAAAAGCATGGAATGGATATGAGTATGAAGGATTTTCTTAATGTGGACTACTTTGAAAGTTGTGTAGAGGCTGCATTATCATGTGCGTCACCAGATGAAGTAGATACTGAAGATTTGAAACATCCGTCAGCTGCGTTAAAAGCGGGCAATGACCTGTTTCAGATGGCAGACATACAAATCGGAATCGCTTTGCAAGATAGAGATGTTAGAGAGAAGGAAGAATTGGAAAGTTTCATTTTTCTTTTAAAGAAAAATTGGAGGAACAGAGTAGCCAGACTTGCAAACATGCTTTTGAGACAAAGAAAAATGCTAAAAAAAGTACAGCTACCAAATCCATCAGACCTTCAAAAGCTAGCCAGTTATTTGAAAGAAAAGTTGAGTTCTAAGAGTTATGACACATACAGATCTGCAGCTGAGTACAGTCTCTGTCGACTATTGCTGTATAATAAGAGGCGATCTGGGGAGCTGGAGAACACATTGTAAGTGTACATTTCATTCATTCATTCTATATGTATAATAAAAAAGCACAAGATAATCATCGACTCCACTTCATTGAGCCGATAAGCAAAGTAGTCTTTATGTCAAGGAGTAAACATCACATCATAAATGGAAAAGACTGGTACCTTACATGAAATGATACTGCCTATATATTAGTTTGCTTACATCACTAAGCATTGTTGTTAGAGATTATATCAGTGGACCGGCCCCAAAGTTAGGTACGGTATTTTGTTGATATATCTAACAAGTATGTTATTTTCTGAAATGTTTCAGGAAGATAAGTTACCATGCAAGAAGTGAGACATTGGATGAATCTGATGAAGCGGTTATTGGTGACCTGACACCATTAGAGAAGAGGCTGCTAGGGTCACAGGAAATTATGAAGATTGAGGGAAAGGTAGGTTCTTTTTTAAAGGGGAAGAATATTTTTCAAAAGCTCTGGTTTGGAAAAAAATAACTGCCTCTCGAATACACTTGCAACTTCCAGACCATGAATAAGTGATCCGTCGCCGTGATATAACTGAAAATTGTTCAAAAACAGCGTTAAACACCATTAAAACAAACAAATCAGGTATATTCCACTTTTTTAGGTCCCGGCAACTAGGAAATAGTTTCATACCAAACCGACCTTTTCTGTTCTACAGTTCACAAAGCAAAATAGTTCTGTACGCGAGTTTGTGGTAATTGTATTTTCTCCATAATCAGCCTAAGGAACTACAAATTTGTGAATAGGTCCTATCAGTTTGAGTCCTTTGCCTTTATCAAAAGCTACTATAGAGATGCTGTGGATTACCATAGTTTTATTCCACAAACGTGTTACTTTAAATCAGAAAATTTATTGGGGGTAAAAATAGAGTATTCCAATCATGATGACCTATCTACTTTATGGACGAATTCAAGGGAGATTACTGACATAAAGTCTCATATTGTATTTTCTCATTATGTTTCCAATACAATCACTGAATGTGATAATTTTAGGGACAACAGACGGTTCCTGTTATCATACCCACTGATGCAGCTCATGCTTTAGAGTACATAATGGATCCAGCAGTCAGAAAGGATGCAGGGATTAAAGAAGACAACCCTTACTTGTTTGCAACAAGAGGTATGTTTTTTAGCTCTCCTGAGTATAAAGTGTCTGAAGATGAGGTATAATATTTGTAGTCCTGTCATCAGTTGTCTGTAGGTTGTTAAAACTTAGCTTGTGTTGACAAAAGAGGCCTTAGGTTTAAGCTGATTTTCATGAAATTCATTGATTGATGGGGTGAGTGGTGATTGCATTTTGGTCATCTTGGGGAGAAATTTGTCACCAGGTCAAATCACAAAACCCTGTGTAGGCGATAGAGGCCTTAGTTTTCCTCGGGTAGTTTGTCCACTCAATAACTTGGGCTTCTTCAAATGGATTCATATTTGCAGGCTTGTCAACTTTTGAAATCCCCAATGTGGTAGATATTTTCGCGGCAAAATTTTAAGCGCGCGACAGCATTAAACAAACACAACAATAAATGATAACTGTTCAAGATATGTACATGTATATAGATCTATTAATAAAGTTAGTTACTAGTCTACATGAATTTATTTTCATTGACAATCAATTTTCTTATTAATTATCTATAATATTCATAATTTATCATATTTATATGATTTAATCCAATCCATGGTGATGTATGGTGTCAGATTTTCCAAACAATGCCTGATTTTGCAATCTCTTGATAACCAAAACAGAGCTCTATGGAAATAATTGGAAGGAGATGAGAAAATGTTGCATTGCAATATTTGATCCTATTCTCTCCATGCTTTCCATGTACCAATCAAAATTTACACTAATTTTGCTGACTGCATTTCCATTCATTTAGAAAATATATGATAACCATTATTTCTTCTTTCTTTTCAATGTTTTTCATGCTAGAACAATATGAAAATTGTCAAGAATGTTGGTCTGACTCCCACAAAAGTTTATCATATTGGAGTAGTGCAAAAAGATTTCCTATTGAAATTTTTCATAACAAATGTTCTCAATGATAAAAACATTTCAGAAAAATTGAATCTGTCATTAAAGGCCTGTCTTTTTAGGTGATGGATCAATGAGGGCATACGAGACCTTGAAACGAGTATGTACTGAAGTTGAAGTTGTTGCTCCTGATACATTAACAAGTGTTAATCTTCGCAAGTACTTTGCAACAATGACACAGGTTTGTGTACCTGCTTACTAGCTTAGTTTGAGCATGATTTTTGTGACTGCTACATGTCTGTTGTATGTCAACAATCTCTTGAAATGACAGTGTCTGGATTCAGAACTAGTTGTAAAGATACCTTTGGTCAAGATCAAGCTGTTGGTTACTCATGAGGCTGCAAGATTCAATGTCTGCATTACTAAAAATAGAGAGAAAAAATTACACCTAATCAATAAGCGTAATGATGGCCCTCTTGTTTCTTTTAGCCATCATTTTTAAAACTCAGAGGTAAGCTTTGCTTCACAAAGACACCTGCTCCCAAAATTGTTTAATGCTTTCTAGTATATACAGATTGCTACTGCAACCAAACAACTTTCTAGAATAGCTATGTCACATATTTGCACATCTGTGTTGTATTTGCAAAAATTAAATGAGACAGGGCCTTTGTGGCCGAGTGGTTCAGGTCGCTGACTTGTAGCCAATTACCCAACATGGCTGTAGGTTTGAGCCTCACACATCCTAGATCAGTTTTAGTGATCCATGCTGGCTAATCAGGCCTTGCACTACTCACTGCTAATCACTGAATGTTTCTTTTGAATAAATATCCTGATCTGAATTCAACATTGATGTGCATAGTTGGATAATACTTTGTTTAAAATAATGCCAAATGTCCCAAAATCCCATTACCATGCATAGACTGTCAAATCAAATGTCATTGCTACACCTAATAGCTTAGGGAAAAGGCTCCAGATTACCACAACCTTCAATGGCATTTTCTGAATAAAATTGTTTGCATGCTACGATTTGTCTTCTGCTAAATTGTTTCCTTTTCATTATTGGAGATAACCACCTGAAGCTACTTTCATGTATTGGGGTAATAAGAATAGGTTACTGACAAAGAGAAAATGTCTTAAAATTTGACTTGAAACTTTTGTAGTATTGTTAAGATTTGCATGCAAGTTTTATCAAATTTTGACAACTATAAAAGACCCTCTTTTGCATCTTCAGACATGTGAATTAAGGTTGATAATTTTGACTGACATATCTCCCGTTTACCACTGTAACATTCTGATATATAGAGGCTTTAATCCATTGATGCAGAGATTCTCTGTTTGCTGGCTGGGATTTATATTTGATATCAATATCACTTAGTAATTTTATGTTATGCTTTGCTTTTAAGGTAATTGGTCTAAAGGACCACGAATTAGGTTGGCTGTGCAAACACCTTGGCCACACGACAGATGTCCACAAACTGCATTATAGAGCAGCCTCAGGCTATATTGAAAGAATAAACATCGGAAAATTGATGCTGCTCCAGGACTTCAATGTTGCGAGTAAATTTAAAGGCCAGTCGCTTGAGGATATACGCGTTGAAGGTAAATTATGTTAAGCTTTAAATTTGGTCAGAAGTTGTTCTGTATCTTAATGAAATCTTAGTAAAGTTCAATGGTGGGTCATGTGGGGTCAACAACTTGGTCACAAGGTCAAACAGAAGAAAAAACTTGTAAACACTCCAGAGGGCACATTTTAGGCCTAATCTTAATGAAAGTTTTTCTATATCTTGTAAATTTTGAAATTGGGTAGTGTGTGGTGAAAAACTAGGTGGGGTCAAATAATAGAAAAATCTTGTTATCACTGTATAGCAGGTGATTGACTTTAGGATGTTAATGATTCTTGCAAAGCTATTCTGAAGACTTATACCGTATGACTGGTAATTTCTGCGGCAACATAATTTTTGCGGATTCGTCAAACCGCAAAAATTAAATGCGCAAAATATACATGGACCATTTTTTCATCTACATGCTATGTTCAATTTAAGGATCACTATATTAGCTATCTATACTTCAATTACACAGAGGTGTTATAATAAATCGATATCAATTTCATGGACAGGTAAGTTTTCACACCTTTAATAGATGTTGACACTCAAACAATTAGAGTAATTTAGAAAAACAATTTCAATTCAATGATACATAAACTTAAATTTACACTTTAGAAACAGATATAAAATTAGTTTGGGCTATGAAATTGCAAAAATTAAATTCGCAAAAATTAATTGTACCATTTTTGGACCCAATCCGCAAAAATTTGCACCCACAAAAATTACCAGTTATACGGTATTTACTAGCAAATGCAAAAAAAGTCTGAATGTCTAGCAACCATTTGTGATTTATTAGATATCTTAGACTTTTAAAAATATTCTCTTGAAATTTTGCATACATATTCAAAGTCATTTTTTCTACTTCATGGTTAAAGTTTTGCATGCCAGTACTGAAGCATTGCTTGGGGTATGAAACTCATTTGTTGTAAATTAATATTATATCATTTCAAAAGAGGTAGCAAAAGTATGCCCCTTTTTGTTCTTAAAAATTCATGTCCACATAACTTGTCAAAACTATGTTCGCTCAAACTAGCACTGCTTTATTTACTATCAAGCACTGAGAATAGTCAAGAGCCATGTTTTGTAAGAGCTCTTGTTGTGTCAGTGTTTGGCATTTGTGGTATTACCTCATTACATTGTCATTTACATTTAAGCTAAGAATGATATAGGGCAGTGTCACTTGAACAGCTATTGTAATGGCTTCGGCTTAGAACACTTGTAGTTGATAAACCAAAGGATGATTGGGTATGTGGAAGGTTGTTTTAATGCATGTATATTTGGAAAAGAAATGCTGTACTGAAGGATTAAGCAAGTATGCTGATGATTTAAATGATGGTTTGCTTTTCAGACATTCTAGAAACTGCAGAAAAAAAGGATACTGGGTTAGGTGATGAAGGCGAGGTAGAACAAGAAGAAGCACCTGACGGACAATTTCTAATAGGTATTCATTTTCACGACACATCATGTGCTTACTAAAGCATGACTTGCCAAAAGGTGTTTAATTTTACCAAGTGGTTTTCAAGCAACAGCTTCCAAGCTTCAAAAATCTTCTATTTAGGGTAGACACGCAGGTAGTTTTGTAAGTTTTTAGCTCGACTTTTCGAAGAAAATGAGAGCTTATACTGTCACCCTGGCATCGGCGTCGGTGTTGCATCCAAGGTTAAGTTTTTTCAAACATCAATTACTTCCATAATATCAAAGGGATTTAACCCAAACTTGGAATACTTATTAATCATCACACCCTCCACCTTACTACCAAGGCCCACAACCCTGGCTCCACTATATTTGGAGTTATGCCCCTTTTATACTTAGAAAATAGCCAAAATCAAGGTTAAAGTTTTTTCAAACATCAATGACTTCCATACTATCAAAGGGATTCAACCCGAACTTGGAATACTTATTCACTATCACACCCTCTACCTTACTACCAAGGCCCATAACCCTGGCTCAACTATATTTGGAGTTATGCCCCTTTTATACTTAGAAAATAGCCAAAATCAAGTTTAAGTTTTTTCAAACATTAATGACTTCCATACTATCAAAAGGATTCAACCCAAACTTGGAATACTAATTCACCATAACACCCTCTACCTTACCACCAAGGCCCATAACCCTGGCTGTACTATATTTGGAGTTATGCCCCTTTTTATGCCCCCGATAGGGAGGCATATAGTTTTTGACTTGTTCGTCTGTCATTCTGTCTAAAAACTTTAACATTGGCACATTACCTTTTTGTAGGCACATACTTTGATGACCTTGACCCCTGAATGACCTTGACCTTGTGACGATTTCTGTCCAAAAAACTTAAACATTGGCCAAAAAACTTCAACATTGACCATAACTTCCTTATTACTTAACATATTCACTTCATATTTTAGTACAACATTCCTTGGCACATTACCTTTTTGTAGGCACATACTTTGATGACCTTGACCCCTGGATGACCTTGACCTTGTGACGATTTCCGTCCTAAAACTTTAACATTGGCCAAAAAACTTAAACATTGGCCATAACTTCCTTATTACTCAACATATTCACTCCATATTTTAGTACAACATTCCTTGGCATATTACCTTTTTGTAGGCACATTATGATGACCTTGACCCATGGATGACCATGACCTTGTGACGATCAAAGCAGTGTCGGGGGCATTGTCATCTTACAGTGACAGCTCTTGTATACATAGAAAATAGCCAAAATCAAGGTTAAAGTTTTTTAAAACATTAATAACTTCAATACCATCAACACTATTTCATTCAAACTTGGAATACTTATTCACCATCACTCCTTCAACCTTTACATGTATTATCATCTATATATACTGTACTAATAAAAAACTTAACACTGTGTCTAAGCATCTTTGAAAAGTCGAGCGTGCTGTCTAATGGACAGCTCTTGTTATGCAAGTAGTTTCTTTTGGTACAAGAGACAAGAAATTCTTGTTAACATAGGACATGTACAAGAAATAACATAAGCTTTAATCTATATTTTCCAACAATTAAATGTTTACAAATATAAGATAAAAAACACATTGTAACAAGTTTTATGACATGCATATATATAAAAAATATGCCATGAAACATAATAGATATACACAGGTGTCATTTGACATGAAATTGACAGATATTAAACATAGGGAAGACAAAGTATTGTAAATTATAAAAACATTCAAGTAAGAAAATCGGAATTAAAAGCTGTGTGGAAAATGCTGACCCTGACCGAGCTCAATATGTACTGAAAAAGCAAAATAAAATTGCAAAACTTGTTTGCTGACCGCTTACAATTAATCAACAATTTACAACCTTACCAGAGCTTTACATTGCAGGCATTTGATAAAATTCGGTATATGATTGAAAAATGTAGCGTAATGAAAGCAATATACTATTTTGTTTTAGATAACAGTGTCAGTCAGAGTCACAGGAAAAACAAGAAAGTTGTGAGACAGAGATGGTCATTAGAGGAAGAAGAGGAATTAAACCAACTTTTTGAAAAAAACATTCGTGATCGTGTGTGTCCATCAAAGCAAGAGTTACATAGAGCAGTTTCTATATCAAGGGAGAAAAGTGGCAAAATTCACCTGAGAACACTGGATAATATAAAGAAGAAAGTGTGGAATATGTATAAGAAGTTTGCAGAATAAATGATACTTTGATGGTTAATATAGTGGAGATCTTTTGTCAGTGTAATATATATGCTAAGGGTTTCCATGTAATATGTTATAAGAGTTTCTGTGTTACTATATTTAGATCATCTGGCCTTGACGTTCCAGGTCCTAAACTTTACTTTGTGGCTTAAGTTCACCACTCAAAACTCTTGTGTCATGTAATTAATAGCTTGGGTCTAGATGAGGCAGTGAGTAATTTTGCAATTCATCTGGATCCAAGCTGTTTCAACATGTGATTTTGGCGTTACAAAATCTATATATGACCCTTAAACATTTATATATTTCTTAAATTTCAGAAAAAAAAAATCAGGTCAAGATTAATAGGTAAATATGGATGATTTCCCGGTTGCTTTCATATATTTTGTTGATGACTATGAGTGCAGTCAGGGTCTACAGTTTTGTGCAGATCAAGAAATGGATATTTTTGATCTTTATCAACATGGTGTCAACTTGATAGCTTTTTTTTCAATTGAAAGCTTTGTAAGTTGCAAAGTGTTTTGTGTAAACAGTCAGTTCGCTTTTGTTTCATACGTACTTCAATTTATCAACATGTAGCAGTTTCTTATTCTGTCTTAATCCACTTCTTCAGAGGAGGAAATACAATTTGGACTATCTGATATCAAACATCCTGTCATAAAATGGGGAGAGATTTTTTTTATACGAGTCATTTTTAGCTCCACTGGCCGAAGGCCAGCGAATATTGTCATGGCGTTGTGTCCGTCGTGCTTGCGTGCGTCCGTCCGTGCGTTAACTTTTTTTTAAAGATCTTCTCCTCACAAACCAGTGGGCCAATCTTGACCAAATTTGGCAGAAATGTACCTTGGGTGACCCTTTACTTAAATTGTCAAAGAAATTTGATTGGTCCATGTGGCGTGGCAGGGGGGGGGGGGGCTTATCAGACTTAGAGAAATCACAAAATAATTCTCTAAAAATTTGGCCAATTTACACCCAACTTGGCAAAAATGTTCCTTGGGTGATACCTTACTTCAAGTGTCTTTAATCTTCTCTCAAACCAGTCGGCCAATCTTGACCAAAATTGGCAGAAATGTACCTTTGGTGACCCTCTACTTAATTTGTTGAAGAAATTTTAATTGGTCCATAATTTTGGGCCTGGCATGGCGGGGCGTATCAGACTTAGAGAAATCACAAAATAATTCTTTAAAAATCAACCATTTGGCCAATTTACACCCAAGTTGGCAAAAATGTTCCTTGGGTGACCCCTTACTTCAAGTGTACATGAAACTTTGATTGGTCCATAAATGTGGGTGTGGCTTTTCAGAATTAGAGCGTCCGTTAACTTTTTCTTTAAAAATCTTCTCCTTTTCAAATCAGTAGGCTAATCTTGACCAAACTTGGCTGAAATGTACCTTGGGTGACCCTCTACTTAAATTGTTGAAGAAATTTTTATTGGTCTATTATTGTGGGCCTGGCATGGCGGGGCTTATCAGACTTGGAGCAATCACAAAATAATTCTTTAAAAATCAACCATTTGGCCAATATACACCCAAGTTGGCAAAAATGTTCTCTTGGTGACCCTTTACTTCAAATGTACATGAAATTTTAATTGCTCCATAAATGTGGGCGTGGCAAGTCGGGCTTATCAGACTTGGAGAAATCACGAAATAAATCTGTAAAAAACAACTATTGGGTCAATTTAGACCAAACTTTGCAGAAATGTTCCTTGGGTGACCCTTTACTTCAAGTGTACATGAAATTTTGATTGGGTCATAAATGTGGGCGTGGCAGGGCAGGGCTTATCAGACTTCCCTATGAACACCTATATTTGCACTGCCCCCATTGATTGAAATACAGCCAGTGGAGTGATACAGGCCCTCTTGGGCCTCATGTTTAGGAGCGCATTGCTGAATGGCTGTTTTAAGTTAAGACAAATTCTTTAAATTTTAATATTATTGACTTTGTGACGGCAAGTTTTATGAAAGTTGAAACTTAATTTTGTCAACCTGCCCTGGATATGCGTTTCTATGGTAAAATATATGGTTCTGAACATTTCCAATAAATTCAAAAAATAGAAATTTGGGAAAACATGTTACTGACAAAATTACCTTTACTTTCATACAATATTCGTAAAGATTGGACACACAGTTCCCGAGATATATCAAAATTACACGGACTTTTCGAACAACCCTCGTAATTATAAATGCTGATTCAACAGTAATTCATGAAGGTACAAAATTGCATGTTTTATGTTAATATTCTTAAACATAACACTGATAGTTACCCTTGACCTGGTGCTGGCATTTAGTCCGCTGCTATCAGTAAATTGTTTTGAATGAAAGTGGTTTTCCATTAAGCGCCCAAATGGTGTGCATCATGATAGCGCCCAAATCGTGTGCATCATATCTACTTTGCTGCAGTGATAGGGCTGTTTATGTGCTTTTTGTTTAAGTCTAATTGATATTGTTTTCTTTTGTTATTTTAACTTTCTTAAACATTACACTGTTAGTGACCCTTGACCTGGTGCTGGCATTAAGTCCGCTGCTATCAGTAAATTGTTTTGAATGAAAGTGACACAAAAAGTCTTTCAATTTTTTTTGTAGGGAGAAAGCCTGTCTGCTCATGTCTGTGAAACATGTTTTAATGTTTCCAACATGCATTCACTACGGGCACAGATCAGGCTCAATTTAATTTTGTTAAGTATGAATAAGAGATCTGCTGCAGATGACTGTTGAAAATTATAACCATGAAAAATTTGTATCAACCCATTACCATACAGTAACTCTTTTTGACTCCCTATAAGATATTGGCTTTTGAAAACATTGTTGAAAATGAAGAAATTTTGTGACAGAGTAGCATCAGAAATAGACAGATGAAGAAATAGAGTAGAAATAGATGTATGAGTTTTAACAGTGCTATCTTTTTTCCAAGACTGTAAATATATTCAGTACTTGGGAAAAAAATTAAAGCAGCAGTAATGTTTACCTTTTAGTTTAATGCAATATTTTACAAGCAAAAGGAGTAAAGGTTTTGACGAAATTGAACTGTAAAATTGGAGCAACATTCAGGGGATAACAACTGCTTTTGGAAGGTTTCGTGCAGTATATCATTGGTTAGTATGTTGTAAAATAGGTTTTACCTGCAATGTGTAGCAGGTAAAACGGCTTTTTGCGACTTATAAACCAAAGATATACTGCAGGAAACCTTCCAAAAGCAGCTGTTATCCCCTTTCTAATGCAATTTATCATTTTAAGGCTGAATGCCAGAGCTGTTAATGTGCAACTTTATGCGCATATCCTTGATATACTTACTCGATATATTGCCTTTTTGTGAATATATAGGCTTTATAAATAAAATGGTATGTTAATTAGTTTACTCCCATACATTGGAACAAGTAGTCTGACATGCCAGTTCATTACATTTTCATGGTGAATGTCATTTTACCATCTACACGATATATAACCCACATGACTGTGACGTCAGGGTCGGAGTAAAATTTGAAAATATCTGCTTGCTTCATGTAAGAATTTTGCCAATTTTTCCCTATGCTTATCAAATCGCTACAATCCATTTTCAATGCTGGACTATATGTCAGCATGCATTTCACAAAAAAATCTACAAAATATTAGAAATTTGGCCAAGCGTGAAGTTAGAGGAATATCTATGATAGGGGTCGGACAGAGTTCAATCAATTAAATGAAAAAATGCCCCTCAGACATTATTTCTGTAAATTTGTGGCCCTAAATCAATTGTTCTTTTGTTGCAGAATTCAGAACTCATGACATTTAGGGCATATTTTAATAGGAAATACTAATTTCTTCATCAATTTTATTGAACTCGTCCGACCCCTATCATAGAAATTCCTCTAACTTCACGCGGGGCCAAATTTACCATATTGTGTGGAATTTCTTGTGAAATGCATGACAACAGATGGACAAGCATTGAACAAGGATGGCCCTCGTACATGGAATGTAATGATATGATAACCATAAGGAAAGATACTGGCAAAATTCTTACCTGAAGCGAGCGGATATTTTCTTATTTTACACCGACCCTGACCGAATTATGATGTCACAAGTCACATGAGTTATACACTGTGATCTAATTATACCTCAATTCATCACATGAAACCTGGCATTTATGA
Organism: Fragum whitleyi; assembly: GCA_948146395.1. NCBI lineage: Eukaryota > Metazoa > Mollusca > Bivalvia > Cardiida > Cardiidae > Fragum > Fragum whitleyi. The sequence continues at coordinate 64,524,966 of OX411549.1, read as the reverse complement.
CTGGTTGGATAATTAATTTTTGTATTATCTAGTTAACTTTCCTAGTTTTATTTTAACCCTTCCCAAACAAAACCTGGTTTTAACATCCCTATTGAAAAGGCTTTGGAAAACATTTAGGCAAAAGAAGAAAATGCTGATAATCAGCATTTTCTCCTTTTGCCTCTATATTTTCCATGCTTTTATCTTTTGCCTCAATATTTTCCATGCTATATTGTACATAAACCCCATCTTTATTAACATCAATTTTGTCATCTGTAGCAGCTGTCAAATTGGACTGCCCTATTATTTAGCTGTTTGGGAAAGGGTTAAACTTTCATACTTTTAGCAAAGAGTACAAGCATATCTTTTGCTAAAGGTTTAGCAAAGAGTACAAGCATATCTTTTGCTAAAAGGTTTACTTTAAAGTGTTAAGAATTATTTTGTATTGAAATTTTGTAACAAATTTGTTATGACAGGGGATAGTTTCCCATTAGGATATTTTGTATTTTTAGCTCGGCTGTTTTCGGAGAAAACCCGAGGTATTGCTATAGCCTCCGTGTTGTCGTTGTCGTCGTTGTCGTCGTCGTCGTTGTCGTCGTCGTGCGAAAACTTTGACATTATGTTATATCTCTGGTTCTACTGAAGGCATTCACTTGAAACTTGGCACACATGTTCACCATCAAAAGAGCGACCTATACTATCAAGGGGGATAACTCTAGATGCACTTTGTGCAAATTATGCCCCTTTTTCGACTTAGAATTTTTTCCCACCATCCAGCTTTCGACAGCCGAGCGTAGGCACCCGTAGGCGGTGCTCTTGTTTGATAGTTCAAATTATCATTTGATTTTAGAATATTGCAGAAAAATGCTGTATGATGTTAAACGTAAAGAAAAATACCTAATAATATATGTTTTTATCAAAGGAGAATTAAGAAAATTGCAATTTGTTTGCTGAGGCTTAAGGCATTTTTGAGATAACACACAGAGGTGCAAAATACAGGAAAGTAAATTGACAAAGGATGCATTTTATGTACAGAGATAGTGGTGCCTCAATGGCCTTCAGTATCCTCTTCCTGGGTCACATTTGTTTCCCCCATTTGACACAGTTGTTAGCAAGTAGTTGGAGACTCAGCTAGAATATTGTGGTAGTATTGATGAAAGAAACAACAGGAATCCATGGTTAGGTGCTCCAGCCTCTGCGATATGACCATAGCAGTTGAAAGAGATGTAAAAACTCAAACAAACTTGTGACACAGGAGCGCCTCTTTTCTAACGTGTACTAGATAAATTTTAGTAAAATCTTTGCTTGCTACGACTCAATTCTTCACCAGATTTGTTAAAAATGCTTATCTTTTTGACAACTGTGTTTGCACTTTGTGGACTAAATTTTCAATCCAGTCTGTCTCAATCTTTGTTAGATTATTTTTCTTTATGGCATTTTGTCTGGTTTGATCATGTGTGGATAAAAATGAATAATATTGAGCCAAACTTTGTGAAAAGGGGGATCAAAGATGTTGCAGACATCATGGAGAAAATATATCATATGTTGTCTGAATTGGCATCATGATAGGTCAAATGGTAATTTTACTGTAAAGGTCTTTCAGTTTCATATACAGAACTCTTTAGCGCACAAAAGAGAGGCATAAATATAATGTTAAGTCATGTCTGTTTATGCCATATAATAGCCTCCTTAAAATAGCCATAACTTTGTCAAAACCTATTAAATTGCAAAAAAAATTCCATTTTCTTACAGTAAAGACATTATGCCACGAAAAAATGAAAAAATTGCAAATGAATGTCATTAAGTCCCCTTTTCACAGAGTCTGGTCTATTATGTAATTGGGTCAAATTATTTTAGACCAGCCAGGTGTCACAAAACTGGTTCTCATAGATTAGTGATATGGCGCCATCTTTGAGTATGTTGAAACCCATGGGGTTTCTACATTTTAGCTCACCTGAGCTCTGCTCAGGTAGAGCTTTTGTGATCATTTGAATGTATGTTGTGCGTCTTCAACAATTTTGTTGTTACCACTCTATAGGACAGTTTTGATCCAATTTTCATCAAATTTGCTCAGAATGTTTGCCTTGGTGATACCATGGACCCTAATGAAATTGGTTCAAAACGTAGGTCACTAGGTCAAATCTTAGAAAAATCTTGTTACCAATCTAGAGACCACTTTTATATACCCCTGCAAACGAAGTTTAGGTGGGGTTTACTGGAATCAGCCTGTCGGTCGGGCTGGCGGTTGGTTGGTTGGTTGGTCTGTCAGCTAAATCTTGTACGGACAACTCCTACAGTTTCAGTCTATTTCGCTTCAAACTTGGCAGATGTGTTCATTAGGAGGTGTAGATGTGCAAGATGTAAATTTCGCGAAAATTGCTCCGACAATTTTTGAGTTATGGCCCCTGATTTGACTTAAAAACGCTTGTACGGACAACTCCTCCTACAGTTTCTGTCCGATTCACTTCAAACTTGGCAGAAGTGTTCATTAGGAGGTGTACATGTGCAAGTCACAAATTTCACAAAAATTCTTTCGATACTTTACAGTTTCTGTTCGGTTGGCTTTATACTTGGCAGAAGTGTTCATAGGGCTTTTCCTTATTTACTGCATTTCTTTTCTCAAACAAAGCGCTGCGGGGGTATTTAGTTTGCTTTGCGACATTTCTAGTTGATCCAATCTTCATCAGACTTCCAGGTACTTGTGTGGATAGGTGTTCATATCGAGGGCTCATTGCAATTTGCAAGACTATTGTTACTACATATTTTGAGAAATTATTATTTTTTTTTTTCATTTTCTGAATCTAAAGGAAGGAATACATATGTTCTTATATTGGGTCTCTAATTTGCATAATGGGTTTGATAATCGTTAACCTATGTGAGCGAGCAGCTGGAGGCTCGGCTAGAATATTGTGGTAGTACTGGTGAGAGAAACGACAGGAATTCATGGTTAGGTGCTCCAGCCGCCACGATATGACCTTAGAAGTTACAGAGGTGTTAAACACCAACCATTCAAACAAATCAAATTTGCATAATTAAAAAGATAATTAAAATCTAAAACTTAATTTTGCTCCATTTTTGTACAGCAAAACTATTGGTTTTTTTCCTTCTCGTGTAAAATTTTACAAAATGTAGTTACAATAGTCTTGCAATGAGCCCTTGACATGCACTTCTGTTGATAGTTGTCCAATATTCAATCACAGAGAAGCATTAAGACTGTGTGTTTTGACAATCCACAAGCAGTTTTAGTCACCATGACTGTCAAGGGGCAGGGGCAGTTTTTCTCTTCCTCTAGGGTTAAAATCAAAAACGTAAACAAAACTGGCAAGCAGTTTTCAAATACCGTACTTGGTATAACCCTCCATCATTAGATCAAATAATGTTGACATACCCCCCCCCCCCCCCCTAAAAAATGGCTGCCAGGAGATCAGCCAGTTTTCTCTATATTGCTCTAAAGTAAACTTTAAATTCTCTCTCTTGATCCACCTGCCAGAATGGAGTATTTAGATGATTCCCTACCAAAAAATATATAAATCTGTGATTATACCTAAAATGCCATGGCCACCAGGGTGTTGGGGTAGGGGTGGAGTCCATTTTCCTTATAGGATTATAAAAATAGAAGTCTGAATGTTTGTGACGTCAAATAATGTATCGTATAGTGTTGGTCAATGATAGCCATTGGAATTAAGGCCAAGTTTTCTCGGGTGAGTGATTTAGAGACATCAAGGCTTTGATTTTGGAATATTCATTGGCTTGTTATCATAATTAAAGAGTTAATTCAATTTTCGTGAGTTTGTTGTCTTTGAATTGCTCACTCATTTTGATACACGTCTAAACTACGGTGGCAAACTTATACTAAGATCAGTTTGTCAGCCTGTTTTTTGTATTTTCTAAAAATACTCATCACTATTACCACAATGAGTAAACGAAGACCAGAAAACCTGAGCCCTTTGGTCAGGATCTTCAGTTTGAAATGTTAAAATTAAACCTGTACAGATGACTCTTTTATGTCTCTTCATTAGTGAAAATCTCTAGTAAAGAGACTGTAGGAGCTTTCTGTATAGACACAGACACCTGTGCTATGGGGTAGAAGGGCAAACATTTGTCAATGGGAATCGGAGACCTTTATAAAGACTTTATTAGCTTGCAGTATAGATTTAAACCCATTCTTGTATCATGAAACATTGAAGTGTCACTGTTATCAAAATTGAACCGTGACCGCACATGTTTTCGTTGGCAGTAGAAATGCCGTAACTATAGCTTATTTAAGCTGTAGTTACGACATTATTGAACATAGCCGACGATTTGATTGTTTTGACGGCTCAATTTTTAAATTTGAATTATACCGAGACCCTTTTGAATAGATGGAAAATATTTATTGGTAATGTAAGCTGGTTTCTTTTGTGATTCAAAGGGCTTTCTTCTAATGCTGTTATTAAAAAAGTAGGCTAGGTCAAGGAAAACGTGAAGCTCAATTATTATTTCGCTGTACCAATTCAGCCCGAGAGACGTGTTTGGGGGGGTCCTTTGCAAAAAGTGTAAACGTAGCCCTCTCAGGAGCCCTCTGATCAGGATTTTAAACCTTTAGGTTGAATGGATTGAGCTGCAGTTCATAATGACCACACAACATCAAAATATACAGAAATACTATGTCCAAATCTGGTGGTAACCACATAAAATAAAAGTACCACATATAGTATTAGAAAAACATGCAAAGTACCATAATGTCCCTAGTCCATGCCCTAAGTGGTACATGACCACATAAATCAGAATATACAGAAATATTATGTCCAAATCTGGTGGTAACCACATAAAATAAAAGAACCACATATAGTATTAGAAAAACATGCAATGTACCATAATGTCCCTAGTCAATGCCCTAAGTGGTACATGACCACATAAATCAGAATTATACAGAAATACTATATCCAAATCTGGTGGTAACCACATAAAATAAAAGTACCACATATAGTATTAGAAAAACATGCAATGTACCATAATGTCCCTAGTCCATGCCCTAAAGTGGTACATGACCTCATAAATCAGAATATACAGAAATACTATGTCCAAATCTGGTGGTAACCAAATAGAATAAAAGAACCACATATAGTATTAGAAAAACATGCAATGTACCATAATGTCCCTAGTCCATGCCCTAAAGTGGTACATGACCACATAAATCAGAATATACAGAAATACTATGTCCAAATCTGGTGGTAACCACATACAATAAAAGTACCACATATAGTATTAGAAAAACATGCAATGTACCATAATGTCCCTAGTCCATGCCCTAAGTGGTACATGACCACATAAATCAGAATTATACAGAAATACTATATCCAAATCTGGTGGTTACCACATAAAATAAAAGTACTGTCCCTAGTCCCTGCCCTAAGTGGTTCATGACCACAGAACATACTGAAATACTATGTCCATGCAAAGTATCACATAATGCACCAATGTCTTGCCTGGACTACATCTCCGTAATCAGTGCATGGTTTAAATTAAATTAATGCTACATAGATAACTCTCAACTTAAAAGTGTTGGAGCGTTTGCAGCCATTTTCAATGTAATTTTTTTTTTCATTATGTTTTGCTCGATTTATGTTGCAAACGAATCTTACATAATTATAAATGGTCAGATGTTGACGATTTAAGCTTTTTAGATGGTGCAAGCTGTGAAAAAACAGTTTGACCGTCCGTTTTGGCCAACATTTGGAGTTCTCAATACCTTTATGTAAATGCTCCAACATCCTGATATGTTGTTAGAGTTTCTTCTTGTAGCCTGTTTATTACCCTTGCCTGTACCACATGAGGTCGAGACAGTTTTTAAAAGCAACTAAGAAATGTCATATTAAACAAAACTATATTTTGACCTTTTAATCAATTAAAATTGTCACTAGATACAAGTACCACACATGCCTCTGTACACATTTTTACCACATAATGAAAAAAAGAGAATTAAAACCCAGATTTTAGTTTTAAATAGCCTTTTGATCACTAACCACATAGGTTCGGACAGTTTCTTAAAAAGCAACCACCAAATGTTGTATTAGACACAACTATATTTTGACCACTTAATCACTGCAAATGACCACTTGATACCCTTACCACATATGCCTCTGGACACTTTCTTACCACATAAAGAAAAAACCACTTAAGACCCAGATGTTACACCGTCCGTCCGTCCGTCCGTCTGTCCGCTCAAATCTGGATCCCGCGATAACTTAATAACTAAGCAAGCGTTTTTGATGAAAGTTGGTATATGATTAGATGGCAATGTGTAGATTATGCACATCATTTTATTTTTGTTTTTCGACTTAAATTGAGGTTGCTATGGTTACAGAAATAGTGAAAATATGGCCAAAAATGGGATCCTGCGATAAGATAATAACTAAGCAAGCTAGTTTGATGAGACTTGGTATATGACTATATGGCAATGTGTAGATTATGCACATCATTTTATTTTTGTTTTTAGACTAAAATTGTTGTTGCTATGGTTACGGAAATAGTGAAAATATGGCAAAAAATATTGGATCCTGCGATAAGATAATAAGTAAGCAAGCTAATTTGATGAGACTTGGTATATGACTAGATGGCAATGTGTAGATTATGCACATCATTTTATCTTTGTTCTTTGACAAAAAGTGCGGTTGCTATGGTAACGGAAATAGTGAAAATATGGCAAAAAATGGTTCCTGCAATAACTTAATAACTAAGCAAGCTAACTTGATGAAACCTGTTTTAAAATGTAGAAAAAATTATAAGCCATGTTAGTCAGGGTGGTGATGCAGCAGTATTAATCACCTCCAGTGAAAGTTCTCATTTCTTACCAACAAGACTGAAGAAAAACATCTTGGATCAGACAAGGTAACTGTTATTGATACTATTTCTTGCATCTGTCTATTGCTTCCATGAATTGTATAGTGGGCACAGCAGAGACAACAACTCATGTAAGTCTTGTTTAACCCTTTAACAAGACCTGGTTTTGACGTCCCTGATAGAATTGGCGTGGGAAAACATTGAGACAAACAAAGCCGGTAGGGGACTTATGCCCATGTCCAACATGGCTCTTGTTAAATCATAATCTGATGGTTGTGGGTTCGAGCCCAACCAGGGGCAGGCAGTGAATTTGGGCAGGACACTTCACTGAGCAAGCCCCAGTCCACCCAGCTGTATAAGTGGTTAGCAGTTTTTAGAACCTATTCCGTCTTTGTGCGTAGGACAAGATCAGGAATGAGTAAGGACCAATTGTTAGTTAGACGCAATTGCGCACAAAATTTACTGCGCATTTTTGCATTTTCATAAGGGTATGAATGTACATTTACTGCAAAGTTTGTCATTTTGAATGTATTTTCAGTGGAAGTACACAACAAAAACAAGAATTATTTCACCATGCGCATGCTCTATGCTGCAAAGAAGAGGAGTGAGGGTGAACCAGTTGAGGATAGATATGAGACAATGTACTTCTCTTCATTCCTAGATCAACATGATGAAAACCATGGTAGGCTTTTCTTTTATTTTAGTTGTCAAATACTATAATATTCCCTGTAAATTCAAAGAAGCAAGTATTAATATACATGTAGAGGGGCGGGAGAAAAACTTTTTTAATTTTCAATTTTACCTATAAATATATAGGCACATGACATCGTTTTGCTCCTACTCATGGATATTCAAGTCCAATTCAATGGCTCAGTGTGGAACAGTTGTAACTGCCTATAAACTTATAGGCAGTTACAACTGGTTTGCACTGAACCGTCAAGTTGATGGAAAGGTGTGATAATAAGCTCACCTGGAAAAGTTTCGAATAATTATCTAATATTCCCTAGTACTATGTGATTTGCTCACCTCAAGAAGTCTTTTTTTGTCTGACAAATAAGTCACCTTCAAAAGTGTTTTCCTGTCTGAAAATAAGCTTATTTTGAAGATTAATGCCTCGGCTGACAATTAACTCACCTCAAGAAGTTTGTCTCAAATGATAGTCAGCTCACCTTGAGAAGTTTCAATCCTATTTAAGTTGAGCTAGTCTGTAATTTCACAAACTTATCATGCTAAATCTATCATTTTTAGATTGTGAACCATGGTTGATTTCCATTATGAAGCCTACAGAATTGTTCAGTGAGGTAGAAGTGACTGTTTCAGATTTCATGAGGACCAATGAGTTTGCTACACTACACGATCTTGATGGGACAGTGTTGGCTTCAGATCATAGGTTAGTTGTACAGTTTACAAAAATGAAAGGAGCCAAGCTCAAGATTGTTTGGGTATTTTGACTTGATTCAAGTATTGATGGCTCAGTGCGAAACAGTTGTAACTCCCTATAAACATATAGGAAGTTACAACTGTTTCGCACTAAGCCATCAAATATTATTATGAGCCTGGGGGTGACATTTCCAACAATTTGAAATGAGCCTGAAGAGCAAATATTGAGCAGCGTAGGCAGCCACATACTGTAAATGTTAAGTTACCTTATGGTCCACAGATACTTTGAGACCTTATCTATCTACTTAACACACAACCAAGACTCTAGTCAGACTGTGCGAAAGCATAGCCTGGTCAGAGGATTTGCTTTGTGACTGTTTGAAATTGGTGGAAACCCACGCACAGGCTCATACAAATTTTGTATTGATTTTTTCCAGAAGGAAAATTAAATATGTTATATTTATTGATGCAATGATACTATTGAGCAACTTGGAATGACTCGCTCTCAAAGAAAAAAAATCATACACTGAAATGATTTATACACATTCACTTGTTTTAGAATTCATCATAAATCATAGGAACATTGGTTGAGTTATTTTTTGACATTGTTTGCATTGAGCCACCTATATAAAAACATTAATTGAGTAGCTATCCACGGAGTTTATACTGAAGACTCCGACCCAACTTTGGCGAATGATGAGTCTTTTTCCTTACGAAAAATGAAATTTTTTGGAGATTTCAAACATTGGTTCATTACATTTCCAGAGCTGCCCTTTTCCATGGTTTTATGCCAGTAGAAATAGTTGGTAAATCACCTTATAAATTGGTCATAGAAGAAGATTTACAGGATATATCTCGGAGCCATCAACTCAGTAAGTTCAAAGAGAGCTACAGATAGAAGGGGTATTAAGATGAAATTATTTTAATTATTATAGCCATAACCCCATGTTGTTAGTACTCATTTGAATCCTCTCATTTAGATGATTCAAATGAGTACCCACAACATAATGTTTCAATGAGAAATCAAGATATAGACTGACATTACTTACTATTAACTGTTTTTCTGTCAAAAGACATTCTCTTTCAAAATTTAGACTTGGATACAAAATGAAATTATAATTGAGCTTTGAAATCTTCAACCATTACATCCTCTCAAATACCAATCAAGCTTGCCACAAACTGTCTGTGGGTGACCTTTCATTAGACATTATGTTGCATATCTTTTCTTGTTCAATGTAGAAGTGCCATTAAACTAGTTTTAGCTCTAGATCAAAGTCAAGGTCCCATTACAAGGTCAATTGTTGGCCAGCTTGACTTGTTGTGAATAGTAGCGACATGTGGCAATAATTATTATTATTATTACATGTTTATTTCAGTATTAAAGGAAGATGAGATCCCTGTCACTGTATACAGAGTTCACAGCCGTCTAGGTCCTCATGTGTTTTTACAGACAAAGTCAATAATAGTGTGTGACAAGTGGACCAATCAACCAAAATGCATTGTTAGTGTACATACAGCACATAGGTAGGTTGGGAAAAAATGATACAATGACTTTTCGAACTTTAACCTTGGACAAAACATTGTTCCTCTTGTAGACGTTGACTTGAAACTTGGCCATTTTGTTTACTTTCACACAGGGGATAACTAAAGCTAAAATCAGTTTTGTAAGAAATATACAGTCAAACTTATTTTAAGCGACCACTACGGGGAGCACCAAAAAGTGGTCGTTTAAAGGAATGGCCACTTAATACATGTTTTGTTTGCAAATAAGAAACATACTTTTTGATTGAATATGAATATGATTGCGAAATTCTATGCTGTTCTAACTTAATAGAACTGTCTCAATGAGACATTTCTGCCAAATTTTATCAAGATCGGATTCATTTTCAATAATAATTAGACCTATAAAACATACCTACCTCAGAGGATATTTAGATTTAAATTGAAGAAGGGGATTTCTAAAGCAGTTGTTATTTAAAAATGATTGCTTAATAGACATTGTTGTTAGAGCAAGATTGACTGTAATCCCCTTTCTTGACACCAGTATGAGTACTTGCATATGGTGCTAGTGAACAACAAAAGCTTTACTTTAATGAGTGGCGGAGCAACTAGTGAAAATTTAGCTTTTTTGTTCACTCAATGGAAAATTTTTTAATCTTACACAAAACAAACAATTATTCTATTACTTTCATGCAAAAATAAAAAATAGAGAAAAAAGCATTTTCATCTGCCGCAAACTTATTTTAGATTTTCCTCTTTCCTTTCAGAGATGAGGATGGTAGAAAATTACTTCTTCAACAAAGACGCAGATATAGCCTCCTTGACATAGAAAAGTCTAATGAAGAAACCAACACAGACAAGAAATCTAATCATTCATCCACATCATCTGAAGGAAGTGCACATTCCAAAAACAATTTCTCAGAAAATACGAATAATTCTGTCCAGAATTCGCATGGAATGGATAATAATGTTGATTGTTTGGATAAAAACCAAACTATGCCGAGCAGTTCTGAGTCTATGTGTGAAATATTTGAGAAGGAGGCAAAAAAGTACCCAGATATATACTGCAGACAGCTCATGTCACATAAAGATAGGAACGCTAGTGGTTCAGGTGTTAAGCGTACATTGGAAGAGGAAGATAATCTTGATGAGAGTAAATCTGATTTCTCAGAACATGGCAAAAATAGTGCTAATGATTTCAAACTATCTAGTAATTCAGACGAATCAAAGAATACACATTCCAAGGAAGATATAGACAAAGATAATAAATCAATAGCTGAACCATCAAATCATTGTAAAGAGACTTCTAAATTATTAGGTAATGATAAAATAAGCGCTGTAAGAAAAGCCAAGTTGAAGAAGCCTATTCTAAAAGGTCTGTTAGAGGGCCAGGTAACCAGCTATATATACCCTAATAAAGGTCCACTAGCCATGTTTATGAAGAACAATGAACCAGATAGCAGTTCAGCGTCCTCTATTGATGATTGTCAAACATGCGCAGGGGATAATAACAATATTGGAGCAGCAGGTAATTTTATTATACTACAAAGGAAATTCTAGCATTTTCATTGGTTAATGCTGACCTGACAAACTTTGATATCTACAGCTGCTCCTGTATAACTTCTAATGTTTCCTTAAGGCGCCTTGCTGTGAACATTGACAAAAAATCGAAACGTAAAGGCAGCCATGACTCTCTCGCTTCGCTGATATCACGACCCGAGTAAACACATTAGGCTACGGTTTAAAGCATGTCACTAATTAATTAGCAAATAAAAAATAAAATAGATGTCAATAAATACCTTAACATTTTACAAATCTGTCCAATTCAAGTGCCAATTTTATCCCAGGTTTAGTCAAGAGCCGTTTTCATATCACAACATTGCGGAGTTTAGGGTGAAGTCACAACTATATATGTCACTCTGTACATGTTTACTTTTCATAGGGGCGCAGTAAGGGATATTGTTGGTTTAAAAGAATTCTGTTTATACCAAGGCCTTAAATAGGCAAAAGACAGATATTTAGCCCTAAAACTTTGAAGTGTAATAAATTCCTAATTTGGTTTCTTGCCTGGGTATATGACGATTAAGTCCTGGCAGTAAAAATGATGTAAACCCTCGCCTATGGCTCGGATGACATCATTTTTTCCAGCCGAGAATAAATCGTCATATACCCGGGCAAGAAACTATATAACTAACAATGTATAGTGATTTCAGGTCAATAATAAATTATTAAGGAAGGAATAAGACGTCTGGTATTAATGACTCAGTGCAAAACAGTTGTAACTGCATGTAAACAGGCATTTGAGTTGATTTACATCACACCATTGATGTTATTATTAACCAGAAATTGTTGGCTTTATAGAATTTTGTGTATAAATAAGTCATACTCCTATAAATTTTTGGTCTAGGGTACTTGTAAATGCCTCGACATAAATAATTCAGAGGCTGGTTTTATTAAGGAACAGACTTTTTTAAGCAAGCAGTTTGACAACAAATGGTTTCAGATTAATTTGTCAGTGTATTTGACCTTTGTCATGCTGAACCCAGAATATTCCTGCTTTGGCAGGAGTTATAGACAAACATCAGCCTGCACATATGTGCAGTCTGAGGTTAGTTTATACCACCTGTTTCTCACTTTCAAACCAGAATTATAAATAGATTTAGTTTTTCAAATAAAAATTGACCTACAGTTGGAACTTTCAGTGCTTTTTGCCCTTTGATTTTGATGAAAATTTTTAGCCAAAATTCATTCAGTATGACAAGGGTTAATTTGTCAGTGTATTAGACCTTTTCCTTTGTTTCTAATTGTAGATGCCTCTATTTTCCAACCGTCGTTAGCTGGTACTAGTGACAATGATTCTGATTTTAAGGTATGTTAGAAATAAGTATACATAATTAAAAAAAGTTTTGCAACACTTTTTGTTGAATTGTAACATAGTCTGTGTTAATATCAATTTAGTGAGTCGGTGCCTGAGCGATGAGCTTATCGATTGGCTATCCCAATCAACAATGTTTACTTTGCAGATCACCATTTGAGACCTACCGTCTCAATAGCTTCAGAGTTTCGAGAGGCGTTTATCATGTAACGTCAACCACATGTTAACACGCTGTAGATTTGTTTTGGTATGAAAGGCAGCCAATGATCAAAGATTACATTTGCTAAAATTCTTGTCGCTCCAGACAGTGTGATATTGAATTGTGAAACTGAAACCTGGACTAAAAATGACAGGCTGTGACTTATTATGTCATCCTCTCCCGTCGTTTTAGATATGTTTTGTGACTGTACAGTCACTATTGGAACAAAAGAAAAGCATGAATATATTGCTTAGAGATTGAAGTCAATGTTTAGCTTCATTTGACTGCAATATTTCTGCTACAGAAAAATATTTAGCTAAAGATATCAAATGTTGCTAAACTTTTTTGACTTAGTATATTAAACACTCAAATTGAGCTAATCTTCTGACTATCTTCCGCTTCTTGAGTGCTGTTAAAGCTAAGATATAGTAAAACAGGAGTAAACTTATGTCTTGCCTGATCATTTTGCCTGATGCTTTTGTCTCTTCAGACTATAAGTTTTCACAAATTTAAAAACTGGATGGTTCAGTGCAATTGTTCTAAAAGGTAATTGTTTATGTGTCAGGGTATAATGTAAAAGGAAATTCAAGTAAAGTAAAAGCAACCATTTAGGGGACCAATAAAAAGTGGTTGTTTATTGAAACTGTCGCTTAATACAATAACTAATGATGAATTAGACACGTCATTTGATAGCATATAAAGATTGGCACATAGTTCTTACTGAATCCTAAGATGTCTGAATCCAAAAGAATCGTCTCATTGAGACGATTCTAATGGGTTCAAACATCACAAGATTCAACGATAAACACTTTTTTTGTTTAAGAATGTCCTCTTTTTCGGAGACTTTGTTACGCTGAAGGGACTTTTTATGAGGGTCGCTTAACAAAAGTAGTCACTTAATAGAGGTGGTCGCTCGAGCAATATCGACTGTACATTTTCAGCTGGGCTGTTTTCGGAGAAAACCCTAGGTATTGCTATAGCCTACGTGTCGTCGTCGTCATTGTTGTGCAAAAACTTTGACATTTTGTGATATCTCTGGTTCTACTGAAAGCATTTACTTGAAACTTGGCACACATGTTCACCATCAAAAGAGCAACTTTAACTATCAAGGCAGATTACTCTAGATGCATTTTGAACAAATTATGCCCCTTTTTTTACTTAGATTTTACCACCATCCAGCACTCAACAGCCTAGCGTAGGCACCCGTAGGCGGTGCTCTTGTTTCTAATCAAGGGATATTTTTCGTATTTTTCAGTCCAACTTCGTGTTGCAGCTACATTTGAAGCACACACAGCTGAAAGATATTCTGTTTGAGCAGAAGAACACCGTTCAACTATTACGCAATCAGCTTGCTTTAGGGACAGAATCTGTGCAACTTGACCCGAAGAACATTTCCGTACATAACACTTTGCTTGGTAAAATATTGGAAGCAGAGGTAAGCTAGATTTTGCATGTTTTCAAAATTTAAGACTCTCCTCAAATAGTTTTCAGACGAAATTGAAATTAAAGCACAATTAAAAAAATACCTATCTTGTTTAAAAGAAAATATTGCCGGTAAAGTAGAAATTGCAAGCAATTTCTTCTTTTTCTGCAATGTTTTTTCAATTAGAATACAGGGTTGTACTGGTGAATCTATTAACTTACAATTCACTATAACAACCTTGCAATATTAAAGAGATGAAGAGAGTATTGTTTAATTTCATTGAGGTATGAAACTTAAAACCTAATCACACAATATGAATATGTTAAGTCGATTCATACATGAGTGCGATTGGGTTTATTAGTTTCATACCTCCATAAAATCAAAAAAAATCTCTTCATATCTTATTATATAATATTGTGAAGTCAAACTGGAATAATTCCTCCCTAATAAGACAGATTTCTTGTGAGATTACATTTTTAGCAAGAATAAAAAATGGCTGTGTACTCAAAATTATTTTCATTGAGGAATAAAATCAATTTTTCAGACAATCAGAATGCAAGAAACTTGATAAACACATCTGAAATTTAATTATAATAGTTTATACTAATTTATTCCATTTCGGTTATCACAAAAGCTTAATCTCAGAAGTCACTCTTAGCACACAATCAAGATGTTTTTATGTCCCTGAGGGAGAGACCGTGGTGTTAACCCACTGCAACCCAATTCTACAGCTTGACAAAAAAAGGCTGGCAAAAAAGCGTTTTGTCGATAAACACTGGACAAAAAGGGGCTGGCAAAAGAAGTGTCTTGTCGATAAACACACCCTAGCAACTGTTAATTTTCATAAGAAGACCTATAGTAACAGTAACAGAATTTTTATCAGTTCATCAATCTTTTCAGTTATATATGTTTCAGTTATCAGCTTATGCAGAATAAAAAAACGTTGCAACTACATAGAACCTTATTTTGAAGAAATCTTTATTTTTATCATCCTTTTCTTCCAGAATCAAATAGACACACAAGCTGGTTTACTACGAGAAATAGAGGAAGAATTGAAAGTTTGACAGTGAAGAAATATTAAAAAAGTACTCGTATTTGTTTTATACAGGAGTTATGAACTATTCCAAATTTGGATTCTCTGCGCCCCAGCACTAAAGCCCCACCCTTGGATTTTTTGAGTTGAAAAAATGAGGTTTGGTAGTTTTCCGTTTTACATAAACACAATTCTTTAATGCTTTTTGGTAGTTTATCGAGAAGTAACGGTAGATTATCACTTGTTATTCTCACCACAAAAGCAGTGAAAACTTATACCCGGCTTTTGTGCTTTTCATCCTATCTGACGTCATATATGCGCTGCAAATAAGTGACGTCACAATGAATGTTACATAGCAATCACGTGCAAAAAGATGCGCTTTGCAAAAATATGTCCTAGAGATTTCACATTTTGTCTAATTATTGCATAAAAGAAATAGAATAATTGTTTGTTTCGAGTAAGATCCATCAATATTTCATTTTGTTACCAACAAAAGCAATATTTTCGTTAAAATATAGCTTTTGTTGATCACTCAATGAAAAATAGATCTTACACTGAAACAAATGATTATCCTCTATTTCTTCGACATGGCCTATTGAAAATCTGTTTATCAGTAATTGAAATATAAATCATGACAAAAATGTTCTTGTTTTGTACTATAAAAGTTAGTTTTATTCGCAAAAAAAAGATGAAGGGTTGTTCATGTGCGTACACACTATTCTGCCATGAGATGTATACATTTTTTCATAGCGATTTATGTGAAAAATCCTCTGTGTGTGTTTTGACGTGTTCAGTTAAAGGATTAACATAGTTTTTACGCAGAAATTTGGGGGATGGATCTTATTCAAATTTGGAACAGTTCATACCTGTACACAGTCAATCTTGCTCGAGCAACCACGTCTTTTAAGCAACCATTTTGATTAAGCATTTACAAAACCCTTCTTTAAACCAAATATCTTAGAAAGTATATGTGAAGGGTCTAAACATTACTGTATACGCATCCTAAGTTGTTAAAACTCCATTTAGAATCCTCTCAACGAGAGAATTCTGTTGAGTTTTAACAACATATGATTTTTGAGAAATGCGCAATATGTATATACAATCAAATTTATGTTTCAAATTTCTATACAAAACATCTACTAAGCGGCTTTTCTCCTAAATGACCACTTTTTTGGTGGTCCCTTAAGTGGTTGTTTTAAGTATGTTTTACTGTACATTGAATTCATTGTAATAATGTTATTCCCGAGTGTTAAATTTGATTTTAATTCAGGTTTATCTATTTAAGTGACTTTTGATGTTTCAAAGACTGTATGTGCCATATTAAAATGGAAACTTGACTGTGACTGGATGTTGAAATAAAAGAAGAGCAAGTCCTTCTTTCTATTTACCCTTGTCATGCTGAACCCGGAATATTCCTGCTCTTGACAGGAGGTATAGACAAAGATCAGCCTGCACATATGTGCAGCCTGATCTTAGTTCATACCACCTGAATTTCATTTTTAAACCAGAAAGGTGTAAAAAAAAAGCATTTCCAAAATCAATACTTGCTCACATTTGGTAACTTCCAGTGCTTTTAGCACTTTGATTTTACATTTCTTTCGCGAAGATTTTTTATTCAGTATGACAAGGGTTAAAAGATGATTGTAGGCAGTTACAACTGTTTGACAATGAGCCATTGATGTATGATGTTGAAACTGGTTTAAAAATGGGTGAGACGCGCCAAGTAATTGTAAATGTTTTATATCTATAGGTATTTACAATACTTGTACAACATGTCCGATACGTCATACATAATTGAATTTGTATCAGCTTGTATGTGGTTTAACACCACTTTCAACATTGTTGCAGTTATATAACTACAGGTTATGCATCCTACCTATGGCCGCCTGTCCTTTCCCACACCAGTACAACAACAGCATTTCAACTTCCAGCTGCTCATCCCACTAAGTGTACCATTAATCATTCATGTATTAATCATTCATATATTAATCATTCATACATCAATCATTCATACATCAATCATTCATACAGTAATCATTCATACATCCATTGGTGGGAGACCTAATTTCGAGGGATCAGCACAAAACTATTGCAATTGCTCATAAATATATTGCCAGTTATCTTATAACTATACAAATATTTGTGCGATAACATCCCGTATGATTTTTTTTATGATATCACATAGTTATTTTTAGAACAATGATATAATGGGGTTATTTTTAGAAACTTGCATTTCAGTTAGAATGATCAACAAAAACAAGACAAATAGAGGTTATAAGATAAATATAATACGTTCTTAGTGTATTGTATTGAAAAAATATCTAACTCAGTTGTGAGAATTGATAATTGTCTCGGCAGAGCCTCGACAGTGATCAATTCTCCCAATCTCACTAGATTTTTTTTCGTACAATTTGTAACAAAACACTAAGTACGTATTATATATTTATAATGGTTTTGCACTGACCCCTCGAAATGAATAGTTGTCAAATGTCGATATTGTATCAGTAATATTGAAGATGGATCAATACAGTTTGCTGATTCAATATTACAGTGGATAAAATTGATAATCTTGGGCGGTTTTAGTGTTCTGTACAAGTTGTTAAGCCATTCATTTCAAAATACTTTGTATGTGAATTAACCATATAATAAAACATGAATATTTGTGCTCAATAAAACTTATGAAATTTTTCAAAGTGTTCATTCTTTTCAAACACACAATGTAAGTCCTCAACAAACCAAGAAAATACATTAGCAAAACTGAATTATCCCCAATTATTCTTAATTTTTGGCATATTTTTACCACTATTTTACTAGTTTTCCCCAAAATATATAGGAAGCAGAAAGTGTAGACTGAGATAAGACTGCCTGTTTATGCAGGCTGATCTTGGTCTATACTGTCTTTTCAAGCTTTAAGCATGGTAGGAATATGTAAGGAACAGCTTATAGGATTAAATTCAAAGTGCTGAAGGCACTGATTGTGTCTGTATTAATTTTGAGAATATAATTTCAATCTGGAATACTCCAGGTTCAGGAGGATGAGGGAATGAAACATGGTTAATTTAGAATAGCCAATAAGTGATATTTTAGTGCTACTCTTCAGAATATTGTCGTTAATATTCTAAAACCTTGTAACTGCAGCCTTGATCATGCTGCAGTAACAAGGTTTTAGTGAAAGAATGATATGTCTTTCTATTATTTCACCTTGATGAAATATGAAGAACTAGGGAATATATAAACTTGCTGTCAGCCCAATTAGCTCAGTTGGTTGAGCACCAGACTTCAAAACATTGAAAATCGACGGAGTGGGTTCAAACCCGGGCTGACACACTAACAAAACTAACTGTCTTTTGGATGAGACGTTTAACAGAGGCCCCTTGAGACAGAGCTTTACACCGAGCACATTAAAGAACCATGGCTGATCTCAGCAGTAGTTTTGTCATGTATCCCTGCACTATCCCCCGTAACAACTAACCGTCTTCTGAGGGCGTCATAACCGGGAAAATGACGTCATAATGTATATGTTGTGACGTCAGTTTTAAGTGGCAATATAAATTTCGCTGAAAATTGAAATGTTAAATTTCAAGAATTTTGATGATATTTCGCAAAAATTCGGGTCATAATCATAAATAGAATATAGAATTTGTGCTCGTAAAATACTGAATCAATCAAACTCATTTATAAACAGTTAAAAACGTGGCGCAGCCTAGTTTTTATCTGTTAATAAATGACTCGATTAATAAATTGGGTATTCCATGTTAAGACATGGAAATGGTTTGTGGACAGAGTTCTATGTTGTTTTTGTTACCTACAAGCTCATCCCATCCCCCACCCTTAGGCTGTAGGGCTTTTCCTTGGATCTTAGGTAATTTGTATTAAGATTCCTGAGCCTGGGTTAGATAGTTCTTTAGTAAAGCATAAAAATCTACCAACAGATGGATGAACAGACAGACACATAGTTAAACTAATATTTATACTGCAAATAAAATTCTCTCAATTTCATTCGCTATTGCTGCTCTGACAAACTGATATCTACTGCAGCTCCCATAATTTTAACAACTTATATTTCCTTACGGCACAATGCCAAGAACAAAGACAAAAATGCCAACCAGTAATGACAGCCATGATTCTCATCATGTTGTGGAAAGTAGTGGCACAACGTCACAACTACATAAGATGTCACTACATGTTAACTCTTCATTGAGGCACAAAGGGGAATATTAGTAGTTTCAAAGAATTTAGTGCCACTGTCTTATATAGACAAAAGACAAATATTTAATAGAAAACTTTGTAGTATAAATTCGTAAAACAGTTTCTTGCCGGGGTATATGATGATTTATTTCTGGCTGTAAACAATGATGTCAACTCTAGTCTGCGGCTTGGGTGACGTATTTTTTCTATTGAATTGATTGAATGGAGTTTTACACCACTTTCAACATTTTTCAGTTATATCCCAGCGGCTGGGGCACCTAACAATGGATTCCTGGTATTTCTCTCAACAGTACAACCATCACATTCTTTCCTCCTCTCCTCTTTCCTGGGTCTACAATTATCAACCCATTGGTGGGAGACAAATAGTCAGAAAGAATGAGTGCCACCATCGGGGGATTGAACCCATTTTTTTCCAGTCAAGAATAAATCTAAATATACTATGGCAAGAAACCAAGAAACTGTGTAACTTATAATATACCAACCTCTACTTTGCAGGTATGTGTGTGTGTGTGTGGGGGGGGGGGGGGGGGGGGTTGTTAGGGAAAAGGCTGATGACAAGTTTTTTTATAGTATATGTATAGTTTATTTGATGATGATTTTCATTTTACTTTTATCCCCATTAAACATTTTCAAGAATTTTGAGAATGAATATTTGACCAATGACTACCATGGACATGTAAAAGCAAAAACATTTGTATTATTTACCATTTTTCATGCAACCTAACTTTCAGGAAATTCAAAAAGGTTGAAAGAAAATAAAGATTTATTGTGATTAGATATTTTTATTATTTTCTCAAAATACAGAGATACCAGTACATGTAGAGAGGGGGTTGTATTTTAGAATTTTGACTACCTAAAACAAAGGTTTGTAGCAGTTTTGCTGAAATATTTTTTAAAAATATTTCAGCTATACTGCTGCAAACCTTTGTTGTAAGTAGAGTGTACTCATCCGATTCATCTTGTCAAGACAATTCTTATGAGTATCTAAAACATATAGGGATTTAGTTGAGAAATCCCATTCTAGCAATCATTACCCTAGGATGTTGAAGGCCTAAGCCTTTTTGTCTGACATAAGCTTTTCTACTTGCAGACCAGGAAATTTTCAATGTCCCTAGTCTGTGGAAAATTATAACAAGGTGGCTTAAAACATGTACATCAAATATTAAGAATTTATATCCAACTTTATTTGCAGTAAAATTCACATGCCATGTATTTTACTGTGCACACAGATAGCTCCATCCAATTATATTTCTCAACGTCATCTTAAGCAGGAACATTTATGTTATTGACGTCATATAAGCCAAATATGCTAAATGATGACTTTTCCTTTTTGAGAAATTGTCCTAACATCAAATTCATTTCTTTTTCATCAATTATACATCTAGAAAAATGTGGAACTATTTTACAGCCAGAAAAAGACAATAAAACTTATTTCAGAATTGTGATCGTATTAAAATGGATATAGTTTCATTTTCGAAATAATGTGTCCATGAATAAATTTTGACAGGGGAAGAGTTATAAGCAAAGCGAAATTCTCAGGCTCCACCTCGGATTTTACCTTATGCATAATAGCCCCCCCCTTCCATCAGACTTTATTCACGGACACATCAACGCAAAAATGAAATAATTTTATAAATAATAAGCTTTTGTGGCAATTGAATTTAAATGAATAAGTGCAAAATCTTATAGGCAAGAAAAAAATATTTTGACAACCCTCCTTTACGACCTCTACCAAAATCTCATAAAAAAAAAATGAAGAAACAACATTTTGATGAAATATTAGAAGTTTCTTTAATTATTTCTGGTAGATTATCGAGAAATAACAGAAGCTAATCATTTATAAAAAACTCAACACCAATGCAATGAAATTACCAAAAGATTATACCCCCCTTCTTTTCATTTTAGCACTTGTATGATAATATACATATAATGTTGCATCTCTATCATGTGCAAAATGACACACTTCAAGGCAGTGGAACCCTAATAGTTCTGCAATTTTTTGGACCATATAATCTTTCACAATGTTTACAAAGATTTCCTAATGAAAATCATTAGGAAACCTTGGTTAACATTGTTTAAGTTCATTACTGCCGAAACGTTGCGGATCTATTACGGGTCAACCACCTTAAGAAAATTTCTCCAAGAATGTTCACAGTTTGCCGAAACTTCATTTCAGAGATAGATCAATAAATATTTTATTTCGTGAACAACAAAAAGTAAATTTTCATTTGTGGCTCAACTCATTAATTTACAGACCTGCCCTGCATTCATAAGGATAAAAAAATCGCTAAGGGTTTGAGAAACGGTATCCCATTTCGGACACATTTTGGTACAAAGCAGGGCTCCATTTTGTAAACATTCATAAATAATATGTCATCCAGAATGATGGAAAGATTGCTGGGGTTTGTGTTTTTGTTCCTTTGTTTGCTTGTTGGTTTTATTTCAATATAATGACCATGCATTAAGTAACATATGCCAGGGAGAAAGTTCTGAACAGTTAGAATCATGTACCAAACAAAATAAAATTACATTTTATCTGAGGTAAGCCCTTTGAGTATCAGGAGATTATGAAAACTCAAGATAGTGGAATTCTGTATGATTTGAATATTCCACTTTTCAAAATTGTTTCATAAATTACGAACTTTTTTTTTCCCATGAGCTCAAAGTTCATGAACAGCAACATCTAAAATCTAATTAAATCATTTAATCAGTAGGTAAAGAAATACTCAAGATATCAATGACTCAGTGCAACAGTTGTAACTGCCTATATTTTTATAGGCAGTTACAACTGTTTCACATCTAGCCATAGTTATGTTAGCAACAAAAAGATGAACTAATGAAAGGGATTGTATCTGTGTCAATTATTCTAGTTGATCCCATCTAGTCTTTATTTACGATGAAGTATCCTTTACCGTTTAATCCAAAACAATCACTAATGACCATACCTGGAATAAAAAAAATCAGTGGCATTATGGCATGATATTATACACTGCCCTCCAAAAGATCATTCACACACATTTCATTTATAAGATTTTCAGCTCTAATCTTTTTAAACAAAGTTATAGATTAGTTTTTATTACTTAAAATCTGATTATTCCCATTTGAACGCTACTTTAGACGACAAAATGACTGTTGATAAAGATACTATTTTAGAACAATGTATAACAGAAAATATTGAGACAAAAGGAGAAAATGCTGATTATCAGTGGAACGTTGTGAGAGACTTTTAAATAGCATGCCTAGATGCATGTTCAGGCTGTCTTACCTGCTAATGGAGGCTACACTAAATATTGACAGAAGTTGATCCCCTTGATAGAAAATTTGGAAAAATGGTGAACTATTCTGATTTTGTCGATTTTACATGATTTTGCCATTTCTGGTATTGCTTCTTAATTGATACATTGCAATAAAGATATAAAGTATACATTTTATTAATAAAAATAATATAAAACTTTGTTTTAAATTACTTAAGCCAAAGATCTTTAAAACAAGTGTGTGTCAAGAAACTTTTGGAGGGCAGTGTATATAAGTCTTTACACAAATGAAATGATTTTAATGAAGTCCTGTGGCACTTAACATCACAAATTTTAGATGAACTAGAGCCATGTCGGACATGGCCATCCCCCACCGCGAAAGCTTGATAGCCTTCCTGTTTTACAAAATTCTGGACCTGTCCAAATTCAAAGGTTTTGCAGACGAAAATTAAAAGTGGATTTAATTTGAGAAATAACCATTCAGTAGGGTAGATAATAGTGTGGAAAAAGAAGAAATTGCTTGTCAGAAGCAATTTTTTCTTTTTTCACAATGTTTTCTCAATCATAAAATCTCTGACACATAAAAAGCAGGGATTAAACAGCAAAGGGTTAAAATGTCACATTAAAGTTTGCTGCATCAGAATTCGAACTCAAGATCCCAGGAATGACAGTCATATGTGTACACTGAGGTAACCAGTCTACCATGGTACAACAATGAAATAGCTCATGATGATATTTGAAAAGAATGATTGAATTGATTGAATGGAGTTTAACGCCACTTTCAACATTTTTTAGTTAAATCTCGGTGGCTGGAGCACCTAAAAGTGGAATCCTTGTATTTCTCTCACCAGTACAACCACCACATCCTTTCCAAGCCTCCAGCTGCTATCTAACATAGGTCTACAATTATCAACCCACTGGTGAGAGACAAATAGTCGGAATGCTGGCGGGGATCCAACCCAGGACCTCTATATTGACAGTCTGACATGTGTTTTTTGGATTTCAATTAAATTATTTCATTATTTCCTGCACAAATCCTATATTGTGGGTAATCATTGGAATCATCTTCATGAGACGATTCAAATGAGCACCAATAACATAGGGTTTCAATGAGAAATAGAGAGTTTAAACTGGCAATACCCCCTCTTATCTGTACCTCTGATCAATCCAGTTAATGCACTTATGTGCAATCTGATCTGAGTCTGTACCATTTAATTTTCATTTATAAAATAGAAAATTTTAAAAACTATTTTGTTAAAAAAAAAACTGACTTTGATTCCAATGCAAATTTACAATACTAAGATTTCTATTCACACAAGAGTTGATAGAGTAATTGTTACTGAAATGGCTCTATTTTCTCATATGATATCATATGAATTTGGACCAGTCTAAAAGTCATTGTTTAATGGATTGATTTTGGATGAACAATTCTAGAATTTATTCTTCAGTTCTTGGATAAACTTAACTAGATCCATCTCAAAGTGACTAGTTCCCCTCCCTCCCCCCCCCCCCTTTGGGCTTTGTCCCAGCTCTGTATGCTGTTTTCGGACAAATTTCAATTGTGACCTTGATCACTGAGACCCCAAAACAATAAGGCACATCCTTGGGTCATGGGCAATAGTTGTAAAAAGATTCATTCTTCTAAGTCACTTTCTACTGGAGTTACATTCCAGAAACAAAAAAAGATCAACAAATGGGCAGACAGACAGACAGACAGACAGACAGAAGGAATGAAACCAATTTACCACCTCTACTTTTTAAGTGGGGGGTTTAATCAGGGGATGACTTACTTTTGAAATTCCCACTCTCTGTTGTCTAATGGACACACCTGACGTGTCTTCAACCATCGGGATATACAGTGGAAATGGAATGCATGCTGAAACATTAAAGTAATATATTATCAGTGCAGTATCTAATCAGTGACCATCACCGTACATTTTAACAGATGTTTGTCACAAATCTTATATTCACAAGTTAGTTTACTATCACATATTATATTGAAACAAAAATCTGTAAAAAGCATCATGAAGGGTATTGGAAATCCGCCACTCTAACTGGGGCTGTTTATAGATTTGCGAACATTTGCAATCACCAGTACTTATGCCTTTGAAATTTGGTACAACTTTATCAAAACATGATTACCAGTACCTTTGGGAAAAAATGAAAACCATGTAGTTTGAC
Source organism: Fragum whitleyi (assembly GCA_948146395.1). Lineage (NCBI taxonomy): Eukaryota > Metazoa > Mollusca > Bivalvia > Cardiida > Cardiidae > Fragum > Fragum whitleyi. The sequence continues at coordinate 64,500,111 of OX411549.1, read as the reverse complement.
ATCATATTGTTCATGCATAGATTTATGCAATTGAATATGAAGTCCATCTACTTGGTTTTATTCCCAAATGAAAACAATTTGAGAATGCAGCTATTTATTAAGCTTGCACACAAAGTAATCCCATAGAAAATCTATCCGTGTATAAAAATTTATACATGATATGATATAAATTAAAAGATATGTAGAGAACATTTATTGATTTCATAGAGGTATATAACAAAAATCCCATTTATTCTCATGTTTGAAACAACACTGCATATTCAAACATGACTGTGATTAGACTTACAGTGTGATGAGGATTTTAGTTTCATACCTCTATGAAATCAGCAAATACCCTTTTCATCTCTAAAAAATTAATCTCTCTTTTAAATACTTACATTACACACTCCCCAGGCTACTGTACATTCTTCACTCGTTGCCGAGGCTTGATTTGCCTGACATTCAATACCTGACAAAAATAAAGACTATGTAAAAAATTTGCATAACAAGGTGTTTAGGAATCATATTGCTTAAAAACTGCATTTTTATTTTTCCAAAAGTTTGACCTCAACTTTGTCAGATAACCTTAACCTTGGGATAAGCTCATGCTTATCAATGAGATCGATTATCATGCAAAATATGAGCATTGTGTCTCATAAAGGTTTTAAAGTTATCACCAGGGTTTTGTTTTTTTATTAAGTTTTGCAGAAAAACGGATGAAAGGATAAAATCATAGATGGGCAATATCCTTGATCTTGTCCATGCTGAAGTGACATACCAAGGCTGCTTTTTACACCAGTGTTTACAAGATTCATTCGAGTCCCTAGTTGTGTAACAGAGCTACAGATAGAGGGAATATTTTGGATTCCATCTCAAATAATGTCTATTTTTATAGCTTAAACCCTCTGTTGATGATACCAATTTGAATCATCTCATCAAGATGATTCAAATGAGTACCCACGACATAGGGTTTCATTGAGAAATACATGTAATGAAGATTTAAGACTGGCTTTACCCTCTCTTATCTATACCTCTTGTTGGAGACCATTGGGAACACATTTCCCTTGTTTCCATAACCTTAATGGCTATATTATAAGTGTGATCCATAAATTTTGTTATTATCCTTTTTCAGACCGGAGCCCTAGGGGACATTGTGTTGTTACTTCCAAAACCCTGGCAGATAACTGATGAAGGGGAATAAAGCTAGATAGGGAAAGTACTATGTACATACTAAAACTAGATAGGGAAAGTACTATGTACATACCTCCATATAGGGGCAAAGAAATGAAAGAAACAAGAGCATTTGAATAAAGTTTTGATGGATCAGGGCAAAACATTTGTAAGTGATCATATATTTGCATATCTAGTTGCTGACAACTAGATTTGAGGTTTCTATTTTTCCTTTATCAATATTGTTTTCATGTATTTTTTAACATTACACTGGTCACTGGTTAACAGAGCTCCAGATAAAAGTGATATTAATCGAAATCTATTATTCCTCACCCCAAACCAATTTGTTGGTGCTAGTTGTCTTGATTCCAAATATGTACCAACATCATAAGATTTGATTGAAAGAAAATAAAATTTTGACTTTTGAATGTGAAATCTCATTCTTAATCTGGAGCTGAGTTAATATGGTACTTACACAGATCCATTATATGATTTCTGCAAATGGCACAATTATCCACAACAATATCTGAAAGTAAAGTAAGAAGGAGTTAATCAGTGGTGTTGAATTTCAAGGCCAGACTTTTCCGACACAGGTTTTTCTACCTGTGAATGAGTACATTTTACATTGCCCATGTACAAGTAATTACAAGGACAAATCTTGTAATGGTACTAAAAAGATTTCAGAGATTTTAATTAGCTAATTTTTGTATCAAAGGATGAAAAACATTGCATGAAATGAAGAAAATGCATTTTCCTCCTTACTAAAGAATGATTTCTGAAAATTCATCTATTCTCTGTTTTGTGGACAAAATCATTTTAGTTTATAATACTGGATTCTAATTTATTTTAGTTCAATTGAGATAAAGCTTAAGCTTATAGAGTCGCTCTCCAACAACACCCAATCCAGATTGTTTACGTCATTGCGAGAGGCAGCTGTTTTAACCCACTGCTTCCAAATACTACACCTTGGTGAACTGGGGCTCTTTATTAGGTGTTTTCCAAATTTACAAACCTCTGCAATGGTTGGGCTCAAATCAAGTTCATTTTGATCCTGGTAGAAAATCATCTTTTACTTGTCCAGGGACAAATCCATAATTCTACAACCCTAGCTTGATGAACACCAATTCCAACGAAACAACAATTTTTCTTCGACCTTGATAAATGACATTGACTGATGACCTTAATATTACATGATGCATATTGTTTAGATGTACCTCCATGCCAAATATGAATTTTCTATCTAAAATTCTTTTGAAATTAAAACAAGATGTGTTCATAAATCACTAATGAACCCTAAACAGCAATATTTTTTTTGTTAATAAAAGATTGTAGATAAGCTTTACCCCCTCTTAAATGTACCCAGTATTGGTCAATTATAAACTTTTATATCTCAATTTCAAGCAGTCTTCAATTCTTTTCTGAAGTTGAAACCTGGAGGGTCCATTGGACTCAGGTCTGAAGGTTTTGAGAGCCCTGTCTCCTTTGTTTATAGTCAATCCTTCAAACCGTGTGCACCTCAAAGCCCTAATAAAATTGAAGAATTAATCCTTACTTACCCCATGCCCATAGTGCAACTGCATTCCACTGAAAAGAAAGAAAAGTACTTGATAGTTGTTTCAATTAAAATCTAATCATTGTTGGATCTAGGTTCGGGGGAGAGAGATACACACACACTCTTCTGTACACCCCCCCTCGCTAACTTAACTTTCATTTTCATGCAAAAATCCTGCCAAAAATGTATGATACTGGGGAAAAAACTGACTATTTAAAGGGTCATATCACCTTTACACAAATCCTCTATCTGCTGCAGCTAATTCTATTCTATTATTGCATAAAATGCATGTTTTCAGATCGTTAAAGGCATATTTAATATAGTGAAAAAGAAGACAGGGGTTGAAAAATCTTAAAAACCCAACTAGTCCTGTAGGACTAGTAACCATAAATTTCAACTCGCCATTAAACCAAATGAGCTGGCCCTTCAAAATTAATAAAATGTAGTTTAGTCTTATAACAAGAACACAAGTCATTTGAATTGGTTGAAATTTTCATCCCGGTATAAATTTAACTCATTGCGACAGTACTTTAATGAAATCAGAACTTTCCACCCAGTGTGCGTGAAAGGTTTGTTCATATGACGTGTGGAAAGGTATATTCATATGACATGGTTTGCTATCTTGTATTCAATATTAAAGAGATGGGTAATCTATGTGGTCTCAACATGTACAGAAGAATATCTTAATGAGCAACACAGATAATAAGGAATTTGGGATATAAGCAACCTGGACCACAAAACCATTTCTTCTTTAGCCTATGAAAAATCCGATGGATAATCGGCACTCTTATCATTGAATCTCACGAATAATAGAAACAAATTTTTTGAACCAGTACCATATTTTATTGAATATTAGAAACAATCAGGAGATTAAATGCGGACAAAAAAATTATTAAAATCAGGGCTTGTGTTAGTGTTTGAAATTGGGGGGGTCACTGACTCCTCTCCTAAGCAATTCTAGGGGTCAAATCTGAATTTAAAGGGGTCAAAATGATAGAAAATGCATATCAAAAGTAGAATTTTGCATATTTAAGAGTCACTTTAACTGTTTCTTGTAATGATATGAAACAGTTGATTTATTTGTTGCACAGGGAAAAAAACTAGCAGGGGCCCAGTCGCCCATGGCCCCTAGATTTTTGGCTGAACCCCTAGATTTTTGGAGAAAACTCCAATACCCCTAATGTTAAATTTTGAATTTTGGCTGTCTGGGCCCCTAGGTTGAAATAGTTAGTCTTTTTCACTGCTTAAGATGGTAAATTTGTGAAAACCTTAGGTATAAAATCATGTTTTGATCCCTGGTAATTCCTCTCAAGGGGGTCAAAATGACCCCCTTGGGAGAAATTTCTAGGGGTCAGATTAAGACATTTTCATATTTTTGGGTGTCAAAACCCTGGTTTAAGGGTCAAACACGAGCTCTGTAAAATACAAATAAACAAGTTTTGACCTGGAATAACTTCTTTGCTATAGATATATTTTTCTTTCGTTGTCCGAGTGTTAGCTGCGCTTTTAAACAACCATTGTCATCCCGCTCGGCTTTTTGAAATTATAATTGGTGATCGTTGAAATGCGACCCGCTCCCCTTTTTTGTGTGTGTGTTTATATTTTGTTTTTTGTTGTTTTATAATTTTTTACTAAAAGAAAATCTCTAAAACCATCCCTAACATCTTTCTCAAAGAATTTGAAGGCTTTTGAAAGGGTGCATATATGATCGAACGCAGCAAGTGTACATTACTGAAATTAGATTAATTATGCGCGCATAAAAATCGCTGTTTCGAAACAATTTACTAACAAAAATTACTTCAAATAAAAAATATAATCCTTATCAAAATATCCGAGTGGTAAAGATGTGAGAATATCATAAGATTTATTTTGAAACCAATCTTTAATATGACGTCACTGTATAAATTTCACGGAGAATGGCCTGACTTCAAAAGGACCGCCGAACACCTGTACTGGGCGAGGTCATCTGTGTTTTCACAGCAACACAATTTTCTCTCGTGTTTACACGATAGTCTCATCAAATAGTCGCATAAATAGTGGATCATATAAAAATATAACGGATAGTCTTTAGAAGGGTAACTGAATTTATTTCGGCTCATCCAGTTCATGACTCTCATCGTCAGAACATTTATTTTTTTAAAGACAATCTGCAATTTAGAAGCCGTTGGAAATTGGGAAATATTAACTGCGACTACAATGCTACATTGCAATGGTCATTTGTTTAAAGATCAGCTTTTCCTTGCATGATTGAAAGCCTAGATTTGTACTTGCCCCATCGGACTAGCTCACCCAAAATTCTACTCGCCCTCCGGCAATTTCTACTCGCAAATGCGAGCGGGCGAGTGGAATTTTCAACCCCTGGAAGAAACTACTTGTTTTAAGCAATTTTTTCTTTAACACAAGTTTCCCCCTCAAAGAAAATAGTTTTCTTACAATATGAGATGTTTTCTTACAATATTAGATGAAAACAAATGATCTATGTTCAACAATTTTAGTGAAAATATCTAGTTTTGACAACGGTTTAACCCTTTCCTGTATAATCCCTGGTTTTTATGTGCCTGTGATTTTGTGATTGAGAAAACATTGTGGAAAAAAATGAAATTGCTTTTGGCAAGCAATTTCTTCTTTTTTCCACACTATTTTCTACCCTACTGAATGGTTATTTTTCATATTAAATCCACTTTAAATGTTTGTCTGCAAAACCTTTGAGCTTTGGACAGGTCCATAATTTTGTAAAACAGCAAAGTGTTAATAGAAAACTGCTTTACGCATGTATTTTTCGAAAAATTGTCATATGGTTGAGGGAACCATTGGAGACTCCTTATTTGCAAAATGAAGGAGTTCCAACTGGTAAACAAGGAGTCTCTGTCATTATTCAGAACCGAGAGGGATTACTCTGATAGTAAAGAACTTGTTTCTCAATCGATGTAAAATAAAAAGGTTTAAACCAATTAAATGTCACCTTTTAATGTATCTATTCTAGATAGAGAAAATGACTCACATCCGAATATACTGGTTTATCCGAAATATTGAACATCCCGGAAATAGAAAAAGTAGAAATTTTCGACATATATCTACTAAGAAATGTAACAGAAATAGAAATATCGAAACACCTTTTTAACTTCAAAGCGTTTTTTACTGCTCCTCTCACTAGAAACGCTGGCTTGAGCGTCTTCATCAATATCCATAGCGGCTGCCATATTCCTTCTTTATTCAGCTTGATTTAATTATTTTTAGAAGTTGAAACCGAATAAACATTGTAACTGAAGCGCAGTATAATCGTTGTAACTGTCAAATAACCGTATGAACAGTCCCGTGTTTCAATCTGTTTATCTTCAACTAGATTTAGTACATGTACATTCTAAATTGAAATTCTGCTTATAACCTCTTTATTTTTAGGACTTTTTTCTCTTTTTTTTTTGCGAATATTAAACCTGTATACTTATTTAAAGTTGACAATACTACATGATTTTTACCCGCAGTTGAATGATAGAGTAAGGTTACCAACCAACTCGACCCATAGAACAACTCGAACCAAATATATAGGACCCTAAATGTATATTTAGAGTCCCTGATGTAACACACTTTTTCCTACATTATTAGTTATACGGTTTCTTGCCGGGGTATGTGATGATTTATTCTCGGCTGGAAAAAATGATGTCACCCGAGCCGTAGAAACCGTATAACGAATTGATTATACTACAAAGTTTTAGGGCTAAATAAACCGATTTCTTTTAAACTACCAATATCCCTTAATGCGCCCCTATGAAAAGTAAACATGTACAAAGTGACGTCATATATAGTTGTGACGTCACACTACTACACTCTGCGCTATTGTGATATGGAAGCAATTGTTGGCTGAAACTGCGAGAAACTTGGCACTTTAAATTGATAGATTTGTACAAATTTAAGGTATTTATTGACATCTTTATGATTTTTTATTTGCACATTATTAACTGACATTCTTTTCAACTGTATCCTAGTGTGTATATTCGGGTCGTGTTATCAGCGAAGCGAGAGAAACATTGCTGCCATTACCGTTTCGATTTTTTGTCTATGTTCATGTCGAGGCGCCTTAAGGAAACGTTAGAGGTAATACCGGAGCGGCCGTAGCTATCAATGTTTGTCAGGTCAGCATTAACCAATGAAAATGCTAGAATTTTCTTTGCAGTATAATAAAAATATATATACAAATTTTGTATAGACAATGCTATTGCCTTTGTGGGTTTATCTTATCATTTTAAATGTACATAAGTTTGTCTTTTCAAAATATCTTACCAAACCATTTTTTTTTCATTATGTACGATTCTAAAAATAATCCTTAAATTCAAATTCAACCTGTTAATTTTCTTATGCATATGTTAATTTCCTCAAAACTGAATGAGGGTTAAATACTTTTGTATTTATAATAAAAATACTGAATAATTAATCGAAAATAAAAATTGTTCAACATAATCAATCAATACTTTTAACAATAATTTTGACTCTGAGATACTTTAAAAACACGGACCGCTGATTTAACTAAAATTAACATACCAATCAAATTAACCATTTACAAAGATGAGCTGTGTTGACTTTAGAGATTTATTTCAAACCCTTTTTTGTGGAGGTTAAATGTGCCGATTATTTCTTATTCATGCAGCAGTGGTGATTTTTAATTTGTTCGTTCATTTCTATGTCCTTTTTTATTATGTTAAGGGTATTAGTTATATAATCATATTTTGTCACATATGTAAATGTCACAAATTTACTTGCTGGTGGATCACATTTTCCAAAATGTCGTTTGAAACTTCAAAGAAACAATTCTTCGCTGCTATTAAATAAATGAGAGAAAATAAACCTTTTATTTAAAATCTAATGAGACATACGAGGGGTTTTTTGGACTTTTTAAATATCTCAAAACCTGTTCGACAGAAATCAATGATTGATTGATTGATTGAATGGAGTTTAACGCCGCTTTCAACATTATTTCACTTATATCGCGGCGACTGTCACTGGAACACCTAATAATGGATTCCTGGTTTTTCTCTTACCAGTACAACCACCACATTCTTTCCTAGCCTCCTGCTGCTATCTCATATAGGTCTACGATTATCAACCCATTGGTGAGAGACAAATAGTCAGAAAGAATGAGTGCCGCCGTCGGGGATCGAACCCGGGACCTCTAGATTGACAGTCCGACGCGCTACCAACTGCGCTATGACGGCGGCTCAGAAATCACATGATATTTGCACATGACGGATTTTAATCATTAAGGAGTTAGCGTACAATATTTTCATCCCATTGATTTACAGTACGCGCCCACCAGGCGTAGCCATAGAGACATGGATACGTTAAGTGGAGCACGGACTAATTTTTATACTTAACGTCTATACATTCTGTAACTTTAACTCCAAAAATATGACTTAACAGTCATATAAGTTGCTCATTTTTTTCGTTCACCTTTTCAATACTGATACAATGGTATTTCGGGAAAACATAATCGGTTAGAACACTTCCGTTGCTCAGATAAATTGCCCTGACTGACGATGGTGGTAATTGACTAAAGCCACAAGAACAACGACAGGTTGCATTTTCCGACTAACAGAAATTGCTTCCAGGCACGGACCCTAAATATACATGTATATTTAGAGTCCCTGTTCTAGGTTAGAAAAGAGGATAGAAAGTATTGGCACTGACACCTAGCTCAGCATTTATGCCCTTAAAATGATTAATATCCATATTTAGTTTGTGAGTAAAGCAAAGATAAATGCTATCTAAAACGAACAAAATTTCAAAAAAATGTTTGGGTTAGACTTTGCATTTTAAGCAATTTCTTTCTCGTAGTTTCTTTTTGCCTCTCTTACCAATTTGTTTGAGTGTTGTTTCGCACTGTCATATTTTATCTTATATGCATTGGTTTTACAGAAATCCGTCCATCCGTTGGTCATGGAATAATTCCTATCATCAAAAAAAAAAGTTCAGTTTTTACAACTCTATTTTAACGAAGTAAATTAGAGCAAGTCAAATACCCTTTCACTGTTTTCCAACAAGTTAAAGGGTTTGTCAAACAAGTTATCGATAATGACACCACTGGTCATTAAAAAATCAATATTCCCTTATAAGGGAATGTCATTAGGCATCTAAGCAAAAATTACAACATGCCGAAATATATTAGGTAATACAGATGTTGTTTGAATTTACTTATAAAGGTAAAAATTTTGGGCGATTGGGAAAGACGAAATAAAGTGCCGACTTACCAAACGATATCTATTAACAAAACAATCTTTTTTATATATAATAAGATATGTAAAGACGATATTAAACCAGGAATAAATCAAATCAAGATATATAAGTTGTAAATAATTGATTAATGTTTGCGGAACGTCAACCAAATCGGTGTCAGTCCTTTTTTATAGGGGTGTTTAAATTAAGTAGGGATGTTATTCTAAATGCGCGTGATCTTCTTTAAAAACGTGTTTTCTGAAAAGTTCGAATGATTAACTTTTCAAAACTATATAGTTTTGACATCTTTCTACTCAAATTAGGCGAAAATAAAGATTTCGATTAGACGATATTTGCATAGTTTTTAAATAGCTATGCGGTTCAACGCCAACCTTTTTTATTAGCTAATGCGCTGTGACGTCATACCGAAGACCCCTGTAGATTAAGATAATTTTATCTGCAAGCTTCATCCAGTTACCCTCCGCACTGTCCTGGCAGAATTCTTCATTCCAGTCATTATCATCCAGTTTTTCATTTTTTCGGCTATAATTGCCTTCAAAAAAGTTGGATTGAGTACATTTATGGTATTGTGTTTCAGATTTGCTTTTGATTGTAAGAGTGAAATAGTGTTTTTAGTGATCACTCCGCCCGAGTTGTACATTAAGGTGTATATTACCAATCATCTTTTCTTCACTGGTAAATACTAAATCTAGTATGTTAGATATTCCCCATCTCTGTGTCTGGTTGGACTTGCTACATGTTGAACTATCAAACAGTCTTTAACCATTGTTATGTATGTATGAATTTTAAAGTGAAATGGTTTTTCCTGTGTCTATTTTTAGAATTAGTCTGGGAAATTCCGATCCCTTGACTATTAGGTAAACATGTATGTAGAATATTTTAGATCTTTATAGAAAGGACTTTTAGAAAGTGATTCAAACTCTAGAATCTTCTAATGATCTATGCTATTCTAGATTGTTCTATGGCATTATGTAAAGGGATTCCTACAGCATTCGTGGTTAACTTGGTTTAGACTAATGGTTCCATTTAGTAGTACTGTGTTAAACTAAAAGGGGATTTCTCGTTAACTTAAAAAATGTGTTTAAAAGTGTGTTTGATTTTAAATCCGGATATTATTGGACTTATTATTTGTGGATCAGGAACTCTAATTCAATTGGATCTAAAATTAAAAAAGTTTGGGATTAAACATTCAATGTATTGTAATTTGATTTTGTATTAATTTCATATTGTCAATAATTCTGGTATTATTGTCAATAAATATTGTTAATTGTAAAGTTTGTTGCTGGATTCTTTATTCTTGTTACATTTGCACGTAACACCGTTTGTAAGAATTTGTATGACAGATGGTTTTCATTTATTTTAGTGGTTTCATTTTCCCAGTCTATAGCTTTGAAATTGATATCTCCCATGTATATGGATAGGTCATAGATGCAGCCCTCGTTGATTTTCGTTGAACGTTCTCCAATATAATTTCTTCTTTTTTATATGCTTTTGACCATACATTTGCACCATATTCGTGTTACTTTTCCTGCGTTGTCTTTCATGAAGTATTCACTTGGGACACCATTCCCTGTATGCAGAATTTTACATTTCTTATGATTGAACACCATTTCCCACTTGTGGAACCAATCAAAAGGATTACGTAATCCTGTAAGATATTATCATACTCTGGTGAACATTATACAATTTTGTGTCATCGGCGATCATTTTTATTGGACAACTGATGGCATCTGGATAAGAAAAAAAGATTGGTCCCAAAACATTTCTTTGAGAGACACCACTTGTAACGTGTTGCCCTTGTGTCTAATAACCCACCAAGAAAGTCCTCAAACCACTTGTTTATCTTAGCCCTTATTTTCCTTAGCCCTATTCACGTGACCGGCGGTCATAATGCAAATCGTCAATGCTTTAGAATCTCTCTATCTTTTCTTGAAATATTTGATGTCATTATGTAGGCAAATCATTCCTGAATTAAAATCACTACTTTTCTTTCTAACAAAATCTTTTGATAAAACATTTGAGTTTGAGTTTGAGTTCACATGACCCTCGAAGTGTGCTATTTTTGTACCAATTACCGGTGTACTTAAAACAAACCTTAGAATTTTGCAAATCTCCAACTGAACCAGACATATTTATTCATTAACATCTTTCATGTGGTAAACTTTGTCGAATGCAGCTTTGAATTCTAAATAAACTATGTTAACCTTTTTGATTTCAATCCCTTTTGGCTTTGAGTGAGCATGCATAAAATAAAATTCTGTATTCTGTAATAGATAAATCAAGTCCTCTTTTATTCTCTTGCAACGAGGCATTTGATTGGGTTTCGTAGAAATTAGTTAGCCAATAATACAGTACATTTTAAATTCACCTTCCAATAATGGCAGCGCCCTTGATCGTTTGAAGATGTAATCATCACATCATATAAATGCAACATTATTTCTAAGATCGGCGCACTCTGATTCTGTAAATTGTATTCTCTTGTTTTTTCATGTTCTATGTCTTTACTGTCTTTTACGACGAGTGTAGGACAAAACTCCACCAAGACAAAACCCCACCGAGACAAAACCCCACCATGACAAAACCCAACCGGCACAAAAAGGTTTAATCCAATTTGGTCTACTCACATGTCGTCTACTGTCCCAATTTTTCTACTGTCCCAACATCCATGCCAAGTTACAATGAAATTGGCCCAATGGTTTAAGATAAAATAAGATAAGATTTATTTTGAGTCGGCAAGACAAAGTAACAAAATAACATAAGCTTTAGGAAGCTTTTTAACCGACTATATAACAAAAACATTAATACAATATCTAGAGGCTAATTGCACTACCTGAAAAATAAAAAGTTAAAGTTAAGGATTTTTAGTAAAGAAACACAATTCAGCATAAATACAGAAAACTAGAAGAAAAACTTTAAAGCAAATAAAACACAAGAAAAGTTAAATCATATGCAACTACACACTCATGCAGTAAAACAAGAGTAAAGGATACATGCTACAAAAAAAACAAGTTTCCACCCTTCCCTATTCCCAGATAGCATCAGATACTGCCACAACAGGAATAAAACCCTCAATCAGGTACAGTACCCTCATTAAGAGGGGACCCAACCCCCAAGTATATTAAATTCTGAATTTGACAATAATAAATAAATAATAACATCAACCTCCCAACCCTTTTGGGAAGGAGAAGGAGAAGATTTTTAAAGATTTTATAGTGAAAAAATGCCACGCCCACATTTGGGGTCAATCAAAATTTCTTTAACAATTTTAAAAGAGGATCACCCAAGGATCATTTCTACCAAGATTTGTTAAAATTGGCCCAATGGTTTGGGAGGAGAAGAAGTTTTAAGTTTACAGACCGACGCACGACGGACACACCGCCATGACAGGGTTTTACGGGACGCAGATTCCTGCGTCCATATACGCATAAAATTCAGTCTGTACGCATGTTTATTTGCAACCCGCGTCCACGGGACGCACAAAAATAATTTCAGGTAAAGGGCTCTAAATGACTTGGAAACTGATTAAAATACGCAAATGAATCTTTATGGGGGAAAAATTCAAACTTGCACAATTTTATCGAAGGGATATCGTTTATGACACCGGTACGCTTGTTTTGTCTTTTGGAGGACGGAATGTCCAGGTTATCATGGTCATCTCGGCCCAAGAACGGTCTTGTTTGTACTGATGCAATTTGAGATCGCATTCTATTATTTCAAAGGCTTTTAGTAACTATAACTTTGTCTTATGATATTACAACAAAAAAACCCACACGAATTGTTTCTGAACCATTAAAGAGCTTTAGTAAACTTATTTAAAAGGATAGATTTTTGTTCGACTGAAAAATCGAATCGGGCCTTTTTTAATTCATTCGGATTGTTCGTCAATCTTCCTTGTACACAAAATTGATACGTCGCTTACTGAGACCGTCGTATACCCTTACGTAAAAGGAATTTTGGATTTTAGTGAGCAATTTAGTCATCTAACTTTGTTAATAAGTTGACGACTGAGATGTAGTGATGTTTCCCCCCGAAATGAGCTCTGGTCCTCGACGAGTATGCAAAACACCACAACATCCATAAAATAACACTTAATTCAGACTGGAGAAAAATCAACCACTGGTTACGTTGTCTTATGAAAACAACTGTGTGTTTTGCGACATTGCATTGTTCCTACATCCCTTCAATGAGTGATCTTTTATTATTACTCATAATATCCAGTCAACTGAATCATTACAAAAATCTAAAATCACACTGGAACAATGTGATATGCACATCTATCTAAAGTCCTAAAGAGATTAGGACAAGCACTCTAACTGATGTATAAACGGAAATATGGAAATATTGAATTTTGGAAATGTTAAAATTACTTTTTATATCACTCATCACAATGTTCCATTGTATGAAATTAAAATTTCTCAACTTGTCTCGTTGGGACCCCTGCAATAAGGACAGGGACCCCTGATATTTTCAAGGTTGAGTCCCTGGGACCCCTAATTTCGAAAAACTTGGTAAAACCCTGCCATGACAATAGCTTGCTGGCCTTCAGCCAGTGGAGCTAAAAACAACAAAGTGTAAATGCAGACGAAATGGGACACTTGCACAAAACTGGAGTAGACTAAATGGGACTGGTGCACAAAAAAGTAGACAAAATGGGAGTAGACCAAATGGGATGTTACCCATTTGTCATGGGCATATTTACCGTATTTCTCTTATTAAACGCGCCCGGGCACAATGCAAAACGTCGCAGGGGCGCTATTATTTCAGAACCTTTTACTTAATTAAAAAAATATGTATTTTGGTACCTAAGAGAAGCAAACTGTTAATATGTTCGTAATTATCAATTGAAATATGTGCGCTACCCAATACGCTTTCCTATTTATCTATTAAGGCTATAAATTTAAAAAAAATAAAATAAAATGTAAGCTAATGAATTGTAATTCTGTCATTTAAAGTCATATATCGAAACACGGTCACCTTCGACCATTACTTGCAGCTTTTAACAGAAGCCGAGATTATTATTATTGTTATTATTTGTACAAGATAGGAAGTTCCGGACGATGCAATATTTAATATTCCGCTACCGATGGACAAAGCGGTCTAATAATTCATTACCTCTTCACGTATGAAATAAATAATCCTGTATTAAATCCTAAAATTTTGTGATGTGTAAATGCACCCGGTACATGAAATTGTTTCGTAACACAACGAAAACACAACACGTCTCGAGCTAGCTGGGTCACCGCGTGTCGGCACCCTTTGAAGTCCCCAGATTCTTGCAAGCGGTGACGTCGCTTTTGAAATAAGTCACACACAAGATTTTACGGGGGTTTTCCTATTTTAACAGTATGAATTGTGACTAGGATTTAATCATTTGACTCGGATATTTTGTATAGCAGAAGGTAAAATGATTTCAGAAATATTTTCATAACAACGTGAAGATTTTGTTCGCATGTGACTTATGGAGAATGACGAGAAATAGTTTAATTTTATGTTTAATTTTAACCTTTTGCGCTTCCGGAAAACTGCGCAATTTAGGACGCGCTAGTTTTCAGATGTTGAACGATCTTTTAATGACGCAACCAGCCTTATCCTGATAGGAATTTAAGATAGTTAACCCACAATCTATTGAACATTACGTCGTGGAGTAGCAGCTAATCAAATTAAATTCGAGACCGGATTTTTCACCACGGACCGTGGACGGTTGGATGTTGTTGGTCGTATAGTCAAGGGCCTGGGGATCGTATTTATGGGGGAGCCCGTTTATTAGGGAGGGCGCGTCTAAAAGGTGAAATACGGTATCAAGAATTTAACAAATAAACTTTTCATTGCCAATATTTTCAACCCTATTAAAGATATTAGCTTCATATTTGGCTTGATGATAGATCTTGATGAGATGCATCTTCAAATACCAAGGTCAAGGTCTTGTCAGTGCATCAAGTATAGGCATAGGTATAGGCCTACTCCTTAAATTTAGATTTATCAAGTGTTAGTCTGTATTAAGTGAAAAGTAAATGTACAGTATAGTAGACAATTGTCTTTGATTCTTACATCAATTTGAAACATTGACCTTGACCTGGATAAGACAAAAAGAAATGATATTTAAATTAATTAAATAATTATCTCTCTAGTCCCTTAATGTGACCTTTGCCCTTTAAAAGACAAAAGTAACTTCTGTTCATAGATCAAATTAATGTTTGAGCTAGTTTTCCTGCATGAAAATTTCAGTTGAGCAAAACCTGGGCCTCTTGTTAATTATGAAGTGTAAGACTGTCAAAAAAATGTTGGTAGATGACAGTGCTTGGTTCTGGCTTGCAGTTGAGGTTGTTTTTGAGCTCAACTGGCCAAAGGCAAGCAATCTTTTGACATGGTGGTGTGTCCGTTTGTCGGTGCATACATACATGCACAAACTTTTCCTTAAACATTTCTTCTTGTAAACCAATGGGCTGATTTTGATGAAACTTAGCAGAAATGTTCCTTGGGTGACCCTCTTCTAAAGTTGTTCAAGAATTTTGGATTGACCACCAAAGATTGAAGCGGCAGAACATGGCTTATTTTCTCTATAAAATCTTTATAAATTTCTCTATAAAATCTTTAAAAATCTTCTCCCTAACCATTTGACCGATTTCAATGAAACTTGGCTTGAATAATCCTTAGTTGACCTTCTTTTAGTATTTTCAAGAAATTTGGATTGACCCCAAAATATGGGTGAGTCAGGGCAGGGCTTATTTTCACTAAAAAATCTTTAAAAATCTTCTCCAAAACCATTGGGTTGATAATGATTGAATTTAGCATGGATGATCCTTCGGTGATCCTCTATTAAAGTTATTCATGAGTTTTGGTTTTACCCTATTTGCCCTATTTCAATGTAACTTGGCATGAATAATCTTTGAGTTACTCTCTTCTTTGTTTGTTCAAGAAATTTTGTTGTTCCCTGAAAAAGGGTGTAACAGGGTGGGGCTTATTTTAACTATAAAATCTTTTAACCAGGATAATGTTCCTTGAGTAAATCTCCTAGCAGAATTTTGATTGGTCCTTACATAGGTGTGGCCTGGCGGGGAATTTATTTACAAAAATGATCATCATTTTCCTATGCTATATATAGTATTGTCTCATTGTTAAAGATCCAGCAAGACATATGTCTTATATAAAAAAAATCTTTTCCTATTTAGAATCAACACTAATAAATATTTTGAAAAACGGCTTTCAAGATAAGGTTTAGCTTACACTAAAATTGGCTTTTCTTTCCATCATGTGGCCTCTTCACAAATTTCTGTGTAACTTTCACAATTATGTGACTGAATTTCTCATTGATAAATATTTGAAAGCCAGTGGAGCGATACAGGCCCTCTTGGGCCTCTTGTTTTAAACCCTTATCAGACTGAACCTGGCATATTCCTGATTTGGCAGGAGATGTAGACAAAGATCAGTCTGTACATGTGTGCAGTCTAATCTTAGTCTTCACAACTTGATTCTCCTTTTTAAATCAGAAAAATTTCAAGACGATATATTTGAAATAAAAACTGACTCTTAATCAGTGCCATTGGTGGTTTTTAGCACTTGGTTCAATTTATTGTTTTAAAATGTTTTACAATATGACCAAAATCACAAGCCTGATTTTTTTGATATTACACAGGTGTTATTTTGCTAGTGGAATTATTATGCAAATTTATGAGCTGACAACATAAAGTTACTCTTTATTTGCGTTGTGAAAATGACGTAATAATGCATTTGATGATGTCAAACAGCGTTACATATTTCGCGGAATGACTTGAATACGTTAATTTCTGGAATTCTTATAGATTTATCGCAAAAATTCAAGCCATATTGTAAATAGAATATCAAATTTGTGCTCATAAAATACCATACTTCGATGGCTCAGCGCGAAACAGTTGTAACTGCCTATAAATGTATAGGCAGTTACAACTGTTTTGCGCCGAGCCATTGATTTATTAAACTAGTCATCTGAACAGATAAAAACTCAAACCAGCCTTGTTATTTTTTGTTTATAGATGACTTGATGAATAAATTCAGTATTCCATGACCACTCATTTAATATCCTCTAATTATTAAGCATGACAAGGGTTTAAAAGAATTTATTTTACTCTATAGATTTCAAATTCTGACATGAGGAGGTTAGAAGAAATTGGTAAGAAGTTCAAACGAACTGGTTACTTCAATCGGACTGCTATGTGGAAATGGCGTAATGTCATTGGAGGAACTATAATTGGCTTTGCCCTAACCGTTGATATCACATGGTAGTAAGTACAATAGCATTCCAGCATTTGACACTCACTAATTTTTGCCACCAGCTTGAAAGACCTGTTAACCCAAAGTATTACAGGTCTTTCCTGATAACAACAGGTCTGGCATAAAAAGCAATAATTAAATTTTAGCTATTTAAGGGATAAATTGCAAATAAAACATTGTTGGAAAAGAAGAAATTGCTTTTGACAAGCCATTTCTTCTTTTCTACAATGTTTTCCATTTGGTAATGCTAAGTTTAGTTTTGAAAGGCAATTATTTATTAAAACTATAAAAATTTTAACTACTAAGTGCTGTCATTAACTACAGGCCTGAAGGACCTGTAGCATGTTTACATGTACTAGTCCTTCCTAAAATCCACAGGTCTTGGGTCTGAGGACTGGTGTTAGTGTTGATCCCTGGCATTCTTTCAATTTCAGCCCTGATAAAAGCAATTGGAGGCTTATTCGCAACTAAATAGAGGATAATCGTTTGTTTCGGTGTAAGATCGATTTATATTCATTGAGTGAACAACAAAAGCTATATTTTCACAAGTGGTGGAGCCGGGAGTGAGAATATAGCTTTTGTTATTCATGAAATGAAATATTTATTGATCTTACTCAAAAAACAAACGATTATATTATTGCTTAATTGCAAAAATGAGACAAAAGTGACATTTCTAGGACATATTTTCGTAAGGCGCGTCATTTTGCATATGATTGCTATGCAATGTTCACTGTGACTCACTTATTTCGACCTGCAAAGATGAAGTCAGAAAGGATGAAATGCACAAAAGCTGGGTATAAGTTTTTGATAATTTCATTGCTTATGATGAGATTATCAAGTAATAATGTACCGTTATTTCTCGATAAACCACCGACAAGCACTAAAGAACTATGGCCATTTATCAATAAATGCACTACTAGTCCTGAATACTGTAAAAGCTGTAATTAGACAGAACCCCAGATTTCTATTTATATCTATAAACATTGCATTTACATTTGAAATGGGTGGGCTTTTATTAGAGGCAACGCTGCATATTGATAGCTTAGAGTGAATCATTTGGAATTCCCTTTTAACATATTAGCTAAAAATTTACAAAGGATTAATCTAAAGTAGGGACTCCTATACATTAAGCAAAGACTCAGACCTTCTGTCCTATCTATTGAGGCTTTGGGACTATAGCTTTTTAATCCCCCTTCAAGAAGAGGGGGTATATTGCTTTACACTTATCGGTCAGTCCCTAGATCTTTTTTGTCCAAAGAATATCTAAAGAAATGCTTGCTAGAATCACAAAACTTCACAGATAGGTAGATCACATTGAGGAGAAGTACAGTGCACAAGAATCATAACTTTACTTATCATTCTTTTTTAGATATTGCCCTTTGTAAATTGACAAAGAATAGGCCATTGACTTGCTCTTATTTTTGGGCATAAATGTTTTACAAACATCCCTTGTATCTTCATTCTAAAGCATTGAATACTCTTCATTATAAATGGCAGCTTGTAGCTTAACAATTATGTAATGTGGCATATTCACTTTTAAATTTTTAGCTCGCCCGGGACGAAAGTCTCGGAAGAGCTATTGTCATACCCTCGGATGTCGGTGTCGGCGTCCGCATTAGGTTAAAGTTTTTTATTTCTATCAATATTTATCCTAGAGGCTTTATTTTCTACAGAAACACTCATTAGGGCATAGGCTTTCATTTGAGACCAACAACCATGTCGAAATGACCTTTAGACTGTGACCTTGACCCTTTCAAAAACACTTTAACCAAAAACTTTAACCAAAAACTTTAACCAAAAAAATTTTAACCTTGCTTATATTTTCTGTAAGCTTTAACCTAGAGACATCATTACTTCATATGCACACTCATTAGGTGATAGGCTTTCACCATAGACAAAGGTTCTTGACAATTTGACCTTGACCCTTTTTGGACTTAGAAAAACTTTAACCAAAAAACTTTAACCAAAAACTTTAACCTTGCATATATTTTTTTAATGCTCTTCAGGGATGTTTTTGGATCCATTACATGATGGGCCATTGAAATGGGCCCGTGGCCCATGTCCCATTCATTTATATGCAAAATCTAAGATTTTGATAGGCCATCTGCAAAATTAATGGGCCATTAGGAAAAAGTGCTGGGCCTTAGAACCCTTAATACCTATCCTACATTAAAATAAGCATCAGTTTCGGATAGATTATATATGGGGCCCATCCAAAACTATAATCAGATTTAGTCTAAAACAAATAGTTTGGCCTCAAAATCAGTATGGCCCAACCCAAAATAATCCCTGCAGTCTTACCTAGGGACATCATAGCTTCATATATATACTCACCAGGTGATAGGCTTTCACCAGAGACCAAGGTCCTTCACAATTTGACCTTGACCTTTACCATTTGTGGACTTAGAAAAACTTTAACTGAAAACTTTAACCAAAAACTTTAACCTTGCTTATATTTTCTGAATGCTTTAACCTAGGGACATCATTACTTCATATACATACTCATTAGATGATAGGCTTTTGTGAGAGATCAAGGTCCTTGATAATTTGACCTTGACCTTTTATGAACTTAGAAATACTTTAACCGAAATTCTTTTACCCAAAACTTTAACCTTGCTTATATTTTCTGAATGCTTCAATCTAGGGACATCATTAGTCACCAGATGAAAGGCTTTCACCAGAAACCAAGGGCCTTGACAATTTGACCTTGACCTTGACCTTTTATGGACTTGGAAAAAATTAAACTGAAAATCTTTAACCAAAAATTTAACCTTGCTTATATTTTCTAAATGCTTTACTCAGGGAAATTATTACTTCATACACATACTCACTAGGTGATAGGCTTCTACAGAGACCAAGGTCCTTCACAATTTGACCTTGATCTTGACCTTTTGTGGACTTTTGAATTTTTAATTTTTAAAGAAAAACTTCATGT
The DNA here is from genome assembly GCA_948146395.1 of Fragum whitleyi. Lineage (NCBI taxonomy): Eukaryota > Metazoa > Mollusca > Bivalvia > Cardiida > Cardiidae > Fragum > Fragum whitleyi. The sequence continues at coordinate 64,480,003 of OX411549.1, read as the reverse complement.
TTGATACAAAGAAATTCCATTGGTAACCTCATCTGCTTGTAGGCTTACACTTTACCCTAACCTTATACATGCCATTAAAACTAAAAAGTTTATATTTCTTAATTACTACTCAAACAGATATATATTAGATCATGGACTTTAACATTGAAAGAAACCACTTTGAACTCTGGTCTTTAGTCAAGCGCTGTTTGTGACAAGCAGCTGTTTGGACGAGCTACGTTGTCCGCGGACAACTCTTGTTGGATTCTGTGAAGAGTTTGTTTGATTATATCAAAATTGCATCCATTCAACTTTATGCTTAAAGAATAAGGCTTATCGGGCTTGCAATAGTGAATTTAATTCGTCAGTAGGTTACCAAAACCTTTATCTTCAGCTTTTTATGCCCCCGCTTTGAAAGATCGGGGGCATATTGTGTTACCATTGTCCATCTGCCTATCTGTCTGTCTGGAAAACTAAACCAAAATCTGTCATACTGAAAAATCTTTGCCAAATGAATGTAAAATCAAAGTGCTAAAAGCACTTGAAGTTACTAAATGTGAGTGAGTATTGATTTCGGAAATGCATTGTATTACACCTTTCTGGTTTAAAAATGAAATTCAGGTGGTATGGCCTAGGATCAGACTGCACATATGTGCAGGCTGATCTTTGTCCTTACCTCCTGCCAAAGAAGGAATATTCCAGGTTCAGCATGACAAGGATTAATATTGCAAATTACTTTAAGGCTTTTCAAGATACAATGTTCATATTTGGCATGATGATAGATCTCAATGATGTGCATCTAAAGATACCAAGGTCAAGGCCATGTGACAAGGTCAAGGTCATCTGCCACTGTCAAGCTCAAAAAATGCCAATTCGGAGGCATTGGTCTTTCACAAATACATCTTTTTATTTCAAGCAGAATTTACGAGGATTGGTCAGCCTCTGTGTAAAAGTTATTTGAATGGTTTATATTGACTGTCTATGAAAGGTAACTGAAAGTAAATGAAACTATAAAAAAAGATTTGCTTTACTATGAATACAACAGCCTTTTTCGTTAGCTCTCTCCTGCAATGCAAATAATCATTGATTTTCTTCTTACCATGTTTATTACAGTTTGTATTGCAAGAAGCACTATAGCGGTGAAAAAATAGACCGACGAACACCACAGGAGAAAGATGATTCAGAGCGAATGGAAGCAAGACGGCAAGACCTACTGAATCGCAGGGCTCAGTTATTAGGAGATACACCAGCTGTAGAAGTTCAAGACATTTTCAAGAAATTTTTCTCTAAATAGCGTACAATTTTACAGATCTGTGTGTTTTGGTTTGTGTTTGAGTTATAGTGTATTATTTTTGTGTTAGTTTGATGTTTTTTGTTTTCTGATTGTCAACATAAACTGTCCTATGAATAATTCATAAATCAAGATGAGTCATCGGAATAATGATCAGCATTCAACAAAGAGATCAAAATTGTCCCGCCTTAAAAAACAAGGGAAGAAAGATGCCATCCATCCAACTGTGACACCACTGCTTGCTGTAGCTGATTTGAATGAGACATGTGACTTCAAACAGCCAATGACATTCAAGAAAACATCTGGTAGTGTTGCTTCTGCTGAAGATTTTTGTAAAGGTATGATAATACTTTGAAAGCTTGTAATAGTAGGTTTATCAGTCTGAAATTCTGGAATAGCTATGGCCTATAAATTTTGACCCTCAAACCAGGGTTTTGATTTTCAATTAACTGAAAATATGCTACATATACAAATGAAAAAAAAAGAAGAAAAAAACAGGGTTGGGGATAGTGTGTCATTTGATCAACTTTAATTTTGGTGGGTGCATCCTAGGTGGTGATGGGCTGATAAATCAATATAATCGATTATTTAATGCTTGGAAATATTAAGGTCACTTATTTAGTCTGGGCGACTTATTTTCTGGTAACACCCTTTTACTTTTATTTATATTTCAAAGCAACCCAGAGATTGAACCTACTCTCACCTATTGGTGGTAACTGACCATCAATTGTTGAGTGCAGGTCCCTTCCAGATAGGCTAAAGGTTACAACACATACCAATTGTTTTTCATCTATCTTTATCATAAAACAAAGAAATGTTTAAAAACATTCCATATTTATGAAATAATGTGTATTCATTGAAAATTGTATTGATTTTTATACGCTGCCGGAGGCAGACGTATGTTGGCGTCATCTTCTCCGTCTGTCCGTCCGTCCATCCGTCCGTCCATCCGTCAGTACGTCCGTCCACTTTTCTTGTCAACGCAACTCCTCCTAAACTTCTGGCTGGATCTTCTTGAAACTTGGTCAATGTTATCACCTCAATTGGTAGATGTGCATGAAGGAATGATTTTACGGTTCGTTGATTTTTGCCTAGGTTATGCCCCTTGATAACTTAGTCTCTGGGTCCAATTTTCTTGTCAACGCAACTCCTCCTAAGTTTCTGGCTGGATCTTCTTGAAACTTGGTAAATGTTATCACCTCAATTGGTAGATGTGCATGAAGGAAGGATTTTACGGTTCGTTGATTTTTGCCTGAGTTATGCCCCTTGATAACTTAGTCTCTGGGTCCAATTTTCTTGTCAACGCAACTCCTCCTAAGTTTCTGGCTGGATCTTCTTGAAACTTGGTCAATGTTATCACCTCAATTGGTAGATGTGCATGAAGGAATGATTTTACGGTTCGTTGATTTTTGCCTAGGTTATGCCCCTTGATAACTTAGTCTCTGGGTCCAATTTTCTTGTCAACGCAACTCCTCCTAGGTTTCTGACTGGATCTTTTTGAACCAATATACGTCTGCCGCCAGAGGCAGACGTATACAGGCGTCATCTTCTCCGTCTGTCCGTCCGTCCATCCGTCCGTCCGTACGTCCGTCCACTTTTCTTGTCACTGCAACTCCTCCTAAACTTCTGGCTGGATCTTCTTGAAACTTGGTAAATGTTATCACCTCAATTGGTAGATGTGCATGAAGGAAGGATTTTACGGTTCGTTGATTTTTGCCTGAGTTATGCCCCTTGATAACTTAGTCTCTGGGTCCAATTTTCTTGTCAACGCAACTCCTCCTAGGTTTCTGACTGGATCTTTTTGAACCAATATACGTCTGCCGCCAGAGGCAGACGTATACAGGCGTCATCTTCTCCGTCTGTCCGTCCGTCCATCCGTCCGTCCGTACGTCCGTCCACTTTTCTTGTCAACGCAACTCCTCCTAAACTTCTGGCTGGATCTTCTTGAAACTTGGTCAATGTTATCACCTCAATTGGTAGATGTGCATGAAGGAATGATTTTACGGTTCGTTGATTTTTGCCTGAGTTATGCCCCTTGATAACTTAGTCTCTGGGTCCAATTTTCTTGTCAACGCAACTCCTCCTAAGTTTCTGGCTGGATCTTCTTGAAACTTGGTAAATGTTATCACCTCAATTGGTAGATGTGCATGAAGGAAGGATTTTACGGTTCGTTGATTTTTGCCTGAGTTATGCCCCTTGATAACTTAGTCTCTGGGTCCAATTTTCTTGTCAACGCAACTCCTCCTAAGTTTCTGGCTGGATCTTCTTGAAACTTGGTCAATGTTATCACCTCAATTGGTAGATGTGCATGAAGGAAGGATTTTACGGTTTGTTGATTTTTGCCTGAGTTATGCCCCTTGATAACTTAGTCTCTGGGTTCAATTTTCTTGTCAACGCAACTCCTCCTAGGTTTCTGACTGGATCTTCTTGAAACTTGGTCAATGTTATCACCTCAATTGGTAGATGTGCATGAAGGAATGATTTTACGGTTTGTTGATTTTTGCCTAGGTTATGCCCCTTGATAACTTAGTCTCTGGGTCCAATTTTCTTGTCAACGCAACTCCTCCTAAGTTTCTGGCTGGATCTTCTTGAAACTTGGTCAATGTTATCACCTCAATTGGTAGATGTGCATGAAGGAAGGATTTTACGGTTTGTTGATTTTTGCCTGAGTTATGCCCCTTGATAACTTAGTCTCTGGGTCCAATTTTCTTGTCAACGCAACTCCTCCTAAGTTTCTGGCTGGATCTTCTTGAAACTTGGTCAATGTTATCACCTCAATTGGTAGATGTGCATGAAGGAAGGATTTTATGGTTCGTTGATTTTTGCCTGAGTTATGCCCCTTAATAACTTAGTCTCTGGGGCTTATTGCCTCAGTTATGCCCCCTTAAAATTTAGTCTCTGGGGCTTATTGAAATTGCAGCCTTGTGAATGCAACTCTTCCTAAGTTTCTGGTTGGATCTAAATGAAACTTGGTGGATGTTATAACTGAAATTGGTAGATGAGCATAAAGTAAGGATTTTATGGTTCATTAATTTTACCCTTAATTATGCTCCCTTAAAACTTAGTAGCTAGGGCTTATTGAAATTGCAGCCTTTTGAACACAACTCCTCCTTACTTTTTTGTCTTTATTTAAATGATACTTAGTCAATGTCATCACCATAATTTGTAGATGTACATGGATCAAGGATTTTATGGCTCATTTATTTCCCTGAATTATGCCCCCTTAAAACTTAGTGCCTGGGGCTTATTGAAATTGCAGCCTTGTGAAGGCAACTCCTCCAAACTTTTTGTCTTGATTTAAATGAAACTTGGTCATTTTCAATTTGGTTCTGTCAAAATAAGTAGTGTCTACAATTATTTTTGTGAAACAGCAGCAAAGTGGCGGCGTATTTTGTGACAATGGCACTCTTGTTAAGAAACTGAATTGATCATTAGTTGATAGTATCCTTTACAGTAAAAAACCCACTCTCATTATTATTTGAAACCGATTGCCTGACACTAATCCTAGGTACTATCTTTTAATTTACATTAGCCTATGCATGACATTTCCAACAATTTCACATGTGTGTTTCATTATCTTTTATAAGGAAAACAAAGTGGTGTAGACTAAGATCAGACTGCACATATGTGCAGGCTGATCTTTGTCTATACCACCTGTCAAAGTAGGAATATTCTAGGTTCAAGATGATGAGGGTTAAACAGTATTGAATAACACTAATTTCATTGGCTCAGCATGAAACAGTTGTAACAGCCTATAAACATATAGGCAGTTACAACTGTTTTGCACGTAGCTATTGATTTGTAATGCACTGCAAGAGTGTCTTTTGAATGTGCGAAAATTCTAACAAATTCCAAAGGAGGAAAGGCTTTCCTCTTTGCTTATGAAAAGGTAAAAAATTCTGATAAATCTATATACATGTATTAATTGGATTCTCTCAATGCAAAAAGATACAAATTAAGTTATTGGATTATCACAATGCAAAAAGACACTAAGATGAGCACCCTAGGGCTATCTAGGTGTTCTTGTTTAAGACTCTTTTCTTTGAAATTGTAATCAATTTCTCTGCTGTAGCTACATTATTGTAGCAAAACAGCTTAAGGAAACACTTTCTGATAGAAAGTACGATTTTGCTCTATTTTACCAGCTGTCCAAAGTTCAAACCCTTTTGATGATACAGAAACAGTGTTATGTCAAGTTTGTAACAAAGATATCAGTCATATGAACAGTGTGTGCAGGTCTCGGCATGTCAACAGGTAGGTCTGTGGATTGAACATTTAAGGCAGAATTAATCATTTATCCTGTATCCCTGGACAAAAATGTTTTAATAGTTTGCAAATTACAGAAATTGCTAATAATATACAATGTATTTGTAATTTTGCAAGAAAAAATATCATTTTTTTTTTTGTAATTGGAGAGATAGTTTTTGAGCTTCAATATCACAAAAATATGTGACTGACTTTGATGATATAGTGGATAATCATTTATTCCAATACACATAAGATTGATTTATATTTCATCGAGTGAACAACAAAAATATAGCTTGTGTTGATCACAAAATGAACCTTACACAAAAAACAAACAATTATTCTGTTTGTTTCATGTAAAAATGAGACAAAATATGCAAATTTTAGGACAACTTTTCATGTGTCATTTGGCATGAGATTGCTATGCAACCTACATGATGACGTCACTTATTGGACTTTCGATAACATCAGAAAGAGTGAAATAAATGAAAGCAGGAAAGTAGTTTTTTGATTATTTCACTAGCTAGGTGGTGAGTTTATCAAATTATTATCTACCGTTATTTCGTGATAAAAGAAAGCTGAAGTTTTCTACCACAGGGTTTGATATTAAGACAAGTTTACAACCCCCTTAATATGTGTCCCCCTATTTTTGAGGTAGGATGATGCGACTCCCTCATTTTGAAAGTTAACAGGCCAATGGATTCCTTGGTAATGGGTTTAGTCTTTCTTGTCAAAGTTTTAAATATGTTCAATACCTGTCATTGGAAGTACAATGTAGCATTTTAGCGTTTATCTACATGTAATTTTAAAAGAAAACCCATTATATAATTCGAGAGGAACTATAGTAGAAAAGAAGACATTGCCCCATTACAGGCAATTTCTTCTTTTCCACAATATTCTCCCCAGTACAAATATTAGACTTGACTCTTCCTGCCTGGGATATTCTTATTGAGAGTTCTAAGTAATTGTCAAACCCTGTCCAATACTTCAGATGTATAGATAAAATAGAAGAGAAGCAAAAAGAAGATGAAAAAGCAGTCAAACAGACCAAACAGGCCAACAAGTCTCCTGTACCAGACTGTCCTATGTGTAGAAGAAGCTTTAAATCAGCCAAGGTATGACATACCAGTCCTAAAAAAACTTACATAATGAGAGGATTTTGAATGATAGGTCATTGAATACCAAATTTATTAAACGAGTCGTCCATAAACAGATAAAAATGAGGCTGCGCCGAGTTTTTATACGCCTGAAGGGTCATATTATGTTATCATCTGCATCGTCAGTCTGTCTGCCTGTCTGTCTGTCCATCTGTCTGTCCATTAGCAAATTCGTGTCCGGTCCATAATTTTCAAATTATAAGGCCTATGGTCTTGAAACTTCACAGGTGTATAGATCTCATAGCTAGGGTATGCAGAGTGCAAGAACCACAACTCTACCATTTGTAATTTTTGAGTTATTGCCCTTTGTTTGATTCAGTTAGCAAATTTGTGTCCGGTCCATAACTTTGAAACTATAAGGCCTATAGTCTTGAAACTGTTTGCTTGAAAATACATCCTAAGGATCAATAAAAAGTCTAAAACATCACCCATTTATTTCTGAGCTTCAGGCGTGTAATGCCACGCCCAGCGTTGCTCTTGTTATCTGTTTAGATGACGAGTTTAATAAATAAGGTCTTAAATGAGCAAAAATTGGATATTCTATTTCTATGATCTGATTTTTTGTGATACATTTAAAACGAAGTAATTACAGATATTAATAGATTCCAGTTAAATCTGCAAAACATATAACTCTGTGTGTCAAATGACGTCATCAAGTGCATTATATGACTTTTTTTTCATAACAAAAATATGATGCTGATATTTGCTCTTAGTTCATTTGCATAGTCATTCCACCTGTGTAATAACACCTGTGTAATATCAAAAATATTCAATGGGGTTATTTCACTCCCGCGACATAGGTCATATTATAATTTCACTTCTGAGATATAGCTATCAAAAATATAAAAAAAAATAAAGAATGAAAAAAAATCTTGTGAGAAATTGATGAACTCCTAGTGGTAACATGTCTACATCACATATAGATAAGTCAGATGAGTGCTCAAAATGATTTGAAATTGGAATTAACGCTTTAACGCTCCCCCATCCAGTCTACCTTTTTGACGACCCTGAAAAAAAATTTGTGGAAACAACAATTTCATGATCATCGTTCATGGTGTGTTCTTCCTATGAATACCAACGTATGCAAAATTTCATCAACTAGATAAATTATTGTCTGTAACTTACTTGAAATGAAACCTGTCTATTATTATTACTCTTTGTTATTCTTGATACATAGATTTTGTCAAGAGCCTATCTCCTAATTTATAATAGCTATTAACTTGAAACTTTATTGGTGGATAGATCTAATGTCGGAGAAGTGCAGTGCACAAGAACTCTTGCTTGCCTTATTTTGGAACTATTGCCCTTTGTTATTTTTGATACTTAGATTTTGTCCGGAGCTTATCTTCTGAAGTATAATAGCTACCAACTTTAAATTTTATGGGTGGATAGATCTTATGGAGGAGAAGTGCAGTGCACAAGAACTGCAACTCTTTTTTGCCTATTTTTTTAGTTATTGCACTTTGTTATTTTAAAGACTTAGATATTGTAGGGGGTAAATCTCTTAAAGTACAAAATAATCCTTAATCTATTTGGCCTCAGTTAACTATCAAGCTTTCGCATCGGGGGATAGCCACGTCCAACATGGCTCTTATTCACATTTGCTCAATAAACCTTTAGTTATAACCCCATTATGCTGATTGGTAGATTTTCAAGAAATTACTGTTAGAGAACTTGTTTGTAATCACAATGTCAAACAAGTGGAGGATTATACACAGTTTTCATTCAATTCTCCCTGTTTGATGTTATCTAGGCAGGTCCAATTAAGGTAGTGGACCAGTTATAGTTCCACAACGTTTCGGAAGTAATGAACTATTATAGCGTTAACTGAGGTTTCCCACTATTTTCATAGGGGAAACCTTGGTCAACAATTTGAAAGATCATGATTTCCTAAATGTTGTGGAAATATTAAGGGTCCACTACCTTAAATATGTGATGTCTAGTACTGGGTAATCATGCCAAAAACAGCATGCTTAAAAGATTGTCCTAAACCGTTCAAGTTTTAGTCTTTCCATTTATTTTGGCAAATAAGTCACCATATATTTTTTGTGTGAGATTGATTTATCATTTATTTGACCACTTGTGGAAACATAGCTTTTGTTTGTTCACCCAATGAAAAATGAACCAATCTTATGTGAAACCAATTATCCCCTATGTATTTCAGTCCAGACAGGGTCACTTGAAGCAGTGTGCCATAATAAACAACATAGCTACAGAGGAAATGTTAAAGTTAGTCAGAAATCAGGAACAAGTTATGGAAATGAAACAAGATGAAGTTGTTAACCAGTCTAAGTAAGTGCAGTAGCTGCTTCCATAGCCCAGTTGGTCAGGGCCTTCTCTGGACGGAAATTTCTGCATAAAAACGTTTGAAAACTAATTTGCGGGAAAATAGCTAATAATCTATTGAAAGTCAGACTCCACCCACAATGTCATTGTTGCCAGTCATCAAACCAATTTCACTTTTTTATTACCAAATTTATTTCTTTTTCCAAGAAAACCTGAGGTATTATGATCACCTTGGTGTCATTTGCTTTGTCATTGGCATTATTGTTGGCGTTGGTGTGACAAACTGTAACCTAGGTCATAACTTTTGAATGGTAAGTCAAAGATTCTTCATATTTTGCATGATAATTGTTGGGGACAAGGCCTTTCTGTAGGTACCAAGTTCAAGGTCATCAGTCAAGGTCAAGGTCATTTTTCAAGGTCAGTTTTCTTAAAAAAATGTAATCTTGGTTATAACTTTTGGATGGTAAGTCATAGAGCCTTCACATTGCTTAGGACAAGACCTTTCTGTAGGTTCCAAGGTCATCAGTCAAGGTCAAGGTCATTTTTCAAGGTCAAATTTCATTAAAAAAAACCTTGGCCATAACTTTTGAATGATAAGTAAAAATCATTCATATTTTACATGATCATTGCTTGGGACAAGACCTTCCTGTAGGTAACAAGTTCGAGGTCATCAGTCAAGTTCATTTTTCAAGGTCAAATACCTTAAAAAATTTAACCTTGGTCATAATTTTTGAACTGTAAGTCTTAGAGCCTTCATATTTCACATGATCATTTCTTGGGACAAGACTTTTCTGTAGGTACCAAGTTCAAGGTCATCAGTCAAGGTCAAGGTCTTTTTTCAAGGTCAAATACCTTGAAAAAATTTAACCTTGGTCATAACTTTTAAATGATAAGTCATAGAGCCATCAAATTTCACATGATCATTGCTTGGGACAAGACCTTTCTGTAGGTACCAAGTTTATATATTTGCATGTGCCTAAGAAATCATAAACAGCTGAGCATTGGCGCCCGCTTGCGGTGCTCGTTAGCTCTACTATTTGTAGAATAAGGGGGCTATTCTGGTCAACCTGGTGTTGGCATCAGTGTGATGCTTTGGTTAAGCTTTTACGTGCAAGTGTTCAAAATTTCTGTTTCTACGAATGCTTTTGTTTGGAAACTTTGCACATGCTTCTGTGACATAATATCAGCCATTAGACAAAGATTCATTACTCTGATATTGAATTTAGTGGAATTTTAACCCTTTTTAGCTCGCCCGGGACGAAAGTCTCAGAAGAGCTATTGTCATACCCCCGGATGTCGGCGTCGGTGTCGGCGTCAGCATTAGGTTAAAGTTTTTTATTTCTATCAATATTTATCCTAGAGGCTTTATTTTTTACAGATGCACTCATTAGGGCATAGGCTTTCATTTGAGACTAACATCCATGTCAAAATGACCTTTAGACTGTGACCTTGACCCTTTCAAAAAAACTTTAACCAAAAACTTTAACCAAAAAAACTTTAACCTTGCTTATATTTTCTGTAAGCTTTAAACTAGAGACATCATTACTTCATATGCACACTCATTAGGTGATAGGCTTTCACCACAGACAAAGGTCCTTGACAATTTGACCTTGACCTTGACCCTTTGTGGACTTAGAAAAACTTTAACCAAAAAACTTTAACCTAAAACTTTAACCTTGCATATATTTTTTTAATGCTCTAACCTTGGGACATTATAGCTTCATATATATACTCACCAGGTGATAGGCTTTCACCAGAGACCAAGGTCCTTCACAATTTGACCTTGACCTTTACCATTTGTGGACTTATAACTTAAAAACTTTATAACTGTAAACTTTCACCCAAAACTTTAACCTTGCTTATATTTTCTGAATGCTTTAACCTAGGGACATCGTTACTTCATATACATACTCATTAGGTGATAGGCTTTTGTGAGAGATCAAGGTCCTTGATAATTTGACCTTGACCTTTTATGAACTTAGAAATACTTTAACCGAAATTCTTTTACCAAAAACTTTAACCTTGCTTATATTTTCTGAATGCTTTAACCTAGGGACATCATTACTTCATATACATAGTCACCAGATGAAAGGCTTTCACCAGAAACCAAGGGCCGTGACAATTTGACCTTGACCTTTTATGGACTTGGAAAAACTTAAACTGAAAACTTTAACCAAAAATTTAACCTTGCTTATATTTTTTAAATGCTTTACTCAGGGACATTATTACTTCATACACATACTCACTAGCTGATAGGCTTCTACAGATACAAAGGTCCTTCACAATTTGACCTTGATCTTGACCTTTTGTGGACTTAGAAAGATTTTAAAGAAAAACTTCATGTTTGATACAAAGAAATTCCATTGGTAACCTCATCTGCTTGTAGGCTTTCACTTTACCCTAACCTTATACATACAATTAAAACAAAAAAGTTTTTATATTTCTTAATTACTACTCAAACAGATATATATTAGATCATGGACTTTAACATTGAAAGAAACGACTTTGAACTTCGGTCTTCGGTCAAGCACTGTTTGTGACAAGCAGCTGTTTGGGCGAGAAGTGTTGTCCGCGGACAACTCTTGTTGGACTTGCAAGTTCCTGGTAAAGTTAGTACGTACGAATGTTGTATATCAGTGATATATCTGTATTTCTACTTTAGCTTTTGCTTGGAAACCTAGCACATACTTCTGTTACCATAATATCAGCCTCAAGAAAAAGATTTAAAACTTTGATATTGAATTTACTGAAATTTTAACCCTTTACTGATTTACAAATTTTTGGTTAAGTTTTTACTTGCAAAAGTTGTATATCAGTTATAATTCTATTTCTACTTAAGTTTTTGCTGAAAAACTTTGCACATGCTTATGTGACCATAATATCAGCCTCTAGACAAAGATTCTTTTCTCTTGATTTTCATTTAATTGAAATTTCCAATGTCAATAATGATTTGCTGTTGCTATATAGCACATCGAATAATAGAGTTTTGCTGTCCTCCAACAGCTCTTGTAACATTTGGTGACAATGGCAATGGCCAGGGAAGGCCCAGATGGGTTATTGATTTTAATGATGTAGTGTCATGGGTTTGATTACCTGCAACAGATATACCTACGACAGCATATATATTTGACTTCCAATTATCTCTCATCTACGGATGAATAATTGTAAGTGTAAGTGGGATAGCAGTCATAAATTTACTGAAAACAACAATGGTTATGCAAACAAACAAACAAACTAAGTGTAGAACCAGATTCTAGTCTGGTAGATTTATTTCATCCCCACCCGCTATGTTTTCCTTTTCTTTTCTTGTAGGAAAGAGTCAAAAACCACCAAACCTGTTCAAAGTCGAAAAAGAAAGATAAAGGAACCAAAAAGGTAAATTATAGAATCGCTATAATAGATTGATTCCATCACATTTGTTTACTATGCCCCTGCATAGCTCAATGGCATACTTTTTAGCTCATCTGTGATCCAGCTGTGTCCACTATCCGGTGCCTTTTCACTGCCAACTTCTTGTGTGCATTGTAGAGGCCATATTTATGCCCAAATGTCATGAAACTTGGTCAGAATGTTTGTCTTCATTATGTCTCTGATCAGTTTGAAAATGGGTCAAGTGGCGTAAAAAAAACAAGGTCACAGAGTCACATCTAAGAAATACTTTGTGTGCACACTAGTGGCTATTTTTAGCTCCACTTGCCAAAGGCCAGCGAGCTATTGTCATGGCGAGGTGTCCGTCGTGCGTCTGTGCGTCCATCCGTGCCTGCGTGCGTAAACTTTTCTTTAAACATCTTCTCCTCCTAAACCAATGAGTGGATTTTGATGAAACTTGGCCAGCATGTTCGTTGGGTGACCCTCTTTTAAAGTTGTTCAAGAAATTTGGATTGACCCCTAAATATGGGCGTGGCAGGACATAGCTTATTTTGACCCCGAAACCTCCAAAACCTCATCTCCTCGAGAACAATTGGGCTGATTTCAATGAAACTGTACCAGAATGTTCCTTGGGTGACCCTCTTCTAAAGTTGTTCAAGAAATTTGGATTGACCCCCAAATATGGACGTGGCAGGGCGGGGCTTATTTTGACCTTGAAATCTCCAAACCTCATCTCCTCAAGAACAATTGGGTTGATTTCAATGAAACTGTACCAGAATGTTCCTTGAGTGACCCTCTTCTAAAGTTGTTCAAGAAATTTGGATTGACCCCCAAATATGGGCGTTGCAGGGCGGGGCTTATTTTGACCTCAAAATCTTTGAACCTCATCTCCTCCTGAACCATTGGGTTGATTTCAATGAAACTTTACCAGAATGTTCCTTTGGTGACCCTCTTTTAAAGTTGTTCAAGAAATTTGGATTTGGTGAGATCCACTGGATCAATAAAATTCAGGTGAGCGGTTTAGGGCCATTCTGGTCCTCTTGTTTCAAAGTGATATTTAAATAGTTTTCTTCCTTGTAATTTTGCATATTAGTTAAATAAGTTCATTCCTTCATAAGTCAGTTTCAACTTAGATAAAGTCGGAATTCCTTCTGAATGCTGTTCACTTTCATTACCTTCTATTTTCAATATCTCTCTTTCAAATCTTGAGATTTTTAAGCCAGTGGAGCGATACAGACCCTCTTGGGCCTCTTGTTTTGGCTCTTTATCTTGAAACTTTGTCTGTCAGAATGTAAGTCTCCATGTGAAGGATTGATTGATCTTGCAATGAAACAAACAATAATCCACTAGGGCTTGTTTGCATAATAAAAGTTCAATGGTAGCCTTGGGGTTAACCATTATATTCATATGGTTAACCCAAGGTTACCACTTAAGGTCCTATTGAGTTTCATTAGGAATCCTCAGTCAACATTGTGAAGGATCATTAGTTCTGAAACGTTGTAGAATTATTATGGTTCCACTAACTTAACTTTAAGGTAGTGGACCTGTAATAGTTCCGCATTGTTCTGGAAGTCATGAACTTTAACAATGTTAACCAAGGTTTCCTAATGAGTTTCATTAGAAAACCTCAGTCAACATTGTGAAGGATCATGAGTTCTGAAACGTTGCGGAACTATTAAGGTTCCACTACTTTAACTTTAAGGAAGTGGACCTGTAATAGTTCAGGAATGTTCTGGAAGTCATGAACTTTAAAAGTGTTAACCATGGTTTCCTAATGAAATTCATAAGGAAACCGGGATAATGTAGGAAACCTTAGTCAACGAAAGATCACGAGTTCCGAAATGTGCGTAACTATTACGGTTCCACTGCCTTAACTTCAATTTTACCGTTGGGTCTCTATGTTTTGTCATCTCCAGCCAGTTTGATGAAGATGTCCAGCTAGCTATAGCAGTATCCTCCTCCCTTGCAGCCCAGAATAAAAGTGAGGCAGATATATTAGAGGAAAACATGCTTGGAATTACTGGAAAGAATAAACGCAGAAAGAAGAAACAGATGTGAGTATCTAGCTTAGAGGATATGTTCAATTCTTTAAAACAGGGATTTTTTATTGAGTTTTATTATCGCTAATATTAGACAGTGAAATTACATGCAAAATTAATGACATATCTTAATTAAGGCATGATATAAACATAGAACCGATATTACTCTCTTGCTAAGATATGAACTCACTAAAACATTATTTAGCCCTGAAGACGCAAAATAGACCAACAATCTATTAAGTTTATTTAAAGTGTTGGAGATTGCATGATAGTTTGTTGGAATATTTGTTTATATATTGTTTGATTGTAAGAAATCTTTGAACATTTGTCATTTCAAATGGAGGTTTTTTTATAGCCAATTGGCTTTTGTTGCAATAGGAACTATTCAAACATCAAACCTCATTGGCTAAAAATTACCCGTTTGTTAAAAAGTTTTCACTATGTGATCTTCTTGTTTGAAAAAACTCTACCAAAGAATATGAAAGATGTTGATTTAACCCTTTGCTGTTCAATCCCTTCTTTTTACGTGCCTGTGATTTTATGATTTGAGAAAACATTGTTAAAATATGAAGAAATTGCTTCTGACAAGCAATTTCTTCTTTTTCCATACTAATTTCTACCCTACTGAATGGTTATTAGCTCACCTGAGCACGAAGTGCTCATGTGAGCTATTGTGATCACCTTTTGTCCAGTGTCCGTCCGTCAGGCGTCGTCCGTCGTCCGGCGTCCGTCAACAATTTCTTTAAACGACATCTCCTCCTAAACTACTAGGCCAATTAACACCAAATTTTACAGAAATGTTGCTTAGGTGGTCCCCTTCAAAAATAGCTAAAAGAATTGAAATCCATGAAAAACTCTGGTTGCTATGGCAACAAAAGTGAAATTTGAAGAAAATCTTTAAAATTCTTCTTCTTCTCAACCAGTAGTCCTACAGACTTAAAACTTGGCATGGATGATCAGTTCATAGACCTGAATTAAAATAGCTAAAATCATATCTTTTGGGCCACCAGGTGCGGAGCACCAGGGGGGAGGGGGTAGTACTTTAGGTAAATTTTGTTATCTTTAAGCTTCTTCTTCTTCGGAACCAGGAGCCCTACAGACTTGAAAATTGGCATGGATGATCAGCTTATAGGCCTTAATAAAAATAGCTAAAATCATATCTGTTGGGCTGCCAGGTGCGGAGCACCAGGGGGGAGGGGGTAGTACTTTGGTGAAAATTTTGTAATCTTTAACCTTCTTCTTCTTCTGAACCAGGAGCCTGACAGATTTGAATATTGGCAGGGATGATCAGAATATGGACCTTTATATAAATAGCTAAAATCATGACTGTTGATTCTCCAGGTGCGGAGCACCAGGGGGGAGAGGGTAGTACTTTTGTGAAAATTTTGTAATCTTTAATCTTCTTCTTCTTCTGAACCAGGAGCCCTACAGACTTGAAAATTGGCATGGATGATCAGCTTATAGACCTGAATAAAAATAGCTAAAATCATATCTGTTAGGCTGCCAGGTGCAGAGCACCAGGGGGGAGGGGGTAGTACTTTTGTGAAAATTTTGTAATCTTTAACCTTCTTCTTCTTCTGAACCAGGAGCCTGACAGATTTGAATATTGGCAGGGATGATCAGAATATGGACTTTTATATAAATAGATAAAATCATGACTGTTGATTCACCAGGTGCGGAGCACCAGGGGGGAGAGGGTAGTACTTTTGTGAAAATTTTGTAATCTTTAACCTTCTTCTTCTTCTGAACCACAAGCCCTACAGACTTGAAAATTGGCATGGAGGATCAGCTCATAGACCTTAATAAAAATAGCTAAAATCATGACTGTAATGCCACCAGGTGCGGAGCACCAGGGGGGAGGGGGTAGTACTTTTGTGAAAATTTTGTAACTTTAACCTTCATCTTCTAATGAACCAGGAGCCCTACAGACTTCAATATTGGCATGGATGATAAGCTTATGGATCTAAACTAAATACCTAAAATCATGAATGAAGGGCCACCAGATGCGGAGCATTAGGGGGGAGGGGGTAGTACTTTGGATCAATTTTGAATTCTTTAACCTTATTCTTCTCCTGGATCAGGAACCCTACAGACTTGAAAATTGTCATGGGTGATCAATATATTGACATTAATAAAAGTAGCTAAAATCATGACTGTAGGGTCACCAGGTGCTGAGTGTCTTGGGGAGGGGGTAGTACTTTGGATCATTTTTGAAATCTTTAAACTTCTTCTAATGAACCAGGAGTCCTACAGACTTGAAAATTGGTATGAATGATCAGCATATGGACATTAATTGAATAAGCTAAAATCATGACTATTGATTCACCAGGTGCAGAGCATCTTGGGGGAGTGCTTTGTTGAGAATTTTGAATCCCTACAGCCTTTATATTTGACATGGATTGATCAACTCATTAAAGAAAACTTTAAAAGTCTCAGACTCAGGCTGTATATCTGGCATAGATTAGCTGATCACAGACCTTTTATGAAAAACGCTTAAATAAATAATGACCAGGGGAGGAGCAGGGGGGGGGGATTATTTCAAATGTTATCTGATTGAATAAGTGAAAATCTCTTTTTCTGTGGTTGCATGGACATACCTAGGTAATGAAGCTTTTTTCTCAGGTGAGCGACCCAGGGCCAACGGCCCTCTTGTTTTTCAACTTAAATTCACTTTAAGATATGATATACAAAACCTTTGAATTTGGACAGCTCTAAAATTTTGTAAAACAGGAAAGGGTTAAGCTATGACCTAATACTAAATACAATTTTTTGCAGTTTGGAAGATGTGTGTTTGTTGACAACATTAACCAATGAAGATAGACAGAGACGTGTAGAACAAAAACTGAATTCTGTACTGGTGGATGAGGTATGGGTGATTTACAGTTTTACCATTCTCAGGTACAGATAAGAGGGGGTAATGCCTGTTTAAAACCTTTATTATGCCCCCCTTTCGAAGATGAGGGGGTATAATGCTTCACACTTGTCGATAGGTTGGTCCATACATAGACCTTCCTTTGTTTGGAGCTTATCTCAAAAAGTATGCTAGAATCAGGAAGATTCATAGGTCCAAGTCTTTACAGGAAGAAGTCATCTAACAAGGTCAAGGTTAATTATTAAGATTAAAGATTGAGCATTAGTTTTCCATGAACAAATCTTGTTCATCAGAGCGTCAACAAGTGGGATTGTGAGGGAACAGGTTATATAGGATTAATTCATATTTTTGAGGGCATTAACATTTGCAGAGACCCGAAAAAATGGCTTTATGCCCCAGTGCATGGCACAAGTATATTTAATGATAAATATGCAGCTCCTTTAGCTATTATAGATCGTTGCATAATTCTTACTGAATCTTATTCTGTTGGAATCCTTTAGAATTGTCTCACGAAAAGTGGTGGCTTAATAGAAGATTTTAGCTTAAGTATCAACTTTTGTCAGAGATTTTGCTTACAGGAAAGGAACTTATTATAATGGTTGCTTCATAAAAGTGGTAGCTTAATAAAGGTGGTGGTTTTGAGCATTATTGACTTTATTTTTACACAGAACGTTGACTCTGACAGTGAAGATGATTTACCACCTCTACCATGTTCTTCCCTGAGACAGTCAGATACACAGACAAAATTGTGGCAGATATGTAATCATGACAAGTCTACAGATGTCCTGGCTTTCTATGTGTCTGCCCTCATGCCTCCGATAGTGGCTAACAAGTTAAAGACAGGGAGCAAGTTAAAAAGGTTGTCAAGTATACCTGGCAGAGATAAGACCTTCATTGAACCTTCTGCTGATAAATCAATTATGGTAAATATATGCTGTGAACTCAATAGAATAACCAAAGAAAGAGAAGATATTGAATGCATGGTCATGGAATACCGAATTTTTAAACAAGTCATCTATAAACAGATAAAAACGAGGCTGCGCAGATGATGAGTTAATAATTCTGTAATTCATGAGCACAAATTTTATATTCTATTTATGATATAAAATGGTCAAAATTCTTGAAATTCAACATTTCAATTTTACACGAAACTTATAACACCATTTAAAACTGAGGTCACAAGTTGACGTCATATTTGCAGTAATAAAATAGCGTTGATATTCGCTCTGAGCTCAATTGCATAGTTATTCCACTAGTGTAATAACACCCGTGTAATATCAAAAATATTCAACGGGTTTATTTCACTGCCATGATGAGGTCATATAAAGAATTTTAACAAGAGTTGAAAACTAATTTTGAGACCTAACTAATTTTTGTCGACCCTGCATGCAGTGAGCAAGACATAGTTGTTACAATGATTGATCGGTGTGGGTGTGTTAGTTGTTCCATTAGTCTATCCAATTCTGTCTGGACAATTACTCCTAAATTTATGGTTGATTTTGAAATAGCTTGGCACAATTGTACTTTATTAGTCCCCTACCGGTGTTCACACCGGAGGGGACTATAGGTTTGCCCTCCGTCTGTCCGTCAGTCCGTCTGTCCGTCCGTCTGTCCGCTCAAATCTTGATCCCGCGATAACTTAATAACTAAGCAAGCGTTTTTGATGAAAGTTGGTATATGACTAGATGGCAATGTGTAGATTATGCACATCATTTTATTTTTGTTTTTCGACTTAAATTGAGGTTGCTATGGTTACAGAAATAGTGAAAATATGGCCAAAAATGGGATCCTGCGATAAGATAATAACTAAGCAAGCTAGTTTGATGAGACTTGGTATATGACTATATGGCAATGTGTAGATTATGCACATCATTTTATTTTTGTTTTTAGACTAAAATTGTTGTTGCTATGGTTACGGAAATAGTGAAAATATGGCAAAAAATATTTGATCCTGCGATAAGTTAATAAGTAAGCAAGCTAATTTGATGAGACTTGGTATATGACTAGATGGCAATGTGTAGATTATGCACATCATTTTATCTTTGTTCTTTGACAAAAAGTGCGGTTGCTATGGTAACAGAAATAGTGAAAAAATGGCAAAAAATGGATCCTGCAATAATTTAATAACTAAGCAAGCTAACTTGATGAAACCTGTTTTAAAATGTAAAAAAAATTATAAGCCATGTTAGTCAGGGTGGTGATGCAGCAGTATTAATCACCTCCAGTGAAAGTTCTCATTTCTTACCAACAAGACTGAAGAAAAACATCTTGGATCAGACAAGGTAACTGTTATTGATACTATTTCTTGCATCTGTCTATTGCTTCCATGAATTGTATAGTGGGCACAGCAGAGACAACAACTCATGTAAGTCTTGTTTAACCCTTTAACAAGACCTGGTTTTGACGTCCCTGATAGAATTGGCGTGGGAAAACATTGAGACAAACAAAGCTGGTAGGGGACTTATGCCCATGTCCAACATGGCTCTTGTCATAAGTAGATGTGCTCTTTGAAAGAAATTTTCAGATAGTTTTCAGGTGAAGGTCACAGGTCAAGGTCAAATGTAAAAAAAATTAGCTTGTCAGGAGCATAGCTCCTTCATTTAGGGATGGATTTAAAAATAATTGGCATAGTGTTCTCCATCATGAGTAGATGTGCTATTTTAAAGAAATTATCAGATGTGCAATGTCAAGGTTACAGCTCTTGGTCAAATGTTAAAATTAAACTTAATTAGACTTATCTTGAGCTGTTGTAAAATATTGTTGAGGCTTGACAGCAGTTGTCCTGTGACACCCCAAATAGATAAAACACTTTAAGCCCTATTTTGTAATATATTTCAGAAAACAATGTAAGCATTATTTGATTATACCTCACCTGGGAAGTATTCGGGGAGGGGAGATGGGGGTATATTGATTTCACAATATCACCATCTGTCCATCTATAGGCTTTTTTTGTTTCTAACATCCTTCAGAGGCCTGTTTTATTAAGTATCTTACGATCATTTTTTTGTGTCAGTCAAAAATCAATGTTGCTTCTACAGTAATAATTAATCATGGAATTCTGCCACGCATCATCTCATTTGAATCATTCTCTAAAGACGATTCCAATGAGATACTGCAAGATAGAATCTAAGACTGAATGAAAACACCAGTTATAAAATGATTTGTGATTTTGACTTATGATTAATATTTTCGGAAGGAGTTTAGTCATATGGAACCCTGGATTCTGACATTACTTCCCGAGTACAGCGTACCTTTAATCATGTTGGTCATATAAGTCATTTGACAAATAAAGGTGATTATTATTTGAGCCTCTGTGTGGTATTTCCAAAAATTGAATTTTTGTGTGAGTTGAAAAAATTGAGCAGCCTAGACAGCCACATAATGTAATTAGAAGATTGCCTATCTGTCTTAAATTACTTTTGAGACCATTTCTTTCTATCAAGCTTAAAGTAAAGACTCTGCTCAGACTATGCGGATGCACAGCCTGGGCAGAGGCTTTGCTTGGCGCACATTTGAAACTGTTGGAAATGTCAAGCACAGGCTCATTCTATGTTGCAAGTACATCCTGCACTGATTGCAGCTGGGCAGTGTTTGCTTGACGCACATTTGAAATTTTAGGAAATGTCAAGCAATGGCTCAATTTATGTTGCAAGTACATCCTTCTCTGATTGCTCTATCAGGACAGGTGATAGGGAGTATCAGATCACTTTGTGATAGTTGTAGTTTTAACATTTTTTTGCTGTTGTTTCAGAGTCCAGTTGCAGGAGAGGATGTGTTTACAGCATCAACACAGACTGCGGTCGTGCTGGCTGAGCTGGCAGTTGATGACACTGTGGCTAGTAACTTCACCATGTTGGATCAGACTGCTACAGCAGACACTGTAGCGTCACCTAATGCTACTGGCTTCTGTGAGGAGACCTTGGGCTTGAAGGTCTGTACAATATAATTGAATGGTCAAAACTGTTTTGTATGTGGGTTAAATCTTTTGCTTGGCTGTTTTGGAAACAATATTGTTAATCTTGCCTTTGATTTTGTAGTTTGAAAAAAAAAGTTATTCATGTCAGATAAAGGTTTATTTGAAGCTTGTAGATTTCTTATAAGCACTGCCCAAATGATTATGCCCCCCTCCAAAGAAGAGGGGGTATATTACTTTGCACTTATTGTTTGGTATGTCTGTCTGTCCATATGCCTCTTTGTCCAGAGCATATCACAAAAAGTATGCAAGCTAGAATCATCACACTTCACAGGTGGATAGATCTCATGGAGGAGAAATGCAGTGCACAGGAACCATAACTCTTCTCATTATAATTCGTGAGTTATTGCCCTTTGTTGATTGACAAAGAATAGGCTATTGTCCTTCTGTTATTGGGGGGCATAAATGTTTTACAAACATCTCTTGTTTATTTGAAATCTTAAAATTTGGAATAGACATTCAACTCGTAGCCAACAAAATTTTTAATTCTCATATGAAAATTTTAATTTGATGACAATAAAGAAAACTTTGTCCTCCTAGATAGAAACTCTTGTGGCAAATGAAGAAATTGCTTGTTCATTTTCCTCTATGTATTTACTTTTGTTGTGGTATAAAAGAAGCATGATTATTTAAAGTATAGCTTAACTCATTTGTTATACATTTCAATTTTAGGAAGGAACATTAACTCATTCAAGACTAGAGACGGTGAACTCATTCAAGTGTCTGATAAACTGTAGAGAGTTCAGTGATTTGGTCATCAAAACTGCAGATAACGACACAATACATGGTCACAGAGCTTTTATATTCACCAGGTTTCCATCTTTGAAAAAGGTAATGCTTGTTATTTCAAAACAGAAACAGAATAACAAATTCTTAAATAAATTACTTGTAGAAAGTTTTAATTGCAGTATAAATGAATCACATTCATTTTGCAAAAAAATTAAGAATGAATGTTTGAATAATTTTTTTAGGTAGTGGACCCGTAATGGTTGGAAACGTTACCAGATGGGATGGACTTAAACAGTGTAACCGACATTTCCTGATGATTTCATTAGGAAACCTCAGTCAACATAGTGAAAGATCATGAGTTCTGAAATGTCTCAGAACTATCATGGGTCCACTACCTTAAAGTCAATATAATTATGTATCCTCAAAATTACCCCGAAATCAAATTCTATAGATTAGAAGTAAACTTTTAGTCATTTCCTTTCCATTAATGAATATAAAGCATTAGGGTTACTATAGTGTACCTGTATTTGATACTTTTGTGCTTTTGTTTATTCAATTAGATTAGCATTTTAATGTTCTATTAAGCAATTAGAAGTAAAGCATAATGCCATACTTAATTTATGGTAGAGAGGTACTATAAGGTATATGGCCTCAAATCTCCAAATGTAGCAACTATGTGAGATAGCAGCTGGAGGCTTGGAAAAAATGTAGCAAAATATGAATAATTCTCTAGGAAACCCTGCATTGAATCAATATATCTTAATTTTGCAATCTGCTAATTCTTTCTAAATGCTATTCATTCTTTTATTCTTTTATTTTCAGTTATTTCAAGCTTCTGATTCATCTATTGCTTTACCGCTCTCAAAAGAAGCTTGTCTCATATTCATGGCATATATCTACACTGGAGAACTGTCTTGTACTGCATCTATACAACATGAGCTGATAGAAATGGCTGAAAAACTAGATATACCACTATTGAAGGAAACATGTGCTGCTTTAACAACATTGAAAAATCAAAGTACAGAAAACATTGATGATGTAAATAAATCTGGTGAAGAGACTGTCCATTTACATCCAGTCCTGAACATGAAGGATATATGGGGAGAATCTGACAGTGAAACAGATGATATACAGGGTGTAAGAAAGGAAGGCACAGACACTGAATGTGAGATGGATAAACAGGAGCCTATCTGTGATGAGGACTATAATGATATAAAGTGTACGCAGAGAAAACTTGTTTCACATCATGGTGATTATCATAGTATTGCAGATAAAGTAGAAAATGACTCTGTTAGAACACATTTACCACATGAAACCAAATATTCTACTGTGAAAAATAACGTAGACAGTAATGATCAATATCAGGAGGGCTCTACTAAAAGGTGTACACAGAGAACACTTGTCTCGCATGAGGACAAACTTCCTACCATGAAGGATGAATTAGGCAATGATGATCCTGTGGAGGAGTCTGCAATAAAGTGTACACAGAGAACAATTATTTCTGAAGAAGAGGACAATTATTCTGCAATGGAAGAAATATACAACAAAGAACCTTCTTTTGATCAGGACTGTGATATTAAGTGTACACAGAGAAACAGTAGCTCATATAGAAGTGAAAGAGACTCAAGATACAATCAAGAGCCTATCTGTGAGCAAGATAATAAAATGAAGTGCACACTTTCAGACAAACATTCTTCTATGACAGGAAAGGTTGATAAAAGAAGCTATATTTCAGGTCTAGATTTGTCAGATGGTGAAAACTCTATGTCAAGTGAAAGTGATATTATGTTACTTGGCAACTTATGTGATAACAAGTCTAAATCTGATGGTGCAATTTATGATTGTAGGACAAATGTACCTCCTATGAAAGAAATAAGCAATTTAGAAGAAGAAACACCCAAGTGTTCAGACAAGATTCGGACTATTGGCAATAGTTTTGAGGATGCATGTGATGCAAACATACACAATTCTACAATAACTGACCTTCAGTCTTCCCAGGCATCTCTAAATAACAGTAAACTTTCAGAAACACAATCTATCAGTAGTAATACCAAGTTCTCACCAGTAAATACTGTGAACTCTGAGAATAATGACCAGAGTAAAATTGATACATCTATGGTAGATTTATTTGAAAGTCCCATGTTTAATGGAACGTATATACAACCAAAAGAAACAGAATGCTCTCCTACATCTAGTAACTCTCCCTTATTTAATAGAAAAAGAAAATCATCTTCTCAAAGTTCTTCATGTGCTATACAACTAGATCTTGTAACAGTAGATAAAAAGGGCAAGTTGAATGGTTCTGAAAAATTAAGTTCAGTTAGTGGTCAATTTGGGAAAGTTGAAACAAATGATAACTTGATAGAAAATGATATTCAGGATGCAACTGTGCATAATTCAACTGAAAGGACAGAGGGTGAATTTGTGATATTAAATGAAAAATATTCTGGAAATAAGCCAGAGAACTCTAGACAGTCAAAGTATTTAGGACTTCACTATAGCCCAAGTAAAAGCAATTCCTTATATCATAAACATTCTGATCTACATAAAGGGTTCACTTACTCTTCTGAAAACAAAATTGATTCTGAACCTACTCAAAGTGATGAAGATGATTTACATGTTTCACTGCAAGGTTTAGACAAAAGAAATAAAAGTTTACGAGTTGACGAATGTGATAAAAGTGATGATCTGGGTGAAGAAATAGACTTGATTAGTTGTGATAGTGATAATGAAGCAGACATCCATGCAGATGATGTAGGTCTTGATGTGTCAGAATCCAGGAATAATATTCAAGGCCAAGATGGTAATGCCTTGGTTTTACTCATTTGTGTGCCGTCACATGAAAAGGAACCATCTGGGTTGTGCGTAAAGTGTCAACCCTAGTGAGACTGTACTGTTTGTGCAGTCTCACTAGGTTATCTAAGAATTTATGAAATGCAGTCTTCAGTGGACCTCTACTAGAACCAATCTCTTCTTCAAATATCCATTCTTGCAGAGTTTCCAGATGGTCAGTTTTTTCATGACAGCTCACATTTTTGTTTTACTTACTTGACATACCTTTTAGCCCATTCCGACACCATCTTACTTTTTATTGCCCCTGAACAAAAAAGCTGTAAAGAACAACATTGCTTAAAACTTGGCATAAATATTTACCATCACAAGAGCAATCCAAGCTAGCCTATCAAGCAGAATAACTCTCAATGCATTATTTGGAAGCATTATGCCTTTTCTTTACTTCCCTAGTGTGATTAGAAATTAAGTTTTATATATATTTATATGACAATAAAATTAAAACCAAATTTGGGTGATTTAGCCAACACAGAAAATTCTTAATAGATTTTAAAAAAAATGATATAGGAGTTATGTTTGTTAAGGGAAAAAAGTTACATACTCCAAATTACCTTTATACTGAAAATTACCTTATACAGTTAGGAAGCATCATTTTCAGCTAGTCACAAAGCATGAATCTTTAAAGACACAGCAGAAAGTAACCCATTCCTTAGTAGCAGGATTTGATGTCACTTTGGTTTTTTCACTCAAGAGAATGTTGTGAAAAGAAGAGATTGTTTGTAGTAAAAAAAAGGGAAATCACTTGTAGCATACAATTTCACCTTTTTAGCTCGGCTGTTTTCGGAGAAAACCCGAGGTATTGCTATAGTCTCCGTGTTGTTGTCGTCGTTGTCGTCGTCGTGCGAAAACTTTGACATTTTGTTATATCTCTGGTTCTATTGAAGGCTTTTACTTGAAACTTGGCACACATGTTTACCATCAAAAGAGCAACCTATACTATCAAGGGGGATAACTCTAGATGTATTTTGTGCAAATTATACCCCTTTTTTGACTTACATTTTTTCCCACCATCCAGCACTCGACAGCCGACCGTAGGCATCTGTAGGCGGTGCTCTTGTTTTCCAATATTTTCTTCCTCTGTGATTTTATTTGAATGATGATTAAATTCCAAACTTGTCTGCAACCTTTTTAAATTTGAGCCAATCAAAGATTTTGAAAAACAGGAAGTACATGTAGTTGAATACTTTTCAGTAGTGATTGGCAGATTAATCAATTAATATTGATAATCAGTTGGTTTGGGCTACCGATTTTGATAATCAACTAAGAAATTTCATAAACGATTAATCAGGTCCTAACACATAAATGAAAGCAGTTATGCTTTGTTTTCAAAACTGACATTAGTTTGATGGCTCAGCATGAAACAGTTATAACTGTCTATATGTTTATAGGCAGTTACAACTGTTTCATGCTGAGCCATGAAGTTGATGGAAAGTTCTGTGCAGAATTGAGTCTTATGGTCATGAGTTTAAACTTAACTTTCACATTCTATTTTTCAAATGATGTTACTTGGAGTGCTGTATTATTTCTAAGAAAATGATCGTACAATCGATCATTGGTTGATTTACTCTTCCAAAAAAACACTGATTATCAATTGTGATTTGAAACTGATTGCCCAACACTACTTTTCAGATGTTTGGGAAGACTTTGATGACTATGGTATGGGGTACACAGATATCCTGAGTCCTGTTCTATCACAGGAGTCCCCCTCTCATGTAAGTATCTGGGCCTGAGGTTATAAAACTTTTCTCAGGCTCAACTGAGAATTTTCTCATATTTTGAATTTGAATAAATGCATGAAAATAAACGATGAAATTAATAAGCTGTTAATTATTACAACTTATTACTATCAGCTTTTTTATGTTAATACATTGAAATAAGTATTAACCCTTTCCTGTTTTACAATATTTTGGACCTGTCAAAATTCAAAGGTTTTGCAGACGAAAATTTAAAGTGGATTTAATTTGAAAAATAACCATTCTATAGGGTAGAAAATAGTGTGGAAAAAGAAGAAATTGCTTGTCAGAAGCAATTTCTTCTTTTTTCACAATATTTTCTCAATCATAAAATCACTGGCACGTAAAAAGCAGGGATTAAACAGCAAAGGGTTAAAACAGAATTGCAGCTTTAATCTTAAATTGATATTTGAGAATTTTTTTTAATTGAGAATGAGAAAAGTTTTATAACCTCTGGCCCTGATTGAATTATTTGAGCCCCTCTACATAGAAAAAAAAAATAGTACTTTCTTAAATTCTTTTTGGAGAATTATTGAGAAATAATGATAGACTTATCACTGTAAAATCTGACTACCAATCCAGTAAAATTATGTTAACCAGAGGTGTGGTAATACAGAGTTTCTCCTCTTATCCCTTGACAAGTAAAAGCTGATTTCTTACTTGTCCAGTATCAAAATTAATTTGTCTACAAAAAAGTAGGTCGATAAATAATGAGAAAATATTGTTTTTAATGGAGAAAATGCTGTAACCCAGCATTTTCTTCATTATAGACAATGTTTTCTTCCCTTTGATATGAACAAAAGGATGACTTTTCTCCTAGATCTTTTTAGTACTGTATCAAAATTTGCTCTGGTATCTACATGTCCACGGACAAGTGGCCTCGAAAAATGTTCTTGCATGCAAGTAGAAAAGCCTGTGTTTGGACAAGTTGGACATGGGAATTCAACACCCCTGATGTTATCTAAGTGGACTTTAGAAAACAAATGATATCCTGATACTGCATATTAACCAAATGCAAAATAACACTCTTTAAGTTATATTTCCTTTAAATTTTCATGCTTTGTCTCATTTTTGCATTGAAGAAACAATTTATTGGTTTGTTTTTCATGCAAGATTGATCAATCTTTCATTTTGTGGGCAACAAAACCTATATAAAACTTACTCTGAAACAAATAAATATTTCGCTAGAGTGATAGAGTAATTTATGGCAGTCCCCTGTATTACTTTTTAAACCCTGGCTGAGTGGTTAGGTGAATGGTTTTCTAACATGATTAAAGCTACTTACTGATTTAGAACTGGTACAGCCTGTTTGTGAGTAACCTGCTTCTCTAATGAATGCTTTTGCCGCTACCAAAGCGCAGTTGGTTAGGCTTAAGACTTCCAATCGGGAAGTCGTGGGTTCGATCCCAGTGGCGGCACATATCCTTTCCGACGTTTGTCTCTCACCAATGGGTAGATAATCGTAAACCTATGTGAGATAGCAGTCAGAGGCTAGGAAAGGGTGTAATGGTAGTACAGGTGAAGGAAATACCAGGAATCCATTGTTAGGTGCTCCGGCCGCCGTGATATAACTGCGAAATTGTTGAAAGCGGCATAAAACCCAATCAATCAATCTAATGAATGCTTACTTTAGGCTCATCTCCCACAGGACTGAGGTGCCTGACTCCTTGATGTTAAAGAGAACAGCTCTGCATTCAGGATGACCAAAATTGTTCAAACTGTTAGCCAATTATACCAGGGCTAGTGTTTGACCCTTAAACCAGGGGTTTGACCCCCCTCAATCTGAAAATATCTCAATTTGACCCATAGAAATTCCTCCCAAGGGGGTCATTTTGACCCCCTTGAGAGAAATTACCAAGGGTGAATGGTTTTAAATATAAGATTTTCACAAATTACTATCATAAGTTTTACAAATTAATTACTTATTTCATATTATTACAAGATACAGGTAAAGTGATTCTTAAATAGGCAGATTTTACTTATGATTAGCTTTTTTGTTGTTTTGCCCCCTTTAAATTCAGATTTGACCCAAATAATTTCTTAGGTGAGGAGTCAATGACTCCCCAATATTAAACACTAACACAAGCCATGTAGTATACCCGTTTTTATATGTGCTCTTGCGTGCAAAACAGGGTATAATTGGCATATGGCTTGCCAATTGGAATAATTTCACCGTTTTGTCATCTTGAATGCAGGGCAGGTTTTGAAGGTACTGTGCATTCAATGACAAAGTGTCTTAAGAGCCAAAACTTGCTAGATCTTTCAATAGCATCAACACCATGATAAACAAGCTTTTCCTCAACCTTTTAAAGCCAAACAGTTCTTTTTGATCATACATTTACTTAAAAGGGTTTTAAGGGACACAGGTTTTGTGCATCTCAGATGCAAAAATAAGAAGCCAGGACTCACAAATAATTTGATGCGAGTCCCATAGACTCTCTTGGGCTCAACTTCAGAAAAGAATTGAAGACTGCTTTAAACAGTCTTCAATTCTTTCCTGAGGTTGAGCCCTAAATATTACTAGTAATACAATTCTATCAATTTCTTTACCTTTAGCCAGGATTATAGCTCTAAATCTACAAAATACAAGATTATAGCCTAGAAAAAATATTCTATACCTAAAGCAGGGACTCCCAAAATTTTAAGAAAGGACCCCTAAGATCCTAGGGATGGAGTTCTTTAGACCCTAATTTGTTGATGTCAGACTAAAACCTTGCTTAATTTGCAGAATGATGACAAAAATGACACACTTACAGATCAGTTAAATAAGGATGAAATTACGATGGACAACCTGATAAATGTTGATTTGGACGATAAAGATGATAGCTTTGTGTTTCATGTGTCTGAGGGAAAACCTAGTCAAAAGAGTCAGGTAAATAAGCTAGGTTTTACTTTATGATAGGATGTTGAATTAGATGATTTAAGATTTAGTAGTCAATGGAAACTATTGTAAGTTCTTATAAATTTAAATGTACTTACAATAGTTTGAGCTGAGCTCTCAAGATGATAGTTTTTATTTTTAATCTGAAGATAATTTGCCCCCGATCCCCGACGGCAGCACTCGTTCTTTCTGACTATTTGTCTCGCACCAATGGGATGATAATCCTAGAATACAGAGCTACAGATAGAGGTTTTGAGATTTTAGATCAAAGTATTTTAATAACAATAACATAAATCCAATGTTGTTGGTACTCATTGGAATTGTCTCTTTGAGAAAATTCAAATGAGTACCCACACCATAGGGTTTTGTTGAGAAATAAAGATTTTAGACTAGCTCTATCCTCTCTGTACCTCTGAGACTATGTGAGATAGCAGCTGAAGGATAGGAAAGGGATGTGATGGTAGTACTGGTAAGAAAAATATCAGGAATCCATGGTTAGGTGCTCCAGCCTCCATGATATAACTGAAAAAAATGCTGAAAGCAGCATAAAACTCTATCCAATAAATCAATTTATTTTAAATATGTAAGATGAGTAACATATCAAAAGAACAAGGGGCCTGTTTTACTAAACTTCTTACGAAAAAAGATTAATCGTAAGTCAAAATCACAAATCATACCTCGTCTTTTCATTCATTGTTAGATTTTGCCCTGCAATAATGAGAGGATGCATGGCAGAATTCTATATTTAGTTACCACTGTAGAATTAACTTTGAGTTTTGACTTTCGCAAAAGAATGATAGTTATGTGTTTAGTTAAAAGGCTTTAGGTGAATAAGCTAGTTACATCAGGAATTTACCCTGATTACAGGATGAAAAGAAAAAGATTAACTTGAGAAAATTTGCTGTTATTATACCGAAATACTTTAATAGATCTTGGCTTACTAATTTCAGTCTAACAGTTTCAAGACCCCTACAGTGAAAAACAAAATCAGAGAAAAGAAAGTGTGGGTACCACCGTCACCTTTCACACCCATGCCTGACTACGATAGTATGAATACACCACTGCTTAAGGTATGAATACAGGATTCCCATTTACGGTAACCCTCACGGTAAGAACAAACAGACCTTACAAACAATCAATATATTTTGTTGGAGACAGCACAAAAATGATATATAGGAGTCAGCTTTTTGGTCAATCAGTTGGGGGCAGGGTTGTGATGCACTATCAAAGCTACAAATAGAGACGTATTTTTGGATTTAAAGATTTAAATATTTTATACCCTTCATTGTGCGTACACATTTAAATTGTCTCAATATTATTCAAATGAGTACCAACAACATAGGGTTTCATTAGAAAAAAAGGAATTTTAGATTTGTTTCAACCACCTTTTCTTTGTACTGCTTTATTATGAAATAAAGGCAATATTGGAAAAAAACAAGAGAGTTATAACCCCTCCTCAGACGACTCTTACTTTTACATTTATGACCCATCATGCGAAAAGGGATCATCTTGGAACTCTGTGAAATAAACATTTGAAAAGAGATTGGTTCTAGTACAGGTCAACCAGAGGTTGCATTTTAATTTTGTTTTTCACAGGAAGGTAGATTGATTATTCTAGATTCAGAAAATAAGTAAAATGTGAAAAGTGTCAACCCTAGTCAGTCTGCGCAGTCTGCCCAGTCTGACAGGGGTCGACACTATGTGCGGATTGTCCCTTTGAGTGATGGGTCACATTTATATAACTTTTACTTAGAGTATGATGCTGTAGTTTGGCACATATTGTGTGGATTTAGCAATATTATTTTGTGTCATAGACAATGAGTCATTCATACAAAAATCCTTGTTTAAACAACATGAAATTTCACAGTGTGCTCCTTATCATACAATCTTCTTCATATTTTGCAGTCTTAATGTTCAATTATACAAAATAAATATGGCCTTTTGAGTGGTCATTGAATAACTGATTTATTGAATTAGTCATCTATGAACAGATAGAAATGAGGCTTTGCCCAGATAAATTTGGTATTTTATGAGCACAAATTTGATATTCTATTTATAATATGACCTGAATTTTTGTGATAAATAGAGGAAATGCTAGAAATTTATTGATACAAGTTATTACGAGAAACATATAAAGCTGTTTGTGTATTGACGTCATCAATTGCATTATGACATATCTTCCACAACAAAAATATAACATTGCTATACGCTCTTAGCTCATTTGCATAGTTATTCCACTAGTGTAAAATAACACTTGTGTAAAATCAAATATATTCAAGGATGTTATTTCACTCCTGCAACATAGGTTAAATTAATTACTGCTTTCCTGCTTTCAGAAAGAGGTAAAGAAGTATGGAGTCCGACCTGTCAGTAAGAAGAGAATGGTCACCGTGTTGAAGGATATCTACCATAAAACTCATCAATGTAAATAAACTTTGTTATGCTCAACCTGAAATTTTCCTGCTTTGGCAGAATATATAGACAAAGATCAGCCTGCACGTTTGTGCAGCCTGATCTTTGTCTACACCACCTGTTTGTTTTTAGTAAGATTTGTGCATGGATTCAAATTTTGTTGAATCCACAAAGAGTGAGACATAATAGTCTCAATGACAGCTCTGTGTATGTGCTTTAGTGGTTTTAATCCATCTGTCTGTCTTACAGTCTGTCCGATTTGTTTTTTCCTAACAATAAGTCCTATACATTTATTGAAATAGAAAATCTCCAAGTTTCAAGGTCATAGCTCAAGGTCACGCAAAATAGTAAAAAGAGAATGGTGATGGTACTAAATAATATCTGCCATTAAACTCATCAATGAAATTTACATATTGCCTTGACTTCTATCATGGCTCTTTTTGTTGTCCACCAATGGGTTGATAATCAAAGACGTAAGTGGGATAGCAGAAGGAGGCTAGGAAAGGATGTGATGGAAATTCTAATGTGAGTTATATCTATAACGCATTGTAAGGTGCTCCAACTGCTGCAATATGACTGCAAATTTGTTTAAAGTAGCGTAAAAACCCATTCAAAATCTATCATGGCACACCGGTTTGGAAATTAAAACATGGGTTTGAGGCCAGTCTCTCTCTCAGGTTTATGAAAATGTCTTGATTGAGCTTCAAATGGATACTCTTTCGGCTGAAGCTATTGTCTAAAATGAATAAGTTATCATGAAATCAGGAATTCTCTTGAGAGATGATAAGACTTGATTGATGGACAATGGAATACTTTATTAGCTTGGCTATTTTCAGAGAAAACCAGTGGTATTGCTAAAGCCTTGCTTTCATTGTTGTTTTTATGAGTTCACTTTTGTGAAATCTCTGGTTCTACTGAAGGCATTCACTTGAAACTTGACACACATGATCAGATGTTTTGTTTTGCACACTGGGGATAGAAAAGGTCTCAAAGTGCCCTTTAGACAGTAAGCAGATGTTCTTATCATGTTTTGTAACTATCTGAAGGCTGATCATTGTTTGTGTCTCATACATGTATCAAATTGTTGGAAATGTCACATACAAGCTTGTTTGTTTTCTCATCCAGATGAAACAGACAGTGAGTTTGAAGATGAAGTAGAAACAATCACAACTTATACAGACCTAGTCCAGTCACCATCTAAACACAGTGATATTCTGTCACAGGACAGTGTAGCTTCTTCTCAAGAGGCTGATACCAAGTGAGTGTCCCTTAGTGACTTGTTTTCCAGAGTTTTTACCATAAAAATCTGAAAATATTGTGTTTTGAAACTTTTTTAGCTCACCTGAGCACATCGTGCTCAAGGTGAGCTTTTGTGATCATTGAATGTCCGTCATGCGGTGTGTGTCGGTTCTTCGTCCGTTGTGCGTCGTCATGCGTCAACAATTTAAGTGTTTACACTCTAGAGGCCACAAATATGATCAAATCTTCATGGAACTTGGTCAGAATGTTGGTCAGGTTTCAAGGATGAACCCTATCGAAAATGGGAAGGATCCATGCCAAATCACAGGAAAAGGGGCCTTATGACCAATTTTCTTGTTTACACTCTAGAGACCACAAATATGATCCAATCTTCATGAAACTTAGTCAGAATGCTGGTCAGGTCACAAGGATGAACCCTATTGAAAATGGGAAGGATCCATGCCATATCACGGGAAAAGGGGCCTTTTGACCAATTTTCTTGTTTACACTCTAGAGACCATAGATATGGCCCAATCTTCATGATACTTGGTCTGAATGTTGGCCAGGTCAAAAGGATGAACCCTATCGAAATTTGGGAAGGATCCATGCCATATTACGGGAAAAGGAGCCTTATTGACAATTTTCTTGCTTACACACTAGAAGTCACAAATATGGCCCAATCTTCACGAAACTTGGTCAGAATGTTGGCCAAGTCACAAGGATGATCCCTTTTGAAAATCCAAAGGATCCATGCCATATCACAGGAGAAGGGGCCTTAATGATATTTTTCTTGTTAACACTCTACAGGTTGTAAATATTGCCCACTCTTTATGAAACTTGATCAGAATGATTGACAAGTCACAGGGATGTACCCTATCGAAAATGGAAAGGATCCATACTATATCAAGGGAAAAAGGGCTTTAATGATAATTTCTTTTAAATGCTCTAGAAGCCACAAATATGGCCCAATCATCATAAAACTTGGTCATAATTTTGGCCAGTTCACAAGGATAAAACCTATTGAAAATGGGAAGAATCCATGACATATCAGGGGAAAAGGGGCCTTAATGACAATTTTATTGTTTACTTGCTAGAGGCCACAAATATGGCCCAATCTTCATGAAACTTGGTCAGAATATAGGTCAGATCTTAAGGATGAACCCTATTGAAAATGGGAAAGATCCATGTTATATCACAGGAAAAGGGGTCTTTATGATAATTTTCTTGTTGTAACTCTAGAGGCTACAAATTTGGTCTAAACTTCATGAAACTTGGTTTTTTGTAGAAATTATCTCTTTTATGACATCTGCCTATTTAATTGATGAGATGTCGGTCCGAGAGACTCAGGGGAGTGATCTAGGACCATCTTGGTCCTCTTGTTTCTTTTCTTTTCTTTTCTTTTTTTTTTTTTGATTCTACTAAATGTCACAAGACAGTGTTTTTTCTTCTGAAGAATATGATCCAAAGTGAGTGCCCATTTGTGACTCGTATTCCAGAGCTGTTTTTTTTTTTTTTTTATTAAAAAATCTGATGATATAGTGTTTTGTATCCTTTTTGTTATGTCTTCACATTGATAGATTGGAGGCATATGGTTTTTGACTTGTGTTTGTCCTCCAAAAATCTTTAACATTGGCCAAAAACGTTGATTGGTAAGGGATAGAGCCTTCAAATTTCTCATGAGAATTGCTTGCACCAAAACCTTTCAGTTGGAACAACTTTCAAGGTTATCTGTCAAGGTCAAGGTAAGTTTTTAAAGGTCAAATATGCGGAAATCAATCTTAGACTTTGCAATAACCTTAGTATTGCAGTGCAGTATTGAATTAAGTTTTGCTATAGATAGTATTGTATCAAACTTTTATACCTGTAAAATGGCAGTGGTGGGAGCATTGGTACTGTTTGTTTGTTTGTCTGCCTCAATTTCTCTTAACACTTAACACTGACATAAGTGGTCAGGATTGTTCATTTGGGGACTATTCCAAAATGAACCCTGGTTATGTATTTCTTCTAAGTTACCAATGTTATTTGTAGTGATATGAATGATGTAATGGAAGAGAGTATTATGTTGGATGGATCAACAAGTGAAAGTGACACGCAGTCCTCACCTCAAGTAAGTTGTAAATATATAATACATACTAAGTGTTTTGTATGAAATAGAATATCTAACGCTGTTGGGAGAATAGATAATTGTCGAGGCTCTGCGGAGCCAAGACAATTATCAATTCTCACAACAGAGTTAGATGTTTTTTTCATACAATACACTAAGAATGCATTTTATTTATCTTATAACCTCTATTTGTCTTGTTTTCGTCTATGTTTGTAACTGAAATGCAAGTTTCTAAAAATAACCGCATTATATCATTGTTCTAAGAATAACTATGTGATATCAGAAAAAATATCATATGGGATGTTATCACATGGATATTTGTATAGTTATAAGATAAAAGTCTCATCTTGTTTACTCAAATAACAGCTTTGCATTCAGGACGATATATCAAAGCAAACTATTAGCAAATTACCATTTGATAAAATACTCAGTATTTCAATATTTTGGCAAAAGATTTTTTTTTGCCGAAATATTGAAATACTGAGTGTTTTATTTTATAAAATGTTTATTCTATTCCCTTCGGAATATGAATGATATTGTATTAGCAAATTGTACCCTGATTTGCATGTAAGTTCACATGCAAAGCTGTTATTTATAATTTGTTTACAGTGTGTCATCCTGAATGCAATGCTGATTTAGGTTTTATTATTTATTATCATCTCAATCATGTACATATTAATACAAAACATTAAAACATTTAAAACGCATATTTATACACAACCATTCTAAAAAGAATTATAGATGAGACTGAATAAAAACATAGTCAATATACATATTCAACTTAAAAAAGTATTCAAGAGATGAAATTCGTTATTGAAAGATGCGATTTCCTTCTTTTTTTTGAGAGAGAGAGTTCATAATCGAGATCGAAAAAATAAAATGAAACATTTTTGTTATTATGCTGTCAACCAAAAAACTAATAGACCAACAAAAACACTCATGTATAATTTTGATATGATTTGGCACAAATGTTCTCTATAGGTGTGCACTGTGAAATTCGATTTTTTGAAAGCTTCAAGGTCACTGATCAAGGTCATGGATAAAAATAAGCTATTCCAGTGCATTTCTCCTGCATCTATTGGTCCATTTTGAATTAATATGACACAAATATTCCCCATTACCTGTAGATGTGCACTAAAAAATAATGTTTGTGATAGTTTAAGAATAAATTCAAGGTCATGGGTCAAAGGCACATCTCTTGTGAAAGGAAAATATTTGAAACTTTCCAAAACTTTTCTATATACATGTATATAACTGGATATTTACTTAAGTGTAAAAAAGAAAGTGAAAGAAATATATTTGAAACTTTCCTTAATGATTTGTATTCTCAAGAAATCATCATATATCTATTGATTTTCGTTTTGGCTTTCCAGAGTATGTTTCGCATATTTATTAATTGGTTTCATGAAACATACATATTTTTATAAAAGTTAGTTATTTGTTTCAATTTGTTTTTTATTTTGACAGAAAGGAGTTGATGTTAAGAAGAAAATGCACCATTACATCATAACTAATCCAGATTTGCACATTAGAGTGTTAATGTATGAGGTATCTATTTGATTACTCACTTTCAGTAATCAGAGATTCAGATAGAGGGGACACTTAAGGCTTTAGATCAATGTCTTTTAATGATTGTATCTAAAACCCAATGTTGTTGGTACTAATTGTAATTGTCTTGTCGAGACGATTCAAATCAGTACCCACAATATAGGGTGTCATTTAGAAATACAGATTTTAGACTGGTTTTACCCCTCTTATCTCTACCTCTGAAAATTCTTTTAGATATGTGACCAATAAGGCATAAAAGGACCATCTGGGAACACAGAAATAACAATTTGAATAGAGATCTGTCCCAGTATAGGTCTACCAGAGGTAGCATTTCAAAATTTCTTCTGAACAAAAAGGTATAATGATCATTATTGCATGAAATGTATGTTTTCGGGTCGTTATAGGCATACGTTAACGGACAAAACCCGGGCGTTAACAAGAGAAAATGTGGATTAATCAGCAAATTCCTGCACCGTTAGCAGCCAGCTTTTTAATTTAAATATTCTCACCTGGGCCTATACACTTATTCATTTTCCTTGTCCCAAATTATCATAGAGCATACCTTAAAACGTTGCTGTAAAACCCGCGTTAAATTGTGTGACATCATAAATTTACCAAGCAACGTTGGTATAATCAAGATGGACAGTGTAATGCATGACTGTATAAAAGTAGGTTTGTACCTTGTTTTATATCCTTTCTATGAAATTATTTTTACTCTTATCTATCTTTTTATGCAATAATAGCGTCAATTCAGGCTTTTTCGGGCGTTAACATTATACATTTTACAGTGACCATCAAAATGCTTTAACGCCCTTGTGCTTTGCACTCGGGCGTTAACCATTTTTCGGGTCTCTGCAAATGATTAAGCCCTCAAAAACATGAATTAACCCTATATTGTGCTAACAGAATAAAAAGCAGTAAAGTTTACACAGTCTGACAGGGGTTGACACTTTATTCTCTACCAAGATGGTCCCTTTTCCCTCTGGTCATGTATATATACAGTGATATTTACTATTTAAGTGTGGAAAATAAAAAAAAATCATGGAAACTGTCCCTAATGCTTTGCACATTTAAGAAATCTTTATTATGCTCCCCTTCAAAGAAGAGGGGGTATATTGCTTTGCACTTGTTGGTCAGTCCTTTTGGCCATAGACAGTTTTTTTGCCTGAAGCATTTCTCAAAAAGTATGCAAGTCATTAGCCCTTTGTTGCTTGACAAAGAATAGGCTATTGACCTGCTTTAATTGGAGACATAAATTTTTTACGAACATCTTTTGTTTTCCTATTGATTTTTATTTAAAACAAAACAATTTAAAGTGGCATACAACCTTTCTGACTTTTGCCTCTAACCAAAGGGTAGATAATCCTAAACCTAAATTGGATCCACAGCTGCAGGCTCAAGCATGATGTAGTAGAAGTACTGGTGAGAGAAATACCAGGAATCCATGGTTAGGTATTCCAGTTGATGCGCTATGACTGAAAGTTTGTTGAAAGTGGCATTATACCCCATTCAAAGATTCCAGGTTTGACCAACTTTCATCCAATAATTAGCAAAAGTCAATGTAGCATTCTTTACTTTTCTCCAACTGTAAGCTTAGATCAGGGCTCGAGGTTAAAAGTTTTTCTCATTCTCAATTCAAATTTTTCTCAAATTTCAATTCAAGATAAAATCCATGGACTCGTGTTTTAAATTTCAGCCCCTTGAAATTGATGTGTTGAAGGCAGATATGAAAGAAGCTGGTATAAAATGTTCCATGGATAAACTGTTAGAATTTCTTGATGAAAAGGTTTGACTTGATTGTATCTTTTTAGCTCATGTAAGCTGAACTAAGTTCAGGAATTGGCTAATGTGATCCACCTGTCGTCTGTCTGGAGGGTTCAACACTAAGAGGAGTCTGGAAGGCTGAGACTCCTTATTTCTTATGTAGGAATCCTTTATCAGCTCGGCTGTTTACAATCTAAACCCGAGGTATTGCTATAGCCTCGGTGTCGTTGTTGTTGTTGTTGTTGCAAAAGCTTTGACATTTTGTGTTATCTCTGGTAACAATGGCTCTTTTTAAAGCATTCACTTGAAATTTGGTACATATGTTTACTATCAAAAGAGCACCCAACAACGTCACAGCTGTGAACCCTAGATGCATTTGTGGGAATTTTTGGACCCTTTTTGGACATGAAATTGTTTATCCATTTTTCAACATCCCAGACTAGGCACACTTATGCAGTGCTTTTATTTAGTAATTTTAGAGTCAGTTAGGTTCACTGACAAAATCGAGATTTTCATTTTGAGACACATTTAATCAGTCAAAATTCATGGCCTATTCAATATATTATTAGTGATGGGCAAATTAATCAATTATAATCGATATCAGTTGGTTTGGGCTTTCGATTGTTATAATCAACTAAGAAAATTCATTATTCATTAATTCTGTTCCTAACACATAAATGAAAGCCATTAAATGTTGTTTTTGAAACCAACATCAGTTTGATGGCTCAGGGTGAAAAAGTTGTAACTGCCTATATGTTTATGTTTATAGGCAGTTACAACTGTTTAAAGCTGAGCCATGAAGTTAGTAGAAAAAAATCTTCAGAAAGAGTCTTTAGGTCATGAGTTCTAACTAAACTTTCACATTCTATTCTTCAATGGATGATACTGGGAGAGTTGTATTAATTTCTAATAAAAGGATTGTACAATCGATCATTAGTTGATTTACTCTTCCAACTATAAACCCATTATCGATTGTGATTTGAAACCGATTGCCAAACACTATCAGCAATTATTGTTGACAGCTATAAAAAGTTTTTTATGCCCCTGCCATGATAATGGAAGGGCAAGTAGAGTTACCTCTGTCTGTGTGAGCATGGGCGTGTCCCATTCTTGTTCAAAGCATAACTTATACATTAATTAATGAATTTCAAACTAACCTTGCATAGTTGTTCCCCGAGATGAGTTACAGTGTTAGGCGATGAGTTTGTCTGGATACGCCTAAGGTCAAGGTCATGTCGGAAGGTCAAATAGGTCATGGGTAAAAATAAAGTATTTATGGAAACAGCTGTGTCTGTGACACATTTCTAGTCTAGTGAACGTTTAATTTTCAAATTAACCATTTATTCTTAGTTAGGAGAAAATATTTAGGAAAAGAATTTCTTTATTTTTCTACAACAATTATTGAAATATTTATGTGGGTATGAGTTGGGGAAAAAAATAGAATATGATTGTAATTTATTATTTCATGATTGTAATTTATTATTTCAGTGCATAGCTTTCACAAGTAAGAACACCAGAAAGAGGGCCCAGTCTAAAAGAGGCAGGAAGAAAGCTTCACCAAAGAAACAGAACAAAACAAAGGATATACAAAATGATTCCTAACCTCAAACCCTTCTCATGCGCGTACACAAAGCTTAGGCAGACAGTTTACACTTATGATCAGCAATCACAGATGTGCAAGATGGTCTTAGCCTAGACTTTCTGCTTTCTACTAGATTATTGAGGGCAAAACTTGAGCCAATTTAACCCTTTGCTGTTTAATCCCTGCTTTTTACGTGCCTGTGATTTTATGATTGCAAAAACATTGTGAAAAAAGAAGAAATTGCTTCTGACAAGCAATTTCTTCTTTTTCCACACTATTTTTTACCCTACTGAGTGGATATTTTACAAATTAAATCCACTTAAAATTTTCGTCTGCAAAACCTTTGAATTTGGACAGGTCCAAAATTTTGTAAAACAGGCAAGGGTTAACTTAAAATAACCCAATAGGCGGGAATGTGTTTGAAACAGAAATTACGTTCAGCAGGATAAGGGATAAAATATAAAGTCAGCCCTGAAGGGCTAAAATATGCAGAAGAAAAAAAATCACTCCATTTACAGTTTAAGACAGTGAATATTATG
Source organism: Fragum whitleyi (assembly GCA_948146395.1). Taxonomy (NCBI): domain Eukaryota; kingdom Metazoa; phylum Mollusca; class Bivalvia; order Cardiida; family Cardiidae; genus Fragum; species Fragum whitleyi. Next base: position 64,439,411 of record OX411549.1, on the reverse strand, counting down.
GAATAAACACTAGCAAGGTCAAAGCTATGAGATAAAGGGAATTTAATATTTTGATAAGTTCATTGGTTCAACAGTGAAATTATCATGCGATATTCTATTAAATAAACTTCCTATTTCACTAGGAAGCATTAAAGAAAACAGAATTGTTGTGAATATTGTATGAAAGAAGGAGAATGGTGTATCACACTGTTCTATTTTGAAAGGTGTTTAAACTGTTTTTTTAGCTTTACTACAATATTTAATCATTTTCAAATTTGAACATTTATAGAAAATAAAAATCAGACATAATTGAAAGGCTTTTCTTCATGTTACAATGGTCTAATCCAGTTGAGCAGAAAATAAGCCTATGTGTTGATGGATCTTTTATTTACAATTCAAAGTTCTTAACTTTATCTTAATATTGATTGTAATAATGGAATTAATTTGTTGATATTTTGTTAAAAATAGTGCTAAGAATCATGTAAATTAAAGATTATGAGTAAATCATTGAAAATATTCCTCTGTGTCTTATTTTATCAAGGATACCATCTCTTTCTTACAAGTTTTGACTTGGACAAAACCAGTCGAGTATCCTTAAGTTATAAGTCTTTTGTAACAGATGGAGCAAGTTCAGTCAAAGCACATTGGCATATCGTCGGTTTTCTCCTAATATCTCGTAACTACAGCTAGGTTAGGGAAGAAAATCGACTAGAGGCCCGAAACACGGTACCTGTATATACGCCTATTCGTGATTGGAGAGGAGAAACGCGGTGTTGTTATCAAATTTCTCGTTTCGTGAAAAAATCTTGTCTCTGAGCTGTAATTCTAGCTTTTGATCTTTATAACGTTCAGACAAAAAATCTTCACACGCTCCCCCCTTCTAATATCTCGATAGTGCCAGTGATGCTTCACAACAAGGCCTGCACATATTAGTTGCGAACATATCAACTGATAAAACAAAATTTTGAAATGGAAAGATACCTCGGGGAAGTTAAAGAAAAACACATCAGGCAAGTCTTATGTGCGTTTAGGATAAGTGCACATTATCACATTGTTAGAAAGGGGTCGATCTTGTGGACTTAAAATAGAAGAAAGGCTTTGCAACACATGCAATGTAATTGAGGATGAGAAACATTGTTTGTTACACTGTTCAAAGCATCAGGTGATAAGACAACAAATGATTAATGAAATAAAAGAAGTCGATTATTCAATTGATTTTAACAGTAAATCAGATTTTATAACTATATTAAGCAATCCAAATTTAAAGGTAATCAAAGCAGTTGGGAAATTCCTTACAAAATGTAACATTTTATGAGAAATACATTTGTACTCCAAGCTATTTATGTTTCCCCATTTTATTTATTTATTTATTATCTTTTTTTCCATTGAGTATTATCATCACTATATATATTTATGTATGTTTGACGTTCATGTCATCCTGTAGGAATTTTCTTTCGTTTCATTCGATCCCCGACGGCGGCACTCATTCTTTCCGACTATTTGTCTCTCACCAATGGGTTGATCATCGTAGTCCTATGTGAGATAGTAGCTGGAGGCTAGGAAAGGATGTGGTGGTTATACTGGTGAGGGAAATACCAAGAAATCATTGTTAGGTGCTCCAGCCGCCGTGATATAACTGAAAACATGTTGAAAGCGGCGTTAAACTCCATTCAATCAATCTATCTTCGTTTCATGTCTATGATCCATTGTTTTGCCCTGGCATGGCGGAGCCTAAGTTACGAGTCGTTGCAGTTAATGTTAAGGTAAAATGCTTTTATTTTTGATTACTTCTATAGAAAGTCGACATGAATAACTTGGACCTTGAATCGTAAGTTGGTAACCAAACCCGCGTAACTTCAGAAACTTCGGTAACCCTACGATGAAAGATGTCACTTTCTCTAGGCACGCAAATTCTTTTACTTATACGATACAGTAATCATTTGCGTTAACGCAGATTTACTTTTAAGAGAACCCATAATTTTGAGGAAGGAAACTCGCCAAATCACGTCACAGCAAAGCGATGCTCTCCCAGTTGAATAACATCGCAGAATACGACGGTACCATACAGATTTCATACATTGCGACGTTTCTAGATATCCTTGCGTCAGCAATGGGTAGGGGGAAAGGAACGTGACCACAGTTAATTAGCGGATCGTTTGTTTGAATGGTATTTTAAGTCGCTTTTAACAATATCTCAGTCATATTGCGGAAACTGGAGCATACAGCATCTGATTCCTAGTATTTCTCACACCAATACTACTATTATAGCCTATCCTTTCATAGCCCTCGGCTGCTCTCCAAAGTGGATCTAGGATTATCTACCCATTTAGCGGTTTGCACACATTTTGATTAACACTAATGGCGTAGCCCCCATTACGCACATTACGCAACTGCGTAATACAAATAAATCTTCTTTCGAAAAATCTGGCTGATGAATGATCATAACATCGAAACTACAGCTTATTCAAGCTGTAGTTATGATGTTTGATTATTCACTAACGCTCAAATCATATAATTGGGGAGCGGGTAGAGGGCATTAGTCTCAAGTCACAGTCCACATATCGCCTTTATCCTATTTATTCTTCAGTGGTCGCCTTCGAAATTCGTAAACTTTCAAAATGCTAGCTACGCCTATGAACACGTCATTTATTTGCAGAATATATGGTCCCGGAAAAATATCATTTGTTGACGACCTAAATGGCGTTACTACAATCTAGTGAATATGTAGTTACGACATTTAATTTGACCATCAACATTTTTTTTTTTTAAACAAAATTTCGGAGTGAAGGTAGTGAACCCGTAATATTTCCGAAACATTTTGGAGTTCATGACATTTCACAATGTTAACCTAGGTTTCCTAATTATACATAAGGAAACCTCGGTTTACACTGTTAAAGTTCAAGACATCCGAAACGTTGCGACACCATTACGGTTCCACTGTCTTAAGCAGTAATCTCATTGCAAATAAGTATTTTGATCGTCCACTTGATATTTTGACAAAGAGCAGCAATCTATTACCCGACGAAAAACAAACATTTTTCACACAGATAAGTCTGCGCAGTCTGACTAGGCAATGCGCCTGTAATTTTCCGTCAAACGACGTTGTTGTCATATCTCTGACGTCTCAATAACGTAACGTCTTTTTCAAACGTCAACAAATGTATGGAGAAATATCGACAAATGAAAATGTCAGACATAATTTCCCCAGTCAATAGAATCTTTCACTTTTTAGGGTTAAACCTCAGTACTAATGTAAGTGCCTATGCTTGTTTTGCACTTAGGCACTTACATTAGAATTGAGTTTCAGTAACCCTAAAAAGTTTGTTTTGCACTTAGAACAGTGTTGAGTTTATCCCGCGTCATGGGATGAGAAGGGGCCAATTTGACTAAACATCTTACGAAAGAAATGATCGTAAGTCAAAATCACAAATCGTACCTAGGGTTTTAATTCATTGTTAAATTCTGCCTTGCAATTTCTCACTGGAATCGTCTTCCAAAGACGATTACAATGTGACGATGCATGGCAGAACTATATATTTAGTTACCACTATAAAAGCAGCCTTAAGTTTTGACTAATGCCAAAAATGATCGTAAGATATTTAGTAATACAGGCCCCTTGGCACGCCAATGCTATTTATCGATCGATGATCAAAGGCAAAAGATCTGTAACTGCCTATAAACACAGTTTTTATTTTATGTCAAAAATTATTTCGAAGGGAATAGAGTACAAACATTAAATTTAAACGCTCGGTATTTACATATCTCGCGAAAATTGCCTGTTTTCAAGAAAAAATCAAACAAATCTAAGATCTTGAGATTTGATTGATTTTTCTTGAAAAGGCAATTTTCGTGAAAAATTGAAATTTCGAGATATGTCAAAAAGTACTTGGAAAAGGAGCATTATATTTTGAAGCCTGCTTTTCGCTTTTGAGAAGCATATCTCGAGACGATTATCGACCGATATAATTTTGGGAAAATAAGTTTGCAATCATGAAATGTTAGGAAGTGACTTAACATTGACGCTAGCTTGGCAGGGGAGCAAAACCCTGTCGTAGGAGGGACACTACGAGCTTACCATTTGACAATTTGCGAGAGGGAGACGTTCTAGGAATTTGGTGGCCCTTAAGAGGGCCTTTTTTTGGTTAAGTTACCGAAGTAACTTACTTTACTTTGCGAACTCTGCGTCTTCTTTTAGGGGACGCTTTTGAAGCTGGTCTCTTAGACCTTGTTCTCCTCCTTCTAGTGCGTCTAGTCTTCTTGGTTTTCTTGGCTTTCTTGGCCTTTTTGCCTTTCTTGGCCTTCCTTCCCTTCCTCTTGGTAACTACTTTGCCAGCTTTCTTGCCAAGGACGAATCTGCCACCTTTCCCCTTCTTCAAATACCCGAGTTTAAGTCCATATTTCAGACATCTACGGACGTTGAAGTTCAAGAAGAGCCCTGGCGACATGCCGCTGTGAGCAGCGACATACTTGCGGATGGACTGTGGTGAAGCACCAGCCTTCGTCTTGCTTATGGCGATAGCTCTGATTACATTGGCCATCGTTTTACTGATGGTCGATGCACTCTTGCTTCTCCTTCGCCTACTTCTTCTCCTCCTCTTCTTTCCCTTCCTAGACTTACTTCGCTTCTTAGACTTGCTTCTCTTCTTAGACTTGCTTCGTTTCCTAGACTTGCTTCGCTTCTTAGACTTGCTTCGTTTCTTGGACTTGCTTCGCTTCCTAGACTTGCTTCGTTTTTTAGAAGCAGACCTCTTTTTAGACTTACTTCTCCTCCTTCTAGACTTGCTTCGTTTTTTAGAGGCAGACCTCTTCTTAGACTTGCTTCGCTTCTTTGAAGCAGACCTCTTCCTAGACTTGCTCCTTTTCTTTGAAGCAGACCTCTTCTTGGACTTGCTCCTCTTTTTAGACTTGCTTCTACTCCTTCTGGACCTACTCCTTTTCTTTGAAGCAGACCTCTTCTTGGACTTGCTCCTCTTTTTAGACTTGCTTCTACTCCTTCTGGACCTACTCCTTTTCTTTGAAGCAGACCTCTTCTTGGACTTGCTCCTCTTTTTAGACTTGCTTCTACTCCTTCTGGACCTACTCCTTTTTTTGGAAGCAGACCTCTTCTTGGACTTGCTCCTCTTTTTAGACTTGCTTCTACTCCTTCTGGACCTACTCCTTTTTTTGGAAGCAGACCTCTTCTTCGATTTGCTTCTCTTCTTCGAAGCAGATCGTTTTCTGGACTTACTCCTCTTTTTGGCGTTATTATTGCTATTGTTATTGGATGCATTTCTCTTCTTTGAAGCAGATCTCCTACGAGACTTGCTCCTTTTTTTCGATGCACTTCTTTTTTTGGATTTAGACCTCTTCTTCGAGGCTTTACGTTTTCTGGAGGCCGACCTCTTTTTCGACTTGCTTCTTCTCTTAGACTTACTCCTTTTCTTTGATTTCCTCCTCCTAGACTTGCTTCGTTTCTTAGACTTGCTCCTCTTCTTAGACTTGCTTCGTTTCTTAGATTTACTTCTTCTTGCTCTCGACTTGCTTCGCTTCCTGCTCTTACTCCTCTTCTTAGACTTGCTTCTCTTTTTTGAGGCCGACCTCCTTCTCCTTTTTCTGGCGGGAGATCTGCTCTTTCTCGAAGCAGATCTTTTCCCCGCCTTCGGAGACTTGCTCCTCTTCGGAGATTTGCTCCTTGCTGGGGAAGGAGACTTTGATTTTGCCGCGGTCTTAGGAGACTTGCTCCTAGAGCGCGAGCGCGATTTAGACCTAGATCTCGAACGACTTTTTGCCATAATAAACTAGTAGGGAATTACTATACAGTAATAGACGTCAAACGTTACGCTTTGACTTATATAAGATCTCGAATGGGCGCGGACCTTGCAGAAAGCACCTTTGACGTCACGTCGCTTTCACGTTTACTTCCGGTTGTTAACGGTTTTAATTTTGTGTTTTATATTGATCTTGAAATTTATCATTTTTCCGAAACAACAAAGTTTTATCGCATATTTTTATGTCCAACGATTTCTCTTTCATTTTTGAAAATAGGAAAAAGTAATCAATGACGTTAAATTCTTCCTAAAAGTGTTTATTTAAACGTTTAGTACTTTTATGAGGGGGTTGGGTAACGCAAAGGCTTCTACAGGACTTTTATGCTTTGTTCGCCTATTTTCACGAAGGAAGAGAAAGAAATTATTTACATGAAACTTAAACGAAAATGTATTTTTAAATCGTACTGCGAAGCAGTAGATTTATATCTACCGTTTTCCAGATTTGACCCAGTACATTTTTACCATTATCTTCTGAGCAATGTGTTCAAACCAAATTATGTGTTTTCAAACACCGAAGAAACGGCCTTTTCAGTCACAATCTACAAACTTTGTTTATACCTTATTTACTTTTCGACAAATAGAGAAGAGGCTAATACAAAATTTGATGTAATTTTCGCTTTTAGTAATTACCAGTTAGTATTTTCAGTGTTTATAACAAGATTTTCGGTTGAGTAAAGGAGTTGAAACGTACAATAGGTTAACTGTATAATTAATTTGTAGCACTTACAATATTACTGCTCTGAACTTTCTCGAACGGTCATTCACCAGTTGTAGGGCTGACAACCAATCAAATTCTGTTATGATTATCACTCGGTCAAAACCCACGCGTAAATTCAGATCACGTGTAAATTCAGATGGACATCGTCTGCTCGAAATGTGTCAATTAACTTGTTTGTCATTAGTCAATAGTCGTCTGCACTCAAACAGGGAGCGTGGGAAGTTTACTTTTTTTCGCATGTGTTAACAAATAGAAATAATTTTGTAATTTTGAAATATTTGATTTCAATGAGCACTCTGATCACGCTCCAATCCTATTTTCATTAAATTCAAATTTGAGTATGAAGAAAAATTATTCAACAACAAATAAACCGACAAAAAACATACGATAAACTGATATAGGGGTAAGTTCATATCGGACTCGGTTTCGACCAGAGTTAACCGGGTTTCCATCAGAACGGCCTCGGTTTCGACACTTGTGATGTCATTGTAACCTTTCAACCTCGACGCTTCTGATCCTGGGTCAGGCCGGTGTTACTTGGGTTCCAAAATGGCGTCGAGAATAGTGCATAACAATTCGATTACAAAAAAAATAAATATTCTCTATTACTTTAAATAACAAATACTTTTTTCTTATTTTATATAGTATTTTGTACGAGTTTATCACATTTCTTAATGGGATAACGATATTTCATGGTAAATTAATTATTGTAGCGGTAAATGAGAAGTTTGTTTACTACCACCAGTGGGTAAACTCCGTTCACATGAATGTCTTTTCTGCGCATGCATATTACAGTCAATTTTAGATTATTACATCATCTCACGCGTCTCTCGGGCTGCCATTTGAATTTCCCCTAGGATAGCAGCAAGAGCGATCTATTTTTAGAACAACTCATGAATAATCATAGAGTGCTGCTAGATTTAATCGATTGGTCAGAAACCAAAGATATAAATAGCATAGTTGGCGATTTCACGTGTTTCTTGAGGGAAAATGCATTTACAGTATTTGGGAAAACCCAATGCTTGAAATACAAACATGTTGGTAATAAAATTGTAAATAGTTTAATGAAAAATGTTTGTTGCTAAACAGGCTTTTAAACTCTATAGAGAGAGGAATAATATTAACAGACAAGCTTTTAGCTTGGCGCGTGTTCATTATAACAACGTAAAAATCTGCTAAGAAATAATTTAGACTAGCAGAGGGCTATCGAATCAGCAAACTTTCAAAATCGGACCCACGAGGTTGGATGAGCTGGCGATGTCCTCGAAAAGATGGATTGTTAAGACAAAAAACTCACAAATTTAAAGATTTTACCAACTCTTATTGTCCAAATTTGAGCCCTTTTGATTGGCGAACTATTGCACTATCCCAGCCTCTCAATGATGTACGATTTACAGTGCTGATAGCACTTTGATTTATATTGATAAAGACTAAATATTACATTATACAACGCTTATTATTTTTTTTAAAAAAAAAAGCCGATTTTCGCCGACGACTAGACTGGTCCGACTGTCGACAATCACCGATAATCATAAAAGCCTCATACATGAATCGACATTAGGGCCAGTCTAGTCGTCGACCAGACAATGGGCCAACTTATTTCTGACCCGCTTTCGGGTAGGGTGTAGACTGGTCTCACTGTCGAATATCAGAATAGCCTATTGTAGGCTATTCTGATAGTCGATATGTGGACCAGTCTACTGCTGGTAGCCCGCTTTCTGAGAGATACTCTGATATTGCGGGCAACAGTACCCGCCCAGGGTCAGAAATAAGTTGGCCCCCTATTTTTCCACATTACGCATTTATCAATCACAAAAGAATCATTCAAATAAATAATGACTTTTAGTGTGTGTCAGCTTATAGGTAAATTTTGCGCGGTGAGCCGTGGAATCTACTTTTTACCGGTTTGATTCCTGTGCCATTTTCTCGATTTAGATCAAACAGGTTTAAAATGTTTTTTAAAAAGTTACAATAAACCTTTCAAATGAAGTTTTTTATTGTCTTAAATCATAAGGTTTAGTCATACATGTACATTCATAATCGAAACCAAGGGACCAGGTTCAATTCCTATCATATGCTTTTAAGATATACCCGATGTACTTATGGTAATGGACTCGGCGCCTACGTCAGAGCTCAGTTTTGAAAATATACTTCTTCTCTCAGTGAAACAATGTTTTTGTTGTTGTAACAAAAGCATTCTGAATAATGATTGAATACCAACGGTAAATGGTTTGTCCGAATGTTTTTGGTGTTTATGTTGTTTTCGCCTGAATCTGTCAGTTTCGTAAAATTTTACGACATAACTATTTAAGGTGGGAGAGGAAAATAACGGGTTTTTTTTTTTAGATAAGTGCACAGATATTGGTAACTATCGCAACGTTGTTTTAGCGCGATCTTTTTAACGTTCAATTAAGTATTTATGTAATCATGACGTCGTTAAAATGACGATTTCGAGCGTTTTTCACATATGCCCCTACGCGTTCTTAAACGCTTACCCTGATCGTATTTAAGAAGATTCAATTCAATGGAATACACCAAAATGAAGCTGAATTAATTTGGAAAATTGGCGTAGATATAGGACATAGTTATATTTAAAGATAGATACACGAGATTGAATTAAAGTTAAATTTTCAAAATTTTGCGGCCCTTAAAATAGCTTTGAACTGATTAAAAAAAAAAATGGCCCGATGAATTTTTTAAAAAAAAAAAATGATATTTTTTTGTCAAAATTTCTTTTCATATGCTGGCATCTTTTTGTGACGGTTTTACCGTATGGAATGCCTATAATTGGGGATCAAAGTTTTTTACCCTTACGTCTGACAAACGCGGTACGTCGAAAAATTCGCTAAATTCTTTTGACAGACTTCGCAAAAAGGATTTGAATGATTTCTGTATTTATTGAAAAATTAAATGTAAAAAAGATTCTTCGTTTTTCATAAACAGGCAATGAGATATTCTTATTTTATTTGAAATGTTATCACTGTACCCTCAAATAGTCGAGCTCCTGAAATAAACTTACAAAAATCAATTTTCATTTATAGCGACGTCGACGTAAAACTTATTGAAGTCATCGATCAGCAACACGTGTGTTAGGTTAACTCATGTGTACCGCGAAGTTCTCGGTGTATTGGAATAAAATTTTGAGGACCCTTTCCTCAAAGATTTTTGAACACGTCTGTGAATTTTTATCTTTTTATTCCAATAGATCGCAAAAATAAAAATAAGCATAGGAAAACATGAGGTGTAATTCAAACGCATAAGTTATAGCTTTAACGTCAAAATGCCAATCTTTAAATCCGGATTATACAAAATCAGCATGGTGAAAGTTTTAAAACTTTGCTTGTTTATTGAACTAGAATCATGGTAAATCATATTAAAAAATGAAGAAATTTCATTGGGCCAATTTTATTAAAATTTGTTAAAAGTGAGATTTTTGTAACAGTAAAAATGTTAATATTGATTTCAAGCTACTCATTTGGCTATATATAAGGTTACAGAAGTTTTAATTTGTGTTATGACCATTCATTAAGCTTTCGGAACGAAAACGCCTTGAATTAAATCGCACTGCGCATTTAAGGTAACTGTGGACACATTATTTATTATACCTCAAAGTTTTAGGGCTAAATATCTGGGGTTTTTTTCCTATTTAAGGCGTTGTTATAAACCGATTTCTTTTAAACCATCAATATCCCTTAATGCGCTCCTATGAAAAGTAATCATGTAAAAAGTGACGTCATATACAGTTGTGACATCACACTACTACACTCTGCACTGTTGTGATATGAAAGCGTTTGTTGACTGAACCTGCGAGAAACTTGATACTTTGAATGGACAGAATTGTAAAAATTTAAGGTATTTATTGACATCTATATCATTTTTATTTGCACATTATTAACTGACATGCTTTTCAACTGTTTCCTAGTGTGTATCTTCGGGACGTGTTATCAGCGAAGCGAGGGAATCATGGCTGCCATTACCGTTTCGCATTTTTGGCTATGTTCACGGCGAGGCGCCTTAAGGAAACAAAAGAAGTTATACCGAGGCCGTAGATATCAATGTTTGTCAGGTCAGCATTAACCAATGAAAATGCTAGAATTTTCTTTGCAGTATAATAAAGAGAGACATTTTAGGTCCAAATTTTAAATTGTATGCAAATGTTGCCTAATGCGATAAAACTGAACTTTGAAAAACCCGCTTTCATATGTCAAATACTAAAAAGGGAGTTCATATCGGAGAGTTGACGTTATGACGTCATCAAGGGGCCGAACCCTTTTTTAGAGACCAAATTCACTAAATGCCCGTATTTTTTTTTTTTTTTCATAATTAATCGATTTTCATCCCGAAAACGCCATTTCCTTCCTATAAAGACGCCTGATGTTACTTTTTGATTGATAATAAGATGTAAGTGTTAGAAATACAATAGAGTGTAACGTGTTAAATGTTATTGGTTTAAACCTATTTATTTTACATCGATTGGGAAACAAGTTCTTACAACTTAGATTAATCCCTCTCGATTCTGCTTCCTGGAAAATTCACCAGTACTTGCGCCGAATGTGTGGGCCAATGAAAGAACCAAGATCGATAGCCGCGCCCGGGAATCGAACTCAGGACCTTTGGGTCAAGAGGCCGGCGCTCTACCACTAAACCACGGACACCGTTATTGAGAATAGTTACTGAAAATATTGACTTTTTTCTCGAAAATTTGTCCGGAGACCTATGCTGAAATTTAGATATGTTGCTGCCAAACCATTCCGCTGAAGATTTTTGAAATAAAAACCATGTGTCCTCGGGTAAGATTTTTTGTAAAATTCGATTCCGCGAAAGTATCGCAAATCAGAGGATATTACAACGTCGCGTCAAATGTTCACAAAAGCTGTCTTTTTAAACGGACGAAAAATTGAGGGATATTTTGTATTTCTTAAAATCACATTCATATTTAATACTTCTGAAGCCTATATTATACAATAAACTTTAATTTCAAATATTTTAGAATACCTAATTGCACAGAGATTGGCGTCAAATCGGCATATTAACGATGGTTTTGGTGCGACTTCGAATTTGACGAAAAATGTTGCAACAACTTCACAAAATCGAATCTAAAAAAATCTTACCCGAAGACATATAATTTTTATTTGATTTATGCAAAGCATATTCTTTTCGCTATAAAATATTTAGAAAAAATCAACATAGGTCAACGGACAAAATTTTGAATAATTTCTATTTATTTACAAAAAAATGAAACGAAAAAAGGAATGTCAAATCTTAAATATCGTCAAATAGATAGCGTTTCAGGCCTGTTTTTGTATTTGAATGTGCAAAGAAATTAAACGAATAGCTCGGTTAATCTTGGACTTCCTAAATGAAACTTTTTTTGCAAAAATCGGTCGACTAATTCATAGAATATATACAAATACTGATTTTGGCGGTTCGAAAACGGGTTGGCCCCTTAATGACGTCACGACGTCAACTGAACAAGCTTCAAACCCTTTTCATTACGTGTTAGCAAATGCTCGCTCAGCTATTATTGTGAGATTTTAAGAAAATCGAAAATTTGACTATGTTATCTGTCCGCAGTTACATTAAATGGGGGAAGGGTAGTTTGTAGAAAGCGCGCCAAATCGTCATTTTTACGACGTCATGCTAGCGTAAATCCGAATTAGAAATAAAAAAAAATATATATATATATATAAAATCCAAGTAAACCAGAACAAGAATTATATAAATAAAACAAAAAAACGACACTAGAAATCAATTTTAATAACGTGCCAACCGGTTTCGCTGCTGCTCATCAGGGCAACGTTAATAATTAAATTAAATTATTAACGTCGCCCTGATGAGCAGCAGCGAAACCGGTTGGCACGTTATTAAAATTGATTTCTGGTGTCGTTTTTTTGTTTTATTTATATATGGAATAAAAGTTATTGGACACCCGAATTGGGTAGGTCATCAGCTTTGGATAATTTCGTCAAAAATGTTAATAATATAAAACTTACCAACACACAATCTCCACAACAAACCATAAAATACAACACAACAAGAAGTGAAAGACAGGCTATTAATTCTTTGGCATCGGACAAAAACATAATAATAAAAGAAGCTGATAAAGGCGGGGCTGTAGTAATCATGGATACAACTCATTACAAACAAATGGCCGAATATATTCTAAATGATGAAGTATACTACAAGCAACTCAATACTGATCCACAAAAAATGGACCGCATTCGCTACAACAGACACCTAGAAAAATATAAGCAATGTTTAACAAAAAAAGAATTCAAATACTTGCGGGAATTCGAGACAAAACCAAGCCAATTTTATGGTCTCCCAAAAGTGCACAAGAGTGAAATGATTAAATCTGGATGCAACCAAACAACAAATCCCGTGGTAACAATAAAAGGCGTAACAGATTTGAAATTGAGACCAATTATAGCAGGACCTATCTGTTTAACAAACCGATTAAGTAATTTCCTTGACATTATCCTAAAACCACTAGTTAAGCATGTACCCAGTTTTCTCAAAGATACAACCGACTTTCTGAGACAACTCCCTTCAACAACACCAGTTAGCACAATATTAGCCTCATTCGACGTGGAATCACTATATTCAAATATATGCCACACACTTGGTCTTCAAGCTATACAATACTGGATTGAACAATTTAAGGGCGATATTCCAAATCGCTTTACAACCGAATTTATTCTTGAATCGCTAAAATTTATTATAACAAACAACACGTTTGAATTCAACAACAAATATTACTTGCAGACAAAGGGCACCGCAATGGGGACAAAGGTTGCCCCAACCTACGCCACACTAACAATTGGATTTTTAGAGATAAGATTGTACGATACAGTAAATGAAACATTTGGAAATGATTTTGCCAACGCCTTTAAACTCGCATGGAAAAGATTTTTGGATGACTGTTTCATTCCTTGGACAAGATCATTATCAGACCTAAACACTCTACATAACATATTAAATAATCTCCACGATGACATCAAATTTACTCTAGATTTGAGCGACGATCAACTTCCTTTTTTAGATTGCCTTGTCATAAAGAAAGATAATAAACTCGAAACAGACATCTATTGTAAGCCTACGGACAGTAAAACCTATTTACTCTTCAATTCATGCCACCCAAAACACGTAAAAATTAGTATCCCATTCTCACTTGCTAGACGGCTAAAAACAATTATATCAAAAACAGAGGTATTTGAACAACGAGCTATTGAACTACAAACCTTTTTACACAAACAAAAATATCCTATACCATTGATTAGAGCTGGAGTAGAAAAAGCAAGATCATTAAAACGAGAAGATCTACTGCAGGAACGCGAGACCAGACAAAAACAAGATACCATTCCATATGTCAGCACGTTTAATCCTAGAAACCCCGAGGTATACCCTCAATTACTCAATGATATCAACATCCTTAAAAGAGATACATATATGGGAAATCTTCTTGGAAATTATAATTTTATAAAAAGTAAACGTCAACCCCCCAATCTCAAAAGACTACTGACAAAGGCGAAGTTTTGTGAAGAAACAACTATTAGTCGAGTTACACGATGTGGACGGGGAAACTGTGCACTATGTAAACACCTAATACAAGGACCATTTTTTCAATCCAAAAGTGGACATAAAATAACAGTTAAAATAAATATGTCTTGCGATGTCAAAAATGTAGTTTATGTTTTGGTATGCAATGGCTGCCACGAGGAATACGTCGGAGAAACTAACGATCTAAGAAAGAGAATGTCAGTACACAGAAATCACATCCGGGACCCAAACCGTCGAATTCTGCAAGTAAGCAGCCACATCCACAATTGCATACAACAGGAACCTAAATTCAGCGTATTCCCGATTTTCAAAATGGAAACAGATGCTACAGCACCACGTAAACTGAAAGAAAAGACGTACATTAGTTTGCTGAAACCAAAATTAAATTAACTTTTTGACGTCACCTAGAGTGATGTGATGTCCCTTGATAACGTCAGTTACGACGTTACTATTGACATTGACGTTGTCGACGTCGTTATGCATTTTATGTACCTCCTGAAGAATTTATGAAACCGGTCGAGGAATAAATATCAATCAAAAGAGAGTCTGTTATCCATTCTTCCATTTATTTATATATACCGTTGAGATCACACTAGCCCGGAGTTTATATATACATTGTATATCAAAATTTATTAACTTATTTAAAAAAAACGCTATTGTCCTCTTCCACCTTATGACACCTGTAACATTTAGTCCACAGCATTGTTCGTGTTAATGAAAATATAATGCACGATCAATAATTACTGAAGAAACACTCATAGTTTGTATAGGCCTATATCTAGGGCCCGTGATTATACAACTTTTTTCGTGCTCAAATGAGATTTTTTTCTCAAATTTCAACTAGATATTTAAGTTTTAATTCTGTTGAAATACTAAAGATATTGTAAACACGTTGTTGTAAATTATCTTTTATATTCATATAGGCCCTATTTATACAAATTCGAAGTTTGAAATATACTCAGTTTAGAATGCATAATCTCGGGCCTTAGTGCGCAGTGTTTTGTTTCCAATTCAAAACCAACACACGACAAACAAAATACAATTACAAACATAGTGAAATTGATTGTCATTCCGATCAAAACTATTCTTAATCGCTCACTCAGCGCTCCATTCTTTCAAAACAAACGTTCATTCAAACCATTCAAAAACGTCCCAAAATTACTAAAACGAGAAGATTAAAAACAACATTCAAAATAAAAAAAACGGTGGATGAAATCCATTTTTACACTAACATAATTTTGTAAGCGTATGCTAAGACACAGAAAGCTATTCATAGAACCTGTATGCATATTTCATTGAAGGGGGCTTTTACATATCGCTAATTTTGTTCAACCTGGACAAAATTAGCGGCATTGGATTACCTCCAATTAATTTCACTTAAAACTCGCTCCTCACACTCATTCAATTGCATCAAAATCATTCATTTTGTCAATTACATGATGTTATTAACTGTAAAGCTGTCGCCTTATCGTGATTCATTCTCAATCAGTTCCATCCCCGCACTTGATTATAACATGGTCCACCCTATAGTCATACCCTATTATTTTTTTAATTTCTACCATAGATACATATCAAATGACCCTCATGTTGATTTATTTTGCGACGTGTTCGAAGTTGGCACAGTCTAAATTTTGTCGTCTGTTTAAGGGTTAGAGGATGGGACAAGGCTTTTATTTTTTTCTAATAAAGATTTATCCATCACAAGACAACATATGTTTAGGAATGTCAAAATTGTAAAGGATTGCAGATTACATACAATAAAGTGTTAGTGTTAGTTAGCAACATTTTCTTCTTTTCCCTATTAGCAAGGTCATCCGTCAAGATCAAATATTAAAGCTATGTATCTTTAACACAGCAGTGATAAGTAAGAAAATATCTGGTATACATGATAAGGACAAGGTGAATAATCAAAAAATTGACCTCGGTTATTGTTTTGTCTATTCAGTTCCCTCGCCTTCAGTAGTATCAGTACTTTGAGTTTAGCCGCACAGCGTATAGTTCCGCAAGAAAGAGTGAGGTTTGAGAAACCGTCATCTCCTATCATTTTCAATGTAAAATTGATCTTTGATCACTCACTTGAAATTGTAGGTCTAAAGTATTATGCAAGCACTGTGTTAAACACAAAAAGTACTTCGTGTCGCACAAAAGCTGGTGACGCATACTAGACCTTTTTTTGCGCGCGCTTGAGCACAAAAAAGCTACGTAGTACACACGTTGTTCGTTTTTGACTAGATTATCTTTTTCCCAGACAATTTTGGATACAGGGTTGTTTCCTATGGCCTTCTAAGCCAGGCCAAAAATGAAAACATAAAGACGGCAACAGTCTATATCACAAACAATTTCATTATCTAAGAAAAGTGGATTTTTTTTAAAAAACTTTTAAATCATCAAAATAAAAATTTTCACCAGGTAACGGCAACGGATTACGTTGTTCAACGATTGTGCACCACATTGTGTTATGTTCTTGTTATCTCCTACTTCAGCCCATTCGAAAATGTACAAACCCGTGGTTAAACAAATAAAAACTCCCCATTTCAACGGTCAACGTGAAAAAGTAATTCTACATACAAAGTAGCCAGTGCCCGGCGTTTCCAAAAAAATCCCGTTGGCGCAGTCTGATCCGAGGCTCCATTACATGCACTTAAAAGACAGCTTGGGCAGACTCATGTTGCCGGTATACAATCGTATAAAATTTCTAATGCACTCACGGTATGGCCATCCAGGACTGCGTTCCGAATATCCGTGAAAACCTGACAAACTACTTGTAAATCATAGCTCGCTTTACAGGTGCCCTTGCGTACAAAGCGGGGTACAACTTTCAAACAGTTGCCAGGTTTTGTTATCCCGAACGCAGAGTAGTGACCCCCCCCCCCTTTATGCACGCATAAAAATTGTAAAAAAATATCATAAAAAAATATTATATGGGATGTTATCATAGGGATATTTGTATAGTTATAAGATAAACAACAAACTGAATCAAAGGAAATCGTTTCATTTTACTAGTTTTTTCGACATACGTAATAGGTTTTATCTTATAACTATACACATATCCGTGGGATAACATCCCATATGATATTTTTTACGATATCACATAGTTATTTTTTGAACAATGATATAATGCGGTTGTTTTTAGAAACTTGCATTTCAGTTAGAAACATCGACGAAAACAAGACAAATCCAACAAGAGGACCATGATGGTAATTTCTACATAAGATTAATACCATGGAATGTTTTCAGGCAAAGGCATAAAAGATATGCTTTGGCACAGCCCTTATTATTATGAACACAGGGTCATATAATGAATAAACTTGGTGAAATTCAATTAAATGAAACTATTACGAAAAGTCCCTGCCTTCTGGTTTCAAAAAACAAGTTTTTAAAATTTCCTCCTTGATTTCTATGTACAAATAGGGGAGGGGAGGGGCATTCAGAGTCCAAATATGAACCCATCGGCATAATATAAAAATAGTAAAGGCCCACTGGATTATGCTACATGCCAAAAAATAAAGGCTGTCTGCCTAATGGTTTCAGAGAAGAGGATTTTTGAAGATTTTGGCTCTTTGATTCTGTGTAAAAAGGATGTGCCCGGGTGAAGCCAAAATATGACCCCAGAGACTTGATAAAAACAAACTTGGTAGGGACCCACAAGATGATGCTACATACCAAATATGAAAGCTGTCTTCCTTGTGGTTTCAGAGAAAAGGATTTTTGAAAATTTTGGCTCTTTGATTCTATGTAAAAAGGGATGCGCCCGGGTGGATCCCAAATGTGATCCGTGGGTCTTGATATGAACTTGGTAGAGGCCCACTAGTTGATGCTACATACTAAATATGAAAGCTGTCTGCCTTCTGGTTTTAGAAAAGAAAATTTCTGAAGATTTTCCTATTTTCACCCTACGAGCTTAGGTGAAGTTCGTCTCTCATTCTTTCCTTGAGACGTAACGGCAAAAGTTGCCGGTCACGTCAAAATAGGCGATACGTTTACATATGAAACCATCGTTTTTCGCTTCTAACAACACATTGAACTTGGCATCAAATGAAAGCTCTTTGAAAGTACATAATTTTCTTATGTCTAACATTAAATTAATAGATCTATAAAAAGAAAAGTCATACAATTGTCAATAAAACCTAAAACATTCATCAGAAATGACGTCGTCAGATGTAACAAAAACCGCCAGATCGTTTTACTAAAACTGTAATATCATTAAGAAGAATAGCGGAGAGGCGCGAAAATTTACCATGTTACATGAATTTCACCACATGTGATATTGTGTAAGTCTTATGCCCGTATGTTGGATTAAACAAAAGACGGCAACCACGAAAGAAAACGTACAGTAGCGCCAGATTGCTAAAAAGGCGCCGGTTTTTTTTTTTTTTTTTTTTTTTTTTTTTTTCAATATTCACATTTTCAAAATCGCATTCATTCACTTTTCCTGTAGAATAAATTGATAAAAAAAGGATATTTGAAATACATCTGAATCCAAATTTATGCCTTAAAATTTGTTCAAATTCGGTATGATCTAATGAGTTTTTGTTTGTGTTTTGTCAGTCTTAAAATCTTCCCATTTGACGTAAAAAACGTAATAAAAATACCGGGGATGTTTTTTCATGCATATTTTTTATACTTATCAACAACATATTTTTAATTAAACTTGACTTAAGATTCTAAATAGGCCTACATCTGGAACATATTCAGCAAAATTAAAGCATTTTTCAATATATCTACAACTAAAAGGAATATATATATCGTAATGTTGGTCTTAAAATTGTCCCACTTGGGCGATTTTTCGACGTTTGAACGACAGGTCATTTTATAAGTATTTTACAAATACTTCTCCGTCAGAGAACAAGACGAAATCTTGTATAATAGTTTAATTTCCATTAATTTGACCTTTTTAAGTTAATACACCATTGTTTGATTGGAAACTTTTATCATTTTGATTCAGCTCGGATACAGTTACGCTTCGTTTTTTTTTTTTTTTTTTGGTTTTTTTCCCCTCCGTAGTTTCAGTATTGCTGTTCTCTCAAATTGATTGTACACTACTCAAAAGTTCTAAGCGGCCACCTTACCTATCTCCATTTTTCACACATTTTCTGCCTTTATTTAGAAATGTGAACATTGTCTTTTGAACGAGTTGCCATTCAGTCATCATCATTTCCAATTGTTTTGTAAAATCATGCATCAGTAAGTCCTAAAGACGGAATTAAATGCATGTACCCTCAAATTCAAAAGTCACAAAATTGACACTTTTAAGAGAAATTTGAATTTTTCGATACTTGAACAACGCAAATCTTACCAATTTTTTGTACTAATATCGGTGATAAAACGCATTTGGACTTCTAAAATTAATAGGAAATGCCAAAACTTTCTTCACAATCCTTATACTAACAAGAAATGTCAAAAATACCCAACCCACCAATGTTTACTTTGAAATCGAGGGTACTCCTAGTTTCGTTTGATTTTAAAACAGTTCTTTTTTAATCATTTCACTGACTTTTCTCTTGTTGACTTCATAAATGATTTGGCTAAATTATTCAAGCAAATTCGGGATGATACCATCCGGCATTTATAACAAATGACCAAAAAGGCAAGTGGCCGCTTATGGGTTTTGAGGAGTGTACATTGAAGGTGATATAAATAATATTTCTGTAGTATATTAACATTTTTATATTGACTAGGTTACACATTTACAATTGAGTGACAAAATATTAACTATTTTCGTTGCCTTTCGTAAAAGCTTACTTGAAATAATCCATTATACGTCAATTATAAACGGACGTCATGTGTTACAGTGGTGACCGCCAACGTTTGCCGTATAATTCTTTCTCATTCTGCCACACAATCAATCCGCTCACACCTAACTCTCTACTTCCCCATTGAAACTCAACACTTTTTTGCCCTGTAACACTCCTCCCTCTCACACTCTATTCTCTCCTTCGCCCCCACACTATTCTCTCTACTTCCCTTTCACGGTTCCCTCTCTCCTTCCCTCTCACACTCCACTCTCTCCTTCTCTCTCACACACCCCACACTCTCCTTCTCTCTCACACTCCATTCTCTTCTTCCCTCTCACGTTGCACTCTCTCCTTAACCCTCACACTCTACTCTCTCCTTCCCTCTAACACCCCACCTACTCCTTCCCTCTCACACTCCACTATCTCCTTCCCTCTCTCATTCCATTCTCTCCTTCCCTCTCACATTCCACTCTCTCCTTAACCCTCACACTCTACTCTCTCCTTCCCTCTCACACCCCACCTACTCCTTCCCTCTCTCATTCCATTCTCTCCTTTCCCCCACACTATTCTCTCTATTTTCCTTTCACGCTTTCCTCTCTCCTTACCTCTTACACTCCACTCTCTCCGTCTCTCTCTCACCCCACACTCTCCTTCCCTCTCTCATTCCATTCTCTCCTTACCTCTCACATTCCACTCTCTCCTTAACCCTCACACTCTACTCTCTCCTTCCCTCTCATACCCCACTTGCTCCTTTTCACTAACACTCCACTATCTCCTTCCCTCTCACATTCCATTCTTTCCTTCGCCCTCACACTTTACTCTCTCCTTCCCACTCGCACTTCGCTATTTCCCTACCTTCTCACACTCCACTCACCCTCCCTCTCTTACTCTCCACTCTCTCCTTCGCTCTAACCTTACGTTAACTCATCCTCTGTCAAACTCCACTCTCTCCCTTGCTCTCGCTCCCTTTCGCACAATCTACTCTCATCTATGTTTTCACACTCAGACACTCAAATAACACTATCTCCTTCCCTCTTTCACCCCCTCTTTTCGATCACAATCCGCTTGCTTCCCCTCACAATCTACTCCCTTCCTTCTTCTTTCACACTTTTCTTTCTCATTCGCTCTTACTCTTCGCTATCTTCTTCCCTCCCACATTCCACCCGCTCTGTCTCTCTCACTGAATTCCTGTCCATGTCATACTTAAAGGGGACAAGTATAGCTGAGTAGTAAATCAGTATACGGTGTCATGTCGTTAAAGTGTAAATGTCAATGATTTTACCTACATAAGTTCGAACAAAAGTAGTTTTAATGTTGGTTAAACAGCACAGTTCGCGAAGACAAATCACAACTATACGTTTCTAACGTTGTTTTACCGCCCCCTTCAAGCATGACAGGGTTATGATATGTTGTTGTAGAGGGATAGAGTGGGAGAGAGAAAGATAGAGGAATGCCCATTGGGTACTCGCTCGAAAGTATGTACTTTCACGCATCTGTGAATGTACTTGCAGTGGCTTGTGAGCTCTGAGTATCCGGAATATTCTTGGTTTTTATTATGAAATAGTATGTCTTTTTATTGTTACCTAGTGATGCATATTTAATAAGGTCTGATTCAAGTGTTGAAAATGAGTATTTTCTTTTTAGGTTGCTGAAAAAGTATTCAATTGTTTTCATTATATCTAAAATGGAAATTGAAATTAATTTAATAATACTGAATCATTATCATCTAGCACAAAGGGGAAAACTTGTACATAGGAATTGTTATTTTTGAAAATTATAAGAATACACAAAATATATGTAGCCTCCGGTAATGATTTTTCCATTGAAGATGGAGTTTTCTCAACTCTAGCAGTAATCCGTGGATTAGCTGTGAGGGCTAAAGAGATTGGCCGTTCATGACAGCCCTTCATTTTTTGTGTTATCGGTAGGGAGTTCGACCCACAGAAACGCTACTTTGTAGATTTATTTTTTGCCTAAAGTAAAGAGAATCTTATTTCTATTACATTTAATTAGATACTTTTTTTTGGTTTGCAAAAAAAAAAAATGAAAAAAAAAAAAGATAAAATATAAGATTGCAGTTGTAACATCAATTGTGAATTTCTCATTGTTTGAAATAAAGTCTTCATTACTCAGTAATTCAGTCGGTAACAATTTGCTTATGAACAATAACAAACCAGTACCTTTCAAAAAATGAAAAAGAATTAAAATAAATAGTGCTACACTACTAGAAGAGAGTGTTTGTTGACTTCATGGATGTGTGAAACTAAAAATCTAATCACACTCTATCAATACGCAAAGCGGATTCATACATGAGTATGGTTAGGTTTTTAGTTCATACCTCCAGGAAAGGAACAACAAAATCTCTTAACCCTTGTCATGCTGAAAAAAATTTGGCTAAAAATTTTCTTCTAAATCAAAGGGCAAAAAGCACTGACAATACCAACTGTAGGTCAATTTTTATTTGAAAAACAAAATCTATTGAGAATTCTGGTTTGAAAGTGAGAAACAGGTGGTGTAGACTAGCATCAGACTGCACATAATGTGCAGGCTGATGTTTGTCTATAGCTCCTGCCAAAGCAGGAATATTCCGGGTTCAGCATGACAAGGGTTAATATCATATAATTTAATCAGGGTTGTGGAATTTCCATGCCCGGCTTGTCCGACATTGGCTTTTCTACCTGCCAACAAATACATTTTTGAGGCTACTTGTCCGTAGACAAGTAAATACCAGGGCAAATATTAGAATGGCACTAATTAGATTGAAGAGATTAATGAGCTTAATGTTTGTATCAAAGAGTATGAAACACTGTTTTTAATGAAGAAAATGCTGGGTTCCGGCATTTTCTTCTATAAAATCAATGATTTCACAAAGTAATCTGTTCTATCTTTTGTCGACAAGAAGAAATTCACAAATTTCTTGTCCAAGGACAAATGGTAAAAATCCATATTTACACACCCCTGATTTAATCTCTTGAAGCAAAAATACAACGATTAACCCTCAAATACATGGAATTTCTATGGGACTACATTTCGAAGTTTAAAAAAAAACTGCGTAATCAAAATTGTTTTCATTGAGTAATGAAACAATTTTTCAGCCGACTAAAATGCATGAATCTTGATGAACTCAACTAGGATTAAATTATTTACATTTGAAGCCAATATGAACGTTATCCATATTTCCACATCTTATTTATCAAATTAAAAATTAAGAAATTCAATCGATTTCCAAATTATACTTACTTGTGCGTAAATTAAGTATAAAAATCATTAAAAAAGGAGACATTTAATAATAATCCAATAATCCCCCCTTTTATTATAGATTCACAATTATCCTGTGCTTTTTAGCACTTTGATTTTAACGTAATTTCTACTAAGGCTTTTATTCAGCATGCTAAGGGTTATCTATTGTGATCCGTCGGGCGAAAAGAGACCACCTGGGTACATTCGGAATATCGCCCAGACTTGTCCGTAAACTGGAATTACCTCGGGCGTAAAGTGTAGTAGATTTTTTGGTAATTTTCTAGGTAATTCAGCTTCTAGTGGTACTTTTATTTGATACTCTTGAAGAAAATCACATTTTTTAACTCTTTCCGATGGTCTGTGGAAATCTTTTTGGCATATTATGATTTGATGACAAATTGAATTATAATATGTCCACTTTCCTTCTTTCGTCATATTTACTAAGTTAACCAACGCGCAAAATGACGCAATTTCGGATGAGCCCGGCTTAGGCAGTACTTGGTGGATGACAACCAATTTTCACTGGAATTGTTCCTTGACGGCCTCACTAGTTTCCCAGAGTAATTGAATATGGTTAATTTACGTTTTTGAGGGCGTTGTCATTTGCCCGAGTTCGAAGCACGAGGGCTTTAAAGCATTTTGAGAGTCTCTGCAAATGTTAACGCCTGAAAAAACGTGAATTGACGCTATTATTGCATAAAAAACAATAGTAGGCCAACTTATTCAAACAGAAATTTTGAAATAATTCATAGGATCGTTTGAAATTTGCTCCAAAAGTAATATTGTGCCGAATAAAATTTCGTTTTGTATTGCGCCGTATATCATACCGACGTTGTTTAGAAAACTAATGACGTCACAAAAATTATCGCGGGAATGGGATCGACGTTCTTATTTTTGCTCCATATTAATGTTGGACAGAGAAACTGATATACAAAGACTGGGGATTAAGCCGGGAGTTAACGGCACGTGAATTTACATATAAATCCATTAATAATCGGACGGACGGACGGACGAATGCCTAACCTATTGAATTTAGTCTGATCGATTTTTAAATTGATTGATTTATTGATTGATTGATTTGTTGATTTATTGATTAATTGATTAATTGATTGATTGATTGATTGATTGATTGATTGATTGATTGATTGGTTGATTGATTGATTGATTGATTGATTGATTGATTGATTGATTGATTGATTGATTGATTGATTGATTGATTGATTGTTTGTTTGTTTGTTTGTTTGTTTGTTTGTTTGTTTGTTTGTTTGTTTGTTTGTTTGTTTGTTTGTTTGTTTGTTTGTTTGTTTGTTTGTTTGTTTGTTTGTTTGTTTGTTTGTTTGGTTGTTTGGTTGGTTGGTTGTTTGGTTGGTTGTTTGTTTGTTTGATTGTTTGGTTTGTTTGTTGGTTGGCGAGTGGCTTGGTCGATTGCGGTCGATCAATTGATTGATTGATTGACTGGTTGATTGATTGATTGATTTTAATTGAGATTTGTTTTTTATCAATATTTTCCACATTTTTAAGTATGATCTAATCGGAAAAGAACAACTTCTAATCGAACAGGCGATTGATAAGCGGGTTGAATTTTACGAAACAAGTGCGTCCTTTAGGGAATTCCCCTACTTGGGATTTCCCTTTTAACTGGTACCCGAAGGATCACCATAAAAGTTGTTGATGCAATCTCAGTGTGTGCCAATTTTAAGACAATTTTGAGCTAGCTTCGTTTTGGTTCGTAAGTAGAAAGCTTATCGAATTACACATAAATACTAATCTTAAGAAACTTTGGATTATAAGATTATGATATCTTCAGTCAGAGTTTTGCTTTCGTCTCGACTGGGTCCCATTCAGTAATTCACCGGTCAAGAACTCTTTTTAGTTCCAGAACAAAGTGTTCAATCACTCGAAAGATAGTTTCTAAACCACTCCTCAAACTAGATCTCTACTTCACATTTAAAATGATTGAATGAAATTTCAATAACTCTTTGAATTCATCTAGAATTAGTTTTCGAATTTTGACCAGGGTTCCAAATACCCTCAAATGGAGGTTTTTCACTCCAAATTTGAATCTTGTACCCCCAATTTCTGCAAGTAGCCTTCTTTGTTTCATGTATAGGGGGTACAAGTATGCGTCATTTATAATTGTCCAATGAACAATTTGTTGCAAGCATTATTGAAAATGAATATATTTCGAATCATAAATTGTGGGTAGCTCAATTAGCTCAGTTGGTAGAGCACTGGACTTCAAAAGCATTGAAGTTTGACTGCCTGGGTTCGATTCCCAGCCTGGTACACTAACAAACTTAATGATGAGATGTTAAATCGAGGTCCTGTGAGAGGGTGCACTACACCAAGAACATTCAGGAACTACAGCGGATCTCAGCAGAAGCTACGTCATGTATCCTCTATCCCCTGTAACATCTCACCGTCTTCTCGGGGCCTGGCTTATTTGGGCATGTGCCACAGCGATAAATAAACAGAAATACACACACACAGTCACACACATAACTGGTATTTTCTCACAAATAAAATACTTTTAGAAGGGCATATCATCGGCGTATAGCTTGCTATATAGAATATGAAATATATAATCACAACTAAAGGGTTATTCAGCCATTGAAAGCATATGGCCCAATGTCGAAAAATAAATGAAAGCTCATAATAATGATTACATTTGCTCCTCCCCTTTTTGTTTATGGTGATTTGATTGAAGAATCTATGACGCAACTAAATTGACTGACATCATTGATTGATGCACATCTCACTTCAGCAAGAGTTATTGGGGACAAAATTAAGTTGATCAGTATAACAGTTAAATAGTTCATATTCTGACAATTCATGCGTATAACTTTGGGCTCTGCTTAGGCTATATCTTGTAAATTGTCAGAAATGAACTATAAATATTACTTAAAATTTACACTTGAAATGTTAGCAAACTAAATTATTCTCAGATTCTTGAAAATGTCTTGGATTAAATACTAATAGACAAAGATTCTTCTCTCTTGACTTTCATTTAATGGAATTTTCCAATGTTGAAATTGATTTGCTGTAACTGTCTAGTGCTTAGTGTTCGACATACTTTTTAAACCAATGAAATCTCTGGATATTTCAAAATTTTGCCGCTCTGTATTTCAATTTCAGGTTTACGCAAGCTCTATACAAAGGACCTCCCATGGTATATTATGCTGAGAAGCCCCGCTCTTCATTCCATATATGGCATAGGGTTCACGTAATTTATTGTTTTAACAAACATGTTAGTAAATTAGATTGCGGTCATTCAACGTATTAGTAGACCTAGGTGTATTTTCACTCCCTTATCCTTCTCATGCTGACATCAGAATTTTGCCATTTTTCCGCTTTACACAAAGTTTTGGCATCATCATCATCATCAACATCATCATGATGCAGTTTAAGGTCCGTTGTTCCTCTGTTCTGAGGGTTGGACTGTCATGTTGCTGCTCTAAGTCGTGCTCGCCATTCGTCCCTTTCTCTTTCCATTTCAGCTGTGAGGTTTGAGGTCCGAAGGTCATCCGTGATATTGTCCTTCAAGGTCTTTCTGTGTCTAACTCCTGCCGCTCTTCCCTCAACATCCATAGTCTGGCATCTGCTGGTCCATTACTGAATGCTTTGAACATGTCCGAATCAGCGCAGTCTGTTGCGTCTCAGGATGGTGTCCAGGTAATGATGCTGAGTTTTTCATAAGGTGTTGTTATATCTACTTCAGAGTCTGGCTTCAAACCACATATCCATCTGATCATTACAGGCTCATTTCTCATTTCGTGCTTAGCGTACCGGTTCCCAGTTTCTCAGTGGCCAACATTCACTGGCGTATAGCATCACGCTTCGTACTCATGCTGCGTATATGTGTCTCCTGGTGTGAAGGCTGAGGGACCGGTGTGTTAGGATTGGTAGTAGCTCCCTGAATTTTCCCCAAGCTGCTCAGCAACGGCTGGTGAAACTACATAGGCTGCCTCCTTCTTCTGAGAGCGTATCCCCCAGATAGCAGAACTTATCCACCACTTCCAGTTGATGGTTATCGATGGTGATACTCTCGACTGGCCGTCCATCAATTGGTCTTGCCGTCCCTTTGCACCTGGAGCATCTGAATGTTGGGTTCTCTTGCAGTTGGCCTTGTATTCCACTGCAGGTCTTGTGCACCCAGTGCTTACAGCCGCAACAATGAATGGAGTTCCTTCCTACCCCTGACCGGTGTACTCCACAGGAATGCTTGCCCTTATCCTTCAGGATGACCAGACCTTTGCTGCAACACATGACTTAAGTCTTGCCCATGTTGACCCGGAGCCCCTTGTTCTCCATGTGGGTTTTCCATGTGCTCAGTCTGGTCTTCAGCTCCTCGAGTGAGTCTGCAATGACCACCAGGTGGTGGGCATATAATAGCTCCCAAGGACTCCTCATGCCAAACTCCTGCGACAGTGCCTCCAGGACAATGATGAAGAGCAAAGGGCTGAGGACTGATCCCTGGTGTACCCCCACCTTGACATCTAGCGGCTCACTGTAGGCGTTTCCAACTCGCACTGCTACTGCTTGTAGCATTGCTGTACATGGACTGGACGAGACAGACTATCCACTCCTTGATTCCTGCCCTCCTCATTGCCCATCGTAGGACCTGTCTTTGCACTCTGTCAAAGGCCTTCTCTAGGTCCACAAAAGCAAAGTAGAGTGTTCTGTTCTTGATGAGGTATTGCTCCTGTAGTTGGCGGACAATGAAAATGGCGTCAATAGTGCCTCTGCCTGGCATGAAGCCAAACTGCATCTCATTCAATTGATGTTGACTCCTTCCCTTATCAGCTTCTCAGTAATTCACTCCATGACCTTTATAACTTGATCTTGTAGTTTCAGGCCTCTATGGTAAAAAGAATAGACATTTTTCAGCAAGCGAAGTCTGCAGTCTGATCTGGGTCTACACTATCTGCATTCTACTTTATCATTATATCACTTGAGCTAGACTGGTTGAAAATTTTAGTTGACAACTCAGCTTCAATACGTATAGGATAGAAAACGAGTGCCCATGGTATATGGGAAATAGACACGAGCTTCAGCGAGTGTCTATTTTCCATATACCGTGGCACGAGATTTTCTATCTGACTTACACCAAGCTTTTCTATCAATGTCTGTAATTTGTACCCGAACATCTGGACAAGGAAAATGAGTAAAACTCGCTGTGATATTACTGATTTTTTGTGTAATTATGCAGAAACTATACTTATAAATATATTATCGTTACTTATTGCAGCTCTTTTGCATGTGTGCAACTGAAGAAAGTCTCTTGGAAAAAACGATAATACAATACGCTCGACACCGTCTTAAAATGACACAGCACACAAAATCTGTCAAAATTCACGTGCAAGACACACTTTCATTGTATATCTGTCAATACAATGCTAGGAGTTGTATCTGTGATTTATATTTTTGAAATACTGCTCTCTGATTGGCCGATTCGCTTCAAGCGTGGTCTAAAGCAGGGTAAGGGTTAATAGTTTGTCATAACCGCTAAGTAGCTGTCAATGTCAGGCTTGAAATGCTGTGTGGGTAATTAAACTCGTATCTAAAACAACAATGGACTGAAGATACAGTGTTTTGGTTGTTCAAATGATGTGTTGTCTACAACCATGAACAGGGAAGCAAGAGGCGAATAAAACAGTGAAAACATAGAAAAAATAATTGTTAATATCGTAGATTACATTACAGTTGTATGCATTTGACGAATTCTACTTTTAACACTATTGTTTGAATTTATTTGTACACATTTTGTGCGTCTTTACACATTTTTTGGCGGGAATTGCTCACAGTGTTGGGAGCTTATGAAATGGTGCAATCAAATAATTATTCCTATTTTGAGAAGAGTGATGCAATTTTGGTCAGATTCGGTTGTCAAAGGCTAGGTTGGAGGCGTGGTTTTTAAATAGATAGAACATTCTCACGGTTTCATTGGTTGTCGAACACTAAGTCAGATAGAGTCTGTATAGTACATTCTATGCTGAATAAACCATCAAACCGAAAGCTGTGCTTTCGTCTTTTGATTGTGTATTTCGCGTAGAATGTACTATACAGCCTCTTTGCTGTCCTCGTTTTATTTACCTTGACATAATATGGGAGTGCATCACGCTTTCTTTAATTATTTTTAGTTCCACTGACCAGTGAGATTTTGTCATGGCAGTGTGTCCGACCTATCATGTGTAAACATTTTCATGAAACATCTTCTCTTCTCATACCAATTGGTATGAGAAGAGAAAATGTTTTTAATTGGCGGCGGATTTTAACGAAACTTGGCAGAAAAGTTCCTTAGGTGACCTTCTTGACCTTTTTTAAGAAATTTTGATTGACCCCCAAATATTGGTGTGGCAGGGCTGGGCTTATTTTCACTATAAAATCTTTAAAATCTCCTCCCAATCCATTCAATTGGGCCGGTTTCAATGGACTTTGGCATGAATGTTACTTGGGTGACCCTTTACCAAAACATTCATGTCATGCTGATCCCAGAATTTTCCTGCTTTGGCAGGAGGTATGGACAAACATCAGCCTTCACATTTTCCTTTTTAAACCAAATAAGTTTCAGAAATATTATTTCAAAATCAAATGCTGACTCACAATTAAGAAATACAGAGCTTTGGTTTATATATAATTTTGCCAAGGTTTTTTATTCAGCATGAAAAGGGTTACATTATCAAATTTGCCACATTGTTTAAAGATTGTCAGCAGGTTTTTTTAGGGATGTAGGTTTTGTGAGTCTGAGACTCTCAAATAAGTAACCAGGACCCTCACAACTATCAGGGCCCGAGGTTATAAAACTTTTATCACTTTCAATTAAAAATTTTCACATTTTAATTTCAATTTGAGATTAAAGCGATAATGCTGTTTTAAAACTCATTTTAATGTATTAACATAAAAGATAATATTAATAAGTTGTTAAAAATAACAACTTATTGATATTATCTTTTATTTTCAAATGATATATTTATTTAGATTTTGAATTTGAGAAAATTCTCAGTTGAGGCTTAGAAAAGTTTTATAACCTCAGGCCCTGATATGAGTCCCAAAGATCCTCTGGAGATCAGGTTCAGTAAAGAATTAAAGACTGTTTAAAAACAGTCTTCAATTTTTTTCTGAAGATGAGCCCCCAAATGTTCATAAATATATATAATATCCCCTTAACTTTCTTTAAGTTTGGTAAGGAAATAGCTGTAAATTTGCATAATAAAACTATTATTGCTAAAAACAAATAGTCTACACCAAAAGCAGGGACTCCCAAACCTTAAGACAGGACCCCTAAGATCCTAATTATTGAGTCCTTTAGACCCCTTTTTGTAGATGTCAGACTAAAACTCTTGTCAGAGAGTTACTTGCACATCTCCTATGTTGTGGGCAGTCATTTATAGTGTATCTAAAGAACAATCATTCAAATTGTCTCTCAGAGATAATTCATATAATTACCCACAACATAGGGTTTTAATGAGAAATTAATATTTCAGATGGACATATATTACCCCTTCTTATTCTATACCATTGTAAGCATTGAATATGGCAGCATTGATGTGAAATATATAATACGTACTTAGTGTTTTGTTTGAAAAAAATATCTAACGAGGTTGGGTGAATTGATCATTGTCGAGGCACTGCCGAGACAATTATCAATTCTCACAGCCAAGTTAGATATTTTTTCATATAATACACTTATATAGTACATATTATTTTTATCTCATAACTTCTATTTGTCTTGTTTTCGTTCATGTTTCTAACTGAAATGCGAGATTCTAAAAATAACAGCATTATATTATTGTTCTAAAAATAACAATAAGATATCAAAAAAATATCATATGGGATGTTATCATACAGATATCGGTATAGTTATCAGATAAAATTAAATAGAATGTAATAAATGTTCTGTTTATTTACTCTGAAATACTCAGTTACCTCAAAACACCTGAATTGATTGGTTGAATTTTAGCCAATTGACGATTAAATTCCTGGTAAAGATAAAATATATATTGCTCTAATTTTACCCTAAATATTGAATGACACTAGACATTAGTTATGTAACTCTTTATACGAAATGAATGTTATCAGACTCTATACTGATTTTGAAAATAGTTGTAAAAAGGAAAATTTTCATGCCCCCACATTGAAAGATTTGGGGAATTTTATTTTACTGTTGTCTGTCTGTCTGTGAGTCCATCTGTCAGTGAGGCTGCAAAACTTAACCAATAAATTCAACATTGCCAACTGCTTCAAGATACAATGAGCATATTTGGTATGATGATAGATCTTGACAATGCGCACATACAGATACTAAGGTCAAGGTCAAGGTCATGTGTGTCAGATCAAAGTTTGAAAAAAAGCTGTTTTGGGAGCATTTGTGTTTCACAAACAATCTTGTCCTAGTATTTTTTTGTCAGTATGTCATTTTAGAAGTACATGTACTAGTATTCTTTATCTTTAATTTGAAATTTCGTATGTTTTAACCAAATTTTGTTACATGATTATCAATATTATATGAGTAGACCAACAAACAAACTTGGGACAGATTGCACTTTGTTTCTTTCAATTGTACCCTGACTTCTCTATATTATCTTTGATCTTTCAGTCTCGGTTATATTGCATGCTACGTATACAGCTGATTCAGGATTTCTGAAAAGGGAGGTTCAAATTCAATATTGGTGAAGGGGGGGCTGTCATTTTCCTCATCATTCTGTCTCTCTGGTTTGGACATGCAAAGAAGTTTGGGAGTTTGGGAACTTGGGTCCAGTCAATTTCCTTTTATCCTGATTTTACATGTACAATTTCTCTTTTTGCAACGAATGGAAGAATCACTCTATTATGCCAACAGAAATGTCCACCATCAGTCCTTTCCATGCTTTTATTCTCAATGTGATTAGATACTGCAGAGACTTTTGCAGTAAAAGGAAAAAATGCTTGCTTCAAACTATAAATCTCCTTTCCACACTTTTGAAATTATTGTAAAGTGTAAAGTTTGTAAACAATTGTGTTAATTGCCCCTGAATTAAAACAAAATCTAAATCATAAAATTATTGTTGGATAAAAAATTTGCTTATATCAATTTATTACTTTGAAAGACAACCATCCTATAATTTGGAAGAAATTATTGTTGAAAAGAAGATACTGCTTGTATAAACAATTCTCCTATCCCACAATGTTCTTCCCAAACATGAAAATTCCATCAGACTTCCTTTTTTTTTATTATACGCCGCCAGAGGCGGACGTATATTGGCGTCATCTTCTCCGTCTGTCCGTCCGTCCATCCGTCCATCCGTCCGTCCATCCGTCCGTCCATCCGTCCGTCCGTCCACTTTTCTTGTCAACGCAACTCCTCCTAAACTACTGGCTGGATCTTCTTGAAACTTGGTCAATATTATCACCTCAATTGGTAGATGTGCATGAAGGAAGGATTTTACGGTTCATTGATTTTTGCCTGAGTTATGCCCCTTGATACCTTAGTTTCTGGGTCCACTTTTCTTGTCAACGCAACTCCTCCTAAACTACTGGCTGGATCTTCTTGAAACTTGGTCAATATTATCACCTCAATTGGTAGATGTGCATGAAGGAAGGATTTTACGGTTCATTGATTTTTGCCTGAGTTATGCCCCTTGATAACTTAGTTTCTGGGTCCACTTTTCTTGTCAACGCAACTCCTCCTAAACTACTGGCTGGATCTTCTTGAAACTTGGTCAATATTATCACCTCAATTGGTAGATGTGCATGAAGGAAGGATTTTACGTTTCGTTGATTTTTGCCTGAGTTATGCCCCTTGATAACTTAGTTTCTGGGTCCACTTTTCTTGTCAACGCAACTCCTCCTAAGTTTCTGGCTGGATCTTCTTGAAACTTGGTCAATGTTATCACCTCAATTGGTATATGTGCATGAAGTAAGGATTTTATGGTTCATTGATTTTTGCCTGAGTTATGCCCCTTGATAACTTAGTCTCTTGGGCTTATTGCCTCAGTTATGCCCCCTTAAAATTTAGTCTCTGGGGCTTATTGAAATTGCAACCTTGTGAATGCAACTCTTCCTAAGTTTCTGGCTGGATCTAAATGAAACTTGGTGGATGTTATAACTGGAATTGGTAGATGAGCATGAAGTAAGGATTTTATGGTTCATTAATTTTACCCTAAATTATGCCCCCTTAAAACTTAGTATCTAGGGCTTATTGAAATTGCAGCCTTTTGAACATAACTCCTCCTTACTTTTTGTCTTTATTTAAATGAAAATTGGTCAATGTCATCACCATAATTTGTAGATGTACATGGATCAAGGATTTTATGGCTCATTTATTTCCCTGAATTATGTCCCCTTAAAACTTAGTGCCTGGGGCTTATTGAAATTGCAGCCTTGTGAAGGCAACTCCTCCTAACTTTTTGTCTTGATTTAAATGAAACTTGGTCATTTTCAATTTGGTTCTGTCAAAATAAGTAGTGTCTACAATTATTTTTGTGAAACAGCAGCAAAGTGGCGGCGTATTTTGTGACGATGGCACTCTTGTTAGCTTTTGTGATCATTGAATGTCGGTTGTGTGTCGTGCGTCGTCATGCGTCAACAATTGAAGTGTTTACACTCTAGAGGCCACAATTATTGTCCAATGTTCATGAAACTTGGTCAGAATGTTTGTCAGGTCACAAGGATAAACCTTATTGAAAATGGGAAGGATCTTTACCATATCACGGGAAAAGGGGCCTTAATGACAATTTTCTTGTTTACACTCTAGAGGCCACAAATATGGTCCAATCTTCATGAAACTAGGTCAGAATGTTTGTCAGGTCACAAGGATGGACCCCATAGAAAATGGGAAGGATCCATGCCATATCACGGGAAAAGAGGCCTTAATGACAATTTTCAGTTTTCACTCTAGAGACTACAAATATGGCCCAAACTGCATGAAACTTGGATAGAATGTTTATCAGGTGACAAGGAGGAATCCTTTCGAAAATGGGAAGGATCCATGCCATATAACTGGAAGAGGGGCCTTAATGACAATTTACTTGTTTTCACTCTAGAGGCCACAAATATGGCCCAATCTGCATGAAACTTGGACAGAATGTTTGTCAGGTCACAAGGATGAACCCTTTTGAAAATGGGAAGATCAGTGCCATATCACGGGAAGAGGGGCCTAAATGACAATTTTCTTGTTATCACTCTAGAGGCCACAAATATGGTCCAATCTTCATGAAACTTGATCAGAATGTTTGTCAGGTAACAAGGATGAACCCTATTGAAAATAATAAGGATCTGTGCTTTGTCAGTGGAAAAGAGGCCTTAATGACAATTCTCTTGTTTTCACTCTAGAGGCCACAAATATGGTCCAATTTTCATGAAACTTGGTCAGAATGTTTGTCATGTCACAATGATGAACCCTATTGAAAATGGGAAGGATCAGTGCCATATCACAGAAAAAAAGTAAATTATGACCTTTGCTTGAAAATTTGCTTATCATTAAATGAGACAAAGATATGAAGGTGAGCGATATAGGACCATCATGGTCCTCTTGTTTATCTTGGACTCCTTGAGATATATTTCATAAGTTGGAAGTCTGTTAGACTCCTTACTCACAGAAGTTAGTGTCAAACACTGTAATTATAATTTAGATTGAGTCCTTACATTAAGCTGAATACTTCAAGGTTGGTATATTTCCATTTATTTTATAGTTGCTACCGTAGAAATTATGGCCATATGAGCAACACCCCCAGAAGAGGGTTAGTTGTTACGAGGGATTTAAAGTGCAAGGATACATAATGTATTTCCTGCTGAGATCCTCCATGCTTTTTTCAAGTCCTCGGTGTGGAGCACCGTCACACGGGACCTCTGTTTAACCTCTCATCTGAAAGACAATTAGTTTTTTGTGTGCCAGCCTGGAAATAGAACCCAAACGATTGACTTGCAATTGTTTTGGTGCTCTACCAACTGTGCTTATCGGGCTGACAGACTAAAAGGGTGATCTTAGTCTAACAACTGAACCAGGAAGATTTTTAATTTGATAAAGGTTGTTTGTCTATTATTAACATTACCAAATACACACAAATTGCGTCACAAGCAATGGGCAAAAACATATATTACAATTCACAATGTTTGTGCTCGCTGGATTATGTGTTTGTATGTGTTTACTTTATTTAGGCTATGAATTGTTATTTTGTTAATCATTATAAAGTTAAAATATGTATTATAAAGTAATAAAACAGATTTTTGATTAGTTATATATGTTACAGTTAGGTAAGTTAGCATAGATCTGTATTTGATACTTTAAATACCAGACTAAAAATTGTTAAATTTGCCCAATCCAAATCAATTGCAGAGAACATAATTATGTCTTGACCGTTACTAAAAGTCAAAATTCTACAATGGTCCAAATTGAAAAAGAGGGGTTACAGATGAAAAATTTGAGCAGATCACTGTGGTTATTAATTATATCTATTGGACAATTAGGGTAGTGGACCTGCAATAGTTCCACAACATTTCGGATCTCATGAACTTTAATAATATTGACCGAGGTTTCCTAATGAAAATCATGAGGAAATCTCGGTTAACACTGTTAAAGTTCACTACCTCCAAAACATAGCAGAACCATTACGGGTCCACTACCTTAACCCAGTACATGTTGAACTCAGAAAATTCCTGCTTTTGAAGGAAGTATAGACAGAGATAAGCCTGCACATATTCATACACATGGCCAATTTTGGGGACATTTAAAAGAATCTGTGACAATTTTTCCCAATATATTCTTAATTAACCCATGTCAAGAGTAAAATTGGTATGAAATGATGGGTCAACTTGATTCAACACATTCCTGCATAATTATTACCCCCTTGGAAGAAGCGGGGGTTTATTGCTTTGCACTTGTTGGTTGGTGACGGTCTGTCTGTCTGTAGATTGTTTTTGTCCGGAGCATATCTCATAAAGTATGGAAGCTAGAATCATGAAACTTAATTTCACAGGTAAATAGATCTCATCAAAGAGAACTGGAGTGCACAAGAACCATAACTATACAAATAATATTTTATGAGTTATTGCCCTTTGTTGATTGACAAAGAATAGACCTGTTTTTATGGGGGCATTAATGTTTTACAAACATCTCTTGTTTAGATATGTTGAGAAGTCTTTTCATCTCACAGAATACTTCGTTAAATTTCAGTACAGTATGTTGATTATAATTGAATCTAAATTCTAGTAATAACAGCTTGAGTAAAGCTGTAGTTACAAGATTTAAGAATTCAACTGACGATAATTTTGAAGGTCTGTTTTTTTTTCAAGGGAGACCATAAAAGCAAGCACAGACTCCTTCCTTAGGATTAAAAGTGTAATTGAAAGTGTACAAATTTGCCAATAATGTACTTGCAGTAGTAAACTCCTACACTACAGAATTTGAATCTTGCCTCATATTAACCCTGTTGTATTGCTCTGAACCATTTGTTTATTTTATTAGTCCCCCACCGGTTACCGGTTGGGGGACTATAGGTTTGCTCGATTCCGTCCGTCTGTCCGTCCGTCCGTCCGTCTGTCCGTCTGTCTGTCCGTCTGTCCGTCACGCTTTTGTCCGGGCTATATCTTCTAAACCATATGTGCTAGCAACTTCAAACTTGGAACACTTATAGATCTCATTGAGGCGAAGTGTCATGTTCAAGAACCGTTACTCTGCCACGCCCACTTTTTGAGTTATTGCCCTTTGTTGTTTTTACCCTTACATTCTTGTCCGGATCATATCTCCTAAACTATGTGTGCTAGCAACTTCAAACTTTGTACACTTATAGATCTCATTGAGGAGAAGTGTCATGTTCAAGAACCGTTACTCTGCCACGCCCATTTTTTGAGTTATTGCCCTTTGTCCTTTTTACCCTTACATTCTTGTCCGGAACATATCTCCTAAACTATGTGTGCTAGCAACTTCAAACTTTGTACACTTATAGATCTTATTGAGGAGAAGTGTCATGTTCAAGATTAATAACTCTGCCACACCCACTTTTTGAGTTATTGCCCTTTGTTGTTTTTACCCTTACATTTTTGTCTGGATCATATCTCCTAAACTATAAGTGCTAGCAACTTCAAACTTTGTACACTTATAGATCTCATTGAGGCAAAGTGTCATGTTCAAGAACCGTTACTCTTGTCCGCCCAATTTTTGAGTAATTGCCCTTTGTTGTTTTTACACTTACATTCTTGTCCGGATCATATCTCCTAAACTATGTGTGCTAGCAACTTCAAACTTTGTACACTTATAGATCTCATTGAGGCGAAGTGTCATGTTTAAGATCCATAACTCTGTCCCACCCACTTTTTGATTTATTGCCCTTTGTTGTTTTTACCCTTACATTCTTGTCCGGATCATATCTCCTAAACTATAAGTGCTAGCAACTTCAAACTTTGTACACTTATAGATCTTATTGAGGACAAGTGTCATGTTCAAGAACTGTTATTTTGCCATGCCCACTTTTTGAGTTATTGCCCTTTGTTGTTTTTACCCTTACATTTTTGTCTGGATCATATCTCCTAAACCATAAGTGCTAGCAACTTCAAACTTTATACACTGATAGATCTTATCGAGGACAAGTGTCATGTACAAGAACTGTTACTCTGCCATGTCCACTTTTTGAGTTATTGCCCTTTGTTGTTTTTAGTCTTACATTCTTGTCCGGATCATATCTCCTAAATTATAAGTGCTAGCAACTTTAAACTTTTACACCTATAGATCTAGTAAGTAAGAGATATATTATAAGAGAGGATTTTTTGTTATCCGGTGGGGGACTCCTGTATTGCATCGCAATACGGCACTTGTTTTCAGTAAGAATTGTGTAAAGCCTTGTAATAATCAGTGAAAATGTTTGCATACCATTTTTGTCTTTCAGAGCCTTCTGCACTTTGATTTGAATGTAATTTTCACGACATGACAAATGTTTATTGTCTATTTTTCATAGCAATTCAATTACACTGGCTCAAGATTTCTCAAAATTATTTATTAGAAAGCAGACAGTGTAGGCTGAGATCAGACTGCATGTCTGTGCAGGCTGATCTTTGTCTATTCTCACTGCCAAAACTTTGTGTAAAGCAGAGGAATCAGGGCAAATGTTTAACCCATAAACCCCAAAAATCTGAATATATCCTCCTTTGACCCCTGAAGTTTTCTGTCAAGGAGGTCATTTTGACCATTTGAATTTTCAAAATCAAATTTTGATTCTGATGGTTATCATAAAAATACCGGTAAAAAAATAAATTTCTTACTTCATATTATTATAAGAGATTCATATGAAATATGAATCTCTTATTAATAAATGAAGGAGAAAATTAAAGAAGCCAATCTGCATAAGCAAGTAATTGTTACTTAATATTTATATTGTTTTATTGTTTTGACCTCGTCAATAGTATTTTTGACCCCCCAAGAATTCATAGTAAAGGGATCAATGACTCCCAAATTTGGAAAGCTAGCTATAGCCCTGAGAATATGTTGCAAACAGTATGAGAAGGGCTAAATTGATTGATTGAATGGAGTTTAAAGCTGCTTTAAACAATTTTCTGTTGTATTGCGGAAGCTGGAGCACCTAACAATGGTTTCCTGGTATTTTTCTCACCAGTATAACCACCACATCCTTTCCTAGCCTCCAGCTGCTATGGCACATTGGTCTAGTATTAGTGACAGATAAGTAGTCGGAAAGAATGAGTGCCACCATCGGGGATTGAACCCAGGACCTCTAGATTTACAGTGCGACACTTTACCAACTGCGCTATGATGGCAGCGAGAAGGGCTAAAATGTCAATCAGTACTTAAGTCTTTATCACCTATAGTTATTACAATATGTATTTATTTTCCTCTTAAAGTTTGAATTGACCTAGATAAAATTGATATTTCGGTAGTTGCATGACATGATTTGGCTAAGTTGAATGATAATGACTTTACAAAAAATAGAGTGTAACTTTGATAATAGCTTCTCTGATCCAAACAAATATACACATGTACCATAGAAGCTCTATTACAAACCCAGGGGTGTATTAGGATCACCATGATTCTAATAGAATGCGGTGAGGGTCATCTTCACTAGCCAAGGGTGATGCCCACTACGTGTTCTATTCTAGGCTAGCGAAGATGGATGAGGGTTTGTTAGAGGTTACAGTGAATTACTATAGCGGAAAATTAGCTTTTATTCCATGACTTCACAACTATAAATCTCTGGTAATGAATTCAGACATTTCGAATAATTTTGGGTACGGGACACTTAAAAAATCAGAGATAAACTGAAAGAAAATCATTAATTTAAATTTTGAATTAGCACAAAAACTTAAAATTTGGTTTGAGAAAAGTAATATTTACCCTCCATTGAAATCCTTGTGACATCGATTTGATGGGGATGGGGGCTTATAAGAGGCTTTAAGTTTTCCGAAAGCAGTACCAAAAATTGTCTATCCTGATATCCAAAACATTTTATAAGGCTTATTTATCATGTGCTGAGTCCCTCTGCTAGAAATAAGTCAAAATCAACCCCCCCCTCGAAATGTTTTACACTGATACCTTAATTTGTATTTTTCAGGCGTTGTTTGCTGAATGATGTGATTGGCCTTTGAACATGACGATACTTGGCTTCTGTGTGTATATCACCATATTTGGAAATGTACTCTCTGCCACTCTAAAAAATACAACAACAGAAAAAACACTTCCGTTGAGAGGTCCTCGAGATGATTTGAATGAGACAGGGCGTTTGTAAGTAATAAAATAAGGATATTCAGTAAAACTTGTGTTAAGCGACCACTAAAGGGACCACCAAAAAGCTGTTGTTATGGAAATGGTCGCTAAATACCAAATACCATGATAAATTTGACAGTTTGTTTTGATAACATTTATAGATTGTTGGCCAAGTCCAAGGGAATCCTATGATGTTCGAACCTATTAGAATCCTCTTATAGAGACGATTCTAATGGGTTCCAACAACATAAGATTCAACAATAACCAATTTTTCGTTAAGAATGTCCTCTTTTTCAGGGAATTTGCTTACGGTGAGTGGACTTTTTATGGTGGTCGCTTAATGAAATTGGTCGCTTAAAAGACGTGGTTGCTCGAGCAATATCAACTGTAAAAAAAAAAGATTATTTTAAGCTAAGACCAAGCTAGCTTAGGGGTAACATTTTCAATTCTTTACTTAATTAATTTGATGTGCTTCTTAATTTCTGAACCCAGAATATCCCTGCTTTGGTAGGGGGTATATGCAAAGACCAGCTTGCACAT
Organism: Fragum whitleyi; assembly: GCA_948146395.1. NCBI lineage: Eukaryota > Metazoa > Mollusca > Bivalvia > Cardiida > Cardiidae > Fragum > Fragum whitleyi. The sequence continues at coordinate 64,399,148 of OX411549.1, read as the reverse complement.
ATGTTCATTGTGATATTAGGCTAAACAATCTGATTTTCCTTTAAAAAATAAGATATTCAAAAAAGTACTTTTTCAAATTAAATACTGACTCACAATAAGTACATCCAGTGTTTTCAGCACTTATATTTTTAAGGCAAATTTACCAAGGTTTATATTCAGCATGACAAATCAAAACAAATTCTTTCTTTTTTCATTCTGCTATAATTTAATCTTGGTGATCATCAAGATTCGTGCATTCTGATTGGCTGTATGTATCTATTTTATGAGCCTTGGCATGAAGAAGTCCTATTAGAAATGTATTTCTTATTCATAAATTGTTATGTTTTTGTTTCATAAATTTAAATTATAAGATTTCAAGAGTGTATTTATTGATTTCATGGATGTATGAAACTTAAGACCTAAATTCACACACTCATATGAATCTGCTTTGTGTATTCACAAAGTGTGATTAGGTTTTTAGTTTCTTAACTCCATGAAAACAAAAAATTATCTCCCCATCTCTTAACTCAATGAAAACCAGTGATTGTATGAAAAGGGTTAAAAGTGTTATGATTTAATTATGGTTTATCATCATGTCTTATGTAACTGCTTGTAAAGTTTAATTATTTTTGTAAATGATTTGCGGAAAAGGGTCATTGAATCAGTTCCTGGTAAATGGACCAATAACATGTATTTGAATTAATCACTACTAAAATTCTCCAGTACAAGTACTTCAATATTCAATTTTATGATTTAAAAAAGGGGTAAGACACAAGCAGTTGTTTCATTATCAGATTAATCATCTGATAGGTTATTATATACAATGTAGTAACCTTTACAACAGAATCTCTTTATTTGAAACTGGATAGTGAAACAATTGCCCGTGGAGCACATTCTGACTGAAGACCTTTTGTTAACTTGTAACTTCACTTTGAACACCAAGACATATTAGCCCAATAGCATAACAAAAAATAAGTTGTAACCCCAGACTTAACCATTTAAATAATAGTTTGATAAGTCTGCTACCTCAAAAAAATGATAATTTCAAAATTATTTTGGGATTGAGTAAAAAAATCCTTTAAATAAGTTGAATTTGTGGATATTCAAAAAAATTAAATCTCAGGTTTGAAAAAGGGGATAAAATTTAGTGAGAATAAAAAATCCCCATTTCAATAAACAAACATTTCCAAGTTTTTACTGACAATTAAGAAGGCTTTTTCACCGTCATGTCATGCTGAAACTGGAAATTCTCCTGCTTTTGCACAAGATGGATATATAGTACGTACTTAGTGTTTTGTATGACCCAAAAAAAAATCTAATAAGGTTAGGGGTATTGATAGTTGTCGAGGCTCTGCCGAGGCAATAATCAATTCCCACAACCTCATTAGATATTTTTTCAAACAATACACTAAGTATGTATAATATTTATCTTATAACCTCTATTTGCCTTGAAAGACATATCATATTTATCTTATAATCTCTACTTGCCTTGTTTTCATTGATGGTTCTTACAGACATGAAAGTTAAAAAAACACCGCATTATGTCATTGTTCTAAAAAATCCATGTTATATGAAAAATTATCATATGGGATGTTATCACAAAAGTCATGGATATTTTTTTGATAGTTCTAAGATTAAGACAAACATCATACTGTTCATATGTGTAGTCTAATCTCTGTCTTTACAACCTGAGTTTAGAATTGCATTTTCAAAATAAATAAAGACTAACAATCTAAGACTGCATCCAGTGCTTTCAGCTTTTTAAATCTATTCATTTTGGCTAAGGATTATATTCAGCATGTACAGGGTTAGCATGGCTGAAACCAGCCCTGTGTTCAGAATGACCAAACAATGCAAACAGTTAGCGAATTACACCCGCTTTGCATGCAAAAACATGTGCAAAGCGGGGTATAATCAGCTAACTCATTCTGTGTGCTCCGTTTTGTTATCCTGAATGCAGGGCCGGAACTATAATACTAAAATTTTGATAGAACTTAGGTCAGTGGTCCCACTGCTTTTTCAATCTAAAAATGGGTATTTTACAGTGTGCATATACCCTTTCTTTATTACACAAAGAAGGCTGGTTGCAAAAAATGGGGGTACAAGCTTCAATTTAAGGGTAAATCACTCCCATTTTGGGGTTTTTTGGAACACTGTTAGGTGCACGTGAAAATTCAATTTATGTTTCATTTGGAGAGTATTAAAGTTTAACTGGTAAAAAATATGGAGTAAAAAACTTTTTTTTTCTGCCTCTCCTTCTTCCACAATGATATGCCTAGGTATTTAATTGTGAGGGTTTTCATCTATAGCTGGATACAGACTATTCAGTGAACCTAATTTGTATTTTTTTCAAAAATAGAAATAAGCCATATAATGACTCATTTTCATGTGAATCGCAAATACTGACCTACTTTTGAACAATTGTAGGCTGTTCATTTGATTATACAAAAAAAAAAAAAATAATAATAAAAAATTCCTTTTCTTTAAATTTGAAGCCTTGGTGTAATACAATATAAAATGTCTGCGATTCTCTGATTACTTGAAATAATGATTAGTACCCATTCTAACACAATCATAAAAAAAGGGACGGAACATTGAGGGAATTAACACTTGTCATGCTGAACCTGCAATATTCCTGATTTAGTAGGTTGAATAGACTGTCCTGTTTGAACTAGAAAAAAATATATTTTCAAGTAAATACTAATCAATCGGTACTTTTTAAAGGTTATTCTATACAGCGTTACAAGGGTTAAAGAAATTTGTTAAAATTAGCAAATTTGTACTATATTCTACAATGTAATTTCTCATGGGTTAAATTCTATGAAGAATTTACAGATTGACCTGATTGACAAGTGGGTGGAGATTGTGGTCACTGAAATTTTTGAGGTAATCTTTTTTTACAAATTTGGCCCAATATGAATATTGAGAGAATTTGAATAAATATAGAGAAATTGCAATCTGTAATTTCTATTATACACTTTTCATCTTTTTCCTCAATATTTTCTCAAGTCTAATTTTGCAGGGACATTATGTCTTATGGAAGAAATTGTTCAAATAGGGAGAATATTAGCTTAATTAAAATGATGAACCTTTAAGATGTTTTATACTAGTTAGAAAACATTGAGGAAAATGTAGAAGGTAATTTTACTTCCATTTTCCAACAATTTTTCCCACACTCCAGTTTTGAAGGACATGATAAACATAATTAAAACATGTGAAATACTACTTTGCACCTAGTAAAGGAAAATTCAATACTTTAGTTTTTGTCGTGTAAACGGGAAGTAGAGTAAATCTTTATGCAGTTCCTATTGGTTAAAATGTAATTCAGACCTTAAATTTGACGCCCCCACAGCCTTAACTCACTTTCAGTTCCTTGTAAAGTATTTTTCAAAATACTGAAACCCTGTAATCCAAATGATTTGCGTTGATTGTCAATATTAAATTGGTGATCAATGTATTGATTCAAAATTTTTATAATCATGCATCAATAGATCTGCCCTGGATTCAGGATGACAAAACATGGCAATCTGTTTGCAAAAATTATACCACACTTTGCATGTGCACTTGTGTTTAAAGTGGGATATAGTTTGTACACAGATTGCCATGTCTTGTGATCCTGAAGGCAGAGCAGAGGTCGTCCTTTCTGGGTTGTAATTTGCAAATGGTTCACAGCGGGCCAACTTATTTGTCACCCGAAAGGGGCCTGTTTTTCAGCCAGGCCACAATAAAAAACCAGCTCTATGTTCTGGCTGACAAGATGTTGCAAACGGTTTCCAAATTAAACCTGTTTTGCGCACATGTGCATGCCCAAAGCAGGGTATAATTTGAAAACGGTATGCAACATCTTATATTCCGGATCATTGGAGCTGGTTTATTGTGACCTGGCTGAAAAACAACAAAATTGGGACCCGTTTAGGTGACAAATAAGTAGGCCCAGTGTTTTCTCATCCTGAATGTAGGGCTGTTTGTTTTTGCATTTCTGTTTAATCATTTGTCTGGTTGTCCAATTGTCCCCCCAAAGACTTTAGAATTAGCTATAACTTGTGATTGGTAAGTTATAAATTGTTCAATATTTCAGATATGAATTGCTTGTGACAAGACCTCTGTGCTGGTACTATTATCTTCAATCATTAGTAAATGTCAAGGTCATTTTTAGCTCGACGATTCGTAGAATAGGGGCGCTTTTTTGGTCAACAAGGCGTCAGCGTAATGCTTTGGTTAAGTTTTTACGTGCAAGTGTTTAAAATCTATGTTTCTACTAAAGATATTGCTTTGTATTTTTGCACATGCTTCTGTGACCATGATATCAGGCTCTAGACAAAGATTCATTATTCTGATACTGAATTAAGTGGAATTTTAAACCTTTTTAGATTTCTTGTTAACTTTTTAAGTGCAACTGATGTACATCTGTAATATTTCTGTTTCTACTAAAGCTATTGCATGGAAACTTTACACATGCTTCTGTGGCCATACTATTAGCCCCCAGAAAAAGATTCATTACTCTGATATTGAATTTAGGGGAATTTTAACCCTTTTCAGACTTGGTAATTCCTGGTTAATTTTTATGTTCAAATGTATATCAGTTATATCTGTATTTCTACTTAAGCTTTTGCTTGGAAACTTTGCACATTCTTCTAACATCTTCTAGACAAAGATTCGTTTTACTCTGATATTGAATTTAATATAATTCTATAACCTATTTCCAACTTTGAAATTCTTGGTAAAGTTTTTATGTGTTAATTTTAGCTAAAACAAGAGGGCCGGAGGACTGCAAAGCTCGACTATTCCTAGTGCTGAATAGTAACAGCAAATCAATATCGACATTGGAAATTCATTTAAATGAAAGTCAAGAGAAAAGAATCTTTGTCTAGAGGCTGATATTATGGTAACACTCAGCCTAATATAGTGGAAAGTTTCAAAGAAATAGCTTAACTAGAAAAAGAATAATAACTGATATACAATACTTGCACGTAAAAACTAAACAAGGAACTTTTTCACTAAATTCAATATCAGAGTAAAGAATCTTTGTCGGTATAATTATATCTGTAGCTATTTCACTCCCTCGTCTGGTCCTTTCTCTGCCTTTTTGACAGTGTTTTAAGGTTGCAATGCCAATGGCTTCACACACAAATAAATTTGTTGGAAATGTCACAAAGAGGACTAAATTCTACAGGGTTTTAAAGGCTGCAAGTTTTGCAAGTATGAGACTCTTAAATAAGTAATTAGCTCTCTCAAAACTGTCAGGCCCAAGGTTATAAAACTTTTCTCAGGCTCAATTTTCTCAAATTTAAATTAAATTAAATGTATGAAAATAAAAGATAATATTAATAAGTTGTTATTTATAACAACTTAATTATATCATCTTTTATGTTTATACATTAAATTGAATAATACAACTCAAAAACGGCTTTGATCTCAAATTGAAATTTGAGAAAATTTGGAATTGAGCCTGAGAAAAGTTTTGTAACCTCGGGCCCTGATGTATGTCGGTAGTCACTCCATGGAGAGCAGCTTCAGACAAGAATTGAAGTATTTAATCAGTCTTCAATTATTTTCAAAAGCTCAAGGTACATGTAAATCTAACCAATACATTGTGTTGCTTGATCTAGGGAATAATTCAATATTTAAAAACTGAAAATAAATATCAAAAAGAGGGACTCCCAGATTACATTTATTATCAAGGACCCTATAATGAGCCAATCTATTGATTCCTTTTAACCCCTATTTTATTCATGGCATACTTAAACCCTGTCTAATCATATATTTTCAGCTTGTTCCCCCACCCACACACTGGTGCAGATTTACTCTGCAAGAATTGCTCGAGACGGGCTCTTTACAATGGTCAGTACAAAAATGAACAAGAAGTTTACTGCATCAACAAGAACTTTGACAAATTACAGCAATATGATGGACTAGAGCCTCCTATTTATCCTTATTGTAAAGTAGGTACTGATTTAGGTATGTATCATATTTCCTCTAAAAGCAGAGCCTTATGACAGGATATATTATGTGATCATGCTTGGCATTGGGCTAATGGGTGGTGTCAACTTCTTTGTCTTGAGTAAGACACTTTCACCCTATGTCGACTGACTGGAAAATCTGCTGTTTTGTTCCTCTCGTGATTATTGAGTGCAAAAATGCTTAAGAATTGTAACTATACCTAGCTTAGTGTTTAAGTTGTTTCTCTTTGTTGTTTTCCATACTTGGACATACAGCAGTGTAACGGGCGCATCTTTTGACAATTTGCCACCTTTTTGAATCATGTTCAAGCTGTACTTTGACACATGGTTTGTGTAAGTAAAGTGAAATCATCTAGATTGCAATCCAGATACGTGTACTAGTAACTCACTGCTTAAGATTCATGTAAATTGTTTGAGACCAAATTTTAAGGGCACTTCATTTGCCAAGAAATAGCAGTATTGAGGGTTCAGTGCAAGACGGTACTAAGTGTATATACATTGTTTATACACTTAGTACAGTCTTGCACTAAACCCTTAGTATGTCCACTGCATGACTGTTGGATAAAATGGGATAAAATAAAGATAAAAGACTGTTCTTTGTTAAAATATGAGCCAATTTTACCCAACAGATATGCAGTTGCTTGTTCTGTACAATATGACCTTTTTCCACAATATTTTGGCTATAACCCTATAGGTATGACAGTCTTATGTTGTTCAACTGTCTGTTGATAAATAGCTTCATTTTGATATACAGTATACCTGGACATTCTGCTTTTTTAGCTCACCTTAGGACATCGTGCTCAAGGTGAGCTTTTGTGATCATTGAATGTCCGTCGTCCGTCGTGCATCATCCGTCGTCCTCCGTCAACAATTTAAGTGTTTACACTCTAGAGGTCACAAATATGATCCAATCTTCATGAAATGGTCAGAATGTTTGTCAGGTCACAAGGATGAACCCTATTGAAAATGGAAAGGATCCATGCCATATCACGCAAAAAGGGGTCTTAAAGACAATTTTCTTGTTTATACTCTAGAGGCCACAAATATGATCCAATCTTCATGAAATGGTCAGAATATTTGTCAGGTCACAAGGATGACCCCTATTGAAAATGGAAAGGATCCATGCAATATCATGGGAGAAGGGGCCTTAATGACAATTTTCTTGTTTACACTCTAGAGGGTACAAATGTGGCCAAATCTTCATGAAACTTGGTCAGAATGTTGGCCAGGTCACAAGAATGATCCCTATTGAAATTGGGAAGGTTCCATGCCATATCACGGGAAAAGGGGCCTGAATGACAATTTTCTTGTTTACACTCTAGAGGCCACAAAATTTCATGAAACTTGGTCAGAATGTTTGCCAGGTCACAAGGATGAATCCTATTGAAATTGTGAAGGATCCATGCCAAATCACAGGAAAAGGGACCTAAATGACAATTTTCTTGTTTATACTCTAGAGGGTACAAATGTGGTTCAATCTTCATAAAACCTGATCAGAATGCTGGCCAGGTCACAAGGATGAACCCTATTGATAATGGGAAGGATTCATGCCATATCAAGGGAAAAGGGGCCTTAAAGACAATTTTCTTGTTTATGCTCTAGAAGCCACAAATATGGCCACATCTTCATGAAACCTTGTCAGAATGTTGGCCAAGTCACAAGGATGAACCCTATATAAATTGGGAAGGATCCATGCCATATCACGGGAAAAGGGAACATAATGACAATTTTCTTATTTACTCTCTAGAGGCCACATATATTGCCCAATCTTTATGAAACTTGGTCAGAATGTTGGTCGATCTCAAGGATGAACCCAATTGAAAATGGGAAAGATCCGTGCCAGATCACAATAGAAGGGGTCTTCATGATAATTTTCTTGTTATAACTCTAAAAGCCACAATTTTGGCCCAAACTTCATGAAACAAATGATTTTGGGTACAAATTATCTCCTTTGTGACATCTGCCTTTTTAATTGGTGTGATCTCCCAGGGGTCAAAGAGATTCAGGTGAGCGATCTAGGACCATCTTGGTCCTCTTGTCTAGGGTAATGAAGTGACCTTAAAATTGGGTCTCAAACGTTTTACATGAACCTTAATTGCAACTTGATTGTTGTATGAATAATCGAACCAAAAACAAATATTACCTTTTAAAGGCAATTTCTGTTATATCTCTTAGTTGGTGGTACAGATAAGAGGCGGTAAAGCTAGTCTAAGGTCTTAACCCTTTCCCATTTTACATAATTTTAGACCTGTCCAAATTCAAAGGTTTTGTAAATCATATTTTAAATTGGATTTAAATTGAAAAATAACCTTTCAGTAGGGTAGAAAATATTGTGGAAAAAGAAGAAATTGCTTGTCAGAAGCAATTTCTTCTTTTTAGCTCACCTGAGCACGAAGTGCTCAAGGGAGCTATTGTGATCGATCGTTGTCCGGCGTCCATCTGTCCATCTGTCCGTCTGTCCGTCACGGCGTCAACTTTTTCTTTAAACGACATCTCCTCCTAAACTAATGGGACAAAATCAACCAAACTTGGCAGAAAAATTCCTTGGGTGGTCCCTTATGAAAATTGCTCAAATGGAAAGGATCCGTGCCATATCACGGGAAAAGGGGCCTTAATGACAAATTTCTTGTTTTCACTCTAGAAGCCACAAATATGGTCCAATCTTCATGAAACTTGGTCAGAATGTTTGTTAGGTCATGAGGATGAAGTCTATTGAAAATGGGAAGGATCTGTGCCATTTCACAGAAAAAGGCGCCTTAATGACAATTTTGTCAACAATATCTTGAAACGACATCTCCTCCTAAACTTATGGGTCAAAATCAACCAAACTTGGCAGAAATATTCCTTGGGTGGTCCCTTATGAAAATTGCTCAAATGGAAAGGATCCGTGCCATTTCACGGGAAAAGGGGCCTTAATGACAAATTTCTTGTTTTCACTCTAGAAGCCACAAATATGGTCCAATCTTCATGAAACTTGGTCAGAATGTTTGTTAGGTCATGAGGATGAAGTCTATTGAAAATTGGAAGGATCCGTGCCATTTCACAGAAAAAGACGCCTTAATGACAATTTTGTCAACAATATCTTGAAACGACATCTCCTCCTAAACTTATGGGTCAAAATCAACCAACCTTGGCAGAAATATTCCTTGGGTGGTCCCTTATGAAAATTGCTCAAATGGAAAGGATCAGTGCCATATCACGGGAAAAGGGGCCTTAATGACAAATTTCTTGTTTTCACTCTAGAAGCCACAAATATGGTCCAATCTTCATGAAACTTGGTCAGAATGTTTGTTAGGTCATGAGGATGAAGTCTATTGAAAATGGGAAGGATCGGTGCCATATCACAGGAAAAGGCGTCTTAATGACAATTTTTTTGTTTACTCTCTAGAAGCCACAAATATGGTCCAATCATCATGAAACTTTGTCAGAATGTTTGTTAGGTCATGAGGATGAAGTCTATTGAAAATGGAAAGGGTCTGTGCCATATCATGGGAAAAGGGGCCTTAATGACAATTTTCTCGTAAGAGCTCCAAACGCCACAAATATAGTCCAATCTTCATGAAACTTGATCAAAATGTTTGCCAGGTCACAAGAATGAACTCTGTTGAAAATGGGAAGGTTCATGCCATATCATAGGAAATGGAGTCTTAATGATAATTTACTTGAAATATCAGGTGAGCGATTTAGGGCCCTCATGGTCCTCTTGTTTCACAATGTTTTCTGAATTATAAAATAATAGGCCCATACAAAGCAGAGATTTAACAGCAAAGGGTTAATTCATTAATGAATCCCTATGTTGTGGGTGCTCATTTGAATTGTTCCGATGAGACTATTCCAATGAGTACCAACAATATAGATTTTGTGTGATAATTCAAATATAATATTTGACACTGCATACAATTTCACTAACAACACTGCTAACCAAGTAAACATATTATCAGCAATACCACCACCAATTATTTTGATGATTACGTAATTAATGTATTTTCTTTAGTGCTTTTCATTGGTTTATCAAAAAATAATGGTAGATTATCACTTGATAATCTCACTGCAAAAGCAGTGAAATTATCAAAAAGTTATACCCTGCTTTTGTGCATTTCATCTTATCTGTCATCATCTATGCGGGGCGAAATAAGTAACGTCGCAATGAATGTTGCATAGCAGTCATGTGCAAAATGACCCGCTTTACCATAATATGTCCTAGAAATTTCACATTTTGTCTCATTTTTGCAATAAAGATTTAGAATAATCGTTGATTTTTCAAGTAAGATCGATTAATATTTCATTTCTTGAACAACAAAAGCTATATTTTCACTCGTGGCTCCACCACTTGTGAAAATAAAGCTTTGTTGTTCACTTAATGAATATAAATCAATCTTTCACTGAAACAAATGATTATCCTCTATTTAGGTTGTGGACAACCGCCATTTACAGCAAATAATTCTCACTGGGAATGTAACCCTGGGTACAGTCCAACACATTACTCTGTCTACTCAACATGCCAACTGATCTGTAATACCAGTAACACCGCCATCGGACAAATCTACTGTAGTGAATTGCTGGTATGGCATGTAGACCAAAATTTGGCAGAACATTGTTTGGAACCAGTACCTCCACCAAATAAAGGTATGTAATATAAGTTATACCACCATTAAACACATTTACTGTAGTGAGCGATTGGTGTTGAATGGAACTATTATCACCACCAAATAAAGGTATATTTTACAAGTAATGCTACCATATCAATTTACTGTATTGCAAATCAAATCCATTAACATATAGGTTCATTGGGTATGTAAAAAAAGATATGATAGGAATTGAACTAGACTGGTAGCCACTTCTTAATTAGAGGTATGTTATTGAAAATATATTCAATGAAGTCATGTCTAGATTCTCAAAGCCTGATCCTGTTTCCTAAAAGAGAAAAGTTAATCCATTTTTAGTTCTGAACGGTTCAGTTGAGTTGTCTACCTTTTTGCAAAATCTTCTGAAAACAGGGCCCAAATCTCAGGCTAGATTTGAACCTAGTTGCTTCACTTAAATTTTGTAAGTACATGTATGAGTAAATCTTACTAACTGAACTAAGTAATAACTTCAATTTGGAAGGTAAAGTTTAACTGTTTTAATGTGTTGCTAAATAACCTGTTACATCTATTGAATAATGCCATTGAAATCTATACATTATCAATAAAATAATAGTACACAATTTATCTAGAACCAGTTACACTACCAAATAATGTTATTATGGAAACTATATCCCTTCCAGAAGTCGACGTTTCTGGTGAAATAGCGCTTTTTGGTCACACAAACCCAACATTGAATAATGAACACTGTTTGTCGTCTGGCAAACGCTCTTTACTCGCCATTTTTATTTACGAGGATAAAGACCGAATGTTCCGCATGCAGATTAGACGCGTTTGATTTTAAAAGTATACAAACCTCATTAAACCTGACGTCACAATATATACATTATGATGTCATTTTTGCTGATACAAAATAGCCTTGCTATTTATTCTGAGATCAATTTCATAGTTATTCAACTAGTGTTTTATCACCTGTGTAATATCAAAGATATTCAATGGGGTTATTTCCCCCTGCGACGTAGGTCATATTATAAAGACCATTTATCTATTGATCCAAAGCTGTGATTTTGACATTATTTCATACAACATCTTAATGAAACCAGCTGTATTTCTGTTCTACCAAGGAATAAAAAATAATTAATATTTTGTTATTGTAAATTGTGGTCTAAAACTTCTTTAAATTCAGGCCAGTCAAAAAAAATTGCCTGGTAAGAGGTTATTTACTGTTAAAAATAGTTTTGAACCCAACGTAATTAATTTTCTTCCAACATGTCCATCAGGTGACCAAGGTCAACATGATTCACAGAACTTTACACTGGTGGTATGTGGTATCACTGCTGCAGTCATTCTTGTAGTTGGTATTCTGATGTGTATTGTTTGTTACTGCAGGCGGAAAAAAAGACTGTCTCGTCCACCCAGTTCAGGTTAGTGTCAATATCTTAATTACAGGAAAATAGAAGAGCAGGTCACTGGCCCCACCTCTTGAGGGCTGTCATGGCATCCCCTTTCAGTCATTAAAACATCATTTATCTCCAAAATGTATGGTTATGTGCATGAACCAAAAACAACGCAATGGTAGGCCCCTAAATTTAACTACAGCTATAGTTATGATATTTAGGGTTAGTCTTCTTTTCACAAAAGGGTCTGAAACAAAATAGAAGATAATGAGTGAGGCAGGGGTGCAGAATTCCCATGCCCGACTTGTCCGACTCGGGCTTTTGTACTTGAGGACAAGTAAATTTTTCTAAGCCACTTGTCCAAGGACAAGTAAATACCAGGGCTAATCTTGGAATGTTACTTAAAAGAATTAAGAGAGAAATCATCCTAATGTTCATATCATAGGGTAGAAAACATTGCTTTTAATGAAGAAAATGCTGCATACCAGCATTTTCTTCATCAAAAGGCAATGTTTTTTTCAAATTTTTCTATTTACTCTTTAGCGGACAAGTTCTTTTTGATTCTGGACGAGTAAAAAATCCGCTTTTACTTGTCCAGGGACAAGTGGAGAAAAATCGTATTTCCACACCCCTGAGTGAGGTCTGTGTAAATTACCAGTAGTGTTTTGATTGGTCTGTTAATCATTTGATTGACAGCTGTAATCTATTAATTATAAACTTGGATGACAGTTTGATAATTACATACATGAAAAGAAATGTAGTAAGTTATATTAAAAAGTAGATAATTTTGTAAATGAAACAAGAAAACCATGAATATTGAAAAAGAAAAAAAAATATCCTTCAACATGAGAAAAAAAAGATATAACATTTGTTTAAGGTAAAGCAGCTTTTATTTACAACTACTCACTTCAATAAATAATCAACATAAATAACTTGACCTTAAATCTTAGGTTGGTTACAAAACCCTTGTAACTTCAGCTTGTCCAAGATGAAGTTACGAGGCTTGGGTGACCAAAAGATGAAATGTGTTCACTCTTTTTAAACACGTGAATCCTTTTGGTTTTAGAGTACATTTATTTGCAAGCATTAAGGATAATTAGAGTTACTTTTGAAAGAACCCAAATATTGCAAAAGTAAACTGGCCAAATTAAGTCATGGCTAAGCCACGCCCTACCAGTTAATTAATAACGCAGAATAAATATTGTAAAACCATAGCTGATTGATATTTTGTGTATTTATAGATATAGTTGAGAATGGGCCATCACCACCTGAACAAATACCATTAACCAATCAAAAACAATCATCAAATGTGGACCAAGAGAGTTCTATAGGGGATTGCTCTATCGGTAAGGAACTTTGCTTAGATGGTTCATAGATTGACCAGTATGTCAAAACTACAGTTTAGATATAAAATTTTAAAATACCCAAAAAGATTTTTTCTAAATGGACCAATCAAATGCTCCTTAATCCAGGTCAGACAGTGAAAATCATCTTGATATGTTTTTTTACCTGAATGAAGATGTCTTAAAATGAATTTGTGTGGGAAGCGTTCCAATTTCATGATTTTCTTTACTTCTTTGTTAAGGGATAGGGCCTTCATATTTCACATGCTTATTACTTGTGACAGGACTGTTCTGTTGGCACCTCTTTCAAAGTCTTCAGTCAAGGTCAAGGTCATTTTTTCAAGGTCAAATAGGTAGGAAAAATAAACTTTAACATTGGTTTTACTACAGATTTCCATACCATATTTGATGAAATCACTATTTCTAAAAAATGGCAATAGTGAGGACACATCTTGTTTTTTACATGTGATAAACATAGTTTGAAATCACCTTCTTTTTGAAGCTTGAATCAAGTTACAGCCCTGTGTTCAGGATGTAAAAACCTTTCGCGAGCTCTTTGAGATGATACCCTGCTTTGCAAGTGCAGGGCAGGTTAACCTGTTAATAAAGTTCGAGAATAAGTTGACAGTGTAGACAATGACAATGTCGATAGAGGTTTATCTTTGGCCCAAGTTAAACCCTTGACATGCTGCATTAAGGTAGTGGACCCATGATAGTTTCACAACATTTCAGACTTATGAACTTTCACAATGTTGACCGAGGTTTCCTAATAAAAATCATTAGGAAACCTTGGTTAACATTCTTAACTTTATTTTTTTTCCGATATCTTGCAGATTTATTATTGGTCCACTACCTTGAATCATACTTTGCTTGGCTGATTTATTGTTGGTGTGGGTGTGACAAGCTTTCACCTTGAACATAACTTTGTTATTACTGAAAGTATTGACTTAAAACTTGGCATGTGTGGACAAGAGTAATCCATTTATGCAAAGAGGATAGCTAAACTTGTATTTGTGACTCATCAGGCTAAAAGGGACCATCCGGGAATTCTGTAAAATAAATTATTGAAAAAGAGATTTGACCCAGTATAGGTCAACCACAAGTCGTGTTTCAAGAATTCTTTCATTGGGTGGTAGATTGAACATTTTAGATTCAGAAAATAGGCAAGGTGCAAAAAGTTTCGACCCTAGTCAGTCTGCGCAGTGAGACTACAGTCGACACTTAACGCACTACCCAGATGGTCCTTTTTCGGGTGACAGGTCACATTTATCTAAGAGTAATTCATATTGGAATGTTTCTCTCTCTGGCACCTGTAGCTGAGTTATGGCATCTGCATGCACGCAGTGCTCTGGTTTTAGAATTACACTAAAATTAAAGTACTGACAGCATTAGATACCCAATATCTCTTTTGAGAATTAATTTCATTAACAACTCTATCTTTAAAGGGGACACACATGTGGTATAGATATGTGCATGCTGATCTTTGTCTATACCATTTGTTATGACAAACACTCAGACACCATCAAAGTTCAGTTGGTCACCAATCCTTTTGACTATTTTTCTCCCACCAATGGGTTGATAATTGTAGAAAAATGTGATATAGCAGCTGAAGGCTAAGAAAGGATGTTATTGTGGTGCAAGTGTGAGAAATATCAGGAATCAATTGTTAGGTGCAGCAGTGACTACTATATGACTGAAAGAATGTTAAAAGCGGCTTAAAAGCCCATTCAAACAAGAAAACAAATCAAACAAATATTCAAGGTTCAGCATGACAAGTGTTAAGGGTTAATATATCTGTTTTAGCTCCAGAATTCGATGACGGTTTGGCTGATGATAATATGGACGAGACAGATAAACTTCTACCTAAAGAAAAGTGGCAAACTCAGAAGGTTGATATGAGCACGAGTACATCTACATTAAACACTTTTGGTCAGAGTAATCATCAGTTAGCTGTAGGTCAAGATGGTGCAGAACATCAGGCTGGGCAATCTGATCTGGGTGTCTCCAACAGATCTGCGTCATCACAGACTGACAATGAGCATTGTGTAAAACAGAAGAATCTTGGAGCATCTAGCAGATGTGCCTCTTCAAAAACTGATAATGCAGACAGAGGTCAGGAGGATGGACCTCTGAATAGTCTGAGTGATGATTCACAGATTGAATGTGTTGATGATTCAACAGAGGCTGGTAGATCTGAAGTTAGAAAAGCAACCCAGGATTTATCTGCTACAACTGGTTCTTCAAGTACTGACAGTGTACAAAATGGACATGAGAACAGATCTGGGAACAGACAGGGTAGACTCAGATCATCTTGTACTTCTAACTCTTCTCACACTGACTGTGAACAAGGAAATAGATTCCAGAATGGCTTTTCTGATGAACAACAGACTCGTAAAGCAAAACTTGGTGATTCTAACAGATCCAGAGTTTCTAACACAGATAGTGAACAAAGTGGTTGGGAGAATGAAAACCAGTGTCCAACTCAGAGTGAACAACAAATTGTTCCACGTGGATTGAGAGATTCTGGTAGCTCCTCTAACACTGACATTGAACAGGAGATCAGACAGAAAGGACTGCGATCATCTGATAGATCTGAATCCTCACAGAACAATAGTAAGAATATGTGACTGGTCAACTAAAAAGGGATCATCTGGGTAGTGTGTAAAGTGTCGACCCAAGCCAGACTGCGCGGATTGCGCAGGCTGACTAGGATCAAACTTTACGCACTTGGCTGTTTTCTGAATTCGGAATGATCCTTTGTCCTTCCTGTAGAAAAATTTTAGAAATGCAATCTCATGTTGACCTTTGCTAGACCCAATTTCTTTTTCAAATATAATTAATTTACAGTGTAGCCAGAGGTACCCTTTTTGCATGACAGGTCACAAATATATTAAGCACTTAGCCAATTAGCAAAAGACACCATTGCCAGATATGAATAATAGATTTTGTCGTTCACTCAATGAAAAATTTCCATATACACTCATTCAGAAAATTCTTAATCCTGTTTAAATGACTATACATGTACTTACCACCAGTCAGAAAAGTAAATTCACTTTTAAATAGCATCAGGGCTTGTCTTTGACCAGGGTTTTGACCCCCAGAAATCTGAAAATATTTTAATTTGACCCCTAGAAATTTCTCCCAAGGGGGTCATTTTAACCCCCTTGAGAGGAATTACTAAAAGTAAAAACATTGTTTGATACGCAAGATTTTCACAAATCACTTTCTAAAGTTCTACATATTAATTACTTATTTACTTATCATTACAAGAAACAATTAACACTCTTAAATCTCTTAAATATTCAAAATTCTTCTGATGATTTGCTTTTTCTGTCGTTTTGACCCCTTTAAATTCAGATTTGACCCCCAGAATTTCTTAGGTGAGGAGTCATTGACTACCCAATATCAAACACTAACATGAGTCCTGGGCATTCTAATTTTGATGTTATAGAAGACTGAATGATACTTTTATATATAAATTTTGCTGTATTAACTATGGATGACAATTGATAAATTATACCTAGGCTTTATCTGCTTCTGTTTTGTAATTTCATATTCAAATTTGTAAGTATTTATCTTTCTTTTCTTACAGATGAACCATACCTGAAAATTTTTGCCCTCTATATAGACTCTTACAGCCGATGTTATAGTGGTAGTAATAGGCTACAGGAAGATGCTCATTCTGTACAAGCAGGTTATTATATTTAAAGTATCAACTGGGGTTTCCTAATGGTTTCGTTTGGAACTACTACTGGTCCACTTCCTTAACCCTTGTCATGTTGAATAAAAATCTTTGCAAAATAAATGCAAAATCAAAGTGCTAAGAGCACTGGAAGTTACCAAATGAGAGAGAGTTTTGATTTCAGAAATGCGTTGTTTTAAACCTTTCTGGTTTAAAAAAGAAATTCAGGTGGTATGAACTATGATCAGACTGCACACATGTGTAGGCTGATCTTTTTCTCTACCTCCTGTCAAAGCAAGAATATTCCGGGTTCAGCATGACAAGGGTTGAGAATATTTGCACAAATTGTACTGTCCATTTTAAAACACTGGTGGTTCTTGAAGTCCTGATCTAAACGAGATTTTTATACCACGGTATCGAGAGATCAGGGGCATATTGTTTTACTCATGTCTGTCTGTCTGTCTGTCTGTCTGTCTGTCTGTCCGTCTGTCCATCCATCTGTCTGTCTGTCCGTCCGTCTGTCCGAAAACTTAACCTTTGCCTTTTCTCCAAAAGTATTTGACATACAAAGCTCAAATTTGGCATGATGATAGATCCCAATGATCCGCATCCGCTGGTACTAAAGTCAAGGTCATGTGACAAGGTCAAGGTCATCTGTCAAGGTCAAACTTAAAAAAAAAATGCTGTTCCGGGGGCATTCGTGTTTCACAAACACATCTTGTTCATATGTGTAGCATTAAAACAGGGAGTCATAGAGAAATAGATAGTATGGCTGACTAGTACATTATCTTTAATAGTTTGTGTTAAAATATGTTACAAACACAAAATGGATGATAACGTCATGAAACTTTTCCCATAATTTTTTCAAATGACTAAAAAATGTTGTATATTGTTTAACCCTTTGCTGTTTAATCCCTGCTTTTTACGTGCCTGTGATTTTATGATTGAGAAAACATTGTGAAAAAGGAAGAAATTGCTTCTGACAAGCAATTTCTTCTTTTTCCACACTATTTCTACCCTACTGAATGGTTGTTTTTCAAATTAAATCCACTTTAAATTTTCGTCTGCAAAACATTTGAATTTTGACAGGTCCAAAATTTTGTTAAACAGGAAAGTGTTAGTGCCATGTAGGTCATAGGAATAACATGGATTTTTAAAAAGTCTTTTCCATTCTCTTTATCAAAAGTAATCTTATTTAGGACATCTATGAATATATTGGCATGAATGTATGGTAAATGGTTCAGATGAATCATTATTATGCCCCACCCCCTTCTGAAGAAGAGACGGTATATTGTTTTGAACTTGGCAGCTGGTCAGTCGGTCAGTTTGTCTGTAGACCATTCATATTCTGAGCATATCTCAAAAAAGTTAGGCAAGCTGGAATCTTGAAAATTTATATGTGGATAGATCTCATTGAGGAGATGTGCAGTGCACAAGAACTGTAACTCATCATAATTTTTGTAGTTATTTCCCTTTGTTAATTGACCAATAATATGCCATTTACCTTCTCTTATGGTAGGTGGGGGGCATAAATGTTTTACAAACACCTCATGTTTTTTATTTATTTCCAGGTTCTTCTGTCTTTTTTATCCCATCGCAAACAGATGTGATTAGTGTCCTCATTGTTAGAAAGGATGAGGGTCCTCCATTTCGAGGAATTACATACCTTCGTCAAAACAACTTTGTCTTAGAAGTTGTGACTTTTGAAGATGCAGGGCTCTACATGTACACAATTACATGGGAACAAGATGGAGAAATAAAGACTCGTACAGACGCCTTCGAGTTGTTTGTGGGAAACAGAGGTAATACTAGTAGGATCTGTTCTATTCAGAACTACACATAGAGGGGGTATTTTGGATTTTAGATCAAATTATCTTAAAAGTAATAGCACAAACCCTACTTTGTTGGCACTGATTGTAATCATCCTGTCAAGACATCGGTCAGTCTGTCTGTAAATTTTTAGCTCCACTGGGCAAAGGCCACTGGGACTATTGTCATGGTGCGATGTCCGTCGTGCGCCTGTCTGTACATGTGTGTCTGTGCGTCCGCTCATAAACTTTTTCCTTAAAAATCATCTCTTCAGAAACTACTGGATGAATTTCGACCAAACTTCACAGGAATGAATCTTGGGTGACCCTCTTTCAAATTTGTTAAAGAAATTTTGATCCAATGAAAAACATGGATTTAATGGGCATGGCTAATTTCTAAATATGGTAAAAAGTGAGTTTTTTTAGATTCTAATCGATGGATACCAATTAAATTTTACATGAATGAACCTTTGGTGACCCATTACCAGTCTAAAAAAAAAATATTGTGATCGGATGAAAAATATGTATTTTATAGGGGGGGGGGGGGGGAATCTTTGAAAATCTTTTTCTTTTCTCAGAATGTAAGAGATGTGTATCAACCACATCTCACTGGAATGATACTTGAGTGACCCTTTATCAGTCTACCAACAAAAAATAATTGTGATCAGATGAAAAATATGTATTTTATGGGCGAAGGTCATTTCTCTATATGTTATATAGTGGAAACTTTCAAAATCATTTTTCTCACAATGTAAGTGATAGTAATCAAACAAATTTCACTGCAATGATCCTTGATTGACCCATTATCAGTCTACCAAAAATTATTGTGATCAGATGAAAAATATGTATTTCATGGGCAGAGGTCATTTCTCAATACGTTATACAGTGGAAACTTTGGAAATCGTTTTCTCAGAATGTGAGTGATGGATATCAATCATACTTCATTGGTATGATCATTTTCAAAATCAGTAGAACCCAAATTGTTTAAAAATCAATTCAAAACTTTGATTTGCTGTTACAAGAATTTCAAGCCTGTGGATTGTCTCAAGCCATTCATGGCTTTCTAGTTTTATAATTATACCACAAATCCTTCATTGCTGATTCTCATTTGAATCATCTGTTCGTTATGATTCCAATGAGTACCCACAGCATAGGGTTTTATGGAGGAATAAAGATTTTAGACTGGCTTTACCCCCTTTGTCTGAACATCTTTCAACAGTCAAATATCTCTATGTCGAATGTCTCGTAGACAAAGTTATTATTTAATTGTCTGATTGTGTTTGATTGGTTCCAGATGAAGATATCAAAGATCAAGATCAATCTATTTCTTTTAAATAAAAGAGTCTGAAAACTTAGTAATTCACAATATAAACAATGGTGTAAGAATAAGAATTACATAGAAATTTATTCACAATGAAATTCATATGTCATGTGTTTTACTGTGTACAAAGATAGCTCCACCCATTTATTATGTCATATTCATCTTTAGTGGGAACGTTGATGCTTTTGACATCATGAAACCCATGTGCAATGGGGCTTCGTTTTCTGTGAAATTATCATATCATTACTAATCTATTAATTCAACATCCAGAAAAATGTAATTATGCTTTTTCACACCCAGAAAGGGGAAATGAAACTAATTAAAGAATTGTGATTTTGTTATAAAGGGTACAATTTCATTTTGCATTGATGTGTCCATGAATAAAGTCTGATGGGGAAGGAGTTATATGCAAAGCAAAATCCTCAGGCTCTGCCCTCTGATGTTAACAACCCATCTTTAGCATATGACTCCTCCTCAATCAGACTTTACTCACGGACACATCAAAGCAAAAATAAAATTAATGAATAAATGACTGCAATAGACCGGACTTATTTGGTGAATGTTCTGGTGCTTCTGGTGTTAGTCAGTGACCCGGATTGACTTGACCAATCCAAGGAGATACATGGTACCCATTCCGAGGCTTATTGGAATCTGTCTATCATAAAAGTCAGTCGAGAAATGACAGAATTGGGTCAATAAAATTAAATGTACATGTATGCCAATCCAATCACAGAAGGCAATATATATTTAATACATACTTAGTGTTTTGTATGAGAAAAAATATCTAACAAGGTTGGGAGAATTGATCATTGTCGAGGCTCTGCCGAGACAATTATCAATCCTCACAACCAAATTAGATATTTTTTTCATACAATACCTTAAGCAGGGTTTTGAACGTTTGACCTGGGACCCCGGGTTTTGACGCGCAGAAATCCAAAATGATGCAATTTTGACTCTCGGAAATTTGAGCTGGTGCGTCATTTTGACTCTTTAAAATTAGCAGCTGTGCGTCAAGGGTTGTTAGGAGTGTGCCATATTATTGGAAAATGGTTAATTGTTGGTCTAATAACACCTAGCTTGATTGGCAATTAACACACTCCGCATCGGCGCTTGTAATTGACAGTCTTTTGACACCTGTGAAATTCAGCTTAAGCCCCTTTACTTAAACTCTGATTTCACTAAAATCAACATGTCGTTAATAATTTCACTATAATTCGAACAGTATCTACATAGTAAGTCAATAAACATCAAGAGGAGGATCAGTTGGGAATTGTCATGGGTTTTCGTGGTTTAACTCCAATTCTTTTTGTGAAAACTAAAAATCATTAGAAGCTTTTACTTGCATTTGCAACTTCAAAACACTCTCCTCTTTATTGTACTTACGAAAAAACAAGTCTTTGTCTGAAATAAGGCTCCTTAGTAGTTATTTAATGACTGGACATTGTGTTGAACTATGAGGTTGAAAATTTATGAATCATTTATTGAGTTTATTTTCAGGCACCTTTGGAAAAATGATCCAGACCTAGTTTTATCTATTTCAATGCTTTGAAAAAGATTTATTTCTTTTTTATAAATTTGATTTTTTTTGTGTGTGAGGTGGGGGGGGGGATATTCTGTCACGGTTTGACTCTTGAGATTTTCATTTTGACTCTTGGAAATTTTGACTCAAGGGTCATTGACTCTAGGCTTTTGGATGCTTATGAAAACCCTGTTAAGTACGTATTATATTTATCTTAAAACCTCTATTTGCCTTGTTTTCGTCGATGTTTCTAACTGGAATACAAGTTTCTAAAAATAACCGCATTATATCATTGTTCTTAAAATAACTATGTGCTATCATAAAAAATATCATATGGGATGTTATCTCACGGATATTTGTATAGTTGTAAGATGATATTATATCGGTTGATTTTTGGTTTGCTCAAGTCATGATTTTTTCAGGAGCAATCACACACAAAAAACTTTTTTAATTAAATAGAATACATTTTTGTAAATGATTTTTGATGAATAATAGAAAAGGGTTTTCTATACATAAATGTCAAACATACTTTTTACCTGGTTATTGTTCAAAGTTGATAGATATATGAGAATCACACAAACTTTGAAATTACTAGGAATGATGCTCACAGGCTGAAATATTTACGTGTGTGACTTAAAATCTTTTTATTTTCTTACTTATAGATATACCATACAACAACAGAGTTACTTGCGTTGTCAACAGAAATCCTCAGTTAGAAAACCAACAATTACAAAGAGCCACAGTGCATGAGCCTACTCAACTCTATCAACCTGAAGCTGTGGAAAGGTCAAATGTTGCACAAATGAATGTATCCCATAATGCTCCAACTCCAGCACGGCTGCCACCAGAGGGAGCTGAAAATGAGGCACCTCAAGGCTCAGGTCAAGGTCATCCAAAATTTAATGGTGCCAGGCCAAAAACAAAAGTAGTTCACAACTTTTCACCTACAGTGGTATCTGGAGCTTCAGTGGGCGGAGTTAAAGATCCCCAACCAATGAGAAACACACTCTCCAATAATCTTGACTTGTCAGTTATTACAGCTGGTGGTGATAAGACTAAAATGGTTGCCTTGAATATCAAGCAAGGTCTTCCATCAATGGAAGATAATAGATTGACACAACCTCTTGTAGACAAAGTCAAAGATAAGGATGCCAGTTTACAAGAATTACAAAGTAGTGAACATCTGGATATTAATTCTTTATTTAGTTCAAAAGGAAATTCATATTCTCAACAAAATGATCTGAATCATGGTGAAGTCCTATCAAATAGTGACAACGTAACCAATAACAGTGTTGAGTTGACTAGTGAGCAAATTCACAAACTGAAAGAGGAAGAATCAAATTTAGATTTAAGTGACTTATTAGACAGTAAAATAACTACGAATCCTGAAAGTAACTCAATAAATGTTCGAAATCCGATAGGTCAAGGGCAGCTGTTAGATGGACCTAAATCGTTAAGTCATCTGAATCCAGATACATTGAATGAAGATATTCGACAAGCAAGCCGTCCTGATCCGTCTGGTAGGAGTGAAGAACCTGAAGTTATCGAACATAATAGACAAGAAACAGAACCCAAAACAATATATAGAAGGAATGAAGGTACTAATTATCTTCTGGTGTTGTAACCAAAATCATTTACAGTATTTCCTCTAATGATAACACCCTCTGTAATGGTAGCATCTTTACAATTTTGTAAGAAAACCCACTTCAAATGCCTTAATTTCAGGAATTTTTTTAGACTTCTTCTCTAATTTGAGATGAATTTCCCCTAAACAATCATTTATATGATTGTTTAGAGGAAATTCACCTCAAATTGATGGGAAAAGGGCCTGAAAGACATCAATTTTAATACTTTTTAAAGCAGGAAATGTAAACTAAATAGAAGCTCCCTGATCATGTTATGTATAGCTCCCGGTAGCCTTTATTAGGAGAAATACAGTTTATCTTTATTTGACCCGAATCTGACCTCTATAGAAACATTACTTAAATATCTTTTACCAACATATTTTATCAATTTACAAAATATATATTACAACCAAACAAATCTTAAGCAAGCACCCATGGGACATTCAAAAGGTGTTTTCTTAAGACAGGTGCTTATTTAATACAGGTCAATATTAGTGCCATTGGTTCATTTGGGAACTTTATAGCCACTTACTTAAGACAGGTTGCTTGCTTAATTCAGGTGGCCAGTAGGATAGGTTTGACCGTATATTCAAAACCTTAAGTTACTTATTCCTGTAAAGCATGTGCTAAGAGGAGTTTGCACTTAAATCAAGTTTTCATTCATCTAAATGTTAGGGTCCAGATCAAGGTCTATAAATCTGTCCTATACAATATTGCCAAACAAAACGAATAACAAGCAAGCATTGACAAAAGAAAAAGATTTATCTTGTTAAGGTAGTGGACCGGTAATATTTCTGCAACATTTTGGACCTTGGTATCTTTCACAATGTTAACTCAGGTTTTCTAATGAAATCATTAGGAAACCTCAGTTAACACTGTTAAAGATCATGGCTTTAGAAACATTGTGTAACTTTTATGGGTCCAATACCTTAAATTAAGTTTGTAACTACAGTGGAACCTGTATTAAGCAAGCACTCAAATGACATTCCCAAAAAGTGCTTAAGACAGGCGCTTGCTTAATACAAGTAAATTATATGCAAATGAGACATTTGGGAACTTGGAGATTGCTTGCTTAATACAGGTGGCTGCCAAGATAGGTTTGACTGTAATTTGTAGTTGTATTATTCATAGGGTCCACTGGTTGTCTTCATTCCTCATGCTCTCCTGTTTAGAAATTAGGTTGGAATAAGATTTTAAGAAACGAACACTTTTCATGCTGTTCACAATATATGGATGACTCAGTGCGAAACGTTTGTAACTGCCAATATGTTTATAGGCAGTTACAACTGTTTTGCACTGAGCCATCCATATGAGAGCTATAGATTGAGGGAGTATTTTGGTTTTCAAATTCAAATATGAGCCGGTGTGTGACGTTTCCAACAATTTGAAATGTTCATGACATGTAAACATTAAGAGACCCAGGCAGCCCAAAACTATAAATATGAAATTACCTGATAATCTCCTTTGAGACCTTATCCATCTACTAAGTGCCTAGTGAGGAACCTGGTCAGGCTTGTGCAGATACACAGGCTGGCTAGAGTCTTTGCTTTGCCCATATTTGAAATTGCTTGAAATCTCATGCACAAGCTCATATTTCATAAATCTATATAGATAGAGACACTATGGGACTAATTACTTGAATTCTAGGCTGATATTGAACCTCCTATATAGAAAAACCTTGCTTTGCTGCTGCACTCAAAGTGTAGGCAGACAGACAAACTAACTTAAATATATGTTTTGTAGGAGTGAGGGGTGAACAGACAGGAGAAGATAGCTCCGCCTTTAATCAGCCTCAGGCCCATGTAAGACTAAGTTCTTCTGACAGAGTCAATAGTCAACAAGGGTATGAAGGCCATGACGAGAGTACTGCTGATAGGGTTGATCCTGTTGTTGGGCATGTTGGAGAAGCAAGGAGAGAGCTAACTGAGACTGTTCAAGGTGCAGAAGGAGGGGCAGTTCCTGCAGTAAATGGACTGTATCAACAGAATAGGGCTCTTCATCATGGTAATTATAACTCAACTATATCTATTTTTATGCCCCCGTATCGAGAGTTACTCATGTCCGTCTGTCTGTCTGTCTGTCCGTCCGTCTATCCAAAAACTTAACCTTGCCAATATGTTCAAGCCTATTCAAGATACAAAGCTAATATTTGGCATGATTACAGATCTCAATGATCTGCATCCGCTGGTACCAAAGTCAAGGTCATGTGACTGAGGTTTCCTAATGAAATCTCCAATCGACTGCTTGTGTTCTCTTAATAAAGGATTTATCAAACTTGCATTGAAACAAACAATTATCTTCTATACATTAACATGAGTGACTGGCAGATAATAAAGCTTTGTTGATCACAAAGTGAAGAATTTATTGATCAAATATGAAACAAAGGTATTGTATTTTTTAATGCAAATATAAAAAATTGATCAAAACAATTTCTCTTAAATCATGTAATTTAACTTATGATAACATGATGACATGCTTTTTATCTTGGCTGTTTTCAAAGAAAACTCGAGGTGTTGCTATAGCATTGGTGCCGTCATTGTCATGCAAAAAAAGTTTGACATTTTGTGATATCTCTGGTTCTACTGAAAGCATAAACTTGAAACTTGGTAAATATACTATCTAATGGGATAACTCTGGATGCATTTTGTGCAAATTATGCCCCTTTTTATGCCCCCGCATCGATAGATCGGGGGCATATTGTTTTACTCGTGTCCGTCTGTCTGTCCGTCTGTCCGTCCGTCTGTCCGAAAACTTAACCTTGCCAATATCTTCAAGCCTATTCAAGATACAAAGCTAATATTTGGCATGATGATAGATCTCAATGATCGGCATCCGCTGGTACCAAAGTCAAGGTCACGTGACAAGGTCAAGGTCATCTGTCAAGGTCAAACGTCGGAAAACTTAACCCGAAAACTTAACCTTGCCAATATCTTCAAGCCTATTCAAGATACAAAGCTTATATTTGGCATGATGATAGATCTCAATGATCCGCATCCGCTGGTACCAAAGTCAAGGTCATGTGACAAGGTCAAGGTCATCTGTCAAGGTCAAACTTTAACCCGAAAACTTAACCTTGCCAATATCTTCAAGCCTATTCAAGATACAAAGCTAATATTTGGCATGATGATAGATCTCAATGATCCGCATCCGCTGGTACCAAAGTCAAGGTCATGTGACAAGGTCAAGGTCATCTGTCAAGGTCAAACTTTGAAAAAAATTTCCGTTACGGGGGCATTCGTGTTTCACAAACACATCTTGTTCAACTTAAATTTTTATTCACCATTCAGCACTCAACAGCCAAGTGTAGGCACCCATAGGTGCTTTTGTTTTTAATTGTCCTGCTTAGATTATATCAAATAGGATGAATAAATGAATTTTGATTTTCAATCTTTCGAAACAATGAATTTACCATATAGGTAATTTCAAAATTACAAAGTAGTAATCTACCGAGAAATTCCAAAATCTTTGAGAAAACACTAAAGCAATATTTGGCTATAATATGTCTACCTTGTCATTACTCATTGTTCTGTGCAAAGTGCAGTATAATTTCTGGAACATTTTGCAAGTGCTTTTAGCTTGAACACAGGGCTGTACACCTAAAAAAGAAGGGGATATAATTTCATGGAAGTGTGAAACAAAATACTTAATCACGCTATATATATGTGAGAAGCAGGTTCATACATTATTGTGATAAGGCTTGAATTTCATATATGAATTGGAAATAAATATTCTCATCAAAAATAATTATTCACAGTGGCTGTCCAATGTAAGACCTTCCTAAAAGATCTCAAAGACAAAGAATGTTTGCAACATGTATACTGGTTGGGCAATCCCAGAGAGAAAAAGCCAGATGCCAAAACATGGTTTGGACTATGTGAAGAATATGGTCATGAGAGGCATGAACTTGAAGCTTTAGCGTAAGTTTATATAAGATTATCGTTTGGATTATGTGAAAAATATGGTCATGAGAGGCATGAACTTGAAGCATTAGCGTAAGTATATATAAGATTATCGTTTGGATTATGTGAAAAATATGGTCATGAGAGGCATGAACTTGAAGCATTAGCGTAAGTACATAACAGAGTTTTAAGGGACTCAGGTTTTTTAAGTTCAAGACTCAAGAATGAGTGGCAAGGACTTTCAGAACTCTTTAATGTGAGTCCCCTGGACTCTCTTTGGATCAACTGGAAAAGAATTGAAGACTGTTTGAAACTGTAGGAATAGCTATTAAGTCCCATAAAACAAGATTTTTGCTTAAAGGAATGGTCTACATCTAATACAGGGTCACCCAAACCTAAAAGAAAATCCCCCAAGATCCCAATTATTGAGTCCTTAGGACCTCAGTTTGTTCATGCCAGACTAAAACCTTGTTTCAAATATAAGATTGAAAAAATTGAACCTTGCCTTTCAAGGAGAAGATTAAAAAATGCAACTTTGCCTATCAACAGGGCTCTTTTATAAGCCCCTGATGGTGGATTTAGATTGGTATTAACCTCTCAGTCTTTCTGTCTGTCCATCCCTATGTATGCCAACATCTTGTGAACTCAACTTCTCCGACATATCCACAGATTTGGTTGAAATTGTCATTCTGGCCTTTGTTTCAAATTTCATGTGAACGCAACACTTCCAACGTTTATTCCTGGATTTGAAAGACACATTCGCAGAATTTTTCTCATATGGCCTTATATATACTGAACAATAAAAGAAACGTCACACTAGAACAATTTTTTTTATACAGAAATATTTTTGAGAAAAGGCTTTTTAAAGAATTGTGTACTGCTTATGACAAGCCCTTTCTGTTGGTAACAACTTCAAGGTCATCAGTCAAGGTCAAGGTCAATTTATCAATGTCAAACATGTGGAAATTTTAAATTTCTCATTGAATTTCGTATTGCAATCCGTTACAAAATTGATTAAGATTTGTTTTTGACTGCTATATTGTATCAGTCTACTGTATCTGAAAATTGGCAGTGGCATTGATGTTCCACATCAAATTGTTATTCCCCCTTTTCTAAGAAGAGGGGGTATATTGCTATGCACTTGTCAGTCAGTCTGTCTGTAGACTTCACAGGTGGGTAGATCTCATTGAGGAGAAGTGCAGAACACAAGAACAATAGCTCTACTCATCATATTTTGTGAGTTATTACCCTTTGTTGATTGACAACGAATAGGCCATTGACCTGCTTTTTAGGGGGCATAAATGTTTTACAAACATCTCATGTTACATGTATATGAGACAAACTCTGATTTTCATCTTGGTCAACTCATACCAGATCTTATCATGCAAAATTCAAACATATAATGATAATTTCCAATTTTAATGCCCTGTCATCCATAAGGTTAGGAGCAGTTGTTTAACTGTTCTCTTATCGGTCTGCAAAACTTGACCAAAAAATTATCATTGCCAATTCCTTCAAGGCTATTTAAGATACAGTGCTCACATTTAGCATGATAATAGATCTCTCCCATACACATTTCGAGGGTTCAGTGCAAGTCTGTACTAAGCGTTTATAATATGACCTACGTCGTGAGAGTGAAATATTCCCGTTAAATAGTTTTGATATTACACAGGTGTTATTACACTAGTTGAATAAATGTGCATATGAGCTCAGAGGCTATTTTGTAATCGCAAAAATGACATCATAATGTGTATATTGTGACATCAATTTTAAACGACTTTATAAATTTCGCAGAAAATCGAAATGTTTAATTTCAAGAATTCTGACAATTTTTCGCAAAAATTTGAGTCATATTATTAATAGAATATAAAATTTGTGCTCATAAAATTCCAAATTTATTAAACAAGTAATCTATAAACAGATAAAAACTTGGCGCAGCCTCGTTTTTTAGCTCGGCTATTTTCAGAAAACCCGAGGTATTGCTATAGCCTCC
The DNA here is from genome assembly GCA_948146395.1 of Fragum whitleyi. Lineage (NCBI taxonomy): Eukaryota > Metazoa > Mollusca > Bivalvia > Cardiida > Cardiidae > Fragum > Fragum whitleyi. The sequence continues at coordinate 64,370,039 of OX411549.1, read as the reverse complement.
GTGTCGTTGTTGTCGTCGTCGTGCAAAAACTTTGACATTTTGTTATATCTCTGGTTCTACTGAAGGCATTCACTTGAAACTTGGCACGCATTTTCACCATCAAAAGAGCAACCTATACTATCAAGGGGGACAACTCTTGATGCATTTTCTGCAAATTATGCCCCTTTTTTTACTTAGATTTTTTCCCACCATCCAGCACTTGACAGCCGAGCGTAGGCACCCGTAGGCGGTGCTCTTGTTATCTGTTTATAGATGACTTGTTTAATAAATTCGGTATTCCATGACCACTCAATCAATATCCTATATATATGATGTGTATACACTTAGTACAGTCTTGCACTAAACCTTCAATTTGCAGATATCAAGGTCATTGTTACAAGGACATGGTCACCTGTCAAGGTAAAAAATTTGACCAATTTGCCATTTCCCTTGGGCATTTGTGTTTTATGAATCCATCTTGTTTATTCCAGATTTGCTCAGAGAGAAGACCACAACAAAGGCCCTATGCATCATGCATTAACAGTGATGCTTCCCGAGAAAAATTTGACTGTTGGACATGTTGTGCTTTATTATACGCAAGAAAGTTCTTTTAATCCAGATATTGTTGAAAGGCTAGTGGAGAAGTGCAAAGATCATGTTAATTGTAAATATTGTCAGGAATTGAGTAGAAATGCTAAATTGAAATATCAGTATCATTAACCAAATAAAATGCTAGAATGTTTTAAAATGAAAGATTAAGTTTTCTCATACTGTTGACAACATATTCTTATTTAATATAAATCAATGACAGGCAATATAGACTAAGACAAGCCTGCACATTTATGCAGGCTTATCTTAGTCAAGATTGCCTGCTTTCTACTTTTTATTTTGGGAAAACTTGAATCAGATTGGATGAAATTACTTAAAAGTTGGTAAGTTTTTTTAATTTAAAGTAAGCAGGATAAAGGTTGTAATGGAGAGAGAATCAATGTGTTATAATAATAACCTCAATATGCCTCAAATATACAATTAGTGAAAATAGCTGTTGGAAATATTGTATGGAAATGAAAATCTGCTTCTATCAAGCAGTTTCTACTTAAGGTAGAATTTTTGTCTACCAATTTTGCACAATCTTTTCATTTGAAAATTACTTTGAACTATTGTCTTCCATCTCTTGATTTCAAACATATAGTTTTGGTATTTATGATATAATTTCATTTTCATGTTGATGTGTCCATGAATAAAGTTTGATGGAGGAGGAAATATATGCAAAAGGTAAAATCTGAGGGAGGAGCCCATGTAATTCCTCCCCCACGAGACTTTATTCAAGGACACATCAACGCAAAAATGAGATTATTTCCACTATAACATGATCAAAATTCTGAAATTAGATTTAGTACCCTTCTCTGGGTGTAAAATAGCTTTATTACAATTGTCTGGATGTAAATTAATGACAAATTTAATTATGACATTTAGACCACGCTTGAAGCGAATTGGCCAATCAGAGAACAGTATTTCAAACATATATATCACAGAAACAATTCCGGGCGTTGTTTTTACAGATATACGATGGGATCATATCGTGCACGGGATCTTGACAGTTTTTGTGTGCCGAGTCATTTCAAACAGATAACGAGCATTTTATATGATTCTTTATTTTGAAAAGACTTTCTATAGTAGAAAAAAAATGATAAAGAACTGCAATAAGTAAAGGGGGATTATTCATAAGTAATTTCAAAATAATCCCATTTTTTAACAGAGAGTTGTACTCGTTTTAGCGATTCGGATGAAAATACAGATAGTGTTAGAAAAGTGTGGTCTAAGTCGGATAGAAATCTTGTGCCGCGGTATATGGGAAATAGACACTCGCTGTCGCTTGTGTCTATTTCCCATATACCACGGCACTCGTTTTCTATCCTATACTTAGAGAATTGCACAGAAAACAAAGTGTGTGAAGCCTGTGAATAATATGACATCAAAAGCATCAACGTTCCAGTCAAAAGATGACATTGAGTACACTAAATGGGTGGACTTATGTGTACACAGTAAAACACATGAAATATGAATTTTATTGCAAATAAAGTTCTATGTAATTTCTTCTCATTCATAAATGTGTTTACAGCATCATGCTATTAAAAATAGCAATAAGTTTCTTTGAACGAGGCTTTACCACTTTTAATTATCTTTCAGTCATATCCCAGTGGCTTGAGAATCTTACAAAGGATTTCTTATATTTCTCACACCAGTACTACCATTACAACCTTTCATGTTTGGCAGCTGCTATCCTACATAGGTCTAAGATTATCAACAAAATTGGTGGGAGACCATTTAAAGAGCAATAAGGACACCAATCATTATCTCTTGAAAATATTGACTCATCAATACCTCTTCACCCTCAAAAGACTCAAAAATAAAATGACTCAATAATACCAAATTTTTTTTATTTGAAGCTGTTATTCTTAGATGCCTGTTAATTATTGTTATTTAAATGTTCTTTGTAGAAGTTTTGTGTATTGTTAAAAGTATTTTTTAACAATCTTAGTTGTTTTGCTTTACTAATGAAATTAATTCCTTCTGAGATCTTTATTGTTAACATACTTTTGTAATGTTGACTTTTATGCAATTTTATTCACTGTTTCATGATGTAATATTCATACTATTCCATTTCATTAATATTCTATTTTATCATATAATAAATTTCTAGAATCAAACTACTTACAACATTGTTGTTTGTTTTTTAACTCCATTATGCAACTTTCTTCCGTTTTATGTTCCCTAATAATTTTATCTAAAACAATCATCTTAAACAATGGTTTAGAGGAGAATATCTTAAAATAAAAAGCTCACTGTTGTCTCAAATCACAGATATATAAGGGCACCAACCAAGGTACCAATGCTCGGCTGTAGGTGCTCAATAATTTTCAACTCCACTGACAAAGTCCAATAGTGCTATTGTGAGTGTGTCAGCCTATTTACATTCTAGAGGCCTCAAATATGGTCCAATCATCATGAAACTTGGTAAGAATGTTTGTCAGGTCCCAAGGATGAACCCTATTGAAAATGGGAAGGATCTGTGTCACATCACAGGAAAAGTAACTTTAATGACAATTTTCTTGTATACCCTCTACAGGCCACAAATATGGTCAAATCTTCATGAAACTTGCGTAAATTGTTTGTCAGGTCACAAGGATGAACCCTATTGAAAATAGGAAGGATCTGTGCCATATCATGGGAAAAAGGGTCTTAATGACAGTTTTCTTGTTTACACTCTAGAAGCTACAAATGTGGTCCAACTTTCATGAAACTTTGCCAGAATGTTTGTCAGGTCACAAGGATGAACACTATTGAAAATGGAAAGGATCCATGCCATATCATAGGAAAAGGGACCTTATTGACGATATTCTTGTTAAACTCTATAGAGACCACAAATCTTAAAAGTACAATTAAGACTTTTGCTGCAAAATTTGATACTTCTTAATTTAGACAAAGATACGAAGGTGAGTGATATAGGACCATCATGGTCCTCTTGCTTTTTTAACAACTTCTTCACTTAAACTACTGGTCAAAATTTAACCATTATATTTCACAGGACAAGCTCTTTCTGATTCCTTCATTTAATCCTAATAGGGTTGATAACTTGAGTACTTTGGGCTGTCCCGTCATCCAACATTTATCACAAGATACGCCCATTGCAGTGCTTGGTATCCCCTTATGTCCAATTGACTTGAAACTTGGCAGTTATGTAACTGTTATGATTATGGAGTGCAGTGCATAAAAAACTGTAACTCTACCTTAAGTTAAATTCTAAGTTATTATCATTTGTTGTTTTTCATACTCTGGCATCCAGCACTGCAATACACTTATCTTGTTTCGGAAAAATATTGATGGCTCAGTGAAAAACTGTTGTAACTCCCTATAAACATATAGGGAGTTACAACTGTTTTGCCTTGAGCCATTGATTTGTCAATATGCGACCTTTTGCATATCATTAAGGAATTGCCTTTTTCAGGGCCATAGGTTATAACAATTTTTTTTGTGCTCAATTGAGAATTTTCTCAAAACTTGAATTCAAATAAATGTACAAACATTAAAGATAATATTAATAAGATGTTATCAAAAACAACTCATTAATATTGTTTCTTATGCTCATATATTTGTATAAGTATGACAACAGAATTACAGCTTTAATCTCAAGTTAAAATTAGGAAAAGAAAAAGAGCACAGCCTCTGGTTGCCAACCCTTGGCTGTGGAGTGTTTGATTGTAGATAAAAAGTCGAAAAAAGGACAAAATTTGCACAAAATCTATTTAAAGTTATCCCCCTTGATATTAAAGGTTGTTCCTTTGATAGTGAGAATGTTTGCCAAGTTTCAACTGAATGCCTTCAGTAGAACCAGATATTACAGAATGTCAAAGTTTTTTCCTGATGACAACACCAAGGCTATAGCAATGCCTTGGTTTTCTCTGAAAAACAGCCAAGCTAAATAGGAGCCAAGAATGAGAAAATTTTTATAACTCGGGTCAATGTGTTTCAGGTATAATGTCTTCCAAATTTTACTAATTCAGGGTTTTCGTTTGACCCGGGACCCCAGGTTTTGACGCGCAAAAATTCAAAATGATGCAATTTCGACTCTTTGAAATTTGAGCTGATGCGTCATTTTGACTCTTCAAAAATAGCAGCTGTGCGTCAAGGGTTAAAAGAAGTGTGTCATATTATTGGAAATTAGTTAATTGGTGGTCTAATAACACCTAGCTTGATTTGCAATTAACAAACACCGGTGATCGGATATGCATCAGCGATCGTAATTGACAGTCTTTTGACACCTGTGAAAATCAGCTAAAACCCCATTGCTTCACCTCTGTTCACACTTAAATCAACCTATTATTGAGTAAATTCACTATAATTGAAACAGTATCTAAAAGGTAGGCCTGTAAACACCAAGAGTAGGATCTGTTGTGAATTGTCATGGGTTTTCGTGGTTGGAATCTAAGGAATCTAAGATAAAAATCTTCAGAACCAATTACTAGCATATGCAACTTCAAAACTCTTTCAACTTTATTGTACTTACGAAAAAACAAGCATTTAGTCTGAAATTAAGCTCTTTAGTAATTATTTAATGACTGGAAATTGTGGTGAACTATGATGGTGATAAAACATTTATTGTTTATTTTGAGACACCTTTTGAAAATTTTGAAAAATGACCTGTACCTAATTTTATCTGTTTCAATACAATCAAAATGAGTTCCCCCCATTTTTTTTATAAATTTGAAACTGATTTTTTAAATTGAGGTTTTTTTCAAGGGGGGGGGGGGAAAGGGGGTAGAACCATGATTCAGATACATTTTGAGATTTTCATTTTGACTCTTGGAAATTTTGACTCAAGGGTCATTGACTCTTGGCTTTTGGGTGCTAATGAAAACCCTGCTAATTTAGTAAATATTTACACAGAAAGAGAAAAACTTTTAAGAAAGGTCATATATTAACCTTACATTAACAAAATGAAGTCAAAATTATTAAACTACATTTTTAATTTATAATCACCTAAGAAACGCCTGTCTGCATATTTCAAAAGATTTTACAGAAGTCACCCTGCTTGCTGCTCTCTGGGTGCCTTTATATACCTCTTATCTACATTCCTTAAAGAAAAATGTCACCTGATCCCGAGGTTATAACCTTTCCTCAGACTCAACTAAGAATTTTCTCAAATTTTAAATTTAGATTAATGTATGAAAATAAAAGATAATTTTATTAAGTTGTTATTTATAACAACTTATCAATATTATCTTTCATGTTAATACATTAAAATGAGTATTAAAACAGTATTCCGACTTTTATCCCAAATTGAAATTTGAGAAAATTTTGAATTGAGAATGAGAAAAGTTTTATAACCTTGGGCCCTGCTCTATCCACACTGGCATGCTGCCCTGCGGCTTGCTACCTAATGTGAATAGTTCATGACTGAATTATTAGACCCGTATTATTATAAGACAGATATGATGGAGTCATTCAAAAAGGAGGCTCACAGAAACTGATGTATCACACATATCAATTCATAAACATTTTATTCTAAGTTTAAAATTATACACAAAATCATTTCTACATCCAATAATAATTGAATCTTTATAACAAATTGGTGAGGAAAACACTTCACCCGGCAAATTTTTATCACAAAGAATATGACCATCTCTACCATCCAGGATATACAAGGCTCCATTGGTTGTACAGAATACTACAACAGGTATTACATTGTTAGGCAATGTCTGACTTTCAGCTGTATAGTCAATAGAAGAATCAGGTTTAGAAATAATTTGAAGTGTATGTGATTCATCAATAGACTTCATAGTGAGGCACTCAAATGGAGTTTCTGTAGACTTTGATACATGTATGTTCGTGTGTTCCTTTATTGGGTTTTCTATATTGGTTGAGAAGTCATTTTTCGATGGTTGTGTTATTTCATGTATTGTTTTAGAATCTGCACTGATTTTCACATTATTACGGGCCAAACTTATGCTCTTCTCCTTCACAGATCTGTTGTCCTCAGATATATTATTAGTATCAGATAAAGTTTGTTTGTCACCACATACTGCTATAACACCATTACAATCATCCTGTATATCACTTTCAAGCACAAACTCTGCATTTTTATCACCAACTTTCAAATCACAGCAGAAAGGTGTAGAATACACTTGTTCAGCTACTCTTGTCTTCCATATCAAAGATCCTTGTATGGATATGCAGTATAACATACAATCATGTGATCCAATAAATATGTAAGGTTCTACTTTAGTCACAGTGTCTCTGGTGTTGTGTTGGAAAATACTTGGTGATGAGAATATAGGTCCAGTAGTTGAAAACTTCCACAGCTGAAAGTATAGTGAATGGGATTCAAGTGTAAGACTATTTCATGCTTAAAGAAAATTGCTTTCAAATAATGTGCTATTTTATGCATTACAACCAAGGGATGAGTTTTGACAAATTTCAGTTCAAATGTGACAGAGATGAGTTCAAAGCGAACAATAAAACACCTCAAAAAATTTTAGTCAATGTGATACCAAAGAACCCAAGACCACATTGTTTGATGGAACACTTTTGTCAAAGAAAGTAGCACAATAGAGCTCGTATGCATAAAATGGCACATGATTTGAAAGCATATAAGTGGAATGACCACTTAGTTCCTTTAATGGAATTCTGTGGTTTTGTTTATGTGAGCTTAAAAAATAACAGGAAGCTATGGTTAGCTGTACCAGCCACTATTAGTATCATACATGTATATGAAAATCCGTTGAGAATGGAGGTGTAGTTCCATGCAAACAAACCAAGCTTACTAAATTCCAAAAAGTATCCAGGTGTATAGACAAGTATCTGTACAGTGCATTAGTACACAAATGCTTGAACATGTCAGGGAGGAAATTACAGGCTTCTTGAAAACCCTCATTCTTCATTTTACATTAAGATATATTGTTGATGTAATTCTAAATCCTTGTAATTACAGCTTGATGTAAAGGTTCTAGAATTACACTTACGATTTCCAACAAATACTTATTAAATTCATTCAAAATTCCAGGTGGAAACGACAAGTATCCGTACAGCCCACATCAATGCTTGTACATGACAGGCAGGAAATTACTGGCTTCTTATAGTGAAAACTCTACTGCGCCATAAATCTTCATTCGCATAAAGTATTGGTAATGTAATTCTAAATCCTTATGACTACAACTTGCTTTAAAGCTGTAGTAACAAGGTTTTAAAATTACATTAACAATATGTAGCTTATACTTACTAAATTCCCAACAAAATCCAAGTTGAAAAGACAAGTATCCGTACAGCCCACTAGTACATGACTGCTTGTTCATTACAGGCGAGAAATTACCGGCTTAAAGTGAAAACTCTACTGCGCCATAAATCTTCATTCGCATAAAATATTGGTAATGTAATTCTAAATCCTGGTAACTACAGATTTATTTAAAGTCGTAGCTACAAGGTTTTAGAATTACACTTACAATATGTAACTAATACTTACTAAATTTATGTAACTAATACTTACTAAATTCCCCCCAAAATCCAAGTGGTATAGACAAGTATCTGTACAGCCAACTAGTACACCAGATTGGGTACATATCAGGGAGGAAAAAACAGGCTTATTACAGTCAAAACACCACTGTACAGTACCATCAACCTTCATGAAGAAATGAAATATAGGATGTCATCATACATAAACCCTTGTCATGCTGAATAACATGCTGGGCAAAACTACATGAATGTCAAAGTGCTGATGCCTATATTGTGAGGCAGTCTTTCTTTTCATAATATAATTCCACTATTTTTGGGTTTAAAATTGAATGGCATAAGGTAAGGACCAAGATCAGACAGCACATAATGTGCAGTTTGATTTTTCTTTTCCAATTACCAAAGTAGGAATTTTCTGGGTGCTGTATGCAGTGGTGGATCCAGAGGGTGTTTGGGGGGTGTATTGAAACAAACACTGTCTGTATCCAAATTACTTCATTGAAGTGGCTAAATTCTTTCAAAATTTTGCAACATAAGAAATACGACCCCTTTCTATAGTGTTTGAATCACATACAGTAACTTGAAATTCTGATAATTAAAGAAATCAGATTTACAGAATTTGAGAAATTTATTCCATATTATCCCTATCTATATAGATAGGGAAACTATGGGACTTATTACTCAATTTCATGACCAACATTGAACAACCTTCACAGAAACACTGGTACAACCGCTGGTATGGCAAGGGTTAATACATTTTTTTATGAACCGGAACAGTGTCTCTTGGAAAATGGGAGCAATTTAATGTGCTTCTTCAACAGTTTTTCAAATATCTAGAAGCAACATATATTAAACAACAAAATACTAGATAAGTTGTTCATGGATGATAAATGTTAGAAATACTGAGCTTCAAATATAAACTTGATCTTGAACCTAAACAAACTATGGATTTGAGTTTATTTTACTTGTCAAGGAAAACATTTCAGTCAAATAAATTTGAAATCGTCTATAAATGTCTAAGATATGTAAAAGTAAGAATCTAGATAAAATTTTGACTTTTAGCGCTAGAGATACCTTGATCTTTGACAAACCAAAAAACATGAATTTGTATGTCACAACTACTCTACGATAGTACAAGGGCCAGAAAGTGTTTAATTTTGAAATCCATAAAAAAAGTATGGATTATTTCATGACAAAACTAGACAGAAACATAGGCATAATAAATTTATAATCATTGTGACAAACAATTATTGTTGCTACTATGAAGCCCCCCCCCCATCACGAAGAAAAAGCATTTCAAAAATTGTAAAACAAAAAATCACTTCTTCTGTAATAGATTGGAAGGAAAGTTTTCATTCTTGTTATAAGTAAATAAAGCCATACAGTCAATCTTGCTCAAGCTACCACATGTATTAAGTGATTTTTATTAAGCCACTGTTTTCAAAATCCACTTCTTTGAAAAAAAAAACTTAAAAGGTAGTAAGCCACTGTTTTCAAAATCCACTTCTTTCAAAACAAGAGGCCCAAGAGGGCCTGTATCGCTCAACTGGCTTAAATATCTGAAGATTTGAAAGAGAGATATTGAAAATATGAGATAATGAAAGTCACCAGCATTCAGAAGGAATTCCGACTTTTTCTAAGTTGAATCTGACTTATCAGAAATGAACTCTTATAACTAATATGTAGAATTACAAGGAAGCAAACTATTTAGATATCACTTCAAAACACGAGGACCAGATTCGCCCGAAACCAATCACCTTAATTTTATTGATCCAGTGGATCTCATCCAATCAAAATTTTGCAAACAATCTTTGAAGAGGGTCACCCAAGGAACATTCTGGTATGGTCTCATTGAAATCCACCAATAGTTTCATGAAGATTGGACTATATTTGTGGCCTTTGGAGCTCTTACGAGAAAATTGTCATTAAGACCCCTTTTCCCATGACATGGAACAGATACTTCCCACTTTCAAATGAGTTCATCCTCATGACCTAACAAACATTCTGACAAAGTTTCATGATGATTGGACCATATTTGTGGCTTCTTGAGTGTAAACAAAAAAATGTCATTAAGGCCCCTTTTCCCGTGATATGGCACAAATCTTTCCCATTTTTGATAGACTTTATCCTCATGACCTAACAAACATTCTGACCAAGTTTCATGAAGATTGGACCATATTTGTGGCTTTTAGAGTGTAAACAAGAAATTTGTCATTAAGGCCCCTTTTCCTGTTATATAGCACGGATCCCTTCGATTTTTGCAATTTTTACAAGGGACCACCCAAGGAATATTTCTGCCAAGTTTGGTTGATTTTGACTCATTAGTTTAGGAGGAGATGTCGTTTAAAGAAATTGTTGACAAAATTGTCATTAAGGCCCCTTTTTCCGTGATATGGCACGGATCCTTCCCATTTTCAATAGACTTCATCCTCATGATCTAATAAACATTCTGACCAAGTTTCATGAAGATTGGACCATATTTGTGGCTTCTAGAGTGTAAACAAGAAAATTGTCATTAAGGCCCCTTTTCCCGTGATATGGCCTGGATCCTTTCCATTTGAGCAATTTTTACGAGGGACCACCCGAGGAATATTTCTGTCAAGTTTGGTTGATTTTGACCCATAAGTTTAGGAGGAGATGTCGTTTAAAGAAAAAGTTGACGCCGTGACGGACAGATGGACAGAGGGATGCCGGACAACGATAGATCACAATAGCTCCCTTGAGCACTTCGTGCTCAGGTGAGCTAAAAAGATTCACCCAAGGAACATTCTGTAAAAATTTCAATGAAATCAACCCAGTGGTTCGAAAGGAGATTTCGTTAAAAGATTTTGAGTTCAAAATAAGCCCTGCCCTGCCACACCCATATTTGGGGGTCAATCTATATTCTTTTAACAACTTACGAAGAGGATCACCCAAGGAACATTCTTGTGATGTTTAATTGAAATGGTTCAGGAGGAGATGTTGTTCAAAGAATTTGGGCTCAAAATGAGCCCCACCCTGCCACACCCATATTTGGGGTTCAATCCAAATTTCTTGAACAACTTTAGAAGAGGGTCACCAAAGGATTATTCTGGTAAAATTTCATTGAAATGGGCCCCATGGTTCAGAAGGAGATGTTCAAAGATTTTGGGCTCAAATTCAGCCCAACCCTGCCACATCAATATTTGGGGGTCAATCCAAATTTCTTGAACAACTTTAGAAGAGGGTCAACAAAGGAGCATTCTGATAAAATTTCATTGAAATGGGCCCAATGGTTCAGGAGGAGATGTCGTTCAAAGATTCTCGGCTCAAATAAGCCTCGCCCTGCCACGCCCATATTTTGGGATCAATCCAAATTCTTGAACAATTTTAGAAGAGGGTTACCAAAGGATTATTCTGGTAAAGTTTCATTGAAATAGGCCCAATGGTTCGGGAGGAGATGTCGTTCAAAGATTTTGGGCTCAAAATAAGCCTCGCCCTGCCAGGCCCATATTTGGGGGTCAATCCAAATTTCTTGAACAACTTTAGAAAAGGGTCACCCAAGGAACATTCTGGTAAAGTTTCATTGAATTTGGCCCAATGGTTCAGGAGGAGATGTCGTTCAAAGATTTTGGGCTCTAAATAAGCCCCACCCTGCCATGCCCATATTTGGGGGTCAATCCAAATGTCTTGAACAACTTTAGAAGAGGGTCACCCAAGGAACATTCTGGTAAAGTTTCATTGAAATTGGCCCAATGGTTTAGGAGGAGAAGATGTTTAAAGAAAGGTTTAGGTACGCACACAGGCACACACCCATGGACAGACACATGGACATCCCACCAACACAATAGCTTACTGGTTTTCGGCCAGTGGAGCTTAAAACTTAAAAGGTAGTAGTTGTTGGTCTAAAGATTATTGAAATTGAATCCTATGTTGATACAACTCACCAAAATCATCTCAATGAGAATATTCCATTGGGTTTGACCAACATAGGATTATCAAGAATTTCGCAATATTATGCATATTCAATCAAAAATTGTTTCTTGTATGTTATTATATGAATATGCTCTTATTCTTATATACAAAATGTTTATAAAGCAGCTATTTTCTTTAACAACCTCCTTTTGGTGTCTCCTTTTTTTTAAGTCACTTTAAACAAGTTTTATCGTACAGTCCAATTTTCTAATTGAAAATAAGTACAATACCTTATTGAGACTAAACACCTTGCCACCGAGAGTTGCAACCATAACTGTTCCACGATCATAACACACTGCAGGTGAGGCAAATATTGAACCTGATGTAAGATTGTTACTCCAAACTACCTCCTTTCTCTAGAAAATGTAAAAGATATCTGTATGATCTTTGTGTGCTTAAAAATTAAAATCACACTTGTTATATGATTTTCTTAGAGAAAAAGCAGCACTGCGTTCAGGATGAAAACATTTGCGAAGCGCTTTCAAAATGATAACCTGCTTTGCACGTATGTGCATGTGCAAAGTGGGGTATCATCTCAAAGAGCTGGCGAAACACCTTTACATTCTGAACACAGGGCTGATCTTTACTAAAGTTGGAATGGAAGATCTAGAGTTGTTAAACCAGTCTTGGCCTACACCCTTGAAATATGGCATTTCACATCAATCTATTGACTTTTGAAACAAAAAACATTGGCCTTTAAAAATAGTCCTTGCTAAGAATTGAATCAGATTCATAAACTGAAATATCTTAGACCTAGAAATATGCTAATACTATTTACCATAATGTTGAAGCAGTATACTGACTGGCTATGGGAACCAGCGTAAACCAGTCCTGTGTCTCTGTCTACTACAGGACAACATTTAACTTGGGAACCAGTCTGGTACTTCCACCATACACTTCCTTTGGCACAGTCTAAACTATAAATATACCCATCATAGCATCCTAAAATAAACAGGAAAGAAAAAGAACATTGTAGAGCTTGACTGCAGTAAGGAAATGAGTATCTTAATTCTTGAAAAGTGATTAAATAGTTGGTACAGTCAACAACAGCATGTATTTGACAAGTCAAATTATTTCTGAATGCTTTTGAAAGCAAGTGTTGAGCAAGTTTTGAATGAAATTTTAAGGGTGGAAACATATCGCTAATTTTGTTCAAATTGGACAAATTTATCAATAATTTATTACCGCTCTTTATTAAAATCGACATATTTTTGTATTTGTGTGTCTTCATGGACAAATCAACCGCTTTCAAACCCATGTGAGGCAATATTATTGTTAAGTTATCTTAAGATTTCATTTATTTTAATGACTGTGTTGAATTATTTCAGTCTTTTTAAAATACCTTAGGAGCACTTTATGGTTTGGTGTGAGTATTTGGAATGAACAAATGAGCACTGAGCAAGCCATTGAATGTAGTTTTGAGCGAGGTGAATGTAAATTTTACAATGTTTCTAACTGTAGCAGTTTGGACTCTTAATCTTATGACTTCGATCATTAACCAAGGCACACTCTCTGTCTGACATTTGACCCCACAAAAGAGGGGGTAATGGTACAACTAATAATACAAGAGATATCACAAATTGTCAATTTTTTTAACAACCATGTCAATGTGGCTTCAATAATAAAACAACTAGGCCAGAATGGCCCTTAACTCTTCGCCCAAATTCTATTCAGCCATTTATTTCATTTTATTCACTATGGCAAAGTTTTATTCAATTTGCAAGGTGACAATAGGCCTAGTCCAGCCGAAACCTTTTTTATGGGTCAATCAGCATGGCGCAATTTTGTTTTTTAAAAAGGGTCTATCATTAAAGGAGCATTCTGGCAAAGTTTCATTGAAACTGGCCCAATAGTTCAGGAGAAGAAAAATGTTTGTTATCAATGGAAGACGCAAGACAAATGTCACACAACAGACTCAAGGTGATCCTAAAATCTTCCTTAAAGCATGTTGTGTCTAGGTAAGCTAATGAAGGATTTAACGATATGTTTTTTTCTGTGAATATTTGAGATGTAAAATGAAACTCACCAACTATGACAAAGTTACCACACAAACTAAGACAGGCTGAAGCTTCAACCCTATCACATAGAGTTGTCTCCCATATACACTCCCCAGATGTCAGGTCAATAGAATAAAACATGTGGGAATGAGAGCCAATGAAAATTGTGGTACCTTTGTCTCTGAAATAAACCACATAAGTCACTCACTGTTCAAAAATTAACCCTTATCCTGCTGAATAAAAATTATGTTTCAAACAAATGTGACCCATCAAGCAAAAAGGGACCATCTGGGAACACTGTAAAATGACTATTTTGAAAAAGAGATTGGGTCCAGCATTGGTCAACCAGAAGTCATATTTCAAAAATTCTTTCCCTTGAAGGTAGATTGAATATTCTAGACTCAGAAAATAAGCTAAAGTTTTTTACCCTAGTCAGTCTGCCTGCGCAAACTGCACCATCTGACTAGGGTTAACACTTTACGCACTACCAAGATGGTCCCTTTTTGCAAGACGGGTCACAAATATGCAATTTTTGGGACATTTCAACCAGTTGAGTACAAGTTTTTACACAAAAACTTCTAGTTAGTAGAGGGCAGATGGTGTAAGTTAAGACTTCATGTCTCAGTTTATTCAGTCTTCTATAGCTTTGTGTACAGCAGGAGTAGCAAGAGACAGCTGAGACATTTTATAACAGCAACAAAATATAGATTGGCAAGGGGATCTATTAGAGACAACTTATTAATCGAGGGTTTAGCGCATGACTGTACTAAGTGTATATACATTGTATATACACTTAGTACAGTCTTGCACTGAACCCTTGTGATAGTTTAAACCTTTCTATTTTACATCGATTGGGAAACAAGTTCTTACAACTTAGATTAATCCCTCTCGATTCTGCTTCCAGGAAAATTCACCAGTACTTGCGCCGAATGTGTGAGTCAATGAAAGAACCAAGATCGAAAGCCCCTCCCGGGAATCCAACTCAGGACCTTTGGGTGGAGAGGCCGACGCTCTACCTCTAGACCACGGACACCACATAACTCTTGTAATATGAGTTTAAAAGACAAACAAGAGCACCACCTATGAGTGCAATGCTCAGCCGGAGGTGCTGGATAATACAAAAAATCTTGGGTCCAAAAAGGGGCATAACTCTTCAAAATGCTTCAAGAGTTATTCCACTTGATAGCCTGGAAAGCTCTTGTGATGGTGAATTCACATGCGAACTTCCATGAAGATATCTTCAATAACAACAGAGATATGACCAAGGTTAAAGTTTGTTACGCACCACCAACAACAACAAAATGCAAACATCTCAAAGGTGATCACGATACAAAAACAACCGAGCTAATAGGAATCTTATCTACCAATTCTATAATATCAGGGCGTCAACTCAAAATTTTGAAAAATATATAGAAATATAGGACATTTCAGAGTAAAAATATAGGACAAATATAGGACAATACTGATGGCTGCCACCATCCAAAAAGCCATCCCTTACAATCATTTTATCATTATTTTCTACTAAAAAGTTTAAGTGTTAAGATGAGATAATGTAAACATTTTAATATGGCAGAACACAACCTTTAGACCTTTGGTTGTCTGTTATTAGTAGTAGTCTATAATCCTTGCTTTTAAGGCAATTTGCTATACAGATACAAGAAGACTTTAACAGACTAATTTGAAAGGTTTTCTTAATTTTGGGACTATCTGTTACCACGGCAACTAATGTTTTTGTTTAAAAATAATTCCTTCCAAAAATTTGATAGAAGGTCACAGAGGAATCATCCCTGTCAAGTTTCATCTTGATGAGCTCAGTGGATAAGGAGAAGATGAAATCATTACTTATTGGAATCTCCATCTACCCGGGCAGTTTTAGATAAAATTAGTCCTTTAACAACATCACCCCAGCTTCACCCAAGAAACATCCCTTCCAAGTTTTAGCTTGATTCGCTAAGTGGTTTAGGAGGATTATAATTTTTTCTCAGATTTTTATAAATTTACAGCCTTTTGCTACCATGGCGACCAGAGTTTTGATGGATTTTGTGTCTTGTTACAACTTTGGTAGTTTAAGCTTAATTGGCCTGGTCATGGTGAGGAGGTTAAGATGTCTAAAGAAGTTGTGAACAGACAGACAGACAGAGACACAGTCGATGGTCAAACATTTAGTTTACACAATGGCTCACCTTAACCACTTTGTGCTCATGTGAGCTTTAAAGAATAAACTTAAACAAGAGGACTTATTTGGTTTTCACACTAGAGTCTCCTTGACCCTGGGACACCACATGAATAAGATTATGAGAAGATTATTTGTACCAAATATCAATGCCCGAGACTTTTTCATGGTATATGATAATTAAGTTGATTAATTTCCAACTTTATTTTTATGTAAAAAAGGATTTAACTGGCTGGGCAAATACATATGATCAATTGATAATGGAAGCATGATATAAACTAGTGATAAATATTAAATTTGAAAGCTGTCTGATTTTAGAAAACCGTGGAAGATTTCCTTCTTTTATTCTATGTAAAATGGGATGCACCTGGGCGGGAGCCCAAATTAGACCACATGGACATGATATGAATATATCTAGTAGAGGTCCACAAGATAATGCTACATACCAGATATGAAAACAGTCTCTCTTCTGATTCAAAGAAGATTTCAGAGGATTTTCTTCTTTATTTCTATGTAATAATTGGGTTGTGCAAAGAGCAAAAACAAAAATACCCCAAAGAGGAAAGACATTACATAAACCAACTTTGTTGAGATCCACTAGCTGATGCTTCATACCAGATATGAAAGTTGTCTGCTTTCTGGTTTCGGAGAAGATTTTCATAGCATTTTATAGATGCCATGGGAACCAGACTTAAGAGTGGGTTACACTTTTTTGAACAACTTTGGTAGAGCATAACCCAAAGAACATTTATATACCAAGTTATATCAAGATTGGTCTGAAGATTTAGGGTAGAAGATAAAGAAATTAAAGATGACACCCAAAGTATGTCTGTAATTGATCTATCACAGTAGTTCTCTTTTAGCACTTCATACTTAGGTGAGTTAAAAGAGTCAACAAAAATTTGAAATCTGGGATAGCTCATGTTCATCAAACAATTGTTTAACAAATCAGTAATAGAAATTCAATAATCACAGACAAGTGCAATATTTTTCAGATATTTCAATACAGTTTCTCATATGGAGCTGTAGTTAGTGTTTTAATGACCATCTCTTTTTTTTCACTATATTATTTCCTGGAAATATAGTAAAGATGTTCACTATATAGGACACCTTTGAAATATAGGACAATATAGGACAGCCATCAAAATATAGGACAAATATAGGATATAGGACAGAAGTTGACGCCCTGTAATATATTAAAATCAAATCATGCAACAGACTTTTGAAATTATCTTGTTATTTACCTGAAGTTCTGAGAATGACCAGTCTTGATCCACTTGAATTTTGGATTTTGAATTCAAATAAATATGGCAGTTATGTCCATCATGATTATGGTGTGCATAGCACTTGAATTTTCAACATTATCAAAAGCTGCCGACAAAAAAATGTATTCAGCTACAAGCCTTGTCTAGAACAGTTATATCTTGGTTTATTTGACCCAAATTTGACCTCAGTGGGAAAAATGCTGAAATAACAATTACTGACAAATATTTTATCGATTAACTTAATATATATTACATTCAATACCGTTTGTTATGCATTACTATGAAAGCACGTGCAAAGTAGAGTAGAAATAATCAGATTTTTATTCATCTAAATAGTAGGGGTCAGATTCAGGTCAATAAAACCGCACTATAACACATGTTACTTACCCATTTAAAACTATCAAAGGTGAAGCATCCACACATTTGCCAGTATTGAACCTCCAGTCTTCTTCTAATTGTATCACAGTTTTTGTTACAGATGCATAAGATGTTCCTTTTGTATTGAAATTAAATTTATTGACATTATCACTTATGCACTTATTTCCAAATTCATATGTTTTATTATACATGCTTCCAAAACCATCAATAAAAACTGATTTATTAGCCATAGACGATTTAGTTTTAAGCTTTTTCTGTTTATGGTCTGAATTTTTATGTATACAATTTTTGGTCGAAATCTCTTCCTTTGAACTTAATTTGCATCTTCGATATTGGTTACCTCTTGTTATTGCATATCTAAAATTTAATGATGCATGCAGCTGTACAACTTCATCAGTTTGGTTATTATCACTGTTCACTGACATCTTTCTTTTGTTCGTGATTATTTGATGTTCTGAATTTATTGAATTACTTCCACTACAAACATTATGAATATATTCATCACAATCTTTTAATGTTTGGGCCAGCAGTTTATCTAATAAATAAGGTAGTTGAACTCTTAGACATTTTTCAACATCATTCAGTAGATGAAGAGCTGTCAATGAATTTCCTCCAAGTTGAATTAAGTTGGAATCTTCTTGAATTATGTTTTCTTTGATGTTCAACTTTGCCTGAAATGAATGATACACGATGTGTTTAACGACATGTGCTTGTCTAGGAGCAGCACAAATCTATTATAAGTGCTTTTATATTTATAGTCACTTACCATAGTTTTTTACTGACCCCCTCATTTTGAAGTTTGACTTTTACTGTCCATATTTGAGCATGTGCATGACATTTCCAACAATTTCAAAAATGTGCTAGGCAAAGACTCTGGCCAGTCTGTGTGTCCACACAGTCTGACCAGAGTCTTCATTATGTGATTTGTAGATAAAAAAAGCCTCAAAGTATCTGTAGACAACCAAGCATTCTTCTAATTACTCTACATAAATGTTTATGCTTCTAAATGTTTGCATCTCAAAATGATGTCAAATTATTGGAAATATCACACACAGGCTTATTAAAAATTTTATTCTTGACAAATGAACTTGACCTTGGTAAGTGTTTTGGTATCAATTAATAAAAGAACTTCCCTCATAAGCTTAAATAGTTTCTTTTAATGAAAAAAATTAGCATAACATAGTTAATTTGGACCAGTCTTTAGTAATGTCTACACAATAGTCAACATACCTTCCACAGCTGTTTTAAAAGTTCTGTAGAGTAGACGATAGTTTTATCAGTCTGGTTCATTATGTCATACATCTCCCTTAGCTGTTGTTGATTCACTTTACCTGTAATATTTTATAACTTAAATAGAAATAAATGAAAATTGCTCTACCATGACGATTGGTATTGTGATTTCCAAATTTTTACATAATTAAGAAAAAATACAGGGAAAGAGAAAGAAGTATAAATAAGTAGATTTCGGAAAAAAAAGTGGAACTATTGTCCTCACCCTGTAATTGACATAGTTGACCCTAGAATCAGTGGCAATTGACAAACTTTAACAGTGCCCGTAGCGTAAACTATAATTGAAAATATTTAATTGATCTAATTGAATTTTTCACCACTACGGGAGCAATTCACACTCTGATGTGGGAAAAATCATGTTTTATTTTAAAGGACAATGTGCTGTATTTTCTTGACTTTTATGCACTTGCAGCCTAGCATGGCTACCACTTGCTATGCTTGTCTGATATATTTCCTACCCTATTTTGTTACTTCAACAATAATACCTGCTTAACAAAGACATCAGTATTGTCTCTAAATGATGGCTCAGCACAAAACAGTTGTAACCCCATTGTGTTTATAGGTAGTTACAACTTCTCATGCTGAGCATTGAATTTAAACCAGTGAAAACTTTTACTATATCAGTAATTAGTTAATTGATGGAATAGATTTTAAAACTATTCTTCTTAGCCCTGTATAATGTATAAATCTAAACTAACAAGGCAAGAGCTGTTTTATAGTGACAGTTTCAGCAGCTATTAATACTGATTCATATCAATGACTAAGTTTTCAAAAACGATTTTCCTATTCCATTACTTTTCTATTTTATTTTACAGATCAAAAATTATGAAGAACAATTTTCAATTTAGCTGACGTTAGAACATTTTTGTTGCCCAATTGTGCTATTTAAAAGTGAATAATTGTGGTATTTAAAAATTGTAAAAATAACATGACTAACAAACATGAACTTCATGTTTCTTCTTTTTTTATGAATGATTTTAACAAATATACATGAAATTTGTACTGGTACACATTTCTAAATCCACTTAAAACTAATGGGATGAAAGTATAAAGAAATTCCCACCATGTTTTGTCATTGGCAGGTTCTCCACAACTACAATATCATCAGGGATACTGTATGAAGGTAAATATTCTGCAATATATGTCTTGATCTTCTCTGTAATGTTTTCTGATCTGTGTCTATGGGACAATGTCACAAATGTCACAATCTTGGTATCCATCAATACAGTGGTACTGCAACAAACAGCTTCATGTTTCAATGTTACCTGAAGAGATACTTTTCTTTAATGCTTTTCGGTAGTTTATCAATAAACAACTTACCAGTGAAATCATCAAAAAGCTTTCATTAATTTCACCCTATTTAACTTCATCTAAGCAAAGCCCAATAAGTGACTTCATGATAAAAATTGCATAGCAATCATGTGCAAAATGACGTGCTACAAGAAAATTTGTCCTTGTCACTGAAAGTATAGCTTTGTTGTTAACTCAATGAAATATAAATCAATCTTACACAAACAATTATCCTCAATACAAATCATGTGAACCTTTATGCAAATAAGGGCATCTGAAAAACAAAGTACATCAACCAACAGATCTAATCCATCAGACGTCTAGCAGATGTTATTTCAAGAAAATTTTATAGTCAAGTAAAATATTCATTCTAGATTCAGAAAATTGTCAAATGATTTGACACTCTCAGTATAACTAACAAAGTCTGACCAGCTCTGCCTTCAGGATTTCAAAACAGTGCAAACTGTTTTGCAAATTATACTCTTTTTTGCAACAAGTTCACATACAAAGCGAGAAATAATTTGCAAAGGGTTTGCACTGTTATGTCATCCTGAACACAGGCCTGGGTTGATAATTTTTTTTTGCATTGCAATCACAGACTAGCCTTTTTCATCTAAACTATCACATATAGTAATGGTAAAACTGCAAGAAACACAAAATAATTGCAACTAATTGCAACTAATTGATCACATGAAATCTATTCATATACCTCAGTTATTTCCTCAAGATTGATCCTTTTACCATGCCTCTTCAATTGATTATCCTTTCGCCCAACATAAAACAGATTTCCATCTTTATCAAGTCTAACAATGTCACCAGTGGGACACAGCTTTAACACACTGTCATCATATAAGTCATCATGGTCGAATGCCATTATCATGCACTGCCTCTTGTAGCCACCTTAGTAAGAGAAATTTTCAACCTGTTCAATTAATTACTAGTAACAAACAGTTGTCTTTTATCAAATTTTGAATTTAACATTTTACTTATGAAATAATTTCATTTTCACTATGATGTGTTGATGAATAAAATCTGATGGAGGAGGAGTTATATGCAAAAGGTAAAATCTGAGGTCGCAATCCAATGATTTTGCTGTGCATATAACTCCTTCCCCCATCAGACTTTATTCATCGACACATCATAGTGAAAATGAAATTTTATATCCATTATAACACTATTACAAATCTAAAATTATTTTTTTCTATCCTCTTCTGGATTAATATAGGGATGAGTGTCTTTTTCACTGCGTTTATTGGGGTATAAAGTGCAATTGCCTTAGCACATGGCAAATAACGCCCGTAGGGCGTTATGTTTAAGCCATGTGCTAAGGCAATTGCACTTTATACCCCAATAAACGCAGTGAAAAAGACACTCGTCCCTTATAATTGCAATTCTATAGATCGAAGAAACTATTAAAATACTCGGCCAAACATTAAAGCTTCAAGTCTACTTTCTCTGCGTAAAAAAAAATTACACGATCTATTTTTAGATCGTTCATTGTTTATCTCGCTATCGAAGTGAAATGTCATAAAGTAAAACAAATGATACAAAAATAAACGACAACATTGAAATTCGTAGAGGTAACTTATGACAAAAAAGCTTGTTTCTGCCAAGTAAGTCTATGTTTTTAAACGAAAACGGCGTGGTCGGTCTTAGTTGAGAGGGTTGCTTTTTTTCTTCGTCGACTCGCTGTTTTCTAAGTTTACGTCGGCACGGAATCAGAACTGCATGCTTGTTATCGTAAATTCTTTCGAAAATATCTTAATTTATAATAGATTGAATAGAAATGTTGCGTTGATGATCGGGAACTAGGTTAATTCGAGTTCCTACAACACAGGACTTGCAGATCGAAGTTCGGGGGTTTCCCGAAAGACCTATTGCATTTTATACAGAAATAAAGTGCAATTGAATTCCCCACGTGATGCGATTTAAACCAATCAGAATTCTTTATTTTATTGGATTGCAATTATATCATAATAAAACATTTTTCTGGTTGTATAATGAAAAAAAAATGATTTTGATTTTGGAAAAGTTTCACAGAAAGCGAAGTGCATCATTTAGTATGTGGGTTATATGATGTCAAAAGAATAAATATTAGTGCTTCAGAAAACATTGAGAAAACAATGGGCGAAGCTATCCGTGTACACAGTTAATACACTTGACATATGAATTTTTTTGCTAAAGTTCTATGTAATTTCTTCTTATTTCAAATATATGTTTTACGTCATCATGTTATAAAGTCTTATAATTTGGCATTTTAGAGAGCCGTTGACACTGGGTACTAGTAACTAGTAAATTGATGAGGAATCTAAACAACAGCAGATTCTTTATCTTCTTGTGTTGTTAACAGCATGCTATAACCTGAGCCTTAGCAGACATTAAGACTAAGATCAGCCTGCATAGACATGCAGTCTAATCTTAGCCTACACTGGCTGCTCCTACTTCATTATGATTTGGAAGAATTAAGGTCAGGCAGTTTAAAATACTAAACAAAATGTGTGTGATCTTGACCTTAGTACATGCAGATGCATATCATTGAGATCTATCATCATACCAAATAAGAGCATTGTAGCTTGAATAGCCTTGAAAAAATTGGCAATGTCAAGTTTTGCAGACAGACAGACAGGCGGATGGAAGGATAGACGAACAACAGTAAAACAATATGCCTGGGGCATGAAAATGTGTATAATCTTTTTCCTTATTTTTGATTAAATTCAGTAGGATAAGTGTCAGAATTGTACAGAATAGACAGATATTGCCATAGATGATGGTTACCAATGCAAGCTACAAAAATCTAGAGCTTACCAATAAAAAGTTCTCCAGTTCCCTCAATAATTTTATGACCCGATTCATCTCTCACTTCTATGACAGTGTCTTGAAGACATAGGCCTAGTGGTATACTTGTCTCTAGTCTGTAAACGATCAAAAGAATTGATATTTTCCGTCTTTAGTTCAAAACATAGTAATGATAATATCTTATTAGTTCAAAAGTGGACTGAATGATATCCTTAGCCTTCAGATTTTTGCAGGAGTTCATCTCTTTTACAGTTCAAGAAATTGCCTTTTATTTGTACATTAATAGGTTATACATTGCTTGTCGCAATCTTTCTGTCATATTGCAGAGGCTTGAACATCTAACAATGGATTCCTGGTATTTCCCACACCAGTACTACCATTGCTTCTTTTCCTGGCTTCCAGCTGCTATCCAAAATAGGTCTACTATTCATTTACCGAATACACTATAGAGAAACTAGGGAGAAACTATAGCAAGTCATCATTTGGTGATCAAAACCTCATAACTCCAGCTTATTCAAGCTGGAGTTACCAGGTTTTGAACCCACAAGGACAAAGTGTCTGTAAATATATATTTAAGAAGTTTTGTCCTAACCTATTGATATGGTGTACAAAAGATATTTTTATAAACATTTCAATGATATGTATAAAAATAATTAACTATTGTTCTCACCTTTAAGGTAGTAGGCTGGTAATAGTTCCTCAACAGTTCAGAACTAAAGATCTTTCACAATGTTGACAGAGGTTTCCTGATGAAATCATTAAGAAAACTTTGTTAACACTGTTAAAGTTCATTACTTCTAAAACGTTGGGGAACTATTACAGGTCCAGTACCGTAAATCATTTTTTAAATATATTTATGAAATTTTTGTATATTCATATCATCATGAAGGCTCAACATAATCATAATTCAAAATTTGTTTAAGAAACATTATTTCATTGTGCATGCTCTTACAAAGATTTAAGAAAAAAAAATGCAAGAAAATTTTCACCAACCTCAAATCATCCTCTGTTAATACATAGTAAGTAGCCCAAGCTGATACTTCTGTTATACCATACAGGTTTATCAATACTGTCCTATTATTGGTCGATCTGTAACTGTTGAGTACAGAGACATCTGGGAACTTTTCTCCACCAAGGGAAAGAACTCTGAGAGAGGAGTTGTCTCCCAGAAGAGAGCTCTTTAATTTCACTGGTCCAAATCTTGAGATGATAGTTGGTGTTGCCTGGTGGTAAAGAAGTACAAACTAAATTGGACTTGTCACACAAAATGGGATCTTTTTCAAACTGGGAAAGGGATCGATCCATGCTGAGCACAATTGATATGTTCATATTGTAAGAAAATTTTATGATTCTGCAACAGTTTTTATACCAATTTCGTGTGTTATTATTTTGAAATGTATGCATTGGATGACCTTGGCTTGATCTTATTTCTTTTTCAAATTCTTATTTTACAGTGATTCCAGATAGTTACATCCCATAATGGCCAAAAAAATATACCAAACTTATGTTAAAATGAGAGATAACTCCTTTTTACTTATTTATGGCAAAGAATTCAGATTATTCCATTACCTCAGAATTACCTTCGACAATGATGATATAAGTAAATTATATTAAGGAAGAAGTAGGTGTTCTAAATTTATATTTCCTCTCTAATTTCTTTCGAATTATGAACTTACAGAAATTGCACATCTCTGCTTGATACTGATCACGTCTGTAAAGTTTGAATGAAATCTGTCCACTAGTTGCTGAGAAATTGAGCAGACACTAAAAAGCTACAGACAGACGGGCTGAAATAGTTTTATTCATTGATTGAATGGAGTTTTACGCCACTTTCAACATTTTTTTCAGTAATATCCCGGTGGCTGGAGCACCTAACACTGGATTCCTGGTATTTCTCTCACCAGTACTACCATAACATCCTTTCCTAGCCTCCAGCTGATATATCACATAGGTCTACGATTATCAACCCATTGGTGAGAGACAAATAGTCAGAAAGAATGAGTGCCGCCATTGGGGATCGAAGAAATAGTTTTAGGTGGTTTTTTATTATCCAATTTTTTGACAATTACGTTTCACTTGCGTACAATTTGCTACACCTAATAGTCATTGGTAAGTGCAGGTTTGTAACAAGTGTCTATACTTTATATAGAAATTTGCTACAATCCAGAGGTACAGAAAAGGTGGGGTATTGCCAGTCTATTTTCTTTTTATTTCTCGATTTAAAGCCTATGTTGTGGGTACTCATTTGAATCATCTCCAAGAGATGATTCCAATGAGTACCAACAACATAGAGTTTGTGCTGAGCTTAGTGAAATACTTTGATCTAAAATCCAAATTCCCCCCCCCCCCCTCCCTTTTACCTGTAGCTGTGTAATCTTGTACAGATCTTGTTAAAACAAGATTCTCCAAGCTTACCTGCATTACAGTGACTTTATTCTGTAAACAAACAATATCCAGCAAACGATCTGGCATCATTTTAACAACTGTTGGTACAATCAGAAGTTTAGCTCCTACACTTAGTGTTGTAAATATTTCCACAATACTCGGGTCAAAGGTCAGAGGAGAACACAGCATCACAATATCATCCGACTTTAAATTGTATATTTCCCTGGAATAAAGATCAAAGGCCTGAAAGGCCTGAATTGAAGACAGGACTGAATATTAACAATTGGAATGAAAATTGTGGCGTTTTGAGAAGATCTCTTGAGTGGGAATCAAAAATTTAAAACAATCATTGATGGTTACATATGGAAACTGCACCTTCCTAACAAATGAATATGCTTTACTTTGAAGACTCATCACTTCCAGATAAACCTATCCCTCCAATTCAAGATTAACAAGAGGGTAACTGCCTTCATAATCGTTATTCATCCCCAAGTGTAAGTTTTCAATATCCTAAATGAAAAATATTCATTTAACCAACAGAAATATGGTGGCAATTCCTGTATTCTAAAAACTCATATGCATTATTGCAACCCTGTTTTATAAAATTGTATAGATTATCCCCAGCAATCCAATATGATCCAAATCCGATTTTTTTCCAGTCAAACTTATTAAGTGGATGTGTAAAAATCTTAAATAAAATGTTAATCCACATGACACACATTGCTTACCCCTTGATGAAGAGCTGAACATTTCATTGCCCTGGTGAATATTGCCCTGAATTGGAAATTTGTTCAAATTTCATTTACCTTTATTATCTGATCCAGGATTTGACTAATTATCTCCACATAGAAGAAGCAATGAAAGTAATACCAATATTCTTATACTTTTACTAGTCAAAGTCAATACTAAGAAGAAGTATTTTCCCGTACAATAGCTGTAGCTTTTTTTTATGAATACCGTTTAAGTTTCTTCCAGGAGTGAAACATTCTATTTCTATTTTTCCATTGAGATATTTCGATCTCCATTTCATGTTATTCTCCTTGCATATGGTCTTACTTAGTAGAAAATTATTTTACTACAAAATAATATATAAACCTGTTAAGACAACCAACCTTTCAGGCCTTTTCCACGGGACTGCTTTTCTAGATCAAGATTCGGATTGAACTATCCGGTGAACTATCAATTTTGAACAAAACTGCCAAAATGACAGATCGTTAAATGAAATCCCGAGCTACAGCATTTATCACCTTGAGTAGAATTCTTTCAAAGTCCACTCCAGAAAATTGTCGAAAACAAAAGCGGAAACTCAAAACCGGGATCGCGCATGCGTGGTACTACTGTATAGGCCATTCGGAACACCACTCGGCCAATCTAACGCATTCGTCACAACTCGGCCGATTCCGTAACCTACATTTATCTGAGACCTCGGAGATCGCCCGATGATTGCCGAGTGAATATCACGATCACGATCTGTTGCCGTTTACGGATATGACCGAGTGATGTTCTAAATGCTGTACAATATGGATAGACAAAACAAGCCTAATAATAAAGTAATTTGATAAGCCATCGAAATTTCTCCGTAAATCCAAGTAAAAATTCAAACCTAGGAAATTCCAAGGGTTACGAGTTTATTCAAATAGCCTTGTGCTATTTTTGTTTTTATCCATTTACACTACGACAGGCCCGGGAGACGGATAAATAAAGCAACCTTAAGGACACACAAACACACAATTTTACGAGAAATAGGGAGTCTAAAATGGGGAACTGAAAATAGCTTGCCAATGTTATGTATAAAAACAGTTGTAGGATGCAATTGAAAATTTGGAGCAAATGCAAAAGATTGCAGCCGAAAACGCCCTAAAACAGCACCATTTACGAATGTAAAACACGTTTCTGCAGGCAACTTCTGCATAGATCACGTGTTCACTCCCCTGAGGTCCCGGCCAGAATTTAGGTCAGCACCAAAATTTTACGGTATATTGCTACACTATTATTTTGCCGCGTTTATTTTTATGAATGGGTCTACTTTTTTGAGCGTAATGACACATGTAGGTTTGTTATCAGAATCCGATGGCGACGATCCCTATATTGAAAGACAGGTAAACCTGTCTTCAATAAAAAAAATATTTGGCAAGAACAAACATTTGAACACTCTTTGAATAAGTATGCAAATTAGCTTAGAATGTATAGCAGTGTTATATTTTTTGTTGTAAAAAAATATGTCATAATCCATTTGATAACATCAAATTGCAAAGGGCTTTATATGTTTTGCGGAATGACTTCAATTGATAAGTTTCTTGAATTCCCTCAATATATTGCAAAAATTCAGTTTAAATCCCCTCCACTAATAGAATATCCCATATTATAAAATATTGAATTTACAAAACTCATCATCTAAAACAGTTAAAAACTCAGCAAATGCTAATTTTTATCTATTCATAGATGACTCATTTAATAAATTAGATAATCAATGACTACTCATTCAATATCCTCTGTTTTGCGTGACAGATATTGAAGATTGATCAAACACTGTATAGCACTTCTAGCACTTCTACAATTTTTACCAAGAAATCCTACTACAAATGCGTAAATTTTAAAAACTTGTTGAGACTTCTTCTCTAATTTAATGCAAATTTCGTCTAAACAATTATTTATATAATTGATTGGAGGAAAATTATCTAAAATTAAAGGGAAAAGGGCCTAAAAGAAATAAGTTTAATAATTTGTTTTAATCAGAAAATGCATTCGAAATAAAAGCTCCTTGACCATATTATGTAAAGCTCCTGGGAGCATCTATTAGGAAAAATATGGTAACAATATCAATTTATTTTGGTCTCATTACTGAGTGTTCATTTTGTCAATGGAATTTCTGTTTAGACATAAAACAGTTCAAGAAATACTTGTTGGAAATATTCTCACCTGATATGTACAATATTTGGCGTTATACAAGCATGTGGAACTTTCACAATCTTAGGTATCCCAGTTGTCCCTGAGGTTGTAATTACATAAGCTAGCTTTGTTGTTTGGGACTGACTTGCAACAGATCGAAGGCTTATCAGGTAAAAACTTTCTTCCAGCAGTTTTATAGATTTAACATCACTATTAAGTTCTGCTATCAAGCTTTGAAGCAACTGAAAATAATTGCAAGAATATGATTCTATATTAATGAAATACAAGCAATACATGTATCTATAAATCTGGCAAATATTAATTCATCATTGCCTTAATTTTTTTGATAATCAAATTTTATTTGTTATGTCATGAAGTCATAATCTTAAATAATTCCTTATATAAAATCGGTGCGCATAACTTAATGGATATAAAGTCATTAACATTTCAAACACTCTGTGCAAGTACGGTATACCAAAAATCCTTCTACCAGGGATCAACACTAACACAAGTCCTCGAGGCCAAGGCCTGTGGATTAAAGGGAGGACTTGTGGAGAATACCATGTTGCTGAAACAAGAGGACCAAGATGGTCCTAAATCGCTCACCTGAGTCTCCTTGACCCCTGGGACATCACATTAATTAGATATGTAGATGTCAAAAAGAAGATAATTGCCTAAGATCAATACCATGGAACGTTTTCAGCGAAGAGCAAGACAGATACCGTATGCCTTTTTGCTCTTTGATTCTATGTAAAAAAGGATGCACCCGGGTGGACCCCAAATGTAGCCCCAGGGTCTTGATATGAACAAACTAGGAAGAGATCAATAAGATGATGCTATATACTAAATATAAAAGCTGTCTGGTTTCAGAGAACAAGACTTTTGAAGGTTTGCCTATTTTCACCAATCATGCTCAGATGAGCTGAAAGGGATGCGCCCGGGTGGAGCCAAAATATGACCCAAGGGTCTTGATATGAACAAACTTGGTAGGGGCCCACGAGATGATGCTACATACCATAAATGAAAGCTGTGTGCCCTCTCCTTTTGATTAAAGAAGATTTAAAAAGATTTTGGCTCTTTGATTCTATGTAAAAAGGGTTGCGCCCGGGTGGAGCCCAAATATGATCCTAGGGTCTTGATATGAACAAACTTGGTAGAGGTCCACTAGATTATGCTACATACCAAATATGAAAGCAGTCTGCCTTCTGGTTTCATAGAAGATTTTTGAAGATTTTCATTTTTTTACCCTTCGTGCTCATAAGAGATAAAGGGATGCACCTGTGCTAAGCCCAAATATGACCCCAGGGTCTTGATATGAACAAACTTGGTAGAGGCCGACTAGGTGATGCTACATACCAAATATTAAAGCTGTCTGCCATCTGGTTACAGAGAAGAAGATTTTTAAAGATTTTTTCTCTTTGATTTCATGTTAAAAGGGTTAAGCCTGGGCAAAGCCCAAATATGACCCCAGGGTCTTGATATGAACAAACTTGGTAGAGGTCCACTTGATGATGCTACATACCAAATATGAAAGCTGTCTGCCTTCTGGTTTCATAGAAGAAGATTTTTAAAGATTTTCATATTTACACCCTTTTTGTTAAGGGTCAAGGGAAAGTTAAGGGTGGATTTCCTTTATTTGAACAACTTTGGTAGAGCTTGACCCAAGGAACATCCCTGCCAAATTTCATCAAGATTGGCCCACTGGTTTAGGAGGAGAAGATGTTTAAAGAAATTGTGGACGACGGACGACGCACAACTGACGACGGACGACGGACATTCTATGATCCCAATAGCACACCTTGAGCACTTCGTGCTCAGGTGAGCTAATAAAAATAAAGGGGATGAAATTTGAAATTAAAACATCTTTATGTTCTAGACAACTTTATCAAGTAAACTAAAGGAAAAATTTCTTACAATTCCATTTTTTCTTCATATTGGCTCAAGTGTGAATTTTTTATATCTCTGTGATTTTATACTTGAGAACATATCAAGGAAAAAAGAATTTGTTTGTAACAACCATTTTCTCTTTTATCCAGGATATCTTATTCAACATGGGATGGTTTCTTTTCAAAATTGAAACAATTTATTTTCATTTTTTCGTAATCAACATTCTCTAACAGTTTGACCTAGTACAAAATTTTGAAACTGTTCCATTGTATTCTGAGTACAGGTATAAGCGTTAACGTTTTATCTCCCTTAAATTTCATACAATACTTGCTCCGCACACCCAATCAATTTCTTTCAAATATCATTCCACAAATTTCTGTTTCTTCACAAACCAATCAGGCATTTTAAAATCTACAAGAGGAAATATCATTCAACCTTGTCAATTTAACAATGATCTTAAAGTGTAAAGACTTACATTAGAATGTGCATACATGCAGTGTAATCTTTGTCTATACCCCCTGCCAAAGCAAGGATTAATGCAGGTTAAGCATGACAAGGGTTAAAAGTAAAAATAAAGAAAGAGTCATCATTATGATTTTGCGATACCTTTAGATGTACACCATCTGTCAGAATTAATTTACATCCAACACTCAGTAAAACATGTTGAACAAACTGTAGTCCCTCAGAGTCAAAATTGTAGAAAGCTGACCCAGTCTTAAGTATGCTAGAAATAAATAAGCAATAAATAATAATAAATAATATCTTAGAAATTGTATCAAAATGTGTTGTGTAAGATGTTATTCCCTAACTTTGATAGTTTAATGATTTGTTCAAGTAAAGCAGGGTTTTGAGGGATGCAGGTTTTGCGCACCTGAGACTCAAAAATAGTAGCCAGGACCCTCAAACTGACGTGATGTGAGTCCCATTGACCCTCTGGGGCTCAACTTCAGAAAAGAATTGAATACTGCTTTAAACAGTCTTCAATTCTTTCCTGAAGTTGAGTCCTAAATATTAATATAATTCTACAAATGTCTTTACCTGTAACCAGGAAATAGCTTTTAATCTAAACAAGAGCACCGCCTATGGGTGCCTACGCTCGGCTGTCGAGTGCTGGATGGTGGGAAAAAAATCTAAGTCAAAAAAGGGGCATAATTTGAAAAAAGGCATCTAGAAGAATCCCCCTTGATAGTATAGGTTGCTCTTTTGATGGTGAACATGTTTTCCAAGTTTCAAGTGAATGCCTTCGGTAGAACCAGAGATATAACAAAATGTCAAAGTTTTTGCCCGACGACAATGACGACGACAACGACAATGATGACAACGACACAGAGGCTATAGCAATACCTCGGGTTTTCTCTGAAAACAGCCGAGCTAAAAATGCAAGATTGTAGCCTAAAAGAAATGTAAGTCTTTACCTAAAGGGACCCCGAGTCTTTTGGATCCTATTTTGTTGACATCAGACAAAGATTAATCCCTTATGATTCTGCTAACAGTAAATTGAAAATAAACCAGTTCATAACACTAAATATGTGCGCCAAGAAAAAATCATGATCAATAGCCGCTCTCCACAATCGAAGCGGGGACTTCTTGATCAAGAAGCCAAAGCTCTTCTTCTGGACTACCAACACCGAAGGAAATTAGGGAAAAGTCAAATAGTCATTTAGCTTTTTTCTCTAATAACCTTCATTATATTTATGTTTGTTCACATATTTATCTATATGCAGGCAGAAGTTCAGAGAAAAAAGTTGTCAATGTTTGATACAAGGGCCTACAATTATTAATCTAAACTTTTTCCATTTTCAACTGGAAATTTTCTGAAACTTAAGAGTTTTAATAAATGTAATAAAGATGATACTAATAAATTGTAATTTCTAACAATTTATTGATATTATCATTATGTTCAATTTTATTATAGAAGAACAAAGCAATTACATGTTTAATCTCAAGTTGAAGTTTGAGTAAATTCTCAGTTGAGCAAGATTTTTTTTATCATCTCTGGCCCGGGCGAGAAATGGATATTCACCCTATTAACAAAGCAGGAGAAAGCAGCTGTGCTTCCATACAAATACCAACAACACAGGGTTTTGTTGTGTACAGGGATAATTCTCTAGAAACCTGAAACAATTAAGATTACAAGATCAAAATGATGTGCTATATTTTGTTTTGATTATTTTATATTCTGTATTCATTCATCAGCCACAATATTCTTTCTAAAATTTTGTTGAGCTGAACATTGGATATAAACTGCTTTAGCAGAAGGTATAGACAAAAATCAGGCTGTACATTGTGCAGTCTGATCCAAGACTATATCAAATGATTTTTCTTATCTAATATGCACATGGTCACATTTTGTAGAATACTAAGAGAAATTTTCATTAACTTCCATAAATATATGAAGAAGTGTTAACAATGAATTCTTAAAATTTCATTATAAATTTAGGCCCCTTTTCTCATAAAAAGCATATTTTGAGATTGCTTTTTTCCCTTAGCTTTTTGTTTTCTGTCTTTTTTCCGCCTTGACATTTGTGTTCTCTCATTAGTTTCCTATCATAATCTGCTTTATTATTTTCAGCATGATAAATGAATTCCTGCTCGCATGTATTGTTTTTTCTTTTGAATTTCTTAATGATGATGTTTGCTGAAAATGTCAGTGGGATGGAAACACTATCTGCAGTGATAAAAATGTGCAATATAGTTTTCAAGCATATTTCTAGTCTCAATGAACGATACCTTCTGTGATTTAATTCACCCTTGAAAGAATGTAATTTTATCAATGTTACAAATCTTATATCAATTTCACATACTAAATCTGTGATCAAAATACAAATGTATAGGGCGAGGGAGACAACAAGTGGATATGTCTGTTCTCCCCTGCTCAGGTAAACTGAAACAAGTATTTTTCCTTTTTATGGCAGTATTTTTCTTATCTATTTCAATTTGGTGCTGTTTTAGGTATTATGTGTAATGTCTTATATCCAGGGTTCGGTGAAAGACCCTAGTAAGTGTATATACATTGTATATACACCTACTACGGTCTTGCGCCAAACCCATGATATGTTTTAAATTGTCAAGTCAGTGTTAAAAGCTCATCAGAACTTGCCTTATATGTTTTGTACTCCCTACTTTCTGTAAATAAATAATTTGACTTGATTTGACTTGACTTCAGACATGTCCAATATTTGTAATACATTCTGCTCAGCTGAAAAATTAACCCATCATAGGACAAATTTCTAAATCTTACACTTTGTGCATTAATTTGTCTGAAATTATAAAGGAGTCGCCTTCTTGTGAGACAGGCCCTTTAGGGTTGGTATTGACTTTTCCATTTACCTGATCTGTTAAATGTTGCAACTGTTTGTATGTCAGGTACTTTTTCATTTCACCATTGTCATGAATAACAGCTGTATTGTTCTCAAACTCAGCAAATGTAATCAAATCTACCAGAGATGTACAATTATCCATTCTCTTCATCTGAAATAACAGAGGGGATGTTTATAAAACATTCATTGCCACTAACAAAGCTCTGCTGGTTACTGTAGTTGCGATAAGTTAACGTAACCCCATCCCTTTTGATAGTCTGATGTGGGATGGGAACATAACCCTATCCCTTTTGATAGTCTGATGTCATCATGTGGGATAGCCTCGTCATCAAAATTTCAAATACAAATACAAATTTTATTTACAGTCGGTATCTATATAACTACATAACACTAGCGATGTATCGCTATTTACTGACATTAGCAGAGAGAGGGCTACATTATTGCAGCTCCTGGTTACTGATGCAGCATCATCCTTGAAGAATTCCCTCTTTTTTCAGTAAAACCTAGAGTATGCACAAGTTCAAATTCTTGAATTTAACAAGGGGTAATGTGTCACTCAATAAATATGAATGGTAGAGTTACTTTTATCAGTGTTTATAATAGCCAGTTGATTTTCTTCCTTTATTAATTTCTTAAGATATGTAGCCTTCTCGTGTAAAGAATGAACTGAAATGGACTCACAAAGGTTTCTCTTATATAGCGGCTATGAATATTTATATTAATTCGGACATTAGAATAGGGACATGTTTACGTTTTATAAAACTTCTTTTGTTTACCTGTCGACACCAAATTAACCCCAAACTTATTTGGACGAAGCAATAACATGCTCGTTCGACATGGTTACTCTAGTATCAGAATATTGTTCCTCAGAGGTGCGTGCGTTATAGAGCGAGATACTAGATTCTTATAAAGATATTTAAGCCGCTCAACAAGAATGTTTAAGACCTGGTTTAAGCCTTCTTTATTTGACACCCCCCCCCCCTCCAATGAGATATGCAATTTACCACCCATTGTTATCTTAATGGTTTTATGGCCCTTATCTTAATCACTTTTTAAAACACCTTGTATACTCTATGTAGAGATACACATACGGAGGCTGACAGGCACATATTGATTTTTAATTATTGAGGAAAGTATTTCGTGAATTATTGGTTAAATTATTTCAAATTACAAAATATCTACTTTATTCCATCATTTAGGGTAATGATTATTATCTGATATTAAGAAAACTCTTAAATAAAATTGCTTGGAATAATTCAAAAGGAATAATGAATGTCCTCCTTTTACTGCAATGTTTCGATTCTGTAGCAAGATTTTATGGGTTTAGCATACTTGGAAGTTTTTTGGTTTTTTTTACAAAACCTTTGCTTTTAGATAAATTCTATTCTTAACATTGCTGCAAGTTCAATATTCTAATGTATATAAATTCCTACCTTCAACTTAAATCACTTCCTAATTTGCAGATTTCATTTTATCACAGTCAAAAAATAAATAAAACTTTAAAGATTTGAATAAAAATCAAAAACTTTCTGTTTAAATGAAATATAAATATTCTATATTTTAACTCTTTTAAAGTCAATTAGTTTGATAATGATGACTAATAATGGTCAATGGCATGTGTAGAATATAAAGGGTGATTGACACCCATTTATATATACCTAGGGTGATACAGAGAGATAAACAATTAGCTCATCAGCAGGGGTCCAGGATATACAACATTTCTTAAACCAGGGGTCCGTTTTACTAAACTTCTTACGACAAAGTTGATCGTAAGTCAAAATCACAAATCGTACCGGATGTTTTTATTCATCGCTAGATTTTGTCTTGCAATATCTCATTGGAATCGTCTGAAGGAGACGATTCCAATGAGATAATGCATGGCAGAATCCAATGTTTAGTTACCGCTGTAGAAGCAACTTTAAATTTCGACTTACGCAAAAAATGATCGTAAGATGTTTAGTAAAACAGGCCCCAGGTCTTTAAACCAGATCTTTGAGATATCTCAACGAGGAAAAGTATATGGTTTTGCATTGGCTTAAAACGAAAAGTCACGACGACATCGAATGATTTCACTCTAATCGGAAATTTTCATTTCGCTCTGACGAACGCAGCAAAATGGAACCTTCTCGGTTTGACGTTTTCCTTACACGGCAATAAACTTTCATGAAAAACACAAATTATCTAGGATGTAGGGGAGACCGGGGCCAGTTGATATATTACAGGTTTTACATTTCCCCGTTTTTGATGTTCCCTTATTGGATTTAGACTCTTGTATCCGTCTTGTGGAACAAAAAATGATTGCTCCTCTTAAGCAAAAGCAAAGCTATATTATAGAAATACATTTAAATACCTGCTCCAGCCGCGCGATATAACTGAAATATTTTTGAAAGCGGCGTATTTAACCCCATTCAAACAAACAAAATCCAACAATAACTGCTCAATGTGATCTATGCACATAAGTCCCATTCGCTTTGATGTGTAGTGTCCAATAAGATAAGATGGATTACTGGGGTCTGTGTTATCAACATCTTCCGATCATTTTTTGCGAAAAAAATCTTTTTGTCCAAAATTGCAAGTTGTTTCTACGGTAGTAACTAAATATGGAATTATGACATGCATCATCTAATTGGAATCTTCTATAGACGATTCCCAAAGATATATTGCAAGACAGAATCCGGATTATCAGCCTTCCGTATCCGACGCGCGAAACTACATGAATCGGAATCGCCAACCATGCGTTTACAACAAGGCACCAACAAAAATTTAATTACTAATATCTGCAAATATCTTGATTGTAGTTTTGAAATACCAGATCAATCTATTACTGACAATTCTTGGTATATTTGCCTTTTTTATCTTTTTTAAATCTTCATAGAATGAAAGACTGATCTATATTACATGCATTTTGTATATTTCATATTTCAGACACGTCACGCAAAGGTGGGGGGGGGGGGGGCATCTATGAAGTGCGTATAGTGTCGATCCTTGTCAGACTGCGCGATCTGGGCAGACTGACCAGGGTCCAAACTTTTCGCAAATAACATATTTTCTGAACCATGAATGAATATGCTACCTGCCCATATGATTATTTCTGCAATACGCTTTCTGATTGACCTATGCTAGATCTAATCCCTTTTCCAATTGTTTATTTTACGGAGTTTCCAGATGAACCTTTTTGTGTGACGGGTCACATTTATCTCTCTGTTTGTCTTTGTAATATTTTCTTTGTAATATTTGTAAATGGCAAAATACATGTTATGATGTCGATATGCCAATAAATGAAAAGCCCTGTCAATGCTAGGTTAGTGAGTTTCCGTTTATTTATCGAGCTACCGTAGCATAATTATGCCTAAATGAGCGATGCCCCCCTCCCCCCCCCCCCCCCTAGAAGACGGGGAATAGTTCAAGAATACATGACAAAACTACTGTTTAGATCCACCATGGTTCTCTAACGTGCTCTGTGTAAAGCACCGTCATACAGGACTTCGGTTCAATGCCTCATCCTAAAGACAATTTGTTTGTTAGTGTACCAGCCCGGGAATCGAATCCACGCGATCGACGTTCAAAAGTTTTGAAGTCCGGTGCTCTACCGCTTGAGCTCATCGGGCTGACAAGTGTCAATCTTGGATGACTATACAGTAAAACTTGTGTTAAGCGACCACTTAAGGGACTAACAAAAGCGGTCGTTTATGGGAATGGTCGCTTAATACGAAATACTTTGATAAATGTGATAGTTCATTTTGATACCATTTATAGATTGTCGGTCAAGTCGTAATGAATCTTATGATGTTCGAACCCATTAGAATCGTCTTATTGAGACGATTCTAATGGGTTCCAATAACCTAAGATTCAACAATAACCAATTTTTCGTTAAAAACGTCCTCCTTTTCAGAGGGATTTTTTCTGGTGGTCGCTGAATAAAATTGGTCGCTTAATAGACGTGGTCGCTCGAGCAACATCGACTGTACTTAGTATTAATAGTGCTACCTGTCGCGTATCGTCGGTCCTAGAATCACGTGAATAATTAAAGGATCCCCTTTTTAAAACTATAAATTATTAAATTGCGTTAAATAGTTTTTTCTCTGAATTAAAAATATTCTCATCAATCTTTTATCTTACCACTTCAAAGAAACGGATAGAGTCACTAGAAAGGACGCATTTAATAACATCATGAAATTAACAAGGTGAATGAATTCGGAATGAAATGGAATGAGTGGGAGGAGCTGGTTATGAATACAATATTTTAGTACATTCCTTAAAAAAATCTACGTTCTCTGCTCTTTGTGTGTCAAGGTCTAATCAGACGCTTTAAAACCCATACCTTTCAATAGAATCGTGAATTATTTGAATAAATTGTTTGGCATTTCGAACAACTTCAAAGTGTTTTAAACGCTTTCGGAGCGTTTTTGAGTGGTGTAAGTGATTGTTCGAATGAATGAATTGACCGCTGAGCGAGTTATATGGTATCCTTTTGATCGAGATGAGTGTCAATTTCATAGTGATACAGTAAGTTACATCGTGGAATTGACATTCATTTCAATCAAAACCGTTAGAAATCGCTCACTCAGCGATCCATGCATTCATTCCAAACACTCACTCAAATCACACCAAAACGCTCCAAAATGACTTACGAAGTTAAAATCAACAGCTTAATTGAAAATGAATATTAAAAAAAACGACAAAAAACGAGATTACACTGACATGATTGAAATTGGAAGCGTCTGATTGGCTGTTGAAGAAATAGGAAGCTATTTATAAAACATGTATATTGTATTAAAGGTAGGTAATTAGTATCGCGAATTTTGTTCATCCTGAACAAAATAAGCGGTATTGGATTACATCCCTTTAATTTCACTCAAAACTCACTAATCACATTCAATCCTTTTCATTCCACAATCATTCCAAACCATTCACATTGCCAATTTCACGAAGAGTTTAACTGTAGCTGTACCATTTTGAGAAATGTGAAAGTGTCGATCATGATCAGGCTCTGAATACCTCACAATCTATTCTGCAACGGAATATTACTTAAAAAATAATCGCCAAACGTTTAACAAATGGTACCCGGCTAGCTCGGTACTATTTCTTTGCGTCTGGAAACGATAAGTATTTCTTTTCTTCCTTTCAAACAAAGTTTAAGCTTCGATTGAAATGACTGCTCACTTCATGCTCATGACAAATTGTTGTCGAGATTTTCCCACCTTCGAGACTTTTGCATCAATCAATTTTACAGGTACCGTTAGTAGCATCATGAAATTAACTTTGGTCTCGGCCAAAACGATTCTAAATTGCTCGCTCTTCAGTGCTCCAATCATTAAGTCTACTTTGTCCGTGAAGACACTCGAACACGAAAGTACCTAAATTATAATATGGGGAAGGTAATCCAAATCGGTCGAAATCAGCTATATTGGATTACCTTCCGTTAATTTTATTCAAAGCTCACTCCAACCACTTCATGGTTCATTCGGAAATCAATCCAAAATATCACGATTATGACAACTGTATTTTTTCTTTATCATTTTACAGTTGGTATCATACAATTCAGAAACGTCCGCCCTCAGTATTGTCAATGCTTTGATCTTGTTATCATCCAAATGCCGGAAGTGTATTCAAATGGACCCACGATGAACGGAAAAATAACTAGGTTACCAGTTTAGTTCAGATTTTATGGGGAAAACAGTAGACCCTTGTAAATTATACTACTCAAAGTTTGCTAAGCACCAAACTTTTTCGCTGTCCTACAGCAGCCGATTAAAAGATATTCATGTTCGTGTTTAAAATTGTACAATAATGTATTTACAAGATATCTAATGTATACATTACCAAATTTGACACGCAATTTTCCCGCGAGACTCGTGCAAAATGAGGAACCCCGTTTTCTTACCCGTCCTTTCTCATTTTCTACATGTACAGGTTTCGTGTAGATGCTTAGTTTCTGTTTTTCAGTACTTAATTGGCTTTTAAGTCGTTACTCATAGCTAATCCAAATGTCCGACGACATTTATCTGTCGAATAATTGTGGTGTGCTGTAGGTATGATGGAGCAAGGGGCTTCCCACCGTGATGTTGGCATGGTACTGGGGGTACACCATACTGTTGTAACCAGAGCCTGGGCACGATACCAACAGTATGGTACACCTGTAAGCAGACATGGTTGAGGTAGGAGTAGAGCTACCTCCGTCGCAGAAGACCATTTTTTTTGTAATTCAAGCCCGAAGGAACAGGTTTCCTACAGCAAAGCAGCTACGTTCCGACCTTCAAAACGCTTTTGGAGTGCGAGTTTCGACTCAAACCATACGAACACGGCTGCATGAGCATAACCTGAGGTCAAGAAGACCATGTATTCGTATCCGCTGTCCCGAGTCCATTGTTTGCGTCGGTAAACAGGGGCATTGGCTGGCCACGTTGGCTGGCGCATAGGACGCTTGTGCCCCGTGCTATCACGGATGAGTCCAGGTATTGTCTGGACTACACTGATAGGCGGGCTAGGGTATGTAGAAGGCCGGGTGAAGGTTTCATGAAGCAAACATTGCTGAGCACGATCGTTATGGGGTGTGTGTCCATCATGGTTTGGGGTAGCATCAGCTAGGATGGGCGGACTGATCTTGTTATTTTAGAAAGAGGTACACTGACAGCTCGTAGGTACATTGATGTAATCCTCAATACCCGAGTAATATTTTACGCTGGTGCTATTGGGGATGGATTTATTTTATTGATGATAATGCCCTGCCACACACGGCCCGTATAGTTAAAGAGTATCGCCAAGAAGAGGAAATTCTACGTCTTGACTGGCCGGCTTGCTCACCGGACTTAAATCCGATAGAAGCTATGTGGGATGAGCTACAGGTCCGAGATTCAGCTCGCCAGGTCCAGCCAAGGACACTCCAGAAGCTCGGCCAGATACTTAGAGAAGAATGGTCTGTTATTCCCCAAAGATTAATCCAGAACTTAATCAGGAGTATGCAAAGGCGTTGTCAGGCTGTTATTGAAAATACCAGCTCGCATGCTCGTTATTGAACGAAATGCAATTGAAAGAACACCTTTTTATGTCAAATTCGATTGTTGCAATTTCTCAAGAAAACAGACCAATTTCTAGGATCTCCCTGTTTGGTCTACATTCAAAGTCTTATTGTCATTACAAAGCTTTTTTTCTTCTTAAAATGTGATTAACTGAAAACAATCGACCATTTTCCAATATATAATCAAGTTTGATTGTTTCCTGAAATTTTAGTATAAAAAGTTTTGGTGCTTAGCAAACTTTGAGTAGTATAATTTGCGGGGCGTTTGGGTCAAACAATTCATAAATGTCCTAGCAGTTTGATAGTATATAACAATTTGACTTTGAATATTGAATGTTTTTTCTTTTCTTTTTTTGTTTGAATGAGTTTTTACGCCGATTTCGATAATCTTCAATTATAACGCGGCGGCTGGAACACCTAACAATGGATTACTAGTATTTCTCACACCAGTACCACCAATTCTTTCTGATTGACATGCGCATGTCCGTGCAAGAGCATTCCGTATAAGTATACTTATTGATGCACGTTTAAAATGATACTGTTTCTATCCCGTTGGGAATTCATTTTGGTTTAAAAAAAAGAATTCTCTAAATGCGGTATGGAATCAGTTCTGATCTACTTGGTTTAAATTGGCTGATCTTTTGTTTTTCGTTTCGACAAAGGGTCGGTCATTCAAATGCTATATTGCTTTAATGTTTCTGAAGAACAATATCATTACAGATTATCTAGTAAATTAAAATCAGAACCATTATCTTCTCGCGATTGGTGGAAAACATTAAAATCTTTTATAACTCCTGCTTCCTCAAAATCTATTCCACCTTTGAATGATTCGTCAAATGATTCAATAATTTTCGAAGAAAATGAAAAGGCCAACCTACTGAATTCCTATTTCGCGATGCAGTCTAGTATAGATGATACCTCGACTGCAATACCGGAGGAAACTCCTGACCAAGAAACTACACCAGGATATTATCTTGATTCTATAAATATCACGATAAACGAAGTTCGCGATGTTCTTAACAATTTACGACTTGGTAAAGCTTCTGGTCCTGATGGAATAAACAACAAAATTTTAAAAGAATCGGCTACTCAAATAGCCCCGCAATTGTTAGATCTCTTTAACGCTTCCTTACATTGTTGTTCAGTACCCACTTCTTGGAAAGTATCTAATGTTTGTCCAATATTTAAATCAGGCGACTCGTCTCTCCCATCAAATTATAGGCCTGTATCTTTATTAAATTGTATTGAAAAGGTTTTCGAACGAATCATATTTAAACATGTGTACAATTACCTAAAAGATACACATTTTTTCACTCCATCACAGTCAGGATTTATGCCTGGAGATTCCACTATTAATCAAATTACAAGTATCTATAATAGAATTAGTAAAGCATTGGATGAGGGTTTAGAATTTAGAGTAGTATTTTTTTATATAAGCAAGGCTTTTGACAAGGTATGGCACAAAGGTCTAATATACAAACTGAAAAGAGCGGGTATAAGGGGAAAACTTCTAGATTGGTTTACTAACTACTTAAGTAATCGTCTTCAAAAAGTAGTTATACCAGGGGGGGGTATCAAACCCCAGCCAAGTTACTGCTGGAGTCCCCCAGGGGTCTATTTTGGGCCCCCTCTTGTTCTTAGTATATATAAATGATATTGTTACTGACATACAGTCAAGCATTAATCTATTTGCAGACGACACTAGTCTATCAATGGAAGTAAGAAATCCGATAGAAACAGGAAATCATATGCAGTCTGATATAGATAGAATTAGCAAATGGGCTACGAAATGGTTGGTGAAATTCAATCCTTCAAAATCTGAATCCTTAATTGTATCTCGTAAACGTAACAAGCCCCAACATCCTAGTCTTTTTATGTCCGACATTGAAATACCAACCGTAATTAACCATAAACACTTAGGTATATCTTTGTCAAATGGTGGCTCTTGGGATGTTCACATAACTAATAGCATGGAGAAGGCATGGAAACGAATCGCAGTTATGCGAAAATTGAAAATGAGTCTTGATCGTATGTCTCTTCAAATCATATATTTTTCTTTCATTAGGCCACTACTAGAGTATGGTGACGTCATTTGGGATAATTGTTCGAATGAATTAAAAGAGCAATTAGAAAAGTTACAAAATGAAGCAGCGCGCATAGTTACAGGTTGTACTAAACTAGTATCAATAGATGATCTTTATAAAGAATGTGGGCGGGAAAAACTCTATCAAAGAAGATATAAGCATAAACTGATACTTTTTTATAAAATGATAAACGGTTTAACACCAAATTATCTCAGTGAACTTGTACCCGATAGAGTCGGTAATGCATCCTCCTACAACCTCCGTAATCAAAATCATCTAATAAATATTCATTGTAGAACCAGTCAACATCAGAAGTCATTCTTACCGTCTGTGGTGAGTGACTGGAACTCCCTGCCGGACAACACCAAGGCTGCCGTATCTCTTTCTATTTTTAAATTTCGATTGAATTTTGATAAACCAAATCCAAATAAATTATATTTTTATGGAGACAGAAAATTGCAAGTATTTCATGCTAGACTCAGAAGCAATTGCAGTGGTCTTAACGAGCATTTGTATTTAAGAAACATTGTCGAATCACCTCTTTGTAATTGCGGTTCAGTTGAATCCACTCACCATTATTTTTTTGAATGTCCATTCTACCTTGATATCAGAAATAACCTATTTCAAGCTATACAAACAATATACATTAGACCTATAACACTTCAAGTCATATTATTCGGCGACACTGATTACACAATACCTGACAATGAATATAGTTTTTGCGCGGTTCAGAACTATATTCGTCGTAGTAAACGATTTAAATAGACGAACATTTTCCCATTTCCGTGTCTTATCTTTTTAAAGCATTATCACAGTCAGGGGTACACGGACTAGAATCTAAAACTATCTTATTTGATCTTCTAAAGAGCCGTCAAACTTTTTTTTCCATCATCCATCCACACCAATATTTTTTTTGTTCTTCTAAATATTGATTTGTCCTTTTGTATTAAATACTCATGCTAATAATCCCAATTTCATTTTCATCCCAAATAACAATCAACCTGCAAGTTATGTACATAAAGATTTTCCTAGCAAGATAAGTGTTTATTACTGGAAGTTGGAGAAGAACTCTACAAGCCCAGGCTTTCGTTCTCATCCATTTTGTCATATGTATGTTTTATTATATTTTGTAATGTACAGATGCGTGTTACTTTGTACATATATGATGAATAAAATATGTTTAAACTAATGTTTCTGGTCATTACCGGTTCAGTAAATTATTTAAGTACTAATTTATATAATCCCGGGAATGACTAGAAATATATATACATATATAAAAGAGTCCTGTAAAACCAGCATGTTGCCACTAGGAAAGCTCTGTAAATCCATTTCATTACAAATGTGTACTTTTCTTTCTTCTCATTTGTTAACACTATTCATATTATTTATATTATAACTAAATCTCTGTAATAGAGGAATTAAAGAGTATAATTATAATAAAGCACTAGTAGTTAAAGGTGATTGTCCAAGGACACCTGTTGTCGAGCTCCAAAATTAACGTTTGAACTGAACTGTGACCTTGACATTGAAGCTATTGTTACTGGGATAAGTGTATTTTTCACTATGTCTATTTGAGTATAAAGCGCAATTATCTTAGGACAGGGCAAATGACGTTTTGCTAAAGCCTTGTGCCAAAGCAATTGCACTTTATACTCCATGCAATAAGCGCAGTGAAAAATACACTCGGCCCTTATAATTGCAATACATACATTATAAAATACTCGACAAAATAATATATAGATCGATTCATAAGATCTATATTAAACGTGTATTAGCCGTGTTATAGAAGATCGCGTTATCGGAGTCTGCTGGCATAAAATTTTGACACAAGTATATGACAACTTTGACATTTCTAGAGGATTTAATGATCTGAAGTTTTGTCCTGTCCAGTATTGCTTCTTTTAAAGCAAAGTTGGTGTGATCATCATTGGGCGAGGTTGAGATCCTTGTCTGATGAGCCAATCAATCTGAAACCAGACAGAGATGTTCTTAGGGTGTAGGTCTACTAAAG
Organism: Fragum whitleyi; assembly: GCA_948146395.1. NCBI lineage: Eukaryota > Metazoa > Mollusca > Bivalvia > Cardiida > Cardiidae > Fragum > Fragum whitleyi. The sequence goes on along the minus strand of OX411549.1, from coordinate 64,325,337 downwards.
TTGTTAAAAGAATTCAATTCCATCAATAACTATGGCTGCCATGGTAACAGAAAAGTTGAAAATTTACAATTAAAGAAAATAAAATTCAGTATGAAGAAATTAAAATCTGTTTCTTTCAAAAACTACCCTAAATGTACACCAAACAATCTCTGATATATGTAATTTGGTTGACGAGTTACGAGTTGACTTACTCAGGTGAGCGACATATGACCATCATGCTCCTCTTGTTTTCCATTTTATGCGAAAATTGTACACGACGTTGACATAAATTTTTAATTACTGTGTCTTCGTAGATTTTTCGCCGCTTTTAACAACCTTTCAGTTATATCGCGGCGGCTTGAAATTTCATTTGCAATAGTTTCAATAATTTTGCAGAAATTCTTATATTCCAAATGGATAACATGATAATTTCACACACAAAAAAGTGAAATTGTCAATACGAAAATCTTTAAGATTTTGAAATATTCAATACACGGATGCCCCCACGACTGCCCTTTTTTCGGTGGTTTGATACATGAATATGAAAATCCTAAATAATTTAAGTGTTTTGATTGTCTCAAACTGTTGCTTAACACCAATTTTGAACAGTACACCTCATTAATCAAAAGTTATACCTAATAGATTTTTTATATCATCTATGAGTGCCCTTAACTAAATGACATTGATCTTGATCTATGTTCTTGACTTTGTTATGCATGTACAGGTCTTGTCATGATCAGTTCGCATATGAAACACCAAGGCTCTACTCTTAGACTTACCAATCCAAAAAATATGGCAAAAGTTAGTTTTAATTTTACAAAAAATGAACTTGAAAAAATGACATCGACCTCGAAATATGAACTTGAAGTTCGATTCCAAAGCAACCATCATATGAAATATGAAGCCTATATCATTTACCAGTCAAAAGTTTGCAAATGTTAAAGTTTTTTATGATGAGCAATAGTGACCTTGAAAGAATGACTTTGACTTTGACAGACAACCATCACTTTTGTATTCACCAAAAGGTTTGTGATAAGCAGTCTATATGGGAAGTATCATGGATATATCACCTACCAATCCAACGATATGGCCAATGTTAAAGTTAAAAGTATTCACAAATTTGACATTGAAAAATGACCTTGACATATGACATTGAGCTTGGTTTAAACAAAAAGGTCTTGTCTCAAGCAATAATCAGGTGAAATATGAAGGCTCTACCACTAACCACTCACCCATGTAGTGGAGTCGCTTTAAACGGCATCTCAGAATCAGAACTGTATGCTTGCAATCAAAAATTCTCTTGCAAGTATTTCAATTCCTAACTAATCAAATAGCGATGAAGGATTTTAAAAGGGGAACGAGGGATTTTCAAGTTCCTACAACACTTGACTTGCAGATCGACGGTCGGGTGTTTCCCAAAATACCTATTGCACTTAATAAATAAAGAAATAAAATGCAACGGATTTCCCAACGTGATGCGATTTAAACCAATCAGAATTCTTGATTGTATTTGATTGCAATTATAATACGCTCAAAAGGCTTATCTACTCAAGATTGACAATAACTGTGCCACATTATTTTTAAATCCATTCCATAAAAGTAGAGGCTCTGCTCCGGATAACCTCAATTTTAGTGATTGACCATGAGCTGTGACCTTATCCGAAAATTCTTTCAAATATTTAGCACATCCGCTGATGATTGCGAATATTTGTGCCAAGTTGTTTTGAAATCCATCTTTAAATGTAGGAGTTGTTGTCCATGCATAAGTGGACGGACGGATGGACTAACGCACTAGTTAATGCACTACAGTTACAACATCGTGAACTGGACAAAGTGAATGGTGTTAGAATGATTTTGGAATGAAATTGATTGGATGCGTGGAGCAAGTTTTGAGTGAAATTAAAGGGAGGTAATCCAATGTTGTTAATGAGTCATGATGAGCAAAATAAGCGATATTTATTACCCCCCCCCCCTTTGATAAAATATGCATACATGTTCTATAAATAGCTCCCCATTTCTTCATGGCTTAATCAGACGATTATAATTTAAATTATTCCATTGAAATCGCGATTTTTTTTCTAGCGATTCTTATTTTGAATGTAGTTGTTGATCTTATTTTTTGTTGATGTTGGAGCGTTTTTGAATGCTTTGAGTGCGTGTTTGGAATGAATGAATCGAGCACTGAGTGAGCAAATTAAACGATTTTGATTGAGATGAATGTCAATTTCACGATGTTACTAACCGTACGAACCATCGCACATACACCGACTTGTCGTAGTGACAATCAAGTCTCGCTTACCGTAAGCGGGATCGAAAAAAAATCAAGTTTTACTTTAATCATGGATACGAAACCTGTCGATCATCCATGATATTTGTAAACAAAACGTCTACAAATGTTTCAGATTTGTGCCCTACTTTGTTCCAGAATTTCCGTGTTTATCAGAATAAAATGTATCGCAATTTCAGTTCGAACTAGACACCAGTCTTGCATTGATGACACAAACAGGTTTCTAGACTTTGAAAAGTGGTACGTTGCTTTGACCGTGCTTACATGTATAAGTAGGGCATCATTTCTTTAGCGTTATACATTTTTCATCTTGAGAAAGACTCATGCGTACCCTGCTGTTAGGATACAAAAAACATTAGCAAACAAAAAACATAGAACCCTGCTCTTGCACGTATATACAAAGCGGGATACAATTTCTCAAGTGTTACACATTTTTTTCACATTTAATAAGACACAAACTCTGCGTTCAGGATGCAAAACGTTAATAAACGTTAAAAAGTGGAACTCCGCTTTGCACGCATTTACACGTGTAGAGAGGGGTACAATTTCTTAAACGTTTCGCATATCTTGAAAATACACATGCCTTTCGTTCAGAATATGAAAACGTTTGCAAACGTCTAAGAATTATACTCAGCTTTGGACGTGAACGTGTAAAGCAGACTGTCATTACTTAAACGTTTCGCGTTTTCGTCTTAAAGAAGACACCTGTATGGAATAATGAAGGTAAGTGTCACCTCGCTATCAGTATAAAATGTAAGTTACTTCAACTTCCCGTCACCGTGGATTTTAATTCGTGTCGCCAGGTACATTACGTAATGTTAATAAATGTAATTAAACTTAGTAAGGACAAAACAAGGATAATCTTAAAGCTACGTCTTAGTGCATAAAAATCTAAAAAAAAATTTGTGTTGTAATGTCTTAAGAGTCTTTGCATTTAGATTCCATCGCTGCATTTACATTTAAAAGAACTTTAATAAATTTTAAACCCCCGCAATTAGCCGATGAAAATAAAATAATAATAAAAATCTTTTAGATTCATTAATCGAATGCAGACTTGACACTCGTTTGTGCATGAAACCGATTATTCAAAAATTAGCCCGGCTGTTTTCAGAGATATCCCAGAGCATCGCAATATTTTGTTTCTCACACCAGAGACCGTCGTTGTCGTGTTGTCGTCCTGTGGAAATTTCGATACTTTGTGATATCTCTTGTATTGATAAAAAAATGCATTTAAGTTGGTACTTATAAATATGACTACTTTTGAAAAGAGTACCCGTTGTTACCTGGAGCCCGTTTTACTAAACTACTTACGAAAAAAATTGACCGTCAGTCAAAAACACGATTTGTACCTGGTGTTTTCATTCATTTTTAGAATCTGCCTTGCAATATCTTATTGGTAGACGATTCCAATGTGATAATGCATGGCAGAATCCCATATTTAGTAACTTCTGGAGCAATTTTGATTTTTGACTTACGAAAAAAAAATATTGCAAGATGTCTAGTAAAACGGGCCCCTGGTGATAAATCTCCATGAAATGCAACTTTGTAAAAATCATGGTATACTATACTTAATAAGTATATTGCATTTAAAACGGAGCATAGGCATCCGCAAGCGCCGTCAGTTTTTAGACCAATTCCTGTCCCTGTCGAAATCATATTGGAAATACTAAAAAGTCGAGCAAAAATAATCTGAATTCGTGCATAATAAAGTTTTTGAATTGTAATAAAGCTGCTTCTAAATAGAAAATTCAGTTGATTATTGAATACAAACATATTTATCAGAAAAGAAAACTATACGACAGCCCTGCTCTCAGGATGACAAGACGGTGCAAACAGTTTTCAAATTATACCCTCCTTTGCACGTGCACAGGCGTGCAAAGCGGAGTATAATTAGCAAACTAATTGCACCATTTTGTCACCCTGAATGCTATTCTGCTTTTCTTACGTTGCTTGACCGGCAATAACTCATTAAAGGTTTAAGGCCTGTTTGCGGTATTTACTTACAGGCCCACAAGAAAGCACTTTTAATTGATTGATTGATTGTGCTAAACGCCGCTTTAAACATTATTGCAGTTTTATCGTGGAGGCCAGTGCACCTACCCATGACTTTATGTCGTTTTTCACACCAGTACCACCACGACGTTTTATACAAGCCACCAGCTGCCCTTCCTACTTATTGGTACTGCTTATCATTTGTCCATTGGTAAGAGACAAATGGCATTTGTCACAACGACTTTTGTTAAATGTTCCATGAAAGTTTGCCGACGCGGGATTCGAACTCGCGATCCCGGGATTGACAGTCCAACGCCGTGTTACCGATTGATCTAGCAAGGCTCAAAAGAAAGGGTTTGGCAATCAGTTTGGCAAAATGGAAAATTGTACTGGTAGATATTTTGTGTAGATTTTTTTGCATTCTTTTTCAAAATTATCTTGGAAGAGAGGCCTAGCCCAATACGAGGGCATCTATGCGGAACCAAGATTCTGTACATAAATTTTTGATGGACGTATCATTCTAATTATTTGATCTTCAGATTAAACTATTAACATTTCTATATTTAATGACCTACAGCGAAGTACATAAAATATAGTTATCCTTTATTTGGTTCATCATCCTGTAAAAACGGCATATAAACGGGAAAAAACACGGATTATTTGGACAAAATACTAAATTCAAAAACACCAAGAAGAATATAAAAAGAGGATAATCGTTTGTTTCAGTGAGAGATCGATTGGTGTTTCATTTAGTGAACAACAAAAGCTTTACCTTAATAAGTGGCTGAGCCACGAGTGAAAATATGGCTTTGCTGTTCACGAAATGAAATATCATCCGATTTTACTCGAAAAACAAACGATTATTCTATTTCTTTTATGCAAAAATGCGACAAAATATGAAAACTTTAGCTCGTCTTTTTCACGTGATTGCTATGCGACGTTCATGATGACGTCACTTTTGGGCTCGACTTAGATGACGTCAGACAGGGTGAAATGAATCAAAGAGGGGAAATAAGATATTGATAATTTCACTGAAAAGGTGTTGAGTTTAACAAAATGATAATTTGTCGTTATTCCTTGATAAACCACATAAAAACATAAATGAAAAATATGTTAATCCTTATACTGCTGCATTTGAGTAGTTTCAAACAATTTGTCAAACCCTGGTGACATCTCGAAGATGGTGGCAAAAGATTTTCCACAGTAAATAAGTAAAGGCATGCAGTATGGGCTAAGATCATACATCACGTCTGTGCATGCTGATCTCTGTCTATAATGTATGCAAAAGTTTTGTGTACAGAAGGAATATGTCCCAAATATGATCAGTTTTAAGAATTTCACCTACTAGATGTTTAACAGCGTGTCTAAATTGACAAAGAATAGAGACGGAAAATAATGATAATAAAAGCCAAGAAAGTACCTTAATTTCAAGGCTAAGGTTTTGCATACTTATAGAGAAAAATGACAACATGACAGAGAAGATATGATTTTTCTAGAAAAAAAACTAATTGTGAGACATTAATAAAAAGTGTTTCGTTATAATTATTCAACATTTTTTCAATCAAAATTGTTATTATAAATAGTAATTCAAATCTTGTGATAAGTTTGTTTCACGCAAGTTTCGATTAACAAAATGACGGAGGAACTGTTCTGGCAAGACCATCTTACAATAGGACTCTATGTCGCCGTGGTGCTTGTCGTCGGAATGTGGGTAAGTCTTTTATTTCTTAGTGCCTTTATCTGATGTAGGTATATTCCCGTTTAGGAGTCTGTGGTCTAGCAGTAAGGACGGTTGATTTAGGATCAAAAGGTCCAGAGATCCGAATCCCGACCGGTCTATGAACTTTTTTTCTTAGAACAAAAAGCTCCACATTGCTCCTCTACCCAAGGTGTATAATGGGTTTTGTAAGTCTAGGTGTTGTGGCTGTCAAAATGCGCCACCTGTAAAGAGTCGACTTGATATTCAATAGTCGGGGGTTAAAATGTTGATTATGTCTGGCAAAGAAGCACATTTTAAAATCCAACTTTTATTTAGTTTCTAAAATCATTGAATTTAAATATCCCTTTCCTGCACAAACTCCGTGATGTGGTTGCTTATCTATTGTATGTACCTGTAAATCTAGGTGTAGGTTTTCGTTTTCAAAACTGTCTAGGTATATGAAAATCAAGATTTTTTTCCCATCGTAAGAAATGAGATTTTAAAAATGTTTATCTGACAGCTTTAAGATTTTTTTATACAATTTCTAAGTACGGTGGCAGTTGTGTCACTGAAAGCAAACTCTTCATTTACACCGAAAACCCTTTTTTTTTTTAAATTTCCAGAGTTGATTTAATTTGGTCTTTAAGATGAGATTGTTCACCAGATTCCGACGATGGAAGGTTCTTGATAAATGATAGGGTAAACCAGCTTTAAATTTTAAGCCCATATATGCTTTCTTTCCTTGAATGATTCAAAGCCGGACGAAAGAATATTCTTTATCTCTCGAAAAAGTTTTAAAAATACAATCCTTATTGTAAATTAACATTTCTTTTATAAAATACCATTACTCTGCGTTACTTCTTGCTACTCTTTTAAAGAGTGAATTCTAAATGAGCCATGGAGGACAATCATTTAGTACTGTCACTTGTGAAGCTAGTATAAGTACAGGAGCCTGATATGTTACAGTTAGTTACATCGTGAAATCGACATTCATCTAAATCAAAACCATTCTAAATCGTTCCCTCAGTCACCCATTCATTCTTTTTTAAACACACACTCATGACATTCAAAAAACGCCCGAAAAGCACTGTAAAAGATAATATGTACAACTACATTCAAATTTAATAAAGCTGGAAAAAATCGCGATTTCACTGACATAAATGAAATAAAAAGCGTCTGATTGGTTCTTGGAAAATACTAAACTTTTTATAGAACTTGAATGGATATTTTATTATAAACAAAATTAGCGATGTTAGATTACTTTTCTTTAATCTAGAGGGCAACATTGTAAAAAAAAACTACTTTTTTCATGAATGTTTGTCAAAATGATTAATGAATGCGAGTCCTGCGTTAAGGATGTCAAAACAATGCAAACTGTTTGCCATTTTACCCCAACTTGCAAATGCACGTGCCGAACGGAGTATAATTTGCAAACGGTTTGCCATCCTAGACGCAGGGCCGGTATCTCAGAAATATTTCCTTTAAAATTTAAAACCGTCATTTTGGATCAAGACTGGCCTGAAATCAGTAACGTTCGTGAGCCGATTACAATTATCTTAATAATTCAATCTTGTTGTGTCCATTACGATTGTGTATTCTCATTGTCTTAAAAATTGGTTTCATTAATCAATGAAAACGATTTTTGAGAACGCATATATTTTGTAAGCTTCCGCAAAAAGTTGCCCCATTACGAATCTATTTTGTCATATTATTGATAAATCTTAACGTTAACGGTTGTATGAAATCATATTACAAGATGTGAAGAGAATATTTATCGATTTTATCGAGATATGAAACTTTGCGTATTCATACAGTGTGGTTTTGTTATTAATTTCATAACTCCATAAAATCAACAAATGTCCTCTTCATATCTAAAATAAATTACTATTTCATCAGTTTAATTTGAGACCGACGCATTAATTACTGAAATATTGATTAAAATATTTACTGGTTTATGGCTAAAAAAATCTTCAAAAAAACATTGTCAAGAATATTGATCTTGGCCGCTTAAGGCGCATACTTAACTCACTTTGAATTTAAAAGACGACTATGCACGAATGGGTTTTTCGTCAACCCGATTAGCTCAGTTATAAAGCACCGGATTTCAAAACAATTGGCAGTCGATCTCGTGGGTTCAATTCCCGGGCTGGCACACTAACAAAACTAGCTGTCGTTCGGATGAGACGTCAAAACAGAGGTCCCGTGAGACGGTGCTTTACACAGAGCGCGTTAAAGAACTATGACGGATCTCAGCAGTAGTTCTGTCATGTGTCCCCGGTAACAACTAACCGGCGCTCAGATGGGCGTTTGCTACGGCATATACGAGGGCGACGATAATAAACGGAAATAGACACGCACTTAAATTTTCAGTTGTCCATACGAATGTCAATTGACCGTAGAAGTACCTTGATTGTTACGATCTGTCAATTAAATTGACAATACAGTAGATTGACAATTTTATCAATCGCGTCACGATGTATGATATTGATCGATATATTGCTAAAATATTTTTTGTAATTCATAGACACTCTTCAAACAGATAGTCACCTTACCATATTTAATATCGCCCAGTACAAACATAGGGGTTGGCAATGTTATTGATCGATTGATATAGTTATTGAAGAAATAGAGGATTTTAAATGAGACAAGTTGATCTTAACCGAGTCTAGAATTGAAATGTTATTAAGCGAGCCTGGCGAGCTTGTTAACTTTTCTAATCTAGTCGATGTTTCGATCAGCCTGTCTCAAATAAGCCTGTGCTTGACATTTCCAACAATTTGAAAAGTGCACCAAGCAAAGCTTCTGATCAGCCTGTGCATCTGCACAGTCTGACCGGAGTCTTTGCTTTGCATTACAGATAGATCAGGTCTAGATGTGTCTTAAGACAGACAGCAAATGTTCCTGTTGTACTGAGGGACTGTCCAGGCTGCCCGATGATTGCAACCCACGCATGTTTCAAATTGTTGGAAATGTTAAGCACAAATAAAATCGAATATGAGATTCTTTTTTTCACATTAACAACAATTTGTGCATTAAATACCAATTTTTGAAATGCTCTGATGATAGAAATACCACAATGGCGTGCATAAGATGAGATGACGTCATTTAGAATGTGATCTTACACGTGTGTAGAAGACAATGTTGACTATGTGAGAAAAATCAATATACGGAATCATTGTTTTTGTCTATTTGCTTATTAGCTAGCATTGGATAAAGATAGTAAAATGTGATCAACGTACGAGTTATCATGGATTCATAATAACTTAACGAAACTAACTTATAAATATGTGGGACCTGAAGGGACTTTGATGTTCTTTTATACATTCCCCGGGTCGCGCAACTGATGAAAAATCAATTTAATTGTAATTTTACCCAGAGTGTAAACAGTCATGACTTACGTATAGGTAAATGATTCTCGATTTTGAGGTGTACATGGCCTAATGGACATTTTCGCTTACAAGAAACTGCTGAATTCTGAATGCCGAAATAACCAAAATAATCATTATACTGAATACAGAATACCAGGGATACATTGCGAGGTACTCCAGTCTTGGAGCAGGACTGAAAACCTGTTAAAAGCGGCTTTGAACAAGTTCAAACGAGCAAAGCAATCGAATATAATGAAAACTTATTTTTACGTTGAATAGTATTCATGGTATTGTTCACCTGCATGAATTGCATTTTTGTTTACGCCGAACATTGGATTACGTTAATATGATTTTATGCTTCGGTAAGCTACAAGAATTAAACCGAATACATTTTAAGAGCAATAATTCATCTAGAGCTATATGCACATGCTTTATACTCAATTTGAAAGGCCTCAAATCAGCCGATAATGTTGCATACCGTGTGATTTTCCCTCATATGATCTTTTGTCGGTAAAACGTCATTCAGATCATCGTTCGGACTTTTCCGTTAACTTGAAAGTCCCTCGGACGTACGTGTAGTAATTTTGGGCCAAGTTTTAGGTATTTCGGCTTCTGTTGGTACTTTGGTTATTCAATACGCTTGAAGAAAACCATATTTTGTTTATTCATTTTAATCGTCTGTGAGATTCTTTTGGGTATAGTCTGGCAAAGTACTTTGGTATCAATTTATATTATGCCCTCTTTTAGTCTTTGGACGATTTTGTTTTATGCAGCGCCATTCTCAGCAGAATAGTTGATATTTGTGACGTCATGTAAATCCAAGTGCGAAAAAAAGCGCTTTCATGACAGCGCCTTCCCATTCCCGAGGTCTATTCCGTAGAATCGCCGACGGTTCCCGATTTGTAGGACGTAATAAACTTCGTAAAGATAGCTGGGTAATTTTCGAAATATTCCACTGTTGAGAAAAAATATCCTTTTTTTGCTGACTTTTTGAAATTTTTGTTTGGCAATTGACATGTTAATATGCGCTAAAAACGAGAGAGTCGAGATAACGTGTCTGATAAATATAGACGTTAATTTTGTACCGCATGTGTTTGCACGTGACTCAAAGTATTTAACATGCTTTTTTGCATTTTTTGACATTTAAGACAATAAGCTTTTATACTATGTCTCGTGATGGTAGGCTAAATTAATCAAGGAGGAAAAAAAATTTAAAGCCAGTCAGTGCTCAACTCTTGAAGTTTTCTACTTATATATAAGGCATTTACAACAGTTTAAAGCTCGCCTATTTGTATTTTTACTTAGTTAAGCGTTCGTATAAATTGTAAATTGTATTTGTAATTTTGAATTAGGGAAATATCTAAGATAAATCTTTACCATTACCGTTCCTTCGTTCTGGATTCAAAAAAGCTTGCGAACGTTTTATATTTATATCCCGCTTTGCACGGAGAAACCGGCGGTATATAGAGAATAGATGGTTGGTGACTTGAGATGGAAAGGTTATCGGGCAAGGCGTAGGAATTTATCTGGTGAGGGATTGTAGCACCTCTGCCACCCTTTCATCCTTATGATGAGGACTCGCCGAGTATCAGAGTTGTAAATCTGGATCGGATTAATTATTCGGAAAAACTTTAAAAAAAGATTGTTTACAGGATAAATAGAATATATGATAGGTGACATGAGATGGAAAAGTTTATCGGGCCCGGCTGCGGAATTTATCAGGTTCGCCTCCGGCTCACCAGATAAATTCCTACGCCTTGCCCGATTAAACGTTTCCATCTCAAGGCACCAACCACCCTTCTCTATATCTTTGCTAAAACTGTTTGGATTTTCCTAAAAAATGACATACATGTCCACTATCAAAAGAGCGGCATTCACTATCAAAGGCATACAGTTAAGAACATCGTGAAACTAACTCTCATTCCGATCAAAATCATCCTAAATCGATCCACCAACGCTCCATTCATTCATTCCAAAAACTCACTCAAACCATTAAAAACGCTTCAAAATCACATTTAACGATGACGTCTGAAAAGTTGCGGAACTTTTATGTGTCCACTACCTTAGACTATCAAGAAATATCTGTAACAAACGAAAAAGATACACACAGGGCGGCGGCTTTACGCTCCCTCGAAAAATAAAGGCGCGGGAAAAATAAATGCTCAATGACTTAGCCATTTGACATATTTTGCCATTATGTAAAGCATTATAATTTGTTTTTCATCTGAAAGATAATTTTAGTTTATCCTATATAGAAACACCTCTATTTTCATCCAAACTTGTGATTAAAAAACGCATTTGCAAATCAAAATACAATAAAACACATCAAATGGATTCAACATATAAGGTAATGCTCGTCATTTTAATAGATCCCGTGAAGCGATAATGGGGAAGGATAAAATTACTTTTGTGTACAGCCAAAAGAAACTTTAAATACCTTCCTCCCCCACCCCCACCCCCACCCACCCCCAAAAAGGGGGGAAGAGAGCATACTTTATCTATCCAGCGGGTGAATGTAAAACCTATTTAAGATATTCCACCCAATAAACAAGACTGCTAGAATGGCCCTATACTGCTCACCTGAATTTTATTGGTCCAGGGTATATCACCCAAGTCACATCCTGGCAGAGTTACGGTCAGTTTACAAACAGCAAATAAAAACGTCTTGGGTAAGGAATGAATAAAACATGTCGGCTACATGTGCAATTTCATGTCGTGCACATAGAGACAATGAGCGGAATAGATCTAATTGTGTAAAATGAACTAACGTGGTTTTTCGCTTTTGCTTTTCCCCAAAGACAAATGAAAGAGGCAATTTTTGCTCATACTTCACTTTTAATTGTCACCTTCCCTGCGTTCAGGAAAGGCAAGAACACTTGAAATCTAACATTACTTGATTTTTACAAGACAAAATTTTGCATTAAATTGCACTGTATTAAAGCAGGCCGCGATTTTTTTTTCATCAATGAATTATGTCTTTTTTTTAAGACAATGTTTCTTTTTTATTTTTGCCAACAATACCAATCTGAAATTTGATGATTTTAACAGCATTAATTGCACTGCTATAACATACACTACCCTATGAATTAAACTAAGGAGTATTCTATTTCAATTTAAGCGAAAAGAATTACACAGTCTGATGGTATAGTGATGGCCTTCTTTTTTGGGGGGAAAAACTCGACGTATGGATCACCTTGGCATGGTTGGCATTGTTATTGGCGTGAACACTTTAACCTTGGTAATATCTCTGTTGTTATTGAAGATATATATATATATATATATATATATATTCGTGAAATCTAGCATGTGTGTTCACTTTCACAAGAGCCATCCAGAAAATCAAAGGGGATTAACTCTGAAAGCATTTTTGCAAGAGCCCTTTTATGATTGAGAATTTTGCATTATCTAGCACCTGCATCCGTATGCGGCGCTCTTGTTGGAATAATGTATTCATTGAAAGCATCATGTTGATGTCTGTTATATCTGGACAAATGTGCAATAAATCAAAGAAAAAAAGAAAGAAATGATAAGAAAGTTCGAAAATAAGACCACTTTATTTATTTCTAAATAAAACTTTCGGGGATTACTTACGGGTGTTTTGTGTGCTTGGCCATATACAAGAATGGCTTTTAAAATGTGATGCTTACAAAAAGTACGATTTTCACTTCAACTAGTATGAAAAGTAAGTAAATGTTAGAGGTTCATTTTTTTAGCTAATATTCAAAAACAATAATAGTATTGATAAGAACTTTGCAAACTAGTAAGACTCGAACATGTGCACATATATCGCATGAAATAATTTCAGACCAATTCATTTGTAAGAGCTGTTCATTTTAGGTTAATATGTTTAGCCAAAGATATCACAGAGATACACATCGAATAGTTAAAACTACAGTAATTTCCATTATGATACACAATAACAATGTTGAAATAATAATGAAAAAAAAGAGTGTGTTAAGTATGCTGGACACGCGGAGATTTGCTCTGCAGACTGTTGCAAGATCTAGCGGGAACGTTGTATTTCCAAATTTCTAATAAGTAGCTTGCAGCAAAGAGTGAAATTGTCCTGACCAAAAACAAACTCAAAATTATGGCTCAAACAATTTAGATATTGGTGTTTTTGATTCCACATGAAGTAAACGATTCAGGTTATCATTCAATAGCTGTCATTCAAACTAGTACTTAGACTGCACCAATTTGAGGTAAAGGGACCAGGGGCCCGTTTTACTAAACATCTTACGATCATTTTTTGCGTAAGTCAAAAATCAAAGTTGCTTCTACAGTAGTGAGTAAATAAGGAAATCTGCCATGCAACATCTCATTGGAATCGTCTTCTGAAGACGATTTCAATGAGATATTGCAAGGCAGAATCTAACGAAGAATGAAAACACCAGGTACGATTTAAGATTTTGACTTACGATCATAACTTTCGTAAGATGTTTAGTAAAACGGGCCCCTGCTCCGGTTGTCACAAAATAGTTCGGCTAGAAAAAAAGATATGCTTTTTTACCAGTGCTTGATCTTTGCTTCATATCACTCATAAGATTAAATGAACAAGGTGTGAATATTTATTATTTGTGCCAGAGCTTTAACATAAGGTACCACCCGCTTTCGTACCAAGAGGATTTCGAGTGTGATTGTGTGCAAATAAGTATTGTGATTTTTTAACCGTATGGCCTTGCTGAAGACTGTTAAAATGGGCCATTTTCAATATATTTCACTATGCCAAAACAGTACAGGAAAGTAACCATAATTGTATCTTCTTTGAGAGTCACTTTAATTTAAAAATTGCAGAAAGAGAGTAAAAACAGGATCAAACCTGTTTGAAATGATCAATCATTTTAATGAAATGTGCAGTTTTGCAAATTCAAATTCAAAAGCATTAATGCTGATTTTATTGCTCAATAATTAGCATTACAAAACATAACAGTTTTTGAAATTCTGTTGTTTCATCCAGGCCGCATTATACCGTTTTCCATGTTTTGAATAAAATCATTGGACAAGTTTTATAAATATTTAATTTTTAATCCATAATTCCCCGTGGGCATATTCGAAACGCATTCCTACTGTCGGGCCACTTCTGCGGCCTACCAATAAATCTAAAAAAGTGTTTGACGTGTAATTTGAGTAGAGTCTCGTTGACCATCCTCGTATCCCAGGAATAAAACATTATATTACTCTTCATTCACTACCCTGGGATAATAAGCCAGTGCCACGTCGTTTCTATGAATATTTATGATAATTGTATAAATCTTGATTAGCAACTCAATGTACATATAGATCTAGCAAGGTTGTGCGATATTCGCCATTTTGATATGAATATGTGACAAATACAAAATACAACGCAGACTGTTAAGAGATACTTGACAGACTTGGTGTTTCGGAAATGATTTTATTTTAAGTCAGTAAAAGCTCGGGAAAAAATCTGGCTTTGCACAATGAAAATAGGCTAGCTATATATGTGTCTGATAACGTAGGCTACGATGTAGTTACCATACCTGTAGGCAAAGAAAGCTTCGATAGGAAAGTTTAAATTTTGAATAAGTTAAAGAATAGAAATGACTTGTAATGCAGTACAAAATTCGATCAGTTTTCACACAAAAAAATTGAGATCACCAATCAAATGCTTAATGAATTATTCATGAGAACGAGAAAACGCAAGCAAGTTATCCCAGGGTCGATAAATGTAGTCAACGGAATGGAGCGACACTGGGTACCGAGGATGTTTGTTGCCTAACAACCTGTAACTTTTTGAAAGGTGCGGATGGTGCTTTTGAGAAAAAAAATCAGGTTTGGTCTAAAATTTTATGTCATCCATTTCCATTCTTTTTCTTTTTGTTTCTGGGATAGTTATGTGACAAAAACTGCAACGTCCTACCTTAAGTAACCCAAAGCTTTATGTCTAAATAATATGAACACATCTTAGAGATAGATAGATAACACTGAAACACCCTTTCTTATTGTGAAACAGTATTTACTTTCACACAGACGATAGCTTAATGTAAAACACTCAATGAAATATGTTAATAGTGTGTTTATGTATGTATCTGAGAATTTAAATTGCTTGTAAAAATGTCAGATTTTCAAAAAAGCAAGAATTAAAGTCACTGCTCTTTCAAAGTTTCCACACTGAACATATTCAATTGACAGAACGATGCTGTGAATAAACAAGAGAAGCATGCCGGTCCTATTTCGCCCACCTGTGTCTCATTGATTCAATTTATGACAATCAAAGGCCATTTTTTTTTTAGCAAAATTCATATTTTTACTTTCATGATAGTTTTATTAATAATCCCTGAATAGGACCTACAATTTACAATAGGGCTAATCCTTGCGACAAGACAGATATTCTCACATTGCTTCATGACTTCTGCTGGAGTGTAAACAAGCAATTTTCATTAAGGTCCCTTTTCCCTTGGCATCAAATTAATCCTCCCAGTTTTCGATAGGATACATTCTTGTGACACGACAAATATTCTAACAAAACTTCATAAAGATTGAACCATATTTGTGGTTTCTAGGGTTTAAACAAGAAAATTGTCATTGAGGGCCCCTTATCCCGAAATATAGTTTGGATCTTTCCCATTTTCGACAAGGTTCCTCCTATTGACCTGGCAAGTATTCTGACCAAGTTCCATTAAGGATAGATTGGACCATATTTGTGGTCTCAAGACTGATTGTCTGAAAGGCTTTTTCCGTGATATAATTCGGAGGCTTCCCATCTAATGGGGGTTTCCTAATGACCTGATAAATAATCTGACTAAGTTTCATGAAGATTGTGCCGTATTTGAGACCTCTAGAGCGTGAACACTTATAATAGTGACGTCTGACGTTGCACGACAAATGACGGACATCCAATTATCTCATTGTGCTCGGGTGAGCTACAAAAAGCGTCTGACCAATCAAATCACTAATTTATAATTTTGTTCAAACCTTTAGGTTGAATAAGCTTTAGTTATGACGCTTTGATTGTCGATCATCGATTTGTAAGCTGTACTGGTCGAAGGCTAGATGAGCTATAGCAAAGGCGTTGTTCTCGTTTGTCTGTCCCTATAAAAAAATCGTTAAAAGATATCGGAGTCGACAAATATTAATTGGTTCCTTATTAACTTATGATTTCATTAGGAAACCTCGATCAACATTGCGAAAGAGCATGAGCTCATTAATGTTCCGGAGCCATTACGGGTCCACATCTTAAAGTGAGCTTTTACTACAATGGCCCGATTTCAAGATGACAAAATCTTTGACGTTCGCGCGTGAAGACGTCAGTACGATTTCTATATACCGACATGTTTTCTTTCTTTTTTTTTAATTGTCGGAAGAATTCTGGACCAATTTGTAAACCTGACAACCTGTCTAATCTTTTTGAGATAACTAACTTGCATTTTAAGTAGATCATCATACATTATTGCACGAAATGAACGTTTTAAGGTCATAATAGGCATACATGTATGTTAACGGACACAACCCTGGCGTTAGCGGGAAAAACGTTGATTAATAAGTATATCATTGTATTAAATGTGCGTTTTCGGGTCGTTATATGCATCCGTTAGCAGGCAAAACCCGGGCGTAAACGAGAGAAAATGTGGATTAATAAGTAAATTCACGTGCCCTTAACGCCCTGCTTTTTTCACTTTAATATCCTCAGTCAGGACCTATACACTTTATCAGTTTTTCATTAATATAGAACATTAAAAAAGACGTTGATCCTATTCCCGCGTTAAATTTTGTGACGTCATTTTACCAAGCAACGTCAATATAAACAAAAGAATCGATGTAATGCATATCACAATTTTCTGGCATATAAGTTGGTTTGGAGCTAGTTTGAAAGCGTTACTATGAATTATTTTGCATCCTCTGTTTGAATAAATACTATAGTCTTTATTCTTATGCAATAATAGCGTAAATTCTTATTTTTTTTTTTTTTAAATATGTTAAACTATTTCCGGATCGTGCAAATATCAACGCCCCCAAAAAGCGTGAATAAAATTTATATTTACGTGCCGTTAACGCCAGGCCTTTTTTTACCTAAATATCTTCAGCCCCAGTCGATACACCTCAACCAATTTTAAAGGACACTGATGTTTCCAACAATGTTTTTTCTACCTAAAAATAGAACAAAAAAGGTGATTAAAAAACCTCCAAACACTATAGTGTTTTTATTTAATAAAGTTCTCGGATTGTTGCACTAAAATGTACGTTTTCAGGTCATAATAGGCATACATGTTATATATTAACTGACAAAACCCGGGCGTTATAGGGAAAAAACGTGGGTTGATAAGTAAATCCACGTGCCGGTAACTCCCGACATTTTTTAAGATTAATTATCCTCTGTCTTGGCATATACACAATAATAGGGGAAAACCGGGTAAATTCGGACGTTTTTAACCAACCTTATTTCAGGCTTGATTCTGAAGCTATGGGTGGAAACCCGGACACTAGCCGTATTCTCATCACTCGAGCGGTCATTAAACTTGCATTTTATCCAAAAATTGTGAAGCAAATTATGGCCAAAACGTTGTGAAAGCGAGAAGTTTGAGAGTACTGTGAAACGGGTAAATTCGGACGGGGTTGGAAAAATTCGGACATGCAAGCGGTTAAACTCGGACATGTTTATCGGCAAAGGGTGAAAATCGGACAATTAAGGAATATCAATAATTAGGGGAATAAAGACACAGATTTTGTTAGTTTAAACGAAGAAGGTTAATGCGAAGCTTCAAAACTTCAATTTAGGAATGCTTTGACTGTAGATTCTATATTTATTCATCAACTTTGATTTTGAAAATTGGCAAATATTTCGAATAAAATACAGACAAATGAGTATATTTACAGACGCCAACATGAAATGTCAAAGCGTGTATTAAGTTCGTATGTATTCAAAGAAAAAATAGATATAAGGGGATAAATTGATATTACTTGGTTTTCAATGCATACAATTTATATAGTCCGAATTTTTACCTCTGTTGAAAATTGAAAGTGGAAATTCGGACACTTCAAAAAAGGCTATATATCACGATTCTGAGCAAATAATTGTTGATTTTTTATCATTATTGTGTACCTTTTTGACAGTTTAATCGAATAATAACCGTATTACAATTATTCCTCGCCAATCCATACCTATTTCTTAAGCGTTGACCGAGCCTATATTCGTCAGCAATCTATGAATGTCAGTTCAATTCGCAAGGTAGCCAGGGGTTTGTGACTTCAAATAGTTTTATTTCCACCAATATATGTATCATTCTATCACAAATTAAACTGACTTATGTGCGATAGATCTCAGAATGTATAGAAGTATTTGATAAAAACGCTGCTGTCATTGCTTTTTCAAAAAATTATCTTAAAAAGTATGTCCGAATTAATACGTCTGTCCGAATCTTATTCCCGCGTTAGAGTTGTGACGTCATAAATTTACCAAGCATCGTCGGTACCAACAAAAGTGAAGGCGCGATACATAAAAGAATTGCCACATATTCCAGGGTTTGGAGCTAGTTTTACAGCGGTCCTACATAACATTTTGCAATTTCTATTTGAATAAAATCTTGAGACTTTTTATACAATAATGGTGCCAATTCACTTTTTCCTGACGTTTACATTTGCAGAGGCCCTAAAATGTTTAAACCTCCTCGTGCTCAGCACTCAGGCGTTAATCCGATTTTCGGGTCCCTACAAACGTTAGCACACTCAAAAACGTGGATTAACCCTTTATTTAGTCAATCGTTTATATAGATCGTGATCAAATTGAAAACGTTGTTCTTATTTCCGCGTTATATCTTCTGACGTTACTTGTTTACCAGGCAACGTCGGTGTAAACAAAAGTGACTGTGACATGCGTAACACAATTTCGATTTGATATTTGTAGGAATGTAGCTACTTTTAAAGCGTTTTTGACCTGGTTTAGCAGGCCATAGGAAACAACCCTGTATCCTGGAAATTGCCTAGGAAAAAAGATAATCGAGTCAAAAACCGAACAACGTGTGTACTACGTAGCTTTTTGTGCACACGAGCGCGCAAAAAAATAGGTGTAGTATACATGAACAACTTTTGTGTGACACGAAATGCTTTGTGTGTTCAACGCACCGCTTGTATATCACGACGCCGTGCTAAAAACAAAGTACTGATAGCACTGAGGGCGAGGGAATTGAATAGACGATGCAACACATACGGTCAATTGTCTGGAATATAACCTTGATTTATTCACCTTGTCCTTTTCATATATACCTGATATTCTCATACTTATCACTGTCAGAATCACTGCTGTGTTAAAGGTACATAGCTTTTATATTTGATCTTGACGGGTGACCTTGCTTATAGGGAAAAGAAAAAAAATGCTACTAACTAACACTATCTCCTTTCTCGATGTAATGCATAACGCAATTTTAGTTGGTTTAGAGCTGATTTAAAATCTTCCCTATGGGACATTTTGCGATCTCTGTTTGAATAAATACTATAGTCTATCTTTTTATGCAACAATAGCGTCAATTTACGTTTTTTTTTTTTTTTTTTTTTTTTTTTTTTTTTTTTTTTTTTTTTTCAGGCGTTAACAATTGCAGAGACCCTCAAAAAACTTTAACGCCCTCAAAAACGTGAATTAACCCTATAATAATTGGTCTTGTTTGTGTCGCTTTTTAAACGACTGTTTGATTTTAAATTTCAGTCAACATGCCGCCCAAATCGAGGGAGTGTCAGTGGTTATTTTTTGGCGGGGAAAAGCATGAACTGGATCATGGTAGGTAAAAAGTAAAGATGCACAAGATCGGGTGAGCGATCAAAAGTTTTTTTTTTCTTAACATGTAATGGGTTGATCATTGAGCAGTCAACTTAACTTGTGCATCCATACATTGTTTAAGTCTAGTAGGAACAAATCGGGTTACATGGACTCAAATTTTGAGATCAAAGGAGACCGTGCTTAAGTTTTGGATCCCTTAGTTTTATTGCAGACATTTCCTTTTCGGTATCAGTTAGTTTTTTGTTAATACGTATCCTTTAATTAAATGTGAAAATTGGTTGATTGATTGGAGTTTAATGTCGCTTACCACATTCTTTTTTTTCAATTTCAAAAGAAAAACAACAACAACAACAAAAAAACCTAATTCGTGCTCAATTGAAATTGGTCTCAAATTTAGAATTAAGCTAAGTTATTAAAGTTGTTATCTATGACAACTTTTTAATATTATTTTTCATACATTTATTATACATATAGTATTACTACGAAATCAAAAGTTGTTAGTATCAAATTGAAATTTGGGAAAATTCCGAGGTGAGCACAAGAAACGTTTTATAAACTCGGACCTAGATAGGTATTGGGGTCCATGATTCTATATAGGGCCAACTTATTTCTGGTCCGTTTCGGGTCGGATGTAGACTGGTCTCGCTATCAAATATTAGAATTACCTAATCTGGGCTTTGTTAATGGTCTATAATGGGATCAGTCTAGAGTTGGTAGCCCGCTGTTTGATAGATACTCTGATATAGCGGGCAACAATACCTGCCCGGGGTCAGAAATAAGATGGTCCATAATATGAGTTTCAGACTCGTTTACTTAACCTGGTTCCAGTGTAACTTCATCAAATTGGAACCATTCTCGCATTCAAAAATAAAACGTTCGCGAAACGTTTGAAAAACGGTTATCGCTCTACTTGTTTACCCATGTGATCTAGATTTGTTTTAATATGTGTAATATTTCAATTTGTTTTCAACATGATAAGTTATAGAGGATAATTGTTTGTTTCAGAGTAAGATAGATTTATATTTTATTGGGTGAACAACGAAAGCTGTATTTTCACGAGTGGCAGAGCCACAAGTGAAAATATAGCTTTTGTTGTTAACGAAATGATATATCAAACGATCATACTCGAAAAACAAACGATTATTCTTTTTCTTTCATGCCAAAATGAAACAAAATACAGTCAAACCTGTCTTAAGCAAGCACCCAGGGGACATTCAAAAAGTGCTTGCTTAAGACAGGTGCTTGCATAATGCAGGTCAATTTTAGTGCAATTGGTTCATTTGGGAACTCAGTGACCCCTTGCTTAAAACAGGTTGCTTGCTGAATACAGGTGGCCGCTAAGACAGGTTTGACTGTATGAAAAGTCCAGAACAAATTTTCTTCAAGCGCGCCACTTGTGCCACTTTGCTGTGCAACATTCATGCTGACGTCATTTTTTCGATTCCGCTGCTGTCAGATAGGTAGAAATGAACCAAAGGAAATAAGTGTTTTGATAAATTCACTGGTAAGACGGCGAGTTTATCAAGTGATAATATACAAATATTTCTCAATCATAGCAATATCTGATTTAGAATGAAGCAAACGTGACCTAAGATTCAAGCCGTCTTAGATTTTCAGTAAAATGGCACAGGAGTAAGAAAAACATGTAAAAAATCATTTATGAATAACTTTTTTCCCCCAAAAAAAGTCCCCCTATTGCTAGTTTTAGTTTATGAGAGAAATCAATTATAGGGCAATACGATGACACGTAAACGACAAAATTTTCTGTAAAATTTAACCCATTTTCGACATTTTTGAAATGTCCATTTCTTAGTTATTGTATAATCGAACCATTGCCATACTGAAAGGAAACCTTGGCATAATTGCGCTTAAGTCAAAGCACTGATAGCATCGGATGCGATCTTCTTACTACGAGTCAGTGTCTTTCATTTTTAAAAGAACTAGTTTTCTTGATTAAAACAGAAAATCTGATCGGCTGGTAAAGACGAAGATCAGATTGTACATAAGTGCAGGCTAATCTTTGTACTGACCAGGCTGATCTTTGTTTTTACCTCCTACTTAAGCAGAAATTTTCCGGGTTAATCATTATAATCATCCTTAGCGTTAAATACTATCTTATAATGGAAATACCAAAATATAAATAGAAGAGATAGGCCTACATGACAACAGAATTTCAAATTGCAGATTGGCGCCTCTGTGTACGCAAGTCAAATGGGTGCCCCAGTATTCATAGGCCTGACAGGCACGGCAGCTGCGAGTGGTTTTGCTGTAGCTATTTATGAATGGCATGTAAGTAACTTTTGGTCTAATCTAGACAAAAACATTAGCAAATAAATGCAAAATTGGAAAATAAATGAAATTAAATTTGTAATCATTGAATATCGACACATGCTTTAGGGAACGTGTAATTGGTATTCCTGTTTTTTTTTTTCAATTTAATGGTAATATATAATTGTTTATAATCGCATATAATTTTTACTAATACTATCAATATGGGCGTATAAGTAGATAGAATAGAAGCAACATTGTTTAATACATTTCTAGATATAGAAGAAAGCTTCCTTTGTGTTTGGTGTAGTTGAATATGACAATCTTAATACACAAAAAGCACTCTACTCGGATTGACTTTAAATTTCACGCTCCTAAAATTGTCATTTCTTTTCGCGAGATGGTTTAATTTTTTGTATTGATACCTGAAAATATATCTAACAGAAAATTACGTGTATTTCAGGCTGTGTTTCTATTGATATTACTTGGTTGGGTGTTCGTTCCTGTGTACGTAGCATGCGGGGTAAGCTAATTTCTGTAAGAAAAATGCTTTTGAATGAAATAGAGACAAACAACGGTAGATAATCTTACTAGGTATATACTGTGCCGCTTGTGAAAATATAGCATTTGTCGTTCACTCAATCTAAGATAAATCGATTTTATACTCAAGCGTATTTGTTTCTATATTTTTACGTGAGTACGTCATTTCGAGATGTATTTTTAAAATAAGCTCATTTTGAGTAAAAGTCTATTAAGACGTTCGCTTCACAGTTACAAAGCAATTCTAACTACTTGTTTATTTTTTTTTCTTAGAATCCTTCCTCCAAGGAATCCAATGAATTATTTTGAGGAAATATTTTCATAACTTGAAAAAGGATATATTCGTCTATTACAGACATACACGATGCCAGAGTATTTAAAGAAGAGATTTGGTGGTAAACGGATACATATATATGCTTCTATTGTGGCTATTGTTAGTTATATACAAAACAACATTGCTGTAAGTTTATGTTACATACCTCATATACCTTATTATTCCTTTTTTAAAAATTCAAAGTGGGATCGTTTTCATTAAAGCGATTCAATAGTTGGTTGACTGGTTTATTGATTGATGTGTTTGGACACAAGCCATTGTATAATTACCAGATATTCTGCTTCTGCCTAGAAATTGTTATCATCAACTTATCTGATTTTGATATAATGTGCTTCACTGAGACACATCTAGATAACAGCATCCCCGATTCAGATCTTGTGGTAGATAACCATAACAGTTCTTTATACCTTACGTCTCACTCTGGTGGGCTTCTTGTATACGTTACGAACTCAGTCTTTTCAAAACGTAGGGCCGACCTAGAACACGCTTCTATTCACTGCCTATGGATTGAGGATAAATACCATACGGAATCGTTCTTACTTTGTACCTCATACAGATCTCCGAGTACCCCTATTGCATTCTTGGAAAGTTTTAATGTGTCATTAGAAAAAGCTGCAGAGTCAAATACAAATATTGTTATCGTTGGAGATCTAAATCAGAATCTGCTAGACAATAACGAGACTCATCTCTCAAACATTATTTATATCAATAATTTGACAAATGTAATAACCAAACCGACTAGAATTACCAATCACTCTGCGACATTGATAGATCCGATTCTTGTGAAATACCCCTCGAATGTTATACACGCCGATACCCTCGACATCGACCCTGACATAAGCGATCACAAAGCAACGATGGTCATCTTAAAATTTACCGAAATAACTTCGCTGTGTACGAAAAGGAGGGTTTGGTTCTATAACCGCGCAGACTTTAATGAATTAAATCGACTAATAATGTTAGAAAATTGGGACTTCCTTGACAACTGTGATATTGACGACGGATGTGAACGCTTCACTAACAGACTGTTAGAAATTATGGCCCTATGTATCCCATCAAAAGAAGTTACAATAAGACCAAATGACAAATCATGGTACGATTCTGAAAAAAGACGATGGACAAGACGACGAGACCGACAAAAGAAAATCGCTTCAAGTATCGGTCGACTCAATGACTGGAACAAATATAAAAATTTAAGAAATCGGGTGAACAACCTTAAAAAATCAGCGAAGGAACGCTATTTTAACCACATTGACGATTGTTTGTCAAATTTTCATCTCGATGATCGACAAAAGTACTGGAAATATCTTCGAAGTTTAGTAAACTCTTACTCAAATAAAGGCTCGATACCCGTTTTAAGAACTGTTGAAAATGATGAAGATATACTTCATTGTTCGGACTTAGAAAAGGCAGATTGTCTTAATAACTATTTTTCATCAATCTCAAATATTAGCGATATAAATGTAGAGCTGCCTCTATTCTCCCCAAAAACTAATAGCAAACTCGAACGTATTTCGTTATCCTCCGAAGAAATAGAAGGTGTTATATCTACATTATCAATAAATAAAGCTTCTGGCCCCGATCTAATAAGCCATAGGGTTTTAAAAAATGTGAAAAACAAGTATATGTTATCAACTTTCCAAGTTATTCAAAAGATCGCTGAAAGTTCAAGTTTTTCCTAGTAAGTGGAAAGAGGCCCTCGTAAATCCCATCTTTAAAAAGGGAGACAAATCATTAGTGGTTAACTACCGACCTATCTCCCTTTTAAGTTGTACAGGTAAGCTCATGGAAAGATGTATATATAAGCATGTATACAACCATCAATATTTTAATAATTTACTATACGAAAAACAGTCAGGATTTCTTCGCGGCCATTCTACAGTTCATCAATTGCTAGAGATATACCACCAAATTGTTTCGTCACTTTATTCTAAGCACAACCTCTGTATGGTCTTTTGTGATATCTCCAAAGCTTTTGATAGGGTCTGGCACAAAGGGCTAATATTCAAACTTCAACAATACGGAATAAATGGACCCCTTCTTAACTGGTTCACAAATTATCTGTCAGGCCGAAAGCAGTCAGTTGTAGTCAATGCAGTTAGGTCAAAGTCAATGTCAATAAATGCTGGAGTTCCTCAAGGCTTGGTACTTGGTCCCTTACTCTTTTTAGTATACGTAAATGATATCTCCGAACATTTGTTAAGCATAACCCGCCTTTTTGCAGACGATACATCATTGGCCTGTTCAGCAACAAATATATCTGATATCCAAGGTATTTTAAATCACGACCTCTTCATGATCTCAAAATGGGCAGAGCAACGGTTAGTAGATTTTAATCCTTTAAAAACAGTGGCATTGTTATTCTCAAATACACCCGTAGAAAATCCGAATCTGTCATTCGACATGGTAAATGTACAATTTGTAGATAATCACAAGCATATTGGATTAACTCTAAGTAATAATGGAAAATGGAAAATACATATCGATAACTTAATTAGATCAGCCTCTAAATTATTAGGAATGATGAGAAATGTTAAGTTCAAACTCAGACGGGAATCACTGAACCAAATTTATATTTCGTTCTTGCGTCCAACTCTTGAATATGCGGCGGTAGTTTGGGATAACTGTGGCATGCGCGAAAAAGACTCTCTTGAAAAAATACAAATAGAAGCAGCCAGAATTGTAACCGGTCTAACTAGATCTACATCATTGGACAACATTTATCGAGAAATCGGCTGGCTAAGTCTGGAAAATAGGCGTAAATACAAAAAACTCGTCCTTGTTTATAAAATAGTTAATAGTCTTACACCAAATTATCTTTCTGACCTATTCCCACAAGTAAACAATAGAACAAGTTATTCCCTGCGAAATGCTAATGATATTGATGTAATCGCTTGTAGAACAGAATTATTTAAAAAGTCATTCTTTCCATCAGCTGTTACCTTATGGAACGAGCTTCCAAATTCTATAAAACATGTCGATTCCTTATCTTTATTCAAGTCCTCATTGTTGCGAACGTTTCCTAATCACGAGGTACCGCGTCATTATTTCGTTGGAGAAAGAAAAAATCTTAACTCTGACCTTTTTATCAACCATTTATCTCCTGACCCGAAATGTATTTGTGGATATCCAAATGAGGATGTGGAACATTATCTTTTTCAATGTCCACGCTTTACACCCGAAAGAGTTAAAATGTTCCACAAATTACGCCGCTTCCATCCTCTAAGTTCGAGGCTCTTACTTTATGGTTCATCACAACTACGTTTAGAAGAAAATTCAATAATATTTCTATATGTTCAAAATTTTATCAAAGAAACTGAAAGGTTTAAATGATAACGTCGAGCAGTAGTACTTGCTTAAATTTCGTGTGATCCGTGATCGCGACCTGTACCCCGACTGACTGATAAACATTCTAAACACCTCCCAAAATTTCCTGAACATTCACATAAAAAGCGATTTTCCTCTTTCTTCAAACATTTAATTAACTAGTATGAAATTTTCACCTTTGGCTATTTACTTCCATAATTGGACACATTGTTTTCTCATTCTTATTCCATATTTATTATGTCATTTCTCATATTGAACGAATTCAGAATACATTAATTATGTATATACCTCCAAAGGGGAATGGCCGAATCTAAGTTGGAAGAACTTGTGGCCAGACCCCTTTGCCTGATTATTATGAACTTTTGCGCTATAATGTAGATTGTATATTTGTACATACATGGCAATAAAATATGTTTAACTAAAAAACATGTTGACTGTTCTGTCATTGTAGTAAGGGTACGCATGCTCATAGATAACAAAAGTGGTTAAATTTGTTAAACACTTCTACGTATATTTGTTTTACTTTTGTGTCGCTTTAGCTTCGAAAGCTTTAAGCGACGGTCGATCAGAATTTCTGGAGGTAAAGCGTTTCAGTCACGTATTAATCGTGGAAAGAATTAGTACGTCCTGTAGTCACTTCTGGCTTGAGGTTGTAAATAGCTGCAGGTGTGCATTGTTCTTGTCTGGCGTTTTGATTTGATGAGACGGTTTTTTTTGTGATGGCTACTTTCTTGGAATTAATTTTGCAGAATTGGGAAAACTGGGTTTCTTTTGTGCATTTTGGTGGTTTATCGAGAAATGACGATAGATTATCACTTGATAATCTCACTGCTAAAGCAGTGAAATTATCAAAATCTTATACCCTGCTTTTGTGCATTTCATCCTATCTGACGTCATCTATGTGGAGCGAAATAAGTGGCGTCACAATGAACGTAGCATAGCAATCACGTGCAAAATGACGCGCTTTACGCAAATATGTTCTCGAAATTTCACATTTTGTCTCATTTTTGCATAAAAAAAATAGAATAATCGTTTGTTTTCGGGTAAGAAAGATTGGCATTTCATTTCGTGAACAACACAAGCTATATTTTCACTCGTGGCTCTGCCACTCGTGAATATAAAGCGTTTATTGTTCACTCAATGAAATATAAATCGATCATACACTGAAACAAACGATTATCCTCTATATCTTTAATTCTGCTTTCGTTCCTCCCACTCATTCCATTACATTCGGAAATAATTCCAAAATCATTCACCTTGTCAATTTCGCGATATTGTTAACTGTTTGATATCAGCTCTACGCTCAGGATCACCGAACGGTGCAAACAATTTTCCAATTATACTCCGATTTGAACGCAAGTGCACGTGCAAAGCGGGGTATAATTGGAAAACTGTATGCACCGTTCGGTGACCGTGAACGCAGGGCAGGTTAAGAACCATCTATCAAAATTTTCACCTGGCCTTGTTTTGATTTGAATGATTTTAAGATAAGTGTGGGTTCCTTGAATGGTGAGTCTGATTATTTGTGTCCTTAGGTATTGCGTATTATTTTATCAGGTGAAGAAGCATGAATGGTCTCGTCCAGGTTCTGGATTTTATGGAATGTCGGCCATGTTTGTTTACATTTCACCGGGTTTAGAATGTTCATGGGTGTAACCAAAAATGTAGTTTTAACAACAGTCAGATATTTTCTAATGATCAAATTTTGTTGACACTCAAAATTCAATTCCTTAGTTTGATTTCACTTTAACCTTCATAATATTAGAAGTATTCATGTCAGTTTAGCCAGAACCTTTATTACCGAAAAAATTCTAATAGATCACCATACTCTAAAAATCCACCCCCTTTCAGAGGTTGAAATCGACCCTTTTTTGATGTGAGGTTTCAAACTAATGGACCCATATCCACAAAATCAAGGTCACTTAAAATTCAACAGAGGTTTTATTAATATTATTATTTTGTGCGGAGTTTGGTTAATTTTAACCTTTTAACGGTCTTAAAAATATCAATGAATTAAAAAACTAACTTATTATAATACTTTTGTTCTGTCCCCATTCGTTCAACAATTACCTTAATGTGGCAATTCTAAAAGTTTGTGGAAATAAGAATGTTATAACTTGTCTTAAATTGGGATATCTACCTAATTTGCGTTAATCAACCTTTAAACTAAGTACCTTACAAAAATTTCAGAGTTTGCCTCGCTGAAAAAAGATCACATGATCACGATTCATGTGGAAGCCTTGCCGGGCGTAAAAACATGAAAAAACAGTCCTGCGTTCAAGATAAAAACATTCAGTAAACGTTTAAGAAATTTCACCCCGTATTGCACTCGTACTCGCGTGTAGAGTGGTATACAATTCCGAAAACTTTCGTCAACTTTTCTGTATTCTGAACGCGGGGTTAGTCTTCAATAATCTTTATTTTGTTCCCGTGCAATGAAAAATAGTTCAAATGCATCACAAAAGCCGCCCAATTTGAAAACATGAACAATTACCGAGGCTTAAGTTCTCATGACTAGATTAAGTTGGTTTGACATGGGAATTGGATTCCGTTGAATCCTAGAGAGTCAAACTTAAGGTCAATGACCGCCTTTCCAGGACATGTGACCTTGCTGATCTTTTACCTTTCAGACTGACTCTGTAGTGAAATTCCTGAATCTCTAATTGTAAATGAATTAACCATGTGATTAACTACGCAACATTAACATGCTCTAAAATGACATGTCAGAGTTCATTGACCTATGTTAGAAAAGTATATCGTTCTCAGACTCCGTCAAATAGAGAATAACATGTTAGTGTCTAAAAATAACAATGTTATCTGGTCGAGGTTGGGAGAATTTATCATGACGAGGCTTTGTCGAGTCATGGATAATCTCTCACAGCCGAGACCTGATAACATTGATATTTTAAGCCACTTACATGTTATTCTATTTATCATGCAATCTTTTTTCAGTGCTAAAGGATGATAAACCATTAGAAAATCAAAGAAATTCAGGTGAAAGTGTATGCAAATTGTTTCTAAAAATAGACTTTCTGATATCATGTTATGTTATGAGACAGGTGATATCATGTCAATACAGGCTTCATTGCATGATAAAAAAAGTATTGTGTGCAAGCAACCACATACTTTATTTCTACATTAACATTGCTTGGTCTTACCGGATCCTTTGAACTTCCTGTACAAATCCCGCATCAATTTTTTTGCTGCTCAAATATATTACTTATTTGTGACCCGTCACGTGAAAAAGGACCATCTGGGTAATGCGTAAAGTATCGACCCTAGTCAGACTGCGGGGATTGCGCAGACTGGCTTAGGTCGAAACTTTTTGCAATGTGCTTATTTTCTGAATCTAGAATGATCAATCTACCTTCCAGTGAAAGAATTTTTGAAAAGCGCCCCCTGGTTGATCTATGCTGGATCCAATCTCTTTCTCAAATATTCATTTCACAGAGTTAAAGAGATGGTCCCAGTTTGCGTGACGGTTCACATTTAATTGTAGACTCGTTATCGGTCGTCGTTTTCAAGTTTTTTTTTCATTTTGTTCAATACCATATCCTTTATAACATATTTTGGAGATAAATGCAGTTTTAATAACTGCGTCTTGTCTTAAGACGGAGGTCAATGGTCGGACCAGCGATCCATCAGTTTTCTTTGTATCTCAAGAGCTATATTCAATTGAGGGATGAAGAAATTTTTGTTGGTTTGATAGTTGTATGAAACTAAAAACCTAATAACACTGTATGAGTTCGCGAACATGAGTGTGATAAGGTTTTTTAGTTTCAAACCTCCACGAAATCAGTAAATATTCTCTTCATATCTTATAATTAAATACCACGAAGCAAAAATGTAAGGATTTGAAAGCAATATCTTATGGGACTACTTTTTGCGTACTCAAATTTGTTTGCGTTGAGAAATAAAACCAATTTGTCAGCCAACCAGAATGCACGTAAGTTGCTGGAATCGTCTGAAATTAAATTATATATGTTTACGCGCTTGTCATGAAATGGAAACGGGCATATCAGGTTACCACTGTCCATAGGCGTAACTACGATTACGCACACAGAAGGCGACCAACATAGAATTTATATGATAAAGGCGATATATGGACTGTGACAAAAGATGAATGTCTTCCGTCCGCTCCCCTATTCTATGATTTGAGCGTTGGTGAATAATCTGTAGTTTCGATGTTATGATCATTCATCAGCGACCTTTTTCGAAAGAGCATTTATTTCTATAACGCATTTGCGTAATGTGCGTAATAGTAGTTACGCCTTTGCTGTCCGTGTGTGAGTGTGTGCATGGGTTTGTGTCTCTGTGGGGGTGTCCAAACATGTCCGGAGCATAACTTCTACATTTATGGACTAAATGAAAAAGATCATGTAACTTAGCAAAGTTGTTTTTATCGTGCAATGTCCGTCGTCCACAATTTCTTTAAACTTTTAATCTTCTCCTCCTAAACCAGTGGCCAATCTTAATAAAATTTTGCAGGGATGTTTCTTGGTTCAAGCTCTACCAAAGTTGTTCAAATAAATGAAATCCTCCCTTAACTTTCCCTTTACCCGTAACAAAAAGGTTGAAAATAAAAGTTCTTCAAAAGTCTTATTCTCTGAAACCAGAAAGTAGACAGCTTTCATATTTAGTATGTAGCATTATCTAGTGGGCCTCTACGAAGTTTGTTCATAGCGAGACCTTGATGTTATATTTGGACTCCTACCGGGCACAACACTTTTTACATAGAATCAAGTAGCAAAAATCTTCAAAAATGTTCTTCTCTGAAACCAGAAGGCAGAAAGCTTTCATATTTGGTATGTAGCCTCATCTAGTGGCCATCTACTAAGTTTGTTCATATCAAGACCCTGGGATCATATTTGGGCTCCAGCCGGGCGCATTCCTTTTTACATAGATTCAAAGAGTGAAAATCTTCAAAACTTCTCTGAAACCAAAAGGCAGACTTCTTCCATATTTTGTTTGTAATATTATATAGTGGATATCTACCAATGTTTTCATGTCATGCCCTTGGGGTCATATTTGGGCTCTGAATGAATCCACCCTATTTTACATAGACACAATGGGGGAAATCTTAAAAACCTGTTCTCTGACACCAGAAGGCAAGGACTTTTCATAATAGTCTCATTTTATTGTATTTCATCAAAAATGCTCATTACATGCTCATATGTTTTTGTAAGGGGTGTGACCGGGCATATACATTTTACTCTTTGCTGAAAACATTCCATGGTATTGATCTTATTTAGAAATTATCTTCTTGTTGACATCTGCCTATTTAATTGATGTGATGTCCCTGGGGCCAAAGAGACTCAGGTGAGCGATCTCGGGCAATCATGGTCCTCTTGTTTTTGGTAAGTAATGTGTCATGCAAAGAGTCACGGCCAAATGTCAAAGGGGTTACGAGTAAAAATCGTTTATTCGCAGCGGAATCCGTGTCTTTGAAACTATTCTAGTTAAATGATAAGAAAAGAAATGGGGGGGGGGGGATCGTCTAAAAATGATATTATGTCAATATAAATACGCTCGTGTTTATTTAAACGAATCTTAACATCAAAAATTGTTTGTTTGTTTTTCTTTTCTAGGCGGAAATCTATTCCGGTGCCTTGTTTATGCAGCTGTTGCTCGGATGGAATATTTATGCGTGTGTTGGAATAATCCTAGCTATTACTTGTCTTTTTACCATAACAGGTAAAATTTTATATTTAAAACAAGTTTGATAAGCCTATGCGTGTTGATTCCAATAAATTTTATATTTGCGTAGCATTAAGACTCAAGCTTCAACACAATCTGATTCTAGTCTTCACTTCGCATCTAAAAATAGCATCAGGACCCGAGGTTATAAAACTTCTCTGAGGCTCAACAGAGAATCTTCTCAACTTTAAATGTAAATGAATGTATGAAAATAAAAGATAATATTAATAAGTTTTTAATCATATCAACTTATTCATATTTTCTTTTATGGTAATACATTAAAATGAGTATTTAAACAGAATTACGGCTTTAATCTCAAATTGAAATTTGAGAAAAATTTGAATTGATAATGAGAAAAGTTTTATAACCTCGATCCCTGACCCATGATATCCACTCACAATCGAAGAATATTTTTAAACACTGTGTGGGTGCCCAGACTACTAAATGTCTGTAAATATATGAAGCCTAATATAGGGTAAATTATCGTTTTTGAGGGCGTTAACATTCGCAGAGTCCAAAAAAAATGGCTCAACGTAGGCCTATTTTGTGGGTTCCTGCAAATGTTAACGCCTAAAAAATCGTGAATTGACGCTATTTTTGCTATAAAATAAATACTTTAGTACATGTATTTATTCAAACAGAATTATGAAACCGTCACTCATGTTTATACCGACGTTGCTTAGTAAATTAATGACGTCACAAAAATTAACGCGGGAATAGGATCGACGTCTTTATTTATACTGTATATTTATGTTAGACAAATGAAAAAGGTAAAGTTTTAGGCCATGACTTGGGATATCTACATGAAAAAAGTCGGGCGTTGACGGCACGTGAATTTACTTATTAATCCACGTTTTCCTTCATTAACACCCGGGTTTTGTCCGTTAACGTATGTCTATAAAGACCCGAAAACGTACATTTTATTCAATAATTAGTCTTAACCCTTATCCAGCTTGATTTGAATTTTGTATCAAACAAACTGCCAATTCTTGGGGGAGAAATTTATCAAGCCTGTCAAGTTTTTTTTCTGCAAAAAATAGGTAAAAAGCAGGCCGTGTATTGTAAGATAAGAGTGCATGTCTTTGCAGGATGATCTAAGTCTATACTGATTGCAAAGCTTTGGGCACAGTAGACATTGGCCATGAACAGGGCGAATGTATGATTCCGCTAACGTTTTGTCGCCATTCAATTAAAGCTCTTATATGATAAACAAAAAGTTCATTGCTCAAAAAAGATTTCGCAGATAAAATATCTAAACAAGTATAGTAAACCTTTTTTTTCAAGTTGTCTGTAATTGTATTTTTAAAAAGGAGGTGCGCAATTGAACGAAAGAAATAATTTTTTATAACTTTTGATTAAAAATTACCACATGGGTATGTTTTGCTGACATTTTAACAAACGTGTAAATGAAGTTTTGTATTACATTTTAATGTTGACTTTTTTTATTTGTTTCTAGGCGGCCTTGCGTCTACGATCTATGCAGATTCCTTACAATCTGCAAAATAACTGATGGGGTGTTTTGTTGTGACTTTATTACATCTTTATTTTCACCCATTATTTTATTTTAAGGCGGACTTGCGGCTGTGATCTACACGGATGCTTTACAAACTGTTATACTATTAATGGGATGTATTGTTGTGGCTTTCATGTGTAAGTACAGTTGTACAATTTATAGTGAGGCGTCAAAGATCAATTTTACATTGAAAATGATAGGCAATAACGGTTTCTCGATACTCACATAAACTTGCGGAACTATACCTCATGTAACAAATGAAACAAGTAAAACAAATAAAGATCAAATAGAATACCTCAATAAGTTATTGCTAAGCTTAAGGTAATGGACCCGTAATAGTTCCACAACATTTTGGACCACATGTTCTTTCACAACGTTAACCGAGGTTTCCTAATGAAAATCATTAGGAAACCTCAGTTAACACTGTTAAAGTTCATTACTCCTGAAATGTTGCGGAACTTTTACGGGTCCACTACTTTTAAGTTTTTTTACGTTTGACTACCAGTCTGTTATTCTGCCAGTCGACTAACTAAAAGGACATTTCGAAACCCACAATGGCCATAAAAAGTCTAGAAACTTCTAGTCTTTGTACGCTTTTTGTTGGCCTAAACATGGACTTTTATTCACAACTGGATTTCTAAGGAACAGTGACATTCATCTCGATCAACACCATTCAAAATCACTCGCTCAGCACTCCATCACTCATTCCAAACAGTCTCGCCAATCACCCCAAAACGCTCCGAAATTGTTCAAAACCGCTTCGGAATCTTGAAGAAATGATCCACATTTCGGTTTAATCGATCAAATATGATTGCATGATATGATTGGACGGTGTTGATTTTTAAGCTGATTTGTCCAGCTTTAAACAAGCTGCAGTTACGAGTTTTTAGCTGAAAACCTACGATGTACGCTCTAAACGTGACGTTCTAATAGGCCTGTTTTTTAAAAGCTCGTACCTCCATGTCATATTTATACTTAGTTCTATAAAAAAAGTGTGCACTTTTGAATTTTTAGTATCTCTGGAATTACACATTCATGAAAGGTCATATGACTATCCCCATGAGTATGTGCGAACGATATTTGAAAACAAAAATCCTGAGATGAGCAAAGAATTTCTGCTTAATTGAGCCATTTGATTTTGCATGTGCATCACGCGTTAGACGAATGATTGGTCTGAAATGCATTCAGTTGAATCTTTATGGCTTTCCCAAGCATAAAATCACATCTTCAATACAATTGTGCATGATGCTACAGCGTGGTTTGACAACCAATAAACGTCGTTGAACACTTTCAAACCTTGTCAGATTAAAAACGTGATTAAAATTGATTGAGCATTAATGTTCCAATAATAATCGAACTCATCATTTTGTAAGCCCTTTAAAAAGCAAATCGAGATGTCATAGGACGCCATAGCACAATTCAACAACAAGTTACTGGCTTAACAGGAAGCAATGTCTCACGTTGACGTACACGTCATGTCTGCATAATAATTAAAACTTTTGTTAGGAAATGGCTTGGAATGGCTGCTAATTCCTGTAATGCAATATCAATATTTAGCTGTTACCAAAGAAAAAGTTGTAAGGAGGGAGGTCAAATCTCAACAATTTAAGTTCTGTCTGCTCGTATGCAGCATTCGATAGTTTATACAAATCTGAATTGACTTCTAATTTCAAAAGCTCTTGACTTAAGCATGGTAACAAGTTTACTCGTTAATTTTCCCCCAACTTTGTAAGAATCAAGAAAAATACCAAAAGTGAAAGTGCACACTTTCTTATGGTACTTAGTATATATACGTGGCCACGAAAACAACAACAACAACAAACAACGGAAAAAAAAAAACCAAACGTTTTTTATCCTTGCTTCATCCTCTCAGCTTTTGGTGAAGTAGGTGGATGGGCCGGAATGGTCGCCAAATACCCGTACGCGGCGGCCAACTACACCATGGCTAACCAGACATATTATAAGTGCGGTATGCCCAGAGAAGACGCTTTTCATATCTGGCGAGACGCGACCACTGGGGACATTCCATGGCCCGGGGCGGTGTTCGGACTAACAACTTTAGGATTGTTTAACTGGTGCAATGATCAGGTGACTTATATTAGTAACGTTACATTTTAAAAATCCAAACGTTTGATACATCTTTCTTGAACATTCTATAAAATTTGTAACGAATTATACATATCAAGGTGATGATGAAAGATCGATCTTTTCCCACAAATGTTTGCTTTATTTAAATTGCAATTTTATCATTGTACAATATGTTTGTACCTTAGTGAAATAAAATATATGTTATGTTCTGTTATGTTATGATAAGCAAATGCACCTGTATATAGATGCACATGTATTAGTGACTGACCAAATTTCAATTTTGGTCTATAATGTGCATAGACAATTTTGACATTTGATCACTCACTAAAAGTTGTGCATCTACATTAGAAATGTAATAGAGACGCAACTTCATATTTAAGATGACACAATCGACATTTTGTGCGGCGTATGTGTCCTTTTGTTGGAAAACTATCCCGTGTATTAGAAACCTGGGGAGCCGTTTCACTAAACGGCGTACGCAAAAAACGTACGTTTGGCGTAAATCAAGAACGTACTTAAATATTTTGCGTACGCAAACGAAGTTTAGTGAAACGGCCCCCTGAACACGAGAATGGTTTTATAAGACTTTTTTATACTTTTTCTTCTATAATCTATATACAAGTGCAGAGCTACAAATAGAAGGGGTATTTTGGATTTCACATTGAATTATTTAAATTAAGTTTGAACAAACCCTATATTGTGGGTACTCATTTGAATCGTCTCGACGAGACGATTCAAATGAGTACCCACAACACAGTGTTTCAATAAGAAGCAAAGATTTTAGACTGGGTTATAATAATAATAATAATAATAATAATATCTTTATTTCATGAAGGTAGAAAACATTAAGACATTTTTCAAATGAAAATAACATGAAAATAGTCTTTTTTACAAAGTTGCCTTCGTTATCAATGAAAAAGAATATTAATGAAAAGTTTAAAAATGGTAATGGTGAAAAAAATGCTTCTATAATATATGAATAGCAAAACAAAATATGATAACAATACGATGAATCACAGGAAATTAATTAGGGAATAGAAAATCCTCGGACAGAGACAGCTCTTTTTACATGCTTACATGTATATGTTTTACCCCCTCTTATCGGTACCTCTGCATGGTACACATCTTTTTTCAGATAATTGTACAACGATGTTTATCCGGGAAACATATAGGTCACGCCAAAGCGGGGTCATTGCTAGCAGCTTTCTTGAAGATGTTTGGTTTCTTCTTATTCTTAACACCGGGAATGATCAGCCGTATTTTATACCCAGGTTCGTTTTCACAGAATCAAGTTACTTATTCTTACAGCTTAATCTTAAAGGATTTATGTTCGTATACGATCAATACCCTCTTTGAAAAAGCTGTAATGATAAGAGATTTGGGGTATGAATCCGGCCCTGCATTTAGTATGAAGAAAAGTTCCAAACTGTTAGCAAATTTAACCTCGCTTTGCACACAAGTGCAAATGTATGATAAAATCCCATATGACATTTTTATAATATCACATGGATATTTCTAGAACAATGTCATAATGCGTTTTTTTTTAAGAAAGTTGCTTTTCTGTTAAAAAATCAACGAAAACAAGGCAAATATAGGATGTTAGATAGATATAATACGTACTAAGTAAATTGTATGAACAAATATCTAACTCGGTTGTGGTAGTTGATAATTGTCTCGACAGAGCCTCGACAATATTCAATTCCCCCAACCTCGTTAGATATTTTTTCCATACAAAATAATGCATAGGTATTCTGTACTAGGACAAAAAGAAACGCCGGGTAACCTATAATTATTGTTTTAAAGATAAATTGTATTATTGGATTATCATATTCATTTTTGTATGAAATGTCACCTGATTATGTGAAAAATACCCACCTTTTAACGATGACCCTTCTTGTTTTGCGAAACACGGCCGGATATATCAGTATCTTGTGTGTCCTCCATGCGCAGCTGTGGCAGCCCGATTCGTCTATGTTGCATCCGGCGTTTCTTTTTCGTTCTAACAACAGTTAACATAATAATTCGAATAATTGACAATGTGACAATGTGAATGATTTTGGAATGATTTAGGAATGAATTTGAATGGATATGTGTAGCGAGTTTTGAGTGAATTTAATGGGAGGTAATTCAACATCGCAAATTTTGTTCAGGATGAACAAAATGGGTGATATTGATTACCTTCCTTTAATAAAATATGCATATAAGTTCTATAGATAGCTTCCCATTTCTTCAAGAACCTATTAGACGCTAACAATTTAAATTATATCAGTGAAATCGCGATTTTTCTCTATATCCAAAATATAGTTTGAACGACGTTGTTGATACTAAATTTTTCAATGGGTTTGAGCGTTTTTGAATGGTTTGAGTGAGTGTTTCGAATGAATGGATGAAGCGCTGAGTGAGCGATTAAGGAATGGTTTTGATTGAGGTGAATGTCAATTTCACGATGTTACTAACTGTAACGATGAGCCCAGGTTCGTCTATGTTGCATATTTTATGTATCCTTGCGTTTCCTTTTCGTCCTAGTATATATGTCGACACCCTTCTTTACACAGAGGATGTAGCGTGTGCGGATCCCGATAAATGTGAATCCGTGTGTGGTAACAGAGCCGGCTGTACAAATATAGCATATCCACTGTTGGTGCTACGTATGTTACCTGCGGGTGAGAGCTTTTTTGTTTTTTGTTATACGTGAAACTTTTCACGCAAACAAAAAACATCTGGGGAAAAATAGTTTGTTTATTTTTGTAAAAAAATGTTTTGACTCTCAAGCAGATATTTGTTCATGTATACTTTTCAGATATTTATTCATGTATACTTTTAAATGATTTGATACCTGAATATTCTTCGTCTCCAAGTTATTTTGATTATCTCGAATGTTTTGGAGCAAGATATCGAAGTTTTGTTGTCATCTTCGCGACGGTGGCGTTGAATTATTGGCGTTGGAGTTGGAGTTTCGATGACCCTTTCTCTTATTTATTAAAAAACAAACACTGAAACCTTTAAATGCATTGAATTAAATATGCTTTCCATTTATTTATGTAGGTTTACGCGGTCTGATGTTGGCGGCATTTCTAGCAGCGTTGATGAGTTCTCTGACGTCAATATTTAACAGCGCTAGCACCGTCGTCACCATGGACGTCTGGCGTCAGATCAGAAAGAAGGCCGGTAACTCTGAGTTAATGATAGTCGGCCGTCTCACAGTGCTGGTACTAGCTGGTCTCAGTATATTATGGTTACCAGTAATACAGAATGCTGGTGGTGGGGTATTATGGTTTTATATGCAGGCTGTTAGATCTTATGTCATACCACACTGGTGTATGGTGTTTGTGTTGGGAGTGTTCTGGAAGAGGTTGACGGAACAGGTAACTGTACGAGGGTTGTCCCAGGAATTCGTGAACTTTTGCGATAACTTTTATGTATAACGTCTGATGAAACTGAAAATTACAAATAATATGGATTAATCATTTTTCTTTATTTTTGCGTAATTACATTTGGCTATGTAAAATACTCGCGAAGATATGATTTATAATGTAACACTAGTAAAAGTGTGTCGGCGCACGCTATCAACGTCGTTTTATAAAACATGAAACGTCGTTTAAAAATTGAATCACTCCTTATCAAAGTAGCGTCCTTACTGGCTCAATAGACTTGTTACGAAGAAAGAACCTTTGCCTAGACACGTTTAAATCTTAGTTGATATAGACCTTTGTTATGCATACAATAAAATATTTGATTTAAAAACCATTTTCTCAATCTTTTGCGTAGGTACGCATTATCGCATTTTTCTTTTAACCAGAGAAGGAATGGGTAAAGTAAATGTTATATATTTTCATAACCTATCGTTAAATTTTTAGACATTTCGTGAAAGGAACTTTTACTGTATTATACTCACAGGAAATAATAATTTTGGTTTGTTTTGAATACCTAATACACTACTACTGCGTTTATTCATCGAGATAGACCCACTGTAGAAATCTGGGATTTCGTGGAGAACCGCTTCCAAATCTCTCATGGAGCCTAAAATGCTTGCATATGTCTTTTAGGCCTCGATACCTATTATGTACTGACGCGACTTATGATCAAATCATATAAAACTATACACTGCTAATATGCTTGTTGTTAGTTTCTGTTTATCGAACCAGGAGTTCTGATAGACGTCGGTCGAAACGTCTTTTATTCCTTTTTCGACGCTGCTCGCATTGTTTCTCGACCTTTTTCCCCTAATGGCCCTAATCAGTCCCAGTTTTATACCTCTTATATCCGTTATAATTGAGTGTGTACAACACCCAGTTAGAGTCTTTCCTCATTTTGAATTATCATATGATTTGTATAGGTCTTATTTAGCGATCCAGACCATATTATGAACAAATTTTTGCGCCGAGCGTCGCGTTAACGTCGCCATTTTCACACCGTTTGACTTGCACTCGGACATAACAAAACTACTTATCTGCGCAGTACGTGATGCCATCTGTATAAAACTACACTTGTGTGAACTCCGAGGCTGACTGCTTTCAACTATGGTAGTTTTATATCAAACTCCTCGTGAATATCGAAATAAATGACTATCAAATATCTACCATATAAGATTCATAAGTAATAAATTTGGAGTGCGCCGACCACCCCTACCGAGCGTGTCTTTTAAAGCCGTATTTCTGAGCATGAACATACTACAACCGTAAAACCTTTATCAATCTATTGCAAATTAATGTGTGTTGTCAATTAAAGAGTTTTATTTTAATCGGACGCTGGAGTTTTGAATAATCGAAAAAGTTCACGAATTTCTGGGACAACCCTCGTATAAACCATCTTTATTTGTTTAATTCTTTTCGGAATCTCGCCGAGTTTCGGTGGTACACCACTCGGTTTTTGACCGCAGGAGAAACAAGAGAAATTATCAACATTGATTATATATATAAATATTTTGAAAGATCTTTTCATGCTTTCTTTTCTTTAACATGTATGTAATGCATATATGCATGTAGCAAACCAAGTTCATGAGCAGATTAAGTCATGAAGTCAATTAATGATATACAAGAAAAGTAGCTCCTGTTACAAAATTTAATTTTTCTACTCAGGATTACTCCCCTTGTGTGTTTAATCTAATTGGCTTTTATAATAAATATTATACATACTTATAACAAAGAAAAAAAAGGCTCGTCTCTAAATAAGGGTCACTCAAAAGTCATTATAAGTATATGTATGAGTGGCTTTCAGAGAAAAGATTTCAAAAAAAATGTTTTTCTTATTAAACCTTCTGCGTCGTTTACTTCCATTTCTCTTTTTTGAAAGTCTATTGGTGGCGACATTCTGGTTAATATTATATTGTTAATACAGGGTGCTTTCTGGGGATTGATTGTTGGTTTAGTGATCGGTTTTATACGGATGGTGATGGACTTTTCTATACCCGCCCCGGTTTGTGGTAGTAATGAGCCGGACAGAAGACTGAAAATCGTTTCTAAAGTGGATTTCCTACACTTCGCCATCATCCTTGCCGGCGTGTCCACTATCTGTATGGTGGTAATCAGCCTGTTTACTAAGCCCAGGTCAGAAGAAAAGGTAGGCCCAAAACTTTCACAAATTTTCAGAAAGAATAGGAGTTTTCATTCTTAAAATGCACGAAAAAAGAAAGAAAAAACAAACACGAAAAAAAAATATATATTTTTTTTTTATAAAATTCTACGTTATAAAGGTTCATTGTAATCGTCTTTCAAAATGCTCCAAAATCCTAAAGCACGAAATCATTGGACTTCCTACATTTCGCCATCTTTCCTGGCTGGCGTGTCTACTATATGCATTGTCATTATCAGTTTGTAAACTAAACCCAGGTCAGAAGAAAAGGTAAGATTGATCCTATGATCAAGCTTAATGTTGAGAGCTAACTTGTTAACTTGACATTTTGTTGACAAATTAGGTTAATACTGCTTTGAATAGAATGAATTTTTAATAAAACTACCTCTGTACCTGTGTCCGGTAAGTACTTTATAACATGTTCAAATATGGGCAAATTTTACCAAGTCGACATGGAGTTGTTGGCCTTGAACGAAATAATCCTTCTCCGCAATATTTTGGGTATATTCGTATGAGATAAGCTACCTTTTGTTGTGTAACTGCTTTTGCTCATCCAGAGCTTCAATTATATTCAATTATATATATAAACTTAAACCAACTTCTAATCGGTAACTTAAGTACAGCACGAAAAGTTCTACTTAATAATGTTGAAGATGCATGTGTTTATTGAATTCTGATAGCCTGTTCAATTAGTAGACAGCGAGACCAAATTTCAATGAAATAAATAACTACTAATGCCTAATTGATAGTCAGCAAAACCAAATTTCAATGAAAAAAGAATAATAAAAAAAATTGCCTTTGGCCAAATAGGCCCTACGGGGCGGGTTAACCAGCTGTAAGAATTGCGCGCAATTGGCTCACGATTTTACTGGCGTTGCATAGGCCTTGGGAAGTTGTTTAGCAGAATCGCAATGATTGTTCAATAATCTACGGAGATTGTAGTTCGCAAACTTGCCATAAAACATAGAACACAGAAAATCGAATGAGTCTTGCACAATGTCATGTTTTACGGCATCTTACGGTCTCCGAAAACTGTACAAAAGATATGTGACCCGACACGGAAAAAGGACCATCTGGGAACTATGTAAAATGACTACTTGAAAAAGAAATTGGGACCAGCATTGGTCAACCACAGGTCGCATTTCGAAAATTATTTCACTGGAAGATGGATTGAACATTCAAGATTCAGAAAATAAGCACTAGGGTCGACACTTTACGCACTACCCAGATGGTCCCTTTTCGCGTGACGTGTCACATATAATTGACACATCTCGTTGTCTTTGTACTGGGCTGTACGGTTGAATGGAGATTACCGTACGATCGCCGTACGAAAGCCTGCCCTGTGTTAAAACTTATACGATCATAAAACGGTGCAAACAGTTTTCCACATTATACCCCGCTTTGCACGTGCGCTTGCGTGCAAAGCGGGGTATAATTGAAAAAAACTGTTTGCGCCGTAATGTGATTCTAAACGCAGGGCTTGTGATTCATCATGCTATTTTTTTTTCGAAACGCTAGGACCGAATGCTAAAGCTTTGTACATTTTTAAAAATATCAATTCGAAAATTAAAGGCTACGATGTCTTCAACCTGGAACTATACGATTTGAATGTAGGAAAAATAATATTTCATTAATTTATAAAGGATAGGCTCCATGGTCATCGAGATCAATGTCTAATGTCATTTTTCTGTACAGGAAACTATTAATTTGAATAATGCTTTTCAAATATTTCTATAATTATGATTTCATAATATTTATAGTTACACCGAGTCACGTGGTGGACCCGTAACGACGCGGATGAGCCAGATCTTACAGATAACGAAGACGAAGATGAGATAGATACAAAACCCGAGAAAGTTAAAGAAGAAAGTATGGAGCTGACCAGTGACACCGACGAAACATGTAAACATGATTTGTCGTATCTAGACGCCGACAGCCCCACCCGCAAACGTAAAGTGTTCCTACGCATGCGTCAATATGTTGCATGTTTAATCACTGCACGATACATG
This sequence comes from Fragum whitleyi, assembly GCA_948146395.1. Taxonomy (NCBI): domain Eukaryota; kingdom Metazoa; phylum Mollusca; class Bivalvia; order Cardiida; family Cardiidae; genus Fragum; species Fragum whitleyi. The sequence goes on along the minus strand of OX411549.1, from coordinate 64,281,939 downwards.
GCTTCAGCACGTCATTTAAACATTATTACTTGATTAATTAAAAAAGAAAAGCGTCATGCGCCGGAATCATTTCCGTAAGACATATTTCGATGCGTCAAATCAAAACCAATGTAATGCCAATAAAAATAAAAGCGCTAAGGTATATTAGTATGTGCGCAAATGTCTTTTGTAACGCATCCCGCAAAAAAATTATGACCGCCAACCTCTGGTCAGAACAAGTAATATATACCTTGTGCGCAAATATGAAAAAAAGAAACATTTTTATTACCAATATGACTGCACAAATATTGAAAGCCAAAAATAGAATAATCATTTTCAAGCTAAAAACGTTTGTGAAACGATTTAGAAATTATGCCCCAAATCGCGAGTTTTGCATTCGTTAACAACGGCGATGCGTTATTTTATATTTTGTAATAGTCACTATTCATTTTAAAGAATTACAAAGGATGCCGTTTTTACGAAAAACCTATGCTGTAAGCATGTTGATAAAACTTAAAATTATATAACGTACGTCGCAGGAGAAAAATATCCACTTTAAATATTTTTGATATACAGGGGTGTGAATACACTAGTGGAATTGCAATGCAAAAAGAGCTTAAAACGGTTAGCAACGATAAATTTTGGTTGAGCAAATTACGGCATAATGCATTTACTGACGTCATTCGCACGCGGCGTTATCTATTGGGCGGAATTAATTGATGAATTTCAGGAATTTCCTCGATTATCGCAAAACTCAAGGGTTATATTATTTAAAGAAAATCAAATTTATTGAACTTTTTCAACTCGCCAGCTATAAACAGATAAAAGCATGGCTTAGCCGCGTTTTTATCTGTTTATAGATGACTCGTTTTATAAATTTTGAATTCGATTACCATCAATTCAATACCCTCTTATTCTTTGCTTGTACGTGGCGATCCGTTTAATTGTTAATCGTTATATTGGCTTCGGACAAAAAAAACCCAAACCTATAGAGTATGCATGTTGATGAAAATAACATTTTGTGAAATTCTGACAAGATTTATTGCCCTGCACACTTGTCAAATGTTGTTTGTCTATTAATATTTTGCACGCTTCTGCATGCTTGTTAAATGACTTGCATTTCACCTACATTTTTCTGCTGTAATTATTCTTCCTCATTTTTGTTGACCTACTTGTACCACCATGCTTATTCTAGTTTTATCTATTTATTTATTTAGATCTATTTTTTTAATTTTTTTTTTTTTTTTCCTTTTTGCAACTTGACATGATATAAAGTTTTTTTCACGTCGATTTTTTATCGATTAAAAACAATCTTAGCCTTAATCAAAATTTCACTTCCTGAAATTGGCATTTTTAATTGTCCATTCGGAGTTTTAACAATATTTGTTAAGTTTACGTGCAACAAAACTAGAAGAGCCTTATCGGCTTTCGTTTGCAGCTTCATACAATTTTATATATTGGTGATGGTATACGTTTAGTAAGATAGAGTTGAATAGCAATGAAATCAAACGATAGTACTAAGACATTAATGGCTGTCTACAAAAAATGATATAGAAATTAATTGTAATACGTGTATCTCAATCAGGTCCAACAAGATATTTCTTAACCTTTATGCTTTATGCTTTATTCATATATTTGATATAACAATGCATGTATGTAAATATACACAGGAATGGGTCAAAACGCCAATCAACTTCATTGTCATTGTCATATTGTCATTGTCAAGAAAAAAATGTATTGCCTGACGTGAAATTCGCATTATCTAATTTGTCTGTGAAGCCACACAAATTTATTTATATATCAGTAAGGAAATTTATATTAAGGAATGTCAAATTAATATCGTTAGATTGTCCATGTTGAACTAACTTGGTAATATGATGTTAACCCCCTTTTGATTTCTTTTTCAATTCACTAATGTCACTCGTTCATTTCATTTCGAAACGACTCATATCGTTCACCATGTCATTTTCATGTTGGTCTAGTGGACCCGTATTAGTTTCAAAACGTTGTGGAAGTCATGATCTTAAAAAGTGTTCACTGAGGTTTCCTAATTTTTTCGTTCGGAAATCTCGGTTAAGATTGTGAAAGATTATGGGTTCCGAATTGTTGCGGAGCTATAACGGGTCCACTGCCTTATCTTTAGTTTATAAATTGTCATTTTTTATCACAGGGTACTGGCAATATTTAAGAGACTGGGTGTGTGGTACAGTCGCCAAAGAGGATCGGAAAATGACGAAAGAAGAAAAGATGGCCGTTCACAAAACGATGACGTCAATCTCGGAGCCAATCATATTCCAGAAAATTGTGAACGCCGTGGCTATACTTCTCAGTGTTGTGACGATATTCTTTCTTGTATTTCTGGGCTAAAATAAGGTTAAACGCGCTCAGCACTGGTGAACCCCGATCTGAACTTGAAACCATTCCCATGCGATATCGCAACTTCATATTTCATTCCATCAAATTTGGTAGAATTTTTTTTCAGTTCAAAATGATTCACACAACGCGAAGAAAACTTTCACAATTGTTAAAACTATTGTTGACTATTGTTAAAAATATTATTGAGGCAAGACCGTAGACGGAAAGTCTAATGCATTGCAACTTTTTAGCCATAGATAAATGCCCCGTCGTGTTTTGTGATGATTCTCGTTATTGTTATGAAAAACTCTCTTTTCTAATTATAGATATGATATCTTTAACTTGTCGACATTGTATGAAACATATTTTATATACTTTTATCACGAATCACGCAAAAACGGGCCATCCATAAGGTCCTTTGAAAAGTCTCGGAGAGACCCTGATTTTTTCCGGGAGCACGTTGTACTAAACTTCTAACGAAAAAATCGTAAAAAAACCCCACAAATCGTACCTGGTGTTTTCATTCATTGTTAGATTCTTTCTTGCAATATCTCTTTAGGAGATGATTTCAATGAGATGATGTATGGCAGAATTACATTTTTAGGTACTACTGAAGAAGCAAATCTAATTTTTTGATTTACGCAAAAAAATCTCGTAAGATGTTTGGTAAAACAGGCCCGGGGAGTTGAAAATAATAAACAAAATTGTAAATAAGACATTATTAGATAGAATAATTATTCTATTTTTAGAAAATACGCTTAAAAATCGTTTCGAATAGGGCAGTTTTGATAGAGGTCTCACATGCTATTCTTTTTTAAATTTGAAACTAAAGACTCGATTTTCACCCCAGAAATCCATCTCAAACATTTCTTCGAGCTGAGGAGACATTTGCTTGTTAAAAAGACCAGATTCTTATTTGTTAAATATAACTGCATAACAATGTCGTTTCATTTACATGTATCTGTAAATTAAAAGTACTGTGTACTGTATACTTAAAAAAGAGTTTTTTAGAGACTTGTTATTTGATTAAATGATTCTAAAAAAATTTTTTTGGTTTTATTCATTGGTTTTTTTCTTTTTTCTTTCTTTCTTTCTTTCTTTCTTTCTTCTTTCTTTCTTTCTTTCTTTCTTTCTTTCTTTCTTTCTTTCTTTCTTTCTTTCTTTCTTTCTTCCTTTCTTCCTTTCTTTCTTTCTCCTGGTATAATTTTGGCCTGGCAGTTCCATTTTAAGCTCGGTTGTTTTCGAAGAAAACCCGAGGTATTATGATCACCTTGGCATTGTTCGCGTTGTCGTTGGCGTTGATGTTGGCGTTGGCATGACAAACGTCTAACCTTGTTCATAACTTTTGAATGGTAAGTCACTGAGCCTTCATATTTCACATGATCATTACTTGGGACAAGATCTTTCTGTAGGTACCAGGTTTATGGTCATCAGTCAAGGTCAAGTTCAGTTTTCAAGGTCAAATTTAATTGAAATAAATTCAACATTGGTCATAACTTTTGAATAGTAAGTCAAAGAGCCTTCATATTTCACATGATCAATACTTGGTACAAGACCTTTCTGTAGATACCAAGTTAATATATTTCCATTTGCCTAAGAAACAATAAACAGCCGAACGTTGGCATCCGATTGCGATGCTTTTGTTTTTTGTGTTTTTTTTTCTTTCCAATTGTGAGTACAAATGAATTACATAGTATACGCAAAAGTTTCCAGAAAAATCTATATTGTTCAATGACACAGAAAAATAAGCTTTCTTCCCAAAGTGGTGCGTTTTATGGATTTGATAAAAAAAATCTGTTTTGTCAACATTCTCATACGATCAACTATGGCTTCATCGAATTTGATAGGTAGGATTTCAAACTGCTAATTGTCTCTTATTCAAGAGTATTTGGCACAATAACCGTACATTCAATTTATTATATGCCCTTAATTGCGGGGATGTTATTACCCCTTAGAGTATTTTTGGAATAACAAGGAACAGAACAGAACATATCTTTTATTACGTTGTTATTACACTAGTGGAATGACTATTCGAAAGAGCTAAAAACGTCAGTGTAAGATCGATTTATATTTTATTGATTGAACAACAAAAGCTATATTATCACGAGTGGCGGAGCTACGAGTGAAAGTATACATTTTGTTGCTCATGAAATGAAATATCAATTGTTCTTACTCGAAAAACAAACCACTTTTTTATTTCCTGAATTCAAAATGTGAAAATTTTAGGACATGTTTTCTAAAAGCGCGTCATTTTACACGTGATTGCTACGCAAAATTTGAGATTACGTCACTTTGGACTCCGCTTTGAAAACGTCAGAGAGGGTTAATGTATGAAAACGGGGTATAAGAATTTGAAAATTCCACTGGTTAAGCGGCGAGTTTACCAAATAATTATCTACCATTTTTTACGATAATCCACCGAAAACGATTTAGATAGTGATTTAAGAACATCGGAGAGGTGAAGGATCTCACATTTATTTTTTTAAAAAAGGAATACATTCGTTTAAATAAAATGCTAATGAAAATGGAGTCACCAAATAAAGGCGAAAAATATTTTAAAAAAAAGAGAGAGAGAGAATTAGAGAATTAATAAATACGGAAATCTATGGATGAAAACAACAACAGATGTCTTGAATCTAAAATAAGTCTGTACATAAAAGCCGGCTGATATTTAGTTATAACTCATGCGAAACAGAAGCATGCGCAACTTGAATTAGATATGAAAGTCACACTCAAAAGTTATCAAATATACTCTTCAAAAATGTTCTTTGACATTAAATACATATTTTAAATAAGACAATAATATATTCATATATTTATAGTAAATCGAAGAAGGTGGTGCTCGGGCGTCTTTCAATAAATTTATATAGAATAACCGTTTTCTGATGAAAGAATTGCTACTGTGACGTCGTTTAAGACCGTTAGGTCGAAAGTGTAGCAAACCGGATCTCTCGAATCTGGTGCCACACTATCTGATTCTACGCCATCTAGAGACAAAATTGGCTTTTAAAACAGTCGTACTCCTGGTACCGTGAAGCAAAAAATTGTGCGGTGTAGAAACATACCATATGGCGGATGTTAACATCAATAAAGTTTAAGTACATTTTCAAACGCAAAAATACAGGTTTATTTCACTGATGGTGTTTAATTATAGACATTGTAACTAATATAAAATGTCCAATTTTCTTATTTTCGTTTTCTCGTGATGTGATGCCAACTGCACAACTTGGATTCAATCGATAAAGTTGGGTGATTAGCAAAAACTGAAATAAAGGGGTTATCTCGAAGTTAATACCAGAATATTGGCTTCATTACAAATAAAATCACCAATGCTCCACGACCTATTGTAAGCCCAAACCAAGACAAACCACCCCAAATTTTGACAGATCTGTAAGGTACTGTGGAAAGTGATATTTTTAGTTTTTGTAAATTGACAAAGGTCAAGTGTAGAAGAATGTCGTTTTTTTCATTGGTACAGTGTAGATACAAAGGTTTTGAGGATATTTTGAACTAGTGTAGAACAAGCAAAACGTTGGTAAATATTATATGACTTTGTCGTCATGTTTTGAAAGTAGCCGGTTTATTATTTCGAATAGTGACTTAAGGGCAATATTTAATACATTTTTCAATTTTCAAACTTTAGAACTCGGGGGCAGCACTTGGAAAAGTCGTGGGTTTATGATTAGTAGCAGTATAATTATCATTGTAAAATTTCATTTCCAATAATTTTCTTTTAAATAATAGCTTCAAAACTTCATTAGAATGGTCCTTAGGCCATACTCTCTCAGATTTATTTTTAGGCCATACTCTCTCGGATTAATTTGGCGTTGGATCAGTTTTATAAAGACTTTCAAGTCAGCACAACATGGCGTCCGAAGGGAGAAATATGAAAACTCCAATTCAATTTAGGCTTAGCGTAGATGATGAAGCGTATTTCTCTTAAATAAGCACGGGGACATATTATTATTTTGGTATGAACGAGATTGGATTGAATGCACTATGAGTGTCTTAAATTTAAAAGAAAACTGTCGAGCATTTGTATCTATTTTTAAGGTTAGGTACAAAAATTATCGCGTAATTCTGGAAAAAACATACGTATTTTTTACTTCGCCCGTTCGCGTTATTTCCTTTCCGTTCATGGACGAAAATTTAGTATAAGCTTACAAAAAATTATCAAATGAACCTGTTATTTCATTCATAAATTTTGATTAAAAAAGAATCCTTAATGTCGAATAAAACGGGTATTAAGTAAACTAGACACCGATCTACAAAATCACTCGAAAATCAGTGAAAATTTCTATAAAATTGCGTTTTTTCAGGGGTCAATTTCTCAAAAACGGAAACGGTGACCCCCATTTTTGTATATTTTGCTTAAACTATTTTAATTAACAAGTATTCAAAATTACAAAATATAAAAAAAAAATGTCTTCAAAATTATTTGCGCGTGTATGCTTTTTTATAATGGTATTATATTCTCAACATAATAAAGAACTTTCAAGGCTATCAAATGAATCTGAAAGTGCACGAGGTGATTTAGTGGAGCAGATTTTGCGTAATTAGACGTTGGCGTCGCTATGAGGAAACCATATGAAGTAGGCGTAATATATACGCGTGAATTTCACGAATTATAATCACTGTTTTGAAAACAATCAATTGTCATCATTCGAAGTTTTTATCTCATTTAAGTAAAATCTATTTTGATCGGTGTCATTTTTTTTTAGAATATTTATAAGGATTTTTCACTCATCCCTACAAAGCTATTAAAAATAATGACTTTTTCAATATTTGAGGCGTTTAACTATCAGCCACTAATTTAGTCCACATGTCTTTATGACATTTTTCATAAAGAAAAGTTTTAAAAATCATTTATCTTTTATGAATAATGTAGAGAATGTCATTTGTCTGTCGTCAAATTATGAAGTGTTTTTTTCAAGAAAGAAATCAACTTGAAATCATAAAAATTATACATCGTAAGATCTGTTAGTTCACTCAAAACCCACTCATCACATTCAATCATTTAATTCCAAAATCAGTCACATTGTCAATTTCACGATATCGTTAACTGTAACACTAGTGAGAAAAATCAGGAAATTAACATACAGCCCACTCTTAATCATTCTAAATCACTCAACGCTACATTCATTCTTTCCGAACACTGAGTCATACTATTCAGAAACGCCCTAAAATCCTCAAAATGCCCCTGAATCGCGCACAATTTCTTCACAATTTCATTTTATTCGAACAAATCATTTTTTATTATCTTTATTAGTTAGTGTAAATGAGAGCGACTACGAAGAGACATTTTCTATCGAAAACAACTTAAACTTTTTAGAACGATAAAACAAAACATCGATAATTCGTCCTAACTCTCTTTCAATTTCATTCCGAAATCATCCTAAAATCATTCTCATTATCAATTTCACGATGTAACTGCTTTTTCATTCTCGATAATTTAACAATCGCTTACTGTATGTCATTCGGAACATCGCTCGGACTTTTCCGTAGCTTGAAAAGGACCTCGGACGTAAATTTAGTAATTTTGGGGCATTTTTTAGGTTATTCAGCTCCTGGTGGAAAATTTTGTTAATTCTTATCGATCGTCTTTCGAGATGTTTTGGGCATATAATAATTTGATGACAAAACGTAGCAAGACACTGCGTTTTGTTATCAAATTATGATATGCCCATTTTTCTTCTTTCGTTGATTTTGTTTTATGAAACGTCATCCTTAGCGGGATCGTTTATGTTTGTGACGTCATATAAACCCACGTGAGAAATGACGCGCTTTCATGGCTGCGCCCGTATCATTCCCGAGGTATATTCCGTAGAATCGCCGAAGGTTCCCGATTGACTGTATGTTAGACCTATGCTCATCACAAGCGGCTCTAGAACGCTCGAAAATCTGAACAAGTATTCCGTTTTTGGAACGTGGACCAAGTAGTCATCTCGTTCAAAACCATTCCAAATTACACATTCAGCTCTCCATTTATTCATCCTCAACAATCTCTCATGCCATTCAAAAACGCTCCAAAATCGTTGAAAAACGCCGCGAAACTTTCAAAACAATCTACAATTAATTCAAATCGATTAAACATTCAATGAATTAATTGGCTGGTGTAGATTTTAAAGCCATCGATTGGTTCCTGAAGAAACATTAACAGTATGTAGATTTTATTACAACGTGATATTATAAATTATCTTATAACTATACAAATATCCGTATGATAACAACCCGTATGATATTTTTAAGATATCACATAGTTATTTTTAGAACAATAATATCATACAGTTATTTTTAGAAACTTGAATTTCGGTCAGAAACATCGACGAAAACAAGACAAAAAGAGGTTATAAGATAAATATAATACATACTTAGTGTATTGTATGAAAAAAATATCTAACTCGGTTGTGAGAATTGACAATTGTCTCGGCAGAGCCTCGACAATGATCAATTCTCCCAACCTCGTTAGATATTTTTTTTCATATAATACACTAAGTATGTATAAAATATCGCGTTTTAGACGAAATTAGCGATATCATATTACCTCCACTTAATTTCACATAAAACTCGCTCCTCCCAACCATTAAATTTCGAAATCAATAACCTTGTCAGTTTCATGATGTTATCAGCTGTACCGATTGACAAAAATAAAAAAAATGGAAGAGCTGAGTCGTTGGAGTTAAGATATTTTCTCACTATCAACTTTGAAACATGAACGTTTCTCAGTCGGGAACCGTCGGTGATTCTACGAAATAGGCCTCGGAAATAATTAGAGCGCAGCCATGTAAGCGTGACGTTTCGCCTGTAAGTTTGCATGACGTCACAACCATCAAGATTTCTTTAAGAAAAACAAAATCAACGAAAGATTAAAACTTGGAATATTATAATTTTATTACTAAACGCAGTGATTTCCTGCGTTTTGTCATCAAATTGTAACATGCCTAGAGGATCTCCATAGTCTATCGGAAAGAAATGAGATAATTTATTTCTTCAAGCACACTGACCAAATTACCACTAGAAGCCAAATTACCTATAAAATGACGCAAAATTAACAAACTTGCGGCCGAAGTACTTTCCAGTTTATGGAAAAGTCCCAGCGATGTTCCGAATGAGACGTAACTACCACAGCCGATCAAATTACCGATTGCCGAGAGATTTGATTGGCCAATCGATTTTCAGACAAATCACATGGGTAAACTAAACTGATTGCCGTTTATAGCCGGGCAAAAATTCAAGAAGAAACAACCAAAATGCATATTTTGCCTTTCGTCTCCTTTCTCTTTTATTTTGAAATCAAATTCAATTTCGGCTTGCAAATCGAAGTGATATTCGAGAATGATGTTTATTTCAATAACAAAGTTTGCCGAAATGAGATGGTGTTTGGTTTACACTGTTTAAGCGCAATCCACTGCGCAGCGATGTGCAGAAGCAACGCCTCGTGTTTCTGCTTTTTCTACGATGATCACAGGAAGGAATGTACAGGGTGTTTGATGGCTTATGAGCAACACGAACAACACCTACTTGCGTCTGCTTCTTCGTGGACCACATACTTCTATGGTAAGCTACAACTTTACATAGGCGTAAATTTTGAAATTCATACGCACTAAGAAGGCGACCAAAATAGAATATATAGGATAAAGGCATTATGTGGACAGCGACAAAAAAAATAATCATATAATTAATGTCCTCCGTCCGCATCTCTTTTCTATGATTTGTGCGTTGGTAAATAATCATAACATCGTAACTACAGCTTGAATAAGCTGTAGTTTCGTTGTTATGATCATTCATCAACCATATTTTTGAAAGAAGATTTATTTCTATTACGCACTTGCATATTGTGCGTAATTATAGTTACGCCCTTAATTTATTCGACACATTCCAAATAGAATTAGTTGATTGGATTTATAGTCGAGCAACTTACAAAATAATCTTTACAAAATTATGTTATCATTACCGTATTATTGTACTATTATTTGAGCAATTTAAAATGGCAGTCTATATTTGGAAACAATTTTCATATAGATTACTTAAGGCTATTTGACACCATTTGAAACCTTAACTCGAACAAGAAAAAATAACGAAAACATATTACCACCCTTTAATAAAAGTTTACCCCATTATGGTTTTTTTATATTGAAGGTGCGCGCCTTTTGGTTTGCTAACTTAATTGTTTTTTTTTTGTTGTTGTTTTTTTTTTTTAATCATATTGTATTCAACTGAAATTTATTTAATACTGAGGTTAAAATCATTTGGTTTTAAAATTGTAAACCCTCTTGGAAATTGTGTAATTTATAGATTCACGGGCAATTTTTCCTTTCCAACGTTGCAAGAACTTTTTCCGACAGGGTCAATGTAATAAAACTTGGTAGTTAACAATGCCACATAAGCTTAAATGGTAAACGTTTATATCTTTCATAGTGTACGTTATGAAAAATCAGGATATTTTGTTGGAAAGCGAGAAGAATCTTGCTGCAAGCAAGTTTTCCTTTTCTAATGATGTTATAGCATGACCTATCTCCGCCCTTGCATTACCTTTCAACTGTTTTTTGTCGTTTGAATATTTTTTCTAGAAGATTCAACAAATGCCGCTTAGATATTTAGCATATCATGGACGCTTTATGTCTTATATGCATGATGATTGGGTTGATTATAAATATATTTTTTATTGCATATGTATTTTCCTTTGTGAAGGTATAGAATCAAAAGCCACCTTCATTTCAGTAATTATTACAGGTGAAGAAATCAAAATTTTATTTTGCCTTATATTAAAAGAAGAACCCCAAAAGAACGAGTCTTCATCAAACCCACGCACCCTCCTAAATTGCTTCCTACGTGCCTGGATTTTCAGTAATTGAAACTTGAATAGCAGTTACATAAATATTAATGAGGTAGATGTTTTGTATTAGAGCAAATTATTTAACTCTTGGCTTATGGATATATGAAATAGGGCGAGCGGCTGTATTTGGAGGGTTGTTGGATTCGTGGAAAGCAAAGTGGCCAAAAATGGCTGAATACACCTACTTTATTTTACCTTTAATAAATCTTTTATTGTTAATCTTATTTTTTCATATAATCTCATATTCTTTCAACTATATTCAATATATGTGTACATGTTCTTTGTTGATTTTAAAATAAAATTTAGATTTCGCCGAAAAAAGGTGGGGATTTTTTTTCGAGAAGTTTTTTTCCAGCATTTTCGTCTTGTAAATGTAACTAATCCAATATTTTACAATTCTTTTAACCAATGAATCATGTATACCAACTCACTAACATTGAAGGTCGCCATTTAGCTTCTTATCTTCCGTTCATTGGCATTTTTGCAAGAAAAAATGGTATTTTCAAAATCCCCATTTACTCCGAACATGCATGGAGACATATACTGAGTTCCATAAGAAAGTGTGCATTTTAACTTATTGCATTTCTCTTGATTTTTACAAAGTTGGAGGAAAATTATGGAGTAAATTTGATTCCATACTTTAGGCAAGACCTTTTGAAATTTAAAGTCAAATCAGATTTGGATAAAGTATCGTATGCTGAATAAGCGATGGCAGGACTCAAATTGTTGAGATTTGACCCCCTTACAACTTTTTCTTTGGTAAGAGCTATGTGTTGATAATCTATAATAGACTTCATGGAGCCATTTCCAAACAAAAGTTGTAATTTTTATGCAGATGTTACGTGTACGTCAACGTTAGACATTGCTACATTCTTATGCCAGTAACTTATTTTTGAATGGAGCTATGGCGTTCTATGTCATCTCGATTTGCTTATTAAAAGCGTAACAAATTGGTGACCTAGATTTCTATCGGAACATGAATTCTCAATCAATTTTAATGACGTTCAAAATCTTAAATGGTTCGATTCTGTTGAACAAAGTTTATTGGTAGTTAAACCACGCTGTGGCATCATGCACATGTGGAACATGTAAAATCAAATGACTCAGTTTAGCAGGAAAGATATGTTCATCGCGTGATTTCTGTTTTCAAATATCGTTTGCACATACTTTTTGGGATAGTCATACGACGTTTCATGACGATAGATTGTGTACTTTCAGAGATATTCCAAATGTAAAAGTGCACACTTTCTTTTGGAATTAAGTATTTGCTGATTTTTTGGACAAATTATTATAAAGGTACTTTCTACGAAATATATTCATTTAATAGAGATCGAAAAAAGTGCCAAATGGTGTCGCGGTACATGAACCAGAACCAATTTCATCTGAATTTCTTCGATTTAAAAGGCCTCATATATGGGCTGTAGCGACAATTCTTTAAGCCGCCGTCAAAGCACAGTTGGTAGCGCGTAGGACTATCATTCAAAATGTCAAGGGTTCGAGCCCAGACGGCTACACTCTTTCCCCAACATTTAGATCTTCAACAATGTTAAACGAGGTTTCCTAATGAAATCATTAGGAAAACTCGGTTTAAACAGGTAAGGTTCATGAGTTCCGAAACGTTGACGAATTATTTCTGGTCCACTACTTTAAGTTAGTGTTCCTTGATATCTTACAGAGAGCTCGCAAAGACGAATTCCCGCTAACCAAACAGTCAAACCGATAACCAGCACGACGTCCCTTCTCCCAACCGTAGAGGTGCAACCTAATATTTACGTCATACTCGAAGAATTGACGTACGTTAACGCAAAGGTGAGCCCATATTCTTTGGTCAAATGATGCCAATAACGTATCTTTTTTAAATGATTTTCGGTGGATCATCGAGAAATATCTAGAATAATGGTAGATTAACTTTTGATAAACCCACCGCTTGTCCAGTGAAAATATCAAAAACTTATTCCCCGCTTTGTTCATTTCGCCCTATCTGACGGTCCAGTGACGGAGCCTAATAATCATGAACGTTGCATAGCAATCAAAGGCACATTTTGTCTTTCATAAAAGAAATATACTTTTCAAAAAAGTTCTTTGACATCGATTAAAAATCAGGTTTTTTTTCTTATTTAAGACAAACTCTTCGATGAAAGTTGATTGTTTTGTAAACAGTGAATGTATTTCAAGAAAATCACGGAAATTGCGATGCATTACTCGATCGCGTTTCTGTATAGCGACGTCAACGTCTAATTCCACAAAATCTGTCCTTCTCACACAGCACGTGTTATTTCAGATTCGATAGTTAGTATTGAAAAGTTCTTCATTGTGCTTTGAATGAAATGCCATTTATAAATCATATTTGGAATCAAACGGTTTGCACTGATTTGCAATGAAATATGAACAACAACGTAATGCTAAAGGTCGCTTTAAGGCAAGATTCATAAGACAAGCCGTTGTTATTGACTTTGCTGTTCTAGATACTAATTGCAACCAATAGCACCACTTTTACCTGACTCACTGCTTAATGTGTAGAGCCAGATTAGTCTGACACGTAAAAACAACGTTCGTTCAGCACGGCGAATATTGCAACGACGGTTGAGTTATTTCACTGTTAACGCAACCTCAAAGTAATTCTTAGTCTCTTGACGACGTAAAATCGCCGGATTAGAAATTGTAGAGCAAGATTCAAGAGGTCAGGCCTGCGACACTTTCAACGTAACGGTCTAAATCGACGTCACCATTTAAATCTTTGCTCAGTAAACGTTTATCCCAATTTCATTCAGTGGAAAGAAGACTGAGCTCCACCACCTTTGGCTTACTTAAAATATACAAAGATATTTTTGTCTTAATAAAATATGTATTCAATGTCTATGTATTCAATGTCAAAGAACTTATTTTGAATAGTATAGATTAATCGTTTGATTTTCGAGTAAGATCGATTGATAATTCATTTCGTGAAAAATCAAAGCTATATTTTTTTCACTCGTGGATTCGCAACTCGTGAAAATATAGCTTTTGTTGTTATAAATGATTTAAATCGATCTTACAATGAAACAAATGAGTGTTAGCTCAGTCGGTAGAGCACATGACTTCAAAACAATTGATGGTCGATCCCGTAGAGTCGATTCCTAGGCTGGCACATAAGCCAACTAATTATCTTGCGGATGAGACGTTAAACCGAGGTCCCGTGAGACGGTGCTTTACACCTAGAAAGTTAAAAAGCATGATGGATGTCAGTTGTAGCTTCGTCATATATCCTTGCACTATCCCGCTCAACAACTAACTGTCTTCAAGGGGCGGCATATTCGCGTTTTCGAATACCGTTGTTGGACTATATGACCTTTCAAACTTAATGAAATGTGTTCACTTTCTCTTTGCACGCAAAACCCTCTGGTTTAAGGGTACAGTTATCTCTACGCGTTAACGATATAGATCCACAAAATTAAGTGAGTTTTCGAAGGTCAATTTTGTCTATACCTGTATGGACAAAATTGACCTCTGATCACTCACTCTTAATTGCGGAACGATAATTGCCGACAACCTTTTGAAAGAACCTCAGCTATAATCGTAAAATTACGCCACAGCTAAGTCAAGTCCTGCCAGTTGAATAATAATACAAATTATTATATAGAGGATAATCGTTTGTTTCAGTGTAAGATCGATTTATATTTCACTGAGTGAACAACAAAAGCTATATTTTCACGAGTGGTGGAAGCACGAGTGAAAATATAGCTTTTGTTGTTCACGAAATGAAATATAAATCGATCTTACACGAAAAACAATCGATTATTCTATTTCTTTAATGCTAAAATGAGACAAAATGTGAAATTTCTAGGACATATTTTCGTAAAGCGCGTCATTTTGCGCGTGATTGCTATGCAACGTTCATTGTGACGTCACTTATTTCGCCCCGCATAGATGACGTCACATAAGATGAAATGCACAAAAGTAGGGTATATGTTTTTGATAATTTCACTGCTTTTTGCGGTGAGATTATCAAGTGATAATCTACCGTTATTTCTCGATAAACCACCGAAAAGCATTAAAGAAAATAAGTTAATAAGTCAAAAAGCATATGTTGTGAGGCAATGACTATAAAATCAGCAAAGATAAAATTATTCACAAGAAAAAAACTGTTCCCACTAATGTTTTGTAATTTTCCTTGACACACACTGCAACTATTTTGGAAATTTAACAGTTTTCATCATAAAAAGCGCAGAGTTTGAAAGGCGTCTTAATAATTATCTTCGTCGATTTCATCAAGTAGGAGATACTTTACGAAAAGTAAATGGATTTTATTCTCAGCAAATATTCCATAATTATTTGAATGATTTGTTTACATAGGCGGAGTGTTCTGTTGATGGATATTTGGCCGTCGTTGATAGTTCTGACGAAAATAACTTCTTGGTGAAAAAAATGGAAGAAGAAGGTACGTTAATTGACTTTTATCATTGACTTTTATAATGCAATAGAGACTGTATTGACCTGATATCACCTGACAGATGACATTCAATGATATCATTCAGTCTATTTTAAGAATTAATTTGCAGATTCATGATCATAACCTGAACCACTTTCTCTTAAAGGTATTTGAATTTCATGGTTTCAAAAAACTTTAAGCCCTAGAAATGATTGCGTGATACAAAGAATATTTTATTTTACTGCGAAGAAATTTCTAGGGGATATTGGTAGTTTCAAAGATTTCCGTGCCTTAAAAAGGCAATAGAGAGATACATGTATTTAGTCTAAAACTTTGCAGTAAAACAAATTCGCAATACGCTTTCTTGGCTGGGTATATGACGATTTCTTTCCGGTTGGAAAAAATGATGTCAACCCTCGCCTGCGGCTTGGATGATAATCATTTTTTCCAGCCTGGTTAAATCGTCATATACCCGGAATGAAAACGTATAACTAATAATGTCAATGTCAATGTTATCTGGTCTCGGCTGTAAATTTAAATGACGAGTCAAAGCTCCGTCATTATAAATTCTCCAAATATCGACCAGAAAGTATTGATATCACATGACACAAACATATTAGTCTCTATATTGTCAGACGACAAATTTGCAAATTTGGTAAAAACAACAAAAAGACAGAATATTGTTTGACAAAAAAGTAACATATACTCAGTAATAAAAGAAAGTATCCACTTTTCTATTGCCAATATCTTTTACATCTGAATAATAAGGTACCAATATGTTTGTAGCGTTTCGTTTTCTCATTCACAAATCATTTTTCATTCAAACAGCATGTCATTTTTGGTGTTTTTAAAGAAATATCGAAATCTTTGTTTCTACGTTAGCGTACGTCACGTGAACGATCTTATGTTTCTACCCAAATGAATTTAACCTCTAAAGCTCTGTAGTTAAGAAATTCAAACTATACTTGTGTTCCGCACAACACAGTCTTGAGACTGAGACTTAGAAAAACTTGACCACATGCGTATTCAAAAATCGTCAAATTTTGAGTACATATGAAGGAGTTTAGGTGAAAAAGAAGAGCAATAAGAACGTTTGCTGACCATTTCCGATAGAGAAGTATTGATATTCGTCCCCGTCAATTCAGTAGGGCTACTGAGAAGACGTCATGGCAAATGTTTTCATTCACGTTCACGTGATTGTTTCCTCGCTTCCTAACAACTATTTAATGCATAACTTTCAAATGCAATTCTGAATGCTATGGGCGTATTTTGCAATATATTTCATAGAATTTCTGTGTGTACTTTCAAGGAAATCTGAATTTTTATTGGGTGGATACTTATTATCTTTGCTCAGTATATATAAATTTATACGTAATTCGGGCTTAAATGGGCAAACATTTATTTGTTTCTCCTTTTTTGTAAAGCCCGCTCGCGGTTAGTGAAACATATCAGGAATCTTTTTGATAAAGAGCATCGTTTTGTTATCAAATTATGTATGTCAAGTTTTAGTCTTTCGTTGATGTCAATGTCAATTTCATGATATTAATACAGTAAACAACATCGTGAAATTGACATTAACATCGACCAAACCAATTCTCAAGCACTCACTCAACGTTCCATGCTTTTAAACCAAACACTTACTCAAACCATTCAAAAACGCTTGAATTGTTGAAACCGATCGTTATTTCTTTTAAATCGATCAAATGTTTTCAAGAGTTTATTGGCTGATGCGGGTTCTTCAGTGTCTTTTTGGTCCGATGTCACCAATTTTCTTGCATTCCAGGAGTAGTGTTCGCTTTCCTAGGGATGCTTATAAAGAATGGTACAGTTAATAACATCGTGAAATTGACAAGGTGAATGATTTAGGAATGATTTAGGAATGAAATTGAATGAGTGTACGGAGCGAGTTTTGAGTGATTTTAATGGGAGGTAATCCTATATCACAAATTTTGTTCAGGATGAACAAAATTTGCGATATTGATTACCTCCCTTTAATAAAAAAGTGCATACAAGTTCTGTGCACAGCTTCAAATTTCTTCAAGAACCTATGGGGCGCTAACTTTTTGAATTATGTCAGTGGAATCGTGATATTGCTGTCAAAATTTATTTTGAATGATGTTGTTGATTCTATATTTTTGTTGATGTTTGAGCATTTTTGAATGCTTTGAGTGAGTATTTGGAATGACTGAATTGAGCGCTTAGTGAGCGAATTAAAACGGTTTTGATTGAGATAAATGTCGATTTCACGATGTTACTAACTGTAATATCGCTAATTTAGTCCAATTCGTTCACTCATTCCATTCCTTTCGAAAATCACTCCAAAATCATTCACGATGTCAATTTCATAATGTTGTTAACTGTAAGGATATCACCAATTTTCTTGCATTCCAGGAGTAGTGTTCGCTTTCCTAGGGATGATTATACAGAATGGTAAACTGGTGCACGATTTTCAGGACGAAGTGGAAGCTACATTCACTAACAATGTGGATATCAACCAATATGGTAACTGTGTTGTGATGGATACATTAGGCAAATGGTTCACAGTCAGTTAACTTGAGAAGCTGCCATCAATCTGTGAAATAGAAATCATGGGAAAATTTGAAAAAATAGCCTAATTTAGCTATAATTGGCATCAAGTTAAGCATATTATACATGTATTTAGAAATGATGGAATGGTTTGCGCTGGACAACAAACATGAAACGAATCTTATGTGACCAAACTTAAATTACAATTGATTTCAAGACCAGATGAGTGATCATTTAATGAGTAACACTAATTGACAATTTCTTTTACATTATGTGACTAATTCGTATTTGAAAGTCTACCTATAATTGCGAAACTGGCAGCAAATAATTTTGGTGGCAGAAAAGCATCAAATTTCTTAAAGGAACACTACGACAATGAAATCTTCAAGATTACAAAATTATAACTTGCAGTCAATGACCACTTTCAATTTCCGGTTAATATTATGTAATGCCAATGCCACTCTTTTGGGTGGTCCCGTATTCGATACCCGTCGGCGGCACTCATCCTTTCTGACTATTTTTCTGTCACGAATCGGTTGATAATCGTTGACCTATGTTAGATATCAGCTTCAGGCTAGGAAAGGACGTAATGGTAGTACTGGCGAGAGGAATACTAGAGGAATACTAGAAATCCACTGTTAGGTACTCCCGCCGCAGCGATATAACTGAAAGTTTGTTAAAAGCGGATTAAAACTTCATTCAAAAAACCATTTTTGACAGCTCGGCACTCGCTGATTATCGTAGACACATTATTTTATGCAGCGTTTGACACTAACTACTTTTTGCCACCAGCCTGAAGGACCTCTGTTAGCCGTAAATATTATAGGTCCTCCCTGATAACAACAGGTCCTGCATGAAAACCAGGTTTGATTCTTAGCAATTTAAATGATAAATTGCAAGGAAAACATTATTGGAAAAGAAGAAATTGACAAACAATTTCTTCTTTTTATAAAATGTTTACCATATTGTAATGCAAATTTTAGCAACGGAAAAGCAATAATTTTGCAAAACTGGACAGATTTGGAATACTTAGTTCTGCCCTTTACAGAGGCCTGAAGGTCCTGCAGCTTGGTAACATCTACCGGTCCTCCCTAATATCGACAGGTCTCCGGTGTTAGTGTGAATCCCTGTTTATGTGTTTCACACATGAGAATTATGAATTGCTTCTTCCACGCTGAGTTTTACCCAAGTTGTCCAAAACTTTGAACTACTGGTAAAATATGCATAACTTTTAGCCAAAAGTTAAGTTTAATCAACGTATTTTACATCTACTATGACGTGGCTTAGTCGTTACGTAATTTGGTGTGTAATTTGGCAAATAACGCCCGTAGCGTTATGTTTAAGCCATGTGCTGAGGAAATTGCACTATATACCCAAATAAAAAGATCAATTTTACATTGAAAATGATAGGAGATAACGGGTTTTCGAACCTCACTCTTTCTTTTGGATCTATACTTATGACAAAAAACTTGTTACTGCCAAGTTAGTCTGTATTTTTGAACGAAAACGGCGTGGTCGGTTTTAGTTGAAAGGGTTGCTTGATGGTCTTCGTCGACTCGCTGTTTTCTAAGTTTACGTTGGCCCAGAATAAGAACTGCATGCCTGTAATCGGAAATTCTCTCGAAAATATCTTAATATATAATAGATTAAATAGCGATGTTGCGTTGATAATCGGGGACTAGGTTAATTCGAGTTGCTACAACACTGGAATTGCAGATCGAAGGTCAGGGGTTTCCCGAAAGAACTATTCTATTTTATACAGAAATAAATGCAATGGATTTCCCAAGTAATGCGATTTAAACCAACCAGAATTCTTTATTTTATTGGATTGCAATTATTCTCAAATGAATATAAACTCTTAATATCTGTGGTTAAGCAAATCAAACAATAGTCGTGTTCCGTATCATACAGCATTGAAACGAGACTAAGAAAAATTTTACAACTTGCAACATCGAATAGCGTCAAACGTTGAGAGATTTTTACGCGAAAGGGAGGAATAATAAAGACATTTGCTGACCGTTTTCGACAGTAATATTGTTATTTGCCCCCTTTAACCCAATAGTGCCAGTAGGAAGTGGTCACACCAAATTCGCTCATTCCCGTTGACGCGTTTGCTTTCACGTTTCCTAACCATTAAATTTAAAACGAAAGCGAAATAAATGTTTTAACCTTTAAAAATATGGCAAAGTTAAAATCCGAGCCATTGAAGCAAACAGAAAACATTAAAGAAATCAAATAATGCTGATATTTGAGCCACATATAAACCTTCTTTTCAGCTTGAACTTAGGATAACTCTGATTCATTTCATTGGTTGCCTCTTTGTAAAAGTATTGGTTTGTCGTTCAACTGCTTACGACTCAAAGCTTTGTCCGAGCCATAGACCAAATTGACAGCCACGTATGCATACATGTTTGAGTGTTGAACATCACTTTACAAGATGGATGACATGAATGAATCAGTATATTAAATGAATATTATATTTTCTATTATATTTCCTGGTCTTAAGATTTGAGATTGGGTCACTAATCTACTATGACCTAACGATCCATACCCCATCTACTTGATTTCCATTGACACTCAGCTTAAGGTAGTGGAACCGTAATAGTTCCGCAATATTTCGGAACTTATGAACTTCACCATGTTGACCGAGGTTTCCTAATGAAAATCATTAGGTAATCTCAGTCAACACTGTTAAAGTTCATTACTTTAGACACCTTGCGGAACTATAACGGGTCCACTGCCTTAAGATATCAAAAAGTCAACTGTACCTTAAGTAAGTGGTAACTGACATGAAAGGAAAATAAATCGACAGTGGGCGGCCTTGACGTGGTATAGACTGGAAAAATCTGTCCCATCTACGCTACCCTACGATACTGGCTGTATCGATTGATTAAGACAGGATCGCTAGTCAAGACGTGGTACATACAGTTAGTTACATCGTGAAATTGACATTCATCTCAATCAGAACCATTCTAAATCACTCACAAAGCGCTCCATTTATTCATTCCAAAAACTCACTCAAACCGCTCAAAAATGCCCCAAAATGACTAAAATTAATACAATCAACAACTACATTAGAAAATAAATATAAATAGAAATCAAAGCACTGAAAATACTGATGATGAACAAACCTGATGGCATTCTAGAGTGATATATTGAATTCAATGCGAAAAGAGAAATTATGAATGAAAAAAAAAAAACAAAAAAAAAAAAACAAAAAAAAAACAAACAAATAGGGAAATTATCTCGACAAAATTTCAGTTATTCGGGAATCTGACTGCAAATTCAAACAAAGGGAAAGAGAGGAAAAATCCTGTTAGAATAATATTTGTTAGAATATGAGTAGTTACTCTGTGAAAATTTCTTTAACACACTTGAAATAGGTACATTTATTAGTTAAACATAAATGGAAACAAAGATTTAATCCTATCTAAAACTATCTTCAACCAATATTCAATGGTGTTTGTTTTTACAAAAGTAATTGTTATCATGTTTAAGCTTATTTCAATTGAATAAATTGTTGTATTTGTTCTAACTTTTTTCATCTATCTTTGTTTCATCTCAGAGGATGTAAAGGTCTTTGAGTACCAACCAAAGAAACACCTATGAAATCAGTCAGTCCTGAGTTAAACTGTACTCATTGTTTAAAGTTATGATTTGTTAACTTATTAATAGTACTTTAAGGCTATCGGACACCATTGGAAACCTTAACTCGAATAAGTAAAAATGACGAAAAACATATTACCTCCCTTAAATTTTTTTTATCCCTTTCGTGATTTTTTACATTAGTGGTTCGCGCCTTTTTGTATCCTAACTTTATTTTTATCTTGTTTTGAAATCATTTTCCATTGAAATCAGGTTAAAGTCATTTGGTTATAAAATTGTAAACCCTCTTGAAAATTGTGTAATATAGATTCTCGGGCAATTTTGCCTTTCCAACGTTACAAGAACTTGTTCCGACTGGGTCAGTGGAATAAAACTTGATAGTTAACAATACCACAGAAGCTAAAATGGTAAACGTTAATATATTTCATTGCGTACGTTATGAAAAATCAGGATATTTTGTTGGAAAGTGAGAAGACTCTTGTTGCAAGCAAGTTTTCTTTTCTAATAATGTGATAACCTGACCTTTCTCTACCATTGCATTACCTTTCAACTGTCTTTTGTCATTTAAATCATTTTTCTAGATGATTCAACAAATGACACTTAGATATTAAGTGTATCATAGATACTGTAAGTTTGTTGCCTGAAATACATCATCTTATGACTGTTATGCATGATGATTTGGCTGATTATAAGTATATTTTTTCTTGTATTTGTATTTTCCTTGGTAAAAGTATAGAAGAAGCCCCCCTTCCTTCTCAGTAATTATTACAGGTGTAGAAATCGGAATTTTATTTTGTCTTGTCTTGAAAGAAGAACCCCAAAGAAACGAGTCTCTATCGCACCCACTCATCCCCCTAAATTGCTTCCGACGTGCCTGGATTATCAGTGATTGAAACTTATAAAGCAGCCAAATAAATATCAATGGGGTACATGTTTTGTTTTACAGCAAATATTACCAAACTCTTTTCTTACTAGAATACGAGAATAGCTCAGCGCCTGAATTTGGAGGGTTGGTGGTTTCACAGATAGCAAAGTGGCCAAAAATGCCTGGATACACCTACTTTATTTTACCTTTTCTAGATCTTCTAATGTTAAACTAATTTTCTATTATATTCTTTCAACTATATTTAATGTAGGTGTGTGTTTTTTGTTGATTTAAAAATAAAAATTAAATTTCGCTGAAAAGAAGAATATTTTTTCGAGAATGTTTTTTCGGTATTTTCGTCTTGTAAAGGTAAATATAAAATATTTTGTAATCAATGAATCATGTATTCCAACTCACAAACATTTATGGTCACCATTCAGCTTCTTATCGTCCGTTTCTTAGCATTTTTGCAAGAAAAAATAGTATTTTTAAAAATTCCCATTTCTCCGAAAAAATGCATGGAAAGCTATGCTGATCTTTTGTTAAATTACCGTAAAGGTACACTCTACGAAATATAATTATTTAATTAAGATTTGAACAAGTGCCAAATGGTGTCGGGGTACCTTAAACCATAACCTAAGAAATTCATTTTTATCATATTTGAAGCCAAAATCACTTTCGATGTTGACACTTATGTCATTATTCAATTTTATTACACAGGCTATCTGAGATATATCTAGGTATAATTTGAAGGAGGTCTAGTGCCCTATTAGTAAAATTCATAGAATATTTCTGTTTAAGGTTTAGAAATTAAAGTATAACTTTTTATATCAAACAATTGCTTCATGGTAAATTGCATACTAAAAGTCTTTATAATTATTTTTTTTGTAGCCTAATTTCTACATCAAAAGCGAATAAGAATCTTATTTAAGAAATTATTTTTGAAGGGAGGTAACAATTGAATGACTATGTCTGACAAATAGTATAGGTATAATATAATGGGTTTTTTTCGTCCCGACTTTCTTCCCAAAAAAGAATTGAGAATCCTTAAAATTGTTGGTTTATTTTTTCACGAGAACCTATTTTTTACCTTCAACAGTTTGGATGCCAGTAAAATCACTCACTATCGATATCTTATTACAGTATTGCGGCCGATATTAGACTTTTCTGCTCAGAGCTAGTTTTTGCTTAAACTGACTGTAGTTAACCAATTCTAAACGTATTTTGGGAAGGATGGAGCCAATTTTATTCATCGATTAAGATTTTTTTTTGATTTCTGTGAAAAACGCAATTACTTTTCCAGAATAATTTATCAACTAAACCCGCCTGTCGCATTGTAAACAAGTGCATGACGGATCTGATCCCCCCTTGACCACGACAATATCTACTCGTCAATTGGATTGGTATCTAGGGTTGAATATTTAGCTATCATTTATTAAATGTTCAAATTAAATTTTGAATTGATATGGTTTTACAGATTACGATTAAAAATTGCAAAGTAGAATGGCCCCAATGAAATATCTTCCGTGCCTGTCGCATTTGGTATTCGCCGATATTCGCCTCTGAGACAGACGAATACGATACGTTTTCGCTGGGAATAAGATATTCGGTTCACAGAATATTCGAGTGTATTCTTACAGCCCTACTTCAGCCACCGCAAGTTTACAGAAAAAAATGTTAATAGCGGCGGTCATCCCTATTCAAATAAAAGGTACAAGAAAGGTTGTACATGTGGAACACGTGTCGAATAATTCTTAAAACCCGTCTCGAGACTGACTGTCGCGTGTTGAAAAGTTATGTAAAACCGGGTTACCGTTTCTAATGACTCAATGTGTCTTGATGTGTCATTCGTCTCAACACGGCCGATTCTGTAACCTGCATTTAAATCGGAGATCGCCCGAGTATTGCCAAATGTAAGTTCAAATAGACACGACCTAAATAAACACATATTTCCGGCTAATTACTACAAGTTGCACAAGCGAAGGCTTGGGCAAAAACATAGTATCTGTCTCTACGGTGTTTAGACACGAACTTTGTTTTTGCTCTAAACTCTCGAGAAAGCTTACGCCGATCAAAAATTCCCTTAATAAACATTGCAATATCAATTTGTGATTTTCAAGGCGAATTTTCATTATCTTCAATTGATGGAGAATACTAGTATCACGCCATTAACGAAATAAACAGTTATTTTGCGGAGAAAAATCTTGAAAGATACTAAATTGAACTTTAAGAGGCACTACTTTCTTTCGAATGTATTAAGATCCAACAGGATTTTCCTGACATAGTAAAGCACCGGTGAACGACGTTCGTTCACCAAAAAAAGCAATTTCACTGACATAATTGAAATTGTAAGCGTGTTAGGTTCTTGATGAAACATCAAACTTTTTATAGACCTTATATGCATATTTTGGTTAAAGGGAGGTTATCAATATCGCTAATTTTGTTCATCTTGAACAAAATTTGAGATATTGGTTCACCCCCCCATTTAATTCACTCAAAACTCGCTCCACACGCACACTCAATTTCATTCCAAAATCATTCCAAAATCATTCATCTTGTCAATTTCACGATATTGTTAACTTTATATCTACAGCTAATTCAAGATGAAGTTACGACGTCTTCGTACCTCTTCAATAAAAAAAAAATGAAATGATAGACAATTTGGGAGGTCATCGGGAATCCCAATTTAACGTGAAAGATTTAATTAGTCAACCGATTTCTGATCTCCAACAACACCGAAAGCCCAGAAAATTTTTCTCATAAAGAAAGTTTAATATGGGACCCCTCACGCGAAAATGGACCAATTGGGTGAATTACGCAGACTGATTAGGGTCGAAACTTTACGAAACCTTGTCAATTCTTTAAACCTATAACGAACAATATACCTTCTCGTGAAAAAATTCATAAAATGCGATCGCTGGTTGACCTATGATGGACCTAATCTTTTTTAAATACTTTTCCTATATTGGCCCTTTTCTCGTGGTAGGTCACATTTGTATATATACAGATTTTAAGTCCAATCTAGTCCAACCAAACGCATATGTAAATTAATCTAATCAAATGTATCATTTTTTTTCTTTCGTTTGATCAAATCAGGATATACCTTACAAGGATGTTGGTTTATTAGACCTCATTTTCGAAGAAGGTGTTTTTACTAGTGCTTTTTTAAATAATGGCGTTTTTCATTCATCATCGCGTCATCTTTGTATTCAGGATTACTCGTCAATTATAAAAGTTAAAAAATATGGTACTTGTCATTGCAATGATGTGCATGTGAAAAGCTGCATACCATTTCTTAAACTTTCCTTTTGTTTTGTCACTTTTAACGTCTTTTCATCGTCATACAAATGTTTAGCGTACGGTTCAATATCCTTTTAAATGATTAATTAAATTGTATGATGTAAATAAATAAACCAATTTAATAAATAAACACACGGTTGTTTAGAAGTGATAAAACTCAAACGGATTTCATCTTAATCGTGCGTGATAAAATTTGTGCATTCAGATTGACTGACAGTAGTTTTCATAATTCTATGAAAAGAAATTTGATCAATGTATGCTTTTGCATACGAACAGGTGCTTATTATTATTACAAAGTTGTCGAAATTGATAATTCATATCATTTTTTTAGTTTATTAATTATTCTTATTTTTATTTATAAAGTGTCTATGTATCAACCTAACACAAAACAATAGTTGTTTGTGTGTCTAAAAAAACAAATGTGACCCTTCACGCAAAAAGGGACCATCTGGGAACTTTGTAAAATGACTATCTGAAAAAGAGATTGGGTCCAGCATTGGTCAACCTGAGGTCGCATTTCAAAAATTATTTCACTGGAAGGTAGATTAAACATTCTAGATTCAGAAAATAATCACGTTGCAAAAGGTTTCGACCCTAGTCAGTCTGCGCAAACCGCGCAGTCTGACTAGGGTCGCCTCTTTACGCACTACCCAGATGGTCCCTTTTCGCGTGACGGGTCACTAATAAAAAGACACACACACACGCAAAATAAAGCAAAAAAAAAAAACCCAAAAACATTCTCTTGTTGACCATGGCAGCTTAATACGAGATTTTACTTTAAAGAGCAATTTAAATAAAACAGTAACTAGTGTATACAAGTTCAACTATTAACAAAAAGATGGTTGAACAACTAGTTTGGGAGGACTATTTGACTATTGGACTTTACTTTCTGGTTGTTTTGGCTGTTGGAATATGGGTAAGCATGTTTTCATTTAGACTACATTGGTAAACTTTATCTTGATAAAAACTAAATTCAGATAAATAAAATTGTAATTTTTGGGGCCATTTCAACAGTGTAGGCTAAGACTTGGCTTTATGTCTTATATCTATGCAGCCTGTTTCAAAAATGGACTCCGATTAACAGTTGTTTTTTATTGTTGGAATACGAGTAGGCACGTTTTCAGTGGCATTTTCAATTCTAGGCTACTTTCTGTCATTTCTTTGGAAAGGATTTACGCTCGTGATAAGTCTTATGAAAAGAAACCACCTTGAAAGTACGATAAGTATGGAATGGAATCGGACTGACTTGGATCGAAATTCTTCGTTTCTTGACATTTTTTTTTTCATTTGAGAGTGAGAATAACCCACATGTACGGTATAGACAGTTTTAAGTTCTTTTTACAGAACTTCATTGGTTTGACCTGTAAGGGTTTGATTTATTTTTTCAAATACATGTACTTCAAATACTAGAAATGAAATGAAATAAGTATTCAGTCAATTATCTTGTTTTCTTGAATGGTTTTTAGTTTGAATTCCTGGGCGGTCAATTTGAAATTTTGTTTTCATTTCAGTCTACATGTCGACCCAATCGAGGCAGCGCCACCGGATATTTTCTGGCTGGGAAAAATATGCACTGGTTACCGGTGAGTTAAGTCTGGAAGTAGCAATGGCCCTGTCCACGAGAATTCCAACCATCCCTGCGTTCAGGATGACAAAACGGCGCAAATTGTGAGCCTATTTTACCCCGCTTTGCGCGCTAGTGCACGTGCAAAGCGGGGTGGAATTGGCTCACAGTTTGCACAGTTTTGTCATCCTGAACGCCGAGCAGTTTATCAGCCTATCTTTCCACCCATTAAGTAAGCGCAGTTGGATTACGATTCGGTCTTTCAATTAAGGAGTCAATGGTTCGAACCTCGACTGCGGCACACATTGTTTGCAACATTTGTCCCCCACCAAAGTCTCTCTCTCAAGCTCCCAATCAAAATGTGTTCACGTTCCTAATACAGATTTAATGGCTTACACCCACTGGTGCAATTGAATGAACAAACTTTATTTGCTGAATATCTATTGGTTGAAATTCAACGAATGGTTTTCTTTTATTCACTTGGTTGCAGATCGCAAGTTGTTGCCTTAATCTATCAACCATCGATACCGATGCTTTCTGGTTTATTCAAGTAAAGGGTGTCCATGGTCAGGGAAAAAGTCAGGGAAAATATTTTTTTCAAGATCAGGGTATTGTCAGGAAATTTTGGATTTGGTCAGGGAATTTTACAGTTCAAGCAAAAGTCAGGGAAAATTAGGGAATTTTGAAATAATTGGTGTATGAATGATAAAAAGATAAAAAATATTAATAAAGGCTAAGGCAGCTTCTTCATGGTTGGGTATAATAATGATACAGATAATAACAATAACATTAATAATAATGTGATGCATTATGTATGTATGAAGAAAAAGAAAACAAAAGAGAAAAAAATACTCATACAAATAGTAATACAACAACAGTTAGTAAAGTAAGAGGTGGAAAGGGTTGGCAGTAGGGGTGTAGGAGGCCAACATTTTCATCAATTAACGTGCAAAATGCGGTAGACATAGGTCAGGGAAATTTGATTTTAGTCAGGGAAAAGACAGGAAATATAAGTCTTCCATCAATGGGTTTTAAATCGTACCTACGTGAACCTGTTTGGAAGAGCAGCTGGAGCCTAGGAAAGAATGTAATGGTAGTGTTGGTGTGAGAAATAACAGGAATCCATTGTTAGGTGCTCCAGGCGCCTTGATAAAACTGAAAGATAGTTGAAGCCGATCGAAACCATTTACACCAGAAGCCACTTTTAGACGTCAAAATGTGTACCAACATAACGTCGTTTGGCGAAAAAAAATGTCCTTTTAAAGCTGTAGGTACGAAATTTTGGTTGTCTAAACACGATTCAACATTTTATGCTTAAACATGTGCAGTGCAGATGCATTAAAGCGATTAAATAAAGTGCACAAGTTAACGTACCATAATTAAACGATTAATCATACAGCCAGATAAGCAGTAATAGTTATACTAAATTAATATAAATTTTTAGACCGTATGACAAGTTTGGCAAAGAAAAATGATGTATTCGCCTGAAAAATCTGAAACATGCATAACTCAGTTTCAGTTCCGTGATATTTTAACATAATAGGCCTACTCGAGAAACTTTTCAAAATTCTCACTTAAATTTTAAAGTTTACCAGGTAAAAAAGTAAATCCCCTTTTAAGTAACCAACATATATAACTATAAAATATGGGCGTGGCAGGGCGGGCTTTAATTTGAGCCCAAAATCTTTGAACGACATCTCCTCCTGAACCACTGGGTTGATTTCAATGAAACTTTACCAGAATGTTTCTCGGCTGACTCTTTTCGAAAATTGTTCGCCAAATTTTGATTGGCCCATAAATATGGACTTATTAGGTTGGGACTTGTTGTGAGCCCGAAATCTTTGAATGGCATCTTCTCCTGAACCACTGTGCTGATTTCAATGGAACTTACCAGAATATTCCTTAGGTGACCCTTCTTAAACGTTGTTTACAAAATTTTGATTGGCCAATAAATATGGGCGTGGCAGGGTGGGGCTTATTTTGAGCCAAATATTTCTGAACGAACGACATGAACCACAAAACCGTTTACAAAGAAACTTAACCAGAATGTTTCTTGGCTAAACCTTTTCAAAATTTGTTCCCGAAATTTCGAATGACCAATAAAGATTGGCGTGGCAGGGCGGGGCTCATTTTAAGCCTAAAATCTTTGAACGACATCTTCTCCTGAACCACTGGGCCGATTTCAATCAAACTTTACCAGAATGTTCCATGGCTGACCCTTTTTTAAAAATTGTTCGCGAAATTCTGATTGGCCCATAAATATGGGCGTGACAGGGCGGGACTTATCTGAGCCCAAAATCTTTGAACGACATCTCCTCCTGAACCACTGGACCGATTTCACCGAAACTTAACCAGAATGTTCCCTGGGTGACCCTTCTTAAAATCTGTTCACAAAATTTTGTTTGGCCAATAAAGATGGGCGTTGCAGGGCGGGGCTTATTTTGAGCCCGTTATCTTTGAACGAAGTCTACTCCTGAACCACTAGGCCGATTTCAATCAAACTTTGCCAGAATATTCTTTGTCTGACTCTTTCTAAAATTGTTCGCAAAATTTTGATTGGCCAATAAATATGGGCGTGACAGGGCGGGGCTTATCTGATCCCGAAATCTTTGAACGACATCTCCTCCTAAACCACTGTATCGATTTCAATGAAACTTAACAAGAATGTTCCTTTGGTGACTCTTCTTAAAGTTTGTTCGCAAAATTTTGATTGGCCAATAAATATTGGCGTGGCAGGGCGAGGCTTATTTTAGCCCGAAATCTTTGAACGACATCTTTTTCAATGAAACTTTACCAGAATGTTCCTTGGTGACCCTTTTCACAAATTGTTCTCGTGGCAGCTTTGGGCTTATTTTGAGCCTGAAATCTTTAAATACATTTTCTGAACCACTGGACTGATTTCAATGAAACTTAACCAGAATGTTCCTTTCATGACCCTCTTCAAAATTAGGTAACAAAATTTTGATTAACCCATAAATATTGGTTTGACAGGGCGGCGCTTATTTTGAGGTGCCTCAATGAAGAATGGTTGGGCAGGGTCCAAATTCACTCTAAAATTCTTGGAATAACATCTCCTCTTCAACAATTAGGTAAATGTGAACGAAACTTTGTCAGTAAGTTACTTGAATTGGTTCCACTGGACCAGTAAAATTCATGTGAGCGGTTTAGGGCAATTCTGGCCCTCTTGTTTAATTTGCTAGCAGATATTTTGACTCTCTATATGATAAATTTTATATCTCAGGGTAAGTCATTCCGCCAATATATAGCTTAACTTGCGGCCATTTGAAAAAGAAATGCATTTATTTTTTAGGTTTCCTGTGGAAAACAGATATTACAGTTACTGTTTTTATCTATACGAACAAATTGGCTCTTAAAAAAAGAGAAAAGGTGGTGTTAAAGTAACATTCATGCTCTTAGTATGGTAACAATGTTTAAACAATATATGTACGATAAACATTGAAAATACATGTCGGTATAAGTAGAATACGCTATTTTGAATCGTCGATCGTATACTTTTGTACTGTAATCACAAGTCGCAATACCGTATTCGAGTTATATTAGGCTTCTGTTTGTGTTTGTGTAATTTGAACGCAATTATTCGGTTATTCAAATTTTCATTGTTTAATTATAACAACCACATCTAAGTATAGTAAAGTATAGTATGCTTGGCTGCCATCTCGGGAAACGTTGGAAACCTTACAAACTTTTTAATGTGTTCTGAGATATTTCAATATTTGAAAGCATATTCTTAACATACAGGTTTGTATGAAATTAGTTCTCAGACGACCTCTCAGAAAGTTGATAACTGCAATAATAACTGCATTATTGCAGCTAGGTCAACTGTGACACATAGCAAGATCTTCGACAGGAAGAGTATTTTATCGTTATGAAATGAATTAATTAATTTCTATGTCCTTCAAACTTTATTTGATGTTAAATTGAACGATCCGATCTTTTGTCCAATCGACAATTCCATTGTGGTTATTAATAGCGCCAAATGACCGTTCGTGTGTTAGTAAATCGTTTACCGTAACCCCCCCCCCCCCCCCCCTCTGAAGGTATGGACAGAAATTATGTTCTTCTGTTGAACTCCTTTCATATAGCTGAAGAAGAGACAATGAGAGACATTATTTTTACTTTTCAAAGTACCATGGATAATTGATTGTAAATAATAGCTATAATACAAAAGCAAAACGTGGTTCTTGAATATGCCATATTGTTTATATCTATATACGATATAGGGTCAGTTCATTTATCTTTTTCAAGAATATGTTCTTGTGTTACATGTATTTGAAAAATTTCATGTTTACGCCTCTTTAAGCGTAGGTTGTATTCTCTTGTAGTTAAAATACGAGTTAAGGTAGTCTAACCGGGACAAACCAAATCCAACGAGTAATCACAGCCTACGTATTTGTTTAGGAATAAGATCAAATGACTGTATATGGCTGAGATCATCGTGAATTTGACAATATATATTAGTTCAAATGGTTTCGGATTAGAATTAAATGAGTGAGGTAAGCTTGTATTGAATGACACCAAAGGAAGGCATTGATTATCGCATGTTTCGTTGATTTTGAACGGAATTTTATGAAATATACAAACATCTGATTTAATAAATAGATGGGCCAATCAAAATTTTGCTACCTGATTTTGAAGAGGGTTATGAAAGGAACATTCTGGTAAAGTTTCATTGAAATCAGTCCAGTGGTTCGGTAGGTGTCTTTCAAAGATTTCAGGCTCAAAATAAGCCCCAAACAATTTTTGGAAAGGGTCTCCAAGGAACATTCTGGTAAAGTTTCATTGAAATCAGCCCAGTGGTTCAGGAGAAGATGTCGTTCAATTTTTCGGGCTCATAAAAAGCCCCATATTTATGGGCCATTCGAAATTTCGCGAGTGGTTCGGTAGATGTCTTTCAAGGATTTCAGGCTCAAAATAAGCCCCAACCTGCCACGCGAACAAATTTTGAATTTTGAAAAGGGTCAGCCAAGAAACATTCTGGTTAAGTTTCAGTGAAATTGGTCCATTGGTTCTGGAGGAGATTTCGTTCAGAGGTTTTGGGCTCAAAATAAGCCCCGCCCTGCCACGCCCATTATTTAGAGCCAATCAAAATTTCGTAAACAACGTTTAAGAAGGATCACCCAAAGAACCATCTGGTAAAGTTTCATTTAAATCGGCCCTGTGGTTAAGGAGGAATTGTCGTTCAAAGATTTCGGGCTCTAATGAGCCCCGCTCTGCCATGCCCATATTTATTTGCCAATCTAAATTTTGCAAACAATTTTTGAGAGGGTCACCCAAGGAACATTCTGGTAAAGTTTCATTTAAATCGGCTCAATGGTTCAGGAGAAGATGTCGTTCAAAGATTTCGGGTGCAAAACAAGCCCCGCCCTGCTAAGCCCATACTCATGGGCCAATCATAATTTGGCGAACAATTTTTGAAAAGGGTCGTCCAAGGAATATTCTGGTAAAGTTTCAGTGAAATCGGCTCAGCGGTTCAGTAGGAGATTTCGTTAAAAGATTTCGGGCTCAAAATAAGCCCAAACATGCCACGCCTATATTTATTGGCAAATCAAAATTTCGCGAACATTTTTTTTAAAAGAATCACCCATAGAATAGTCTGGTAAAGTTTCATTGAAATCGGCCTAGTGGTTCAGGAGGAGTTGTCGTTCAAAGATTTCAAAGTGAAAAAAATGCCATGCCCTGTCACGCCCATATTGATGGGCCAACCAGAATTAAGCGAACATTTTTTAAAGAGGGTCACCCAAGAAATATTCTGGCAAAGTTTCATTGAAATCGGCCCAGTGGTTCTGGAGAAGAAGAAGTTTTTAAGACGACGGACGACGTACGACGCACGACCCACGACGGACCCAGGATAACCCTAAAAGTTCCCCTTGGGTAATTGTGCTCAGATGAGCTTAAAAAGCTTTAGTAGACGGTCAGATGAATCTCTGTAATTGTTACCTTGCTTCAAGATGGCCGCCATTTGATTGTATGATTCCTTGATTTTGAGAAAATTGTAAACAGGGAATCCTATTACATTTGGTAATCAAATTCACATGGCATCTTTAAATGGTTCGAACGACTAGGTTTTTTTTTTTTTACTTTCCGTATTACATGTCCAGTTCAAAATTAGCTTGCAGTTCTAAAATGTGTACTCTTTTTCTCGGGAATTATAATAATCTAAACCATATGTTTATAAGTGTATTATTATAATACGTTTCAATGATCATATCTTATAATTATGAAAAGTTTGAAACAGAAATAAACACATTACATGTACCAAGATGAAGCTTTGCTGTGCTGTCTACTTTTTATTCCTTAAGATAGCATTGTCTACGAAAACAACTCACATGATACTTATATCCATGAAAATATCTTCGACAGAGACAAATATTGTTGGGTGTGCGTCATTTATTATTTGGTATAAACTGTACATTTTATTTAGATCAGACAAATATAGTCTATCATTACAATAAAATCAATTTTAAAGCTATATCACTCTTCCTTTTTAAAAAATATTTATCGGTACTCGAAAAAAATACCTTCCTTTAATTCAAAATTCATGACATAAAAATTAAATTTTTCTTATCTTTTCCTTCAATAATCTTCTTAACCCGCACTTATCTAATTCATCGGCTATCTTATAATTCTTGAAATGTCTGTAGATACTGGTGAGTTGTCAGTATCCTAAATCCACAAGAAAGTTGCATATATCTATTATTAAATGTACAATCTGACTATGAAGTAATACAACCTTGCACATGTCCCTCTAAACAAAAATTTGGAAGATGGTTTTGTGTGCATAAAAACAATTAAAGCTAAATAAATTGTTATATTTACAAAAATAAAATAATTGCGTGTTTAAGATGCATAATATATCATGGGTACTTGATGCTTTCTAATTCGTTGTTAGGGCCGTCATGTACTTTTTTTTTCCACCGTCTAATGTATGAATTGTGAAAGGCCCATTACTTTAAAAGTATCCATGGGTTCTACTAAGTCTCAATCACTTATTTGCTTTTATTTTAAAATGCACTCCCATGAATTTAATGGTTAATTCTTGCCTGATCGGTTGATATCACAAATCTTACATTGGATTCTTGCCGGATCATTTCTGCTTCACAGAGAATACACCGGTGCTCTCGAAGAATATGTATGTGGGCCAAAGATATATATAATGGTTGATGGTTGTATCTGTCTTTAGCGCTGTCGACTACTAGGTCATTGTAGGCCACTCCCTAGCTATACGGAATTTTTTTCTGCCAAAGGCAAAATTGACATCAAGGAATTGAGAACATCATTTTTGTCAAAAGAAAGGACCTATGATTATTATCATTATCTATCATTTGTAAAAAGCATTACTTCAAAAAGATACATTTAGTAACACATTCTTTATAATTAATTGTGAATTTACTTGGATTCTTTTCGAGAGGTTAAAATGATAAAATATGCTAAAAGGTCTTCAAATATAAGCAGATACCTTCTTTTAAAATGATTTAAAAGGTTTGTTTTAGAATGAAGGACGTTTCTGAAAGATGACACTCTGAGAAGGGAAAACGTCTTCTCGACGTTTGATCTGTAATTGTCGCAGATCAGCATCAGTTAAGTATCCTAAGGACATATTACACATTTCAGTTCATCATTTTGGATCAGATACATATGAAAATAGTACCTATCCAAAGGATAGGTGATATAGAAACTGTGTTTATTGTTGAGTTGAGTATTTTGAAAAGTGCTGACTTTCAACGGAAGTTTTCAATTTCCGTAGCGTCATATTGACGTCGTTCACGTGCGCCGGTACCAAATGACTACATGTTTTAGAATGGTTGCTACAGGTGACCAACTTATTGGATTTCATCCAAATTTACTCAACAAAAAGAAAAATGCCGAAATTAAATAGCAGTCTTGTTTTCTTTTCAAAGTCTTTGAAATTGAAATTTCTGTAACGCAAGTTTACGTATATTTTGATTCACCCTCGTAAATATATGTCTATAATGTTTTATTGTGTTTTATAATAATGGCTGCTATTCTGTGACCTAGCAATCACATTTAAAAAGCATGAGAGTTTTTTTCTTTTTATATATTATGTTACACTTTTTGATAAATTCTACCATTCCATGGACCTACAATTACTCTGAAAAAACATAAAATGTTTTTTTTTTATTATGTTATATTTTTCGATTATGGCTGCCATTTTGTTGACAAACTATGGCATTCTAAAAACATGGGTGGCTTTTAAACTATGCTATTTTTAACTTTAACCAAGTCTGTTGATTATTTAATCAATATTAAATAAATACATGACCTGCTACACCAAGAGAAAATTCAGGTTCGCTTTTTGCAATAAGTCATGGGCGTAAACAAATACGCAAGATATAATGCAGTAAGATCAGAATTTGGAATTTTTCCTTGGGTTGTAAACGGTTTATTTGCGCATGCGTGGAATATGGCGGTCACGATTTTAAACTAAGAAGGAAAAAATATGAAAAAATATTTATTCAACGTACTACAAAATCATATTTTTGGATATAATGTGATCATTACTAACAAAAGCATTTACAGTGATGTTGGAGTGTATTTGTGGGGATATAAGTTGTGAATTAGACAATAAAACGATTATCTATGGGAAACAAAGGTATATCGAAGAAATCGAGGGCTCCAAACAAAGAAACTACATCGGAAAAAAATCCTTCGAACTTGCCAAACCTAGTAACTACAAGTAAAATTGAGGAGAGCAAGAGTAGAAAAAGGACGAAAAGTGAAGCTTCCCCTAATTCGGTGAGTGGACTGCCCGAAAAACTACTCATAATGAACAATAGTATTTCACCACCTAATCAACCATATAATATGGCGTCACCAGTCCCGTTACCAAGTTTCACCCCATTACAGACCCCTCCCTATCAAATCCCGCAACCTCAGCCCCAACCACAATACAGTGTACAGTATTCGAGCCCGGCGACTCCAGTGATCGGACACTATCAAATTCCCCAACAATCGCCCATACAATATACACAACTACAACCCGCAGCCCAATCTCAGTCTACGGTGAATACTGATCAGATACATATTACGCTAACGAGACTAGAGACTAAGTTAGAATCGGTCAACCATAAACTCAAGTGTCTCGAAATTATAGAATTAAAATTGACCGAAATGGACCAAAAAATTTCAGGATTTGAATCTAGATTATCAAGCATAGAATCAACAAGTTCGCAGAACAAAATTAAACTACATGAGATCGAAGCCAGTAGAAATTACGACTCTGAACAGTGCGATAATTTGGAGAAAAAATGTAGAGAAATTGAAAGTTCAATGGAAAATGAGAAAAAACTTAGTGAGAAATTGTCGTATGAATTAACGTCATGTAAAAAGGAGAATAGTAGGCTTAACGAGAGCATCCTAGACCTCCAAAGTCGTTCTATGAGAGACAACTTATTATTTCATGGCATCAAAGAGTGTGAAAATAGTGATCTGCGACGATCAGAGAATTGTGAAATAATCATTAAAGATTTTTGTAAAAATGAATTGTCAATTCCTGAAGCAGACGACATTAAAATAGACCGAGCCCATAGATTAGGCCCCTTTAGTCCTCATAAAACTAGGCCAATTGTCGTGAAGTTCAATTACTTCCAGGATAAAATGTTCATCAAGAGAACAGCATATGACAAACTAAGTCACACTGTCTTTAGAGTAAGTGACCAGCTTCCGAAAGAGATCCAGGAGCGTCGCAAAAAACTGTATCCGGAGCTTGTCAAAGCACGTGACGACGGAAGAAAAGCTGTTTTGTCCTACGATAAACTGTACATTGACGGTGAGATGTTAACGGTGGATAAAATAGAAAGGCGTAACCAGCACGACTAGGCCAGTGGCGGTCGATACTTATCATTCCTACAATGGAATGTTAACGGAATAGTCAATAAGTTACAGGACATCGACTTTCTTAACTCGTTAACCAATTACGATATCTTGCTTTTCACTGAAACTTGGCATTCAAAAAAATAGTAACATTAAAATACAGGGTTTTCAAGAGTTTTCATGCCCTCGACCAAAATATAATAAACATGCTAAAAGAGAAAGTGGTGGTGTAATTGTGTACTACAAAAATTGGTTAGAAAACAAATTAAACCAAGTAAAAACTGATAGAAGAGGAAAAATTTGGTTTAAATTGAAATGTGACGATTTTTAATTTGATAAGGATATTTATTTTTGTCTTGCATATGTCCCTCCCGAAAACTCTCGGGTTTATAAAAATGAACAATCTGAACTGTTCCAATTTGACTTTTTTGATAATATTAGTGATGACATTTTACAATATAGTAATCAAGGTGAAATTATTCTTGTCGGAGACTTCAATAGACGTGTCGGTGCAGAGCCAGACTATGTACATAGTCTGGGTCTACATCGATTCAGTGATGTCCTAGGCGATGAGTTTGAGTGCTATGAGAAGGATCGACAGGCTTGCGATTTGACTATTAATAATTTTGGTAAGAAATTATTAACGTTGTGCAAACAGCATGACCTGCATATAGCAAATGGCAGACTTGATAATGGTGATTTTACGTGTTTTACTGTCAAAAATGGAATTATTGGTAAAAGTTCTGTTGACTATGTAATCACAAACCATATTAATTTTGATTTTATCTCTTGTTTTAATGTATTAGAACTCAGTGAATTCTCTGACCACTGTGCTTTAACATTTAAGTTTAAATTAAAGGAATTCAACTTAATTAATAAAACTATTGAGAACTGTAGTTACGAAAAGATAATATGGAATGACCAAAATAAAGATATCTTCTTACAGCATTTATCAAACAATGAAGATTCGATCGAATCAATAATTAAGAGTTTAGAAAATAATGACGTTTCATTAAATGAGTGTATAGATGGGTTATCAAATTTTGTATATAATAGTTGTTTGAACAATTTTGGTAAAAAAATACATAAAAATAAAAACTCTTTTAAAAGTAACAAAAAGCCTGAATGGTTTAACCAAATTTGCCAGCAGGCAAAAAATCAATTTTTGAAAAGCAAACAAAAATACAAAAAAGATAAGTCGCAAATAAATCTTGACGAATTTCTAATGTATAGAAGTTCTTATAAAAAAACGCGAAAAAAAGAAAAACAGAAATATTTTAGGAAACAAAAGGATATTATAGCAAATCTAAGCAAAACCAACGCTAGAAATTTCTGGAAAATTATTAATGAAGCTAAATCGGCTAGCGATCAAAGTTTGATATTGAAAAAAGATGAGTTTTTTGAGTATTTTTCAAATCTATCGAACAATACTTCTTCTACTTTCAATATCAATAACCTAGCCACGCCCACTAGTAACGTGACTTATTTGGACGCACTAGACAAACCCTTTACACAGGAGGAAATTAGCAAAGTTATTTCTTCGTTACAAAGAAATAAAAGTCCGGGTATTGATAATATTCCTGTAGACTTTTTCATTGACGCTAAAGATTTCATTTCTCCCTACCTTGTAAGAATTTTTAACATTATTTATGAATCGGGTTCGTATCCTGAGTCATGGACGAAAGGGGTCTTGGTGCCCATTCATAAAAAGGGTAGCAAATCCGACCCGGGCAACTATAGAGGGATAACGCTAATAAATACTTTAGCTAAAATATTTTCACTTTGTTTGCGTAATCGCCTTAATAGCTGGTGCGAAGAGGAAAATGTGGTTAATGATTCTCAATTTGGTTTCAGAGATATATGTAGTACTGTTGATTGTATTTTTATCCTACACAATATTATTCAAAAAAAATACTAAACAAAGATAAATTGTATTGTGTGTTCATAGACTATGAAAAGTGTTTCGATACTATTCATAGGGAAGCGCTATGGCTTAAACTAATTACTATCGGTATAAGTACAAAATTTGTAACAATGTTAAAAAGTATCTACAGTAATGTTTCAGCATGCATTAAAATATCGACAGAAAAGGGTTTCTCCGATAGCTACAACATAGGGCTTGGATTGAAACAGGGAGAGCCACTTTCACCGATACTATTTTTACTTTTTATAAATGATATAAGCGATAAAATTAACTTTGATAATCTTACTTTGAATGATCTTAATACACTTAGTTTCTATTTACTCTTATTTGCAGACGATATTGCTGTATTCACCACTAATAAAGAAAGCCTCCAATCATTATTAAAGGATATAGAAATGTATTCAGATTTGTGGGGCCTAAAAAATTAATGTAAATAAAACTAAAGTTTGTATATTTGAAAAACGCAAAAGCGAGCAGAATTTTAAATGGAAAATTTATGGTGAAACATTAGAAATTGTAGACAAATTTTGTTACCTAGGCGTTAATTTTTATCGAACAGGCAATTTTGTGCCTGCGATTCAAACTCTGCATGATCAAGCTATGAAATCTATGTACGGTCTTTTGTCTCTTTTTAAGAAAATGCCAATGGACATCAAAACTAAATTACTGCTTTTTGACAGAATTGTCGCACCAATAATCTTGTATAGTTAAGAAGTATGGGGGATTTATGAATATAAACAAGCTGATTCTTTACCCATTAAATTCTGTAAGATAATTCTTGGTGTAAGTAAAAAAAGCTCAAATGATGCTGTTCTTGGAGAATTGGGTAGATACCCACTTTCCATTATTGCCCTGGAAAGGTCGATTAAATATTGGCTAAAACTTCGCCGAACTCAAAATCTCATTTTGAAAAATACATACCTAGAAAGCTGTAATGCTCCCTTCCTCAGGGTTTAGTAAGTTAATTAAAACTGTTAATTAAAACGGTTTGCTAAGGCTTTTGAACTTCATCATGTATGGAACAATCACTTCAAATTCTCCAAAAATAAATTGAAAATGCAATGCATAACAACATAAAAGAATCTTTTGTACATTATCGGAAAAATATATACTTGATGATAGTAATAACAAGCTCAGAACTTCCAGAACCTTAAAGATAAAATATGAGAAAGAATTGTGTTTGCGCTTAAATGATTTGCCCAGACAACTAATTATATTGTTTGTTAATTCTTTTGTAAGTGCAACCTTCAAATTGAAAAGAGAGCACCAAAAGAAAACTTTCATAGACAGAACCTGTCCCTTTTGTAAATCACAAGTTGAAACTGAAGCCTACTTCTTATTAAAATGTTAGTCTCTAACTGATAACAGAAAAATATTCTTTGCTGGGGTAGAAGTTAACAGACCTTTTAAAATCATGAGTGATAATAAAAAATTTAGATATATTTTACAAATCAATGAATATAATGTCCTGCAAATTTTCATATCTTTGTTCACAAATTGTTTTAGGAAAGAGATAATTTGCTTACAAAACAGCTGCAAACTTTTGAGTTTCCTTTCATTTCAGTGTGAATCTAGATGTATACTATCATTCTGTGTATTAATTCGGATACTTCAGTATTTACCTAACTCTTGGTGAAGAAAACATGCTTTTTACTGAACTTTGTTAAAGAAATTAAGGTTCAATTATGGTAATAATTCCAAATTTAATCTGTTACCCTTTATTGTTGAAAATAAACCCGTCTTCTAAGAAGCACATTTTCTTCATTTTCTCATTGTTTTCTGCTAAACTGCGAATGACATCTGCTGCTTCTTTTGGGCTGAACAAGTCTTAGATATTTTTTCATTTTATTTTTGTTTATAAAGTTAAGATTGAGGCACACATATTATAAGGTATCCATGCTTTTATGGTCATCGTTACCTTTATTATTGGTCATAGATACCATAAATATTAATGATATGAATAAATTTTAATTTTGTGCAGGTATTGTCATTTTGATTCTGTAGCGTAGCAGCTTCACAGCTTTCTTCAAGCTCTGGGAACAATGATTTAGAATTACACTATCGGGATTTGACTCTGGCTCTTGATACTGTATGTAGAAATCTTGGGCATGTGTTGTCATTGTGGTTCTGAAGCGTAGCAGTTACCGCTTTCTTCAAGCTCTGGTTGTGATGAATTGGAATTACGCTATCAGGATTTAACTCTGGCTCTTGAAATGTATGCAGAAATTTACTATCAGTTCATAGATTAGGTACTCAGTTCATAGATTATATACCAATCTGATATAATCCTATTTGATACGTTCTATCTTGTATGTTTGTTGTATGTATGTTCTTGGTGACAATCCTTTGGTAATAATCTTATAACTGGACTTCTTAAACTAATTAGGAATTCAAATTCGAATTTGAATTTGTTATATAGGAGCCCTGATTTTTGTTCGCCTGGCGGGGACCACAGCTAGAAGTGTGGCAATACATGAGTGACATGTAGTCGTTAGAATAACGTAAGAATATAACAAAATTTAAACATACAAGGGCCCATCAATAATTTCGTGAACTCTTTCTGTAAAACACATGCTGGTAATCAAGTAACTTTAAAACGTCTTACTTTTACTAAATTAACATCTCCCTACCCATTTGCTTTTAAATCATCACCCTTCCCATAATGGAAGAACGTTCTAAAGGGCGTCACATGACCTGCCCCTAAAACCTCTGTTTATGGCATGTCTTAATTCTTTCCGCGGTGCATATTGCCAGGAATTAACCCTATTTTTGAATTTTGCGATGGCCTGAACTCTCAAATTGGAAAATCGTGGCCACAGAAATGTTTCAGTGGGATTGATGTGAAAGAATTCTTAGGTTTTCGTGTTAGAACTTCACTTTTGTCTCCCGTTGCGACATTAAGGCACAGTATCATTCAAGACCATTTCTATCGCGAGCGATTTCTCTATGCACTAAAAAGAGGTTTATACGTTTAAATGATGGTGAATTAATTCTTATTGAATGTACTTTTCTATCGAATAA
The DNA here is from genome assembly GCA_948146395.1 of Fragum whitleyi. Classification (NCBI taxonomy): domain Eukaryota; kingdom Metazoa; phylum Mollusca; class Bivalvia; order Cardiida; family Cardiidae; genus Fragum; species Fragum whitleyi. The sequence goes on along the minus strand of OX411549.1, from coordinate 64,239,703 downwards.
AGTGATAAGAAATATACCGTGAATAAAGATTTTTTCTATCGAATAAAGTGATAAGAAATATACCGTGAATAAAGAAAAGTTTTTCTCAAAAACTATAGCAACGAACTTGAATATTTACGTTTTCGAGGTAAATTACGCTGCCAAACAACAACCTTTTCAATATTTCCATCTCAACCAAGTATAATTATATTTGAGTCGAAGTAACGAAAAGATATACAAGTGGAATTATCTCTTCGAATTTATTTTGATAAAATTCATATCACTTTTCGTTCCCTACCATCGTTTAATGAATGCGACACTCACCCTATATGTGCATTCGGAACACCACCCGGCCATTCTCACGATCAACATCGGATGTACAAAGACGGACTGTTTTTAAAAATTACAGGAAAACCTTGGAAAAACTCGATGACGTCAGTTAAAATGGTGTTAGTCCTCAAAACCATTAGTGAAAACATTCGACGTCGCCAACGCTACTCGTTTAAGTCACTGAGGTGAAACCATCGTATCCTTATATAAATATCTTTTGATTCTTAAAATAACGGCTGAAAAACTCTTTATTTTTTAGAATGATGCGTCATTCTTAAAAATTAAGATTTTTCAGTGAAAACATTCGACGTCGCCAACGCTACTCGTTTAAGTCACTGAGGTGAAACCATCGTATCCTTATATAAATATCTTTTGATTCTTAAAATAACGGCTGAAAAACTCTTTATTTTTTAGAATGATGCGTCATTCTTAAAAATTAAGATTTTTCAGTCGTTATTCACTGTAAAAGATATAAATGTACAGTGCTAGTTTTTCTTACACTGTTTCCGCCTAACAAAATGCACGATTTTGTTACATACCCATCCGCCTTACATACATCCGAGGTCTGTTGCAGTTTACGGAAATGGCCGAGTGATGTTCCGAATGCATACATGTGTATACTCTGATCCAAATTTAGAAGACTTTTTGGTATATTTTGCGTTGGTTATAAGACCAAAATGGATATGGTCTCCATTACATTTCTTTTAACCATTAAATCTTTTTTACTGGTGAAATTCAGTCGAATTTGCTCCATAATTTGCCGGGAAATTAGCTCCATAATTTTCGATGATATTTCTCCCCTTAGAAAAGGAATATTTCGTTGTGAAAAAGGTATTACTTTCAAAAACAGTTCTTTGTGTAAAGTCGTGCAAAACTTTAAAAAAAAATGAAAATCATTACTCAAGTACTTTGCGAGCAATCTGCAATCTTCTATAGCAATCCGAAGTTAGTGTTCGTCGTACGCATTGACAAACGTTTAGTGTTGAACCAAGTCAAATTATGTTTTTCTGCGTTACCGCATATAGAACTTGTAAGAAGTTCACGAAATTATTGATGGACCCTCGTACAATTAGTTACATCATGAAATTGATACTCGCCTCAATCAAAAACATTCTCAATTGCTCACTCAGCGCTCCATTCATTCATTCGAAACATTCACTCAAACCATTCAGAACGCTCAAACCCACTGAAAAATATAGAATCAAGAACGTCATTCAAAACAAATTTGGATAGAAAATTCGCGTTTTCACTGACATTATTTAAATTGTTAGCGTCTAATAGGTTCTTGAAAAATGAGATGCTATCCATAGAACTAATATGCCTATTTTATTAAAGAGAGGTAATCAATACCGTAAATTTTGTTCAACCTGAACAAAATTTGCGATATTGAATTACCTCCCATTAAATTCACTCAAAACTCGCTCCACACACTCATTCAAATTCATTCCTAAATCATTCCAAAATCATTCACGATGTCAATTTTACGATGGTTTAAACTGTATTTAATCCCGCATTATGTTATTTATTAATTTATTTATTTTCTCATAGATCGGCTGTTCCATCTACGCCAGTAATATAGGAGCCCCAATGTTTGTTGGCCTGGCCGGAACTGCTGCTGCCAGTGGGTTCTCAGTGGCCATATATGAGTGGCATGTAAGTGATAGAATAAATGAGCCTGTGTGTGACATTTCCAACAATTTCAAATGTGCGCAAAGCAAAGCTTCTGGCCAGCCTGTGTGGCTGCACAGACTGGCCAGAATCTTAATCCATCTACATGCAGTCAGCATATAAATCTAGATTGTATTATGTCGTTGTCAACGCTACCCATCGTTTGTACCTCGCGCAGATGTGAAATTGTTGGAAATGTCACGCACAGGCTCAAATGTTACATTTCTTTACTTATTAGAAAGAAAGAAATGCATGTATGATGAAAGTAATTAAATACTAAAAGTTTATGAAAATCTGACTAACTCGTTGTTAAACTTAAGCGAATAACTTTCCAAAATTGACATATTACTGATTCACTCTGATTCACTTCTCCGAAGGCAAAGGCTCATCAGACCGAGATATATATTTTCATTTCTATGATTTCTTATTGGCAACTTTGCATTTCTTTACCTAGAATAGTCGTATCATTGTTGGTCTACATACTATTGTCAAAGGTTGGCTCGAAGTGAAAAGTGTGTCATAAAATAAATATAAATTGCATTATATTTTGTTGAAATAACTATGAAGTTCTTTTGATATTTGAATTATCTTATTTTTTCTTACTTAATTGGTTTATCAAAACTCTGTAAATATATGATCTGCTCTGATATTTCCGTTTACATCGTTTATGGCATTTCTGACGTTTTTTCCACTATCGTTTTAGGCTGTATTTTTCCTGATTTTACTGGGATGGATATTCGTGCCTGTTTACATTTCGTGTGGGGTAAAATTTCTTTATCTTTTCTAGTTTTTAGAACTTTATAACAACCAAAAGTTCAAAGAGGTACGCTCAGTTATCTTATAAGATTAAAAAATCATTTCATTAAGAAAAATAAAGCAGACGGGTTGATTTAAACTTCCTCAAGAGCTGGACAGTTTTGCCCCAACGGAATTGATTTCCAAGCTATATCACCTACAGTCGATCACAGTAAAACGATTTCAGTCATATTTCGAAACGGTCTCGGACATATCCTCACCTGTTATTCCGAAAATTCACCGAGGGGTCCAGATTGATTTTGAGAGGTCAAGACATGAAGTTAGAAAGCGTCTACTTGCTACATTCTTGTGTTGACCCCTCTTGATATGACTGTGAAATATTTGTAACCGGTTTATTGAAAAGGGATACCCATTTGGAACATCGCTCGGACTTTTCCGTAAACCGGAAAATTACTCGGACGTAAGTGTAGTAATTTTAGGTCATTTTTTATGTAATTCGGCTTCTGGTGGTACTTTGGTCATTACGCTTTAAGAAAAAAAAAAAAACATTCCTTTAATGCTTTCCGATCATTTGATTATATATTTTGGGCATTTTATAAGTTGATAACAAAACGTTTTGTTATTGAATTATAGAATTTCAAGTTTTAACCCTTCGTTGATTTTATTTTTCGCAACGTCATCTTCAGTAATATTTGTGACGTCACATTAACCCACTTGCGATATGACGCGCTTTAATGTCTGCGCGTCCTCATTGTTCCTGAGGTCTATTACGTAGAATCGCTGAAGGTTTTCGAATGGGGATTACCGTGAGATTGAAATAAGGTGTCTCCTCTAGTAAGACAAGCTGTCTTGAATAAAAGATCGCAATTGCATGGCCATGGAAGAACGAATGCATATAGATTTCGTTCTGCATACATTGTAGTTCACATATTTGCAATTTACAATTTTTCGAGTATCGTGGATGTTTGAGGAAACACTCGTAACCTCAGCTTTATTTAAGCTGGATTTAGGTGGATTTGGTTCCCAACCAACGAAATTCTCTTTGATTCGTCTCTATTAGATCCGATCTCCGACACACATTATATATGCACTTGTTGCAGTTTTGCACAAACCCACGAAAGTGTTACAAACTGAAATATATTTGACTATTATTTCAATTGTATAATCATGCTTATTGTAATTCACTCTATATGAATGTTGTATTTTGTAAATTGTATTTTGGGCCGGTGGCCTACATACTTGAATAAAATTATGTTATGTTATGTTATGTAATGACGGGGTAAAATTTACTTGCTTCCCGAATGGTCTAATGTCGGATGACGGGACTCATTCAGACACACTCGTGCCAATTGCATATAACTCAAGTAAAAGTAATCTAAAGGCGAATGCCAAAGAAATTAGCATTTAGATGAATCGGTATTTAATTAAATGGATTAGCATCATGCATGTGAAATCGACAGATTGTCTTTATCCACTAAAAGTTTACACTACTATATGATTAAAAATTAAAACAGACTCAGACATTTTTTTTTTCATTTTATCATGTCAGTTTTTAATTTCATGATTCCTTACTGCAAGATTTTTTATACTCTATTTTCATAAGAAGAGTAAGTAAGAAACTGTTTTAATTTCCCCAGGCTTACACTATGCCTGAGTACCTGAAGAAGCGGTTTGGAGGCAAGAGAATACTTCTCTATTCTTCTGTTCTAGCTTTGATAGAGTACGTCTTGGTCAATATTTCGGTAAGTTGAAAATATTGAGGGCGATAGATAAAGTTTATAATCACAAGACTTTTCTCCCGCAATTAAAAATCGCTAAATTTTATCTTAGCAGCCAGCAGTCCCTCGCAATCTAGTCGAAATACCTATCATTCTCACATAAGTGGGAAACGAATAACTCGTATCACAATGACTCATGCCAAAATTCACATTAAGGAATAACATTCTTTGAATTGGCCGAAATTGCTATAACTTATGGATTTCACAACTATATCCAATTACGAAAAAGACATCCATCAAAAACAGAAGCAAAATGAAAGGAACGACGTGGAAAGTAATAATAATAATAGCAATAAACACGTACGATTGATTTGAAATTGACGTTTTTCTGTCTTTTGTACCAGTCTATTCATAGATATCTCCATTATTCCTACAGGCTGAAATCTATTCTGGTGCCATATTTATGAAGCAACTACTGGGTTGGAACATCTATCTATGTGTGATATCTATCCTTGCCGTGACAGCAGCTTATACAGTGGCAGGTAATGACATATCCTGCGTTCCGGATTACAAAACGGTGCAAACTGTTTGCAATTTTTACCCTGCTTGTACACAAGTGCACACGCAAAGCGGAGTTTTACTTGCAAACAGGTTGCGCCGTTTTCTTTTCCCTTTACGAAGGGATGATTCTATGTTGATGTAATTACAATCCAATATTTACTACCTTGGAAAATTCCAAAATTTCACCACTAAATATATGATAAATTTCAGATCTGTCATATTCGGAAAAAAGCATGCATCAAATATACGACCAACGCACACAATAGACCATATGGGAATTCCGTAAAAACATATTTTTGAAAATGGGATTAGTTTCGAGAGATGGTCAACTAGGGTCGCTTTTCAATTATTCTGATACAGGAAAGGAGACTTATCATTGTAGTTTCGAAAAATCAGCAAAGTGGGAAAAATGTCGTCCCCAGTCAGCCTTTGTGCACAGACTGACAAAGATCGACAAATAAAGCATTACTCACTTGGTCCCTTTTCGGTGGTTCACACACTCAGCTTTAAAGAAAATATACTTAGCAAAAAATTAAACTTTACATACTTGTTGGTCTGTTTTGAATGACTTACAGTGGCTATAGGCAAACTTTATTTACATGTGTTAGTTGGACTAGCTACAGAGACTACACAGACGCAGGAATTCGCGCGATTGAAGCGAGTCCGAGCTAATGCGTCTGTTACTTCCGGTTTTGGTCACATACTCGTGTTGAGCTACCCAAAGTTCATCTTGAGTGATTTTTGTTACACAGTCACACTCATTCCTTAGCATCGGCACGAAAAAACAAAATTTTTTGTACAATTTTTATTGAAACGGGTATGTAACAACAATCGAATAAAGGCAGGAATCAGACTACATGTATACATAGAGCTTGAATGTCTGTTTATAACGCAACTCTTAAGTTTGGCTTCTCGGGACAGGCAATTCACATTTTAACATCTCGGTTTAGAACTGCCGCGCCCGGTTAGGACAATCGGTTACGCGTCTGGTTTTTTATTCACCGGGTCGTGGGTTCGACCTCTGGCTCGACCGTCTTTCATCCCATGTTTGACAAAAAGCAAGGTGAAAAGTGTCATTCCTCTCCCACACAATTGGCAAGTGATACGCCTAGGAGAGAATAGCGAATGGTGCCTCAGATGAAAGCTTTAGCTGTACTTTGAGAAACGACAAGAAACTATGGATAGGTGCACCAGCGGTCGAGTTTTTAATGTAAAACTATCGAAATTGACCTTTAAACCCATATTGATTAACAAAAAAAAAAAATCAGTTACAACCACATGAAGTGTCGGCCGAGATGAGATAGGCCCTTTTTGACGTTATGTAGAGGCCCTGTTACCATTGCATATTTTTCAGTTCATTTACCTAATGAGGATAACTGCAAGACAAGTATGCGTATTTAGCTCAGACGTTGGTCTATCATGATATTGGAATGACTCTTATCACGAAAACGACAAGGACCTATACTCAACACATCACCGACAATCCTGATTTCATTTCTGTGATTTTTGAAATCGACCCCTTTGTCCTTTGACCACCAATAAAACCTCATTTTACAAACATCCGGTACTGCCCCTTTCCATAAACCGACGGATATTGCCTTCAAATTTCATGTAATAGTAACATCTGTATTCTTTATGGTTTAATAGCGATACTACAGCCCTCAGTAAGTCATGTAAAGTTTCTTTTTTTGCTAATTATATATTTCGTTTTCAAAATTTATTCAGGTCGTATACTTCAAAAGTGTGCACTTTCTATTAATATGCTCATACGTGGTTGCAACTCTTCTGTGAAAACCCTATAAAATATTATAGTTATCTATCTATTTTGACATGTTAACGTGTCTCTTAACTATTTATTATAATTATAATTATAATTATGATTTAATAATATAAATTGTTATACTCAAGGGCACGCAAAAGGGACCTGTCTTAGAATTATTTCTTAGTTCATTCAGAAAGCTTAGAGTTTTCGCGATTTACATTATAGATTGAAACAAGCTTATGTCAATTTGATGGTTGCTTCAAAGCGTAAACTGATGATTCCGTCATTATTTCTTCTCGATTATCTAAGAAGGCCGCCTTCTCCAAGGACGATTCGTAAAAATTCTTGTAAACGTCACGCATAAGTTCAAATGTGATTAAATGTACGGGTCACATTTTTTTCTTGTTACGGGTCACACTTTTGCTTGTTACGGGTCACATTTTTCTTGTTACGGATCAAATTTTTATATTCTTGTTACGGGTCACATTTATGAATTTTGTTACGGGTCACGTTTATATTCTTGTTTCGGACACATTTATAGTATTGTTACGGGTCACATTTAAATTCTTGTGAAAGGTCAAATTTTTATTCTTGTTCCGGTCGACATTTTTATTCTTGTTACGGATCGCATTTTTTCAGGTGGATTGGCTTCTGTTATCTACACTGACACTCTACAGACTGTAATTCTCATCGCTGGATCTATATTTGTTACTTGTTTATGTACGTATAACGTTAGAAATAATCATATGTAAATAAGAGAATATCAAATGGACAAAAGGGACCATATGAAGTCGTTTATGTCAAATAGTCTGCGAGTACGTGTGAATAATAACCAAATTTACAACTATGATTTTTCGGTCACCCTATGGGGATTTTTTATGAATGAGCATGTTATCCTATGGCTAAACGACTTAAGGGGGCTCTTGATCAAAATCCAAAGTTCCCAATCTTTTTTGTTTGTTTGTTCGTTTGTTTGTTTGCTTCCTGGTCGCAGGGTGTTAAATGGTTGTGTTGGATAGGAATTATGAAGATGTTTGCTTTCTTGAATACAATTCCTACAAATTAATTTTTACTTCGACATATTTCGCGCAAATTAAAGATGCCATTATTTACTATTATTTAAAAGCAAAGTCAAGAAACTTGAATATCGCTGATTATTTAGTCCATCTATAATCGTTATTTATAATGCTTGCAAATTTTGAACCCTACGTAAACAACCTGGGTGTTCCCGATTGTGAATTCCAATTAAATTTCACGAGTTTCGATTATAACTTTCTTAACAGTATTCAGTGCAATTGAATAGTTTTTATTTTTTTCTTCTTGCAAGGTTCACGATATAAATAGCGAACATATTTGACATTCAATGCGTCTAATGAATAGTTTTGTTTATTAATCAGTGTATCAAACAAGGAGCAAGACAAAATAGTTTTATTGTTCGTCACTTTTTTATCGTCTGTATAACTTGATTTCGCTTATTTGATTTAATACCAATGCACTGCTCACGAAAGCGAATTCTATTGATATTTGAACAGCAATGGTAAAAGTCGGCGGTTTTGAAGGGATATATGAAAAGTACCCTTTAGCAGCCCCTAATTTCACCTTTAACAATACGGACCTATACAAATGTGCCATGCCACGCGACGACGCTTTCCATATATGGCGTGAGCCGGTACATGGCGATATACCCTGGCCTGGGGCTCTTCTCGGGCTTAGCGCTTTGGGGATTTTTACATGGTGTCAAGATCAGGTATATGTTCATATTACAGCTAGTTACATCGTGAAATTGACATTCGTTTCAATGAATACCGTTCTAAATCGCTCACTCAGCGCTCCTTTCATTCATTCCAAACACTAACTCAAAACATTCAAAAACGCTCCAAAATCACTTAAAAGATAAGATCAACAAGTCCATTCAAAATAAATAAAGCTATTATAGTAAAATCGCTGACATAATTAAAATTTTAAGCGTCTGATTGGTCCTTGAGGAGATAGGAAACTATTTATAGAACCTGTACGAATCGGATATCTTATTAAAGGGAGGTAATTAATATCGCTAATTTTGTTTATCCTGAACAAAATTAGCGATATTGGATTACCTCCCTTGATATTCACTCAAAACTCGCTCCACACACTCGTTCAATTTCATTCTTAAATCGTTCCAAAATCGTTCATTTTGTCAATTTCAAGATGTTCCTAACTGTATCAGCATTCGTTTGAAAAATCTGTACTTTCCATGCTTAAGAGGTTTTGTTAAAGTAAAGTCGTATTTTTTCATCAATTGGGAACGAGTTCTCATTGTTCGTTCTTGCACTAATTGTGAGAGCCAGTGAATGAACTAAGACCGAAAGCCTTTCTCGAAAGGAGAACTTTGGATTTCAAGATCAGTTAGCTAACAGTCTATTTCTCAGTTATAGACTCCACTAAAGATATGAATCGTAGACTGCGAATCACAAATATTTGCTTATAAACGATTAATACTGCGAAATAATCATTCAAAAGTAATTAGGCATTATCTTTAATTATTAAGAGAGAAGAATATCTTGGTTTTACCAAGACTCAGAATTGAGTAAAGAATATACAATCATAAATAGGACTTCACAACAAAACAAAGTGATTACTCTTTTCTTTCAATTTGCAGATAATTGTACAAAGATGTCTATCTGCGAGGAATATGTCTCATGCCAAAGCCGGGTCTCTTTTGGCTGCTTTTCTCAAATTGTTTGGATTTCTATTGTTTATTATACCAGGGATGATAAGTCGTATATTCTACAAAGGTGTGTCCTTTCTATCTTTTTGATTCTGCATATACTCATGCATATTTTGAATGTTTAAGGAGGTTTATAGTGAAGTAATGAAAAACTTTTTGGAATTCGATCTTGGAAGTTTATTCAGAATAACTTTCATAAAATCTCTTGTAGGAAATGAACTAATATGTTAATTGCTGTTTAGTGAAAAGGTTTCTTTCGTTTAATTGACAAAATAGTTAATCATCTTTTTGGATGTAATCCTGCCACCAACCACTCTTTTAAAAATGTAAAATAAAGCTTTCTTTATCAAATTGGAAAATTTAATTTAAAAGGCTTATAAGAGTCAGAATAGGGGTCATCAATTATCCGTTTACATTATCATTATAGGCTAAATGGCATAAAACTTCTTTTTCAGATGATATAGGTTGTGCCGATCCCGTCACCTGTGAACAATTTTGTGGAAATAAAGCGGGCTGTACAAACGTTGCATATCCATTACTGGTTATAAGATTGTTACCCAATGGTAAGATATATTAGAAAGGAAGATCTAAATGTAGGGCTAATTTTACCATCGAGGCCGCCGTCATATCACTGTTGGTACATGTAGCACGTCGGACTGTCAATCTAGAGGTCCCGGGTTCGATCCCCGACGGCGGCACTCATCCTTTCCGAGTATTTGTCTGCCATCAATGGGTTGATAAACGTAGACCTATGTGAGATAGCAGCTACTGTCAAGGAATGGGTGTTATGATTGTACTGGAGTAAGAAATGCCAGGAATCTTTTGGTACGTGCTCCAGCCTCAGCGGTATCACTAAACATATTGTTGAAAGCGGCGTAAAACCCCATTCAAAGAAATAAATAAATCATTTACCATCTTCAAAAAGTTAAAATTCGAAAAAAAATCTGTTTTTTCTATCGAACCTTACCCAATTATAACGAGATGTAGTTGCTAACTAACAATATTAAAGCATATGCGTGACATTTCCAACAATTTGATGTGAGCGTGATGGAGAGACATTGAGCAGCGTGGACACATGCATAAACGATAATCGCTAATTGCGAACACACACTTTTGAGTTATAAGCTATCTAATAAGCGCATAGCGAAGACTCTGATCAGACTGTGCGGATGCACAGTCTGATCAGAGTCTTAACGATGCACACATGTTAAAATCGTTGAATAGCCACGCAAAGGCTGAATTTTCTAATCCAGGGGTCCGAGGTTTGATGCTTTCAGCCATGTTAGCTGCCCTGATGAGTTCACTGACGTCGATATTCAACAGCGCAAGCTCCATCATGACGTTAGACGTGTGGACGCAGATCAGAAAGGGAGCCAAAGAGTCCGAGCTGATGATCGTGGGCCGGGTGACCGTAATCTTGATGTGTGTATTGAGTATGTTGTGGTTACCCATCTTACAGCAGTCCCAGGGTGGTATATTGTGGTTTTATCTACAGTCAGTAAAAGCGTATCTTATTGTACCGTGGTGTATTCTGTTTTTATTGGGATTCTTCTGGAAGAATATGACCGAAAAGGTACAATATTTTTACATGACATCCCATCAGCCCCAACCGCCATCCCTTACACGTGCTCATTAAATATAGGTTTTTTCACAAGGTTTGTAAATTATAAAAAAACTTACAGGTTTAGATCTACTTATTAAAATTGGTTAAACGTTTTTAAGTGAAATATGGGTTTTACGAGTTCCAACTAAATAACACGTTTTTAATGCTTAAAAATGATCCATCATGTGGCCTTCCTATCCAACAATAATTTTGTGCCTTAATTTAACAGATGTCATTATGGAAGTCAATATAACTTCCCCTTCGAGGGATTAGCTTAACACTGTCGTAAGTGTCAAAAAAGATATAGGCACTTACATCACTGTTGCACTAAGCCCATGTATCCAGTTAACATTTGTTCACGATTCCCCCTTATCAATCATAATAATTTTGATATAAAACTTATCATAGAATGATAACTATCATACTATTGATATGCTTTTTAATACCTTATAACAAATCGTATTCAAAGCGTAAGACCAAGAGAAATTTATTTCAAACATTCCAATGAATGATGTAAATGTCTGTTGATTTAGGTCTAACAGCGCTATAGTTTCATCGGAAATGAAAAAGATATACGCAAAATCACAACAATCTGCATAAAGGTTACAAGGTATCTCGCTCATGGCGATGATATTTGACTCAATGCACCAAAGCTTTAAGCTCGACTTTGTGTTTACGCAAGACTCGAACTAAGGCTGAATTCTTGCAAAGCGTGATGGTAGATGAATTATGCAGCCATCAAGTTCTTTTCATTATACATATTTTCAATTTATAATCCAGGCCGCATTTTGGACTCTGATGGCGGGACTCGTTATTGGTATCATCAGGATGGGACTCGACTTTGCCATACCCGCGCCGTCTTGCGGTAGTGGGGAACCCGATCGTCGATTTGCGATCGTTGCAAAGATAGACTTTCTACATTTCGCAACGATTCTATCAGTGATCAGTTTTATATTGATGGTTGTTGGGAGTAAGTTTACAAAGCCACGGAAAAGTGAGCAGGTAAAATAAAATAATACTAAAAATAACACTCCATTCACTCACTCTAAACACTCACTCAGACCATTCGTGAACGCTCAGAAATCATTCGGAAATGCCCCCACAACGCTTCATCTTCAAATCGGAAAAAAACATTCCTTGTATTTAGAAGGTCGTGATTTAGAAGCGTCCGCAAAGACACACATATCTTTTTATAAAAGTACGTAGATTTTTTTTTATAGAAAATTACGTAGATATAGTCTGATTCGGACTAAAATAACTATATTGGTTTATCTCTCTTTAATTTCATTAAAACCTCGTTTCACTCATTCAATCAACACATTCAATTATTACAGAAACATTTCAAAATCAAAACAATTTGTCAAGTTAATGATGTTTCTAATGGTATATAACCATTTCACTATACTCACTATCCAGTTAAATCGAGTCACGTGGTGGACACGTCACAGTATGGAAGAACCAGTTTTGACGGATGACGAAGACGAAGCAGATACAACAGATGTCGTTAGACCAACTGAGGGCGGACAACCAAATAACATGGTTATCATCGAACAAACACATGTAGAAGGTATGTTTGTCTTGAGATAGCAATACGTTAACCCTTCGAGATTTTGCTAAAAACTAGAAGAGTTTAAAGCCCCCGTCTGTGTTCGCGTACATGTTCGAAACGCAAGACAATGATCTTAGGCGACTATGTACACAATAACTAAACTTTTGTCCTCAAAGATCAGCTTGAATTTATCATTACAAAATTCGGTAATGCAAATGCTTATGACGCGATGATCTAAAAATAGGTCCTACTTGATGAATATTCATGACCCGCAAAATTTCGGACTCCAATTTGAATACCGCTCCTGCACGTGGGCGTATTTCACGTGACCGGAATCTCATTCAAATATTTGCCATATACTGCAGATTATGCGTGTCATGAAAAAAAAAACGCCGTTTGTTAATTGATTTTTATCATTATGTAACTCATCTTTCATGAGACTAAAATAAGAAAAACATATTCAAAGAATATACACGAAAGAGCGATTTCTTTCTCTCAACGCAGACTGAGCCTTTAAGTCGAATTTTTCTCATTAAATTAATGTCTTTGCCGTTTGTGAATACGTACGTGTGACAAATTTATCATTGGTCACGTCTCCTGAAATTTTGTAAGTGTGTTCAACAAGAACTGAACATAAAAATGAAGGGGATATATATGGATTTTTTTCGTAAAAAATGTGTTATCTTTTCTAACTTATGTGTTTTGCAGTATAAAGCATCTATAACAGAGACTTGGTATCCGTATGCATCACTCTTGTTAAAGTTACCGTTTTTTTTATCTGAAACTCATTATGGGTTGACAGACAATTCATGATAAATAGTTATAGCATTATGACTTTATACATGTTAAACACAAAGAATCACGTCTGCCCTGCGATCAGGATGAAAACGTTCGTAAAACGTTTTAGAATTGATAGCCCGCTTTGCACGCATGTGAACGTGCAAAGCGGGATTTCATTTCATAACGTTCATAAATTGTTCATCCCGAAAGGAAGGCTGGTTGAACGTTGCATATATTCGATACATCATTTTTTTCTGATACCATATACCTAAAGTTTTAAACGCTTTCCTAATTCTTTTTCAAGTTTCGTCAAAGTTTAGAAGGGCATTGCGGAATTGGTTTTGTGGTACCGTAGATAGACCGAAAGAGACGATAACAGCCGAGGAGAGGGCGGAAATACATCGTAAGATGACGTCAATAGAAGAAGATAAACATTGGGCTGCTGTACTGAACATTCTAGCTCTAGCATTAGCTCTTGTTACGGTGTTTCTTCTAGGTTATCTTGGCTGACGGTTTATTTGTGGGTCTTACCGCGAAAAAAGACCGACAGAGAACCCGAAAAATTTATTTTACTAGGTGTTAATTTTCGAATATACTGCAAAACTTGTGTTAAGAGACCACATAAAGGTGACCACCAAAAAGTAGTCGCTTATGGGTAGTCGCTCAAAACAACATTTCATGGTAATCAGCACGGGTCATTTATGAATTGTCGTATAATTCATACTGCATTGTATGGTGTTTAAACCCCATCGAATCGTCTCAATGCGAATGGTCGTTTATGGAAATGGTCGCTTAAAACAACACTCATGATAAATAGCACTGGTCATTTTGAAAGTATGTATGAATTATCGCATAATTTATACTGAATTGTATGGTATTCAAACCCAATCGAATCGTCTCATTGAGACGATTCTAATTCGTTCCAACATCATAAGATTCAATATTAAATAATTTTCTTTTTAGGAATGTTTATTTGTCAGAGATTTTGCATAAGTGATTATACTTTTTATGATGGTTGCTTAATAAAAGTGGTCGTTTAATAGATATGGTCTCTCGAGCATGATTGACTATAACATTAAAGAATCAATATTTTAGTTACAGGAAAAATCTTATAACCTAAACAGATCTAACTGAAAATTAAGATATGTTGCTTTGTTTCCAGATTTTCTTTTAAAGAAAACAGACAACATATATGCCATCTTTTATAAAATTGTAAATACTTTTTAACGTTTGTACTCCTGCGATTACATATTTCAAACGTGAATAATTGTTGGTACTTTGATTTTTAGCTAAAACTGGTAATTCAACTGGTAACAATGCGGTTAGACTCGGATAGAACGGTGCATTCTAAATATTTGTTTTAAAATATCAAAAAATTCATAGGGGATTGTTCGTTTCAGTGTTAGCTTGTCAAATCTTTCATTGAGAGAACGACAACAACTTTATAATTGCAATCCAATAAAATAAAGAATTCTGATTGGTTTAAATCGCATCACGTGGGGAATTCCATTGCACTTTATTTCTGTATAAAATGCAATAGGTCTTTTGGGAAACCGCCGACCATCTGCAAGTCCTGTGTTGTAATAACTCGAATAAACCACGTTCCCGATCATCAACGCAAGATAGCTATTTTATCTAAATAAATTAAGATATTTTCGAAAGAATTTTAGATTACAAGCATGCAGTACTGATTTCTGAGCCGACTTAAACTATTCAGAAAGCAGCGAGTCGACGAAGATCATCAAGCAACCCTCTCAACTAAGACTGTAGTTTACAATTACAGACTAACTAAGCAGAAACAAGTTTTTTGTCATAATTTCACAAATTTCAAAATTGTCGTTTATTTGTGTATCATATGTTTTACTTTATGACATTTCCTTTCGATAGCTAGATAAAAAATACACGATCTAAAAATAGATTGTGTAATCTTTACGCGAAGAAAGTAGACTTGAAGCTTTAATGTTTGGCCGAGTATTTTAATAGTTTCTTCGATCAAGAGGATTGCAATTATAAGGGACGAGTGTCTTTTCCACTGCATTTATTCGGGTATAAAATGCAATTGTCTTAGCACATGGCTTAAACATAACGCCCTACGGGCGTTATTTGCCATGTGCCAAGGCATTGCACTTGATACCCCAATAAACGAAGTGAAAAAGACACTTCTCCCTATAATAGTCTCACGCGTGGCGAAGACACAAGTGAAAACATATCTTTTGTTGTTCACGAAAATGAATGCTTTTTTTCAATCTTGCAAGAGAAAGAAACATTAATCCTATTTATTTAATGCAATTGAGACGAATGTAAAAACACACAAGACAAATTCTCTTTTGTAATGGAATCTAATGTCTGTCATGAATCTCAAAAAGTTTATTCATTATGAAATTGTTTCACATTTTAATGAAAAAGATCCAATCTTCACCTTTGTCATGGAATCTAATGTCTGTAATGAATATCAAAAGATTTAATATTAAGAAATTTACAAGTCACTGATAATAGAATGTTTATAATGAAAAACATCATATACTTTCATCACGTGATATGGCCAAGATTCAGTGATTGGATAACCTGTTCCCTTATCTTGTATTTCTGTACTTTGCCTGTTACTGTAAGAGGATATTCCGAGACGAACTGGATATACTTTGGTACTTTAAACTTTGCCATCTAGAGATAAAAATGAAAAGATTAATTTGTGAGATGTTGTTCAAGAGCAGAAAACCATTAATTTCAGAGTTGAAGAAATTATTTGTTGATTTCATTTAGGAATGAAACTAAAAACCTTATCATGTGATTAGGTTGTTAGTTTCATACATTAACGAAATCAACAAAAATTATCTCCATATCTTACATGTATAAGTAAATATCATGAAGCAAAAATGTAAGATACATCAATAATGTTAGTAATTTCTTACAGCACTACTTTTTGTGGAAGCTTACAAAATAGCCACGTACTCAACTATGTTTTCATTGAGAAATAAAATCATTTTTTCAGCCACTCAGAATGCACGAAAATTGGTTGAATCATCTTAAATTAAATTATAACAGTATAAACAAAGTTTGGAATCTGATTAAGTATAGAGTCACCATCCTTCCTCCCTATCTGAGATCTAGACTTTGGAAATTAACTCGGACATTAAGTAGATCATACTTGGTCGTTTTACATTTAATCAATTTTCCTCTTTTAAACATACTTTGAACTTAAAAAAAGTTACTCGAGCGGTGCTTATAAATAACTAGTAACGCTAGTTGTTGCTATATTTTTTTTACGAAATCTTACGAAATCATGCAAGTTATGCGCGTTATTCAACGATATCTAACTACAACTATATACTAGTAATTAATTGAACCACACATACGGTATCCGTACAGAAGTCCCGTATTTCATCTTCTGTAGCAGAACATCCCTCCTTCAGTTGTATCCAAGCACACACAGCCTCTCCGAGACGCTGGTCTGGAACACCTACCACCTGCGATAAAATAGATATAAAGAGGACATTAAATGAGTGGTCATGGAAAACCGAAATGATAAAACTAGTCATCTAATACAGATAAAATGAGGCTGCGCCGAGTTTTTATCTGTTTTAGATGACGAGTTTAATAAATTCGGTATTACAAGAGCACAAATTTGATATTCTATTTATAAAATGACCCGAATTTTTTCGATAAAACGAGAAAAAATATGATTTTTATCGATTCAAGTAATTACGCGAAATATATAACGCCGTTTGCGAAATGACGTCAGTAAATACACTATGACGTCATTTTCACATCGAAAATACGACGTTTTCGTAGGTTCTTAGCTCATTTGCATAGTTATTCCACTAGTTTAATAACACACGGGTAATATCAAAAATATTAAACGGGGTCATTTCACTCCTGCGACGTAGGACATATTATAAAACAAAAATATACATGAGTATCGTCATATTTAAACGAGGAACGAATCACGAGTAACCGGTACCATCTTTTTCAACGTAAATACTCATACTTTCGGCATCTATTTAAACTTTAAAAATGCCGTTTGAAATATCAATTCTAAACTGTTTTCTTTCCCCCAAAATAATGCAACTATATTTAAGCTTGTGCGTGACACAACAATTTCCAACAATTAGAAATGTGCGTAAGGTGCAAACATTGAGTAGCCCAAACAGCCACAAACTGTAAATTTAAAGTTACCTAATTGTGTAAATTTACTTTGGGACCTTATCAAGCTACTCAGCGCATAGTGAGGACTCTGGTCAAACTGTGCAAATGCACAGGCTGGTAAGAGGCTTTACTTTGCGCATATTTGAAATTGTTGGAAATGTCACGCACAGGCTCATTTACCTGAACCTCCTTAATTTTTGGATGAGTATACAGTACTTGTTCTATTTCTAGTGGGTATAGATTCTCACCACCCCTTATTATCATGTCTTTTATACGACCAGAAATACGAACAAATCCGTGTTCGTCCATTATTGCCATATCACTGAAATTAAATAGAAAATAATAATTCATGCGCAACTCGGAAAAGCATGACATTCTATTTACATGCTTATATCTATGACATTATTTCGTTTCGAAGAATTAACAAACTAAAATCGAACATTTACAACTGTAACAATGGGAAACGTAGAATATTTACGCATCTCATATATATAGAAAGCTAGAGTTTACGGCATTACTATTGAAACATCAACGGACATAAGTGATCTTGAGCCCTTTTTCGACATCATTACAATAAGCTGAAGATTGACAAAATTGACAAAATAATAAATAAATTAATTAAACTTTATATATACGAAATATATCAATATATATATTCATTTTCGTCGACAATTTCAGCGTGGTCATGAATCAAGTTTAAAACAGTTATTTGTGCTGTTCACATTAAGGAAAAAATGCTGCTTTCAATTGTAAGGGTAATATTGCAAGTAACTTTTGTTGTAGGTCTATAACATGCCTTTTTTATCCTAAATCGTATTTTGTTTGTTTGTTTGAATGGGTTTTACGCCGCTTTCAACAATTTCGCAGTTAGATCGCGGCGGCCGGAGCACCTAACAATGGGTTCCTGGTATTTCTTTCACCTGTACTACCATTACACCCTTTTCTAGCCTCCGACTGCTATATCACATAGGTTTACGATTATCTACCTATTGATGAGAGACAAACGTCGGAAAGGATATTTGCCGCCACCGGGGATCGAACCCACGACTTCCTGATTGCCTAGTTCGTATTAACAAGTGCTGAACATCTTTTTAGAGACATGGGACTTAATTGTTAGATTTGTAATGAATTAATTCCATTTGAAAAATACTGTAAAGAAGTGTCTGGCGGCCAGACTTTATTGCCAGAAAGTTTGATAGTTGAAAAGATCTGTATACCCTGTTCTGTACCATCTGTCTTGTCCAATTGCCTCCCTTGTTCTCTGTTCATCGTCCCAGTAACCCAACATTGTGGTATAACCGCGAGTCCACAGTTCACCAAGAGTATCTACGGGGACAAGTTCACCGTTCTCATTCACAACCTTTGCCTTTGATTATACACAAAAGGAACAGTCATGAATTGAACAAAACGCAAAACCTATGCCATTTAATTAATCAAATGGGTATGGATTAAATCAATGTTTATATTTCTGTTTAAATAAATAGCGACAATTAAAAACATATATTTTTGAATTTTAGAACGGGTAAATGTATCAAATCTACTTCTTTTTTAGATTAAGTGGAATAAAAAAAGTTAAAGTCATAAACTTTCCGTTTACTTTTTATAAAAACACTCGGTATTTCAATAATTCGGAAGAGATCACCTTTTTCAACCTTAACACTAGATCAACTACGTAATAATATAAATCGATACAGTCATTTTATTTTATCTAATAAATGACATTATTTATTAGATAAAATAAAATGACTTTATCGATTTGTATTAAAATGCTGAAGTGTTCAGGTTTTTTTTATTTTTTTTTTTTTGGGGGGGGGGGGCGATTTTTTTCTTTGAAAAGGCCAATTTTCCGAAATATTGATATACCGAGTGTTTTTTATTTCAACGTTTATTCTATTCCCTGGGGATAAATATAGAATGTTGGAAAATGGTCGATTGTTATCAATTTATCAAATTTTAAGAAGTCATTAAAACTTTCTAATGACAAGAAGACTTAAATGTAGACTAAACAGGGAGACCCTAGGAATTTGTCTGTTTTCTTGAAAATTGAAAAAATCGAATTTGACCAAAAAAGGTGTTCTTTCAATTTCATTTCGTTCAATAACGAGTATGAGACCCGGCACTGTCAATAACAGCCTATTTCCATTTCCTCTTCATCTAAATAAAGTTCTTTGCTTAAAACACACGTAAATTTATTTTTTAAGAATATCCTACTTCTACATGTTCATGTGCTCGACCCACAGTAGAGACCCGATTCTCTATGTTATCATCCCGGTGACTCTGAAACGTTACTGGACTGTTTTCTGTTGTTCCATAGCAGACCTGAATTATAATCATTTCAAATGAAACTAAATGTAAAATAGAAATAAAGCTAACGTTTGAATATCAGAGACATATTAAAGAAAAATCTTTCGAAGAAAATTTTGACCTTACTATGTGTCATGTTATACCGATTATTTGATGGGAAAATGTGAAACATTATAATTATACATGTGGATATCTGCAAAACATGTGCATCGCCTAAAGAGGCCTTACAATTGACTGTTGCGAACTTATTGGTGAATAAAAATATGCCGAAAAAGGCTCATAATTCTTACTAAGAGAACTTTAAGAGTTATTGCAAAAATAATTACATGTATATAGATTACTCTTTTTTACAGTAAATTTATATTCTTATTTTAGTTTATACTTATTTATCTAAGTTCGATTTCGACAAAAACTTAAGCTAACACAGTTGCTCTCGAACATTCAATCCTTGTGTTTTCACGTGGATTAAACCGAATGCTAGTCAATTCTTACAGCTGGGTGAACTTGGGCTGGCTTTAAACTGTTTTGCCCATAAACACAACCCGGCGACTTTGGGGCTCGAACCACGGATTTCCATGCAACGAGTCGAGTGCAAATTACCACTAGGCCACCAAGGCAGTCGATTCTTATTTTGCAGTAAATGCCTTTGGTAATATCATAGAAATAAATAAATAAATGGGACGCCAAATATATGACAACGACACAAAACACGATCAGGCTTTTTTCTCGGAATGTACGGTACATAAAGGTAATTTACATGGGATTTGATAGGAGAATTGAAAATAAATATCTATCAAACATATTGCCAGGTTAAAGCTAAATATATAATACGTACTTAGTGTATTATATTAAAAAAAATATCTAACGAGGTTGGGAGAATTGAAAATTGTCGAGGCTCTGCCGAGACAATTATCAATTCTCACAACCGAGTTTGATATTTTTTTCATACAATACACTAAGTACGTATTATATTTATCTTATAACCTATATTTATCTTGTTTTCGTCGGTGTTTCTAACTGAAATGCAAGTTTCTAAAAATAACCACATTATATCATGTTCTAAAAATAACTAAGTGATATCATAAAAAATATCATACGGGATGTTATCATACGGATATTTGTATAGTTATAAGATAAAAGGAAATAATATACTCAGAACAAGAAGTTAAGCGCCACCAGTTTTTAGACAGACGATTTTTAAAGGCAGGGAGCCTGCATTAATTCAAAATAACAGAGATGTAAATATTGAGTTCCAATGTTGAAAATGGTATGTTGACTTAACAATTTCACAACAATACATGGGTGGTGATAAATTTTATTGACTTTGTACTTTGAAATGTAAATGACGTATTTTCACCTTTTTTTAAAAATATGAACTAGAAAGCCATGAATGGCTTGAGTCGCTCCACAGGCTTGAAATTCTTGAAATAGCAAATCTAAGGTTTGACTAGATTTTAAGATATTTTGGGTTCTACTGATGTTGAATGATTTTCAAAGTTTCCACTATATAACATATAGAGAAATGACCTCAGCCCATAACATCCATATTTTTCATCTGATCACAATAATTTTTGGCAGACTGATAAAGCTTCACTCAAGAATCATTCCAGTGAAATTTGGTTGATATCCATCGATAACATTCTGAGAAAATGATTTTCAAGTTTCCACTACTAGACTACTATATTATATCATATAGAGAACTGACCTCAGCCCATAAAATTCATATTTTTCATCCGATCACAATAATTTTTGGTAGACTGATAAAGCTTCACTCAAGAATCATTCCAGTGAAATTTGGTTGATATCCATCAATAACATTCTGAGAAAATGATTTTCAAGTTTCCACAACTAGACTACTATATTATATCATATAGAGAAATGACCTCCTCCCATAAAATTCATATTTTTCATCCGATCACAATAATTTTTGGTAGACTGATAAAGCTTCACTCAAGAATCAATCCAGTGAAATTTGGTTGATATCCATCGATTACATTCTGAGAAAATGATTTTCAAAGTTTTCACTATATAACATAAAGAGAAATGACCTCCGCCCATAAAATGTATATTTTTCATCCGATCACAATAATTTTTGTAGACTGATAACGGGTCACCCAAGGATCATTCCAGTGAAATTTGGTGTATATCCATCAATTACATTCTGAGAAAATGATTTTCAAAGTTTCCACTATATAACATATAGAGAAATGACCTCCGCCCATAAAATGCATATTTTTCATCCTATCACAATAAATTTTGGTAGATTGATAAAGGGTCACCCAAGGATCATTCATGTAAAATTTAATTGGTATCCATTGATTAGAAACTGAGAAAAGTCACTTTTTACCATATTTGGAAATTAGCCACACCCATTAAATCCATGTTTTTCATTGGATCAAAATTTCTTGAACAACTTTGAAAGAGGGTCAGCCAAGGATCATTTCTGTGAAGTTTGGGTGAAATCCATCCAGTAGTTTCTAAGGAGAAGATTTTTAAAGAAAAAGTTTACGACCGCACGGACGGACGGACGGACGGACGGACGGACGGACGGACGGACGGACGCACGACGGACACAACGCCATGACAATAGCCCCAGTGGCTTTCAGCCAGTGGAGCTAAAAACTATTGTCAAAGCCGACTTACGGTGTTGTCTTTGACACGAAACTTGGTTCAAGAAGTCAGATAACACAAACGCGATTAATTCCAGTCACATCTTAGCCAGTAGCGTGTGTAAGATCCGTGAGCATTTATCACTGCGCGCACCCTCCTCGGCATGCCACGAATCAGCCTCTGGATGATGTGTTGAGGGATTTGCTGCCACTCCTGGTGCAGTGCTGCTTCTAACTCAACCACATTTTGTACAGGAGGCTCTCTCCGACGTATACGGCGCCCTAAATGTCCACAGGTGCTCGATGGGGTTAGGATCGGGACTACAAGCCGGCCATGGAATGGTGGTGATGACTTCACGTTGCATAACGTCCGCCGCGACTCTTGCTCTGTGGGGTCTGGCGTTATCATCCATGTACACTGGTCTTGTTCGAAGAGGGTGATTGTCAAAATGTGGAATCACCACAGGAAAAGGGATGTTATCGCGATATTTATCGCCAGTCAATGTTCCTGGAACTGTCACTAGGTCCAGTTTACAGCCGTAGGAGACACAACCCCATATCATAACGGAGCCAACGCCACCCTGATAGGTTGGTTGGACGTACTTTGGTGCAAATCGGGTGTTAGGTTGTCTCCAAACACGAATTCGGCCATCGGTGGCATGCAACAACATCCTGCACTCATCTGACCAATGGATCCGACGCCATGATGCCAAGTTCCAACGTGCCCTCGCTCTACACCATATAAGACGTTCATTGATGTGTCTCTGTTGTAACTTTGGACGTTTCAGGGGTCTTCGTGCCTTATACCCAGCCATTCGAAGTCGATTTCGCACTGTTAAAATAGAGACCCGTCTGTGTGTATTCCAGTTGTCCCTTAGTACAGGCGCACTGGTAAAGGGCAGACGTCTGGCGTGACGCAAAAGTGCTCTATCCTCTCGAATAGACGTTACTCTAGGGCGTCCAGATCTGACACGGTCCATAACGTCGTTTGTCTGTGCGTGTTTTTGTACCAAATGTGTTATGACACTGTGGTGATACCCAAGCTGTCTTGCAATGGCTCTACAAGACATTCCAGAATCTCGCAATTTAATTATTCGCCATCTTTCATTTGTAGACAATCTAAGCCTTGCCATGACTGAGTTTCAAATCGAAATGTAAACAATTGCACGAGCTACACGACGTAAGTATCTCTGACAGAAAAGCTGATTTTCCACTTTGCACGAGCCCTTGCTTTACAGTCATTGCACGAGACTTGCTTAATATACGCGTGCATCCGAAACGTTTTTAATCAATAGCTACAATGTTGTTCTAACCGTTTGACAACATAGATACGTTATTAAAGTTTTGGATAGAAATTTTATTAACTTAAAACTTAGTGGTGCTTAACTTTATGTTCTGAGTATAGTTGGTGCGTAGTTAAATAAAATAGGTATAGTAATAGATGGTGCTCAGTTAAATGAGTATTAAGAAATAATCTAGATTAAGTAGACAGGAGATGTAACACGAATATTCTTCATTTAGTTTTCTTTATTTGTCTGAAACCAGATATAACTTAAATATTTATGGAAAGTTAAACTGAGACAAGCGGTCCTTTACAAGAGGAAATAGAATAAATATTTCTTTTAAGACCAAGTAAAAATGCTTTTTCTGATAAGAGTATGCGGGAGATATATATACACGCATGTTTGCATTAACTGGCTGTCTGGACACGCTCATCAATTTTTAGGCCCATTTATTCCGACCCCTCCTCTATCAGTACAATTAAAAACATCGTGAAAATTCACCAGATGAATGATTTTGGAATGATTTTAGAATTAAATTGATGAATGTAATGAGCGAGTTGCGAGTAAAGTTAAATGGGGGTAATCCAATACCGCTGAACAAAAAAGGCGATATTTATTACCCTCCTTTAATAAAATAAGTATACAAATTCTAGAAATAGCTTTCCATTTCTTCAAGAAGCAATCATACGCTTACAACTTTAATCATGTCAGTCAAATCGCGATTTTATTTTTCTATTTATATATTGATTGTAGCCGTTATTATATATTTTAAGTAATTTTGGAGCGATTTAAGCCGGTTGGAGTGAGTGTTTTGAATGATTGAGAGAATGAAGCGCTGGGTGAGTAATTAAAAATTATTTTGATTAAGATGAATGTCAATTTCGCGATGTAACTAACTGTAGTAGTGACTTACCGTAACTTCTGTCATATTCATTTTTGTTATAACCTGTCTCATTGTTTCCACGGGACACGGGGACCCCGCCATGACCCCAGTGTATAGGGATGAAAGGTCAAAGTGTTCTATATCAGGGTTGTTCAACATGTCTATAAACATGGTAGGCACACCGTATAAAGAGGTGCATCTGAAAATGGATCAGACTACCTTACTACCTACTACCTTTGATACGTAGAGAAAGGTTTGGTTAAGACCTATTTATTTACATCGATTGGATAACAAGTTCCTACAACTTATATTAATATCTCTCGATTTTGCGTCCTGGAAAATTCACCAATTCTCGCACTGATTGTGTTGGCTAAATAAAAAAGCCAAGGTCGATAGCGACTCCCGGGAATCAAACTCAGGACCTTTGGGTCAAGAGGCCGACGCTTTACCCCTAGACCATGGACACCGGGAAAGAAGACGTCCATGCCGGGGATGTCAAATATTTCTTTTAAACCTAGTAAGAATACCATATAGGAATGTGCATCTGAAAATGGATTATATACTTCTAGACTAGTTCTGATTATATGGGAAAAATGGAAAGCAGCCCTACGTTCAAGGTGAAAACGGTTGAAAAATGAAGCCCCCTTAGCACTTTAGTGGGGTACGATTTCAAATCGTTCGAAAAAGTCTTCACCCTCAATTTAGGGCTGGTGACATACCGTTACTTCACTCATATGCATTTTGCTGATAACTTGTTTCATGGTTTCAATAGGACATGGTGACCCGCCCATAACCCCTGTATATAGGGAAGACAGATCTATTTGATGTATGTCTGGGCTGCTTAGCATGTCTACAAACATTGTGGGGACACCATATAAAGAGGTACATCTGAAAAATGAATCAAATAGTTCAGAATGGTTTTGCACAGCGGACCGCTCGCAACCCTGTGTAGAGGGAAGACAGATCTACGAGATCCTTTTTCAGGGATAATTAACATGTTTAAAAAAACATAGTTGTGACATCTTAAAGAGAGCTACGTATAAAAGAAAATTTGACCATAAATCAAATAGTTTAGAATAACTTAACATTTAAACATGCCCTTTAGCATTGTACCAAGGGTTGATTTTTTAAGAATCGCACATCTGGTCTATTCGTTATGTCTATCAAAATAAGACAAAATGCGAAGATGGACATAAGACCCAGGGGCCTGTATTATTAAACAAACTACGATCATTTTTTGGGTAAGCCAAAAATTAAGGTTCCATCTACAGTAGTAACTAAATATGGCATTCTGCCATGCACCATCGCATTGGACTCGTCTTCTGAAGACGATTTCAATGAGATATTACAATTCAGAATCTAGCAATGAATTAAAACACCAGGTACGATTTGTGATTTTGTCTTCCGATTTTTTTCCGTTAGTAAGATAGGCCCCAGTTGTAAGAAAGATATCCATTGGCTCATATCTAAATAATAATTGTTTTCAGCCAACCATTATTGTTGTTTCAATTGTGACAAACTAATTTGATTCCGTGAAAAAAATACTTCCGGTTAAAACTTAACCAATAGTTAACCTTTATTAATCTGTACGCTGATTTGTAATTTGTTCAAAAAATATTTCAATGTTTTAAAAGGTACAGTAGGTCAATTTTACGATTTTACTTAAAGATATCAAATCTATTCCTAAAATGTGTCATTTTTTCTTTTCACATTTGATGTAAACCAACTTGCTTGTGTAGATTGACAGTGAATAATAATGATAAAATGTAAAGAAATAGCTAAAATCAAACAAAATGTCTGACTTTGCACGTAAAATAGATTTCTTTAATGCAGAAAATTTTACAAAGTGCATTAAAATAATAATACGTCTTCCACCAATAACGAATGATAAGGAGTACGCCTTAGTAGTACGGAACTGGGTTGGGCAGCTGATAGCTCGGTTGCTTTTTGTGGATTTACCGTTGTAATAAACAAAAAAAAAGCCATGTGTAGGTTTGAATATGAATAAATACAAACATGCAGTTTGTTTGAATTGGGGTTAACGCCGCCAATCTTTCAGTCATATCGCGGCGGCTGGAACTTCTAACAATGGATCCCTGGTATTTTTCGAACCAACACTAGCATACATCCTTTCCTAGCCCAAGCTGCGATCCCACTTAGGTTCACGAATATCCATCGATTTGTAAGATAAAAATGTCGGAAAGGATATGTGCTTCCGCCGGGGATCGAACCATGGTATCTCGTAATTGAAGAGTCCCGTGCGCTACCGACTGAGCAAAACCATAGTACAGTTAATAACATTGTGAAATTGACAAGATGAATGATTTTGGAATGATCTTGGAATGAAATTGAGTGAGTGTGCGGAGCGAGTTTTGAGTGAATTTAAGGGGAGGTAAACCAATATCGCAAATTTTGTTCAGGATGAAAAAAAATTAGCGATATTAAATACCTCCCGTTAACAAAATATGCATAAAAGTTCTATAAATAGTTTCATATTTCTTCAAGAACTTTTAGAAGACGCTTACAATTTCAATTATGTCAGTTAAATGGCGATTTTTTTCTATTTGTATTTATTTTCAATGAAGTTGTCGATTGTATTTTATCATTTGAGAGCGTTGTTGAGCGGTTTGAGTGAGTGTTTGGAAATGAATAAATGAAGAGTTGAGTGAGTGATTTAGAATGGTTTTAATTGACTTGAGTGTTAATTTCTCGATGTTACTAACTGAACACAATTTCACTTCCTACCTTTCATCTGAGACTGCTTGTAACGTTTTCTTGGCGTTAAATCCTGGACTCGGGAATACACAGGTGGCACCGTGATTCGGCATTTGTAGAGAACCAATCACCATCCCGAAACAATGATAGAGTGGAACCGGTATACATATACGGGTATCCTGGAAACAATAGAGCTGATACCTTAGTTTATATATTTAGATTCCTTCCTTTTCAAAAATATATCAATAACGGAAACAGATTATTGAAATTGTATTGCCTGAGCCATAATGAGCTCTCTTAAAAAAAAATAAAAAAAACAAATCGATTTTATATTTTGTTTAGAAAAGATATGAAAGCTCAGGCAAAACACATTGATACATTCATAACGATCGAACAAAGAAAAGAATGTTTTTCTTCCTGAGAGCAAAATGCGATTGGTTTAAATTACTAGGAGCCAAGGTCATAAAGTTTAATATACTAAATAAATAAGTCGATGTTGTTCGCCCTTAGTTGTCGATGGGCCATTAAACAACATTCATTCATTTATTCATTTCGGAATAATAGTTTAGTTTTGAAACAGTGTACATGTATATTGGAAATCGTAATATGATAAAACCATAGTCAGTCTGCGTGAGTGAGACAGAGATGGAAAGTGAATTTGAATAAGGCCAAGCCAAGATTAAAATAAAGTTTCTATCCATAATTAAATAGTACTCTTTCTAAATACAGGTATTTAAGCCAGCATCTGCTTAGAGTTTCTGTTACAATAAGCATTTATTTACTTTTGTATGCATTGTATTAAATTAAGATGAAATTAATTCAAATTTCTAGCTCGCTCCGTCTCACTTATCCAGAATGCTAAATTGGCGAGCGTTCCGAGGCTTAGATATAGAGATAAGCCTTTACTCTAGAGGTTTTGGTCGCCTTTGTAATCTATATATAAAATGTGCATCCTTGGCTATGAATCCATTTTAATCATCTAACGTGTAACTAATATAACTGGTTTCAAAGTAAATGAAAGAAGAATTATCCTACCCTGTTATGATAATCAAGTCGCACTCCGGTGAAGTAACTATTGTTCAATATATTGTGATGGGAAAGTGTTGCTCCTTTAGGGAAACCGGTTGTACCCTGTATATTAAATAAGATTACACTAAAAGACCCGGGTAAAAACATGGTTAAATTGACTTCTTCATGGTTTTAAGGGACAAAGGTGCTGCGAGTCAGTCGGTTAGTAGCCAGAACTCTCAAAACTATCTTCTGTTAATCCGTAGGACCATCTGGAAATCAAATTCAGAAAAGAACCGAAGACTGTTTCAATCAGTCTTCAATTCTTTTCAGAAGTTGATTCCAAATGTACATAGTGCTTATAGAAAAGTCAAGTAACGGGTAGTAGTTCAATACTCGGGTAGGAGCGTTACCCTATCCAAAAAACCCGGGTACTCGAGTTCTCGTCCCAACTCTAAACCCAACTAAAACAATCCAAATCGCAAGCTCAGCGATCCATTCTTAGCATTCCAAACAGTCTAATTGATCAACCCGCTCCGATGTCTTACAAAACGTGCACAGCTTCCTTTCATTTACCCTAAACATTCCATTATTTCATTGGGTGCCGTAAATTTGGAAAAAAAACCCAACTTAATCGGTTTGTCGAGACACTCCGATCTCTTTAAAGAACAGTACGCATTTGTTATAATAGAAAGGTAAAATATTATCAATTAATTTGTTATAATTTTACGAAATAAATGAATATCTATTGCTTTCTTTTATAACAAACATCTAATCTCGCTCATGATTCTCATTCAATTTCATTCCAAAATCAATCCATCTCTCAAATAAAATTTACAACGTTCATAACTCCAACCAGTTTAGTTCAGCATCTTAAAAGGTGTTACTTATGTTTGAATGCCAATCTTAATTTTTATCATTCCGACTTGTCCAGTCCGTAATATCATGATCGACAGCTGTTTAGCTAAGCTTTGATTATTCTTTAAAACACACAATCATGAATTGTACCATCTTCGCAAGCCAAAGGTTCTAGCTCCACTATGTTCCTTGCGAACATAAGGGACATATTGAAGCTAGAACCCTTGGCTTGCGAAGATGGTGTTATACTCTCAAGCTCCAGAAATCTGGGCCCGAGGTTATAAAACTTTTCTCATTCTCAATTCAAACATTTCTCAAATTTCAATTGGAGATTAAAGTCGTAATTCTATTTTAGTACTTATCTTAATGTATTAAGATAAAAGATCATATTAATAAGTCGTTATAAATAACAACTTGTTAATTTCATCTTTTATTTTCATACATTTATTTGAATTTAAAATTTGAGAAAATTTTGAATTGAGAATGAAAAAAGTTTTATAACCTCGGGCACTGATCGCGTTTTCAGCAAAGAAAGTTTATCATCTGTTAGCTAAATGGTGATTAGTTAACCTCAAGAAACATACCGATGTAAACTGAATGTTGATTGGATCGTCAAACTGCAGTTGTGACTGTATATCAAAGATATTACGTCGCTCCTCCTCACTTCCGGCCTGCAGTACGTCGGAAAACTTCATCGTACCACTACAATAAATATCTATTATCTCAAAAAAATGCATAGGCATTAATCCAGTGTTTATGTTAGATTATCGTATATAATCACAAAGAATTAAATTTTGCACTTTCAGAATTAATTGCTTGTATATTGAAATAACTTTAAAGCTTTAAAGCCAGTAACTAAACTTTTTAAATTTTTAGGATTCAAAGTTTTAAGATTAATGTTCTACCGTTTTCAGAAATACCTCCCCGTGACGATACGTCTGGGAACGAACACAAACGCGCGTGATATACAAGTTTCGTACCTTAATGGTCGGATAATTAAATGGTTTATTTAGAAAAGAGTATGGTTCCGACGTCTGGAAAAGATATAATATCAACTTACGGATGTGCCTTGTCACCCATTATAATGATGTGCTTCAAATCTGGCAGCCTGAAAGTTGTGTTAATTAATGTAAATTCAGAACGTAATGTTAACCCATATTAATGTCAAGAAATCTTTGCTGTCAATTTTACGATTCATTTTGTAACAAATGAGTTTTTGTAAGAAATTATCGTCTTATTTTGATTTAGGCCTCTCAATTCACATAAATGCATTTTTTAGGCGCGGCAGATATTCAAAAGGTCATCACTTAACAAAGAAGTGACTCTTAAAATAAATAAAATTAATAAGGGAAAGAAGATTATGGAACAAGGCACTGGATTTGATCCCTGACGGCAGCACTCATTCTTTCCGACTATTTGTCTCTCACCAATACGTTGATAATCGTAGACCTGTGAGATATAGCAGCTGGAGGCTAGGAAAGGATGTGATGGTAGTTTTGGTGAGAGAAATACCAGGAATCCGTTGTTAGGTGCTCTAGCCGCCGCGATAAAACTGAAGCATTGTTCAAAGCGGTGTAAAACCGCCATTCAAACAAACAAAAAAAAAACAAGTATCATCTAGACGAATGTAATTTTTTTATTGGTTAAATCAGTTATGTACTGAAAAGCGTATTTTAGATATGCCTTTAATTGCTGAGCACATTGAATTAGGATTTACTTACAAATGGCTGTGAATTTGTTCAGCTCTCTGATTGGCCAGTTCTGGTATTAGACGAAACAGAATATCGTAATAATTCTGGTCCTGATATTCCACTGCCGACACGATCGCCTTGCACTGTACCTGTAATTAGAAATGAGTCTTAACACTCCTTCACTGCATCTACAATCATCTTACCAACACGATTCTTTTCTGCTCAGAGAGAGAGAGAGAGAGAGAGAGAGAGAGAGAGAGAGAGAGAGAGAGAGAGAGAGAGAGAGAGAGAGAGAGAGAGAGAGAGAGAGAGAGAAGAGAGAGAGAGAGAGA